>JAXRJS010000067.1:7257500-8607500 GCA_037127375.1 Dione juno
TGTAAGTCAATGAGAAATACAAGCATATCAATTTGACAGTTGATTAGCTTTTTGTAAGCGTATGCACGAAGTTCCTATGTAATTAACGTGTTTTAATGTGATGTACCTATATATTATAATTTTTTAATTCTTTTTCTTTATTGCAACTTCTTACTTCATGCAAATTTTGTGATTCTAGGTCAACGGGAAGTACTCGAGCGAGCTTCAAAATATACGACATAAACGAAGCTTAAAGCGCCGAATCTCTTGATTGCGTGTACTTAGAAAATCCATATTTTCTCTACTCCAAGGCCTGCAGACTTGAGTATTGAATATTAAGTTCACCTTGCTACCTCCACGCGTTCCTGATAAAAAGGACCTTTACAAAGTCACAAGAAAGTCTATGAGCTTAAAAATGGAGAATATACGAGTATGTGCGAGAATGGTGAACTAGTGCTGATTTAACTGTCTCGCTCTTTCTATCTTGCGTATGCAAACCTATTTGAAATAGAAACGTATAAGTAAAATTAATGTTATTATATTACATTATCTAATCTGTATGTACACACAACATAGTAAGATATGCCACTAGTAATAACAAGCCCTACCATTGATATTCCACCCGTACTGCCGATTGTACGTGGTTTCTTATATTACAGCCCCTAGATTTTCTTATTGGGAACCAAATTATTTACGTACACTGTTTGCAAGACATTCGTATGTAAATGATATCTCCATGCTATATTGAAGCTCGAGATTTCTATACTGACGTGAAATTTGTTTAAGTTTCGCTTAAATAAAGTAGTATTTTTTTTTATAAATAGAATGTTTCTATTGCATAGAAACAATTCTTGTGTGTAATTATTATAAATATATAGAACAGTGATAATTTAGAATATTGTATACAAGGAAGTACGTTAGTACTGTAATAAATAAACTAGGAGACGAAGCCCTACATTAACTATGCCTAAGTTCATATCTCACGCTTGGTATGACAAAATATGGTGTTGAATTTTTTTATCGTGTTTCTTGGTGTCTCAAAAGTGGGAGAAAAGCGACGAGGATAGTGCTTTAGCACTCTGCTCTATTTATTCCGCTATATATGAGAGTAGGTGACGCTAAAACAAATTCTTATAGTTACAATATAACTGACTGACGTTAACTAACAAGAACGGGTGGAGAGGGAAGATTGGGTATGCACAAGCGCGAGTCTTCGTAGTAACTTGATCTCGTCATTTGTCAATGTGTCACAACGTTATTACTTGTTTATATATCTACCGTTGACTACTTGCCGTTGACGCTTCGTACAAAGATTAATATGTGAAACTCAATAAGTAATGAGCTGACTAAGAAAGCTGTCTTACATCATACTGATTTTTTTATTTTATGACATTTTTTTGTTTTTTTTCTACCTTCCCTCTAAGGATGTGAGTGGTCTTATTTTGAATATATAACTTAATTTACCAGTCATACTATGTAGTAAAGAAAATCTGCTACACTCAAAGCTTTTTAGCTAAGCATATCATAATATATAGTTCTATGCATATATTTATATAATATGTGATATGTAGATATATTAAAACTATGGTCACATTCGATCTAACATTAATATTGTAATATAAAGAACACATTCCTCTCCGTTCCGGTGGAACTCACCGCTTAAATCGGAGAATTAAATATTTTATTGAGAAATAAAAAAAAATTGAAAACAAATAGCCTCACGATATATCACGCATACCGCGTTCCCGCAAGGTAGACAGAGGGAACCTTGTGTTAAGACACTCTGTTCCCCGCCTTCCGCCTAATTTTCGAGACATTGCGTGTTGAGTGGCGGTGGTGGTGGTTCTGGGTTCGATTTCTAATTATTTTACGGTTTCAATGAATTATTTTTATTTCCTCAATCCAGTAACAGTACAAAGCGTGGCGTTGAGTTCCGCCACTCAAACGCTGTTCCGCTGTACTACAAATGCCTCACCATAAAAAATATACAGGAAATGTTTTTACTATATAGTCGTATGTGTTAACATGTGAAAACAAATATGTATTCTGGAAATTTAAATACAAAATATTTATTATTAAAATAGATTTTTACAAGCACTTTTGAATCGTCGAAGAGTCATAAAGCAACCGGCTCTACTATTTTGTTGATATACCTAATCGAAAAAAAAAACGTATAAGACGCACAGTTACAAGCCATAGAGATAGATCAATTGAATTATTTCCACGCTTTTTTTTAAATTGCAGAAGGCTTCAATTAATAGCTTCGTTTTAAAATAAAACACGGTACGGTTCTCTTTCAGCATTTTTATTCCGAAATGAAAAATTAAATCCGGCCTGAAACTGCGTACAGCCACTACCTTTATAAAGCGGATATTTTAGATCAATATGAATGAACTAGTGAGAATCTTAGGTATTACAAGCTGGGACGGGAGTACCGTTTAATTGTGTGGAACAATTTTGTCAGTAGCTCTTATTTAGCTGTATTTACATTAATTTATAAACTTAAAATTAATAAAGTACATGGTTTATACAGCTGGCTATACAATTAAAAGAAATAAATATTTTACTGCTCGTTACAAAGTTCTAGTAAATTCAGTTCAATTTTATTGAAATTATGTCAAATAAACTCGTAATTAGATGCATATTTAATATAAGCTTTTAACTAACGTAAGCTTTCTAGCGGCTTTGCTCGCTTGGTCAGAAGGAAATAACTAGAGAATGCATATGCCACATTCTACGTGCCCGATGTAACTCTGCAATAGATAACCTATCAAAACGGTTGACGTGGTATATTATAGTCTATAGCCTATATACGCTGTATATATAAATGGATTATATTATATAAAAAAATCTATTTAAGCCAATAGTTCACGAGATAAGAGCATTCAAACAATCAAATTCTTAAGCGATATTGTATTTGTATTTCTTTTTATTAATAGTTTCAAGTCTCATGTCACTTATAATATGATTTTGTATAAATAAGATTTAGGAGCAACCTAATAAAAGCGTGTTAAAAAAATCTCGTTTTTGTTAAACTAACTGCTCAGACAGACGTCTCTCGACTTCTTTAGTAAAAAGTAGGGAAAATTAAATTGTTATTAAAATTCAGTTTTGAAGTCTACAGTATACGAAATAAAAGTAAATTACTTTAGTAAACAATGTTTTCATATTATGTTCATTTTGAAAATGAATTTTATATAACCTGGTTCTCTTTAGTACTGTTTAGTTATAAATTATTGTGTTAGAAACAATTACATATTAAAAAAAAAGAATATACAAAAAAAGGAACAAATAACTTTCCTGAGTAGACAGAGATAACCTAGCTCCTATAAAATATTCCGTATTCATTTCGGTCATATCGACAACCAAATAGGTGCCAATTTCGCCACAATAGAGAAGAGAATTCCTTAGAATTTCACCAGACTTTAAGATATCGCTCGTTAAGTAGTGAAAGTCATCACACGCTTGCCGCATCAGAAAGGGCTATGCACCCATTCTGGTAATGTACCACTCGGACTAATGAAAATAATTCATTACCTCGAGTGGATATCGAACCCACTACCAAAGCGTGTACACTGCGGAATGCAAGCATGTCTTTGCAGATATGAGGCAAATAATAAAATAAAATAAATAGCTTCACGATATTTCCTGTATATAGCAGAGTAGGCAGAGGGAACCTAGTGTTAAGACACTTAAAGATATTCCGTCTTCCACTTTCCCTCCAATATTGAGACACTGCGTGTTGAGTGGAGGAACTCAACGCCGTGCTCTGTCTTTGTTACCAGAGCGAGCAAATGAAGGCGACTGGGTGAAATGATAATAATAAATAATTATTTTTCCTCTGATATGATAAAGGCTGTTCCTTCCATAGATTGTTTGAGATATAGTGTCATCTATTCAACCTCCTTTTATTACATTCTATCGGCCACATTGCAATTATTCCGTATTTGTCATCGACTATTATATAAGGAAACAATGATTTTGTCTTATCTCATAGTGATTTCGATTACTAATAAAAAATCTACTAGGAGTATATTCACCATCTGTCTCTAAAATAGAGTGATATAATATACATATCCAAGTATATTAATGTATTCATTTGATTTATCTATCGAATTTTTGTATATTTTAAGAATTATAATATTATACCATCGAGCTGAACTGGTGACGGAGACCGAAAGTGGAAAATCGTGGGATGCCTTTTAGTAAAACCATAGGATTTGGGCTCGTTACATTATTGAAGTTAATTTTTACGATAGACGATAAGCGTCATTTTCAGCTAATTAATTAAATATTTGACCCAAAAAACTTTTTTGAAAAAATTGAATTTGAATTTATAATATGAATTATGAATTTATATATTTGAAATAACAGGTACCAAAAAATATCAATTCCAGTACAATTTCAATTGCTAGGTAAAGCAAAAGACATTAATTGTTTAAAAATGCAAATTGTATACAGCGCTGGAGATAACTGACATCATCTATCGCTCGGCTAACTATGCTGAAATTAAAAAAGAGAACAAATTTCAAGTTTAGCTACGATTTATGAAATATTCATGTATCAGACACTCTGAAATATTCCAATCAGTGTTTAGGTAACTTTGAAAGTTTTTACTGTAAAGAGAATGTTTCCAATTGAATATAATGTAACATAGTGAATAAATGTTTTATTTTTGTTTTCATTATTGGCATTAGTCCTGGTTTATTTTCCAGTGTCCGTCTTCCAGCTAAGCGTACTCCACTTTGCTCCGTCTTCCACTTCTTCAGTCGACATTTCATTAGCTCTCATGTCGTGCGTTACGATATCTAGCCATCTACTTCCTCGGGCGCCCGGGTGGTCTAACTCCAGTGACAGATATATCAAGGCATTTTCTTCTGTCATAGTTCTTAAGCTGGCGGATAACGTAGTCCTAGCATCTCAGGTGACGCTTTTGGAGCTCGGTACGCGTTACGCCATACGTACATCTCAGCAACTGCATCTCCGTGACTTGAATCTCCAGAGTCTGCCGAGATAGTGCTGGCCAATATTCGCTGTCATATAAAAGAACTGGTCGAATTACCCTTTTGTATATCAGTGCACTGAGTCCTGTATTCTGCTATCGCACCAGTGACCACCGACGTTTGGCTCAGGCAGCGCTTATACAGGCATGGATGTCGATGCCTCCGGACTCATACATAACGGATCCAAAGTACTTGAACTTCTTCGACTCCGTTCTGGCCCGGTATGGATGGTTCTGGAGTTCGGGCTTCCGCATGTGTTTAATCTGAGACACATTTTATTTAAGACCACTGTTCTCAAACGTACCCTTCTAGGCGGTCACTTTAGGCTTCAGAATCAGTCGGTTCTCAGATAAATAAATTGATATCCTAGGTTATATAGTTATATAGAAATAAAATACTTTAACATTAAGTTTTATGTCAAAATCATATTTTAATTTTACCATGCATAGGTACATCTAAGAGTCCTGCGAGTGAGAATTGAATTAATAACCAAAATGTTCAATTAGGCACTTATTTTCTAACTATGATATCATAATTGTTATGCTTTAAGAGTACAAGCATTAAAATTATTTAGTGATATAGGATTAAACAGGATAGCAGAATATACAGAGCTCTACACTTTCCTCCCAAATTGCACATTGTAAATTAAGTAGCGGAACTCAACATTGAGTTCCGTCTTACCAGGGCGGAAAAATGAAAGTAATTTATTGCTCCTAGTGGGGTCCGAGTCCACAATCACTACACTTACATTTAGTACCTACTGCGGTACGATGGCCTCTACGCAACTATAGCTTTACATCTTTCTTTTACTAATTCAAACGGGACTCACAAATGTTTTATTTGTGGTAAAATTTTGAGTTTGTCTATTTATTAATCAGATACGTCCTTATAATCTTAGCTATTTAAATAGAATTAATCTTTAAAATCACTTGTAATTCTTGTGATTTCAAAAATACGTGTTGCATCATATGTGGAGTGCACTTTGAAGGATTTGATCCCAAAGGACGCCAGTGTCGTTAGTAAATTAGAATGGCCAGACCTACTTTCGTCACGTTCTCGCATGATTTTACTCTCCACGCATATCGTAAAATTACATTTTTGTTTATCTAAGATTCATACGGCACTCACTCACTTAAGTTGTAAATCAACGAATGTTTAATATTTCTCTCGTATGGTGTTATATATGTATACAACAATTTCAATTTAAATTGTAGTAAAAAATTATAGGACTATGATTGACTATAATTAAAACGTCAATGTGAACGCGACGGTAGTGAGTTTGATTTCCAGTCGTGGAGAATAAATTATTTTAATTTTTCTCGAGTCTTAACACTAGGTGTCTTCTGCCTTCCATACTATATGCGATATTCAGCGTAAGACTAAGAAAATAAATTAACAATGTTGATATTAATATCAGCTACTAAGCAACTAGCTAACTAACTAACTAACTTTGCCAACAGTAGCTTACAGTAACCTGAAAATAAAAAAATTAAGATTTTTATACAACAAAACTTTCCTTTGTTCCAGGCTAACAATACAACAGCTGCTCAGCATCACACTGATCACAATCTCAACAAAATACGTCTCATCTCAATCTGGAGAACACCAGGGTCCACAAACTTGCGGCGGCCGATTAAAGGGTCCTGTCGGAATAATCCAAACACCAAATTTTCCCAATCCGTTTCCCGTCCCTATTAAATGTCGATGGATCATCCAACACGATATCGTAAATGGGACTATATCGATATATTTCACACAGCAGTACACCACTAGCGGTTTGACGTTCACGGAGTATATGTACTACGACGAATCGTACAAGCTGGGTGAACGCAAAGCTTTGAGCGTCACAGAAGAAAACATCACAAGAATAAAATGGCTACAGGTATTTATATATTTTGCTACTAATTGTGCGATAAACGCTTTCCTTACAAATATAAATATTTCTATGTGTAAGAAATCAATTTTGTTAACACGGTGTTCGTTTTTTTTTTGTTACATTAGTGATCAAGCTTATCGGATTTATGTTATCTGTATTTAAAAAATGTATAAGTTTATTCCAACAAATAGAGATCTCAAAGTATATTTTGTCAAAGACTTTTTAACACAAAATACATACTTAAAGCTCGAAGCTACAATGGTTTGATGTTACTCGTAAACGTAAATGTCTTTTGTCATTTACAAACGGATTTCACAAAGATATGCCTCTTTTAAGAAAGGCTCGATTTTAAGGCAAAAAATATATTTTTACAAACAAATGAAGGTACATACAATTGTAAATACATCACGTACTTAACTTAGCAAATTATGATGAATGATGAGTGGCGGGGTACTACGCCGTGCATTGTTAACCTACCAGAGCAAAGAAAATAGTTCGTTACCCAAGTGGGAATCAAACGCACGACCGTTTACAAATATATGCCGTTATTATTGATTATTGTATCTGATTATTAATAATGTGATTATGGCCCGTTTTGTACTGTTCCTTCAATAAATGAAAAAGCCAAATAATATAAGCATTTGGATTTTTGACATTTAAAAGATAACAATTTCTTTCAAGTATGCGTGATATTAATAAATGGGGGCAATTCCCATCATTATATAAAACAGACACAGCAAGTCGCTAGTGAAGCTTAGTTTGTAATTTCAAGCGCTATATTTTTTAGTTCATTTTTTTAATTTGCCTTACGCTTATTTTAAACTGAAGCTTAACCATTTATTTTTTCAAAACGATTTCA
This sequence comes from Dione juno, assembly GCA_037127375.1. Classification (NCBI taxonomy): domain Eukaryota; kingdom Metazoa; phylum Arthropoda; class Insecta; order Lepidoptera; family Nymphalidae; genus Dione; species Dione juno. Next base: position 7,265,218 of record JAXRJS010000067.1, read on the forward strand.
ATAGAAGAGATTTCACTATATGTGTGATATTGATGCAAATTGCTATATAGGTTTCCAACCACGTGTGCTAAATTTCGTAAATGTATGTATGTATGTTTGTTAGTTTGTAGACAAATTTCTCGTAAACTAGTCGTCATATCAACATGATCAGTAACTTTGGTATCGATACAAGTTTCATCAAGATCGATTTTGTAACTTTTGAAATATCATATATGAGTACATATGTCTGGAGGGGATATGTATAATGTAAGTAAGTATCTTATTATATCGTTAATAATATAAATAATAATATTTGTTATTCTCTTCCAGCTACACTTTCTATGTATATTTACGAATTAGACAGAAGAAAAGAAGACAGTCATGTCGTTTTTGATTTTCTGTCTGTAGAAATATAAATAGCAACGCCTAACCCCATGCTTTGTGTAAAACTATCGAAGAAGAAACTATTTCAACTCCATAGCAAATATCTTCCACCTCCACTTCTAGCATGTAACTGCGCCACGATGACGTCAGTACATGTTGTTAAACATTAATTTAATTGTACCCAGAGTTAAAAAATATGTAATCTCATAATATTACAATTTTAATGTAAAAAAACTATTCATAAATAAATTCAGGCTTCCAGCAGTTTAAGATATGCTCTTTCGCCAGATAGCTTTTGAATAGGCAGCACCACAAATATTCCGCTGTCAACCATTATTTGTATACAAAAATATAAGCGTAATTAAACGCGGCGTTGTGTTCCGCCAACCAACCTCATCTCGAGATTCGACAAAAACTAAAAACTAAACTACTTTAGCATATCCTGATATATACGTGAAAGTATATAAAATAATGAAAAATATTGCCATAAAAAAATTTAAACAACACTAAACAGTTCCGAAAGCAAATAAATCACAGAGTAATATTGAACTAAATTCAATATATATTATACAAACAAAAGAAGCCATCGCAACGAAATGGATAACATTGTTAACATTCAGATTTCCAAATATATATTTTTTTAATTATCCCTCTGTTTCTTGTAAAGCAGAGTGCGGTATTGAGTTGCACCATTCAATAATCAACGAATTCGGGCAAAAAATTTATACCGGAGTGGCTTAACATTACGGTCTCTACCTACCTTGCTTCGGAAATATGAAAAGTGAAAAGCTAAAAACAAAACCGATTGTAATTTGGTACAAAAATATAAATTAAAAACGGCTTTTAAAATGCCATTTTATAAAGTCGTAGCAAAGCTTTTGAAACCGGCAGGAGAGTACGGTAATAACACAATCAGTTGAGCGATACCTCAGAAAATGAGAAGTGCCGCAGAAACATCCGGTCGCTTGGTTATTTCGCCATTTATTTTTTTAATGTAAATAAATTATTAATATGTAGAAGTAAAACATAGTAATTTAAAAGTAATTAATCTAAATTACGTTGCCATTTAGAAAATTTTAGGTCAAATTGAAAATTGAGGTCTTTTTTGTATGCAAAGAGTCACCTACGTGTTAATTGAAATGAAAGTGTAAATTGAAATCTCAAACTGCATTGCATCTGGTAAAGAACAAGGGGGAGAAATGCAAATAATATAAATAATTCTTTCCACGAGTGATCGATCTCAAAATTACAACTATTACATTTACATTATTTAGAATCAGTCCCACGATGAAACCCGCTTAAAACGATTTTACATGGCCCAACCAGGAACAACTCTTGAACAGGAAAGGGTATTATAAATAATATGTAGATGTATTAAATTGAACATTTATAAATAATGTTAGAAAGACATTAGATACGAGTCTATAATATTATATTACATTACTCTATTTAGAGTCATCAATTCACAAAAATATTATCGTACATTAGAAATTAGCGGTGTGTCATTGCTTTCATGAATATATAAGTAATTAGTTATCAGTAATTGATGCTTCCAAGCCGTTTGACAAAATCACAGTTAGATCATGTTCATCGTCATTATCGCAAGGTGCCTTTTGTGTGGTACCAACATTTTCAATAAGGTTTTCATTCGATTGATTGTTACGAAGGTGGATGGTCAAGTCGTCTTGGATGGTCGGATAGTGAAACAAAACGTAGCTTGTATGCTTATATTTCAAGGTTTACAAAGTTGTGAACCCCGTTCAACAGTTACACGCTATTTTATACTCTTAAAAAAACAGAATTACCCTCTTTAACAATTTGTCAATTGAACATTTTAATAGTTGTACAAAAATAAAAACATCGTAGATTCAAAATTCTAACTAGGTATAATATTAAATATTTTTATTATTATTACTCATTAAATTAAGTGAAGCTATAATTAAATTATAAAGCAATTGGTGTTATATTGGTGTAATTATATTATCAGCTGTTACATGATGCCATGTCTTCTTCTAATACTATGTCACAATATTATTTCTGAGACTTTTTTTCTTGAATCGCTTGATGCTCAGGTCAAGGGTCGTTCTATTTTCTTTAAGATAGTGTGTATTATATTGTACATGTGACACATAGGTATATTAAACGGGCTGTTGATATATTAGACATATCTGAAATTGTTGTTAAATACCGTTTTATACGGGAAACCGTGTTAAGTGTGGTTATATTAAGCGGGAATTGCCGTATACACAATATCCATAGGATGTTTACATAGTAGAATTATTTAAAGAAATTGTCTTAAAAAATATTAATGGAAGTGAATGTCGTTATTTTGAATTTTGCATTCTACAACGATTTATATTTTTGATCAGATTATTGTACTAACTGTTTTATCTCTCATAATAAAATAGATGAAAGAGGGCGAATAAGTATAAGAGAATAAGTATAAAATTACTTGTAATTTATTTTCCATGATGAACATTTCCTAGAGTTTCAAATAAGGTATATTTATATTAAAACTGACGTATTAATAAAAAAAAAACATTAAATTACCATATGATATGAATTACAATAAGAATTTAGAGTTAAGAAGTTTAGAGTTAAATTAAGAGAAACTACAAAAATAATATTAAGTTGAATAGTGAGTTTATTTACAGGTATGGTAACCAGTAGTTCCTGAGGTAGGTTGGTACAGGTTGAATATTGATTTATATGTATATGTATGATACATATAGATTAAAAAGTACCTACATCTACATCCATCATTTTTAAATGAGCTTATATTCGTATCGTATAAAATATTTATATAAAAAATATAAAAGAAAATACTTTTCTAAAAGAAAATTAAGGACTACAAATATTTGGAGATACAGAATTTCTTGAAAGAATATGTATAGATTACAAACGGACATATTTCAATCAGAAAGAATTTGAAATTCAACATATTAAAGCATGGAATGAAAATTCTCAGAGTCTATTTCACGTATCAATCAATTGTCAAGATGCTCCTGAAAACAAATAAAAATACAGCCTATTGATTATTTTGAAGTTGTTGTTTTATGGCCCTTTATGGTTACCAAATGAGAGTTCATATTGGAAAATGAATACTTATGTAATTATATCCTTGACTAGCGCGACCCACCCGCGGCTTTGCTTGCTTCAACTATACATATTTGACTGCTACATATAGATTTTTTCATGACATCTCTCCAAAAGTCATCGATCATACTAATTAATTCAAGTACTCTTGCATTGATTAGTATGACATTGTACATATAAGTCAAAATAATGAAATATATATGTAAATTAATGAAAATTATGTAGCTTATTTTGGCGGTCAGTACGAGCGCGCCTTAAACACAGCTTTACCCGCGTAAATCCAGGTTCTGCTATTGTTACTATTATTATTATTATATATATATATCTTCACTCCACTTTGCACGGTCTTTAACATCCTCAGTGGACATTCTATTGGCTCTCATATCTTGTATCACGACATCCAGCCATCGCTTCCTTGGGCGTCCGGGTGGTCTAACTCCAGGGACAGACATGTCAAGGCACTTCCTTCCGACATAGTTCTCAGATCGGCGCATAACATGGTCATACCATCTCAGGCGACGCTCTTGGAGCTTATCCGCTACGTCACGGACCCCAAGACTACCTCGAATGAATGTGTTGCGTATGCGGTCGGACCGCGTAACGCCACACATCCATCTCAGCATCTTCATCTCCGTGACGTGAAGCTCCTGAGTGTGCCGAGATAATGTTGGCCAACATTCGCTGCCGTATAAAAGAACCGGTCGGATAATGCTCTCGCGTTTATACGGGCATGGATGTCGTGGTATATATATATATATATATATATATATATATATATATATATATATATATATATATATATATATATATATATATATATATATATATATATATATATATATATATATATATATATATATATATTTATTATTTATTATATATATTTTATTACAAATATTTATACGTATACCAAAATATAAGTTAGATACATACATAAGATACATACAAATCAAAACCTATTGAAGTTAGAAAAGTTTAATATACAGTTATGAGAAGTAATTGTCATTCAGATCACGTTCCGCGGAAGGCTGCGGTTGGTCTGAGCTGAAAGAACGAATAGAAATATGCAAATTTAATGAATAATGTGTATTTATAATTCTTTTAAATTGTACATTTTATGAACGTTTAACTTATATAGTAAAAAATACAGCCAATGACTATTAAAATGCTAATGAAAGATTGTGCAATTGGATGTGAATTCAGTATACCCTAATGGGACTTAACAACTGTACATAGAAACACTATATAGAAAGTCTTTGATATAATAAAAACAAGAAAACTGACTTCTCGTTAATACACTTTTTTGTAACTTCTATACTAAAAATTTTTCATCATCATCATCTTCATCACAGCCGTTGTTCCGCCCACGGCTGGACATAGGCCTTCCCAAGCATCTCCATGACGATCGGTCCCGCGCTACCCACATCCAGTGGCTTCCGGCGACCTTGACCAAATCGGCGGTCCACCTAGTAGGGGTCCAGTTCGTGGCCGCCACTCAAGAACCTTTCCGCCCCAACGGCCATCGGTCCTCCTCGCTATGTATCCTGCCCATTGCCACTTCAGCTGCACAATTCTTCGAGCAATGTTGGTAACTTTTGTTCTCATACGGATGTCATCATTTCTGTCATTCTATCACAGAATGCTTGGTACAGACAAGAATGCATGTATTTGCATGTATTTACAGGAATGTATTTCTCTATGTGATAGATTCTGTGATTCTATCACATAGAGAAATACCAAGCATTCCTGTCTTCATTGCACGCTGCGTGACCTTGAGCCTTTTTATGAGACACATAGTTAGCGGCCACGTGTCGCTTCCGTAGGTCATCACTGGCAACACACGCTGGTCAAAGACTTTCGGCTTGAGCCATTGCGGTAATTTGGATATGAAGATATTTTGTAGTTTCCCGAATGCTGCCCATCCGAGCTGAATTCGACGAGAGATCTCTTTCTCGAAGTTAAACTTACCTAGCTGGACTGCTTGTCCCAGGTATACATAGTAGTCAACAACTTCGAGAGTCGTGTTCCCAATATTGGCTGGAGCAGGTACAACATGAGTGTTTAACATAATTTTAGTTTTTTCCATGTTAATTTTAAGATCTACTCTTTGGGAAACACTATTGAGATCTTCGAGCATTCTGTTCAAGTCTTCCATGGTCTCAGCCAGTAATACTATATCATCGGCAAAACGAAGGTGTGTAAGGTTCTCGCCGTTGATGTTTATGCCGTATCTTTTCCAATCCAGACGCTTAAAAATATCCTACAACGCGGCAGTGAACAGTTTCGGAGAAATAACATCTCCCTGTCTCACACCGCGCTCGATAGGACTAGAGCTCTGGTTGTTTGATTGGACCAACATAGTGGTGTTTTCGTATAGATACCTTAACACTTCGATGTACCTGTAGTCTACTTGGCACCTTTGGAGAGACAGCAGCACTGCCCAAGTTTCAATCGAATCAAAGGCTTTCTCATAGTCCATGAACGCCAAGCAAAGTGGCAAGTTATACTCTTCGGACTTCTGTATAATTTGCCGCAGCGTATGAATGTGATGTTTGGTGCTATAGCCTTTGCGGAAACCGGCTTGTTTGAGAGGTTAGAAGTCGTCAAACCTGCTAGTGAGACGATTCGTGACGACTCTTGAAAACAACTTGTAGAAATGACTGAAAAATGAGATTGGTCTATAGTTCTTTAAGAGAGTTTTATCACCCTTCTTGAAAAACAGAACCACCTCACCTTCACTCTATGATTTCGGCGTTTTCCCTTCAAAAATGACGGAATTAAAGAGGTTTTGGAGGACTTTAAGTATCGGCCTACCGCCCGCTCTCAGAAATTCTGTAGTGATTCCGTCTCTACCTGACGCCTTGTTGTTTTTAAGTTGTTTAAGAGCCATACTAATCTCAGATAGGTTGATATCCGGGATATTTTCGGTGTAGTATCGGGTAAGCTTGGCTCTGGGATCTTTAGCCAACTTTTTATTACTTAGTAATTAGCCTTAGGAATAAGCACGATAGTTGTTGATTCGACTCCTACTCGGAGGAATGAGTTATAGTCATTTCCTTGTTTTCAATCAGATGTAGTGCAGCGTTGAGTTCCATCACTCATATGAATTCGAGCGGAAAATGAGCTCACTTGAAACTCAATGAAATTAAGCTGATTTATTTATTCCATTCAGGACTAGAACTAAAATCTTCTTTACAGTCGTAAGTAAGTATGCCATGCTATTATTCCAAATAATCCAACGAACAGCTAGCAAATACACAAAGGCTATAAAAAGGCCGCTAATAATGGCAATTCAAACTTTTCTTGTTTTCCAAAGTTCAGATAACATTTCCATATAACAAACACGTAAAAACAAATATTTTATTTATGTTTGTATATATATATATATATATATATATATATATATATATATATATATATATATATATATATATATATATATATATATATATATATATATATATATATATATATATATATATACATATACATATATATATATATATATATATATATATATATATATATATATATATATATATATATATATATATATATATATATATATATATATTTTAATTAACTTTGTTTTATATTTTATTACTAGTCGCCTCCCGTAGCTTTGCTTGGACTTAATGACCTTTTCTTTGTTAGTTCCATTAACTCATTAACTTTTCGTTATCAAAGAAACTTGCTGCAGATATGCACATAGAATCAGGTCTCGAGATGGCTCCGTCCACTTCTTTCCACCTTAATTTGAAATGTTTTGTGTAGACAACAGCTATAAATCGCGGTTAGTTTTACCAGAATGGGAAAATAAAAACAATTATTATAATTGCAATTAGATCCTGAGTGGCATCGAACTCATAACGACCACAATGACACTTCCCAAACTAAGTTACCGCTTTTAATGATTTTTATTTATTTATTAATCTGCCCACCATATAGAAAAACTTTTACTAGGTCAGAATTACCTTATTTCTTTTACTTTAGTTGGACGTAATAGTCCAACTAAAGTAAAGGAACTCTTTTTCGGTTTTTCGTCAGATTTTCCATATCATTAATAATAAAATTTATCGTTGAAGATCAGCATAGTAATAAATTTAAATATGAACTCAATTTAATAAATTTACATTTAAAAAACTAAGAGTAAGAGCATGTCAGCAATCAATAATCGAACTAAATTGAACTCGGAACAATCCTCCATCCATCCCTTCCCAATGCACTGTAATGACCTTACCTCACACAAGTATAATAGTACCCAGTAGTAAACTAGCGTATGTCACACCTGATAATATATTGCTAGGCTGTTACGTGACACGTATATATATATATATATATATATATATATATATATATATATATATATATATATATATATATATATATATATATATATATATATATATATATATGTATATATATATATATATATATATATATATATATATATATATATATATATATATATATATATATATATATATATATGTGTGTATTTTTCCTACGTGTTTTAAAAAATAGTTTGTTACTGTTCTACAGTTTTGTACTGTGTTTACTTAGGTTTTAGAAGAAACACAAAAAGTAACTATTGATCAAAGCTTTCTGTTCATTTAATTTTTGTGGAGTAACAAAATCTATGAGAGCTCTTTGAATAAAACATAACCGAGAAATGTAAGTAAATGTAAACAATAATCTGGTTATTATAAATATTTAAGCATGTAGCTACGAAACTGAATACTTTCCATGCATTCAATCGATAACACTGTGCTTCATGGCAGTTTCATTCACGCTTATAATCGTATTAAGTATATTATTAATAGTGTTAAAACTCTCCACTTTCCACTTGAATTCAAGATAGTGTATAAGAAATCGTTCCCCAGACTTAGGATCACAACCATACCGTCCCACATTAACTATACCTAACTTATAAACCGGCAACGTACCGACAATTCAAAATTAGACTTCCAATAAATAAAATAGAAACACTCTTTGGTGAAATGTAAATAACGTTTGAAATAAAATCCAATGGCAGCTTCCGACGATATTACCGAATGGTAAACAAAGTTGTTTTATTTTTAAATACTCCGAGTTCAATACAACTGTGTATAATGCGGGTGGAACGCCCCACTTGTGCTACACACGTAACAGCAATGGCGCTTTTCCGCAGCTTTTAATTTTGTGGAGCAACTTTGTATTCCATTGTATGAATCGAGTAAGTCCTCTAAGTTTTGCCCTTGATGCTATTAAATTTCAGTCTTAATTCAAGCAACTCAATTTATTTTTGAAGTAGACTAAAGCCTTCATCCGCGAGGTGTACAAGCACAGCTTCAGCTTTAGCTTTTGTAAAAATATATGTATATATATATATATATATATATATATATATATATATATATATATATATATATATATATATATATATATATATATATATATATATATATATATATATATATATATATATATATATATATATATACTTATCAAATATAGAACTTCCTCAAAAAATTCCCAATAATTTTAACTAATTTAGTTTTGTTTAAGATACTGATATGATATGTAATGTGTTATTGGTTATATGATCGTTGTAACATGATCTAAGTATATAGCTCACAGAAATAACTTATTAAAATGAATATATTTATTTTATTTAAATATTGAGATCGATGTTTATTATGTAAGAGTCAAGTAAACAATACAGTAGATAATAAAATTGCAAGAGTGTAAAATAAAATAACTAACCACATAGCCTTTACAAATATTCATATTGAAATTGTTTATATATTGAAAGTTTTTAATAGACTATATGTTGATTCTGCTTGAAGTTATATCTGATATAAATTATACTTTAGCTATAATTTCAAATTAATTACATATCATGTTATATTTATTTAAACATTTATTCTAAGTTTTTATATATACTTCTGATACAACTTAATCTTAATATAAAGTCACATTTTTTTTTATTTCTACCGAAAAGATTTCTACGAGCTCTCGGAACATCTTTACAGAAACTTTTACGACGAATACCATTTAAATAAACTACTATTGGAAATTCGGATGCTTTCAACGGTATTAGCAAACAGTAAACATTTGTAACAAACGCTAGTTTTATTTTTAAAGTCGATAAAGTTTAATTTAAGTTGGTAGAGTTAGTACTTTTAATATTGTCTCTAGTTAACGGTCTCATAAAAGACTTTTATAAAGCAGAGTATATTTAATTTTTTTAATTACTTTTTCAATCTGTCACCGGCCGTCGTGACGTCGTCACTGACTGACTGACTGACCGTGAACGCGAATTATACTGTAAAGTTCCGTCACTCGTCATTTATTTTTCTATAAATCAAAACACAGTATCTCAAATCTGGACGGAAAACGGAGAGCTTTAAACGATTGATATAAAAAAAATCATGTTAAAATACTTGTGTGTAGTTTTTAGCTTGGAATTATATGAATGTAGTTCAACATCAACATAAAACCAGCCAAGTGTGTTAAGTTAATATGTAGAAACACGTCAGTTGCAATGTTTGAATTAAAACTACACAGGAAGTGGAAAACATAAATTATCCCTTTAGAGCCTCTTAGCGTGTCATGTAAGACGCTTCAGTACGAAAGTAGACGCAAATTGGAAACGGTTTTTGAGGAAAATTAAATAATTTTAGCTTCTCGCAGTATTATATATTATACGTACTATATAGATAATAATAAAGAAGAACCAATACTTTTTCTCACTGTAAGAAATTCAAGAGTGGCGTAACTCAACACTGCAACTGATTGAAAATATTAGATAGTTCGTTTTCCCGAGTGCGGGCTAAACTCTCAAATATCTCGCTTACAGGCTAATTTTTGTTGTCTCATTGCACTAAGATGGTTTTTGGAGGATGGCATATATTTTTATTACTTTGTGAAATAAGATATATTTATAACTTCTACAATTCATTGTTTTATAAAATATAGGAGTTGTTTATTGTATATAGTGGAGTTATCAGTAGTATCCATCTTGGATACTTTACCGTGTGTCAAAGCAAGTTTCGCAACTCAACACCCAATGTGATGGAAAGTGGGGCACAGAGTGTCTAGGTTCCCATAGGTGAAGGTACTTCTTTATTTATTAATAAAATGATACTTTATATTGTATTTAACCTTTACAAATTTGAATATAAATATGTAAAGGTTAAATATAAATATAAATTTATATTTAAATTTGTAAAGTATATATTAAATATTTTGTGAAATTTTCACTATTCTCAGATTACTAATTAAAGATAACAATCTCTTATCTAACGAAATATTAATTTCATAATTTGCTATCTTAATTTATTATTATATTATAATTTATATTATATTATAATTTATTATTTACTAACTAAATTGAAACATTTGTTATAATTTTTTTTATCCAACTTCGAACGTTCTTAAATTACAAATACGAAAATTTTATATTATTAGTACATAAAACATATATTGCAAAAACTTTAAATAATTTTGAAGTACATAAGATATGTGTTCACCTCTGAGTTGATAAACCACGAAAGTAGTAACAGATTAGTTTCTCTCACATTCACAAAGGCAAGATGTCCATAAGAAAATTATTGGAATTCATCGAGTGAGTCAAACAGCTACATTTCCTTCATTTCCAGAATATATCTGTAGCAAATTGAAGTGGCAGTGGGCTGGTCACATCTGCCGTAGAACTGATGGACGATAGAGTAAACGAGTTCTCGAATGGATACCAATAATATAAAAAAGGCGGCTGGGAGTGCCTGGATGGCGAAAACAAAAGCTCGTGCCTTACGGCGTACCCTGGGGCAGGCCTACGTGTAGCAGGGGACTATATGCTGTTGCTATAGGCTGTTGCGATATGATGTGACGAATCAAACAGATGCTTTGGTTGGTGGTCTATTAATAACGCTACGACAGCTTCACTAAAAAGATATAAGTTACAAGTTACTTTCCTAGTATTCATCACTTATGGTTCCAGTTAAGGGAAAAAAACATAGCATCAAGTGCTTTAGGCGAAATTGACCGGCGGACGCCCGCATTCAAGTTTACGAGCTCGCCGCTTACGTAAGCCTTACGAGAGTTTTTGATTTTATTTTCGTGTTCTGTGATACTTCAGGGATTTTTAAAGAAACTGATATTTAGTTTGTATTTTACTAGTAAAGTTTCAAGCTTTTTCCCACATACCGCAGAGTAGCCAGAGGGAACCTAGTGTCAAGACACTCCGTTTCCAACAAAGATTCTTAAAATATAGATAGATAAAATAAAAAGTGTTTTTTTTAATTTTTTGTTTTACACTGTATCTTGCATAAAGCAAGGTAAGCAAAAAGAAGTACAGAAGTGTAGGGTCTATGAATGTATTAAGACACACTGTTCTCCGCATTCCACCTAAATTCTAAATATTATATAAATATATAATAATAAATATATATTATAAATATATATTATAAATATTATATTATTATTATAAATATTCTAATTATTAACACTTTAACATTACAAACATTCAGTTAAGGTTAACAGTAACGTTCATGCCTTTAAACATTTTGATCAAGGTGTAGAGATTGTCAAGAACGGGCTTGTTAACGGGTGAGTTAAAACTTAGCTTTATATGAGATCTGATAACATTTCAACAGAGCTCATCCTCTCTTATGGCAACATTTTACATGAAATAGTTTTGGTGGATTATATTATTTAGTATTTTAAATATAAAATTTAGAATCAAAAACATAAAGTAATCATTTTTGTATACCTCCTACAAATTCTATCACCATATATAATTTTTAAAGGGTCTTAATAATGATACGAAATATTATTTCCCGTTTAAGCTCTTACACAAATAAAATAATAGTTGCGGTTAACATGTACACCGTTAGAGTAGAGGAGGCTGGGGATATATGAAACTTTATTTCACAATACATGAATATGTACTACTTATTTGTTATTATATTATACATAATAATTATTTCTTGATTTGCTACGACATAGTATAAATAATTCTGTGAACTCTTTTCAATATTATATTATTTCTCCAAGAGAAACTTTGTTTGACTTTACAGTTATGACATGTTGGTTTTTAATTGAGATGAAAATAATAATAATAACATACTTTATTGTACACCACAAATAAAATATACAAAAGCAGCGAAACATAAAAAAAGAAGAATATAGAGCAGGTGACCTTATCGCTATAAGCGATACCTTTAAGTGTAGGAATATTCTAAAACGGAATTTCCAAAACAAAACGGATTCCAGAACGGAAAATGTTATTTTAATTCAAAATCTTATTGCCTCCGTAAATCATTTGGAATATGTTTCATATAAGGATGAATTCAAATTTGAATTCGGCGTAATTTTTTCCTGTGGTAGTTGGCAGCCGTGATTTTTTCTCATTTATTATTGGATAACGTTCCCATTTGGTGAACTTTATTCTTTTATAAATTTGTTTTCGTAACAGACAAGATAACTAATGAGCAGCTTATTAAAGTTATTAGAAGTTGTTACAAAACATGTGAAAGCCTCTACGAGTATACTTAATTGAAATTTATAGCCGAAGGCTTAAGGAAATGATGCTACATTCATGAAGAGTCTTTAATATGTATGAAAGGTTGAGAGAGCACTGTGATATTATCTCTATTTGGAAGAGCTGTTACGAGGGATGTGATAAGAAAAACAATATTTAGACCACCAATTGTTAATATTCTAACTCACCCCTATCTCCCTTACGTTATGACAATGTCCTACATTTACACTTTTATTAAGAACGATAGAAATAAAAGTCAACAAGGTAAAAATAACAACACGCACGTACGTGTGCGTACCTGAGTAAACAAGTAACGTATAACATAGTCACCATACACTTTTTCATTACACTATTGTTGATATTTGAGTTTGAATAAAATATTACTGCATTAGATTTTCATCTTAGTTTATGGGCTTTGTAATAAAAATGTTAGGTTATTAAAGATGACAGTTAAAAGTCCAAATTCCATTCTAAAGAATGTTTATAATGAACCTATATAATTATAATTTCGATTAAGCAAATGTTTATTTGGGTAAGTAGTTCTTGAAGATTTACAATATGAAATTTAATTAACAGTTACAATTTCAGAATTTCCTCTCGATATTTTGTCCGGCATGGCACACTCAATACATAATATCCATAATCCCCATTGATAGGGACGAGCTTTATTGTTATAGAGACAACGTAGGCTGACAAGCTTAATTAATTTCAATAGGGCATTCATTAAATTCTTCTATATGTATCCAACAGGAACTTACGTCACTATAGCGTTTTTATAATCTCATAATTAAAATTCCCAAACTCAATGGGATTGCTTTCCTTTTAAAGTCACAAAAGCACTTTAATTTCAGTTAAAAAAGTTCCCATAAGCATCAATATAATAATATATAACTTTCTACATACATTTCCTGTGACCTCTGACAGTGACAGGGGACGACATGATCTCACTTAGCTAAACCCTATTTGTATACGGGAAAAGAATAATAAACAACATGATTAAGACTTTTTTGGGTTTGGAAAAAGCTTTTTTATCATTAAATATAACTAGGCTGAAAGAAATTTATTAACATACATGTAGTAGTCATAGAATAATAATAATAATAAAATTATCGGTAAAGATTGCCGCCACTCAACAAAAATAAGCTTTTCAAGCTTTGCGTAATTTTTTGGTCGTAACTAAACGTAAAAGCTTGACTTATTTATAACCTTTTTTGTAATACTAAAATAATAAATTGACAAAATTTTAAAAATAAAAAAGTTTGTAATAAAAAAGATCATAATTTTTGTTGAAATATGTTTGTTCTAGAAGACATCATTTAATTGATTAATTAAGTCATTATGCAGTAGATTACTTTCTTTAAGCCCCATAAAGCATGTTGAACAGCCGTTGGTTGAATTTCTGGTCCCTTGGGCTTAGACTTTAGACCAATGCTAATTTGTGTAACCGCAAGGCAACGTAAAGTCTTTATAAATGGGACTTTAAGGTTAATAGAAAATAGCTCTTTAATATAACGATTCAAATGTTTATGCTATTTCTATAATAGAATAGATCCTCCTTATGCACAATGGATGATGTATCAAATAATTTGCGTAAACTTTATGATCAGTAGTTTCTTACATAATTTCTATAGGATTTACGGGAAGTTCCCTCTTAGTCTACAAAAAAAAATCATTGTTTTCATATCTCTATATGAAAACAATGATTTTTTTTTGAGAGATTGGTTGATTCTTAATAAGATGTTATCTTATAATAACTGAAATAGATTATATATATATATATATATATATATATATATATATATATATATATATATATATATGAATTTTATATACACATAAATTTCAATGATTTTTTTTTGTAGACAAAGAGGTATATATATATATATATATATATATATATATATATATATATATATATATATATATATATATATATATATATATATATATATATATATATATATATATATATATATATATATATATATATATATATATATATATATATATATATATATATATATATATATATATATATATATATATATATATATATATATATATATATATATATATATATATATATATATATATATATATATATATATATGTCATGCAATAGTTTACATTTAAACTTGACTTTTAAATCTAAACTTCTTTCACGTTAGTACTTATTCTACCATTACGCTCCATTTATTTTGACTCTTAAAGCATTTTAAACTGATGTTTTATATTTTTTATATTATATTATAAATGTATTTAAATAATTTAATTATATTCATATATATATACATGTGTGTTTATATATATATTCTATAAACAAGATGTGATTCAATGTGATTCATTTGGAGCTTCCCTACTGTTCGTAATCGATTTCTCTATACTCATACATGTATATTATTATTTATATTAATTTCTTAAACTAAACAAAACATTGTTGTTCTTCTATAATAGTTTTCATGAAAATTGACTTGCTTCTTCTGGATGTATTCCGTGGAAGCAAGCTAATCCGTGGGGTTGATTTTTATTTTTTGTTGCTCTGACAACAGCACAAAGCGCGGCGTTGAGTTCCGCCACTCAACCCGCAATATCCCGAAGGCAGAAAGCGGAGAATGGAGTGTCTTAAAACTAGGTTCCTTCTGCCTACCCTGCTAACAGAGCGACACTAGACAGAGCGTGAAACAAAAATATATATAAGAAGATGTAATAAACCTACAAGAATTATGACGCAGCTTCACTTTCATAATTTGATATCGCCAACAAACCATCTTTCAAACTCAAACATATATATCTTTTACCTACAGCATTACACAGCCATATTAAATACAGACTAGTTAAACTTTGGCTCAGACTATAATCACTTTTCAATGATTGAATAAAGTTCCTACAACACTTCAAGTAGTACGCCTCTTTTGTACTACGAAAGCGCTCTGAACTTCAACAATGACTTCCATTCTCATATGTGAAATAATCAAAGTTTGTGATTTCACTAGATATCTATATATCTTTAGTATTGAAAGATTCTTGATTTAATTTAAATAACCACTCTATACATTTATTTATTGTATTCTGAAATTTCATATAACAACCTCCGCCCTATAAAGAACGTAAAAATATATCACAAGTAACCGAAGCGTTGGGCAGTTCACCACGCAATAAAAGTGTGAAAGAGAGATATCTCTCTCTCTCTCTCTCTCTCTCTCTCTCTCTCTCTCTCTCTCTC
Source organism: Dione juno (assembly GCA_037127375.1). Taxonomy (NCBI): domain Eukaryota; kingdom Metazoa; phylum Arthropoda; class Insecta; order Lepidoptera; family Nymphalidae; genus Dione; species Dione juno. Next base: position 7,281,426 of record JAXRJS010000067.1, read on the forward strand.
TCTCTCTCTCTCTCTCTCTCTCTTGCTTAACCATATTCTAGAGATTTATAATTTTCTCTAAGCAAATAAATAAAAATGAGCCACAATTTAACATCACTGAGATAACAAAATCAAAACACGAGATAACACAAATGGAACATACGAAAGAAATATCGCTCGAGAAGACTGTGTACGAGCTGTGTGTACCCTCTAGGGATAAAACAAAGATGTCGACTGCTCATACTGCCTCGCCATGATTAAATGTCATGTTGGCTGTGACAAGTGCGAGTCAGACGTTTTAGCAAATTCCGTACAATAGTAGCCTTAAGTTATCTGGCTATGATATAATTCAACTATAACATTATGACAGCCTGACATGTCTTCCTTTATCCATCTGTAAGTCGTCACATGATAAAGATTTATGTAGTAAGTAAATTGATTACCATAAACATACAAACAATCTTATTCTATATATATATATATATATATATATATATATATATATATATATATATATATATATATATATATATATATATATATATATATATATATATATATATATATATATATATATATATATATATATATATATATATATATATATATATATATATTTAATTCGATCAATCGGTGAAAGAATGATCGCTATTTCTTCTACAACACTTTCTGTTAGTGAGATAAAATAAAATTACATTCCCGCTTTCCGTCTTTTGAGACATTGCGTGGGGGAAGAAAATGTAAAATAATTATTTTTCCTAAGTGGGAATTGAACTTACAACCGTCACGTCAACAGTAAGAAACTATGCCGCTGCGCCACGGTACCCCATATATACCAAAATTATATATTTTAAGTTAGTTATATATGGCAACTCAGACTTTCTACAGTCGCTGGTGCTTATCAGTCAGTCAGTTTCCTTCATCAGTACACCGCTAATATGCTATTAAAGACAAGTGCAAGTCAAAAAAAAATATCGAAGAAAAACGAAATTCTTGCCAACGAAAATATCCTACAAAAACCTGCAGACATATTTATGATAAATTACAACAATTTGGCAATGTCGAGCCTGAGTCATATGAGGCGTGAGAATGTTTGATAGAAGAAAATATAGCATACTATAATTCTAGAGGTCTAAAACTTGTACACGTATTATTCATGAGATTCTTTATAGTGTACTTTTAGGGTTACGTACCTCGAAAGGAAAAAGACAGCACCTTTTTAGGATCCTGTATTGTCTGTTTGTCTGTCTGTCTGCATAGACCATTTTCTTATTATTCATTTTAAGGGTCTCCACCTCACCTCAAATGAAAAGAACGGAACCCTTATAGGATCACTTTGTTGTCCGTCTGTCTGTCTGTGTGTGTGCCTAAATCAATACAGCCAAAGGTTATGAGCGTTTATGCTTTTTTTTTGCGTTTAGTGTGATAACCGCAGCGTATACAATTCCTATGGGGTACTTCTCGTTGACTTAGGGTTATGAAATTTCTCAATAAGTTAGAACTTATATTACAAACAAATTAGAATTTTAAAGGTACACACACACTTCAAAGATAACACAATCAAAAAACACGAGCTATTTATTCTTTGCTTTTACCATATTTTATATGAAATTCACCGGGTAATCAAAACCTATAGGTTATATATATACAAGCAAGGAATGAGAAAAAACAACGTATTTGTCCTTGAAATTTTTCATAATATCGCACTAAGAGCACAGGCTTATATAATATGACGCTCATTTAGTAAAGTGTTCAAAATATCAACTCAGTACTCAATTTAAATTTATAATTTTCTTAATTCATAATTAATACGTCAATTTATGAATTCATAATTCATATTTACCCCTCTAATTTAACCAAGTAAGCATAATTTAAATAATTTTCCATCCATTCTATTACTAATTTAATTATACATATACATGTGTACTATGAAACTAATTTAAATAGTTATATTTAGAATTAATTAATAATTAAATTACTACAAACACGAGAGAAATAATTTCATAAATGTAGCCTGGGGCGCATACTTACAAATTGACAGGTATGAAAAGTTTGTGCATAAAATTCCACTTAAAAGTCGTTGACAACTTTTCGTTATATCGCCTTAAAGTGGATTATTAAGCTTTACGAAGACGATGTATTATACTTATGTTTAAATACGTTGTAGCCGTTATAAATGTATATGTCTATACAATGCTACTATATGTATGTATAAAATTATTAATTAAAAATTACATTACAATATATTTATAATAATAGGCTTCATAATGTCTTTCTGGTTATTGATATAAATTTGAAATGGATTTTTTTAACTTGTGTGGATGAATTCGAATAGAAAACATTTGAATCTTAAAAATACAAGTTTCATACTTAAAAACATTTTGGAATCTATTCCGTTTTATCCATCTCCAGTATCTAGCAGGATATGTCAACGAATTTCTCAACGCCAGACCTTGTTTTATCCTACCAACTAGTGACAAGACACTCCGTTTTCAGCTCTCCGTTTGCATCCAAGACTAAACATGTCGAGTGTCAGATCTCAATGCCGCGATTTGGCATAGTGAGAACATAAAAATAAATAATTCCTTCGAGTAGGCATCGAACCGATAATCACCGCACACTGTCAGATACATTGTGCCACGTTTGCCGCAAATATTTACACACAAAATTTAACTAAGTGTATAATCCACAATATTTCATACGCCGTTCGACATTTCTAAACAAAGTTCGCTATGTAAACGCTAATTAAATTTTTGGCAACAAACTAAAGTTTCAAATTTAAGTTACTTGCGAATTTGTTCATGCAACGATACAATTTGTAAACTAAAATTGAGTGTAATGTTATTATTCTTTATCTTTAACCGTATTATTTTTTTAAAAAATATATATAATAGAAATTTACTCACGTAGTATTTATTACATAGCTCCACACTTTGTAACAGGTTGGCCAGAGAGTGCCAAACGCTATACATATCACTTTTGTCATTGACCTCTTTATACATGCCCTTCGCTGGTCTGGGCTGCCACTGTCTCTTGCCTCATATATCTATTTTACCATTATTTCATCATCCATTCTCTAAACGTACCCAAACCACCTCAGAAAGAAAAAATCCTATTTTTTTCCATGTATTCTTATAGCATCCTCATTAGTACCGGCCATTTTGTGTATCTGTTAATTGTAGATTAGGTCAGCTTAACTGACCCCGTATATTCTACGAAGGGATAACATCTCTGAAGCAGTCTTCGTTTATTCATTCTTTTTCTGTAATACTCGTTAGAGCTATGCTGACGTTTCACTACCTCACCAATATAGACGAGACACCATTAATGTTGTAACCAGCAACAATACGACTTATTACATCCATTTTATATTTTTGAATTTACTAAGGACTCTTATATACACAAACATACACAAGCACAAACTACAAATACAAACTTCACAGATATATAATTTCATTAGCTTGTTCTAATGTAACCTGTCGTCATTTCTTTTTAATACAAAACTCATAAAACTTTTAGATACTCTTTACATATAGATGACAAAAGAATATTTTTATTAGTCTAAAAGATTTATATAAAAACAAATATTATCGATTATGGACTATGGACTTGAAAACCGTCCGAGAGTCGCGTGTTCAAATCCCACTACGTTTAAAAGCTTATACGATTTGTATAAATATTTTTTCTATCCTTAGTATAGAAAAACACTTTACAAATAATAATGTTAGATAATATCTGTCATGTTGCAGCTTCAGGGCTACATTAGTGATTGACATGCTTTGTTTTGGCGTACAGCCAAAGAGCGTTCAGAACTAGAACTATACAAAGGGCCAATTTGACAGATACGATTCTGATACTGACTTATTTTACATTTATTATGTCACTGTTATTACTTAATTGTGGTATCATTATCAGTTACATATTTAACTTTAAATTGCCTTAAGCTAAAAAATAAAAATTTGACGAAGAAAACTTTTAAATTTCTCATAAAAATCTTAGTAAAATTATATTATGATAATTTCAGATGATTTTATTTAATATTCCGTTCTTTCAGTCATCTTTTTGCATTAAAAGAACGCGTGGCTTAGTGGTCAGAGCGTTTGGACGGTTTGCATGAGCAGTTGGTTCAAATCCCGATGCGTTCAAATTTTTATATATTTTCATATAAACAGAGACCACCAACCAACCACTTGGCAACCAATTGGCAATTGTAACAAATAACTGAACTCTTAACGAATAACAGTTTTAAGTAATGTCATAACAAACAATTTAAAAAAATTATGTTCAAAATTACCCGAAAAAAGGTACAGTCTGCATAGTAATAGTAATAGTAAAAAAATAAGAGAGACTTCATTCATTTGATATTTAATGTTTCATAAATTTAATCATATTTCAAATATCCTTTTATCTTGCGCTACAATATCCGCTTGCTTGATGACAATGTTTTTATTATATATCTTGCTAGTGCTTCCTAATACACGATATTCTGTACAAAAACGACTAACACAGCACGTGTATATAACACAAACATATATTATATTTAAAACTGCTTTCTACTGTAACTAATATAACCACAAATAACCATATATGTACAAATATATTCATTACATATACAATATATTATTATGCAACGCGTACACTTTATCTATTAAATTCAGTTAGAAATTTGTATTACGCTCCAAAATATACAATATATTAATAATAGAACTAAAGCGCAAAAGCCTTTACTACATTCTACATGGTTTAGTAATCATCGGAGTTGTTAATCAAACGATTATATTAATATACTTAGTCATAGTCAGTCATAGATAGGACCGGAATTGGTTTGAAATGATGTGACAGGATGCGAATATCAAATCGGATAATTGTAATTATATTGTTCATTATGACAATTTATCGTTGAGTGATAGCTTATTAGTGTAAATTTATTGGTAGAGGGTTCGATGTCCTCTCGTGGTAATACATTTTTATTATTCCGCCCTGAGCTCCGCCACTCAAGAATGTGGCGCGTTCGGATCATTGCGGCAAGTGGAGACTGTTATGTCTTGACTCTACTTTCTCTATGCCTATCCTGGTAAAGTGTAAAGCTATATAAAACCACCGTCTTAAGATAATGTTTAAAATAATAACTTTTATCTGATTTGTTAAGATATAGTAGTTTTTCATAGTATTAAGTAAGACGTTAATAAATATCTATAATTTCTAAAAATAAATTATAGATTTTTCCGCCGTGACAGTACACCGTTTGACTGGAAACGTTTCGGTTGTGGATTCGATATCCACTTGAGGAAAATTATTTTTTTTAATTTTCGTCGCCCAGGTACTAATACTAAGAGCGGTGTTGAGTTCCGATACACTTAATGTCTCAAAAAAAAGGAAATCGACAAACGGAGTGTTTTAACATTTTTTTCCTCTGCCTACCCTGCATTGTGCGGGATACAGCGTGAAACTAAAAAAGACATAAATAAATCTCTTATAAAAATATTCTTACAACCATACTCACAGACTTTATGTACATTTTAACTTAAATAAATTCTCTATGTCGCAAAATTCGCATAAATAAATCACATGCATATGCACATTGCGTTTTCATCGGCGTCTGTCAAACAAACTCCATAAATATACACGTATTCTTAATGTCAAGGTAAAACGTCTAAAGTTCCATCCCACACACCACACAAGTTAGAGAAGACGCGCATGCAGCTCCGCGGTAATTTTATTTATAACCCAAGTTTGCGCATTGCTTTAGAATATTGCTATTGTACGTTACGATTTGTGACACAGGTGTGGTGAAAAATTTGTTATAGCACCATATCAGAAAAGTTTTCTATAAATATAGTATGTTAAAATGCTATAATAATATATATAATACATGAGTTTGTTGACATGTTTGTCTATCTAAGTTTGTCTTACATTTTATGTAGGTAAAGGAAATAGTTTGATACACTTAATTCAGTGTCTTAGTTGAACTAGACTAACTAGACTAACGTCTAGAATTCAGATAGAAAGTGGAGTGTCCTTAAACTAGTTTCTCTCTAACTACCGTGTTACGCCAAATAAGCCATTTGAATGGATTCATGTTCTGACCAAGGTCGATTAAAAAAAAACCGGCCCACCATTCAAATAACCCATCAGCTGATGTTAATTTGTAAGGAGTAATATTTTTCCGTTTTCGATTAGTGTTATTAAAATGTTCCTAAGAGATTTTCAGTACATTTAAAATTAACGAGAAAGGTGCATTTAAAATTAACTTACTGTTACCTAGTAATAACTATTGAATTGCGTACAGATTACTTTTATTCATCAAATATATTGCAAATATCCGTATCTGAATACGGATATTTGCCGTATCCGCGGATATACTTTGTAAACGCTCCGGTACATCACTAGTTAGTACCTAAGCCTTGTAATGTACATACTTAGTCTTGTAAGTCTCGCTCAATGCCAACTCCATTGTAATTCACTTTGGTTGATCGTGAAGCACTGAATGCATTAGCTTTGCAAATCTACAAACTTTGGTAATTGAGTGCTCATTGTACTAAATTTAAGAGTTGATTCTTGTCATTATATATACAAAGAACCTAATGTAAAAACAGTGTAATTTCCACAATGCTCATTTTAATATATGGCAGTAACACGACGTAACCTAACACCGCTCTTGCTATAAGGCAATATCTATGTATATTTACATATATATAAATCTAAATGTTGTCCAATGTACATTCCACTTATACACATTAGCCACAAAGTAATGACAATTAATCTTTCTAAAGTTGTAAGCCGTATAAATTCTTAACAAACTTGTGTCAGTATCTACCCGCAAGTCCCTGGAATCCTAACGTGAGACCCGTTTCACATTCACTTAGTGTCGAGCCCTTAAATGTTCTTGAGATGAGGTATTGCCAAGAAACAGATCTCGACCCAAAGATTAGGACGTTTTATCGATAATAGGTTTTTAAATTGCTCTTCTTCCCTCTCGCCGAAATTTATTTGTTCGCCATTAATAAAAATGAGCTCCTTGACACTTTGATAACTAAGGCGGCTCTTTGCAAAATATATTATGGTAGTCGTTTAGCATCTTGAATAGATAGTTGATGTACACAAATTGACGCTGTCGTGGCCTGTTCCAATCATGATAAGTTATATATATTTCAATTTTCCTCAAAAGAATTATTAATGACTAGTGAACTCCTGGAACTTTTTCGGCGTGAACCATACTTCGGACTTCTATCCTTTTTCATTGAGATTCATGAGATTTTATTCCACTTGTTAGATGCTTACATGAACACGACAAATGTTCATTACTTTATCTTATCTCTCGGTACATTTTAATTTTTTTTATTTAGCTTATCTATTTTAGTTCTACATCAAGTGTTCCAGATCCTCGATATTATATATTAAAATGTCAATGGAAAATATCCATCATTCGTGTAGTATAGCTGGACATAATGGTCCTTGGTGAGATCTTCCAGATCTGAGATTTTCATATTTCAATAAATAATATTTATCACGCTTAATAACTTTTACTAAAGAGCCATTTTCTGGCTTCTTATAGTTAAGATACTGTATTGTGGTTCTATATCAGGTGTTCGAGATCCTTGATTTGCATATGCCATTGGAAAGTACTTACCAGGTTCAATCATTTTTGTAATGGCAGCATTTCATTATTTCTTATAATTTAACTGGTAGTTCTAAATCTATTATGGTCTAGATCCTTCCCTGACCTAACAGATATACACTAAAAAAGTTTCATTCAAATCCATCAAGTTATTACGAAAATGTGCCATGTGGCCCTGCAAAATCTTATAGTAAAAATATTCAATGTACAGACTCTAATTTGTTACTGTTTTATATAACATAGATTATATTTTTTAGCTGTGGTACGCACAAATAATCTAGAGTTCAGTTCTAGATACTTCAATCATCCACCTTCTTGCAAATTTTTTTTTTAATATTACGCGTTAACGAAATACAGCATTAAACAGCACCTGTATAAATCGATATAGGAAATGAAAAGTATTTAAACATAAATATTACCTTGGAACCCAAATTCATTTCATACTAAATCATGAAAAAATAAAACTATTGTAAACAAATAAAATATAGACAGAGAGGATAAACTCACTCTTTCCTTCTTACTAGCGTAAAAATATAATTAATGTGTCTGGACAATGAGGTCAGCTTTATCTGACAATAATGGGCTTTATTGTCATTGTATTGAACTCGCTTTTACCTGCGGCTTTGCCAGTATTGTCATATGAAAATATGTAAGAATTGTGTAGAATTTGTCCTTTTTTAGTGCCCAATAACTAAAGACTACAGGTAAATCGACACGATTAATGTGTCCTAATAGAGCTTAGAGAGCTTTTAATAAATAAATACAATAAATGGCGTCCAACATAAAATATCTTTTCAATTCTAACAAGTAGTTCCTGTGATTAGAACGTTTAGCCAAACAGACTCTCCAGCTTTTAATATTAGCAAGCGTAGCTTTTAAAGATGTTGCAACTTGATAAATATAATACAAAGAATTGCTGATACACTAAGATAAGATAAATAAGGACTAAAGTTAGACGCTATTTCTGGTAGACAGAAATTATTTGCAGTAAACAATTAATTGTTTCACTTTACAAATAGCTCGTATTAGTTTCGCTTGTATATTGATGTATAGATGACTATATCTTCAATTTTATGTAAGAATGAAATCTGAAACGTTTCTTAATTTTGTCATCTAAGTCCAAGAAACTTTGTTTAATATATTCTTTATACAAACGTGTCACATCCAAGGCAATCGTGCTGCAAGAAGAATTTAGATTTAGAAAGAAGAACAATTTTGTATGATAAACATAATATACAAAATTGACTTAATTTTGAGTCATCGTGCCTCTTGCTAATGGTTTCCTTGACACGTGTAATATTTTGTTTAACATTCTATCTTACTATAAGCTGTGGACGCCAGTCAAGACCAATATTACCAGACTATAAGACACAACCATAACTATTAATTAACAGCATATTAACATCGAAATATAGCTTGAAATAAAGTTATTTCTTTATATTTCTGAATTCATAAAATAACTTAGGGCCGTCGTGGTGCAGAGGCATAGCATCTGCCTGTAAACACGACGGTTGTGAAAGAATGGAGTAATTTAATTTTCCTCGCTCTGGCAACAAGGTCAAGCGCGGCGATGAGTTCCACCCCTCAACACGCAATGCCTCGAAAGACGGAAAGTGAGGAACAGAGTGTCTTAACACTAAGTTCCTTCAACCTAAGCAATTAACTAATTATCGCGGAACTCTCCATTTTACTTTATTTTTCAGCTACCTTGAGTTTTAAGACATTGTTTGTTGAATGTCAGAATTTAACGCCCCGATTTTCTTTTCAAAGAAGAAAATGAAAATAATTTAAATATCTTCTTTATATCTCCTCCAAATCATCATAGTTCAAACCCAATCCCAATACACGACGTCCTTTTTATCTTCTTCATAGGCTAGTTAGTATAAAAAATGATTAAGTACTTCATATAAATATGATTCAATATATGCTTTTTGTGTATAGTATCTGTTTCAATAATATAAGTAAATGCTTGAGACTTGATTTTCTTGAATTCTTGATAAAAAAATATATACATATATATTAACTTGTCTTTTTTAATCGTGACAATTGTAGATTTGAATCACAATAATTAACAATCCAGCACAATATCTAAATAATGACAATTAAATATAGAAATGATAACAACAAAAATAAGTAGTGTATGTGTATAAACTATGAGTATATAAGAATTTTAAGAACATTAGAACGTATGGCTTAATTGGCGCTTGGACAGTTGCTAAGAGCCGCGGGTTCGATTCCTGACGCGTTCAAAATAATACTAATAAAAATTAAAATTAAAATATTGATACATAAATATAAGACATCATCCTAGATGTAGGATTTTATATCTAGCTACCTAAAATTTTTATATGATCTATAGTATTTACAATGCAATAAATGAATTAAATTATTTTAAGTAAAAAATATACTTACTTAAAAGAAAAAAAAACACAAAAAGAAATGTGCATCTGCATTTAAGGTCTCGTTTTGTTAAATGAACCAGATATAATCCACTTATACACAGTTACAGTTAAACACAGGCGCCTTTCAAGATTATACTATTCGGGAGCACTTCACTACAATTGACAAGCTTATTCATTTCGAGTCTGAGATTTACGGAGTTGTCTTGATCTGTTCTTAAGTCCTTATAAGTGTCTTTTATAATGTTTTTTAATATATATATATATATATATATATATATATATATATATATATATATATATATATATATATATATATATATATATATATATATATATATATATATATATATATATATATATATACACATTTAAGTTTGGAAACTTCTTCTTCTTCTTTTGGCTGGAATTTTATTAATATTATTCATATTTTATTTGTTTGTTACAAGTACGAAATAGTTAAGAATCAATTAATCTTTTATCAGCTTCACGCAAGGTGACCTAGTGTCGAGACCCTCCGTTCTCCACTTTCCACCAGAATACGAGACATTGCTAGCTGAATAAATAATTGTATCTTTAAGCATGGTCTTATAACTTGTTATCACTTTGTACTTTACCGTTGGTAAATTTCCAAATAAAGCGGAAATATTTGACTTAAAACATGACATAATTCTATTCAAGTTTGACAGTTAAAGTTTTACTTTAGTTATTAATTAGATAACTCCAAACAAACTTGACAAAGTGAAACACTTCAGTGGGTTCCGTTGTTTAAAATTTCAATTTCAGTGAATGGATTGAACAACTCCAATTTCCACTAGAAATACTTTACCAAATAATAATCTCTCACTTTAATTACTGTACGAGTAAGCTTGTACAGTTTTTGTCAATGTCAACATTTATTTAATATTTAATTGAGTCATTTTACAGGATAGAAATTTATATATATATATATATATATATATATATATATATATATATATATATATATATATATATATATATATATATATATATATATATATATATATATATATATATATATATATATATATATATAAATATATTTATATATATTTATAGCACACACATACGTAAAAATAGAACATATAAATATAAAATGTATATGCAAAGGCCTTATTGTTCAAGCAATCTCTTACAGACAACCTTTGGCAACTGCAGGACTGGTGGTATAAGAACAGGAATAGAAGAATAAGGCTCGGTGCAAATAAAATAAAAAATAATAATATACAAAGAACAAAAACATATATAACAAAATAAAGTAATTTGTAGTAAGTAAAGTCGTTTTCATGATTAAAAAAATAATAGAATTTTTTTAATGCCACTTACGCATTAAGTAAAGATATATAATCCGCGCCTCTTAAAAGCCGAAGCCTTTACTCGAGCTACTACAAAATTTTATACGCTTGTCACAATTTTTTTTTTTTTTGGTGATATCATCGCTGTAAACCTGAAGAACCTGAAGATTATTCCTACGGATACAAATCAGACCTGTCTCTTTTTTCTTATTTCTTTTTTTTTATTATACAGGCATTTAATATTCTTAAGAGATTCTTAAGAATCTGCTGGTACTATTTATATAAAAAGAATTTGTTTTATAACTGTCGCGTTCAGATTACATCATAATTGCGGCTCCAATGGCGTGCTAAATAAAATTTAAAACCAGAATATATTAGTACAATTTGGGTAAGCCTTGAATAAACGGAAATTTAATTAAATTTATTTGAATATCGATTGAAATTATCTACATATGGTAGTAATACTTTTCATATATACATATATAGCTAGTGTTAGCGCTTTGTGTTCTCGCTCTCTTATATATATATATATATATATATATATATATATATATATATATATATATATATATATATATATATATATATATATATATATATATATATATATATATATATATAAATATATATAAAGAGAGTACGTTATTTCTAAGAAATATTTGAAATTTAAAATTATTAAATAAATGTACATACACTGCCACAAGTTACCGCAGCGGCGCGGCGGGTCGACGGTACAGCCCAGGATTCTTTGCAAAGTTGTTCAGTCGTAAAATAATTTATAGTCCAAAATTGTAAATCGTTATGCTACCCACATAAAGACCCAGATATTATAATTTCAAACTAGATAATTCACACGCCCACGTTATAAAGATACATGTTTTCCTCATATGGTTCCCAAACTTTTAAATTGTATTAAAGTAAATATATTTACATTAAAATAGAGTTTTTCGGACATATATTTTTAAAGGGCCGTCGTAGCTTAGTGCAATATTTTTGACTCAGATGGAATGTGGAGAATATGAACATTTTCTTATATAAAATAAAATTATATATATATATATATATATATATATATATATATATATATATATATATATATATATATATATATATATATATATATATATATATATATATATATATATATATATATATATATATATATATATATATATATATATATATATAAAATTTTGTAAATATCAGGTCCATGCATTGATAGCCTACAAGAACTTTGGCCAGATAAAACAACACATGACATGTAAGATAGAAGTTACTCGTGTATAGTTATATAATATTTTAGGGTGCTATAAGGAATGGTTTTATTGGAACGCCATTGTAGCAGTTATTCCAATTCCATCACGCTCATGGTGGTGTGACGTAAAAAATAGTTATACGCGTCGTAACATTTGTCACAAAATTCAATAAAAACTACGTTTCCCGTATGATTTACCGAAGAATAAGTTAATAGCTAGCTAGTGTTATGGACAAAATTAACGGATGCCATCTGTGAGGTCTAAGAATAACAGAATAAATAATTTTTTAGATTTAGTTTTCACTCGACTTTAAGCACAATACGTACTAAAGCCACATTCACTACATCTATAGTTCGATATTTCACAACTACATCACTATGGCTAGTATTAGAATTTTAAATTTTTTTGAAAACATTATTTCTCACTGGGCAGAATTCAGAATTGCCATATTGTATAAGCTTGACTTGGTAAGTGGTGCTTCACACAAAAGCTCTACATAATTTAAACATTAAAAGGGGTCAGAATGGAAAATAAGGGTCGCGGGATCCGCTTAATTAGTTGCTTTTCCGCAACAAAATGAATGTACAACATCCGTTCCCGGATCAAATTTCACAATTTTACATTTGAGTGATAGCGAAGCTTTCACAATTGGTGGCGTTTTGCGACAAAGCTCTCGCAATGCTCTCACAATGAAATTATTTTTAGATTGAAATGTCCAACAATTGTATTTTATTTTTATTTTCCAAGTATGCTTCTACAACAATGTAAAAGGGTGTATCTATATATATATATATATATATATATATATATATATATATATATATATATATATATATATATATATATATATATATATATATATATATATATATATATATATATATATATATATATATATATATATATATATATATATATATATATATATATATATATATATATATATATATATATATATTGAATGATGTGTTTTATAGACAAAAAAAACGGCACTATTTAGATAAAATTTTTTGACTACACTTATCTTCCTACTTCTACTATATAATTTAGTAGCATCCCGTTCGATATCACCTTATTGTTTTATACTTGTTTTATTCATACAAGCATCACTATCTATTAGTGAAAATCGCATTAAAATACGAATCACTATCTATTAGTGAAAATCGCATTAAAATACGATCCCACATGTAAAAAATACCCGCTGAAAACCGCTTACATTGATGAAAATTGGACTATTTTATATTATATACAGAAGAGGCCCTGTTAATACTTTACCACTCCATGTTTTCCCATTTTAGGAACATTTTGTGCTTGCTCTAGTTATAACAGTATAGCGGAAAAGCTTAACATTAGGTACGCTGTACATCAGTACAGGTACTCTGTTCGGTATACCTTAGTACAAAATTTCATTTCATAAGGGTTACTTTAAATTTTGGAAGAGGCCTTTGCCAACTGGCAGTCGGATCTGCAGAAAATAAACATGCAAGAAATATTGGACTTGCCAGACTAAGGTTTTATTATGTTATACTTTGTTTACATTCAAGTTTAATTTTGTCAATAAATCATAGTAAGATCTGAAAAAAAGGGCTAGATAAATAAATATAAGGGATACTTTTTCATTCTTTATGAAATGCAAATTGTATGTAATATAAAAGACGCAAACAGCGACGCGTGAAAATACATACATATAAGAACGTAAATTATATCATCGGCATAAACCATTTCATGCTCCTATAACAACAGATCCTAATTCTGTAGAGTATCTAATAATACTAACCACATTTTTTTGTAGTAATATTTTGAGATAAAAAAGATAAGATCTCAAGATACGGTTAAGGCTTCTATTTTAATAACAATAACTTTAAACGAGGCATCTGATATACCAACTTACGTTGAAGAAACATAAGCTCTGCGTGCTTATACAAAGATCATTTTTTTCCGTGAAAGCTTTAAGCTTTTGGATCTAGTAGGTACACTTAATTTACATAATTCCACTAAAGTTCAGAATTTTGCATAATAACAAATAGAATTAGACAAAAATCTGAGCTGTTTACATTTTTTCTAATTGATTCTTAAGATTTTATAAATTTCTAATAGTAGTCTCTCAGTCTCTAAGTCAGTCACTCGGTAACAGAAGAGTTTTATATACATATATTGATTTTAAAATGTATAAATTAACCATCAAGTGAACTCGCAAACATTTCGTTAAATCAAGCACGTCTATTACATCCACAAAGGGGGCTCCGTATCATATTCTCTAATCAGTATCATAACTATGTTGTATATTTGAAACAATATGACTAAAATTATATGACTTATATACCTACATACAAAATATTCTTCCCTGTTCCCTTATATTTATAACTTAATGATAGCCGAAAATGAAAATGAAAAACAATGTAGAAAAAAAACGTTGGTTCTATTATTATAAATTGGCTGTCCCGAATTGGAGACGATTCGGAATTAGATTAGAAAACAATGTCTGAAAGGAAATTTACTTTTCGTGGTCATCGAAATATTGAAGGATTCTGGCACCTCGATTCAGTTGGCACTCCTCTCTATCGCTCAAGAGGATTTTGTATTACGTTCATAATAGTGTCGTATATCGTCGTATCGTAATAGTGTCACAAGCATGAAATTAAATTCAAAATATTCTTTATTAATTAGGTCATTACAAGGTGTTTTGAGTCAGTCACGAAGTTATATAAAATTGTTAGTAGGTTCAATCCTATAGGAAGCAACCACCGGCTCGGAAGGTAATTCTGCCGAAAGACTTCCATTGATTGATATGTATACATACATCGGTCTCTCACATCTATTTCAGATGATTTAAGCATTGCTGGAGGTACACTTTGGCTGTATACGCCTATTTTGGAGCAACAGATTCCACCGCATACCCCACAAGAGAAGTAACCGACAACTGCTGGATTGGTATCGGCTTGGTGAAATATATATATATATATATATATATATATATATATATATATATATATATATATATATATATATATATATATATATATATATATATATATATATATATATATATATATATATATATATATATATATATATATATATATATATGTTGAGAACCCTGTGCGCGTTGTAGGTTTCATTCCCACTCGAGGAGAATGAATTACTTTCATTTTTTTCGCTTTGGCAACAAGGTTAAAGTGTGGCGCTGAGTTCCGTCACTCAACACGCGATGCCTCGAAAGGCGGAAAGTGGGGGACGGAGTGTTTTACCACTAGGATCCTTCAACCTACGGTTCCATGTACAAGTCCATTATATTTTATATCAAATTTTAGAATCATCATGTATCATTTTGGTCTCAATAAGAAATATTAAAAATAAAACACGGAAAGTACCTAACACACACAAGATGTTCGTAGACTAGAAATATACTCGTATATTTTAAATGTTTTCATGTCTCTCTCTGGCTTAACGAAGACGAAGCACAGCATCCGGTTCCACTACTCTAAATACATCTTCGTTTGAAAAGAAAATTGGCGCTTCCAGTTGTTTTTTTCTGAATTATCACAATAATTCAAAATTTTTTATTAATTTTTAATATACACACGAATATACCAATATAATGGCATGCTTAGTTTTAGTTTTAAAATCGGCAAAACTAGAAATTACTTTACACTTAATAACTAAGCTTTGAGCAACGAATCAATCTGTAATAGAGTGTCTCGATCCATCAATGCCGCTGAAAATGAGTGCGCTTTTTCAACACCTTATTTAATGGCTTTAAATGAGTGTTTTACAAACATTCTGCCAATATTATGTTAACACTTATTTTCTTTTACAGATAATTAAGTTATTATTTATCTATTTGAAAAACAAAAAAAAATATATAGTAATCTATTGTTTATTTTTTTACAATTATATATATGGAACAGGGGCACAATGTTTGTTTGTAAACGCAACGGCTATGCATTCGATTCCCACACTTGAAAAAGAATAATTCCAGTGACAGAACAAGACAACACGGCGTTAAGAACCGCCACTCAACAAGTAATGGCTTGAAAATTGAGTGTATAGTATGAAACGGAGTGTCTTAATACTAAGCTCTCCCTCTGTCTACCATGGCATATGCGAGACAAAAAGTGAAGCTATCTAAATTTTTATTTGTATATGTTAGATATATTATTTTTTGTTAAGAATTATTGTTAGTAAGAGTAGAAAAAAACCTAAAGCGTATTAAGAATTCGTACACAACTTTGCTGCCTCTTGCTTTTTGACTCATGGAAGGCTAAAGAGTTTCTTCTCGGAATTCGGATTCTTTAGAAAAAAAAAAGGTCCAGCGATCAACTAGCACTATGTGCATGCATAATTAATATACGGTCAGTATGAGAATTGTAGAATGCTGTTGTTAATTTACAATCTCCCTGCCAATAGTAATAGTAATTTGGCATTAAATTTATGATCGCAAAGGGAATACAGCTTTGCAAAGCAAGTTTATAGTAATAATGGTCTTTCGATGCTATTGGATTTAGTTAGTTAGTAGTTGTAAGACATGTTTGTAATATTAGAATAAGTATATGTTGTTATTCTTTTGTCCGTGCATTTGTGCTCGCTAATCTCAAGAAACGCTTAATCGATACAAATGCTGTTTTCACCTTCGCATTACGGTAAACTTCAGTTAATACTTAAAGTTTGTTTTATTTCAATCGGTTCATATATAAAAAATATACATAGCGCAGCTAGTTGATATATTTATTATAAGCTTCGCGACATCGCATCATATCAAATCTCTACTTCTATTTTTATCTAGACTAATATTATAAATCTTAAAATCTTGGTTAAATGCGGCTATTTCGGGAAATACTCGTTTTGTATAATCGAGGAAGGCCATAAGCTAATACTTGATTAATAATATAAATTAATTAATACTTAATTAAGTAATACAGTCTATAATTATATGAAATAAATATTCGTTCGATAAATGTATAAAATAGTAAAAAGCAAGTTAAAAAATAATTTAGTTACAAATAAATCAGTATCAGTATAAAAAAAAAAAAACAAAAATTTTAAAATTACTTTTGTCAACAACCACGATAGGAGTAAAGCTTATACGACAACAGTGCGTTCATTTCATAGACGATTATTTCATCAATTTTTAAAGGATCTCAATCCAATTTGATTTTCAATAGTCCGATGGATATATCGGGATTGTTTTTAATCAATGACAAGTTATTGTCTATCGTCGTTATGTATCGTCTGTGGTTGCCATTAAATAGCTTGTTATTTTTAAAATCTACTTGTGAATTTATTACTGTGTGTACTTTGTTGTGTGTGTGTACTTATAAATACTCGTACATATATTTACAATAGGTATATTAAATCTAGAGGTAACCTAATATAAAAGGACTCGTAAGCATATATATATATATATATATATATATATATATATATATATATATATATATATATATATATATATATATATATATATATATATATATATATATATAATATATATATATATATATATATATATATATATATATATATATATATATATATATATATATATATATATATATATATATATATATATATATATATATATATATATATATATATATATATATATATATATATATATATATATATATATACATACATATATACAAAACTACAATTCGTCAAACAATGTAAGTGTAAGTGTAATAGGTTACAAGTAACAATATTATACCACATACGTGGATTATTAGATAGCTTCCCTCAACGACTCTCTGAAATAAGAAACCCAAATAGGATTAACTAAAATGTACAGCGTGCTCAAAATAATAGATCAAGAGCTAAGCAGAAACGTATCATGTACTTCTTCCGTGTGGAGATAGGAGAGTGTACTTTTTAACTTCTACGTCTTTTCTAAATTACTATGGAAAGTTAAAATAATAAATATTAAGAGTAAATTCAAAATATCGGTCAAGTGCGTGTAGTACTCGCGCACCGAGGGTTCCGTACCTATTTCATGACTGTAGGTATTCCGCTGATAAAATATTTGTCTATTTTTAGTATTTGTTGTAGTATGACGGTTTTTGAGATACAGCCTAGTGACAGACACACAGACAGACGGGCAAATAGACAATGAAGGCTTAGTAATATTTTATATGCATTGGGTTGTATTTATATGAATCTTGGCAACGCAATAGTTATGGATTCGATTTCCTTAATAGAAAGACGCGTGGCGTTGAATTATACCACACAACACGCAGTGACCCGTATTTAGGGGTAAATTGGAGAGCGACTAAATCTCTCTTTCTTCTATTCTCTCTTCTCTCTTCCTTCTCTTCCTTCTACTTGCGGGATATAGCGTAAAGCTTAAAATATTATTACTACCTCTCTACCTCGACCTTATTCTTTTTTCATATTACACATTATTTAAAATATAACATTTCATTACTTTAAACTATTTCTTTGCCCTTTATTATTTTGAATAGAACTAGAAATCTATCTGGCCTGTCGTCAGGGACTTAACAATTCAAATTAGCGACTGCTCTGTAATTCCAACCCAGTTGAAAATTGTAATTTAAATAAAACAAAAACTAGATTCTCTTATTTCACAACACTAAGAAAGTACACAAAGAAACAACACAACGCGAACAAATAACTCAACTAATTAACATTTTTGTCCGCCATGAATTTAATTACAATACAAGATTGTGTTCACTTCGTCCAATAAATAAAGGGACCTAAGGAAAAGGAGTTTTACTCGGGTTTATTCAGGTTCATCAGAGATGCAACAAAGTTTCCCATTTTATTCGAGCTGATGAAAGCCGTGGTAATAAGAACTGACGATTTGAAAGGAATAAAATTATGTCGTACTGTGGCAAGTTCTTGTTCTATCAGAATATTGCCGGCGACACTGCTTTCCAATTCATAAGTGACGTTCATTGAATTAAAATAATATTGGCTAAGTGAGAGTGGTACCGCGTACCGAAAGAGAGAGAGAGAAAGAGAATTCGATATATTTAAATTTGCTGTCGTATTCATTTATTTTCTATGAAATTAACTACATGTATAAGTTTGTAATCGTGTCTTTCTGTGTTAAACTGACAAGCTATTACCAACTTAAAGATTTTTTCATTTGTTTGTACTGTAAGCTGTTTGTACTGTAGGTTTAGATTACTCGGTGGTTTCCATATAAATTGCAAATAAATGAAGCATAAACGCTCATATCTTTTGATTGTGTTCACTTAAAGTTTGATTTTTCTGTGTTATACTAATCTACTGATTTAGATATTTGATGTTAATTACAGCTTGAAAGCATTTCACGTAATGTTAAGAATGTTGACATACGGTGAGATAAACAGACAGAAGTACAACAAACTGATGCTATAAAGGTTCCATATTTTAATTAAAGTACAGGCAATATTTAATAGTATTTTAAATTTAATAAATGTTGTTTGGTATGTCATCAAAAAATATGTATGTATATTATTATTATAATGATAGAAAGAGAGAATAAATATCATTAACAATCTATTTTTGTGTGAAACAAAATAGAATTATTATTTTCATATGATAGTTCTTCACACTTAACATTCCTTTACAAATCTATTGTTCTGTATCATCTCATGACTATCAAATGGAGGCATCCGTTAAAATATTACTAGAGAGATTTTCTGGAAATAAATAATTTATTTATCGTCAAGAGACAAAGCGAAATAAAAAAGCCTATTCAAAAAGTAGATAAAAATCTAATATATTTTGACTTGACAAAGGAATTCGAATTTAAATAAAATATTCATTGTTGAGCTTAGTCGTGTACTGCCATCTAAAGTGGCAATAAAAAAAATCTACAAACCGAAGTATTCCACATCCAAGCAACTGAAATATTGTAATAACCCAACGTCTCATTACCCTAAGTAAGAGTCGAACCTAAAACCATGTTGTGTTTCAATATGTCTGTACTATGTATATTTCAAAAATAATTTACATATTACGTAACTTGCGAAGTAAATCTTCTTGAGATGACCTCCTAAGCCAAAGACATCACGTCAAAGGATTCCTGCTCTTGATAGTTTTGTGTAATGCTACGCTACTGAATACCTAGTCCATCACATCACATTGAGATCTGGATCTTGACCCTAAACTATGACTTTTCTATCCAACTTTAATTAACATGTATATATAAATGGACTGTATGGTTTAATTAAAATGTTCAGAATAATATAATGCTGACAGCTAGAAGTTGTTAATACCTAAAAAAAAATTGATATAAAATTTTATTAGAAAAGCGCATATTAGCGTACAACTACTCAACCACAATGTATTTAAAATAGTCGAAAAATAGAGAACAGAGTGTCTCAACACCACGTCTATACACCAAGAATTACAACTCAAAATCCATTCACCACATGCACGGCTCCACAAGAGTCAACTTTAATGTGTGAAAGGGGAAATTTGAACTGAATTTCAATACACTTGAAATGCAGGTCACCATCTACCTAGTATCGTTTGTACATATAGGTATGTAGGTATGTAGGCACTATATACGGGAACCGTACAAGCGGCCGTCGCTTCCGAAGCACTACCGGTCCTATTGTGGTCCTCACTAAAATACGACACATATTGTTCAACGTTTTATTCTCCGCGGAAAAAGTCCGCGTCACGTCCTTCCTACCTGCTGCAATTGTTTTGTGCGAATGTACCTACTATTATTTTAACTTCACTACTTATTTGTTGAAACAGGAAAATGTACTCGAAGTTGCTTTGAAGCGAAGCAATTTTCGCGTTGTAGTAAATATAAATTTTGCTAGCTTATTAATACAATTTGAGTTTGAGTCAAATTGAAATCTTCAACCAAGATCAAAAATATTTATTATAATAATTCTTCTTTATAATTCTAATACCATTTTAACACTCATTATTCGATTTAATTAATCATCAATATATCTTTTTTATCTGTAGCCAAAAGGTAATATTTTTAAATGGAATACCTAAAGGCGGGAATTTACCCTTTTTTGGAACATTACGAAGAAGAGGCAGAAATTCGAGACTAATGGATTCGTGTTACATCCATGCGTGATATTTACGGAATGTATTTTTTTTAAGGTTCAAACGATGGCTGAAATAACCACAGATGATTTTTTTTGAGTTTGTCAAACTTAGAGCAAATATGTGTTCAAGGATCAAATTCAAAATTAAAAAGATTATAATCAGTGGTGGGACTCAACACTATCCCGCATATAGTAGGGTAGGCAAAGAGAACCTAGTGCTGTGACACTACGATCTCAGATTTTTGACTTAATTTGAGTAACATAGCTCATTATAATATATATTATTGTCTATAATAATAACAGTTATTTAAATAACTTTACTAACTTTAGATTTAACTAAATTAATATTAATCAATGCGGCTCCAACTTTATTTCTTTTTCTAAATGTATTCACTTTATTATATCTTTTAATATTCAATTTTAATTTATTATAACAACTATTTGGGAATTTTGAACTCGGGAGTTGAAAGTTTGAATTAATTTTTCTTTTTATATTAATAAGTAAATTTATAAAATTAAATTTAAAACAAACTTGAACTTAGGCGTAGTTTTTTGAAGGTATATATTTATTAATAGTGTCAAATATCGGTCTGGTCGTCATGGTGTATTGGAATAGCATCTGGCGGTGAACTAATGAAGAAGACTTAATAATTTTAATTGGCGAATAAAATAAAGTGAAGGCGAAAGGTAAACAACTGTCCGTTTTCTTGACACTGTAAGTGTACTGTAGGCAACAGCGTGAAGCTGAATAAGTTACCAATTTATATTACATCTACAATTTTATCATTCATCTCTGAATCTTATCACAAAAAGCACTTCAATTTAACTGCGCTATGGGAACGCGTATAATAATCATGGTTCCAGAACATTTTCCGCTAGTGTTTAAATCGATAGTTTCAATACAATGTACAAAAGCTTTGTCCCAAATTAGATAAGTGGAAACAATGTTGTTCTTATTTTATCACAAGGAAAATAGAAACCATAATCACTAGCTTTCGTATCGTTTTACAATTGGCATAATATGTGTGATAGTTGGGAGTTCTAATCCTATTTTTATATTTTTCATGCATTTTCCCGGGTTTATGATGTAAAAATTCAATCGGCATGCAGTTATATAAAAAAGTTGGAAACCGAAAATATATTTATAAGCTACCCTGAGCTTAAGTCGCTAAGTGCAGATAGTCCGCAATCATTATTCTTCCTCCATCCTCCAAAGTGTAACAAATCTATACTAAAATCTATCTATTCTCATACTAAAATGTAAATTATAGTATGTAAATTATATATAATATAGACGCCAGCATGAACCCACCTAGAATAAATAAATTGTTGAGATATAAAATAACACCCACATTCATCAAACACGAAGTCGTAGAACAATGGAACGCGTTATATCTACATACTCGTAGTATGTGCTACGCTTGACAAGTATTGGTTACGTAGCAAGACAGCATCGATCACGAACTAATATTATAGCGATTGACTTTGGAGGATACTTTAGTAGTGTCGCTGACATCAAGTAGGCTTACCAAATATAGACAGACGCTGCGTGAATGTGGCCTAGACGAAGGCTTTTCTCACATATCCTTTTCACTTGGCCTAGGTCATATGATGTCCTTCCTCATAAAGTCCCCCGCCCCCTTAAAGTTTAATGTTTGTGTTTAGTCCCTTATGTTAACTTTAATGTAAATATTTTAAATGTAATCATATTAACATGTAAATTAATTAACATGTTTGTAAAATATTACTCATATTCATTGAAATTATATAGTATATAGATTATAAATATTAATTATATTGTTATAGATGATGGCTGTATTTAATATATATATTTTTTGCCGTACAACCTCCTTCGTATGTTATCCATAAAACGTGACATTGGTGAAGTGATATGTACTCAACTAGGACGTTCGGAACGCCATAATTAAAGAACTGAATAGTACCGACAAACGTATGTCACGACAACATATACCTATCTAAGTATATAGAATTGAAGATCAGTCGCCGTACAAGTGTCACTTTTACGAAGCACTTGATAAATAAAATAAAATAATATAATATAAAGAGAAGAAGAAGAAGAAGAAGAAGTGAACAAAATAATTTTCAAAACAACGGCAGAACAACACAGTGCAATGCACCTATAGATTTACTTTATATCTACCACGAGATCTGAACGGTCCCCAGCTTGGGATATCGCGATTGTCTCGCGCTCGTAAGATTGAATGTAATCTGAAGGACGATCTTAAGCTGTGTATTTGCAGTTGGTGCCTTAAACAAGTGTGTCTATTCTGATTATGTGCTCTAAAGTATATACAACTGTTTCAAAAGGAGTGGGAAAGCGTAGGGAATTATTATTTTCATATAATTTAATACGTAATGTCGAGAGTGCGGGCAGAAAGTGGAGAACAGAGAATTTTGACACCAAATTTATGCACATATAAGTATATACACGTAAATACTCATAGCGTGACTATACTTGACACGACTATACATGACTTGACTATACACTATACAGCGTGAAAATGAAGATGAATAAAAATAATAAAATTTCGTATACATTTCATAATCTGAATACAATATCAGTTAAAAAGCTTTATCATTACATTATATTTGATAGAAGCATATATGGTGTACAATCAATTAAATATTGAATATAACTTCAACACAGCTTGAGATAACATAAAATAACAATATTTTGAGCTTAAGTTAGAAGAAATGACTGATGTAACATACATATATCTACCTATATATGTATAAGTATTGGTAAAAACTATAGCGGAAACACTATATTTCTTTATGATAAAACACACACACACTTCTAAAATAATACTGAATTTAATACAATATTTGATATATGAAATAAATCATTTTATTTTTCACCTTATAAAATGTGTTCTCAACCTTCTCGGCTTAACTTTAATATATCGCACCCAACCTCTGTATCCATCTATCACCGGACAGTGGCTATTTAGAAGCATTCTTTTCCACTAGGGTGCCATTTGCCACTGTTTTAGGATTTTTGTGAATGTATCGATATATACACATTTCTAAATATCGATTTAATAGAAAATTCTGTTTTTTTTTAGTTTTTATAATTCTACTCTAATATAACCACTTTAATACTTTTATGTGAGATCCTTTCTTTTTAGATGATTTAGTACAACTTAGCTTTGAGCTAAAAAAACCTAGACAATCAAAAATAATTATAATTGGTAACGTAAACTTTCCCACTGTAATTGAAATGAGATACATAGATCAAATATGTAGACATACCAACTGCATTAATGAATGCAGTTATTTTGCACTTGCACCAAGTTTAGTATATTTATAGAGGTTAATAAATGATAGAGTGCAGATATTTTTTTATAAAAAGAGTGTTTATTTTCTCTTGTTGTTTTTGAACTTGATACATTGCGTGTTGAGTGGCGGAACTGAATTCCACTCTTGCCAGCGTAGGGAAATGTAATGAACGCCACGAACCACGCCAAAAGCCACGAAGGCTCCGTGTACATTATATATATGTACTTACATATGAATACAAAATTTCAATGTAATAGAAATGGAAGATTTCTCTTATGATTCTTAACTTCTTTAAATGTTAACAAAATTTACTTTACAGTTCAGAAACAAATTTTACTAAGATAACATAACTTATATTAGTTTATTAGAGTTTCATTATAAATAACACAAAGTATAAATTGGATGAAAATATAAAGCGAATATTTGTAATATAATTATTATTTACTTGCCAATACTAAGAAGAAAAGGGTAATTTGGCAGTATCAGTATTATTGTAAAATCAGTTCAGTCACTATTATATGGGTACAAATTCTTTTGTAGGCCATCTCTGTGGTCAGTACAGTATAAAAACGAATCTAGACTGCGATTAGTCCTACTAGGATGGTCTTAAGTCAAAATAGACTGGTAACTTAATAGTAAACTTATGTACTAAGTGAAAACGAATTAAAAATTAAAAAATGTATAATTTTTACTAAATTGCAGTGCCTTCTTAGGAATTTTCTTTGTATAGATGAAAATTTAAAAAATGGGATGGATTTTGGTTTCATTTTTATTTTTACAGAGAAGCTAAAAATAAAAGTTTGCTTCAAAAGCGTATAGGACTTTTTACTTAATTGGCTAGAGTACTTGAACGGTTTTGCAAGAGAAGCAGGTTCGAATCCCGTTGCGTTTAAAATTTTAAAATATTTATAGAAATAAATGAAGTGGAAACAAATACAATGATACCTACAATACGAAAAAAAAATTTAGAATACATATATACAATTTCTCAAATGGTTTCTGTATTTAGGTTGGAATAACAGTAATAATAATAAAAATTATACAATACTCACGAAATAATTTATTTATTTAATTTTTTCTACTTTACTATAATCAAGTTATTTAGCTATACATATTAAATTGACAAACAAAACTCCTTTGAAATATATAAATTAAGTAAACAGCAGATGAAGAACCAGGCCATAGTGGCCACAACATCGAACTATTAACTTAGTTTATGTATTAATTAATGAATTATTTTCTATTATTAATAGTATTTTCTAGTATTAATGAATTATTTTCTATTTTGATGATTCTTAAAGTGTTAATCCACACTAAGGATAGAAAAAATACTTAAAAAATACATATAAAAATTTGAACGTAGCGGGATTCGAATCCGAATTCTTGGACAGTTTCCATGAGGCGTGGGTTCGAATCTCGCTGGGTTCAAATTTTTATGTTTTCTTTAAGAATTATTTTCTTTTTCCCGCATTTGAACGACAAATTACGACGTTGAGTTCCGTCACGCATCAATCAGTGGCTAGAATTCCTGCGGAAAGACGAGAACAGAGCATAGTGTGGAATAAAGCGTGGAGCTATAAATAAGACAAAACTGAAGTGATTTTAACTAACAACTAAAAGTTTTTATCCGAAACAAACCTCGCCAATTTACAGTCGTACATCGTTTTCTAGTTTCAGACGGTTGCATGCAATTGTATATATTGGAAGAAGATAAGGTATAAATTGGGTTCCGAAGTGTATGGGAACTTTGCTAACTGCTTATTTACTTGCATAGTACAGTACAAATATATCTCGTATGTAAATAGTTCTACTTTGTGCATTTTGTTTATGATTTACTAATGCTCTATACGCGGCTTCGCTAGAAATGCTGCGAAATTATTTTTTATCAATTTGCAACTTCCCACAACCAACGTGTACCACGGTACACGCGTTCCTGATTGAATCACAATATCTTTTTAAAATTATTTTTTTATCGCAACACAAAAATACATATTATTTCTTATAAAATTTACCAAAACAGCACAGTCGTCATGTTTTAATATCTAATGGTAAAAGTTATAGAAGATCACTATGCCTTCTATGTATGAATTCTACTATCGAAACCTGACAAGTGGATGTAGTCTAGAAATGATTACTCCAACTATTTTACACTTACTAAGTAAGCTAATAGCGAGCCATAAGCAAGTCAGAATTTAATTAGGCATTACATTTTAAGCCAAATTGATGTCTTTTCAGTTAGGTTATTAGTGTCACTTTACCTATGAAGACTTTGTTTAAACCCAGCCTAGAGTCAGCTTAGGAAGAAAGTCCATTGAAGACATAACCGTGCCTAGAAATATCAAATAATAAATGTCAAATAATAATATGTAGGGTGGGCAGCAGTATCATTTTTTGTTACAAATTAAAAAGAAGTTTATGCGCTTTTAAACTGTGTACGGTTTGCGTTGTTAAATAATTAGACAGGATAGTAAACTAATACCAGCTTGTAGCATAGAATCGATAAGCCTACATTAAGCTTCTGAGCCCTCAAATAACTTTAAAAGTATCTGATGTGTTCATCAGCACCTGCTCTGTTTTTCAGAACCTATTTTGAATATTTTCACAAACAATCCATAATTTGTATATTAATTAAATTTGATATAATAATACTATGCTCACCCGCTTTGAGTGTACTAAATTTAGGATATCTTCAAATATTTGAATGATATGCTATAATGGGCTATATCGATCTACATAAAGTGCACACAAGACAACATTCAATAAGGAATATATATATATATATATATATATATATATATATATATATATATATATATATATATATATATATATATATATATATATATATATATATATATATATATATATATATATATATATATATATATATATATATATATATATATATATATATATATATATATATATATATATATATATATATATATATATATATATATATATATATATATATATATATATATATATATATATATATATATATATATATATATATATATATATATATATATATATATATATATATATATATATATATATATATATATATATATATATATATATATATATATATTTATATATATATATTGGTTGTATATTAATATATATGTATAATTTAAAATTTAAAATTTAAAATTGCAAGTCTAGTATAATTGCACATAATTACATTATCTTCTTGTAGTTCTTGCTTTGAACTAATTTCACTCACACAGTACTTTGTTACAATCGATAAAACATTTAAATATAATGAAAATAATTCAGGGCGATAATGAGATAGGAATTTCTTTTTCCATACCTCATCCGTCATCCAAAACAGGTATAAAATAATAATAAAATTCATACGAACATGAATTCTCACTCTTTATATGAAATAACACTTTGAAAGATCTATCAATTAATATCAATCATAATTAAACTTTGAATTGAAAAGCCACATAGCATATGCACGTGGGATAGCCACAGCCAATAGGAATTATCCGATATGAGCGATGACAGTCAGCTACTCTTAATAATCTACTCGATTATCAAATACTGCCATCAGGTACAATTTATAAGTAGGTATTAATATTTGGCCACCGAGCTTAACGTTAACCTACCTAGTAACTGTTTTAGTTTTATAAATACTTAAAGAAAACATATTAAAAAAAAACGCAGCGGGATTTGAACCCGCGTCTCATAGAAACTGTCCAATCGCTCTGACCACTGAGCCATACGCTCTCCCTCACGCTGCATCTACATTCTTATATGCTTTCTGCAACTTATTACGTACATTTTTTTTTAAGTTTTCTTTAAGTATTTTGTCTATAATAGTATAATATTTAGTGTATATTTATTTCAAAATCCTTGCTTATGAAATTATAATGTGTTATTATAGTTAAAATACTAGTAGATACCAACCACTGAGATCTCATTTAATAAATATCATTAATCATTGCCTGTTTAAAACAGCTGAAAATAATCCCCACCAGAACATAAAACACCCGCATATCGCTTCATCAAGTTCATTCAATTAAATATTACCGTTCATTCATGACATCCGCTTGAAATGAGCGCGAATTAAAATTGAAACTCAGCGAAGGACATCCAACAGACGTCCAATTTTTCGAAGTGTTTGAATTAAAAATCTCTGTACTTTATCTATCTAATTATGGCCGAAATTAATTTCGAAGCACTAGCTAAGATATCCGCTTCTTTGACTGATGTCAAAAACCGCTTGCGATGTTAGATTATGTGTAATAATTACATTAATACACTCAACTTCTATTAAATCTCCATTTTACTGGTGTACTCTAGAACACAATAATTATAAAGTTATACTATCTAGTATATATATATAATCTCATATTAGCGATAATAACGCCTTTTGTACTGTTGATAATATTTAATCAATTTTGTACCCAAAATCATTTATTTGGTGTACAATAAAGAGTATTTTACTTGAATTACATATAAACTAGCTTTTAACTGCGGCTTCAACCTCAAAATAACCTATAAATAACTAAGAGTCGATAGATATGTACATGGCGTTTGACACATTCTAAATGTCCGATTTCGGCATGTACACTTGTACAGTGAGTTACATCGAATGATTAACATGGGACAATAGACTATATCTTAGACTGTTTCTCGACAAATGGACTATCCTACACAAAAATACTTTTATTTCCTTATTATAAATATATATTCATAATAAATAACAAGTGTTTAAGAAGTGTACGTGTGTATAGTCTGTGGAAACTTAATTGGTATTTGTACTATTTTTTACGCTCTATATCTTACTGTACTATACTGTTTGTTTCCCTTAATAAATAAAAAAATAAAAATAAGAAACATGTCTTAACACTATGGGCTAAGTTGCTTAAATTAAAACATGCCACGGCATGTCTAGGCACAGTTATTATATCGGTATACATATAGCTGGCCAATAATAAATCAAATCGATAAGTATTAAATATATGTATATAAATAATGTGGACTAAAGTGTTCGTGATTTAAAAATTCATATTACAACGACACAAATGTTATTGCAATATGCAATTTCGATAGCATTTTTTTTTTTGCAGTTATTGAACTTAAATTCACAACCAATGTGGACAGTTGATATCCACATATGTGACACTTCTATTTTTGTATTCATTTTAAAGGATATAATGTTAAATAGACGACTGATATACATAACTTTAAATCATTTTTGTTATTTTTAAAGTGTTAATCCACAGTAAAGATAGAAAAATACTTATAGAAAATATATAAACAAAAATTTTGCAGCGGGATTAGAACCCGCGCCTCGTGGAACACTATTTACGTCACGGACGCTGATTGGTAGATCTCAACTCAAAATTATTTAAAATAAAATTTAGCATTTTTTTACAATTTTTTTTATGATTTTTACTAGTTATTGTATATAAAAAATATTTTAAATCAAATTCAGGTTGAAAATATTAAATACTCTAATAGTTTTTGCAAGCACTTTAGAATGAAAAGAAATCTATCACTGACTCTGAAGGCAGCTCTGCTGAGAAGAGCCGGCAAGAAACTCAACAATTGCCCCTTGCAAAACAATAGTTACAATCTTATTGTTTAATATAACAATACAATTATTTCCACATATTTTATCCTTTAAAATATATTCATCGACAGTTAATTCTTCACGATTGGGAATCGATCCCACGACCGTTGTACTTACAGCCAGATACTGTACCGCTGCGCCAGCACGGCCTCACTGCCTCTGAATACTCTGAATAACTCTTAAAGTAGTAGAAGAACCAATATTAGTTAGTTACACTATAAACGAAAATAATGTAAGCTTGTAAATGCGTAAGCTATGAAAAGCTTAAATTTTGCAGATTGGCTTAATTGGCTAGAGTACTTGGACGGCTTTTAAGAGGCGCCAGTTCGTGTCCTAGTGTATATATTTTTAAATATTATCCTTTATTAGTGTGTAAATAAAACATTGAAAATGTAAAAAAAATTACATTCTCAAAAGTGATTTTTTTATACAATGTTAAGAAATAACAAAGCATAGTATATTTGAACAAATTGGGGTTCTTATGTAAAGTATTTTAACAGTGACACTTTTCCCTTGAGGTGGATTCATGAAGGACGTTTAAGGACACAAAGACCTTTTCCACAATCATTGCTTCACAAAGGAGCTGTGCGGTTACCATATTTCCCTAAAGATACTGGCCGTCGAGCATCATTTATTTTGTTGTTTTATTAATTCTATTTAAAATGTATATAAGAAAAACATGTGTTTAACCAATGTTAAACACATGTATTTCTTAGGTAGGTGGTTTATATGGTTTATATGATACAATGTATCATATAAACCATATAAAACCACCTTAATGCTTAATTTTCTATCACTTTGTACAAAGACAGACATGGTGAATTAAAAATTCATTAATATATACCTTTTTGGCCCTTCAGTGTCCATTCGAAAGCCTTAAAACGAAACTATTTAAAATATTAACATTCCCTCAAGAGGGAATCGAACACGAGGCTATAATTAATTATCAAACACTGCAACTGGCTCACAGTCATCAACTGTATTGTCACTAAAAATATTAACTATCCTAAAACATTCTTGAATGTAATTTAAAAACTAGACTTGCTATTGAAATAAAGAAAGCACGTTATATCTTACGAGACATGAGGAATGGTGTCCTCTGTCACCTCCATTATTGAAATATGCGAGGAATACTGTAGGGACTCAGTTGATCAGCTAGTATTTCGTCGAGACAAATGGAGAACGATTTTTAAAGTAAAGTGCCAGATGTTGTTGACAAATTTCGCCTAAATTTCTATACCACTTTGCTATATAAGAGTGCCTTTGCCATACTGGCTGGCTATCATGACGCGATGGTCGTTTATTTACTTTGCAAGTACCTTATAAGCTTAGTTCATGCTTCTCTTATTTTTATTATTATTTAAATCTACAGTAAATATAAAAAATTTAAACTAATTATAAAAGATTTTTTATATATAGTCAGCACGCACGCACTAAACAATGTGATCAACTTTTGTCCCGTTATGGTTGCAGGATAGTTATATATATATATATATATATATATATATATATATATATATATATATATATATATATATATATATATATATATATATATATATATATATATATATATATATATATTTATGTAATTTTTCAGTACATATTATGTATTATATATTATTGTTTTATATACATATGTATGTATTTCTGATTTCTTTTTTTAATTATTGTACTATTCTCTTACCCGTTGCTATTAACTCATCCACTACCATAGGTTGGCTGGAAGATATCTCTTATAGAGGTTCCCAAAGGTGGACTTACCACCTTTGGGAACTATATTTTTAATGTTTTACCAATATTTGTTTTTAGTACAATAAAGAATAATATATCTATTTAATTATCGATTTAAATATGGAAAAAAAAACATTTTGCTTAGTATTTTCATAAAATACACCTTACATCATTAGCTGAAAGATCAGTATAATAAAAATTGCTATAAAAAATTTCATCACCTTTTATATAAATAGAATATAAATATAGAACAAATAAATTATACTTTCAAAGGAATGAGACTCAGTGAACGCTGTGTATCCTATCATCTACAGTATCGACTTCATCCACGTTCCAAATATTTACACAACTATAGAGAAGCTTCCGACTAAATTCAACAAAGATGCTTTTATAAAAACAAATAAAACATATAAAAGAACAAGTAAAAATAATATATAGTACATTTTTTATTCTTTTTTTAGCTTCACGCTGTATCCCGCACATAGCGGGGTAGGCAGAGGGAAACTAGTGTTAAGACACTCCGTTCCCCGTTGCGTGTTGAGTGGCGTAACTCAACGCCGCGCTTGGTCTTGTTACCAGAGCGAAGAACATAAAATAAATAATTCTCCCCGAGTGGGAATCAAAAGCATCGCCATTACAAGCAGGCTGTGCCTCTGGTACGAAAAAATTACAAAAATAATAAATAATAAACTAAGAAAATAAAAGATATTATCATATAGACAAGATACAAATAATTGAATTTTGATTGGCAACATTAGACACATGTAGACACATTAGTCCGAAATAACGGAAATTTCCTCAAATGCTCTAAAAGTAATTACGAACACCCATAAATCATCAGCTAACTTGTATCAATATTGACAATCACCGGAGTGAATCGATCGTTTGTCAATGACGTCGTGTGTACTGTTTGACTACAACGTGACAAGGGTATTCTAAGACTTCATCAAGTGCGCACTTTATATATAGTGTGGCCGTTGCTTTGAATTTTTTTGGACTTTTAGCGTATCTTATACCGTGTCGTTTAAAACAAACATACATTTTTACAATTTTTTTAGTGTTATTCCACAATAACTAAAGAAAACTTCCTTTGAGATAACATAAAAAAATAACAGCGGGATTTGAACATGCGCCTAAGCGCTAGGAGGTGAGAGTTCGCTTTCTAAAATGTAACATACATGTTACACAAGAATAATAATAAAAAAAGCAAAAACCTATTTCAAAGTTGTAATAATAATAATAATAATAATAGCCTTTATTTCCGAACTTTTTGACATTTTACATTTTTAAAACAAAGTATTTAAAACTAAAATTTACATTTCACTACAAAAAGTCTCTCAGTTCGGTGTGCCTTATGGCAAAGGCCTCCTCCAACTCTTTCCACTGCTTTCTGTCAGTCGCCACTCTTGTCCAGAGGGGACCTAAAGTGATTTTCAGGTCGTCCTCCCATCTTCTCTTTTTACGACCTCGACCCCTACTGCCATCCCTCGGGTACCAGATTGTCACCTGTTTGCTCCATTTCTCCTTTTTACATCTAAGCATATGTCCAGTCCACCTCCATTTAAGTTGATCAATACGGACCAGGATATCAGTTAATTTCGTTTTGTGCCTGATGTCTGCATTTCTTACTTTATCTTTAAGTTTTAATCCTAACATGCTTCTCTCCATACTTCTTTGACATCTTGCAAGTTTTTCCCTATGGAGTTTTGT
This sequence comes from Dione juno, assembly GCA_037127375.1. NCBI lineage: Eukaryota > Metazoa > Arthropoda > Insecta > Lepidoptera > Nymphalidae > Dione > Dione juno. The sequence goes on from JAXRJS010000067.1 coordinate 7,315,348, forward strand.
CAAAGCCCAGGTTTCGCAACCATATGTAATGGCAGGTAGAATACAGGTATCAAAGGTCTTCTTCTTGATTCTAATGGATATTTCCTTGCTTTTTGTAATTTCTTTCAAAGCCCAGTATGTTTTCCACCCTGTTGCAATTCTTTTCTCTATTTCTTTCGACATCTGGTCATTAGGTGATATTATCTGGCCAAGATATACATATTCCTCTACATATTCCAGTTTCTGTCCATTTACTGTGATGTCTCTGGGAAATGAATTAGTCATCATCTTAGTTTTGCTGGAGTTTATCTCTAGGCCTACTTCTCTACTTTTGTCTGCTAGAGTTTGTATCATGGACTCCAGTAGTTTTGGATCTTCCTCCAATAGGACCAAGTCATCCGCAAATCTAAGATGATTCAATCGTGATCCATTTATGTTTAGACCTAGATGCTCCCAATCTAACTTCTTGAACATCTGTTCTAACACTGCTGTGAACAGCTTTGGTGAAAGTGGGTCACCTTGCCTGACACCTCTTTTTATTGCAAAAGCATCTCCTGTTGATTCCAGTCGTATCCTACCTATACTTTCACTGTAAATATTTTTGATGGTGTTGATGTAGGTGTACTGGATGCCCTGCTCTCTTAGGCTTTGCCATACGACATCATGTCTGAGGCTATCAAAAGCCTTGGCTAGCCTTGGCGTCTATGAAGGCAATGTAAATAGTTTTTTTGTATTCATTATATTTTTCTATAAGCTGTTTGATAGTGTGAATGTGGTCTATTGTACTGAAATCTTTCCTGAAACCCGCTTGTTCCACAGGCTGATTTTCGTCGAGTGTACCTGATATTCTGTCCAGAATTATTTTGGCGAAAACTTTGTATACATTCGAGATGAGAGATATGGGTCTGTAATTTCCGATATCGTCTTTTGGACCTTTCTTGTGAAGGAGTATTATATGGGACTCTGCCCATTGGCTAGGGATGATACCGGTATGTAGAATATCGTTAAAGATTTTTCTTAGTAGCGGGCTTAGTTCTGTGATTGTCCCTCTCATAAGTTCGTTTGTGATCCTGTCAGGGCCGGGGGCTTTGTCCATTTTTTGGCTTTTTATAGCTTTTTCTACTTCCGATACTAATATTTCTGGTATGTCTTCATTATCTGCAGTTTGTTTGTATCCACTATTGTGTGTGTCAGAGCTTGAATGATTTGAGTATACTGACCGATAATAATTTGTTGCTATATTTTGGATTGAACTTCGAGTAGTAGCTGGCTGTTCTTTTTCTTTGTCTCTCAACTTTGGTATCCATTCCTTTCCTTTTTCACGAAGTTCCTTTAGGGCTTTCTTCGTGCCTCCAGTTTTAATGATGTGATTTTCTAATACTCTGTTTCTCCTGATCTTTCTGTCTTTCCTCATATTCTCTCGAATCTGTTTGCTAAGGTTGGATATATTTTCTTGGTTCTCCTTTTTATCCTTTTTTGATAACAAGATCTTTCTATCTTCAATTAGTTTTAACGTTCTCTCACTTAAAAAGTTTTCTTTACTCTTCATTGTTTGTTTTGTTGTCTGTATTTTAAGTTTATTCTCAATTTTCTTATATTTTTCATTTAGATCCATATCTGAATTTATGGCTTCCATCAGGTCTTCCATGGTGCTGTCTGTGTCCCTTTGTATGTTAATTGTTTGCATATTGTCCATATGATGTCTAGGAGTTTTTGGACATCTATCATTAAGACAGCTGCGTACCATGCGATGGTTTGTGTTGAAATTTAGTTTCTGTATTATTTCCGTATTACTAAATACCCTGGCTTTGTTGGTTATTATGTAGTCGATTTCGTTTCTGAACTTTCCGTCTGGAGATATCCATGTCCATTTATGCTTGGGTTTTTTACGGAACATGGAATTTAGAAGTGTTAAATTCTGCTCAAGAAGGAACTCTACTAGTTTTTCTCCATTTTTACTTCTCTTGTATCTTCCGTATTTCCCTATTATATGTTCTTCTCCAGGTAATTGGACGCCCACTTGGGCATTGAAATCTCCCATGAGTGCGAGATTGTTTTCGGAATATCTTTCAGTAGCTTCACTTAATGTGTCGTAAAATTTGTCGATCTCTGTTTTTGTTGCTTGCTCTGTCGGCGAGTAGACTTGGATAATTGTCCATTTTTTCCTGTACTTTGGTAAATTAATGTGAATCGCAGCTATCCTGTCCGATATTCCTTCAAACCGATTATCTGGCTTTTTAATTTCGTCTTTACCAGGAATCCAACCCCTCTGTGTCCAGCGATTTCGCCTTTATAGTACATAATATAGTTGTTTCGTTCTTCTATTCCTTCTCCTATTCTCCTCATCTCGCTTATGCCCAAGATATCCCACTTGAGGTTTTCGATAGCTAACTCAAGCTCATGCAAACTTTCCGATGTTCTCAAGGTTCGTGTGTTTAGTGTACATATATATAGACTGCTTCGTTTTTGTTTCTCTTTTTGGGTATTTGGTTTTGTTGGCTGATGTGTTGGAGGGTGGTGGTCAGCTTCCCCCACGGTGACCGGCCGGATTGGGGGACAACACGTTGGAGTTTTTCTTATGTCTATGTTTGTTGTTGCATCTGTTTGTTGTTTCCGGTCCGAGGAGGCCTTTACTCGTTTTTTTGCATTTCCGGCATCGAGGCGGATCTTTCTCGCGTTACAAATGTAAGTATGCTTGGCTTAAGTACTTCTTTATTTGTATTTGGGGGCTGGGTTGCAATTTTTCTATTCTTCGTATTTGTCTTTTTCTGAGATGGAGTGGGAGTGGTTGGGGATCCTGTTGGTGTTTCTCTCTTCCTCTTTTCGCGGTTAGAGTTCGTTGGTTTTTTAACTATTAGCTTATCATATTTTATGAACGCTATATTTCCATTTTTTCTTTCTGCTTCTAATTGTGGTTTAAGTTGTTTACGTGTTTTCATAACTTCTTTGGGGTAGTCCTCATTAACAGAAACGTTTTTAGGAAGGTTGCGCTTGTTTTTCAGGATAAGATGTTTTTTCCAAGATGTAGTTAAAGATATTATTATTGGTCGGTTCTTGTCAGAATTTGTGCCGATTCTTTTGATGTTACTTATTTCTTGATTATCTATATTTGTTCCTGAATCCACTAAAATTTTCACCACAAAATCCACCAATTCTAACTCTGTTTTTCCTTTTTCTTCAATGCCAAAAAATACGAGATTTTTCATACGTTTTTCCTTCTCTAGAATAGTCACTTTTTGTTCCAAGTTGCTGACTCTAGTTTTGAGGTTGTTGTTTTCTTCTGTTAGTACTTTTAACTTATCGTCTAGGGCCTCCATTACATTTTTTGTTATTGCTGTTGTTAATGTTATTGTTTGTTCATTAAACTTTTCGTTTAGTTTAGAGAGTAGAATTTCCATTTGTTTTTCCATCTTTTTGGGTAATTCGATATTATAAAGTGGTAACACTTGAATGTGCGGTAATCTTTTTTCTAAGTTGGCAACACTTTGTAATTGTCAGTTGTCACTGTCAAGTGGCAGTGACAGATTGATTTGGTTAGGTTGGCACTACCTGCAATCTTGGTGTCTATGGTATGTGTCACTGTGTGATTCACTTTGAGGTTATATCGATCGAAACTTTGAACACATCCACCAAATAACTGTGATATTCACTGGGATTTTTGGTGAAATACTCTTCTAGTTTGATCCTCTGAAGATTTAATTTTAGTACGTGTTTGATTTTTCGCTTTATGCACTGTTTTTCGGAAATATTTACGGAGCTCAATCTTATACGTGTTTACACTTTAGTCGCCGGAACCGGAAAACTTTCAAAGCTGTACTTACCTACATATACATTAACTACTCTACACTAGATAAACTAATAAATTAAAATAAATATAACTTAAAGATTTTGGAAAATTCTTTTGATTTCCCTAAGATGTCATCAAATTATCAGATCAGATCCTGGTTTCCTATCATGGGATCACCCATGAAATATCCTTTCCAATATATAAAAAATTCGTTCGGTTCATAAACGACAAAGTCATCCGCGTAAAACATACAGACGAATTGATTTTTTTTAAATCGGTTATAAATGAATACTACCGTAACTGTTGTATACGTGTGCAGATAACTATTGTGATCTCATGCAATTAAAAGTTAAGGTGAGCCAAAGATAAAGTTTTAAACGTACTAATAAAAAAGTAACATAATATAGTGCAATTCCAGGACTATCTCATAAGAGACTAAAAAGATGTATAAACGTTTTGAAAAACGCTAATATTTACTTAAACACAATACTGTCCGTAAATAAAAATATAAGATATACAAATTGACACAACACTAGCGAACTTCTACATGTATTATACCTCAAGAAATGTAACTGTCTTTAATACCACCAAGACTATGTGTAGAAGAGAAGACCTAAGTGTCTTAGCACTGAGTTCTCTCTGCCTTCTCTACGAGTATTAAAAAAATAAAGATGGGATAAAGCTTACTTAAGACTAAATTATATACTTAAATAAACTCATACTTCTAGATAAACTGAAAAAGCATATTATTACATAATAATGTATCAATATAATATATAGTTTTAATACGTCATAAGTCAAATAATAATATTTATAATATTTATTATATATAAATATTATAAATATTTATTATATTATATAATATAAAGTTATTCTTTATTCTAAATATTAAATAACTAAGAGATTAATCACAAAGCTCTCACCCTATTGAATTTATTAAGTAGTATTTCCACGTTACTTTATGACTATTACAACAGTTTTATGTATGTATGTATACATATGGGCACATATTTCGTATCTTTTCAGACCTTTTTTTCTACACTATTAGATGGACGTGTAATTCTTTTTTCCTGTTACTTAAGAGGCTTAGAACTAAACTCGTGTTCAAAATACACTGTCTCAGATACTCCAAATAGAATAAAAAAATCTGTCTCCGATAGATTTCTAGTTATTTTCTGCCTACACAAGATATTTAAAATTTAAAAAAAACTTAACCTACAATACCCAAACAAAAAATACACTATCCTATTTCAAAATAATAAATCAGGTCCCGGTAATATAGACTGTAACAGTTCCATTGTTGACGCATGAGATCCAGCGAAGATCATTCTATGGACGACAAAGACCTTTTTGAAGTCCATGCCTTTGGAAAATACATAATATGCGGTTAACACATTTCCCTAAGGGTATTTTGAACAAGAAATTTATGATTTTTCTAAGGACACTTCCTTCTTGGCGTCTGGGGCCCGTCTTAACCAGTTTTATTGTGAACATTTTTCTTTATATTTTATAAGCTTCTGGCAACTATCGGGTATTCTTACGGTTGCGTCACAATACGTATACAATAATATTTTGTTTGTACGTAAAAAAAATTAACAATTACCTAAAGAACAGTGATAAGCACGGTATAAGTACAAGGAGTGAAAATAAGCTGATACACCTAGTTTTCGCCTTCAGAAGGTAAATAAATCGATTATGTCCCAAGGTATACGCACGTATAATAAAATTCCACAAATACTTACAAACTTACCCTTCGAACAATTTAAAGTCAAGATTAAAAACATATTATTAGGGAAAGAATATTATTTAATCCATGAATATTATACGGATGTTAGTGTGTGGAGTTAAGTACTGTTGATGCTCATTCGGAAGGCTAACCACAGTTGTAAATATATTGTAAATTTACATTAAAAAAGAGCAACAGTTGACTTTCTCGCCAGCTCTTCTCAGCAGAACTGTCCTTCGAGCTCGTGGTAGCTTCTAGTAGGACTGACAATACTGACACTTATGTTAATTGAAGATACGAAAGTGCTTGTTATAGCCTATTTGAATAAAGAATATTTTGATTTTGATTTTGAACTATAGAAATTATTCTTTGATATATTATCACTGCATATACTTACATATGTACATATATTTAAATTCAACAGATTCTTTATTCAAATGGACTTTTGCAAGCACTTTTGAATCGTAGATTGAATATAAAGTTACCACTGGTCCGGAAAGCAGTTCTGCTGAGTACAGCCGGCAAGAAATTCAACAGAACAACTGTGTTAGATATAAAATATAAAATTTGAAATTTTATTATTTAATAACAATAATATAAAAGTATAAGAGCTATGATATTATTAAAATGTTCTTAAAAGAAGTTGAATATTTAAAATAGATTGCAGAATTGTATAATGTTACATATACTCACTCACCCATGAGCTTTTTAGATTCGATAACTTACAGCTATAAGCTTTATTAGTTTAACTTTTAAAAAAACATACATACAACTAAATCTTTGAATTATTGCCGGTTTACGTTGACTTTCGTTTCTTCTTTCACGTAATCAGAAGAGATTTAAAAAAAAAGATTGGCACAGTTATCATGTAGCTGAAGGGAAAATATATGTATATCAATAGTGCTAGTTACTTTGTCTACAACGAAAAGATTTTTGGTTAGCCAATTTTGTTATAGTATATCTTTGAAGTCGCCTATAATATCAAATTAATTCAGCACATATATCTGATTTACCGTCAGACTTACCGTTTTTCACGCTGTATCCCGCATATGGCAGGATACGCAGAGATAACCAAGTTTTAAGACACTCCGTTCCTTGCTATCCGCCTGAGTTGAACAAATTGCGTGTTGAGTGACGTAACTCAACGCCGTAGTTTACCTTACCAGTAAAAATGTTACTTCACATTTACAGTCAGACGCTGTGACGATAGCCTGATTACTTATATACAATATTTTTTCATTTTATGACTAGAATAGTCTCTGAGAACTTGCTGTAATCGAAAATCCTCTCTTAGGATTCCTTGAATAACATTTTATACGGCTTATAAAATACTATCTAACAGTCAAGAACAACATTTCACTTATTTCTGGATATAAAATATAGATGAAACATAAAATTGAGCATTTAATGTAATATAAAACATTTCTAATTTTGACATTATGAAGAATGCCTTTGATTTTAAAACTTATGAAGCTCATTTTTAAGCACCTTTTTTTTCAGCTTCACGCTGTATCCCACAAAGAACAGGGTAAGCTGGGGAGCCTAGTGTCAAGACACTCTTTTCCCCACTCTACTCTAGTTTATCCACTTGCTATACCACTTACCACCACTTACATAAATCATTTTCATTTACAAAGTGCAAATTGTTTACAAAACATTTACGAGTAAAAATACTTAAAGAAAATATAAAAATTTGAACGCATCGGGATTTGAACCCCCGCCTCGTGGAAACCATCCATTAAAACATTTACAAGTAGTTTATTTTTTTTTGGCTGGTTTGAGACATTCATTTGATCGCTCATTACGAATCCGAATACGTTTTCGAATGAACTATCAAAATTGACAGACGGAAGACTTTGTGATGTACTTAGCTATGACGGCTTTTCCTGTGCTACGATAGTGCGGCATCAATATGATTAATAATTTAATTATATTACATATTACTATACTATCTACTCTATCTGTGTCTCGAATTATAATAGCTATAAGCAATTCAAGAATCAAGCTAGCAGTTTTATTGTTCAATCCAAATCGCCAATCCAGAAGAAGAAAAACAACCCAGTATTACGCTACACTATAGAGTAAGTAAAAGTTTTATAAGAAGCCCATAGTAAAGTAAAATATTTCTAAAATACCTAAGCTTACTATCGCCCTGTAAATGCGAAGTACCTTTTTAAGATAAATAAAACTATATTCAATACATTAAATACCCTTTTTACTATTTTCATCAATAGAATATGACCAGTATTGAAACAATTGAAATGTATACAGAATGTTAATCAGGTCATGAAATCTTTGAAACGTTACACAGCTAATGCAAATGCATTTTTCATTTATGAGACTACATTTGTTGACTTTTTCATGGGAAAAATTTACTTAATTTTAAAATTTAAGAGGCCATCGTGGCGCCACAGCACAGAGTCTGACTTTTAGCACGAGGGTTATGGGTTCGATTCTTACTCGGCGACAATGAATTTGCTTAGAGTGGGGAACCCTCTGCCCACCCCACCACCTACCCACCAAAAAGAAAGAAATTTACTATCAGGTGCCCTTCTCATTATTTGTAAGTCACTTTCGTTAGTACCATTTATATTACTTAGCTAATAACTGAGGTAACTTGGTTTGGACATATGTGAACTATGCTATTAATTGAATACAAAGTTTCTAAAAAGACTTTAATATATAGGCCAATATGTTGTGCAATATGATAAATTTGAAGCCCTAAAGCGGGTATTCGTAGATATATTTGGAGTTCAAAAAACGATTAAGAAGTATTGGGCCAAATAAGATTTTCGATTGAATAAATTACTCAAATCAGTAAATTTTTAGTTATATAGATATATAATTTTATTAGAATGTCAAAAATAAATATAAATTAAATTTCCTAAAACTTTCCTTTCCTACTAAATGAACACTAAATTCTATATAACCTTTTCAAAATCAACGCTCGTTACTAATATTAAAATATAAACATAGCGTACGTATCGCGTATCAACAATCGCAAAAACAATGCCGGATGTCATTTTCTAAGCAAAATATTTATACACCGTCGGGAAATCGCGAATTTGAATTGCAAATACGCTGCGGGTGCTTTTTTTACTTTGTTCTTTATAGATGTACACAATAGCTATGTATGATTAATGTTGGATACTTTTTCTGTATAATATAATAATATGGCCGTACAGGTGCAGCAGCACAGCGACTTGACTGACTGAATGTAGACATGAGTTTTGTGGGTTTGATTCCCATTCGGAGAAACAAAAGAAAGCGCGTTGAGCCTCCGCCACTCAACGCGCAATGTCGCGAAACACAGAAAGTGGGCAGTGTTTTATTTTTTTTTAAATGATTTCCAATTCGTGTGTTATAAATATTTATTTTATTTGATTAGTTTATTTTTTTTCTTCAGCATTTATAAATTATTTTATTTATCCCGCCGTCAAAGCCACTTTCCACCCTAATCTGAGATATTACGGTAAAGGGAAAAATGTGGTACAATTTTTTCATATAAAACTTCTATGAGTAATTTTTAGTATCGCACTTTTGCATATTTAGATCAATTAAATTATTATCAAATCATCACGTATATACAAATGTTTGTATCTTTCAATATTGAAAGCGTATTGCATTAAAATTTTTAACCTTAAAAAAAATCAAACCTATTCTAATTTGGATTGTTTTCAGTGATTTCCCACAAATTGCAATATTTTCTGCTACTTTGATTCTGACGGATGGTATGATGTGTTAATTTAAATAACTTTTGTAAATTTACTATTCCTGTTAAATCTGTTCTAATAATATCTCTTATTTGAAACCCGGACTTAGCAGCATAAGCACAGGGCTCGCTACCCGGATGTTCCACCGTGCCGATACTTCGGATTATCATTACATCCGAAATATCGCACCTTGGCACACCCGCCCCCCGTACGTTCCAAGGAGGAGGAGGCTCCCTAGGGACATCCTTCCTCCTCCACCCTCAGATTCTTGAGCTGCTGCTCAGTTCGCTGGTCGGCGGAGTCAGGCACCTTCTGGAAAACCACAAGTAGCACCCAACCAGGCTGACCGCCGATCCGACCGATCGCAGCGTTCCAGCTCCTCATCAAAACTGCCCACTCAACCAAATAAAATGAAAATTTACGGGCCCAGGCCCAACCGATGACACGTCCATATTAATGGACGTCGGTGGAACCCACGACCAGGGGGCGCTGCCCTTAAGCTGTCTCTCCTTCTCGGGGGTTGAGAGAGATGATAACCTGACTTGACATATGCACAGGGAACCGTAGGTTGAAGGAACCTGGGTGTTAAGACACTCCGTTCCCCACTTTCCGCTATTCAAGGCATTGCGTGTTGAATGGCGAAAGTCAACAAGAGAAAAAGAGAATGAAAATAATTCGTTTTCCCCGTCGCGCTTACAGGCAGACGCTGTGCCTCTGCGCCACGACGGCCTATGATCCTAATTTAAAGTGTAACCCTGTAAGTTAATGTTAATTAAAATAAACTGAATGGAAGAATAGAAAAATAAACTGAATAGAAAAATAGATATATCTAAAACAATATTCAAAATATATATATACACAATACAAATTTAAGAGTTCTGACTTAACTTCCAAAAAAGGTTGACAAAAACCTCGACACTTAAATACAAAAATACTATTATATATAATGAAACTCTAAGGGCAATGAAATAAAGTCAACTATTTGTGAACCGCTTTTAAATTGAAATATATAGAGAAAACCTCTAGTGAAGTAAAAAAGAAATAAAGATCTGGCGGACAAATGTATGGTTAAAAGCAATCTGAAAATATTTGGTTTAACAAATTATATTGGAACTATTTGACTATTAATACCACTCGGGGAAAGCTTATATTGAAATTAGTCGCGTTTCAATTGTTTCGTAAGAAAAAACACATAGTTGAGATTCCTTCACGTAATCTATCGAAATCCAGCGAAAACTGGAAAACGTACAGCTTTCATACTAGATTATTTGTTTGCTATAAGAGAAATATGTGAGAAATTAAAAAAAAATGCTTTTACTGTGTACATCTAAATTTAAGATGAATACGAATAAGTTCTACTTCACCTGAATCTAATTTTGTTTTCATTGATTACGTTTATATTTCATATAAAAGTACATCGGATATACTGACAGTACGGTTTGTAGGTTCGATTCCCACTCGGGGAGAATGAATTATTTTCATTTCCTTCTCTCTGGCAACAAGCCAAAGCGCGGCATTGACTTCCGCCACTCAACATGCAATGACTCAATAGCGGAAAGTAAGGAACAGAGTGTCTTAACATTGGGTTCATTCAACCTACGTTTAATTTTTTCTAACCTGCTATGTGCGGGATACAGCGTGAAGCTATATAAAAGTACATACTTCATTCAGCATGTTCCTAGAAATAGCATCACCCACTATCGCGTGACAACTGCGTACATTTAAGTGTACGTATGCAGGAAATACATTAAAATTACGCAGATCATTTGTTTTAGGAATCAAATAAATTGAATGATCCGTGCACGTTGTTTACGAGTGGCTCGTATTTATTTTTATTTTTATTTTCATTTTATTGCTTGCACACACTTTTAACGCAGTAAATGGCGGTTGTAAACGCGTTTTATATGTCTTCAGAGAGCCGTAGGTAAGATATTCAGCAAGACACACTCGTCAAAATCATATTAAAGTGACACTCGATCAACTATTTATTTATTTATTTATTCATACTTTATTTATTTATTATTCGTTTATTCATTTTTTTCATTTACAACATTTGTATATATATTTTGTTTTATTTTTACACAATATTAATTACTACTTACATTAATGTACTACCAATTCACAACAGAGACCAGTTTATTATGGTATTACTAAAAATACAAAAATACAAATAATTTAAAAAAAAAGTTAATAGGGATATAGTCCCTAGCTTAATAAGTACAAATTGTATATCATAAATATAGAATTTGTACTTATTAAGCTAGGGATTAATTAATAAAGCTCTATAATCTTTTTGATTTACAAATTTATTAAAATGTAATTATTATTGGATTTTAGGACATTATGACGACATTACTTTGATTACAAGTAATATTTAAAAGAATGCATGTTTTTTTAAATTGTAATATCAACATTTTGCCCTCCATTTTCGCCATTTTAGAATATTTATTAAAACAAAAAATTCTATGAAATATCTCACATTATTGTCATATTAATATTAACTTTAAAAGTACAAATATTTAACACATATAAGCACCAAATGCAATGTGACGTGAACCTTCCTATGTCCTCTACAGAATTATGACGTCATAAATTCATCTCTTGTCACCGTCACAAGAGTGTGCCGTCGGCCCAGTCTAACTACAACCATGAAAACTTACGTGATATAGAAAGTTTTCAAACTTGAAGTAACTGCTTAACAAATATTTGTTCACACTGTGACATGACATATATATATATATATATATATATATATATATATATATATATATATATATATATATATATATATATATATATATATATATATATATATATATATATATATATATATATATATATATATATATATATCTTCTTCTTCTTCCTGGCATTAGTCCCGGCTTTTGCCAGGGTCTGCCTTCCGACTAAGACCAATCGGTCCATATGAGTGGCGAAGTGGTTTTTTGTGGAGCGATTGCCATCTGACCTCCAAACCCATTACTGGGAGAAACCAAGAAAGGACAGGGAATAAGAGGCAGAAAGACTTGGAATATAGGGGAGGGACACCACTTACATGGATTGGATCGGGTTATGAAAGTGGTGGCTCGAGGTCCCGGGGTCGCGTACCCGTATGCCGGAAACCAAATATCGGACAGATAATTGGCTAGACACCCTCTGAGATATATATATATATATATATCAGTATTACTATTGATAAACTAGTTGCAAAGTAATACAGATTACAAATACCATAACAACGGTTTAAACAAGAAATAATCAATTTAATTTTAGTGGTGCACTCTCGTGTACATTATAAATCCACATGTATTACCTTCTATATTATGATTTTTTGTGCAATAAAGTATATTATTATATATTTATCATATTGACTTTAGGTAATTCTGTTACATCTGCATCTACATTCGCTGATAAAGCTATAGGCAGGCGTGATAAATGAATAGGCTCGACTGATTTGACAATATTCAAAAAGCTCCGTTCAAATCTTGTTACATCATATATTATATATGTTCATTTAATTTAGAAATGGACATATATAATATATGATATAACTCATTCTTCTTCTTATTCTTATTTTATATTTTATCTTTATTTATATTTACCAAACAAAGTTTTGAACCGTTTAGAAATTCCTTGTACATCAACAAGACATACATTTACGTGGATCATTAATTCTGTCAATATTTCGATACATAACAATAGCCTATACGTGCTAAGGGAACGCGTATCATGGTCAGACGTAGACGATATATGCACAATTCGAGCCACTGGCCTGAAATAAATTCCTAGCTTACACAGCCAATAGCTCGGCTTGCAAGCCGTACTGATTGCGCAAATATGTCTGCAAATATTCTACCGCGTCAGATATCGAATATTGTTAGTTAGATTGTATCTTACACAAATTTCAGACGTCAAGTCGCCTTTGTAATGTCAAGCTCAAACGAAACATCGGAAAGCTTTAAAAAACGCTTTCCGATGTTTCTTCACATAACATATACAAATACAAAAAGAAATACATAGTATTTTGTTATAATAAATTAATATTTGCTATAAACATGCTAAATCTCCGTACTGATTTCGTTAGTGAATCTTTTCACCGGCAAATATAAATGCAAACATTCTTGGAAAGAAACTTCAGTAACTAAGATTTAAGAGGCAAACTTTTGTTTTTAGCGAAGTTCAGAAGAGGTAATGCTTACCTCAATTAATTGGCCAATTAGACTTGATTTCTTGTTGACTTGAAGAGGACTCATTGAAGGTATATTTTTTGGTGAAAACGGTATTTATCATAAACTCTGCAATTTTTGCTACATTTCAGGGTCACAGATACACTTTATATATATATATATATATATATATATATATATATATATATATATATATATATATATATATATATATATATATATATATATATATATATATATATATATATATATATATATATATATATATATATATATATATATATATATATATATATATATATATATATATATATACATATATGTGTGTACAGTACGACTAAAGAAAGACACAAACAAGACTATAATTGCATATTATGCCATACATTGAGCTAACGACTTTAGCGTGAGCACTTGTTATGTGCTCGGTACTATTTTATCACTAACTTCCTTCACTAGGTGTATGACATAAAGTTAATAACTTTGAATCTAGTCGCATAGTTCAAATGTGCTATAACTTATTTTCATAAAAATGACACAAGTTATGTTGTGGTTTTAAAATTTTTTCTCTACACTTTATTTGAACCGGCAATCATTGCACAAAGTGATGTTTTAAATAACCATACTTATCTTCCACTAAGACATTACGTTCAATTTTCATCACCAACAACACTGTAAATGCATCGTGCATAATATATGTATTTAAAATAGTAAGTTTACAAGAAACGCCGTATTTAATGTAAACTGGGCTATCAACGTACAAGTTTATATATATATATATATATATATATATATATATATATATATATATATATATATATATATATATATATATATATATATATATATATATATATATATATATATATATATATATATATATATATATATATATATATATCCACTCGAGGGAATTCAGGAGAGAACAGAATATTTCAACACTATATTTTATCGTTCAACTCATTTAATGGAATTTAAATCTATATTATCTATTTAAAATACACCTACTCACATTTACAGGGCAGTAGCAATTTCTTACTAGATATATAATCTTACTTGTTGTTATCTATAACCGCACATACCAATTTGCACCTGAACTACGACAACTTCCAAGATCCATTCTGGTCTACGTCACTGATTTTCTCAATCACAATTTAGTATACTATTTCTCAAGGTATGTTCATTTACTAGAGAGATCTCAACGCATAATAACTCTCTACTCTCTAGCTGCCTTCCTCAGAAATAAGTTACATCGTTCCCACCCATTACGTGCTGATCGATAGGACCCAATGGAAGGAGTGCCCATATATAGTACTCAACGAAATATGTAATTTTTTTTTTTAGCCTCACTCTATATATGGCACATAAAAGTGTAGACAGAGATAACCGTAGGCAGAAGTAACCTAGTGTTAAGACACTCCGTTCCCCACTTACTTAATTTTTTTTAATAATATCTTGATATACTTTTTTTGGACTATTTGACAATTAGCGATCCTATTTGTATCATTTGTCTGAATAGACCCTAAATAATAACATGAATGTATACAATAAAGTTTCTTTTATCGAAGTTCCAAAGCTCCCCAATAAATATCAGTATCAATTAAGTCAGTATTGTATGGCCATTTAAGGAAAAATATATGAACTTGAAGATATCATCTTACAGGGTAAATATACAGAAAGAAATATCCGATTTAATATCTTTTGATAGATAGGCTTATATTATACATATATGATAGCATGTTCCCTTTGCTTTAGATTTTAGGTGATTATTTAAGAATTTAATTACTATGTGCAATTAATAGCTTTTTAATTTTAATTATTTCAGTTTCAGGCTATTGCTGTACTGTCGAACAGCCTATGACTGTAAATGTTGGTTTTGGGTTTGATTCCCACCCGTGGTATAGAATATTGAGGTGGTATTGAATTCAGAGTTAAATAGAGAATAGTGCTTGGACACTCAGTTCTCTGCCTATATTGATACCGGGACAAAGCGCAAGGGTAAAACAAGAAAAGCTTATTGACAGTCCTTTCTGATATAAACTTTTACAATCTCTACGGTCTCAAAAGGTTAATTGTTACGGTCACTGTAGTTTTTAACATCAAAACAAATTATATTGAAGACTTGTAACGAAAATGTGCGAGAGAAGGTAAAAAAAGAATATTCCAATGCAGCTCTAGCGACTTCCAATCTGCCATAAACTTCATTTAAGACCGCCGTAATAGGGTTCCGAGAAAGTTTTTCCGCTCGATGCAGTTTACAACCGTTCCCACTAATAAGCATTTAAGTTAAAAAAATTCTACTAATAAAATTTTTGGTCTGATATGAATAATAGGATACAGGACTTTGTTTTAAAACATTTTGCCCAACTAGTGTTTATGTTTAGATTCAATTTGACAAAAAAAGCTGCAAAAGACTTAAAATTTTCATATATATATATATATATATATATATATATATATATATATATATATATATATATATATATATATATATATATATATATATATATATATATATATATATATATATATATATATATATATATATATATATATATTTAGAAACTAATTAATATTTGAACGTCTCTCTATAAAGTTAAAATAAGCGCATTTAATAATTCCTACTTAGCGCGATAAGACCGTATAACTTAATACGCGAAAGCATTTGATTGATTCCCAAGAAGCGCGAATTCGAGTCCCGCTTCGTTGAAATTTCTATACATTTCTCAACATTCTTCTTGATTTTAAAGTGTTCGAACAACATAACACACAGTCACACAAATCACGTTATGGTGAAGCCATTAGACTTAGCTGGCACATCCTGTTACTTAAACTGAGTTGAAATAACCTATACCAAAACGGCTACCGCATGATACAATTTCCTCAGTTCCACAGTGTATTGGGAAGTAATAGAATTGCAATTTAGAACAAGGTTTAATTAAAGTTGGTATGGCGCTGATGGAAGCCACTTATGTCGTTACATTGGCTAGACGATAGATACACAATTATATACATATTTTGATAACTAATACAGTATAGATACAATTATATACATATTTTGATAACAATACAACTACTTGGACGACGCTCTTGGAGCTTATCCACAACGTCACGGACCCCAAGACTACCTCGAATGAATGTGTTGCGTAAACGGTCGGATCGCGTAACGCCACACATCCATCTCAGCATCTTCATCTCCGTGACGTGAAGCTCCTGAGTGTGCCGAGATAATGTTGGCCAACATTCGCTGCCGTATATAAGAACAGGTCGGATAATGCTCTTGTATATCAGTCCCTTGAGCTTGGGCGGTATTCTGCTATCGCAGACCACACCAGTGACCTCCCGCCATTTGGCCCAGGCAGCGTTTATACGGGCATGGATGTCGTGGTCGATGCCTCCAGACTCATGCATAACGGCTCCAAGGTACCTGAACTTCTCCGACTTAAAGCCATGTACTCGGTCTTCGACACATTCAGTTTGAGACCACCGTTCTCAAGCGCACCCTTCCAGTCGTTCACTTTACGCTCCAGCATCAGTCGGTTCTCATCGATGAGTACTATGTCATCGGCATACATCATCAGCCACGGAGGCTGGCATTGGATGTTAGCCGAGACAGTATCCAGCACTACATTGAATAAGAACGGACTAAGAGCTGAGCCCTGGTGAACCCCTACTGTAATCGGGAAGGGCTTGGTGTCGCCAACAGCGGTCCTAACCACTGAAGCGGAGTCGTTGTACATATCTCTGATAACCTCAATATAGGCTGCAGGGATCCCCTTGGATCGCAATGCCCACCAGACCACGTCAGTGGCACACAGTCAAAGGCCTTCTGCAGGTCCAAAAAGGCCACATGCAGAGCTCTCCTTTTTTCCCTGTAAGCCTCCATCAAAGTTCTGAGGGCAAAAATGGCATCCATAGTGCCTGATCCTGGTTGAAACCCATACTGAGACTCAGAAACAGTACATTCTTGGCGGAGCCTGAGGCCGATCATGCGCTCGAAGAGCTTCATGGTGTGGCTCATAATCTTAATGCCCCTATAACTACCGCAATCCTGAACACTGCCCCTTCCTTTGTAAATAGGGATAATAAAGCTTTGCCGCCACTGATGTGGCATCTTTCCAGTATTCAAGATACGGTTAAACAGGTCATTAAGTATAAGCACACCAAGAGAGCCCAACGATTTCCACGCCTCGATTGGGATGTCATCAGGTCCTACCGCTTTTCCGTTCTTCATGCGTCGAAGACAATTACGAGTTTCGTCACGGGTTATTGGAGCAACAAGTCCGAGGTTAGGAGATAATTCAGGAGGAAGACTACAAAACTGCTGAGTGTTCAGCAGCTCCTTAAAGTAGCTTCTCCATCTCTCCTTCACAGAGGCATGACTACAAAGCAACGTGCCCCGAGAATCTCTGACGCAAAGACATTTTGTAATATCCTGCGTCGCTTTATCTCGAGCACGAGCCAGTTTGTATATGAGCTTCTGCCCCTCCACAGTCAAGTTTATCGTACAATGGCGACAAATTTTCTCTGCGGGCTCTGGTTACAGCTCTTTTGCTGGCCCGTTTCGCTGCAATGTACTCCAGTCTGTCTTCAGGAGAATTGGAATGCTGCCACTCTTTAAACACAGCCTTCTTTTCCTGAATCACCCCCTGCACCTGGTCATTCCACCACCATGTCTCCCTGTCGATGACACGCCTACCCTTAGTAACACCAAGAACTCGCTTGCCCGCCGCAATGATTGCTGAATGAGCTCGATCCCATGCATTCTGAGCGGTCTCGGTGTTAGTCAGTAGATTTTGACTCTCCACCTCCGCCAAGAAGTCGGTCTGCATCGGCCCATTCAACAACCACCACTTAATTCTAGGCTTGCGTTTCTCGGCTACTTTCTTTTTCGGAGTAACATTATAGTCCATGACAAGGAGACGATGTTGGACCGTCAGGCTTTCGCCGGGAATGACCTTACAGTTGGTCACCCTGCCTAATATGACACCGTCTAGTCAGCAAATAATCAATTTGAGTTAAGTGGGACCCGTTCTTATACGTTGTAAGGTGCTGAGGTTTCTTCTGGAAGAAAGTGTTCACGATAGCCAGATCAGATGCAATGCAGGTTCATAGAATATTTTCTCCCTCTGCATTGCGAAGACCATATCCAAAACCCCCGTGAACACGTTCATACACCTCAGCGACCCTACCCACGTGGCCGTTCAAGTCCCCCCCAACTAAGACTGATTCGGTAGACGGTATAGCGAGTAGTACCTCTTCATACTGCTCCCAGAAGGTCTCCTTTTCAGCCGCGCTACAACCTGCCTGGGGAGTATAAGCACTGATTAAGTTTGTGATAACGCCCTCAATCAGTACCTTTATCCGCATCAAGTGGTCGCAGCGACGGTCAACTTCAAGAAGCCCATTCTGAAGCTCTTCAGAAAGCGCTACCGCCACACCGTTTTTGCCTTTAGGTGACCCAGTGTATATAAGGCGGTAACCCTGCCCGATGTTACGAGACTTATTGCCCTTCCAGCGAGTTTCCTGAAGGAAATCACACTGGACCCGACGTCTCATGAGTACATCTGCGAGTTCTCTGCATCGTCCGGTTAGAGAGCCAATATTCCATGTTGCAAAGCGGAGTTTCCGTCTGGGTACTGACGTCGTTAGCCGTGACCATACTTGACACGGTAGCCCTTGCCCACTTATCGCAGGTGTAGGGCGATGTGCCTGCGCGTCGTTTAACGGCGACGCCCTAGCCATACCCAGCTTTTTTATAAATCGGTCCATACTAGTGGCGTAGTGGTTTTTAGTGGAGCGATTGTCATCTGACCTCCAAACCCATTACTGGGAGAAACCAAGAAAGGAAAGGATAAGAGGCAGAAAGACTTGGAGTATAGGGGAGGGACACCACTTACATGGATTGGATAGGGTTATGAAAGTGGTGGCTCGAGGCCCCGGGGTCGCGTACCCGTATGCCGAAAACCAAATATCGGACAGATAATAGGCAGAGAATATATATATATATATATATATATATATATATATATATATATATATATATATATATATATATATAATATATATATATATATATATATATATATATATATATATATATATATATATATATATATATATATATATATATATATATATATATATATATATATATATATATCAAATGGCACCTTTTATACAATTTAGCTAATTAAAACAGAATGTATAGTACTACCATAAATAGTCATCGTACGAGTACATCCTATTTACTGACACCAAGCGACTGACTTTTATTATTTATTATTATCGATAGTTAGTTTTATAATTTAAACATAGAAATCATGAGTTCTCAATACAAAATCATTTCATATAAAAAATATAAAAATGTAAACAAATCATAGATATATATATATATATATATATATATATATATATATATTATATATATATATATATATATATATATATATATATATATATATATATATATATATATATATATATATATATATATATATATATATATATATATATATATATATATATATATATATATATATAAGATATTATAATTTTTTTTTTGTATGTTATCTACATACATATAACCTAGTACCTACATTACGTAATTGAGTTTTTGTACTGTTTTTAAAAATGTTAGTTATATATTTATCTGGAAAGTAAAATTACATACATTATTTGAAACAACCTTCCAAACAGAAAGGAAAAACATGTTACGTTGAGTTCTTTTGCCTATAATTTACATTCAACCGATATAATCGAAAAGAAAGCTCAGTTTCTTTCTTTCAAGCAGCGGAAATTCAAAGCTATTCAAAAGACCAAGGCAAAATAATACTCTATCCAATTTTTATATTAATTTAGTAAACGTATTTGATTTCCAAACTTTTTGCAGAAAGCAAAAAACACACAAAATTTCATAGTCAGACCCTCAAAGCCAGAAGAAATAAATATATTATGTTGATAAAAACTTAACCTAACCGTATATATCAAACTTCATCCTTTTATTAATACGTTAACCAGGTTTTCCTCTCCAACCTTTGAATTCCATCATCATTACAGCTTCAAAGTACAATTCTTGTATTCTACATATAATAGCTTAGTTTCTTAAAGCTAAGCCCTCCATAAGACATACTTTAATTACATATGTTATATAATAATGTTCAAAAACAGTTAGAGATTTATAATTTAATATGTTAAGACGCTAACGAAATAGGCAATAGCTAAAATCACTTTAAGATACAGCAACTGTCATCCAGAAAATCCAGAAACTGCTATCGTTTCTCAAATTCAGACGAGACCTAGTTACTTCCACAATTTCCCTTATAAATTAAATATCGTAAGGCAATGTTCTATGAAACATTCAATGTAATGAACTCGAAAAGTTTGCTGCATCTCTCTACCCATTTATTCGCGCCGAGTTTCCAGCGATGGTTTATAAATGAAAGTATAACTTAAATTGCGACTACCGTTGTTCGAAGACAAGCAAATTTACTAGTTGTAAATTAGTACCAAAGCAAAAGTTAGGAGGTTATTTATAATATGAATATTTACAGCTATGGCGTCTAGAAATTATGTAAGTCTTGATACAAGTTCCAATACAAATCGGTTACGTTGCTATTAAAGTATGAACTAAAAATCGTCATTGTCTCTACGCTTTTGATGATAGCATATTTTTTTGTAGTACTATAAAATGTTAAAATATTAAATTTATTCGTGGACAATATTTTTATATATATATAATAATATACTATTCTAACGCAGCTATGAATTAAAGTACTCTCTTTTGTTTTTTGCATAATTTGAAGCAATGAAATTAATTTGAAGGGATTTTAATTTTTATTTAAGTTTTTTGTTTATCATGTCAAAAAGATTCTCGCAATATAAAAAAAGATTTATAATCCAAATTTCAAAATTAAATTTACTTTATAAATTTTTATCATAAATGAAAAGTTTGTTATATACTTATTACACTTCGAATTTATTTACTTGATGCAAATAAGAAATAAATATCTCTCCATTACTATTCAAAGGCAAACAGGCAATTCTAAACCCACGAAAAAAGATACTTAGATAGTTTCGGTACGCCGATACACATTGAGCACGAAAATATATTGAATTTCTATTGACATTGGAATTGGAATAAAATGGACCGTTTCTATGAATTCCTTTGATCTCACCTAATAAAACATTTTCGTTTGCAAAATAACAGGTAATATGATAAAACTTAAATTGTATGCTTTTATAAAAGCGTTCTCTATTTTTTCACCTTCATACTGTATCTATATCTCGCATTTAGCAGGGCAGGTACAGACCACGGAGTGTTAAGATACTCCATTCTCCGCTTTCCGCCCTTCGATATATTGTATCCTAAGAGAAATTCCGACGCACGTTGCTTTTGTCTTACGTTATATAGAGATAGAGCGTGTAAAATAAATAATTCATTCGTTTACAGTGAGATGCTGTCCTGCACCAAATTTGCCTCAGCACTATCTACATTAAAATCTTTTTTGATACACTTAGTTACAATATATAGAAAGAAAATGATATCATATTAAGACATTTTATTTTATTTGACAACGCAGTAATTCGTATATAATTCCTATAGATTTTTTATAATATAAAATTTAACTTTACAGTAATACTGTATAGAAAAGACAGATTTCTTTAAAAGTGTAAGTAAGGATTTCCTGCTTGATAAAAGATTGGGTCCACTGTAACAAACCGATAGCACGTAATGTGAATGGAAAATAGTCGGATCCTAGAGATTGAACTGGACTATTGGAATGGAAGCCAGACTTCTTGGCGCCTGATATATATGTACGTCCGTATTATATTATGCAGCAAAACTGAATAGAATGCAACTTTTGTCATATGCTAGTTTTTTTGAAAAAAAATTAAATCTTCTGACATTTTATTAACTGTCATCTGCTATTATCAATTTAGTTTCTGTATAGTTTGCTTTAACGTATCACAACTTATACATTTTGTGTGTTAAATATTGAAATATCTCAAGCCTTCATTGTATATAATATATTTTGAAAATCTTGAACAAATCATAGATATATATATATATATATATATATATATATATATATATATATATATATATATATATATATATATATATATATATATATATATATATATATATATGATCGCTATTGATTTTTAGTTCACGTTACTCCTTATGCCTGGTCCACTGTGCTTTTACAGAACAATCTTATATATAGCGATTTGAGCACAATATCCGGCTCTCTACAGTCAGGAAAATGATACAAAGTGCACTTGGGGGATGGAAATGGATTTCGAATTTATTTAACATTTTACAAGCTTGTTCAATTCGTTCAAGCGTTCATAAAAAATTGATCTGTAAGGTTTAATTTTTCCCGATCTCTCCGTCTCTACGACGAATATTAGATTCATTGAAAACAAGCACGTTTGTGATATAAAAGATTGCTTTAAATGTACACGTGATATACTCTTACCATATTTTTAAATATTTTTTAGCTAAGTAAGCGAATTCATTAAATATGTATACAGATACAAATGAATTACCAATTTTAATTTATATTTTTCGGCCACACGGTCCGCCAGTTAGGATAAAAGTTTTTTTTTATAATACGGCAAAATTATAAAATATTACAGTTTTTAGACGATTCATGATAGTTTTTTATAAGAACACATTTCAAAAATATGAATTTTCCAAATTTATATGCAACGTAAATTTTTACACGACATTTAAAAAAAAATCCCATAAAACATAGGACGCACATAAACATATGTATGTTATTTGGGAAAGACAAATCGTATGTATATACAAACACATATATTGTATGTATGTGTGTACATATGTAACATACGTTAGGCGTGTGTGAAATATTACCTTTTACACGTTATCTGAAACCTGAATGCCGCGGCGTAACTCACTCTTGATTTAGAGGCATTGATCCGCGCCGATATATGCTAATTTGACGACGTTGAATCTGAATGAATATGTAATTTTAGTAAAGCTTTACCTTTACAGCATTTTTATTTGTAAATCTTCACCTAAATTGAAATTAATAAAAATATTGATATAAGAAATCAGCTTCGTTTAGAGCTATTTATTGATTAAATGGACGTGGAGTGTGCAAAATCTGTAATATACGCTTTGGTTGACTGTTAAGTAGGTATTAGGGTAGACTGATGGTGAAGACTCTCTGTTAACCGTTTTCCGCCTTTCGGGACATTGCGTGAAAGAAACTGAAAATAATTCAATCTACCCTTGGAATCGAACCCACGACTGTCACGTTTTTAATCAGATGATGTACCGTTGCGCCACGACGGCATACTTATATATTTTTATTACTTTTTATAACGTTATTTCACACTAAGGATACATTTCTATAAAACATCGTTATTAATGTCATTCTTCAATATATAAATAGTTAAAATAATATTTAAAAAAAATAGTCTTTTAAAACATTTTAAAAAAATTAAACCTGTATACACAGATCAAAAATCACATAAAACCAAAATCTTATTATGCAGTGTAAATCTAACAGTATGACAGTGTCGGACAAGTTTTAATTAAAGCCAGCAAGGCTGCCAAGAAGCTACTTGTGCTTAGCTTAACTTTTCTAATTTACGAATGTATGTCCCCTATTACTATAGAGAGTGAGAATAGTTTTTGGATGAAGAAAGAGAAAGATGATATGAGTCATAATAAAATAGTAAATTTACACCATGAGTATTTTTTTTTCAAATCTAAAAGTGTTAAAGCGAGGGAGCGAAAATAATTCATTCCCTTGAAAGTAATCGAACCTACTAACATCGCGTATGCCACTTTCATAATGTAAATAAAGAATATAGAATGGTCAGGATTTGAATCTCCTGGTATCCGGACAGGTCTTATGTGCTAATTAGTAACGATAGATATTACAGTTCTAAACTTGTAACATATATTATCAAAATTAGCTTTTAATTCTGTGGTCAAATGTCGTTATGGTGCAGTGCAACATATTGTCCATGTAAATGTGAAGGCCGTAGGTTCAAGCCAAACTCGTGAGAATAAATATATTAGTACTATTTTTAGTTTTACCTCTCTACCGCAGAGGCAGGTAAAGGATCAAATTTACCACCAACAGAATATACAAAATTTTGATAGAATGTGTAGAACGGAGAGTCGTGGTATTTACTTATTTATTCTTTATTGCATAAATTTATAACATAGATGTAAAAAGGCGGGCTTCACGCTAAAAAGCGTTTCCTTACAGCCAACCTTGTCAAGTGAGATAATACGTATTTAGTTCGGCAAATATTATAGAAAAAATATACAAATACATATACACCTAAACATTTATATATATATATATATATATATATATATATATATATATATATATATATATATATATATATATATATATATATATATATATATATATATATATATATCATACATATAAAACTAGATTTAATAGCAATGCTAGCAATATAATATTCTTAATTTCAATAAACTAAATTAAAAATAAATACAACAGTTTACTAGTATTTTTGCCTACAGTGCTGCAGAAAATAGAGTAAATCTGGAAAAGAAATTTAAACGTGTTTCAAGATATGAAACAAAATTAGTTAAAGCTATGATATTTGAAGCAATTTCTTGTACTCAAGTCTTTTCTCGCATTTACTTTTCATAATAATTATACTTTTGAATTCACTTTTATTAATAAATTTATAATTAAAAATATCAAAATTATTTTTAATGGAAACTGCATGCGATTATTAAGAAAATTTATAAGATTTTTACATTGGTTAATTATACATATTTGCTATTTTATATTACTAAGAACATACAGAATAAAAATAATAACTAACTAACACTCGCTATTTAAAAACTTTTTCAATTAAAAGATCTGTCTATACGCATCGTGTCAAAGGAGTTTAAACAGCTAGAACCCAATGAGTCTAAGCCAATTAAGAAAATTTCTCTCTCATTCTTCTTCATCACATCACATAAACAAATATGAGTATACTAATAAATGTGATAAACATATAGTATATCAATAAATAGATACATTGGCTCACAAAGTAATACGTATCTGCTAGCAGTTCTGTACATCTGAAGAGTATTTTACACTGCATTTTCACTAGTACAATGTACGAGGGATATTATCACAGTAGCGGCATCCAACCTCACCTCCTCCCTTATATCCTCACTGATCCGTACTTATTCTAGTATTAATCTGTAAGTAATTTACAAGGCCGCAACCACTGCTTACCATTTACACCTGATACAACTGATATGGCGGCTACAACGTTCACTTTAGCACATAAATATTAACACATAAATATTAACAGCAACTTTAAGGTCGAAAGCCACATCTTGACCGTCCGTGTCAGTGTCTTTAGCTCTTTGATATCTATACCGTTTCCAGCCGTGTGGCGGACTTATGCTTTCTAATAAACTAAAACGACCTATATTCTACCGTCTTATTATAATATAATATGACATTTGATATTTTATACACGCGTGACTACCCTACGGTAATTTACTGTTTACGTAACGGATGTTAATGTGGTTTTTAATAATAGATAAAATTATTGAAGGAGAAGGAATATATATATATATATATGTATATATATATATATATATATATATATATATATATATATATATATATATATATATATATATATATATATATATATATATATATATATAACAAAATAAAGTGCACAATATAAAAGATAATTTGTACTTCCAAGCAACAAGAGGCGCACTATAAAGCAAAAATCAACAGAAATACTAATTTATATTATCAACTCCGTCCAGTTCAGTCTCGATGGCTGGTCGTTCAATGTCTTTATAATATATACTGTATTTCTATATTTATAAAATAAGCACAGCAAAAACAAACCAACCGGCAGACCAGCACTCGAGGAAACAAATTAGCGAAGTTTGTTACTTCTTACTCCTGAATAAATTCCGCATTTATTCTCGCTTCGAGCACTTCTAATGAATACCTCTTAAATTACGTTGATCATTGTTTAATTTCATATAATTGCCAGAAATATTAAGCGGTTAATGGAACGAGTGATTTTTGTTTCTCTATTTACTATTCCTTGGCGGTAATGTGGGAAAAGGATAGTTTAAGTTTAGACAGTGTATTGTGCGTAAAAATTAAATGTTATACATATTTTTTTCTTGTAAATTTTGCATTATGACTTACGTATTAATGATAGGGATATTGTGTATAAATAAAAGTGTTATTTTTTTTTTAATTTCTAGGAGCCTCTCACAGAAAGTACAAATTAATTTTAAAAAAAATTAAATAACTTATCCAAGCTGAAAAACGTTTCTTTCAATGAAGACGTTTGAATAAACTTCTAAATAACTGTAGTTAAAGGAGTAAAACTTTTGTTTTCAACAAAAGCCGGGTCGTTTCAGATTTAATTGGTCAATAACAAAACATAATAAGAGATTTTCGCGATAAAGGCGATGTAAATACGACCCATTTAAATTAATTGAGACGGGCATAAAGCAGTGGAATACAGAAATTACTGGTCGAAAGTAAATTGTGTCCAATTTATAATCTAACTATTGAACTTCAAATAGATGAAATTACTTTAAAATTTACTTTAATTATATACAATTAATTTTAAATTTATATTAATGTGATTAAAATGAATTACTTCATTATACAAACATCGACATATAATAATTTTTCCATCCATTTATGAATGGTGTGACAAACGCACATCAAAGTTAATTACACACACATGTACATACATAGAACAGTTGTAAATATAACACTATATTACCTACACCACGTTACTTGTTGCTATGTACCACTGTAACTAAGTTCAAAGTTACCTCGGGGATTTTGAATATAGAACTCCTTTTGCTCCATTATTGTTTTCACAGTTCGCACTTTGACGCTACAATTAATGTTTCTAATAGCTAATTTTTTTTAAATCATCTTTACTTTTTATTATGGCAGTCCCGAAAGTGTGCCGCGTCTTTCAATTGAAATAACACTATTATAGTCTTAATGCTCGTTACTTATTAATTATTATACACTGTGTGGGCAGTTATTAAAGATTATTTTCTTACTAGCTTAAAACCATGTTATATTAATAATTTTGTACTACATATTTTTTTGCAATTGCTAGATTGCCTCATCGACCTCCGCCCACTTAATTCGCTATTATGATTTTTTAGCTTTACACTGTAGCCTACATATAAAAGGGTAGGCAGAAGGAACCATAGGTATAAGGAACCTAGTGTTAAGACACTCCGTTCCCCACTTCCCGCCTTTCAAGACGTGTTGCGTTTTGAGTGACGCCTTTGTGTTTTGAGTGGCGGTTACATTGTAAAACTGGTTACATTTTTAGTTATATTGCTGTATAAAAATCGCTAGTGTATCTACTTCAATATTTTATTGTTCTGTTTATTTGGGTAATAAATTAAAGCTTGCTTTTAAAGCTTTTAGTTCATTACTTTGAGAGGTACTTATTAGTAACTTTATTTCGCTTAGCGAATCATCAAAATTAGCTATTGAGTTAGCGATGTGAATATATATATATATATATATATATATATATATATATATATATATATATATATATATATATATATATATATATATATATATATATATATATATATATAATATATATATATATATATATATATATATATATATATATATATATATATATATATATATATATATATATATATATATATAATATATATATATATAATATATATATATATATATATATATATATATATATATATATATATATATATGTATATATATATATATATATATATATATATATATATATATATATATATATATACATAAATATATATTATTTTTATATTTACAGTGACATTTTTTTTGTTTCACGCTTATACGCGTATATCAGGGTATACAGAAAGATTTAATTTTACGTTTACATAAGTACATAAATATATACTTTGAAATACGATCATCAATACACAGACGTTTTACGATAATTTTAGGTGATAAATGGTAATTAAATTGAGGAAGCACTAGCAGGATATTGCAAATTACCGTTTAATTAACCAATTTAGTATTGAGAATCTACTGAGATATACTGAGATAGGAAGGTGATGCTGAGATATGAAAAGTGTACCAAGAATATAATACGGCTTCTAAGAAAGTTTACTCTCTTTCCAATATTCAAATTGATACAAGTAAAGCTTGTCAGCTTGTATACGTAAAATCTCGCGTAAGAAATATGAATTCTTATGCGGTAATAGCGCTTACCCTACTTGCTATTTGCATTTGCATAGGATATTGCCTTATATATGAAATGTTTTTATATTTTTATGAAAATGCGTTTGAAAATGTAGAAAGTTATTTATCTGTTCTTTCATTAGCTTTTTGCTTTATCCTGTAAAGCAGGATAGAGAATCAAGAATTAAGACAGTCCTTACTGGTTCTAGACTTTCCGCTCGAGTTCAACATATTCAAGACGTGTTGAGTCATTCAACGATATGTTTTTTGTTGTCAGAGTAAATATTCATATATATATATATATATATATATATATATATATATATATATATATATATATATATATATATATATATATATATATATATATGTCTTCGGAAAAAATAACAAAGAAGGTTCAATTTAAATATTATTAGTATATTATTTATAAAATAAATTTTACTGTAAAGTAGAGCCAATTAATTTCGGCATTAATTCAATACACAGTGCAGCTTGGTAATTAAACTTTTACATTTCGTTCAATTCACTTAAAAATAAGTGTGATAATTTACAGGCTCAATGACATATTTGTCAGTCTGGTCAAACAAAATACTGCGTAAGTTCCACGTTTAAACAAGCTGCCTGTATAAAAAAAGGCTTACGCTATTTCCCGCACATAGCAGGGTAGGCAGAGGGCACCTAGTGTAAGGACACTTCGATCCCTACTTCCCATCCAATTTTCGAGACATTGCTTTTTAGGTGTTGGAGCTCAACGTCGCGTTTTGTCTTGTTACCAGAATAAGAACATGAAAATAATTAATGTTGACCGACGTGGGGCAGAGGCACAGGTTCGATTCCCATTCAGAGAGAATGAATTATATTCATTTTCTTCGCTGTGGCAACAAGGTAAAGCGCGGCGTTGAGTTTCGCCACTCAATACGCGATGCCTCGAAAGGTGGAAAGCGGGGAAGGAAGTGTCTTAACACTTGGTTCCATCTACCTATGGTTCCCTCTGACTACCCTGCTATGTGCGGGATACAGCGTGAAGCTAATAATAAAAATTTATAACATAAATAAAAAATAATTAATATCCCCGAGTGAGAATCGAACCCAGAACTGTCGCATTTGCAATCAGACGCAGTGCCGCTGAGCAATGACGGCCTGATTTTCACATAAAATAAAATCACAATACCGAGTCACTACTATGTCATTAACCACGTTATCATAATTTATAAAAACAATAATAAAAAATATCCAATGAGAACCTACTCACATAAATTCTTACTTTAAAAAATTATTAATTTCATACATAACTTTTATAACATTGTTTGTAATATAATTCTCAGTAGTTTCACCTAATTAGCGCTTGCAGCGGTATTTAATTAAATGTCTTGTAGGAGCCTTGTAGTTTCCACGCGACATTCCGCCACGCCATCGCCATGTTGAGGAATTGTAAGGCATAATTCAATAAAGCATTTAACTCTTTCATATTGTCCCCTAGAACGTTGTCTTGGGAATAACCGGGGCGTCTTTTCGCAATTTCAAAGTAAATTGTACACTGTAAAAGCTCATTGTAATAATTAAAATAGAAAATAACACAGACATTTACCATTTCCAAATAATCTTATTACAATTGAAGCGCTCGCGGTGCAGTAACAAACTGTTTGACTGTAAACACAATAGCGGGGGGTTCGATTCCTACTCTGGGAAATAATTATATTGTAGTTATTTTTATTTTCCCGCCGTTAGTAGGCAGAGCCACACTGAGAGCCACAGAACACGCAATATCTAGAAAATTAGGCGGAAAGTGAAAGAAGCGTGTCTTGACACTAATTTTCTAATTTTTAATTTTGCTGCTATATGCGCTCTTTAGCTTGTTCTCGTCATATTATTTCAGTATATATGATATTCTGAACCATGAATGCTTTTGATTTGTTGGTTAATTAGGCACTAGTAAGCCACAAGTACGGGATTGATGAGTACGTGCCTTTATTATTGAAGTTAGAAATCATGTTCGTCTAAATTTAAGCCCCCTTTAAGGAGATATGCATATTAATAATACTTACATTTTAATAATATAATAAATTGGGGGTGGGGGGTTGTTACCTATATATATATATATATATATATATATATATATATATATATATATATATATATATATATATATATATATATATATATATATATATATATATATATATATATATATATATATATATATATATATATATATATATATATATATATATATATATATATATATATATATATATATATATGTATATATATATATATATATATATATATATATATATATATATATATATATATATATATATATATATATATATATATATATATATATATATATATATATATACATATATATATATATACATATATATATATATATATATATATATATATATATATATATATATATATATATATATATAATATATATATATATATATATATATATATATATAACCCATGATGCGTTGCGCTTACATTCGAACACCAACATGGCGTTAAATTCTTATCATAGTCACAATTAAATACAAACAAATATTAATTAAACAAATTATATCGTAAGTAATTACCGCTGAAGTTACAAATTGGGTCTCGATTAGTTCAGAGAAAAATTATGAATATTTTAGGAAAAATTATGAATATTTCTCATGCAAATGGTTTGGATTATTGACGATTCAATGAAAATTAACCATTTATTGGTGATTTAAGTGTTTTTATCATTTTGTGTAGCCATCCTAAGTAAAGGAAAATGTTTAGAATACGTATAAAAAGAGAACGTAGCAAGTTCTTACAGAAAGTACAATTTGAAAAGAATGGCTAGAACTCTGGATGGTGTACTAGGTTTGTAAGTAATGTAATGATTTTGCTTTTTGTATTGAGAAGAGAAGAAACTCCTTAGCATTTCTTGAATTCACCGTGTGAGTGCTCCATTGTCTCTCCCCCGTTCCATCTCCAGAGAGAGGAGCTTGGAGCAAAAATATTATAACAATTTTTAATGAATCTCTGGAATCAACCTCGTAGCCATCGCCTCGCCTCGCATCCAGTCTGGTACAACCCAACTGAGTCACAATGGTGTGTTCACACTTTCGAAATATAAGCTGAATAGCATGCATTTTAAATATAAATTATACCTATATAATACATATTTCATCTAATTGAAAAGAAAATACTGCCTAAAGCATGAGCGATATCGTAAATTATAGCGGGCTTCCGCGTAATGAATACAATAAAACGCGGAGTGATTTAGCGGGCGGTATGATTTCGTACAGTTAACAGCGATTTACCGAGCCGTTGTTGCTACATAAA
Organism: Dione juno; assembly: GCA_037127375.1. Lineage (NCBI taxonomy): Eukaryota > Metazoa > Arthropoda > Insecta > Lepidoptera > Nymphalidae > Dione > Dione juno. Next base: position 7,347,312 of record JAXRJS010000067.1, read on the forward strand.
ATATTACGAGTTGTTCATTTTAAACGTTATTTGAGGGCTTTTGCGAATTCATTTGAGCACTTACGTTTATGAGAATTGCAGTATTTATTATAAAAATTACCTAATTCTAGGAAATGAACTTCTTGTTTTTTTAGACGCAATATATTAAATAACGCAACATTTAATAATGTATTAAACGCAATACTTATATTGTAATTAAAATAAAGCATTTGCATAATAAATTCGACAATGCATTGTGAACTGTAGCCTGATCGGATAGAGCGTTCCAACTGGTTTTTTTTTATTTATCACTTTTGGATTTTCTTCAATTTATCAGTTATTACTTAAATTTTTTTTTATAAACTATCAAAAATAATCGTGAATACACCAACGACTTAGTAAATCTATTGAGGATACCAGTTACCGGTTACCGGTGCTTATAGCACAGGGTAAACCTAATTTAAGCACCGGCAGTAATATTTTTGTGACTGTCTAGCTCATGTATTTAAATGAATAATAGTTTTGTAATCGCATGGCTTATGAATAAATAAATAAATAAATAAATAAATAAATAAATAAATAAATAAATAAATAAATAAATAAATAAATAAATAAATAAATAAATAAATAAATAAATAAATAAATAAATAAATAAATAAATAAATAAATAAATAAATAAATAAATAAATAAATAAATAAATAAATAAATAAATAAATAAATAAATAAATAAATAAATAAATAAATAAATAAATAAATAAATAAATAAATAAATAAATAAATAAATAAATAAATAAATAAATAAATAAATAAATAAATAAATAAATAAATAAATAAATAAATAAATAAATAAATAAATAAATAAATAAATAAATAATAAATAAATAAATAAATAAATAAATAAATAAATAAATAAATAATAAATAAATAAATAAATAAATAAATAAATAAATAAATAATAAATAAATAAATAAATAAATAAATAAATAAATAAATAAATAAATAAATAAATAAATAAATAAATAAATAAATAAATAAATAAATAAATAAATAAATAAATAAATAAATAAATAAATAAATAAATAAATAAATAAATAAATAAATAAATAAATAAATAAATAAATAAATAAATAAATAAATAAATAAATAAATAAATAAATAAATAAATAAATAAATAAATAAATAAATAAATAAATAAATAAATAAATAATAAATAAATAAATAAATAAATAAATAAATAAATAAATAAATAAATAAATAAATAAATAAATAAATAAATAAATAAATAAATAAATAAATAAATAAATAAATAAATAAATAAATAAATAAATAAATAAAATATAGCTACGTAAAAATAAAATGTGATAATACTTACAGTAAAGAATCGATAAATTTACTTATCTACAATGTCTCCCCATTGAAAAAAAAAACTAATATATAAGACCACACAATAATGAGCAATTTAAGATAACCCGTCACGTTATATCTGTTGTCTCAATCACGTTTACTTACCAAAAGTCAATCTGATTTGACCGCAAATTTCTCAATTATTATGAAAAACAAAAGTACAAAATTTCACGATACAAAATCCAATAGTATTCTAATATAATTTAATACAAAACAAATACTCCCTTAATAAATCGTCTATGCTCGGTATATTTTGCTTGTAAATATTTACGTCCAGGCCACATTTACATTTAAGTCAGCACGGTTAGGCAGACAATACTGCGGATGGCCTTAAATGGTCCCATTCAAGGCAGTTGCTTTGACTGGAATTAGTCACATTTGCATGGCAGAGTCAGTAGCGTCAAACGTTATTACGGGATAAGGCCTTTTATACACTGGATGTATTGAATTTACGAATTGAGGCCCAATATTTAGATAGTTTATTAAGATACGTTCTCTTGAATAAGATGTGCATGATCAAGGAATTGTGAATGGATAAAATAATTTGAAAAAAAATAACTTTGAATTGCTTTATTCAATTCTTCCGATATTGCAAGATAATTCATATGCATGCATTAGTGATTAAATTACTAATTCTAAATTCATATCTTAAATTTTAGAATTAAAAAAAGTTATAAATACTAGTAAAATTATACATCTTCAATATACAACATTAAAATACAGTACAATTAAGGAAGTTTCAACATTATTTAAAAAATTATGACATTTATAATTAAGTAAGATATATCCTTTAACATCAAGATATTACAAGTTTGAAGCGGCGCGGCGTGGAGATAGCGAGAACGGGGTCAAATATAATTTTGAAACGTGGAAACAAACATGTAGCGTTACTTGGATAACGACACTTGGATATCCTATACTTAGAATATATTCTTGAATTGAATAGAATTGTGTAGAATACTAATGCTAATATTGTTTAATATAACTAAATAACGATTATAATAATTGAACTCAAAAAATGCTAAATACTTTTGTCGTCTAATATAGCGAAAAATATTACGTATGCTTTAAAAATACAAGTTGCAACGTTTAATTTTTATTTTTGGAGTACAACGGTGAGTGTGCGTTGGATTCCCCACCATAGTAATATTTCTATGTAATATATTGAATAAAATTTATTTTAACACCTTTATGTGAACATCTAAGAAAGTATATTATTTGCAATATGTTCACGTATAAAAGTACAAGTTTACCATTCTTGTTGGTATACCAGGGGTTTCTATAATCTAGTGCTATTTAAAACTAATCCGCGGTCATAATATTGTCTAGAGCTTGTGACCGTTAACCGTAAAATAAGCTTCTAAAAGCCAGGTGTGGACGTAAAATTGTAATAAAACAAAATATACACATAGTAACTATACAGATAAAACAACACAGCAACTCGTTCATTATATTCTTAATTGATATTTTCTCAGCTTACTACTACTCTCGCTGATAGGGCATTAGAATTGGCGTTTATAAGGACAGCGTGTGAAGTGGCAAAACTCGTTTGCGTGTTTTGTGTTAAATAAAAATTGCTTCATGTAGCAGGATAGGCAGAGAGAACCTAGTGTAAAGACATTAAGTGCAAAGGCATTCCGCAATATTTAATTATATTTCCATAAGCGAAGCCCATCAGGCCATGAAAATATATTTTTTTAATCATTTATACACAAATAAATTAATTGTTTTCATAATTATTTCAGGTATGAATTCATCTGCATGCGATATTTTCTCAGAGCCGGTAAGTTTGTTAGTAACTGTTGAAAAAAAACTGTTTAAAAAAATTCAATCCTGGTGCTTGTAAAGCTTGTTGTTGTTGTTGTTGTTGTCTTTATATATGGCGTTTCGAGCGTGCCAGTGGAGCACAATTCACTTCGCCAATGTCACGTTGAATGGAGAACACACAAAAGAGAGTGTACGGTAAAAAATAGTTAATATTACACTATAGAAGAATGCATGTTTTGCTTGTAAAGCTTAAATCGTTCGTTTCAACTGACAAGCCTAAGAGCTCAACGTGAGCTTGATATGTGGTGCATTTATGAGACCAGCTCAGTGTTATGACGTCTAGCTGGTTGAACACAAAGCTGGATTTTAATAGATTCGACAAAAGCTATGTTAAAATAAAATGTCCTTTTATGAACAAAAGTGTGTTTGTTTATAATAATTTTCGTAAAATATTTATCATTTTGTTTAATGAATAGCTAGCTTTCTATATTTATTAAATTCATTTATTACTACTATTATATATGTAACTATCTTAAACATTAATCCTATGAGCTCTTATCAGTCTAAAAAAAATATGAACTGCCTGGCTACTAACGTTAAACTACGATGACATAGAAGCCTTAATGGTACACTAATATACTCACACACACATCACACACCACAAACACACACACACCACAAACACACACACACCACAAACACACACACACACACAATCACACACAATCACACACAATCACAATCAAACACACACACATACACACAAATATACATACTCTTTTTGCCCATTTCTTTCATAATTAAATTAAATTAAATTAAGTTAGGTTAGATATAAGATGTATATTGTATAGATATTTATTTCCACAAATGTATGAAGTTGTATGGAAGAGCGGGGCCTCCTGACGCAAGTACTAGTGCTATACTAGTAACTTACTGGGTTGGTCTCATTACTTCGCACGTTAAAGAAAATGTTGATACTTAAATAAATATTTTTAATTTTTTTTTAATAACTAGCGACCTGCTCGCGGCTTCTCGCGCCTAAATTAGCCAGATCGCGTTCGTGTTAAAATTTTATACCTACGTCACAATGCAATTCTCCGATTTTTTCGTCGTTTTTTTGAATCACTCTTGTCTATTATTAAAAATCACGTATATATCAAAACGTAAACGTATATGCAATTAACATTTAGTCTAAACAGATTATGTTCTAGCCTTTCTATCATAGCGTAAAAAATACAATATCCACTTCCCACACTTAAAATTTATAATCCAAATTATACCAACACTATTTATTTTTTATTTTAAAGAAATAAATAGATTTTTTTTTTATTTTTAAATTCACCGAATTCTTCGAGTTCTTTATTCTAGCCTTCTATTTCAAACATCGCCGATATTTAAAATAAAATATCATACTAAAAAAAACGTTATTTGAACTTAAATAATGCTCATATTACAAAGAAATTAAGTAATTTTATTCGACAAAATCTTTTATATATATAATATAATTAAAATATGTCTATTTTTTCTACGGAAACCTCATTGAATTGTACCCGCCAGGACGACTGTTCTATATATTGATTTAGGTCAAAATGCTGTCAAGCTCCCTTCCCAAGCTTATTCATTATTTAGTAGATACCAGCAATCATAGTAGTTCGACTTTATCGGTAATTAATTTTTTTAAAGAAAACTTTTGCAATGAAATTCATCAATTTTCAATTTTCAATTTTTGGCTTTTACGTGATTCGTGAATAAATAAACAAACATAAGGGCAAAAACTCCACTGCGTAGTTTTTTAGCTTATATTTCAATAACTATAAGGATAGCTTAACGCTATATAAATCGACCACATAATACGTTTTTAAAATCTTTTATAAACATTGACTTTTCTATACTTACTATTCAAGTCAATTTCATCTATGGTTTTTAGATGTATTTAAGATATATCGACATTAATACAAATAAAAAGTTCCCGCCAGCGTATTGCAGAAATTTTATTTCAATGAATGACGACATCTGTTGACAGATATTATAAAATATTACTATAGATAAACACATAATATTGGTTTTCGAAAATGGTTGTAAGTTACCTATCAATAAAATAGAGAGGCGTTCTATCAAATACTACTCAATTACCTTCTGATCGTTAAATGTCACTATAATAGCTGTAAATCAAATGATATGTAACTATTACTGTGACATCTAGCTAGACTGTGGAAATAATTTTTAATTGCTTTTATGTTTAAATTTTAAAAACTTTTGCCATTTGCCACTGTTCCTAAGTGAAAATGGAAAAAAACTACTTTTACTTGCAAGTAATCGAGGTAATTTAACCATCTGTTTTTATTTTTCGTTCGACTTTTGCATTGCACATCAGGATAAAAATATCCTATATATATATTTGGTAAGGCTATGAACTATTAGCATGCCATATCTAACTAACTTCTCTTTGGTAATTTAAGTAATATAAATTGATTACTTTTTCATTTATTTTCCGGGAACAGCATGGAATACCGGGATAAATACTACAATTTATGTGAATCGGGACTATAAGCTATTACTATAGAAAAATTCATTCATTTATGTCCAGTAGTTTTTGCCTTATTGGAGGCCAAATAAACAGACAGAGAGACAGATAGACAAAAATTCTGCTGAGTTGATTTTTAGCTTCTATTATCGATATATTAGCCGACCCAATCAATCTTTTTGACTTTTATATATATATATATAGATTATTATGTTTACAATTATGCGTTTACGCGTATACGCGTGAGTAGTTTACGCGTTTACGCGTTTTTTACGCGTGAAATCCATTGAAGTTAAACTGAAATGCACTAAAAAAGTACAAAGAAATACTAATTTTACAATATACATCAATACTCTTTTTAAAAAATATATATATATTTTCTCTGGCTCGCGCATTATCTCGCATTTAATGGGATAGGTAGAGAGAACGTTGTGTCGATTATCCGCTTTCTATTTGTGGGCAGGTCTAAACGCCGCGCTTTATCTTGCCAGACCTAGGAAATGAAAATGTAATCCTTCGAGGAGATTAAATCTACAACCAGACACACAAAAATACGTAAAGCAAAAAAGAAATATCTATTTCGAAATATGTGCCATACGTATGTAATAAAAAGATAACAAAAGCTTTGTCTATGTAACAATAAATCGAGTTACAGTAGTAGTAAATAAATTTTTTCGGAAAGAAATACCCTACACCTTGCCTTAGTTATTTAATGCATTTTCTATTACATACATAATCGTATTTTCTATATATCCATAGACAATATATTTGGAATGTAGTTTTACAATCAATTTACTAATTTTCGAGCTTGCTAAAAGTAATTAGTCTAAAGTAGCCAATAGTAGTGGTAGTAGTTCAAAATTACATTTCGAGTGATAAATTGCGGATCTAATTGACTGGGTAAAAAACACTGTTCAATTTGCTTCCACTAAGAAGCCATTGAGGTGGATGAATAATGAAGATTTTATTTTACCTTCATCCCCACTCGTTACTGTTGACTGTTTCATCGTCTTCTCTTGTCAGCTAATAATAAATTGTTCGGCTTTATATCAGAATGTTCGGTTTGTTTGTTCTGTTGTTACAGCTAACGCCGTAAACGTTACAATCTTATTTATTTTATACTAATATTGCTGCTTCGAATTGTGATTTTTTTGTTGTATTCATTTATAGGGGAAAGCTTAAGGCTATAGTACATCTCGTAAAGCGTTTCCATTGGTCTCAATCACCTGTGGGCACTTACTTTTGAGTGCTTTTGGAGTTAATGTGAATAAAAATAATGATTAGATTATGCAAGTTAAGCCGAAATAGCAACCATTACTTACTATTTATGCACTAAAATTCATTTTTTAAGTGAATAATTTATTTAATTTCTTCTTATATGAATGAAGTAACCCAACATGGCTCAGTGGAGCGGCGTTTCACTGTAACTGCTGTTGCAAATTCAATTCCTACTCGGTAGTAAAACTACATTAAATACTTTTAATTTTCCCGCTCTGGTATGTCAAAGGTCGGCGTTGAGTTCCGCGACTCAACACACAACATCTTGAATTTGGAGGAAACGTGAAAATCAGTATGTCAAGACACTAGGCTCTCGTCTACTACAATGTACGGGAAAAAGGTCAAGTAAAAAATTATTAAGACTAAGGTTCTTTTACGCATAACGCGATAATTCCCTCTTCGTATAATGTAAGTAAACGAAGAAATGTTATTTCTAAACTTTACATGCTTAATATCTGTCACTAATATTAAGTACACGGAAATATATAGTATTGTATATATTTTTGTCACAATAATATAATTTTAAAATACATATTCTCAGTGTTTCTCTTAATCCAGTCTGACAGCTCACTTACAGGAGATATCATCCTAATGGTGTTATTTCTTGTCGGTCCACTCTTATTACATTCGAGTTTTTACTGTCGCTTTCTTATATCAGGCCGTGATAAATAGTCTCTTGTAGGCGGACAAAGCTTCTTCGTTAGCTTATTAAGTTAGTCCTGGTAAAATTTATCAGATTATATGAAATGGAGCAGCGTCTGTCTTTAAGCTCGATGGTTGTGAGTTCATACCCACTTGGGGTAGCGAAGTAGCAATTAAAAATAAAAGATAATTATTAACAAGCAATTATTATTTTCAATTACCCGAAAACTTCTGTCATTCAACTCAACTCAGTCACCACTTTCTCTGCTATATGCGGGATAATGTTTGGAGCTAAAAAAAGATTGCGTTAACACACTCCGTTCTTCGCAAGCGGTCTTTAACACTGTTTTTAATAACCATTGTAACATACAGAAATATTGATGTTCTATATCATGACAAAATAATTTCCTATATTTGCGTTTAATTAAAATTTTAATAAGCGATGTCAAATATGAGTCTCGTATTTTATAAAATACGAGACTCATATTTGACTTCGCTTATTAAAAATTAATTGTGAGATGTTTTAATGAAAATATGTTTGCTTTTAAAATTGCTATGTCGGAGAAACCACGAAAGTCCCATGTCCGTAACAAAATCCAAAGAGGTTATTTAGGAAAGAAGTGTGAAAGTTCTGAAACGTTGGACTTAGTAAGTAAAAAATTGAGCAGCTTAAGCTCCTTACTGGAACCACTGTAATAAGAAAAAGATATTTCTTCAACACCGGCAAATTTACCCAGTAATAACGAAAAAAATGCTATATACATACTGTCTAGATGTTAGTATGTAATGTAATGTATAATGTGTAATGTATAAATCTAGTAGAGCACACAGACCGCTAAAAAAAATTGCAATTATTAAATGTATTTGGAATTGGTACACACATAATAACTTTAAAGTTCTAGTAAAAATTGAACTAAACTAAAATCTAGTTCATTCGGTAAATTGACCTGAATTTTGGAGGCTCTTTTTTATTGGAATAAACGATAGTAATAAGTTTCTTTATCCAAAAATAGCATATACGTCCAAAATACGCATGTATAAAAGGCAAAATGTAAGCAGACTTAGCCAAAACATCGAAAACGTCTTAGTGTATGAGATTCCACGGGAATCTTGCATTCGCCTGATTTATTCATCCTTCTTACATGACTCTCGTAAAAATGTTTATTCTCCGGCCCTTTTCGCTCTATAATATATAACATGTAAATGTTACCAAACCGAGCTGGTTTTACTTATGTTTTTATCTAAACACTTGAAAATTTGTTAATAAATGTTTATTAATATATTATATTTATTAATATTTAAATAAGTAAAAGGAAAGGCGCGTTTCGTGGTCCAGGTTGAGTTCCACTCACTCATATGCATTATTTCTAAAATATGTTAAAAGTGGAAAATTAAAATTTCTTAAAAATTGAAAATTTCTGTGTACGGAACATTTTTTAATTGACTTCCAAATGGGACGAGGTTCTATGTTCTCATAAAGTGGTCCCATGTTCACCTTATCAGTATCAGAAACATACCTAAACTGACTTATTAATCATATTATGTCATTGTAACACCATTTTTAGTTGGGTGTAACCCACCCAGGTGGAGTACTCTATCAATCAATCGTATACCAAAAACCATTATCATCATCATACGATTGTGATCCTGACAGGGTGACAGTTTGACCACCTTAGGAGTACCTGCTTTCAAACATAAAAGGAATTACTTAAATCAGTTCATAAATAACTGAGATATCGATTGATACACATAAAAAATATGCATGTCCAACATATAACCTCCTCCTTTTTGGAAGTCAGTTAAAAGATCTAGAAATCTTTGAAATGTGAACAAAAAATATTAAACTAATACATTACTTAGACATTAAATAAAAATTATGTTGCTTAAATGAAAATGCATTTTGTTAAACGATGCATGACATGTATTTCAGCTTACATTCATTTATGATATAGAAAATTTTATATAAAAAAATTGTTCGACAATGACTAACAAAAGTAATGAGCAGTATCTTACAGTTAAAACATCGGTCTTAATAACCCTTGGCATGATTTCAATGTGACGTCACATACAACGTCTGGTTATTTAGTAGAATACATTTTAATTGGATTGTTGTATAAATATATGGAATGAAATATAATTTTTTTTATATGTATTAGTTTAATTGTACTTGTCTGTTTGTAAATTATTTGATACATTTTGAAAATATTTAGTTTTTTTTTTATATATAATATCTATCTAGTTGTTTATTTTTTATATAGTTATGGTTGTTCATAGAAATAGATTTGAAATTGCGAAATTTTTATTATCTATACACGTCTTGCATTTCGCTGTATATATTCTGTGTTCATTTACCGCCCAGAAATTACGTGTTGGGAAGTATAACGGTTTGTACTACATATTTAAATGGATACAACTTACGAGAACAAAAAATCCCCTGATCGATTTGTAAATATATTGTAAAATTATATTAAAAAAGAGCAACTATTAACTTTCTTGCCAGCTCTTCTCAGCAGAACTGCCCTCCGAGCTACTTCTTGTAGGACTGACAATACTGACACTTACGTTAATTGACGATTCGAAAGTGCTTGTAATAGCCTATTTGAATAAAGAATATTTTGATTTTGATTTTTGATTTTAACAATCCAACATTCTAACAACACCAAGACATTTTATAACAAACATTAATTTATATATTGTAAAAATATATTATAATTTACCCAAGATCAATTTAAGAAGGGTAATAAAATAAATCATATCCACAAAAAACTCCCAAAGTAACGAACAACGCACTTTACGTCCTCGTCACCCTCACTATTAGTTGGGGCAGAGTTTCAGGACGACATACTGAAGTTGTTTTATAGTTTTAGTATAATCACTTAATTATGTAGCTATATTATATGAAGCTACATGTGCCACGCTTTGTGTTGCCCTTTCTCTATCCCCGATTGATTTTTATAACACCATCATGACCCAGTTGGGAAATCTCTACAATATCTCTGAGTTTTTTTTTATTGAGTGGCGCAGCACCAGATTTTGATCATCTATGGCCTCTTGGTTTAATTTTTAATGCAATTGTAATTTATTTTTCACTTCCACTGTTCAATATGCTCTACGCTTTATCCCGCATATAGGAGAGTAAGCAAAGATAATCTAGTGTTAAAAAACTAATTTCTCCGGTCTCCGCCTAATTTTGAGACACTCCGTGGAGAGTTGTGGAAGTCACACTGTACTTAACTCAATATGAATCATGCAACTTGTCTAAAATCGCAGAAAATGAAAAACATATAAAAGTATTGTTAGATTATCTCTGTAATACTGTGAATATAAAAATATATATATTTAAATACAAATATATTATCGGGAACTAAAAGAGCCTCTAAAAAGTTTACGATGCGAATATGACAATTTCTTTTCCCCATAGCCTATAAATTACTTTTGAAAACATTATTCGCCCGAAAGTATAGGATTTTGCGGCCAACACCCCATTACGAGGGCAACTTTTTTAATGAATATTACGAAGATATTAAAAATTACGTAGTACTATAGTCGTAAACAAAAAAATATTAAATAGTCTGCGTATCATGCCCGGATTATTTCTTTATTATAAACATGGCCGTATATTTTGTTTTTATTTTGTGCCATGTTTTTTTATTTCGTACATATTATATTAATATTTATTTATATTGTCATTTTTTATACTGTCAGTACATACTGTAAACTTTGTTGGCCGTTTTCTTGCAGGTCTCTGTAATATAATTGCTAACTTTAAAAAATTACTGCACCTTGTCTAACATGAAACGAAAATCCCTTTCATTTCAAATATAGATACTTTAAAATTTATTTGAAAATCGAATCTCCTTAATTCAACTTTAAAAGCATTGACGCAATAATATTGCCATAGCAAAAATATTTCTCTTTAATAGCACTTCAGCTTGCCTATTTATGTTACTTATAATTATTATGCAAATAAAATTAATCTTAATATTATTAATAAAGAATTTTACGTTTCCAAAAAGCTTCGCTTATCATTTTACTCTTTTGAACATTTATTTCCTCGTATCTTCAAAGTAAGCGATACTTAAATTTGAGCCATTTACGAAAACTTCTATTAGAAACTCAAAGTAACAAAGTTAGACATGGTAGGGTGTTTGCGGGTAAAGTGAAATTATCCGCATCCCTTATATTGAACTAACAATTCTACAGTAAAGCATTCAAATACAATGAATATTTGTAATTTATGAACCTTATTATGTTAACTTGTTCTGGAAAACGTGCCGGAAGTAAAACTTTTTACCAGAGTTTAACAAAGAATTACACTCGCTTTAATATATCTTCTTCTATATTAGCTTCACTGTCTGTCCTGTATATATCGGAGTAGTAATTGGGCTACATTAAAGGCACTGCATTTTAATTTACCGCCCAAATTAACCTTATGTCGAGTGGTGGAACTCAACGTAGCAATTTGTGCTATCAGAGGAGAAAACTAAATTATATTTTCCGTTATCCCCAAGTGGGGATACGTCACCACTCGGTAAATCATCGTGGGATTTTATGACTTGTTAGAAAGAATGAAATAATCATATTTCGATTATTACTTGAATAACTAATTTTTTAGTTTTAACTAATTTCGTTTCGAATCGTAGATCAAGCGTCGATTTCAAATTCAGCCATGTCCTTAAATAGCCAGAAAGTGGAGAACCTCCAATAAAATCTCTCAGAAAAACGTCCAAAAGGTTTAAGTTACTAGCACGTTTATTTTAATATAATAGCGTAATACCTAGGAAGGTAGATTTATACGGCTATTACCGAAGAGAATATGGAAGATATTTTTTATATCAAGTTTCCCTTGAAAATAAAGCCTTTACCTATAGTAGCTAGTTTACAAATAACCGGGAACTATATATTAATCTAACACCTCTAACCATCTAACACAAATATATCTACTTATTCCAAAAGGACAATGAAAGGGAATCTTAATCAATTTAATTTCAATAATTATATAGTTAATAATAAAGTTTAATAATTTCTTAAACTTTTCTACGAATTAGAAGCATTCAAACATTAAGCTCAAAAAGTATATTTTAAACATCTATTATGTTTGACTAAATTTAAGATCGTATGTTAAAATGTATTTTTTTATCATAAGTAGCACGTATTTTATATTTTATTTCTATTTTTCTCATCTGAAAAAGCTACTAACTGCTAACACTAACTTTTAGTGCGGTGATATTAGTAGGTATTTTCTGTGACGTCATACCATAATACCCTAGTCAAATAAACTATAGGTATTCATGCACATATTAAACGAAAGTCTGTAATTTAATTTACAACTGAATTACAACACTGACGCTTCTTTTGTGGAATGTAGAAAGTAAGAACCGTATATTAATGCCACAAACACCCGAAAACCATTGATATTATATACACCATACCCTGAGACCGAAGTTTCAAAAGTATGACTTACAAAACGGGCGACGCCCGGCCTGAATACTCAAGCACTAAACAATCATTTTAAGACACTTGCTCCCGTTCAAGTAATAAACAATACTTCTTACTGTCTTACTTAAAAAAATATAGTCGTACGTGATACTAAAAATAAGCATCCCGAATATTATAGCCTTATTTGTCTGAAGCAAACTAACATTTTTTGAAATAGATAAAAAATTTGGTGTAAGATACAATGTTGAATATACCTAATATTAATCCCGATGTTTATTGTCAGGGTTTTTTCTCTCAACTTAAACTTCTCCACTTTGCACACACTTTGCACATATTCGTAATCCTCAAGAGTCATTCCATTTGCTCTAATATCCTATTTCACGACATTCAGCCTCCCTCCGAAACGTCCTTCATGTCTTCTATGAATAAAACCGTGCCAAGCGTAAAATTTGTATGGTATAAAAGTATGATTGTTTTACACCATATAAATCAAGGTATGGAAGGAAAAGTTGGTCTCAAAACACTCCTTTTTCCGAATTGGAGACGCTTCTTGTTGAATGGCGGTAATCGACCAAACCCATTTGTGTATTCATTCAGTCGCTGACCTAGCTAAATATTAAAAAAATATACTAAGAAATTACACGATTTATGTGACACACATAAACTAGGGCTATTACTCAACATAAAGTAATGGTGTAATGCTTTGATCTCCCGCACTGACCGGTATCACGTAATTGTTCATATAACTCGACACGTTGGCGACGCTGGGTCCATACTAAATCAACTATATTTCACAGGTTAAGACGTCAGAGACCGTTTCGTGCTTAGCAAATTTTATATATACACTATATCATTGATATAAAAATTTATATTATACAATTTGAAATTTATGTAGTACTTTTATTATATGATTTCAAATAAAATCGCTTTTGTTCAAGGGCAGTTCTCTATCAGGTTGCTTTAATTTGGTCCTTACACGTTTTACACATAATTATAGTTTTTGGGTTCCGTATCTCAAACAAAAAAACAAACGCTTGGAACAGAAAAAATAAACTTCTAACGCATGCAAAGGAAGCGTGTAGGTATATTGATCTAGAATTATGTAAGTTACAGTCCCAATAATAAAGGAAAATAAAGTAAATTTATAGCTAAATCATTGTAAAAATAGTTCGTTTTATACAAAATAAAAGCATGCGCCTATAAACTTAACATTATCAACTTTTATAAGTTGTACTATCCATTGACCTATAAACATGACATTTGTGGTAGTGGAGAGAAGAGTTAAATAACATTAAGTTGAACTTCCTATATCTCTTGTACCTTAACCGAAAACTTTTTGAGTATGTTAAAATTATACTGAGGTCCTATAATGTCATAGCTTTCACCAAAAGCCCGTGTATAGCTATTAAAAAACCATTTAAAGAAATTTGTCGCTTTCCCACTAAAACTGATAGAGGCTTGATTTTCGCTCGGAAAATGTGCTGTAGCACAAATCGAAATGCAGCTAGCATTCTTGCAACCAATCCAAATAGTCACGGCTTTTACCGAAATACCTGACACTATTTTATGCCTGCCACCACTCGGTCTGTGTGGGTTACAAATATTTGGCTTGCCTAGTTACTCGCACTAGTTTTGCCTAAATTCAATTGTAAAAATCTATATATAGCTATTTTATGTACTAATTAACCTACTCTTTTCTCTATATTTCAATTATCATGAAATTCAAAATCAAACTTTTTTGTTTCAAAATAAAAAGTTAACTTCAAGCTTCATTTTTGGACGTCGAATTATTTATCACCGATTCTCTAAAATTAATGCCTCAGACCTGAGAAGCTCCGAAGAAGCTCAGCGGGACTTAATGCTTTTTTTTAATTGGTAATTTTTATATTAACAATAACTATTAATCTATGACACAATTATACCTTTGAAATAGACCGAGTTAAATATATCATTCTCAAGACGTATTATCATTTATTAATTCATACATTTACTTTTTTGCAGATTGTAATGAAATTAGCTTTTAAAGTAAATGCTAAAGCAAAGTGAAGATGATTAATATTTAATCTAACAGTCGAATTAAGTCGATCCACGACGTAAGTCCGTTCAACGTATTTTAAATAAATGCATACTAGATAAATGGTCACTTAAGACGATTGTTAAAAATTCTACTCCACATATAAATACTTTTACACAATTAAGGTGATTACAAGACAAAATAAAATAACGGTCAAGTTCGAGTAGTAGTATTATTTAGTATTGTAGGTTTTCCGCTAAGGAAAATACAATTTATAAAAATTGACAAACTAAAATTTGCGGGCATATTCACTCTCTTTGTATGAAATAAACTACAGATATAAGTTTGTTATTGTGTTTTTTTCTGAGATATACCTATAAATTTCAAATTTTACGATAACTCTAGGTCAACGAGAAGCACTTAGACTTTTGACTACGTGGCAATTTTTATACGAAATTCTAAAAAAATTATAATAAGCGCTCATAATATCTTTCGATTGTGTTGACTTAAAAGATAAAATTTTTCTGTGCCCTAAAATACCACTGAACTGGATTTTTTTCTAATAGTCAATAGTCATGACAGACAGACGGACAACTAAGTGATCATATGAGGGTTCTTATTATTTGGAATTTCGAAACCCCAAAAGTAACTCAATTCCAGGGTAAAGATGTCGCCATGCAACACCTAAGTTGCTAAGCCGCTCTTAACTAAACACGAAAAACTGAACGTGAAATTTAAACCTCATTTTTACTATAAAACCTACCAAAAGCTCTTTTTATCCAGCTTTAACTTAGTTATATATACAACCTAACTTATTACTTATACTTTAGCATATTTCCAGCTTTGCATTTAGACAAATGTACTTTTTGAAATGAATTTCAAATATAAACAAATACATATAATATATGTAAGTAAGCGCACATTACTCACACATAAGCTGCCAACAAATATTGCACAAAGGGTGCATTTACAGAGATCCTAATAAAAATTCAAGCAGCAAAGTGTGTACTTTACAGTGACACAGAGTATACACGAAAGTTTGTGCAGTCCGAGAGATGGAGTTGCAACATGCATTATTCACCTGGTACCTCCATATGCAGCTCAAGCTTCGCCCTCCCGTGGTCCTATAAATAACATGACAATATATTGCTATATGAAGGCCGTCGTGGTGCAGATGCATAGCGTCTGACTATAAACGCGACGGTTATGGGTTTGATTCCGATTTGGATAAATTAATTATTTTTTTGGTCTGGTAACAAGAGAAATTGATGCGTCTCGAAAGGTAACTGGGTAACGGAGTATTTTTAAACTAAGTTGCCTCTGCCTACATAAATCATGCACATAAATGCAGAAGTGAAGCTATTAAGTTAAATATATTTTCTTATCTCAACTCCGGCATTATACAGATTGGCTTAGGCAGAGAGAATTAATGACTTTACGTTCTTCATTTTTTACGTTGCGCAGTCATACACTGTCTAACTGCAAGTGTAAATCCACAAAAAACATCATATTTTGTCGTTACATAACAATTATTGTGCATATAAGTTAGTTACATGATTATTAATTATTACATATAAAGACATCGTGGTGCAATGATAAAGTATTTGACCGTAATCGCGATAGTTGTGGATACCATGCTCGAGGAATTATTTCTACGTAAGATAATCCTATTAATAATACATTTTATTTACAATACACGAGAAGAAAAAACATTTAAAGTTTTTAATCATTTTGGTTATAATAAACTTGGACTGGTTACCTGTTGGACCAAGGGACGTAAACAGACGTTTATAAAAATAAATAACCTATCCATTGTTGAAGACATCAATAAGGCCGATTTTTCAACTGTTTTATCATCTCCAGATCCAAATAAAGCCGCTTCTGTACTCGTTGACACACTTTCAAATATTGTTAAACATACAATAATTACTCATACATCTAGCCGTAAACGTATAATTAAGCCATGGATAACGACTGGTTTTTTGAAGTGTATTCATCATCGTGATAAGCTTTATTCAAAACAAAAACGGGACCCTGCCAATGAAATTTTAAAAATTACGTTTGTCAGGTATCTTAACTTTTGTAACAATTTGCTTAAGAAGGTAAAACGTGAGTACGAAAGGAATGAATTTCAAAGGGCCAAACGTGATCCGTTAGGTACTTGGAAGATCATTAAGCAGGTGGCTAATTAAAAACCTAAATCAAATAGTTCTGTGGAATTATTGAACATGGCTCAAAATCCTATTTTATCAGTTAATGAGGTAAATAAGTTTTTCGCCAATATCGGTAAAAAATTGGCAACAAAATTCAACAATAATATGTCAAATATATCCACTGGTGTATCATCTCCACCTTCACAAACAAATCTAGGTCTGACAAAATCTATAGCCTTATTTTTAACATCCTATTTATAGGGAGAGAAACAGTATTAATAACTATAGGCCCATTTCGGTCCTGAGTGTGTTATCTAAATTTTTGAAAAAATTCTTAACAAGCGATTGCAGGATTTTCTCACACAATTCAATATTTTTTCAGCGAATCAGTATGGTTTCAGAAGCCATAGATCAACTGAGGATGCAGTTCTTGACTTCACCACGACAATTGTTCGAAATTTAGATAGTAAGCTTAAGACTATTTGCATCTTTCTTGACCTCACTAAAGCTTTTGATACTGTCTCCGTTCCCATTTTGCTCAGCAGTTTGCTGAGCAAAATGGGAACGGAGACAGTGAATGTGGGCATCTGGGGTATTGCTTATGAATTATTTAAGAACTATTTGACAGGACGTCGTCAAATGGTAACAATTAACAAATATGTGAGTGTAGAAGAGGAGATACATTTTGGTGTCCCACAAGGCAGTGTCCTCGGTCCTACCCTTTTTTTAATATATGCTAATGAAATTTGTAATTTAGCGCCCGACATCTGCAAGACAATAATGTACGCTGATGATACGGCACTTGTAATCTCTGGTGTGAAACGTTTTCCCTAGCTCAAACAGCCTTGAACACCATCACGGAATGGCTTTCAAATAATTTACTCACTTTAAGCTATTCGAAAACAAAATATATTACCTTCTGTAACCGTACCCAAGATCTTCCATCTGAATCTCTTAGGCTCCGCATTCATAATGATAACACAATTTGTAGTAAATTAAGTTTATGTCAATGCCCTCAACTAGAACATACCCCTATTATTAAATATCTTGGTGTATGGCTGGATTATTCATTATCTTGTAAGAAGCATATTGGCTGCACAGTTGCTAGGATTAGAAAATTAATGTATGCATTTAAATGTTTAAGGAGTTCTGCTGATGCCCAAACTCTTAAAATGGTCTACTTCGCACTGGGTCAATCGATACTTTCATACTGCAACATCAATGGGGGATTCAGCCAAAACCCACATGTTAAAGCTAGAAAAGGCACAGAGAGCGATTTTGAAAGTCATCACGCATAAACCTGCATTTTTTTCTACAACAAGCTTATACTCATTATGCCAAGTACTGTCCGGCAGTTGTTTATACTGGCAACAATCCTACGCAAACACTCTCAAGTTCAATTCGATGCTAACCTAACTATATGTCGTGATAAAAGAATATGCGGTATTGAATCACGCAATACTGCACTAGCAAGCCGTCATTTTTATTTTTTAAGTGGTTCACTTTACAATAAAGTAAACAAAATTTTAGATAAACATCCTCTAAGCCGATTACAATGCAAAGAAACATGTTCAAAATGGCTTACAAGCTTGTCCTATGAGGAGACTGAAAAAACTATAAATTGCTTTAGACAACTTTATATCGAATTATGCACAAACACACACAAACACACACACAAACACACACACACACAAACACACACACACAAACACACACACACACACACACAACTAGGTATGAACAAAAATTAAAATTGAATTATAATTTATTTTAGAGTATATTTTTTTAATTTTTTATCATTAATAATTTTATTTTTTATTTTTAAGGTTTAACTGTCACTGTTTCTCATATCTTAATATTTTTATACTTTACGTTAGGAGCAATATTTGTGTGTTAAGTACGTACGTGCGCGTTGGCGCTACGTTGCAGTTTTTCTTTCAACTTTAGCAGTAGTCAACGTTTTCTCTTATTTATGTAATACCTCTGTATGTTCCTAATAAGGTTTTTTATTTTATTTTATTTTATTATATCTATCAGCTATATGTTTATTTTCAATTTACATATGTTATTGACACCGTGTGTGAATTATGTACAGAGATGTTAGGCTAAGAAGAGCGTCCAGAATAGTCGTCTTCACAAGGTGTCATCCAGTGACAGCTGGTGGTAATTCCTTAAACTATTTTTTTAAATATATCTTTTAATTAAATAATAAGGTCAATTACATTTTTATAATAAAAATTATTGCTAATCTAACTATAAATATAAAATCATTACACATTATATGTTTTTATTGCTAGATTTTAGATTTTGATTATTTCTATTATTATATTAATTTACACACGTTCCTTACACACCATCAGAGATACACACGGACAACAAAGTGCACCAATTATGGTACCGTTTTTGCTTTTAATATATACAATCTTAAAAGTAAGGAAAATTAATATTAAAACTATTAAAATAAAACAATTAACACTAACTTCAATGATACTTGCAACGCGCGCGTACTCACTGTCGCAGCGCCTACGAGGTACAGCTAGTAACGTTTATCATTTTGACTGTTAACTTAAGCTATTTTACAACTCAATTTAAATTATATTTTAGAGTACTATTAAAATTATAGGTATAAATTATATTATTTTAATTAATTAAACAATGTATTAAGCATTTTGTTCGTAGGTAGTCTTAATATTAAGTTATATTTTAATTTGAAGTAAATAAACTAATATAATTATAAAAATCATACATGCATATCCCTTTCGCCTCGTCGTCTGTCAACCATTTCATAACCTCTCTCCTTTGCCGGTTCTCTCGCTGTTTACATTTTCTTTCTCAAGTAACAACGACACTATTCTCAAAGTCAACCCTCCGTCTCATCACCTATCACTCTTGCATCTTTTCCACCATTGCTACACAACACATCCTCTCAACGTTAACAAATCAACTATATTTAAAACATTGTTATTTTTACTCAAAAACAATAAATATTACAACAATAATTTCTTATCATTTCATTACATTATTTTGGCAAAAACGAACTCTTATAGGATCGGCAGTAACGAGTCTACAATCTCATGGAGTATAGAAAAAATTAAACTTCTAAGTCATCGCCATCAAAAAGTGTACTTCCCGTTGACTTAGGATTTTTATTCCCGCTGGTCCCTAAAATAGGAAATTTGACAAGATTAATAAAAAAATTATAAAGAGATAAATTAAAAAATTGGAATCGTAGGTGAATCACAGAAAAAAAAACCGTTTATCAGTTCTACTTCTCGTTGATCTATAACCACGAAATTGATACGGAACTACCCGTGCGTGAACACGTCTCGCACTTGACTGACATTTTTATTTTAATAATATCTCACAAGCGTTAGTATGGAAAAATATTTACCACTTATTGTTTCTCCAAACCCGTATACACTAGGACCTAGGTAGTAGTAGAACTTGAGAACGAGCCAAAACGTAACAAAGTTACAAACACTTCGCAACGCTTGCGTAAAATAAATATTTTTACTATTTCGTGTTATATCTAGACGATATTATTTTTATATGGCTGTTGTCTTCTTTCCAGTTTTATACTTATGTATTATTTTTAGCAAATTCATTGTAGCATACCTACTGATAATAAATCAACTCGTATGTACATACAGACAACATTATCGCTTTAGATTTGAGTTCTGTATATAAAGTATATATGGCTATATGGCTATAGCTATATATAATATTAGATTATACAAGCTGAAAAATGAAATATAGATATTTTATTTCCCATTAATATATATGGCTGTTGAATGTTGAATGCATCATTAGACCACATTTTATACGGAATTACACAAGCTTGCTTATCATGTCAGTTGTTACCCACAAGCTCGTAATAAAAACAAATTAAAGCTCATCCATCGGCTATATTGACTTCAATCGTAATTAGAACTTTGAAGCACTTGATCAATCATCCGTTTGGAAGCTCCAATGCCTCAAACGGGAGACATATTAAGCTTACAATACCAGATTGATCACAGAACTTATTATTGGATGCTTATAATAACGAAAATAGTACAATTATTTATGTATATATTATTTAATTAAATTATAACTTACTTAATTTATTGAGGCAAATTTTTATCACTTTAAATACAAAATTTATTAACTTGTCATACACACATATTACAGTCTTAGGGAAAGAATTATACAATACAAAACTCATATGTTATATATTGCTATACACAAAATCTGATATGAATATAGTAATTCACAAGAAAAGACAAATATACTGCAGTAAAAACATACCATCGAGTGGAAAGTTAATGTAGCCTTACTATATGCAGAATACAGCCTGAAGCTGATCAAAGAAACACTATGTTTACGTATGAAACATATTCACTCGACACCAGTAACAAGCAACGCTAAAGGCTCTCAACGTCTGAACGTGACGATGTGATCGAATGTGACTCGAGTCGACAAATTGATTGAATTCCCTCCCACTCGTCAGTTTCCATCGCATCTGATGGTTATGATTTGTAGCCACAGCATCCTGTGTGTCACACAATACATATCAAAGTTTGGAAGTTGAAATACTACTAGTACTTTTTTTTTGACTAGCAAATTTAAATTTCATTATGTAACTTAGTGTTAAAACACTCAGTGCCCCGCTTCCTTCGAGTGGCGAAAAATATCTCCGCGCTTTGTCTTGTTACCAAAGTGAAAAAAAAAGA
The DNA here is from genome assembly GCA_037127375.1 of Dione juno. NCBI lineage: Eukaryota > Metazoa > Arthropoda > Insecta > Lepidoptera > Nymphalidae > Dione > Dione juno. The sequence continues at coordinate 7,369,225 of JAXRJS010000067.1, forward strand.
AAATAATTCGTTCTCCACAAGTGGCAATCGAACTCACATACCTTCGTGTTTACAGGCAAACACTGCGCCTCTGCACTACGACAGCCCCTCATATCAAAACATTTTATTAATAATTTATGAATATTTATGTGAATTAATATTTATATAAATTGAATAAAAAATGATTTATATTAAGCAGGTTAATCAAAAAGACGCACATGAAGAAAGAAAGAAAGCACATCACTACTTTGGCAGAATGTGCTACGTCATACGCCATATTCCCCGATTTCTTTCTTTTCATACACATCGCGTGCTGGCTGGTAGATAATTTCACTTAGACTTGAACTTATGACCAAGTGTTTACAGTATTTACCCCTTAACACGGGAAAATTTAAAGTCGATATTCAGGAAACTCCGATATCAATTAATGCGGTTCACGGTTGACAAGATTAGTATAGTAAGCCGACTATTCGCTTTAATACGATTTACTGATCTGGCATACATTCGGACTGGATCAATGGCTAACTATTAAGCAACAAGAGGCTTGTGTACACGTCAGTACCTATTGCTAAAAACAATGTATACTTTTATAAATTCCTAAGTTCTTGGTTTTGATATAGATATATCATTTTATTAAGGACCAGCGACACGTTCGCGGCTTCATCCATTTGATCGATGTTCTCGGATTTACTACAATAATGCATGTACTTATATATACTTACTTACCTATTATATACTTATTGTATTATATAAAAGCGATGTATTTACGAGCTTTGTGTCATTAAAATAATGATAAATTATCATTTTATATGTAATAAATTCAACCTGACTTTACTTGTTTTCTAGTAATTTGTTAACAATCAGGAATATTTTTTACATTGCAACTTTCCGCTTCTCCACTTATGTCTATAATGCCACCATTTGACAATAATATAATAATTATACTAAATAAATAATTATATGAAAGCTAATATATAATATAGTATCGAGTATTATGATGAATTAAATGTATTCGAAATATCTAATTTAATTTATTTAAGAAATTAAAATATTACTTGTATAATGCACACACTTGAATAATTTCATTTCGTTCTTGTTTTGTCCTAAATATTGTTTTAAAATCGATATCTAAAACCCTTTCTACAAATATTGCTTTATAATCTTCGTATAATGATTATAAATAATCTATCTATATAGCTTTCCAAAACAAATTGGCATGACAATGTGGATGTCCGGGTACATTTTATTGACGTAACTGAGAAATTTACATTTAAAGCTTTTGAGCTATCTGTGTAATTAGAGCAATTTCATAGTTATACTAGTGACTTTGCCCATCCGCTTCCGATGGAAATGGCCAGCAATAGAACAAAGACTTGTCTTTAATCTTAAAAGACTGCAACAACAGATAGAAAAAAATTATAAAGATGTTAAAAAGGGATTTATATAGTTTTTTCATGAAAATATTCAATGGATAAATGTAAAAAATAGAAACTTTCGTGAATTCGGCTTATAATATTGAGATGTTTTATAACGTTAACTTTTCAAGGTGGGTATGGATAGTAAATAAAATCTGTGTTCTTTCTCTTCACGCCTTTTCACGCAGAGTACACAGTGAAAATAACCTTGTGTCAACTGTCAAAACACTACGTTCTCCACTTTCCACTTTAACTTGAGACACTGAGTGTTCAACGAGTGGTTCAAGTCAATGTCAGATTTTATCGTTAGAGCAAGGAAACTTAATTAATAGAAACATAATATAATAATTTTCCCGAATATGTATAGAACCCACATCCACCGTGTTTACAATGAGACTGTCCCACTGTGCTGCTACCAATAATGTACTAAATTTATCCTAATCATCTTTACCTTCAAAATAAAAGTCGGTGAAATATTAGTGTGGCTAACTACAAGTATTATAGCTAAGTTACAGTTATTGAATCAACAAATGATGAGCGAGACTTACAATAAATACTTGTTAAATATTATTTATTATTTTTAAAGTGTCATTCCACACTAAGGATAGCAGAATATTTTTAGGGAACGTATAGAAAAATTGAAGCTAGCAGTGAACCCGCACCACTTGAAAACAAGCGCTCTGGCCACTAGGTCATACGTTCTCATCAAGCTACATCGAAATTCTTAAACATTTATTACAAGTTGTTTTTGATTAGACTTTTATACAGAATCCAGCATGTACCGCTTTTAAGGTTAAACACAAATATATACATACAAATATACCAATACATACTATGTACATATATGTATCTCCTCTTGTATCTTATCTGCATTGACAATAGACTGAGTCATAACTGTCCAATGATCTTAAGTGAGCTTTGTTGGGATTATCGGCTAGATGAAACCAATATATATATATATATATATATATATATATATATATATATATATATATATATATATATATATATATATATATATATATATATATATATATATATATATACATATATATATATATATATATATATATATATATATATATATATATATATATATATATATATATATATATATATATATATATATATATATATATATGTATATATATATATATATATATATATATATATATATATATATATATATATATATATATATATATATATATATATATATATATATATATATATATATATATTCTATAGTTTCATGCAGTAGTTTGTCAGTTGTCGTTGTCTGTCAGTTTCTAAGGAACAAGTTTATGTATAATATAGATTATAATAAAATAATGTTGATGTGCTTAAAGAGTTACATACTGTTGAAAGTCAGCTTTTTTGATATACTAAAGTAATTTGCTAGTAAAAAATATTCAGTGAGTAAAATATTAAGTGAACGTGTTTTAAACGCTTTTAATTTACAATACAGATCTAAACTAAGAAACAAACCAACTAGGGAACTTAATTTGAACTGAGACCTATCACAATAAACGATATCAGCTATCTATATTCGCCGTTGAATTACAAAAAAAGATGAATTATATCTTTACATTATTATTGGTAGGTAAGAAACATAAAAAAAATCATAGCATTTTTTTTTATTTTTCTTTCAAATCTTACCGTATTATTTGGTAATTTAAATTATAGTGTACGCTTCCGTTCCCACGAGGAAATTTGAAAATATTTTACATATCTTTTCGCACGAACCACCTCAGTGATAAATTTTTGGCAAAAATCGACCATTTACAAAGGAAATCCTTTAATCTGTTGAAGGTATAGTAAAATTTAAAAGTAACGGTTAAGAATGTGCACCGAACGTTTCATTTTTGATATATCTAATTATTTTTAATACTTAATAATTATTATCATTACTTTTTCATTGAAAAAGTGCGTCGTTAAGATTCTTCTCTCAATACGCACAGATTCACTAAAAAAGATCATACCAACCCTACGAGGCGAAATAATTTCAAGACCTTAAAATTATTTCGAGGAATTAATTAATATCTCATTAAATTATTTCGAGGAATTAATTAATATCTCATTTCTTAGAACACGTTTCTTCTAAAACATTGAACTTTATATAATTCCCGTTATTTATATATGTACTTTTAAAATACATTTATATATTTATTTACTATGTGATAATAACATTTAACAATGAGAAAAAAGGGAAAACAATATACAACTTAAGAATAAATACACTCATTTAAAATATAATTGAATTAAAAATCAAATTTGTGCATTTTGACAATTAGCTTTAATTCACGTACAGATAGATTACTTACAAATTTAATAAAAAAAAAATATGAAATTGTGTTCATAAACTATAGAGTTGTCTATATCACATTGGCAGCCACAAACTATGGTATTAAATCATGTTTCAGGAGTCAATATTGATATTTAAAAAAAATTTTATATCAATTCAATGCCGTAAATGTTTATATGTATATACATTTGAGCTTCACGTTGTATCCCGCTTATAGCAGGGTAGAGGGCAGTGTTAACACTCCGTTCCCCACTTTCCACCTTTCGAGACATTGCGTGTTGACTGCCGGAGCCCAATGCCCTAATGCTATTTAGTTACCAGAGCGAGAAAACTGAAAATAATTAATTCTTCCTAAATGAGAATTGAACCCACACCATCCGTTTTTACCGCATATAGCAGGGTAGGCAGAAAAGACTTGGTAATAAAACACTATGTTCTCCGCTTTCTGTCCGAATACGAGACACTACGCGTCGAGTGGTGGAACTTACAGCCACATTTCGTAGGACAAAACGGGCGAGAATAGAACTCATTGTCCCGATTACCTACCCAACGCACTGTAACTAAATATTTCCAAATATACGTAAATTAAAAAAAATAACTTTATTATTGTTAATATATTTTATCATCATAGTAAATAACTTTTAAGTTTTAATATATAACATATCCTTGGTTAAATTATTGTTTTAAGACACCATTATTTGTAATTTAACAAAAATTTACTATCTAAAAACAATGTTAGTTAACAAAATATATAAATATTTAAGTTAGGTTAAAACGTTGTCCCAGTTATTTAAGTATTGCACCAACGGCCTCTGCACGACATACAATTTTCTTTAAATCCTCTACGAAACACTATGTTGACACTGTACCTATATGTTAAGCCTATATGTTAAGCCACTACCAGAAATATGCTACCCTTGGAACCTCAGAGAACCGTAAAGACGATGGTGGCTCGTAGCAGGCGGGCCTGTCACCGAGGCGTCGTAGTAGAATGCTCAACCGATCCTACGGCGTCTCACAGAGGTGAAGAGGGTTCCGCTGGGTTTTAGTGGGTAGTATCGAGTACTGTACTGTACCGATGAGTCCCACAGTACCACCCAACCCATCACATGGGTGGTCTGCATAAAAGGCATTATCCAGCGAAGAGAAAAAAAAAATGACTACCAGAAATATGTAACATATACCTAATTATATTATAAAGAATACTGGTTCCAACTTTCCCACCCTCTTGAATACTGCCGAGTGTTATAACACGAAATGTCTCTAATTTGAGCGAACAGCGGTGAACAGGGTGTCTTGACACTAAGCTCTCTCCGTCTACCATGCTGTAAAGGATATATAGCGTAATATTCAAAATTAAAAGTAAAAAAGCTTGAGCTTTAATCCATTATCCAGCGTTGCACCATCCAACTAATGTGGTTTGTTAATACCTCCTATTTAATGGTAGAAAGGAAAGTCTGTTTCAGTTCACCGCAAAACATATAAGCGCTTATATATATTTTGTACCTTTATATAATACCTACCTACCATACAATGTATGTAATGAAACGGTGATTTACGAGTTGTTTGCGAATAAATTTCTCTTTTCGACCTTTTTTGTGGGGTTAAACATTATCTTGACTAGCGTTGGTCTGTTGAGTTCGTTGTATTTACTACTTTTTACGAGTATTTATTTTATATATATATATATATATATATATATATATATATATATATATATATATATATATATATATATTTATATATATATATATATATATATATATATATATATATATATATATTTAACCAAGGATATGTTATATATATATATATATAAGTACGTAAAATTAAACCATATCACACAATTTTTATTTGCTATGGGTACAAAACACATGACTTTCTGCTTACTGTCAATTAGGCAAGAAATAGTTAAATTAATTTATTTTTTAATAAATACATGTATTGAAAAGATCTCATTGATAATGATTTGAATAATTTATATTCATGTAAATGCAAACAAAACATGTGCTTTTAAGCTTTCTAAATAGCTTTTTAACATTTGCTTTAGAAGAAGAAGATTAATTGACTTAGTATAAAAGTGAATCATAAAAGTATGTGCCACAGTAATAAAAATTGAAAATTTAAATTCTGCAACCCAATAGAATATTAGAGCTAGGCTTGCTGAAATTTGTGGCTAAAAATTTTATATGATATTGTAATAAAATAATCTCAGTATTTTACAAAATAAGTACAATTAAATTTATACTCTATATATAATATTACTAGTAGATACAACTTCGTTAGCGTAGACTTTTCATGACCCTTGCCAGCTTATCGTCTTTTATCGATTACTTTTGATATCTTTTATTGTTTTGTTTATATATTTTGCTTCTTCATCAAGTGTGTCAGATCATTGATTTTTATATATCAATATTTCAATGAAAAATGTACGTCACGCTGAGCAATAATTTCTAATTATTTAGCTGGACTTTATGAGATGTTCCAGATTTTAGATTTTATTTATCAATGAAAAATGCTCATGCGCAAAAAGTCTTACTAAAGAGCCATTTTTTTCATAGCTTTAGTTCTGCATCAGGTGTGCCAGTCTTCAAAATAAATTTAAGCGTAGATCCTGCGTAGCCGAAAGAAAAAATCTTTAAAATCCGTCCTCTAAATCCAAAGATGTGCGAGTACAAACAGACAGACAAAAAATTTACAAATAATATATTCTATTAGTATTTTTATAATAATAAAAACCATAAACATTTTTATTGGTTAATTCAAATTAAAAGTCAAACATGTCAAATATAAATTGAACAATATTGTTTCCTGTAACTAAAACATTTTACGTACAATTTCAAATAATATCAGTTTCCAAGAAGCTTCCTTGTAGTTATAGAACGATGTTTCAACTAACCATTTCATTAATTTATTTTCATATATATTTAAACTAGGCGCAATTCTCACATCCACATATATCCCTGCATTATTGTCCTCAAAAATATTCAATATACAGACAATGCAAGTATTAAGTGTTATTCATACAAAGGGATATATATATATATATATATATATATATATATATATATATATATATATATATATATATATATATATATATATATATATATATATATATATATATATATATATATATGAGGATCTCAGAGGGTGTCTTCATCTCAGAGGGTGTCTAGCCAATTATCTGTCCGATATTTGGTTTCCGGCATACGGGTACGCGACCCCGGGACCTCGAGCCACCACTTTCATAACCCGATCCAATCCATGTAAGTGGTGTCCCTCCCCTATATTCCAAGTCTTTCTGCCTCTTATTCCCTTTCCTTTCCTGGCTTCTCCCAGTAATGGGTTTGGAGGTCAGATGGCAATCGCTCCACAAAAAACCACTTCGCCACTCATATGGACCGATTGGTCTTAGTCGGAAGGCAGACCCTGGCAAAAAGCCGGGACTAATGCCAGGAAGAAGAAGAAGATATATATATATGAGGATCGTCGTGGCGCAAGGGCACAATCCCTGCCTCTAAACGCGACGGTTTGTGGGTTCGATTCCTACTTGGGGAGAATGAATGACTACTGTAATAGACGCTATGGTGGGATAATTATTATATTCATTAGATTCACCCAGAAGTGATCATAGTAGTGATGGGCCACTACATTTTATCTACTTGTATAGCACCATGACACTCAGACAGAGCCGTAGCGGGTATAAAGAAATTAAATAGAGGCTGTAAACCAAAAAATACTTCGTCCGTACTGTTGTAACCTTTATTGCTCCGTCTAAATTACGAAAACAATCCTCTAGGGCTATATAAAAAATATGCACCCCCGCACTTTGCACCAACTTTACAGCTTACCAACTTAACTATAATCCCAGAATGTGTTTAAATTTTCATCATTTAGCTTGCCATGCTCTCGTTGATTTTATAATAAACCAATATTTGAACTTTGAAAACTAACACAACTATATATTAAAAGCTTTCATTTAAGTTTTCTCAAATATTTATTTATAATAAGGTTCAAGTTGTATAAAAAACTTTACAATAACTGTGGGTGGCAAATTAAAATGCAGCGTTGAGTTCCGCCACTCAATATGTATTGTCTCTAATTCAAACGGTGAGCGGAGATTCTTGTCACTATATATATGCGTGTGTGTGTAAAGGAAGTATTCTAATAAAATATACATTATTTTATAAAAATAAAAACCTAACTTAAAATATCTTCATTGTATATTATAGAATATATATATTATAGAATACTATACATAAGATTTTATGAGATTTTATTTGTTATACTGAAGCCTGCATATTTTTTAAAATTCGTTCATCTTTAAATTATTATTTATTTATTCATATTTTATTTATATGTATATATATATATATATATATATATATATATATATATATATATATATATATATATATATATATATATATATATATATATATATATATATATATATATATATATATATGTATATATATATATATATATATATATATATATGTATATATATATATATATATATATATATATATATATATATATATATATATATATATATATATATATATCTGTTATGCAATAAAGTATATTTGTGTTTGTACTAGAACCACCACTTACGAGTTCATGTTTCAAAGGAAACCCTTGTTTAAAAGCTGTTATGAAGTGTGTAGAAGTAAACATTAAATTAATTTATATTCACACACATTGAACACAAGTGTATTGTACATTTATTACACTAACATTGTACAAGTTTGTGGTTATAAACAAACTAACGTAGATAGCGCTCGCCCGTCGAGCAACTCCTACTCGATAACGACCGCCATCGGTTTTGAAGTTACTTTGCTTTATGTATCGCTTGTTACTTAGAAAACTTGAAAACAAGACCTAACTAAGTATTGTAACTAACTATTTTATAGTTTGTAGTTGTACGTTTATTAATATAAGAACTAGTTTCTGTCCGCGGTTTCGCTCGTGTGCTCAAATGGTACTCGTAGTAAACATCGGTTAAGTGCGAGTCGGATTCGCGCACAAAGGTTTCCGTACCATTATACATAGAAACGGCAGAAAATCATGACTGTTGCAGAGGAAACCCAGTTAAATATTTATTTTCTTCTGTTCTCTTACTATCTGAATACATGAGATACAGCCTGGTGAGAGACTTGCAGACTGACAGGCGGATGGAGTCTTAGTAAAAGGGTTTTGCCCTTTGGGTACGGAACCCTAACAACCAAGTGTTGTATATGATACGTGTGATACGTGACACATTCTAAGTATCCGAGGTAACTCTGAAGTACAGTACTGTACTTGAAGTACAGTAGACAACATTGAAAAGATTAAGTAGATAAATGAACTGACTATACAAAACATAAATATATTTTTTAATTCCGGCCAGTATTTCCTGGGATTAGCGCGCTCAACCGAACGAACTCTTCAGATTTATAATTTTATATGTAAATATATTATATGATAAATATAGATAGTTAAAAACAATGAAGATAGCTATTTTTTTATTTAGTTATCCATAATACATGCTAAAATCCTTCATAATCCAGTTTGCAATGAAGCGATTTAAATAAGTTACCGTCGGGTGACTAATTTGATATACATCCTGCAATCACTGAGAGATGACTCGGCTAACGTAGTTTAGGAGAGCATTTTCATAGAAGTTAAAAAATATAAATAAATAAATAGCATAAAGCAGGGTAGACAGAAGGAACCTAATGAGAGACTCACGACCCGCCCAATTTTTGAGACATCACGTGTTAAGTGGCGGAGCTCAAAGCGAGCTTTGTCTTGTCTTGTTATAAAGGGAGTAAATTAAATAATTAATTCTTCCCGAGTGGGAATCGAACCCAGAACCATCGGTTTCACGGTCAGTCGTTCTGAGATACAAATACATGATGACGCCATCATTGTATAGTTAGACAGTGTTTGAATCTGAATTTCTGAATTTGCTATGAGCTCGATTCCCACTTAAGGTGATGCTATTTTTTATTTTCCCCTAATCCCTTAACCTTCGCTGTGTACCTTATATGTGTGATGAAGCATAAATCTGAAATAATAATGTATTTTAATTGATACTTCATTAAATGAAATATCAAGCCTTTTATATTTTATGTTCAAGAGTTAAGTCTATGGATATTGATATATATATATATATATATATATATATATATATATATATATATATATATATATATATATATATATATATATATATATATATATATATATATATATATATATATATATATATATATATATATATATATATATATATATATATATATATATATATATATATATATATATATATATATATATATATATTCTATGATTTCTAACGGTATTAGTGGTTTAAGCTACTTACTACAGTAGAATCGAAAGCAAATCGGCAATAAGCAATATTATTATAATTCAATCGTTTTATTATTTTGATTTTCCTTAGAAAGCACTTTGAAAAACTGCGAGCTTCGGTCCATTGATTTACCACAAACAATGTAGATGGATGGAATAATTTTTAGGGAAAAGGATGCGAATTCTTTATTATGATTAATCTATTTGGAATTCAGTGGAGTAGAGCTATTGAAATAAGATACTCAAACGTGTTTTGTCTCAAAGCTCTTCTGTGGCGAACTTTTATGCAAATCATAGTTAAAGGTATTACCCCCTAAAGTATAAATTCAATATTTTTTTTTTATACAATGAAACCTGTTTCTTACAAATAAGTACCTGATATTTACGTACAAATAAATATAACATAAGAACTAAAACAAAACAATTGAAGTACAAGGCGACCTTATCGCTTATAGCGATCTCTTCCAGGCTACCATTGGATGTTGGAGTTGTATAAGGATGGGCGATGCATTTGATAAAACATATATATACATGAGAAAACATGAAATATATATGAAATAAATAAATATATGTTTATAAACATACATACATATATGATATAAATAGAACATACTTCTAGATTTAATTTAATTATAAAATAAATAATAAAACAAAGGCAATAAACACAACTGGCATCAATAGTGATTTTTTATGTTTTTGTATAACAATGTTTTTGTATATACAAGTACGACTTACGCATTTTTATCTCAATAATACTATTTATAAATTACACCTCTGGCATGGCCACAATACATTTTTATCTCAATAATACTATTTATAAATTATACCTCTATGCATGGCATGGCATGGCCACAATACAGCTGGTTTGTGTCATGTCAATCAAAGTGTATTCAATCTTCAATTCAATATATGGGCTTTAATAAATACAAACTCCATTTATAACGTTAATTTCGTGTTAAATACACGTTTTGTAAACGAATTTGTTCGATATTGATAGCTCATTGATTATATTTAGAGTACAAATATTGCACGCTGTTTAGAGAACAAACAATTATCAGATGTGTTAGATGAAATTCAACTTATTTTGCTTTATATACATATACATATATTATATCTCGTATAGAGGTTGTAGTGGCAGAACCTTAGTATCTGATTATAACGTGACAGTTGCGGGTTCAATTCCCGCTCGGTGTAAATGAATTATTTTCATTTTCCTTTCTCTGATAACAAAACACGCAATATCTCGAAAGTCAGGAAGCGGGGAACAGGTTGTGTCAGGGTGTATGAAGCTATATACGTATTTGTGGAGGATGCGAAAAGAATTTAGTGTCAATTTACTCTGTTCTCCACTATCAGTAAATTTCAGATAAATTGTATATTGAACAACGCCGTCTTTTATATAATCAATAATGTATCACGTATTTAATATTTCAATTCCAATTTAATTTGAATATTCCTATCTATATCAAAATTACTAAAGAAACGATAAATTATAAAAATAGCTCCTCCGTTTAGTACGTCACAAAGTATTTATCAGTGTTTTGCCACAAATTACGTTTAGCAAGCAAATGAGGCCTTGGACGGATTCGGTTCCGACGGGATTGCGAGTTGCGACGCGCCTTTGCATTTATAGCACCAAGAAGATATAATTAAGTTAATATTAGTATTAATGTAAGTTATTTGGTTTTGTGCTTATTTTCTCTCTCTGGTATTAAAGCAAAGTGTGGCGTTGAGTTGAGTCACTGGTTATTGTGCAAATGTGGGGTAAGGAGTGTCCTAACACCAGCTCTCTCCTTACCTCCTCCTTCTCCTTAATGTAAAATACTATTTGTATTGCGTTAATTATTAATCAATTTATTACATGAAAACATAAACGGAATTTTTGTTCGTTCTTCGTATATATATATATATATATATATATATATATATATATATATATATATATATATATATATATATATATACAAAGAAAATTTTGGTCTTATTCCAAAAGTATCATAACTTATTTCCTATCTATAATAACACAAATATGCACGTATCCGTATATTTTGGGTGGCTAATCCTGCTCTGCTGTCTACTTAAATCACTCTCCGAGAGTTTCAAGCGACGGCTTCCACCTGAGAACAATTTAACTAGAGACGGATGAAACGATATATCTATAAAGAGAAATAAAACAAGTATATTAAAAGATCTTGGCTTATTTATATACTAAAAGAAAACGAAACGTTAAAAACTAAGAAGCAAATATATTTTTCAAAGGAGCTAGTGCGAGATCTTGTCTCACCATTTATTAAAGCCCTGGAGCAATTTTCAACGCAAAAATACAAGCTGAAAAAATAGCTTGGATTTTTCACCGGTGTACTGTACGGTTTAAAATATCTGTTGCACTTTAAATTATAATTTAAAGAGAATTAGGTTTTTAAAAAAACTAAAATATAAGATTTTGTAGGTATATTATTCTTTTTAATACTTTATATTAACACAATTATAAAAGGCGGCTCACAGTGGCGCAATGGAACAGCGTCTGACTGTACACGATGGTTGTATGTTCGATTTCCGCTTGAGATAATTATTATATTTATTTTACATTTCCCTGTTCTGGTAGGCAAATTGGCGCATTGTTTAATGCGTCTTGAGTAAAGTTGAGTATATTTATATTGGTCTAGATGCAGATATTTTATGATTATTAGTATTGTTGTATTTTCTGTGTATGTTGTATGTACTTTTTAGCTTAAGCAAACTGAATTGCGTTTGTTTCACATTGTACATATTCAGACACCTGTATTTACTCTAATATATTTATTATTACATTATATTATTATATTTATTACATCAGCTACCCTGTCAGTGAAAGTCCCATCAAAATAGGTCCAGCCGTATCAGAGATTAGCTGGAACAAACAGTAAAACAGACAAAAAATCGTAAAATGTTATTTTAATATTACAAACAGACATTCCAGTTTTATTTATTAGTAAGTATGGATATAGTTATTCAAGTAAGAACGAGTGAAATATAATAATGGATAACTCGCTTGTTCATATCCTTAGTTCTAGGTAACGATTAATATAAAACTAATGTAAAGATAGAGAGAGATATATAAGTAATATAATAATTAATATTGATCAGAAAACATACTAATTATAAGTAAAAAAGTATACAGACTAAGTGTCTTATGGATGTGGATTCATTTACTGCCTAATAACCCAAAAAATTCAAATATTCCATGGATTTATTATTTCAAATGAAAGCTGCTTTTCCATTGCGGCCCTTTATATTTATAAAGTTAATTAATTACTATAATTAGAATCTAAACAACTTTGTGATTGAAAATATCCATTACAAAGTTCTTCGAGCTCCATTGAACTCATTGCTGGGTCTCGATAAAACAAATTAAATTATAGAAGTATATCTGTGCTTTTACCATGGAGTTTTTCCCTCGCATCTGAGCCCCTAAATAGCGGCCAGGACAATAATGCAAAATATACAATGAGATAAAGTATACATGGATAGGATTTTTTCTATACAGATGGTGTATAATTCTTTACAAATATATATTATACTCGTAGTCACTAACTAAGCTTGATATATTTGAATCCCGCTATGCTCAAATTTATATAGCTTAAAATCTCGATATATATATATACATATATATATATATATATATATATATATATATATATATATATATATATATATATATATATATATATATATATATATATATATATATATATATATATATATATATATATTTTGTATATATATATATATATATATATATATATATATATATATATATATATATATATATATATATATATATAAGAAATTATATAAATATTCCAACATTAAACATTCATAGACTTCGCTACAAATATTGAAGTATAAGAAAATCGTTTCAACATTTTACGCATGATTAATTTTAAATTTTGATAGCAATTTACTCGTTTGGAGATAATTTGATAATATCACCTTAATAATACGATTTCAAATCGATTCTTTTCAATCTCAAAATATTTACTTAAAACCTCTCTTATACACGTTTTGTAGTTAAAAGTATAATAACTACAGCACTTCGCGACGCTACAACACTTCAACTGTCAACGGACTGGATAAGAGGCTATTAGAAAGGAAACATGGTTTTCAATTTATTTAAGAGCTGTCTGTTAAGCAAATTTTAACAAGTTTTTATTAAACTATTATATTAATATATAAAAAGAATTTTATCTATACGTATAATATATTACGTATATTATTTTATATTAGTTCAATATTGAAAAATTAGGAAAACACAATGAAATAATAAATTAAAGTATCGATTTCAAATGTAAATATGTTTGCAAATGAATAGTGTGAAAAATAAAATAAGGGTCATTCAATATATACTTTAATAAATATTTGTTTCTCCAGCTACTTTGTAAGTAGAACAAAGATAATCTTATGTACCTAACGTCATCGTCAGACTACAGCACTTCTCTTCCAGTCTTCCAGAATTTGCAAATAAGTTGTAGAAATTGTAAAAAATGAAAATTAATATTCAAACAGGCGACACAACGTCTGAGTCTAAACAAAACGGTTGTGGGTTCGATTCCCACTCAGGGGGATTGAATTATTTTCATCTCTTCGCTGTGTTAACAAGTACAACGTGGCCTTCACATACCACAAATCAAGCAGAAAATCGGGGCACTGAGTGTTTTACCACTACGTCCAACACCTAAGCCTAGCCTGCTTAATGCGGGAAACGGGCTGCGGGCTTGAAACACTTCCAGTATAAACTAATTTTCAAATAAAAAATTAATACAATACACCGTTATTGTAAACAACTTGAATATGCATAACAAAAGGTCTAGAGCTGAAAAGCTGTGACATCATTAATAATTTCACATTTGAAAAACCCTAACACATTTCTACGTAAAAAGTCGTACAATCAGTCTTTTTCAGTTTCCACGCAGCATCGCCGTCCCATTTTATTTTTTACTCGATCTTTCATTTTTGGTGCTATATATGCAAAAGGGCGTCGCAATCCCGCTACAATGGTTACGGCTATTATCGCGTTTTCTTTGCCGAATGTAATTCGTTTGTGACATAATCACTTTGGCTTGTCGACTGTGGCGGCGTTTTAAGGAATTTAGGTTGCACATTACTCTAGTACATGTCTAAAATGCAATTAAAGCTTTTTCGAGTTATATAGAATCTACATCATGCTACGAGTATGTGATCGTCGCAAAGCTGGTAAAAAATAAAGACAACAATCTAGTCTAAACATAACATAATAATGTTAAGACAGTTCAGTTTGATTCAGTTATAAGTTGGAGCTTTATGTCAAAGCTTTCTATTCCTATCACTATAATTTAATGAGTACTATTATGGCTATTTTGTTGCAACATTACGTTTTTAACGATATCATATAACAGTACTTTAGTATTTTCGGCTTCACTATACTAAATTATCTATGTTTTATACATATATAGGCTTATAAATAAGGCTTAAGAATCAATGTGTCGTAAGTAAACACCGCTTTTACATCCGTTGTACACTTTGAAATATTTTATTGTATATCGACAGATAACGTCCTTGTTTTATACAATGCAAAGAAGATTCTGCATCAACGTCAGCTAGGAACATAAAGAAGTTAATCCTAACAAGTCATAAAATTATCTTTCTAAAAGTAAGGCGGCATTTGTGAGTTATAAGCGAGCACCGAGTACGCTAAGCGTACTTAATTATGAAACTCGAAGTCGTTTACAAACTTCTTACATACTGCCTTGAGTTATTAAACACATTTTACTACATACATACGAGTATATATGTCTTCTACTATAGTAATAAGGATAAATCATTTCGATTCATTGTAGAGGGACAGCGTCGTGAGTTCGATTCCCACTCGGTGATATTTACATTATTTTCATTATTTTCTTTTGTAAAAAGTTGTAAAATAAACGACGCCGTTAAGTTGTTAACAACTCAACACGTAATGCACTGAAATTGAGCGTCAATTGGAGAACGGAGAAAAGTTTATTGACTTTTCTAGGTAATGTAAAGATGGCGTATAATTGTTAAAATTACGATGGAGTCTTAGTCTTATATCACGTTAATAACAACATTTGAGAAGGAAAGACAAAGAGAACGAGAGAGTTATTGGACTGTAGATGTATGCTTACATCGATTAACTCAAATTAAAATATAGAATATTATTTTTCAAATAAACTTCTGCAAGCACTTTTGAAAGCAGTTCTGTTTTAATTTCAGTGCAAACACGACGAAAGAAGATTGGCTCACAATGATGGCTCTAAATAGTTATACATTATTTTAAATAATACTCTTTAAATATTAAATTGGTTTGCTTTTCGTTATTTTTGTACAAAGCAAGCTTATTATTTTAGCAAAGTATATTAAGTTGTTAGTTGTCTGCCTTTGTTTAGCTGAGAGCTTGACGGTTTTCAAAATTTTGACATTATAAACTCATTCAACGAAGCAATGTTTGCATAATATTTTATATTTAAAATTTCATTTTTTTAGTATCATAAACTTATCAGAAAAGTAAAGGCGATGTGGTAAATGTGTATGTATGTATATTTTTGCTGTTCATACGAATATAGCTGGATATAGAAGTACTTCCTGACAATGTCCTCCTAATCCCGTGTCCTCCTAAGCCAGGATGCAGCATATATAAGCTGAATGTATTTCATATCTAGGTATGGGCTCTAATGTTTACTGCGCTGACGATTTAGTACTAACGCGTTAATTATTACTACTTGTTGCTCTATCATGAATGACAAATTGAAGAACTATGTAAAGGTGACTTTCTTTGTTGACGGTTGACTCGGTTTTTCGGTGAACTCCATTGAATAAGGGTAACAGAACTTACTTACGACGACGAACTCAAGATGTCGTGTGTTGTGTGGCGGAGCTAGATATATATATATATATATATATATATATATATATATATATATATATATATATATATATATATATATATATATATATATATATATATATATATATATATATATATATATGTATGGCGTGACGCGGTCCGACCGCATACGCAACACATTCATTCGAGGTAGTCTTGGGGTCCGTGACGTAGTGGATAAGCTCCAAGAGCGTCGCCTGAGATGGTATGGCCATGTTATGCGCCGATCTGAGAACTATGTCGGAAGGAAGTGCCTTGACATGTCTGTCCCTGGAGTTAGACCACCCGGACGCCCAAGGAAGCGATGGCTGGATGTAGTGACACAAGACATGAGAGCCAATAAATTATCCACTGAGGATGTTAAAGACCGTGCAAAGTGGAGTAGGCTCAGTCGGAAGGCAGACCCTGGCAAAAGCCAGGAAGGACTAATGCCAAGAAGAAGAAGAAGATATATATATATATATGTAAGTCGCATAGGACTTTTAATAATCACATTAACAAATACTGTTACAAAAAAAAATATAGTAAAGTGAAGTGATAGCGGAATTGGCGGAAAATTCATACAAACGGCCATAGAAAACAAACAAATTTTTTTTTATTTTAGTATAAAAGTGTAAAAACAAAAACGTTCTTAACGCAGTAATTATAGCTATTTGTTACAATTAAATACAAATTTGAACATTAATCTTACTTTGCGGCATAATGAAAACTGCATTTGACATTGCTGATTGTCCAGTGAACATTATGTTAAGTAATAGTAAGTAGAATTAAATATAATTAAATATAAATATTAATATTATTTTTCTTATGAATTAAAGTTTTATCTTATAATTTACTATTTATTTTCGTCTCATCAGAAAGTCACGTGGCCAGATTTCGTTAGCCAATTACGCATTTTCTATAGAGGTGTAGCATATACTATCTATAGCCCCAATTTATTTTGGACTACAAAACCCCCGTAGAATTTTCGGCAAATCCTGTCGCAGTACTCCCTTTCCCCAAGGATCCTCCAAGCCAAATCTCAGCTTAAACCTGCTGCGTAATTTTGGTAACGGAAAAGATTTGTACACCTCTATAGAAAATTATAAAGGCAGTTGCACCTTTTTTACCGAAAATCTTTTTATGTAATTGAAAGGTTCGAAGATTGGTGTATATAAAATATATATGTATATAAAAATATTTTATTTCAACGTACGTCCTTAACGTTAGTTAGATAAATAGATAATTTCTTTATTGCATACTTAAGATACAAATTTACGATAGAAAAAACATATTAAACATAAATCATAGGAACTTAGCATGCAAATGCTACCAAAGGCGATAATGATAACACTAATAGTGTTCTCTTACAGGTTTAACCATAGACGCAATCACACAAAAGCATAGTATATTTGCTGTGCATAAAAAAAAGTCAGAACAGAACTAAAGAGAAAATATATATAAAAATAAATAAATAGTATAAGACAGAATAGACACACATATAAAATAATATAATATACTACACAAATGTACATAAACAATAAATTTAAGTAAATACATATAAAGATTACATTCTAAATATTATTTTGTTTAGCCAAATAGGGAAATTCAGGGATTTCTTAAAAACAAGAAGCGATTTAGAGTGCCAGATATAAGAAGGCAGATCATTCCACAAAATCACGGTTTTAACAGTGAAGGAGTTGTTGAAACCTGTGTTGTACAAAGGCACCTTTAATTTATTATCACTTTTAGAGCAGAGGTTCAGGTGTAGGGAAGTATCGGAGCCAAGGAACTCAAAACGCTTCTTAAGTTAACGTTAGTTCAATTTTCAAAATAGATACAATATATTACGAGTATATGATTAAACGATAACACGCAATTGTTATCGCTACGCTACTTGTTGTTTAACAGAGTGCTATAAGTATATATAGTTGATGTAACTTTAGCAATATGCATAATTATGATTTTTGGTTATATTCATATCGTGAAAGTTTATATATATATATATATATATATATATATATATATATATATATATATATATATATATATATATATATATATATATATATATATATATATATATATATATATATATATATATATATATATATATATATACATATATATATATATATATATATATATATATATATATATATATATATATATATATATGTATATATATATATGTATATATATATATATATATATATATATATATATATATATATATATATATGTATATATATATATATGTATATATATATATATATATATATATATATATATATATATATATATATATATATGTATATATATGTTTCTTTATTTCCATAATCTAATAAAGCAAACACAAGCTTTAAGTGAAACGGAATATTTTCAATACTCGACATATGGTTACGAAAATTTATGTCCATTCGAAATTAAAAGTATTTAATTACTGAAATTCTTTATAAATAACAGATGTTGTGGTTTCCGGCCGAATTCTAAATATTGAAATCAGTATCAGAAAGAAAATAATCATTCCATCGAGTGCTTTACAAAATAACATTCTTATTACTCGTAACAGCCATCGCGCGTACAGTCCGACGCTGCCTCGCTACGCCAACATGGCCTTAACTATAATAACTTATTCTGTTTAGAAATTCGAGTACAAATGAATTTCTGCAAACATTTTAAAAATTTACATTAACATTAGACTTTACTTCAATCTACATAATTTACGGCAAAGCAGATGTTAGTACAGACTTAGACGGAATTAACATAATAAAGGCGGTACTCACCTTAAGCGCTTAGGTATAAGAGATACGGAGATTTTTTTATTAGCATTAGCTCCTAGCAAAATATCTTTTTTATCTGCTGCATAAATAATTTATCTATACTGTGATTAAATAAAACTTAAGAGTGTTTGATTGAGCCTGCTTATATCTCAGGAACGAAAGGTCCGAATTGAAAAGTTCTTATCGCTAGAGGACCCGTTGATGCGTGTAACACGCGTTACCATAGCAACGTGCATGCCACTTTATACCAACGTTATGTTGTTAAACATATGGTAGTGTGTGTAATGTTTTATTTATTTATTTAATGTACTTTATAAGCCTTATTATGGGCAAATATTAGCGCTCTGCATTTTTCCTATACATACACTTCATGCTCCGTCCGCACAATTTTCGTAAAAGGAGTCCAAAGTTTTTGCTTCACGTATTAATATATAGATAGATATTGAATATTCCATTTATATTTATCTATATGGGTATATTATATTCGTTAATGGTTTCGATGAAAACCACGGCCGTGGTGAATATTGAATTTAATCAATTGCGTACCTACGGGTGTACGTGTGCACGTGGATAAGCAAATTACAATCGAATACTTTCGGTACCAATAGTACCTATAGGTTGTAAGTCAACATTTCTGTGTTTTATTAATAATACATATAAATATAAAAAAGTGGGCAACTCTATTATTTCTACAAACCATTTACTACTAAAACCTGCAGCTTTAATACAATTTAAGAATATTAAAGGAACTTAAGTTCAAATCTTTATGACGAAATTAATTTCTTATAACAATTTAATTGAGTATTAACATCTAAATTTCCTTTCCAGGTCCAGAGTCCAGTGCTCGTCGTAGAACTAACTCTCAACAGGCTGGAGGGCACTCAACTGAGGGCACTCGGCTTGCTATCGGTGTTCGGCTTCAATATGACATACGTGGTGAAGGCGCCGACTACTGCACCAGAGCCGGCCTCGTGTAGTGCGATTGAATGTAGACTACTGGGCCATTGCTACGCCAAACATGATTACAAGTGAGTATATATATATATATATAATTAAATTTTTTATGTATATTTAAGCTTCAGCCCACATTTGTATCATGACGACGTGTTTTGTTTGACAGTTTGGTTATATGAGAATTGAAGCCACAATTACAACAGCTATTAGGTATATATTATAAATAGTGTAACGAATTAACCACATATGACTATGCTTTGTCGTACCGTAGAAAGGAAATAAAAAAATCAACTATATTTACGCCGCTAACTGATGATCGAACTCAGAACCATCGAAATATCAGCCATACACTGTTCCACTGCGCTACTTGGCTTTTTATACTATATATTTTAGATATATTCTAGTAAATATTTTTGTCATATATGTCAAAGGTAGCACTAATTCAAAGGTATAAATAAAAGTTAATCTCAAATAAAGAGAACCTCTTTTATTAACTACCTGAGATAAACATAAATACAATTTTAAGATGAAAATAATTAATATTACATAAAATAGCTTGGCCAATCAAACAGCTTCAGCAGCCGCAAAAATATTTCATAAAGCCAGTGCCCCTTTGAAACAAGGATTACCTTAAATATTCATGATTTTTCAATCTAAAGCGAAATCCAATTTCAGAATTCAGCGCAAATTATTAAGCAAATGAACGGATACAATTAGTATTATCGGGAGTTAACGCTTAACGATTAAATTACAACCAATTCCAATTCAGATGTTTTCATTTGGCCAAATGGTTCCAGGCGTATTCCTTTTTTGGAACACGTTCATGAATAAGCTATGACCGATGTTGACCGACACATTGATGGAGAAACGCTCTCGGAACTGTCAATTTGCTTTTGTAACTTTTTCATTCAAAAAAAATGAAATATATATTGATTAAATATTATATAGGAAGTAAACATTTATTTATAGTTATATTTCACACTTTTATAGCCCCACCCTAAAAGAAAGCTTGATTATGGAAGTAGATATTAGAAACAAGTTATTTAAATTAAAATGGCCTCTTTCAGGTATGTTTATTCTGCACTATGAAATTAAAGAAATATAAAATATATTTCTCACACTATTTTATTATAAATTTTTCAAATGACACGAAATAAACAAATTTGTAGGTTTGATGCAAATATATTGTCACGTAAACACTGTTTGAGAAGCGGTGGACGTGCTTATTGAATTTTGCTTAAAGTTATACTCGGATCTCGGTGCATCCTCTATCAAACAGAAATTTGTGCTAACACAAACAACTGCACGCCACGTATTTATATAAATCCACAAGACATTTAATTAATGTATTTCCAAGTAGAACTTGGCGCACTCGCTCGTTAAAAGTCATTTACTCGCCACATTATAATAGTCAAGTAAAATTAACTACTACACTTAAAGATGATTCTAATTTAGAAGACTAATTTGCTACTTAAACAATACTTGACTTCTGAGCTCCTAAAATGGATATCGTCTTTCATAAGCCTAGACTAAGTTTACAAAAATTAAATACTTCCAGCTTAAGTAATTACAACCCGTTCGTCGATTACCCCCGATTATTTGCGTAAGTCTCATTCAATTAAAACAAGAACAAAAGACAAAGCAATTGAGTCAATACGATGTGAAATTTTGAACGATTCATTAAAATAGACTGAATGAGAGCTTTTGTCAAATATGTTGTATAAGAAACGGGAACAAGCGGTTGCGGTATATATATATATATATATATATATATATATATATATATATATATATATATATATATATATATAGCGCGAAGATTTTATTTCATATTATATTACTAACACTGTATATCACAATTCAATTACTATACAATTTCCCGTAAAAATCTTTAGTGAAGCATTTTATATGAGGCGATGTAAAAGAAATTTCTCATTACAGGGAGTTCTACTGTTCGTGTTTCGAAGGTTACTCCGGCGCTGACTGCGGCGTCGGGCCCTTGTGCCCGAGGACATCCAACATGTGCAAAAACGGCGGAACCTGCAGGTAAGCATGACCCATATCAAACCTTTCCAGTAGGACAGGTGTTTTGATAAATGAATTTTGAATTGTACGCTTTGGTTGATCTTTACGTTATATGTACTTATATACATCTGACCGTAATTAAGTTTTCGTTTTAAAATGGCTAATTAAAGGCCGTTTCCAAATAAATTGCGTTTTAACTGTGATTAATTTTATATTCATTTGGAACGCATTAATTAGGCTACCCAAAGGCGACCTAACTTTAAGACAGCTTAGTAATAATTTATTACATTATCAACTGAAAAGTTTAAAGTGCAGGTGTTATCAGTTTGTAGCACTTTCTCATTTTATATTTGATTTTTAATTCCGTTTTACTACGATTACTATCTATTTATAATATAATATATATGCGTTCTGTATGCGATCTTTATCTTTACTTATATATATACTAATATAATAAAGGTGTAGAATTTGTTTGGTTAAACATTTTAATCTCAGGCACCACTCGTTCCAATTGCAACATTTTTTTTGTGTTGAACATGTCCATTTATCTCGGAAGGCCATTAACCTCATGACTTCACATTGGTCGTCTCTCTCTCTCTCTCTTAGTTTCTTTCATTTTATCAAGCGGGAAAGATCACAGTTTTGGTAAAAAATTATTCATCCAAAGATTATTTTTCATTGAAACTTTTTACGAGCATAATTAAAGTTTTTAGGTTGAACATATTCTATATTTGTTTTTATGTGATATTATCATGATTTCAAGCCTTATGGGATACCTTAATAAATAAGACTTGTAAAATTTCAAATATAACAATGCATTATTTATTCATATTTGTAAGTTATTGAATAAAATAAAAGATAAATAGTGTGTAGTCTTGGTTTTAAAACCCTCCGTTCCCCACTTTCCGCCCGTTTTTGAAACATTACGCGTTGAGCCACCGCTAAATGGAAAGCTTCCAATCTTACAAGTATTTTGCAAAGTTAGAAAATACAAACGAATAATATTTTGAGCTTTTCTTTCACACAATTAAAATAGTTTTCCCCATCCATCCAAAAGGGGTCACAGCTCACATCCTAAGTCCTCGCAATTTCCTCGCGATAACGAGTTCAACGTCGTCGACGATGGATCTCCCTCGATATTTAGTACGACAAAGTTTCAGTTTGTCACAATAATATTTACGTAATGAATATTTTATTTATTGTATACTTTACAGATGTAATTCTATAGCAGTAGTGTAGTGTATAGTAACATATTAATGGCAGAGATTAATTAAGTCTTTAATATAGAAAAATGTATCAATTTCAAATTAGCGAAAAATGAATTATCTGATCAATTATGATTAAAAAGAGCGTTAAAGTAAATTATAATTAACGTAAAAAAATATATATTTTTTTAATAATTTATAGAAGATTTAAGAAAACGGCAACTTCATATTTACTTTCAATATTACAACTTGGAATAATTTTCACAACTCTTGTAATAACGAACGCTAAACCTGCGCTGAACTCATAACTAAATTCACAAAAAGAAAACTTGATTTACTTTTATATATCAATGTGAGTGTCGCCATATCACATATATCAAGATGAAGTACCTTAGACTAAATATGCTAGAAGGTAGCTGACAGAGAGGTGACATTAAGCAGCTACTTTTCTAATAACAAAATATTTAATCTCATTTAATTAATAATTTAATAAATCATCATTTAAAACAAAATGTATGATAATTTTTCCAATACAACTCACCTGATCTCCATGATGAACATTGACACTTGGGCAGCAGGTCGCATAATAAAGGCTTTCAAACTGTTTGCCCGACGTAATGCATTTGCTGCGTGAAGTGCTCTCTGCACTGCGATAATAGCATCAATTTCCATACAATCTCGTGGCCCATGAATTATGTTCTAAATACGAGTACGTGAGCGCGTCTGATAAATGTTCACCTGACTACCTATAGGGTGGTTGAGAATTGAGAGACGCTCATATCATGACTATTCATTATGAGCTAATTACCGCTGTATATAAATCATGAATAGAATTTATGTATAGTGTTATTAGAAGTGAACGAGGTTTAAATGACACTTATTCTAGAATTAGTGTCATTTAACGATACTCGTATATAATGTAGTGTAGTGTAACTCGTATATAATAGTGATCATTTTTGACATATTACGTTGGTTGGAAATGAGATCATATATAGTGAATTTTATAATTAATGCTATATGTTTATATGCCAATTTTAAGTGTACCGTATGCTGCAAAATAAATATGATTAAACGTAATATAATTTCGTTTGGGTGATTAATTAAAACGTAAATTTCATGTCGTTTCTGTTGGAATAAGATCCTCGCTTACTACTCTCCAACACTTCACAGGAAGTTTATTTCGTCCAGTATCTTCAGCTGTGCCTTGTATTTCTGGTACCCAGTATTGGAAGTACTTTATATATATACACAGCAACACAACATTATCAATACTGTCTTTCGAGCTGATGGTAGCGGTATGTTTATTCGACTATTCAAACTGCTTGCAAAAGTCTATATGAAAAAAGAATATGTTAAATTATTTGTCTACTTTGTCACAACGGTAGAAGAATTGTTGTATCTAATGTTTACTAATGAATACATTGCGGGATTAATTGGTTACGGATACTTCGGTACTCGCTTGGGGATCTACATAAATTTTGTAGATAGCAGCTACATTAGGTAGTTTAGTTAACGGACGGCAGACCGGATGCACTAGCGTGCACGGAAATATATATCTAATATTCTTTAAGTAACTTCTTATATTTATATCTTACGAATCTAAATAGTAAAAATTACTCTGTATTTTATTGAATTTTAAGGTGTTAATCCATACTTAGGATAGAAAAAATACTTAAAGAAAACATATAAAATTTAAAATTTGAACGTAGCGGTATTTGAACCCACGCCTCATGGAAACCGTCCAATTTAATAGTACACGTATTAAATCTGCGTATAATTTTTTTCCTCACGTACAGTTTTTAAGATTATTTACAACTATTTAGATTAAGAACATATTTTTTTCCTTTTTTTTATTTTCTATCTATCATAATTATAGTTATCTCAGCGATCTAGATGAGTATCTTCTATCACTTTAAGATCATGTTGAAAGTGATCTCTTTGGATTTAGCTAAGCTTGTATGTAACAAGATTTTCAGGGAACTTGTCATAAAGGCTAATAACCTACTTAATGTAAATTTTCGCTTAAAGTTATTGTTCTCTATGATTACCTAATATAAAAAAAATTATAAATTGACACTCCTAAAACAACTGTGCTTAGACGTAAAGAAAAAAATATTATTACATGTAGCTTTGACGTTCTAAAATTTGTAAACAATATAATTTTAAATCAATAATCGGATTATGATATACAATTTACTTTGTTAATCTGTGTAATAAATTGTGAAACAATGGAAAACTTCCTCAAAACCTTAACAACTTTATTGCAACTTCGTCGACTAATTACGTAGATGTTTATTAAACCATATTATCGTTGCAGGCAAATGGGCCCGGCGGCAGTTAGCTGTATTTGTGCGCCGGGTTACACTGGTGACCTGTGCGAATCTCAAATAGCAGCTCCTGGTGAGTGCAAACTGTTTATAAATCTATTTTGTATATATAAATTTTGCAACTGTTTTCTAGTATAGTGTGAACAACCGTTGAATTGCAGTAAATACTTTTTATATAGATATGTTTAATATAGTGAAAGCGCAACGAAACATCTGACTGTAAAAGTGACGGTATACGGTTCGATTCCCACACGGGGAGGATGAATTATTTTTACTCTGGTAACAAGCCACCGCCACGGCGGCCACGCAATGGCGGAAAACGGAGTGACTTAACAATAAAAACTCTCTGCCTACCCTGCGAAATACGGGATACAGCGTGAAGCTAAAAAAATTACAATTAATAATTAATACGATTGATATAAATACCAGATGACAATACAAAACATCACTAAATACTTATTTCATTTTTTTTAATATATATATATATATATATATATATATATATATATATATATATATATATATATATATATATATATATATATATATATATATATATATATATATATATCGTTATTAAAACAAAAACGTCAAGATTATATATATACAGCACATAGTTTATACTGAACGGACAGATCTATTGTACCAAAGTCTAATATTCACCCCTCCAACTGTGCCTTCAGTGCAGATTTCCAATATCTCAGAATGTACCACTCGAGCTCCAGTCGACGTCCGTTAGACGTCATATTTAATACAAGTTAGTCAGGGTCTAGTGAAATATGTATATATTGGGATAATAAATATAGATCACATCCATTTAAATTTACATATAAATGTACGTTGCACTTGGTGACAATTATCAGCCCAAAATCAGTATAATTTTTGGGAAAGGTGAACTCATCTATAATGAGGAAAAGTTTAAGTATATTTAACACGTTGTAGCCCGCAATTTTACTAACGAGAGCTTTATTTATTCTTTTATCATCTACAAGGGACGCTTTTCGCAACAATATGGACGTCGAGTTTAATATATACAGGTTGCTTAATTTGTTTTAAAATAAACAATTAATTATTATTTAAAATAAATATTATTAGTATAATTACAATATTCCAATATAAAGTTTTACTTCATGTAAACTGTATTAGAAAAGCTTATTAGGTGCCCGAAATAAAATTTACCATCAGGTACTGGTACATTAGGCAATTGTTTGCTTAGGATTAACTCAAATTATCGTACCTGAAGGTAAGTAAACTTTCTAAAAAGGTACAAATTGTTCTCAATTGCCAGGTGTTGAGATATTTATATTGTATATGTTTATATTATACAATGTTTTATTTATTTTATACTTGAAATTAAAATATATATAAAAAAATATAATGCAGATTAAAATTTTCCGCTGCGTTCTAATTTTATTTATCATTTTGTATGTTTTCTTTAAGTATTTTTCTATTCTTAGTGTGGACCCTTTAAAAATAATAAAAAGGTTAATCTTGTGTTGAGACACTCCGTTACCATTTTCCGCCCAATTTTTGATAAACTGTGTATTGAGAGGCGGAACCCAACGCAGCTCAACTCAACTTGTCTTATTACTCAAGGTAGGAAATGAAAATATTTCATTCAGGAGCTGTGCCGCGCCACAACAGCCTTTTGGCTTAATGCTCCATATTTAAGTCAGAGAATTCAGACAGCTTATATAAATATTATAAAATGATCTGGATCTTCTCTAAGGATGGGTCTGCCACAATTAATATTCTTGGTATCCTTTTATTGTTAAAGATCATTTTATATAAAGAACTTATCTGATGTTGTACTGTTCGCAGATGATAACTTTTTAATATTTAAGTGACGCGAAGAATGCACTGTTGCGTTATTTGGTTTGGTTTAACGTTTATAATCTCTTATGTTGAATGCTAAAACGTATGAGCACGCGGTTCTATCATAATTTTTTTATCTTCTACATATATATATATATATATATATATATATATATATATATATATATATATATATATATATATATATATATATATATATATATATATATATATATATATATATATATATATATATATATATATATATATATATATATATATATATATATATATATATATATATATATATATATATATATATATTTATATATATATATATATATATATATATATATATATATATATATAAATATATATATATATATATATATATATATATATATATATATATATATATATATATATATATATATATATATATATATATATATCTTCTTCTTCCATTAGTCCCGGCTTTTGCCAGGGTCTGCCTTCCGACTAAGACCAATCGGTCCATATGAGTGGCGAAGTGGTTTTTTGTGGAGCGATTGCCATCTGACCTCCAAACCCATTACTGGGAGAAACCAAGAAAGGACAGGTATAGGGGAGGGACACCACTTACATGGATTGGATCGGGTTATGAAAGTGGTGGCTCGAGGTCCCGGGGTCGCGTACCCGTATGCCGGAAACCAAATATCGGACAGATAATTGGCTTAGACACCCTCTGAGATGCCAACGCCACGCGGTGTTCCCAGGCGGTCACCCATCCAAGTACTGAACGCGCCCGACGTTGCTTAACTTCGGTGATCGGACGAGAACCGGTGTGTTCAACGTGGTATGGGCGTTGGCGTATATATATATATATATATATATATATATATATATATATATATATATATATATATATATATATATATATATATATACATACATATATATATATATATATATATATATATATATATATATATATATATATATATATATATATATATATATATATATATATATATATATATATATAAGTTTAGACAAGTTTGTAAATTCTTATAAGAGAGTCTTCACGTCTTAAAAAAGGCATTCGTTTGTAGACGGGTGTACTTATAACGGATTTACAGTTAGTTGGCTTCGAGTAATCTTGTTTCGTTTATTGAAAATACCTTTTAGGAATTCCTTTTAATATCATGAATCATTCGAATAACGATGAAAATGTTTGAGCCGAAGATAAAAATATTGCTCAAATTATTTATCGCTTTCCGTACAATATTTATTTCTCTTTAAAATAACTGATGTAGATTATTTGAAAACTCATGTTCCATTGACTTCTTCGGTCGAGTCTATTACGCAATTATAGCTAGTTTGTTATTTCTTTTTTTAGTCCGACAATACAGAAAAAGCATCAATATTCTCGGCTTTACTGCATAATAAGTATTCGTTTAAAGTTGGTGGAATACCACCATATGTTAGTTTGAAATGATGTCACCATATATTAGTTTGAAACGATTAAGTAAAGTAAGAGGAATTTATAACGGTTTAAATACCTAACTAACCAAATATATTGATTTAGGATTATGACATCAAAAATGTCTAAATAAATGTCACCATCTAACCTTTAAAACCTCTTTTTTGTATATACCTGTAAAATTGTAAGAGAACTGATGTAACCAGAGATCAAAACATCTACAGCGTAAATGAATACAAATAAAATAACTATCAAAATTTTCTTATTAAAAATGCTCGTTTTCAACATTCGAGATTCATTACAGAGACTCTTAATAGAAATACAATATCAATTAATATTAGAAAATTTTAGGGAAGTTTCCCCGAGTAAATATCGTGACAGCCAAGCAAAGACGCGAGTGGGGAGCCAGTTGGGGGATATTTCCTTTTATAGTCAAACAAAAGCCACTGTTAACTTGGTCTGTTTGTAATCAATTATACGGATCGGTTTATCAATTCATCGGAACCCATTTCTCTGATTATTCCGGACGGGGATTTAATTGAATTTCAAAACTTTTCTGAAAGAGGTCAACAAAGCTGTTATTTAGTGAAAATTTTATATATATTAAAGGATGCTATATTATACAGAATGAGTGATTAAATAAAATATTGATACAATAAAAAAAAATTCCTAAGTAGTTAACGGTGTGCTAATTATTTTTTTTTCCTAAATAGAATTCTTCTGACAGTCATAATGTAGAAGCAGAGGCCTCCGTGGCAGAGTAGTCTCTGGCTGAAATACTTGGTTGCGGGTTTAAAAAATAAAATGTTCTCATATCCTCACTCTACAAGAATACAAGCTTAAAAAAGAAGAGAATAGAGTGACTTCAAACAAGATTTACTCTGTCTACCCTTGTATATACATAAAATTAAAAAAAGCTCTTGGTTTAAAGCTGTCTAGATTGATAAAGTGTTTATCAACTTAGGATTAAGGATGTGTAAGACTAATGTGTGCTGGAAACAAAGAGAAACACAACATTGAGCACTCACCTCACCGTTGAAGGTTGTTGTACCGAGATGCACCTAGCTATCTGCACTAGGTCAAACTAACTTTTAATTGGTATGGCAACATATAACTATAATTGAATTTACCGTCTTAATCAGTTTTACAAGATATATTTTGACCTAAGTAAAACGAAACCAAAATCATACTTTACTTAACAAGATGAAAAAAAAATAAGTATAAAAAATTTGCATTATGCACTCACCTACACCATAATGGGGTCATTATAGGGTACCATTAAAAAAATCACGTACTCAACGGAACCCTTATTTCTCAGCTACACCCTGTATACCGCTGTTGAGGACCCTAAGGCCCTATAATGTCTCATTGTAGTGTCCGTTATTATTCCGTATTACAATCATTATCATTAAAGAGGATTCAATTGAAAATTATTTTTATTACTTCACGAAAAACAAAACACTTGTTGTTGTTGTTCTAAACAAAAAACTGGCCAGACCCTATTCAATTTGAACATGGTGATTGCGAAAGTTTACTCGTAATCACCCTGAAAGCCGTTCGCAGCGCATTCCAATATAATTAAGCTTATTCCGTTAGACAAGTTGTTTCTAAACAACCTCCTTTGATATAAAAAATGCTTTGGATTGTGAACGGAATATCAATATAAAGGCACACGACGAGTGTCGGTTATAGAAGATATAGAGACATAGTATATTCAGTGAATGGTTATGTTAAAAAAATTATATTCAAAATTGTATGAAACTACTTGCACTTGTCTTAAATAAAATTTAAATCATATTAATAGTTATTGTGTCTATATGTACACAATATTGTTAGGTATATTTTATATTTACTTTATGACGTCTAAGCTAATCACCAAGTTCTTAGTCTCGTTACAAACTTACTCCTGAAATTCATTTAATTTCAACACTTTAGACCGTAAAAAACCAAAAAGCAATATAACTTAAGTAGATATTCAAATTTGAGCCAACAGTCCTGTAACCACGTTTTGCCCATAGATCCACACTTTAATGGACTAGGGAGATAGCATCATCATTTTCCTACCCATTTCCTCACTTTGAGCCGCTCTGTAATACTAATTTGCTGTCAGCTAATGAACGTTTGGGTAAAGCGATGGCGGTAAACATCAGCTTAGCATTTTTTTCGGTAATCTAAGAAAAATAAGAATTCTGCGGCCTGATGTAGGTGATCAATCGTTATGTAGTGAAATGTTGCCATATTATGTTGTGATAATGTTATCCTTTTTGATAAGCGTCGGTTTAGTTTCGTTTAGTGTAATTTTAATGTTATTTATATAAAAAATAATTTAACCTATCAAGACCCTGCGTTCAGGTATTTTCGCCCTAAGTCGAGACATTGCGTTTGAGCGCCGTAACTCAACGCAGCGATATGCTCCTGCGCCACAATGTTACTATGGCGAATGTTATGTGAAGTTAAGAAATACATATAGTTTAATATTTGTAATAACCTCATATTTCAAACATTATGGTAGGTTTGCGTCTTCAATGACACCTTGCACTTATTATGTTCTGTTTTATTGAAATATTTACTTATAATATAATATTAATACTCTGCGAGTTCTCTGCATCGTCCGGTTAGAGAGCCAATATTCCGCTTTGCAACATGGAATATTGGCTCTCTAACCGGACGATGCAGAGAACTCGCAGATGTACTCATGAGACGTCGGGTCCAGTGTGCTTTCCTTCAGGAAACTCGCTGGAAGGGCAATAAGTCTCGTAACATCGGGCAGGGTTACCGCCTTATATACACTGGGTCACCTACAGGCAAAAACGGTGTGGCGGTAGCGCTTTCTGAAGAGCTTCAGAATGGGCTTCTTGAAGTTGACCGTCGCTGCGACCGCTTGATAGGTACTGATCGAGGGCGTTATCATAAACTTAATCAGTGCTTATACTCCCCAGGCAGGTTGTAGCGCGGCTGAAAAGGAGACCTTCTGGGAGCAGTATGAAGAGGTCCTACTCGCTATACCGTCTACCGAATCAGTCTTAGTTGGGGGGGACTTGAACGGCCACGTGGGTTGGGTCGCTGAGGTGTATGAACGTGTTCACGGGGGTTTTGGATATGGTCTTCGCAATGCAGAGGGAGAAAATATTCTAAGAACCTGCATTGCATCTGATCTGGCTATCGTGAACACTTTCTTCCAGAAGAAACCTCAGCACCTTATAACGTATAAGAACGGGTCCCACTTAACTCAAATTGATTATTTGCTGACTAGACGGTGTCATATAGGCAGGGTGACCAACTGTAAGGTCATTCCCGGCGAAAGCCTGACGGCCCAACATCGTCTCCTTGTCATGGACTATAATGTTACTCCGAAAAAGAAAGTAGCCGAGAAACGCAAGCCTAGAATTAAGTGGTGGTTGTTGAATGGGCTGATGCAGACCGACTTCTTGGCGGAGGTGGAAAGTCAGAATCTACTGACTAACACCGAGACCGCTCAGACTGCATGGGATCGAGCTCATTCAGCAAGCAGTGTCGAAGACCGAGTACATGGCTTGCGGGAACCCGGACTCGAGCACCATCCATATCGGGCCTGAGCCAGCCGTTAAGTCGGAGAAGTTCCGGTACCTTGGAGCCGTTATGCATGAGTCTGGAGGCATCGACCACGACATCCATGCCCGTATAAACGCTGCCTGGGCCAAATGGCGGGAGGTCACTGGTGTGGTCTGCGATAGCAGAATACCGCCCAAGCTCAAGGGACTGATATACAAGAGCATTATCCGACCTGTTCTTATATACGTCAGCGAATGTTAGCCAACATTATCTCGGCACACTCAGGAGCTTCACGTCACGGAGATGAAGATGCTGAGATGGATGTGTGGCGTGACGCGGTCCGACCGCATACGCAACACATTCATTCGAGGTAGTCTTGGGGTCCGTGACGTATGGCCATGTTATGCGCCGATCTGAGAACTATGTCGGAAGGAAGTGCCTTGACATGTCTGTCCCTGGAGTTAGACCACCCGGACGCCCAAGGAAGCGATGGCTGGATGTCGTGACACAAGACATGAGAGCCAATAAATTATCCACTGAGGATGTTAAAGACCGTGCAAAGTGGAGTAGGCTCAGTCGGAAGGCAGACCCTGGCAAAAGCCGGGACTAATGCCAAGAAGAAGAAGAAGATAATATTAATATTATTATTATTATATAATATTTATTAATATAATATTATTATTATTATTATTATTATGTAATATTTATTAATATATTATTAATATTATATTACATTTAATTTCGTACAAACTTTACAGCTTACTTTTACAGGCTGTTATTAAAAATATTTTTTGTTTATAAATTTTTTAAAGAAACATTATAATTATATTTATAAAAATTTTCATATATTAAATATTTAAAACTTTTTGTTTTTATCTGTTCACGTTATATAGTATATAGGAGTGAATGAAGAGACTGCCAACACATCATTCTCCACTTTCTGTCCGAGTTGAGGGCATTTTGTCTTAAACGGTGAAGTTTACACAGCGCTATGTGTTAAAGTGAAATAAATTATTCTCTGTAGTGGGAATCGAACTCACTGCCTCATGACGTTTGCTGTCAAACGGTGTCCCACGTGGCCAGCGTGGTGATATGACCTCAATATTCTTTACCATCTATATTATTTTTGCTTATAATTTTCATCTATACTCATATTATTCAAAGAAAGACTACATTCAATTTATTATTTATTCGACAGAATGCGGCATCGAGGAATGCTCAGAAGGCTGTAAACAGGGAACCACATGCGACTGTAATCCAAAAGGCACAGATGTTTGTAAGTTAATTAAAAACCAAAAGCTGTTTGCATTTGCTCATATTGTAATGCTAGCCTTAGCTTTCGTCGAATATTTCATACAAATATTATTTCCAGCGTCCGCCCGCTTCGATACAGGACTACAAATTATGGACCCGGCTAGCAGTAACACATCTCAAGAGATTATTAAACAGGTATATGAGCTTTTAAGACCATTGCAGACCATTGGAAACCATTTTAAATCTCAAAGAGGTTCTATTTAAAAATAACATGCAACCTCTTAAGCTTAGGCTTAAAGTATATTATTATATAACAATAATAACATTATGACCCTTTAATTTCAGATCACAAACTATTTAAAAGCGTCAAATATAACGTTACACGATGACATCCAATTATTAAATATTAGGTAAGTAAAGTCAGAAACAGATTTGTTGGTTAAATTTTTATTTTTTTATTTTATTAAGAATATTATTTATAAACGATATTTGAATATAACGATATTAATTTGTAAGAACATTTAGTTTATCCAAGACTACCAAGAGACATATTTTAAAATGACACTGTGAAATAAAACATATATTAATATGTAATAATATAATAATATATAAAACATAATCGTCTATAACAAAATGCGACGTTAAAATCCGGGGTCTCGATTGCGTGGTCTCGACCTTTTTTTACTATCTTTACCATTAGACCAATATTAGGACTTGCCTCCTGAGCAGTAACATCCATTGAACTCTCATAATATATTCCAGAGTTTTAATTTTGACCTGTCATTGGTAAATGCTTATCACTTTAGCTTAGATGCTATTTCCAAATTTTTTTGAATTTATTTGTTCTCTTGAATACTTTAATTACCTTCATCCCTCATATTTCGGTATCTGAGATTTATGGGCATAAGTTAAATACTAAATGGTCAAAGACAGAACGTAGAACTAATTTTTGATATGATTTTTATTCAATATAACATTTTAAATAAGCTATATACCCATTCCTCCCCAAGTTCCCCCGAGGCTTCAGGTGCGCGTACAGTATGGCTTCGTGTATGGGGTGCGAGGAAGGAGGCGGGCGTGCTACGCGCGGCGTTGTCACGTCTAGCGGCCACGCGGACACGTTCAGATAGATTGAGAGTGTTACCCGCCACGCTGCGCTTTGAAATGCAACCAGCTCTGAGTTTACATGTGAGTACATTTTATCATATTTCCAAGTTTGAGGTGTTCGGACAGTGTATGAGAATTGAAGAAGTTAGATTGAGGGTGTGAGGTAGACAGATTGACAGTTGATCACAGTTTAGAGCACAAACTTTTTTGGTTTAAATTCATTATTTGTTACCAGATACAAGTTAAATTAGTTATCTAGTGTTAGCTAATATATGTTATATTTTACGCATACAAAAATATTTGTAATCAAACTGGTCAAAAATGGTCAAAAGTACCAATGTTTTTTTAAGTAATCTAATTTTAATAATCAATTCTAATACTTCTTAAACTATATTTAACAAGTAGAAAAAAACAGGCACAGAAGCTACCTACAAAGGCATAAATAACTTAATACGACTCAAAATTAAAAATATATGTATATTTATACAATGACTTTGAAAATAAAATGGACGATCGTTCTCTCATGCTCAACCACTTGTCTCATAAATCGGCCCCGGGCTCAACACCGCTTAAGATCGGTCTATAGAAAGTGTCATCTAAACTTAACATGTAAAATTTAAGCGAGAGCTTTGACTGACAGATAGGCGACATGTACGATATCTTTGTCAAAGCTAAGTTTACTTTATGTTGAATATTCATAGTCGTTTTTGTATTGATTTTGAATTTAAACTGTCATATAGTTTTTAATTAACGATTACTTGCGGATTCTCGTCCGTTGTTTACACCGAAATTATTAATATGATATAGTATAGCCTATAGAATCCTTGATAAATGGACTATCTAACACATATATATTTTTTCAATTAAAACAAGTACTTGTCGAGATTAACGAATTCAATCAAACTAACTTTTTTATAAAATTTTATTTTTTATATTATAATATATATATTTAGCGTCGCGCTGTATCGCGCACATTGGACCGTAGGGAACCGTAGGTTGAATGAACCTAGTGTTAAGACACTCCTTTCTCCACTTTCCGCCATTCAAGGTATTGCGTGAAGCTTGCCTTGTTGCCAAAACAAATAAAATAAAAATAATTCATTCTCCTCGAAAGGGAATCGAACCCACAAACCATCGCAGTTATAGGTAGACGCTGTATCTCTGCGCCACGACGGTCCTCAGTTATATAACTTTAACTTAAAAAATCCTACAACTAATATTTATAAATGTATGTAATAACCATAAAAATATAGAATATATAAAAAAAATGAATGATTTTACTTAATTTTAAACTAAAAACTTACATAATAGGTGTTACACCTAAATATTCCACGACTTTGCAACTTAATATAAAATTCGATAAGCTCAAAAGAAATACCGACGCAAACACCCACCAGTTTCTCGCCCAGACGTTATTCTCCATATAAAGCTACAATAAGAAAAATAAGTTAAAAGTTACAAAGTTAAATTCAGTATTTATCGCCGCATGTACACCGCGAGCACCTGCTCTCACAATGCACTTTAATATAGTATGTGCTGGGTTGGTTTTCAATGTATTTTTGTAAGAATACTAGGTATTGTTACGAACACCTTTATAAGAGCGTATATACATACATACATATAAAAAATACGGCGAGAAAACATATTATACATTCATATAAAAGGCGCAATGAGATATGTGGCTGTAAAGGTGACGGTTGCAGGTTGGATCTCCACTTGGTGATAGAATTATTTTCATTAATTTGCACTGGTAGACATAAAGCAACGTTGAGCTCTGAAATTTTACACGCAATGTCTGCCTACCCTTCTATATGCGAGATATAGTGAATGTAAAAAAAAATATGCCCAAAGCCACGTTCACAGAATATATTCTATATATAATCACCTCTTCAAACATGCACTATGAAAAGTTCAATCTAATCATTACATGTTTATCTCATTTATAGCCTGTTCTTACATTATATTCCATTGCCATTCTTTCATGGTTATTTGCAATGGCATTGCATGGTTATACGTAAATGAAAAGGTATATAAATACCTTTCCATTGTATATATTATATTTAAAAAAAACACTGAGTCGGTTTCGAGGTAATGCATGAGCAACTGACAAATAAACAAATTAAAGCTTTTATTTTATCTGCACGAATGTTTCCAAAACACGAATTTATTAAAAAGAATATTATAATATTCTACAGCCCAAAAATGGGATGTGGTACATTTGTATTATGAATACATTATTACCATATTCCATAAGAATAAAATATTATATAGACCCAAAAAAAAAATTATGAAAGCATGACTTAATCGAGGCTTACATTTTAGGGTATTCCCCGAGTACAGTTAACAAATTAAAAATATATTTTTAAAGCGCAACTCTCACTATCTCGTCCCATTGTGAACTGCAAGCGGAGCGCTGCCAGCAACCACATTGTACCTATTCATGTTTTGTCTCTGTTTTGATGTAGTTCTACAATGAAAAACCCTTTGTTTCATAATTAATCACTGCTTAATTCAAAGCTACGTATTCACTCATATCATTAATTAAGATTTTCATTTCTTTTTTTGTATTTCTTTATTTGTATACAACTAAACAATACGAAATATCTACTTTATACATAATATAATGTTATAGAAATTGTATAGTTAAGCCATGTTTCAAATTTACATTGAATTTAGATTTCAGTCCTTTGGTAATTTGTTTTAGAATATTATATAATTTAAGGCGGCCGATAAGATTAACAAACTAATTCACTATCGTTAAAAAAATCAATTAATATGCTTAAAGCAATGACTTTAAAAATATTTCAAAATGTTTCCATCCTTTAAAAAAAAGGCATAATTACCTACCTAAATACTACCTTAGTAACTATGCACCTACCACGCTTCGCACGCCATTCGGCCGGACCCGTTTTGGTGAGAAAGCTAAGCATCATACTAAAAATGTTAAATTTATTATATATATATATATATATATATATATATATATATATATATATATATATATATATATATATATATATATATATATATATATATATATATATATATATATATATATATATATATATATATATATATATATATATATACATAAATTAGCCTCTTCAATCACTCAGTTTAAAATCACAGATCTACGCTTACATTAGTGAGAAACTACTTCCATTTATACAAGTAAAGAAAGATAAGTTATTTTATACAAAGTAAGTGTCAAATATGTAAAGCGAACGAATTTTCAACTTATCATAGCATTTGACAAGCCTGATAATTTGTACACTGTACAATAAAAATAAAATATTTTTGTAGTATTTTTTCTTTTAAAATTTGTCAAAACATATAAAATAATAAACACATTAATTAAAATGCTCTTGTTTAAACTAACATATGAAATTTTAAATACCACGATACCTAGTTAAATTCTTAAAGCTGGCCTTCTGCCAGTTACACTAAAGGCGATAACTTGAGCTACAATGATTGCTCTACAAGCTACGCCAAAATCAAGTAAAACGTGTTCTCTTTATTCAGAATAAAAGGAGTTATTTTACTCTCAATCAATTTAATACTGTACATTTATTATATTATATTCAGACAATAGAATTGTTAATCTCGTTATGAATAGTTAAGGTGGCAATAATAATTGAACTAATGGAGTAGCTTTTACTCGTGAAATGCCCCAACTTTAGGCTCAACGAATCTTTTAAGACACTCCGTTCCCCGCTTACCGCCTTTCGATGCATTGCGTGTAGAATGGCAAAACTCAACGCCGCGTATTTACCTCGTTACCATAGCGAAGAAAATGAATATCAGTCATTCTCCCCTTATGGGAATCGAACCCACAAGCCGTCTTGTTCACAAGCAGACGCTGTGCCTCTGTGCCACGACGGTCCTCTTTCTCATTAGTGAGATTTGAATAACTTAAAAGTGACCAAAACATGCGTGCGATATTAAAATCTCTTTAATGACGAAAAATAAACCAAAACAATGTGATGGAGTACATACTTTCAGTACAGAGGACATTACATGTCTTTCCATAAAACAGCCTTAATACGGTAAGAAACTAAAACTAGAACGGCATTTATTATTTTTTTTCAAAATAAATATATTAAACTGTAAGTTTACAATGAGCAGAAAGAGAATATATATATATATATATATATATATATATATATATATATATATATATATATATATATATATATATATATATATATATATATATATATATATATATATATATATATATATATATATGTATATGTATATGTATATGTATATGTATATATATATATATATATATATATATATATATATATATATATATATATATATATATATATATATATATATATATATATATATATATATAAATATATATATGTATATATGTATATATATGTATATATGTATATATATATATATATATATATATATATACAATTTTTCTTTTATAAATAGAAAAAAAAATGCACGACGCGACGTCTTGTCCCAATTTGCGCGACTAAACTTAGCCAAAGAATCCAACTGACGGTAAGTAATAAGAAACTCGTAAAAATATCGTCGTGCATTGCTTGGATTGGGACATAAAAATTTCATTACGCAGTAAAAATGTTTCTCTAGCTCGAAACATTTCTTGAGGATGCAAATTTTACCTTTTATTACAGGCATTGATCGTCAACCAACGGCCCGAGGTATGGGAGGGCTCAGAGTTTATACTGAGCTGCATGGCGTATGGATCCTCGGAAATTGCTTTCACTTGGTACAAGGACGGAGTCAAAGTAAACTTCAACGGTACGACACGGTAAGTGTTAATTAAATTACAATTTTCGATGTTTTATTTTAATATTTTCATTAGAATTATATAACTTTAACTTCCAAAATTTAAATCTCTATAATCAAAACAATGTCTAATCTGTCTTCAATAGAGACATTTGGACAAGAACAGTAGCTGAAGACGCTTTAGGCAGACGTATGTCTGTGCTGGGCATATCTGGGGCTAAGAAACCTGATAGTGGACGATGGTCATGCTCAGCTGACGACTCCGGTAGAAGACGGTGTAGTGCACTCCGTTTGACGATATTACGTCCACCGGATATCCGGCTTGTACCGTCAACACTGACTGTTAATAAGGTATATTATTACTTTTAATTTACATCATTAGGGTGAAATGGGATATATCTGACTGAACAAACAGTTGTGAGATATATATTTAGAAACCTCTCGGAAACCGTCAAAGAGGAGCGGATGCTTAGTGTGAAATAACACTTTAAAAATTATAAAAATAAAGAAGATTGTGAGTTGATATTTAAAGGCATATATAATATATCAAGGTGTATTTTTATTTATTTTAGTTAAATTTAGCTGTTGATAAGTATAGTATTAAAAAACATAATATTTTTAAATAACAGCGACTAAATTACAGTATTTGATATTTAATCTCACGTTTTATTATCAGACTCCTACATGAAAACCTATTATATGAAAAGTCAATTATATGCATTAATATTTTATAAAATACTATAGTATAATATATTTAAATGTTTTAAAAACCTTAAATGTGTACATTTTTTTATTTCCGTAAACGTCGCATTTTATGAGGTAGTCAGAAGGAACCTGCTACTAGTATTTAAA
Source organism: Dione juno (assembly GCA_037127375.1). Taxonomy (NCBI): domain Eukaryota; kingdom Metazoa; phylum Arthropoda; class Insecta; order Lepidoptera; family Nymphalidae; genus Dione; species Dione juno. The sequence goes on from JAXRJS010000067.1 coordinate 7,410,270, forward strand.
TTGAAATAAATCCAAGCAACTACTTTAGCTTTTATTTATTTCTTGCGAATTTTATGTCTACTGTCTTTTATTGTAATAAAATATACAAACGGAGTTTCAGGTGGAGGCGTCAGGTTCGATTCTTACTCGGGGTAATAAATTATTTTCAGTTCCCTATATAGCGGGGAGAACGAATTATATTAATTTTCCTCGCTCTGGTAACAATACATAGCGCGGCGATGGGTTCCGCCACTCAATACGCAAAGTTTCCAAGTCTTAACTCTAGGTTATCTTTGCTTACAATATAAGATATATTACTTAATGACTATATTACCTGTATATGGACATATAGGGCCTACAAGCGGAAGTATATATGTATATGTTCATATATAGGTATACTGTGTTATGCTACTAATTGATTATTACGACTCAATAATATACCGGAAATACTTGTACTATAGAGACACATCTATCTTCAATATTAATTTATAATAACATTAGCTACAACATTGTATTTTGCTTTGTTACTAAATATTTTTTATGTAAGTTTACGAATTACAGAAAATATCATATTATCAAGTATTGTCTAATAAATATATAGCCTAAATAATATAGCCTACAGGCTATAGTTCGGATATTGCAATGAATTTGTGTTTTAAATACAATAAATGTACGCATATATAAAGTATATACTACACATACGATAATGAATAAATACGTATGAAACGGTAATAGCTTTTCATTTAATGTTATACAAGCTTTAGATACTTTTATAGTATTGAATAAATAACGCAGCTCTGCTTTTAAAATAATTTGTTTTAAATTAAATGAATTAACAAAATTCTATTTTCTAGGGAGTCGTAGTAATATTTCTCTCTCCCTCCGCCTCTCTCTATTTTATATTGAGAGGTCAAAGTAAGGGGTTACTTCAAAGGTAGTTTCTAAATTTTATGTATATAATATATACAAAAGCAAATAAAATAACCCAACGATCTGAAGTATTTTATGACAATATCATTTCCGAAAGTGGCAAGGTAGTAAAATGTCAATCCAACACTATATATTAAATAGATCCACCAAAGCTCAGTGACACACTGAGCTTCAGAAAAAAAAAACTATTTAATTGTCACGAAAAACCTTTTTTTTCTGTTTTACGTTTTATTTCTAGTATAATTATGACAGACGCTTTATGTCTAAATTTTAGACATTATGTATTAAGTGGTGGAATTCAACGCCGCGCTTTGTTTTGTTACCAGAGCGAGGAAATGAAATAATTAATTTCCTCTAGTGAGAATCGAACCCACAACTGTCGTGCTTAAAGCCAGACGCTGTTCCACATTAGTATATTTCTTAATTAATTGTTTTATAAATTGTATTTCCTAGGGCGACAACGTAAGTATAACATGCTTGGCGGGCGCCGGTCGCGTGCACGGAGCGCTGGGCTTCAGTTGGGCGAGAGAAAGGTCTCTCTTACCGCTGGCACCGGGAAGGGAAGTCTGGGAAGACTTGTATCCTGCCGGGAGCGTATTAAAGTTATATAATGTTCAGGTTTGTATCTATATATATGCGTTATAGTCTATATTTCATGAATGTTAATTTAACAAACCAAATGGAAGTACAATTTTAGTTCGCCACAAAACAAATAATTTCGTCCTTAATCCTCCATTACTTATAAGAAAGTAAATCTTACGCTTAATTTAATATATAAAGAAAAGACCTAGATAACTAAGTAATAAAACGTAAGACCTAACCAAGATAAAGTTTTAATGAATCACGCGGTATTGTTCTACACCGCTAATTATCCCGCCGGTACTGAAATACGTATAGCGAATGACAAGCGCATTGTTTCGTGTAAATCATTGTTGTTACGAAAAGTACGAGAACGTGTCTTTCTGTTTTACTATTTTACATGTTATATAGAACTAGTGACTTGCACGCGGCTTTACCCGCTTGAATTAGATTATTATTCATTTATTATTAAAGTGGATAGATATCGTTTATCGAAAATTGTAGCCTATATGTTATTCTGATGTATAAATAAGCTTATATTACTGCAAAAGTTTCATCTAAATCCGTTGAGTAGTTTTTGCGTGAAACCGGAACAAACATCGATCTTAAAAAAATCACATTAATAATATTTATAGGACTTACTAATTATATTAAGTCGATCTCTATACAGAGATTTTAATATTATTTTGGCTGGTTAAGCTACACTTACGCCGATTATTTTTGAGATGGGTGTGCGATTGTGGATGTAATCAATATTTTTTATAACATATCATGAGAAATATTAGTCATATAACTTTTTAGTAGAGACACAAATTCCACAATGTACAGAAATTTATAAATAATATAAAATGAATTCATTGAATAATTTACTCTGTAAATAAAAGTACCAATTAACAATTTGAACGGGAAAATTTTAAGGAAATTAAATCCGAATATCGAATTATCCAAAGCGAAATATTTATGATATTAAGGAAAAATTTAAGCTTTCGAATGATTGCCTTTGATTGATTCCAGCAACGCTGAAATATGCGAAATTTTTTTCGTAAACATATATTTTTTCTTATTACCAAATTTATAAATGAGAATCAGCTTATTTGGAAAATATTTTAGAAATCCGGTGAATTCCGATGTCAAGTATCGTCAGTAGCTGGTACTAATGCTAAAGGAGTGACGATGTGGGCGTTGGGTGTTAAGGATGAGGCTTGCGAATCTGAAGCTTCCCATGGTCTAAGGTGGCCTAAAACTGCTCCTGGAGCCCACGCATCTGCAGCGTGCCCTCCTGGACACAGTGGAGAGTCTACCAGGTAACTTAATAATTTTTCATAATTCCCACTTTTTATCAGTATAAAAAGGAATCACACTTATAATTGTAGTTGATTGCTCGAGGATACCAAATGGCTTAATTAATTACTGTCTTCCATTAGTGACCTCGTTTAAATCTTTAAATTGCTTTTAAACTGTTATTAAACTTTACTTTGAAAGTCTGAACTGAATTATTTGCTGGATAACTTGGCCAGCAAATTCAATAACTTTCATAAGATTAAGTAATTTGCGGTGATCTTATCGATTCACTTCTGATCTAGATTTTGCGAGCCGAAGACAACTCAGCATGGAGTCAAATGGATGTCTCCTGACTTTTCTGGTTGCATCGCCGACTCTTTAAAAGATATATACGAACAGGTGAATGAACTCAATATTGTTATTTACCATCTAAAAATGAAATATAAAAATGTTCTAGAAAACAAAGTTAAGTAAACTTATTTAAGAAAAGCGAATGTAAGATAATAAGCAAGCTCTTTTGTAACTTAATTAGGATCCAACAAGATTAGCTTAAGGGTTTATTTCAAATTGATTTATTTATACACGTGTATATTTTAGACGTGCGTTTGAGAAATCCTTTTATAATTCTCAAGAACAAATTTATATGTACATTTTAGTAGCAATAAAAAGAACATGTTAAAGTGATTTCACACGTGTGCGAAATGGGAGTGGAGAGAAGTTAATTAGCGTCCAATATATTGTTATAGAAAATTGTAATTGTAAAAAAATTATAATAAATAAAAAAAAACAAAAATTTTCTCGCATGAAATATAATTCGTTATATTCTTATCCTTAAGATTTATAACTGTTATTTAAAAATATCCTACAGTTCACTCGCATATCCTATGGTTATTCCTGGGAGAATGTGTCTAACGTCGCGCATCAGTATGGAGCAGTTCTAAGGTTCCTTCCCGCTCATCCCGGTGAAGGCACTCTGCCGCTGCAGCATTCCAGGGAAATGCTGGAATATTTGCGTTCAGCCGCTGGAAAGTTCCAGGATAGACAAGACAGTGTATCCCACCTTCTTATTATATATGACACTCTGCTGAAACATCCTGACGCGTTTTTGGATGAAGAGGTAAGCCTGAGCTATAATATAAATATAGAGTTACAATATTTTTAATTATTCGTTTTTTTTAATTTTTTTTATGTTATTTTATGTTAAACTACTTCTAGTTACTAACAATATATATATATATATATATAAACAAACAGGAAAAAAATAATATAAATGATTACTATTTTTTCATTATCCCAAATGATATTGCTGTAAAAATATTCAATACAGATAGATGACAACACTGTTGTATAATATAGATATTTAATATTAAAAAAATATCACTGAGGCAGATCTTCATCATTAATGACGTTCATGTTTTGATGAACACTCGTGAGGCTGTTTATTAGCTCCTACAAATTACGTCAATTAACATGTTAACGGATTATCTAAAGCTCACGATATTGCACGCCCCTTGAATCGATTAATGATTAGATGTTAAAACGATTTATTTTATGTAATTACCCCATATATGGTTTAATATTGCGATAAAAGCCATTTAAAGGGGACCAAAAACGATGTAAAAATTTAATTTAAAAAAATAGTTTATTATAGTTGTCAAATTTGGTCGTAATTATAGAGCTAAAGAATGTTAGCGTATGATTTGTTTTGGTGTCACATATAATGTATGTGTTTTAATAGAAATCTTAGAAAAAAATAATTTTACTTTATTGAATATTACAATTTTATTAAGGCAAAAAAAATCTTATATAATGAAAATAAACAAATAAATAATGCCTTATCATCACAGAAATTGTCGAATATGATATTTAATCTATATTAAATATTTACAAATATGTGTATGACACATAATTTAATATATACCATATTAATAATAGAAATGTGCTCTAAGCCTTGATGAAGACAAACACATAAAGCAATTAATCAACGCCAATTGTAATACTCAAGTGTTATATTCAACACTAATAACAATCCAATAGGCTTCCAATACTCCATCAAAGGTAAATGTGGCGTATGATTGCTTAGGACAATATTAATTGACATTTATATGTAACTTTAAATATACAACGTTTACTTGCGGAGTGGGCTGTAGCAATCGAGAGAGCTTTGAATATTTGGTTAGTCCTTAATGAAATCAAAGCTGTCTGTGGTAATGACTCTATTATTTTGATTTATTGACTCTGTAGATAAAATTATTAGGGATTGGCTGTCTGGAATTGATGTTCAAAGATTGAAATATTATATTATATTTCATTATCTTCATTCATTCATTAATTCATTATAATCATTCATTGAGCCATGACATTATTACTTTTAACTACATATGTGCGCGATTATTGTCAATTAGATTTTAGTTTGACAATTATAGTACGCGGACATGTTTCTAAAAGTCTCTTTTGAGACCTAAGAACATGTCTAAAGTGGAGATCAACATGTTGTGACACTAGGTTATCTACTACATTAGTTAAATGACGCGGAAAATATGATTTACTTCATATGAATTACTAACAAGTAAAGCTATTGAATAAATTATAAATGATTCAACGACACGTAACAAATGAACAATGAAGCTCGATATATATGATGATCCATGAAAACTGAATAAGACTTTCCATTTTCTGCTTAAATATTTATACCTGAAATATTATTGAAAAATCATTTTAGTAGCCTTCCTGACGCAATACAGGTACCCAGGACAAGTGGTAGTGAATTCACTCTTCGCTAGGAAAGCGCGGCGCTGAGTTCCACTACTTTACACGCATTCAATTTTGGACGTAAGCGGGAGACGCAATGTCTAGACACTAGGTTCTCTCTGCCTTTATCGGAAACGGGATACAGTGTGTAAATATAAGTATTTAAATGATTATAAAACATTTGAAATATTGCATTTAATAAAGTACCAGAAATGGACTTTGAAACATTCAAGTATACTAGTAAGTAATAAAATGCCAAGATTTTTTTACATAATTTCTTCAAAAAGTTTATATACTGCCGGAAACTACTTACTGTTTAATATTTGAACATTGTTTAAAATGTCATTCCATAATAAGGAAAGCTAAACATTTTTAGAAAACTTAACCATAGACTTAGGGGCTTGAGCGATATGGCTGTATTTAATAGACGCAGGTTCGATTTCAGCTGTCTTCATATTTAAATACTGCCTTTTAATACTTACTCTTATGTTAAATCTTAATAACTAAAATTATTTAAATATATATACTTAAATAATGATTTAAAGCTTATATAATTAATCATACAAGATTTTTCCTGTGGCTTCGCCCGCCTTATGAAATACACGTAATCTAACACAAAAAGTATTTTGCAATACGAAAACTATATCCCGAGATAAGAACGTCCAACCATACAAACTCTACACCTTATAGTATTAGTATATAGAATAAGAACGCCACTTTACAAATTAAAAAACAATTTCTGTAACATAAAACACCATCAACATTTACATAACAATAATTAAAACATGAACACGTGAAATCCAATAAGGGCCTCATTAAGGGCCATACAGGTCCCGAGTTGTTGATTAACAAATGTTTGGAGATAACCAGCAGCTTAATATCCCCACTGAGAGAACCCTCGCATGTGACAACATCAATGATCTACGCGCACTTGAGTGTACCTCGGGTGTATTACGTTACTTGATATGTGTATGAGCGTGTATGAATGTTATACATGGTGTTTGTATTTACTTTGAAACTTTGCTACACGATATATTTGTTAAATAGACCAACTAATTTTCATTTGTATATATGAACTTTAATACAGTAAACGGAGGCTTTGAAGTTTCTTTGCTGTGTTTTAGCGATAATGTATTTAAGAAGTTATATTATTCTTTGCTTTCTTTTAGCGTTAGTATATCTTAATATAGAATTGAGGTCTACTTTTGCTAATATATCAGTAATTTGATGAAAAAAAATATCTATAATTCCAATTAAGTAAAGAAAACTTAGTGTTTCAATTATTTCTTTAAGTTGGTATAATATAAGTACCTAAATTTTATGATAGAAGAGATAAATTCGGAGTAAGAATGAAGACATCAAATACAGCATGTAACATCTAAAATGATCAGGAATTCCTAAAATCACTGAAATGCGTAAAAACTCAATAACTAAACTTTTTTTTAATACATTTTCAGAAAATATACGAGTTACAAAACGCAATAGTAGACACAGCGGCTATGAAGGATAACCTGGACCACCAGTACCAAGAATTCACCGTAAAGACCAAGCAAGTGAGAGAAGACAGTGCAGCCCACTTTACGTTTGTTCCAAACCCTGGGCCTGACGAGTGGCTTCTTACTTCCACTGGAGTGGAACTTGTGCCTAAGACTGGAAACGCTTCCGTGGTAGCCGTTCAGTACCACGATTTGGCTGCTCGGTTACCTTCTTTGAGAAGATCAATTGAATTTAAGTATGTTTTAATTAAGTTGTACTTTTTATTGTACCACAATTATTTATTAATAATAGTATCTGATGATAAAATCAGGTATTGATTTATAAAAACGCAAAGGCGGTGAAAGATCTCTTCCGGTAACTTTTTATATAAACTTATACAATATGCGAAAGGGGCAAGGATCAAAGAGGTCAAAATAAAAAATTAAAAAAAAATGCCTCGTATTCGGGCGGAAAACGAAGAACGGATTATATACACTAAGTAAGAGAACTTAACTGCCTGCCTGCCTACCCTACTATGCTAAAAAGAAAAGTTATTGAGGCTAATTTTACTCTATCGCGAATATATAAATTGAAACAATATTTACATATATTTAAATAAAAATGATTTACTTCTATTAACTTTTAAATTTTACGACGTTTTTGTTATCATTACTTTACACATACATTTTCATTTTTGTATTTTTTTTCTTAAATATTAATTTCATATCCTATCCATTATTATGTTTTATTATTTCTTTCTTTTTATTTACTTATACCCACTATACTGTGTGGGCGTACAGCACGTCGGTTTCCAGGAGCGGCCGGGAAGTCGAGTTCCAGCTAGCGTCCGCGCAAGTGCAGATATCGGCGAGTAGGGACGACGACCACACAGTCACTCTACTGTTTGTGCATTCGAAAAATTATACTGCTATAGGTAATTTTATAAACCTATTTCTTATACATATTTATCTGGAGTTAGTAATTTCCGTAATAACTTAGCTATTTATATGTTAAAAGTAAGAAGTAACAGCATACATGTTTTATGGTAAAGGTTTATTATACTATTTTTTCCTCTTCTAGGTTCAAAACTAGCCTGCGGGTTTCGTACCCCAACTGAACCTCGAACATGGGTGACGAAGGCGTGCGAGGTGCGCGTCCCGGAGCCCACGCACGTCGCGTGCCGCTGTAAGGGACTCGGGACGTACGCCTTGTTTACTATTGCTAGGTCTACGTTGGTAAGTGTTTCTTATTGTTTTATCTAGTTCTATTTTGGTTATTGTTAATATAATGCATTTAAGGCCCAAACTTCGGGAACACGCTGATTATAAGTTTACTCACTAAACTCAATGGATTAATGATTTTATGTTTAAAAATATTTTGATTACTTCTCTCTGGTCGTTCTTGGTATTTGTGTTGTCTGTCTCTAAAAATCGGTGGAAATTGGAAAAAGAATATTTTAACTAATTCCCACTCCTTTCTCCACAAAGACCTAAGTATATTGGAAGCCAAACATTTTATTAATCCTTAGACAAAACAAAAAACCATATGCCATCGAGATTTACTTTAAACGTGATCTATTTTCAGTCATCAGAATGAATTATTTTCATTTCTTCGCTCAGGTAATAAAACAAACCAATAAACACGCAGTATATAAAGAAAATGGGAAACGGAGCTTGTCACCAATAGATTTCATCTGCCTTACCTGCTATATGCGAATTCAACGTGAAGCTCAAAAAAAATTATCTTAAATTCTCAAAAACAGACAGAAGCCGAAAAGGACTTACGGGGGGTGGTTAAGATAACGGTCGGCGTGGGCGGCGCCATGTGCCTGGCGGCGGCCGCCCTGCAGCTCCTCAGCCTGGTGCCGCGCCGCACCGCACGCCTCCCGGTGCTTCTCAAAGCTGCGACGGCCGGCACTCACTCCGCCGCAGTGCTCACCTTACTGGAGTGTGATACTCGACAGGTATTGTTTAGAGTTATGAGCTTGTTTTATTGTATGGATATTGGGTATATGAAAGGTATCACGTAAAAAATGAGACCTCTCTTTAAAGTCGTTTGATAAAAATTAATAAATTCTCAAAAAATTTATGCCGGTGTATTAATAAATATCTTGTTATGAATATGTAATTAAAATGTTTGTAGCGTTGTGATTTACTTATGTATATTGTGTACCTATGGAGCAAAGGAAAAATTAAACTTGTAGACTTCACTTTCCATCAGTAATAAAAGTCTACTCACAGTTAGCACTAAGTATATTCAACACCACTGTAAAACTACATGTAGTATAAACATATAAATAGCAAAACAACGTTGATTTAACACAATATAGTTATTACAAAGTCAACCACTCACATATAATTGGCTCTGTATACCGGAATACATGAAACTAGTCTGGATACAGAGGATATCTTTTATTTTTACTGTACTATATTTCTAGCTTATTGTTTACAAAATTGTACCAAAACTTATGTTAAATGTAATAAAGTTTATGATTATTATTATTATTATTATTATTATTATTATATAAAATAGAACACGATTATTAATATAATAAATATAATAATAGTGAAAACGAAAGTAGCTCTTCGAATGGCATCGACTGTTAGTTATAACTTTGTCAACTACCAATACGGGGGCTAGATCAAGACGCGACACCGTCATGACTCGGTCGACTTTCGTTTGTCAGAAGGCTACATACGAATACTTATGATAAAATACATATATTCTATTTAATAATATTATGTATGTATATAAATGTGGATTATATACGTGATAATCTTGAAATATAAATGTTATATACTAAATAAATGCTAAATATAAATAATACTTTTCTACAAATTTATAAGTCCACGCAATCGATAAATACGAGCTTCTAGTTGACCTCGAATTATGAAATTTGGCAAACAATGAAATTGAATTCCCGTTGAACCAGAACCTTGAAATTTGTACAGAACCCTAGGTGCACCAGTGCAATTCACACTTAATTGATATATGTCTTACACATTGTATGTTGACTATACACATCTCCACATACGAGTACATTGCCAGGAGGAGGCGTGCCCGGGCGCGCTGGGCTGGGTGTGCGCGGCGTGCTGGTGTGCGGGGTGCGCCGCGCTGTGCGCGCAGCCGCTGCTGCTGCAGGCCGAGCTCGCGGGGCGACACCAGAGGGCGCCTTCTGTGGCTTTGCTTGCCGGTATGCTTATTAGTTTAATATTACAGTGGGATTGCTAGGTAGTTGATGAGAACTCCATGTGAGTTGTGAGTTTGATCACCAATTATGGCCACGGTTAAATTATATCTATTTTTTGTATGACAAAACAAAAAAATAAATATAATTAAACAGTTCTTATTACCTATTTGTAAATAGGTAAATATATAATTATTTTTCGATAATCTAGGCAAAAGACCAAAACAAACTGCATATAATTTCCATATCGAAATACTGTGGCTTTACATGCGGCTTCGCCCCATCGGTCAAATGGAAATAACTAGGAATTGTAGGTTGGTAGGTTGGTATGGATGCTACGATTATGTAGGAGTTTCATTTGACACGTCCCATGTGTCCGCGGTAAATCATTAGGTTACATCGAAACAATTTATCTATTATATAGCTTTCAACAATGTCTTGTCGACAAATCGATAGACCTATCCAACAAATAAAGATTTTTTTCTATTCGAACCAGTAGTTTCAGGGATTTGGACGTTCAAGTTACGAGCGGCAAATATTTTTTAACTTAGCGGTTGCGAAATGTTTGTGATGTTTATACCTAGATCGTGGCCCTTGCTAATAAAAAGTATATAAAAGTTCCCAAGAAGAAGCTGGTTACACCTGATAACGAGATAGTACACGGCCCACAGGCGTGTGCACGCTGGCCGGCCTCACGGCGCGGCTGTGGGGCGGCGCGCCGCTGCAGCTGGGCGCCGCCGCGCAGGCCGTCTGCGCCGTCAGCTGCGCGGCGCTCGCGCTGCTCTGCCTCGCGCTGGCGCTGTGCGCCGCGTTGCGGCTTCGCAGTATCACGAACAAGGTGCCTGTCGAACGAAGAACGTTTTTGAAAGATAGGTATGGAATTTTCGTCCTCACGATGAGATGCTTTTACTTAATAAGTTATTAAAATAGTTTTTTGATAACAAATACCTGGTCCGCAGAGCGCGCGTGGTGCGGCACACGCTGGCGGCGCTGGCGTCCACGAGCGCGGCGCAGGCGGCGGGCGTGTGGTGGGCGCAGCCGGGCCCGCGCCGCCTGCCGCACGTGCTCGCGCTCTCCGCCGCTGCGCTCGCCAACGTTAGTATACACACACAACTTACACACATGCACGTATATATTTTCACACCTCTATAGCCTAGTTTTATTACTTTAACGACCTTACAACTAAACAAATATTCAATCTATTGACCTCCACATTATATAATGACACCCCCACATCTCATACTGAATATAAAAGCTTTATGTACATGAATTTATGTTAAATAAACTATATATTCTTCGGTTTTCATATAACTCCTTTCAAACCTGATAAAAAGTGTTTATTTTATAGGAACTCTGATCGCATATACCTACAGATTGTAGACTGCCTAGATGTTTGTCGATAGTCTGTTGACTATCCAGAACAAAAAAAAATATTTTAAATTAACCCATCGCTACGTAAGATACTCACAACTTATATTTACTTGATCTCTAAAGGACTAATCAATCTATATAATATTTTGTGAGTCTTCAAAATTCAATTTATTTGTCTATATAATATGTACAATATAGTGCATTCTTATATGTATTTATTTTATAATATTCCAGGGCATAACAATGTTGGTGTGCTACGTTATAAGAGACGAGCATTGTCTACAATCTGCGCGGAGACTCCTCTCACTACCGTCGAGTAGAGACTGGCAAGAGTCTCCTGCTGGAGATACCTCTCTTAGTCGTAAGTGCTGTTTATTAACCTAAAAAATTATACGAAAGAAAAAATATTCCATTAATTTATGATTTTTTTTTCTTTTTATTAAAACAACATATAGCCTGCTTCGTTAGCATGGACTATGAAGCGTAAAATCACATTTTATATTGTTTCCGTGGAAATGTCAAGTAATCGTCTCTCAATGACATGTGCATGCCAGATTTCAGCCTCCCAACGCTCAATCTGTCAGTCAGTAACTCAGTAATGGAAGAGGTCTATATATACTTATATGACAGCAAAGACAGGGAAAAGTACAGTTAATCCCACAAAGGTCTCGTACATCATCCCAATATTATTATCAGTTTTCATAACCATCCTTATCTTAATAGCTCAAAAATTATGAATGTTAACGACAATTAACGTTCGCTCGCGTATCTTGTGTTGACGTAGCATTGCCTTAACCTTAAGGAACTTCGATCACGAACAAGTCCGAGTGAAACTGCCCATTAAAATATGATTTGTGACGTCTTACTGTGTTTTCTTAATTGAATGAACGCTTTTAAATCAATAAATATATTAGTTTCAGTTTTGTTTGCTTTGTTCCAATACAGTGTATATAAAGCAAGGTGGAGAAGTTGAGAGTAGAGGAGGTGCTGGTATAATAGAGTCGACTTCGTCTCCAGTGTCGCCGCTCGCGTCTTACTGGCGAGCGCCCGGACTTGAGAGCCCCGCTAGGATGCACAGGTACGTTAAATATATGTATATGACGATATATAAATATATGTTTCACGCAATTTCTCGGCTCATAGAACCTTCTCACATTATTCCCCACTTTCCGTTCAATTTTTGAGACATTGCGTGTTGAGAGGTGGAACTCAAGCTGCGCTTTGTCTTGTTATCAGAACGATGAAGGCCTTCCCCAGAGTTGGAATCAAACCCGTCCTGGGTTTGATCATCATCACGTTTATTTTATTTCCTTTCTGCTTCTGATAAATGCGGGGATTTGTGAAGCTTGAGTTACTACTACATTGTCTTTATTTATAACCCAACCCGCTCCTTTCATCCTCGCCATAAATTAGTAAGCACTGCCTTTTATTCAGATAATAATAATAATAATTTTATACCTTACAGAAGGCAATCTACACCAGACAGTCGAGCAGATATTGTCAGGTGTGTTGAGTACAAGGACTCACTGCTAAGCCCATTAAGATACGATGGACACCACGTGACCACCACTCACGCTGTATGCGACCTCATACCACATACCCCTCGTAACCCCCAAAATCCTCATAGCCTCCACAATTCGCTAAAACCTCACAGCCCCCAACCCGAATACATGGCCCGAGTGTGCCTCGAGCTAGGAGTACTAAAGAGTCCTCCGGTCGAAACTCCTCTCCTGACATGCTCAGTAGACTTCGAACCTTACGACAAAACTATCGACACGTCAAAGGAGGCGTGCACAATATGCGTACAATCTAATCCGGATGTCTCCAAATTAACATCTCCTCCTATAAAAAGTTGTTTGAAGAAAACCAAAAAGGACTTTTCGTCCAGTATGTCCTTACCGTCCATGGACGTGATGGACAAGTCCAAGTCAGATATAGAAGAAGTCAACAGAGAGTGGAACAGGGCGTACGACTCTCCTGACTCAGATCGAATGCTGAACAAAATATCTGACGATCTAGATTTTCTTCTGAACAGGACTCACGAAAAAAGTACGAACTTAGGCCAAATAGAGGAAGCCCCGACTTAGGAAATAAATATAGATAAATAAATAATTAAATAGCAAATGGTAACAGGGGTGCGTTTGTGTATATAGTTTGTTTTCTATAAGAAGGTGTAAATTTACTATTTATATGTAATGTATATAAAGAATATGCAGGCGAGTATCGTTATAACTTTTGTAAATTTTTTTTATCTTCATTTATACCATGTGTAAAGTTTTTATTCCAGAAATACCAATGATGTGTGGGTTTATGTTGCTTAATTTTAACATATATTCTTTTTATTTCATTGAACAATATTATCATTGAAAATATTTCAAATGATCTATTTTAAGCAATATTATTTTTCCATTAAAAATAAAAAAAAACAATAAACCAGAAAAGTAAAGTGTGATATATATAATGAAGACGTTTCTGGATAATTTACTTGTAATAAGATAAAATAGTCTTACTTACTCTAAAATAAAGATTTTGTTGCAAAATTGTGTAAATAATGTAACAAAATTTTGCTGTCGTGGTTTTATAGTTGAGACATTATATATAGAACAATCTTAAGTTATTTTTTTAAATATATTTTTACGGTCTAAGTAGGTGAAATACAAGTATGAATCTTTTTATATCAGCTTAACGGTGTATCGCTGTATTGTACGGTGTACGTTGCACATATAGCATTAGACACAAAAAAGCCTACTGTCAAGACTCTCCGTTCTCAACTCTCTGCTTGAATTTACAATGTTTCGTATCGAAAAATAAAATACGGCTTTCCATGGCGCAAAAATGAAAAAAATCATTCCTCCAATTGGAGATTCCAACCCACAACGATCATATTTACACAAACATTTTTTCCAGAAAAGTACACAAGAAATGTGTGAAAGAATTAATTAAAATCAATATATTTTAAGCTCTCTACATAGAAAATTCTAACATTTATTTATAAGATAGTCACATCAATGTATAATAAGTACATTTCAAAATCCTTGTAAATTCTATACCTAGTTGTAATTTGTAAATAACATAATTTAAGATAAATACAATTTTTTAAACAAGTAATATATTTTAAGTTTTTTTTTTTAAGAATCTACTACCTATATCTTATTTCTTTTACTACACCACTTTACTTTCTATATATCTTTTAAATAACTAATTTTCATTTTAACATTTTCGAATGCTAGTCAAATTGTATTTACACGCAATAGCAATATAATGAACCGCTATGATATTTTAGTTAAAGTAAAATATACAAAATCTACATAGAACAAATATTTTTATTATATTATCTGTTGATACATGTGATATATTTTCTCTATAATAGCTTACAATAAACAGTATTAGAGTACAAAATAATTTATTTAGATTTAAATTTATACCTAAATGACAAAATTAGCAAAATATACGTGTTTTATTTTAAAATGTTAAAACTTGAGACGAATATTGTATTTTAGTTATAAACGCATCTCATCAGACTATAATTTGTTCAGCCAAAATACAACGTTTGATAACTGCCATCTAGTATTTAATGATGATATCTATTTGAATATTTTTGATTTTTTTAATAAAAAAGAAAAGAATATTAACGAATAAATTATATAAATTATTATTTATTAACTTTTTGTTAGTTTCTGGTATTGCTAGTTAAAGCTTAGTTATTTTACAAGCTTCAAATTTAATAGTTTTTTAACTTTACGACTACATTTTGAAGGTGTTATTAAAATATTATTACAATACAAACCTATTAAAGAACAATATTCGTGACAAGTGTATCTTAATTTTGTTTTAAATATTAATAACATATTATGACAAAAAGTATTAAATAAAAGTTACCAACGCTCTATTCATAAATAATTAGAAGTATTTTTTTTTATTTTAAACTTTCAGTATACGATTATTATTTAAGTTTATTTAATGCTTTTAGTTTTTTTCAAATAATAATAATGTTAAATTTGTCCAAATCGGTGTTTTTTATCGATGTTAAATGTAAATAAAATGTGTAAATACGTTAGAAACGATTCTAAGCGAATTATGTATACATTTTACGTTAAATCGAGTACGATATATTTTTATTTACAATTAAATACATTTTTTTACTATTTAATCTGATTGTTTTATTTGTCTCTTAAAATATACGTGTTGTTATCCTTAACACTTTAAGGATAATTCCTTAATATTTTTATTAATTATCATTTTCATTTATATTCATAACATTTTTCCAATCCTTGTGATAAACAGTACTCAGTGGAAACAAGATGCATAATATGTCTGTCATATTTTTTTATTTTTTAGCTTTGGACTCTATAACAAGGTGTGTAAAAACTTCTATCAAAATATATGTAATATTATTAATTAAACTATTTAAGTATGATTTGTTTTGCGGCTGGAGGTCAATACCGGGCTTTGTCTTCTTGCCAGATCGAAATGAAAATAATTCATTCTCCGGGGTTTAGCTTGAACTCAATACCAGTCCAGTAGGACTGCGTCGCGATGGTCTCATTCGTTTCTAATGATTTAAGAAACACTCCAGTTGTTTCAATTTATATATTCTATTTAACGAAGATATGATCAAAACTGGAAGTTTATAGTAGATCTATATAATAAATATCCTTGTAGTAATATATTTTTAAATTACTCTTTTATCATAATAAACATGATTGTATAATTGGCGAAATAAGGTATTAGGATACATAATATAGTAGGTATCATCAGAACTATTTGCAATCAAAAATATTTTTAATTAAGTAGTACTTATTTACTACTTCTTCGGTTTCAAACATTCTAGAAAATATTTAAAAAAAAAAACACCTTTACCCATAAAACTATTTCAAAGTTTTTAAAATAGTTTAATATTATAAAAAAAGTGTGTTCAAAATTATATTACAAAATATATAAATTGAATGAAATGTGTGTACAAATAATAACAATTCCAAATAAAATCTTTATTAAAGATTAACATTGACTGGATTGAATGTTCCTTACGTCTAACATGTGGTTACATATACTATCAAGCTCAACATTCATTATATTTTATACACGGTTATAAATATTAGTGCCAAAAACATAGTTTTTAGAAACATTCAGAAACAAATAATAAACATTGAATTGAAATAAAATAATAAGCATTATTAAGTAAGATTCTGGTTGACCATCAGTGTGACCACAATGCTTATGGAGAAATTCTTCATTTCTATAAAATACAATATAAAAATAAATTAAGCAGTACTTAAAATATTTTGAGTTTGAAAACGTACTGATAAATTTTCTTACAAATAATACAATTTAATAATTGAAAATGTGTCTTAAAATAGTACTTAACAAATAATATATTTTTTAATATCTATGATATTGTTGTTTCTGAATGTTTGTCTATGACATTTTATAATATACAGATAAAATATTTAAATATTAACGTATTACTTAAAAGTTTACAGATACGCTTAAATAAACTGACACGAGTAGACAAGCTATAAATATTAACAATTTATTAATAAAATATGAATATTCTTTTTATTGAAGGCCATTGTTTTATATAATATAACATTATATAACATTCAAACTTTTTCTAACTTTTACTAATTTGAATATAGATAATATTTATATTTGTTCGAATATAACATATATAGATATACTAACCCATTCTGAAAATTTCTAAACAAGTTAACTTTAAAAATTCATTTATATATACACTTTTATCTGAAAAAGCTTGTCTACTCTAGAATTCAATATAATAAACACATTTAATGTCACATGAATTTACTTAAACGACATAAAACTATATTTCGGGGAAACTTCCATGGATATATTTATTTTATCTTAATATATGTACTTATACATAGAACGGGGTCACTGTAAAAGTTAATTAGGCATCGGATTATTTTCGGATTTTTTTAAATACATCACATATAAAGCGTGATTCATCAACAGATATGTACTTTTTTATTAAATATTAATATTAATTTAATTAGAAGCATATTACTATATAGAAAAAGCCCATAGATTTACATGACTATTTAACAGGTTTCTTAACAACACTTATTTACACTAATATATACATATATAAAGTAAATTTACTCATATAGAGATATTTAATCAGTCAATAAACAATTTAGACGACATTTATTTTAAATGGTTCAATAAGCCGATGTCTATTTAACAATAGTATTTAAAAATCATCATCTCATGTTTGAAACAAGGTGTATAAGATATCACACACTTAGAAAAGTGACCTAACTCAAAAATTTATATAACTTCTGACTTTCTTAGCGAAATAACAGGCTTTTCTAAAACTCCATGGTCATTTCACACAAATATTTTTT
Organism: Dione juno; assembly: GCA_037127375.1. Taxonomy (NCBI): domain Eukaryota; kingdom Metazoa; phylum Arthropoda; class Insecta; order Lepidoptera; family Nymphalidae; genus Dione; species Dione juno. The sequence continues at coordinate 7,428,189 of JAXRJS010000067.1, forward strand.
TTTTTAAATTAGGTCACTTTTACTCTAAATATTTTGTTTATATATATAAATCAATTTTTCTTTTTATATATGGACGTGTGGAGCTCCACCTTAATTGAAAAAGACTATACACACATTACGAATTAATCGCAATATAAATGTTACATTAAATACAAAACAAGCGACATTAATTACTTTAAAAACAACCTGTCACGATTAGATTAAGCTGTTACTGGCACATACGTGACGATAGAGACGCTCCGGATATCCGTAACCGATTACTTAGAGCTCAAGAAATATCACCTCTTTTTTTAATTTTTTTATGTACATCAAAGAATATTTGTTACGATTACAAAATATGAAATAATCGATGTTGTATTTTATTTTAAGTTAATCTTAAATCGATTTTACAAGTGACATAACATGTATTATATAAAATGATATGAGACATTATGTTTTTGTATATAGAATAATTACATATAAATAAAAAATGGCAAAGTGGGTGGTATCGGATTGTATAGAAGAGTTGGATATCGAGCTCCATGGCGTGCCATTGGAGAGGCCTATGTCCAGCACTAGCAGCAGGACGGAGACCGGCTGATAATAAAAGTGATCAATGATAACGTTAAAAATGAATAAATGGGTTAATTGATTCATTATATGACAACTTTCTTTTGTGACAATTTTTCATCAAATATGAATATTCATTGCATCTCTATATGTTGTTTAGATTACGTCAAATCTAGAAACTTCTATGACGTTTATTCATAGACATTTCTATACATTAATTTTCAGAAGTAAAAAGGTGGCTCGATTAATACAAACAACAATTACATACAATATAATACAACAGTTAAAATTTTCTAATTAGTGCTAAACATCTAAAATTTAAACGTGAATTTAATTATTTGGTTTAAAGCAAAGCAATTTGGAAAAGAATAATTTTAATGTCGCTCACACCACTATTGCAAATATTTAGTCAGTTTGGTTAACTTAAATAGAGTAAACAGATCATAATTTACAGTTATTAATCATATATTTATTATCTAATATCACTCGCCGTGACCTCCACCTCTGGAAGGTTACACCAAGCGTGTACTTTAGTCCATTTAAAACTCGGCAAATACTCGCGTTGCGTGCGACGCAGGGAAGGAGCATCTCACTCTAGTCGCGCATATCTGGAAAACGGATGGAAACTATAATTAATAGAATACAAGTGTATTTTAATGCAAGTTACTAGGGGAATGTCATGTAAAGCGATGGTAGTGGGTTTGATTACTACTCTAAAATGAACGGATCACGGAGGACGCAGCTCTTTACTCTGCTTTATTTACGCAGAAAGTACAAAAACTTGCATACATTATTATACAAACATTATCACGTGTAATAGTTAATGAGAAAATTCATTAATGTAACGCGTTCATTGCAGTATTACGTTATCACTTGTGATAGTAGCTGATAACAAGTCTGGTAAATGTTTCTACACTGGTCAATTGTATCTGTAAAATGAATAGATTTATAGAGAACTATGTACATATATAGACCAAGGATTTCTATACAATAAATATTTTAAAACAAATAATATAATAGATTTTTAAATATATTAAATAGATATTAAATATTTATATATATATATTTATTAAATATTTATATATTTTACTAGATAAGCTATGACAGAGTTGATATCGCCACATTAGTATTTTTATAGATGCCTGTGAGAAATATAATACATATATAAATACAACTGTTTTCAATAAATTCGAATAAACGGATACGTTATTTGTTTATATATATACAACAAGCAAAATAAAAAATTAATAAAACAAAATCTACGAGGAAAATAATAAATGTAAGAAAAAATCGGTTCGTCCTGTATTTAGAGATTTTTAAGTGACCATTATTTATCTATATCATGCATTATTTTATAATACGTAGGTATACACGCCTTTGTCTATATCATAATTAGAACAATATTACGTCAACTAAAGTAAATGTGTAAGGGCTTAAAGAATTATCTAAGATAATCTTTCTTTCAATAGAATGTGTTTCATACAAAGTAGTTTTGAAAATGTACATATATCACTTCGAAATTTTAACAAGTTGTAGTCAGTGCCTTTAGTGGAAGTTAACGAAATATATATAAATGTGTGTGTATATATATATATATATATATATATATATATATATATATATATATATATATATATATATATATATATATATATATATATATATATATATATATATATATATATATATATATATATATATATATATATATATATATATATATATATATATATATATATATATATATATATATATATATATATATATATATATATATATATATATATATATATATATATATAGTATATATATATATATATATATATATATATATATATATATATATATATATATATATATATATATATATATATATATATATATATATATATATATATATATATATATATATATATATATATATATATATATATATATATATATATATATATATATATATATATATATATATATATATATATATATATATATATATATATATATATATATATATATATATATATATATATATATATATATATATATATAAACTATTTATATTTATTTATATATAATCAAACATTTTCTAAGCTATTTTGTTAACTTTGTTTTATTAATGAAACATAAACTAATAAATACGACAAGAAAGAATTATTTTTTATTAGATCATTACATCGATGAATTCATTGGAAAGTTTACATTTGCAATAACTGCATATTGCAATTTGTTTACATTACGCACACTAAATGACTTGTGTGACGTCAATGTGAATGAACAGAACCGGATGTTTAATAAAAAAAATATATTAAATATATATAGTATATTTTTTATATTTCGGAATTTCATCTGCTTATATTTTTCTGTTTAATTTCAGACTTAGTATTATTATGTATAGAATATGTTCGTAAATACAAAAATATATGTCCCTGTCATTGTTTTATTTAACTACATATAGAGTAACTAAAAATCTTTTTAACCTATATAAAAAAGTGTTTTTAATGTTTTCTACGCAATACCTTCGATAAATTGTTTATGATAATTGCTTTTTGTAAGGTAAATCATGTTTCAAGAGTTTATTCATATAATTTTTACGACAATTTAATTTAGCGGTTTTTGAAAAAAATTAAAACATCAACCTTCTACATATAGGCATAGGATGGATTAGAAGTTGTTATAGGTATTAACTTAAAGAACATATTAGGTACTAAGAACTGAAGGATCTCAAGTCCAAATATAGAGCGCTAGTTAGTTTATTCCAGACGAGTAATAGGAGGAAACGTAGGCGTTGGATAACATAGCTAGAGTTCCCAATTAATGTAACGAGAAACCATAGAGGTCATTATTATGTCATGACAGTATGTTTTGTATTTTATCGTCATCAACTATCGTGGTACAATGGGGTACCACTATAGTGGAGGGTACACCTTCAAATAGGTCGGGTGTTTGCAATTTATCAATACATTTTCATAATTAGTTACGTCCATATTTAATATGAATAAAAAGAGTAGTGCCCATTATGTTTTATCCGCATTACACAGAATATACTATAACATATACACAGATACGATACAACTAATATTTATTAATTGAATAATTTTATAATTATTAAAAAGCGTAACGTATTAAACACACAATATTTTTTTATAGATCGTTGACTTGATACGTAGTGGTAAATAATATTGCTAAATTTATGTCATCAAATTTGACCGCTAATTGTGAAGTCGTTAAGAGCGTTATCCAGACTCTTGACTAGTTGAGAAGTTTATCTCAAGGTCGAAAGAATTATAGCTACAGAAGTTACTGTTATTACTACTTACACTAAAATACCTATTAATATTAGGAAGTAAAAATATTTTCAAGTTAATAAATTAAAAAATAGTTTGCTTATGTTTAGCCTCATTTACACATATAGGTAAAAGTTGTGAAATTTGTCATATCTCCACCGGAACTAAACTAATCCTATGAAATTGGCAGATTACAAGAGAAAAACTGGCAACACCTTTACATTGATCTTTTAAAATAATTACATACTTTAAAACAAACCTGCGCTGTCTCGGCCGCTACAACTGAAACAGATCATCGTGGGCTCTCTCCAACCTTTTCAGAGAACTATCTACCCGGCGTCCCTGGGTCAGGGCGGAGGGCGGTGGCGGCAAGGGCGGCGGTATCACCTCGTTGTACGACGTCGACGCGCCCATCGAGGCCGACTGTCTGAGGCGGGCAGTCGGCCGATGTCTGACGAAACCGTCTTCTAGATCTTTTACGAATCTGTAATTTTAGAGTGCAATGTTAATCATTAATTAGCAGTTGAATTCACATCACTATTTTCTCTAGATGTAGTCAAACGTTTAAAGTTTAAACGTTGTTTTAGTCAGTCTAAACAGAGATGAGTCGGTATTGTCGAAAGAATAAAGTAATTTGCTAACAAATGCTATGTCTATAACAGTGTAAATATAATATATGAATGAATGTATTGACCTAATATTTTCCTGATATTTCATTGCATTACTTTCATATGGACTAAGCACACACATTTGATGTCCAAAGTCAAACATTGATATTTGATATTAGTTCAATTGAGAAATTAAGTAATTAATAAATAATTATTAGTTTAAACAATAAATGATATTGTTAATTCAATTTAAAACAATGAAAGTCAATTACAAGAAGGATATCATTTGAGGAAAATTACTTGGAATATGGATTTTGCAACAGTAATCTATAAAAAATGTGAGTTGCCCCAAACATTCTGAAGCAAATTATGAGAGGAAATCTAATATGTATGTACCATAGTATTCGTTAATAGAAATACATACAAATATTTATAAATAAATAATATACTAGTATTTTTGATGCTTTAAATCGATTCCATCTTTATATTTTACGCAAGTAGACCAAATAATGATTTAATTGCAGGAAACTCAGTGCATGCGTGCAAAGTACCACATCTACTTAAACTAGGTAAATGTATTACATGGGCTAAATAAAAAAAATGCATGCCAAGTATACTCAAACCGGTTGATTTACTACTACGTTATTTATCATCAAGTTACTGAGAGCAGTGATTTTTCATTACAATGTCTTTTTTTTTATGAAAACCATATTTCAATCGTGTATAATCACGAAAATATATATTTTTCCATTCATAATATAGACTCTAAATATCGTGTATTCATAATATAGACTCTAAATATCGTGTAAATCAAACTATTATATATATTATATTAAATAATTTCTTTAACCAGCTTCATTATTACAGCATACAAAGACTTATGGGCCAGACCATATCGGTCTGTGTCTATTATATACAGTGATCAATAAGGATTGTAATAAAGGCTATCACTTCATCACATATTTCCGTATCGATACAGGTTATCGATCAAAATAATAATAATTATAATTATGTCCCCTAAAATCGGGATTATTTACAATATTGATGTTATAAATAAAAATCGATACCGATTTGTTTATAAGAAGGAAAAATTGAAGAAGAATATTTGTCACTGGGAAGGAAATGAAAATAAGTCATCAATTCTGAATATTTAGCGCTGTAGGTACACAAAGACGAACTATAAATATTGTTTTATTCAGTGATAACAAATTTTCTACTAAATACTATCAAATTAAACTATATATATACATTCAAAAATATATTATCATTTTTAGAACATCCGCAAAAAATATGAGTACAAAGGAATTATTTATAGAATGCAAAACGGAATTGGGTTCGCGTCGTCAATTGACCACTCACGAACAAACCTCATTTCATACACATCATGAACTTTATTACTGTGCTATAGAGATTAATATGACGGGTAGAGTTTATAAAATATCGAAGTGTTTATAGCTGAAGTCGTTAAACAGCCGAAAGTGTGAATGCTGTTATGAAAACAAGTTTCTTCACGATTCATCATAAAATCTTTCAGAGATATTTACTAGTGCATATTAAATTTCAACTGGGAATAGCGAATTTTAATGCGAAAATGCAATGTATTGTTAGAAACATCAAATTATGTGAATAATATATTTAGTTCACAAATATATGGACTTTTTATTGTAGGAAGTGGTGTAATTCTGTTCCTATAAAAGCAAAGTTTATGTGTTTATATATGTATATATATGTGTATATATGTAGAAAATGGAGGCAATTAAATTGGTCTTGACTTGAAAGAAGTATTGCGTATATTTACGTTATATAAAATGACCGCACCAATATCGATTTAGAAACGTTGCCAACTTTGGCCAAACATAAATTGATTAATTATTCTCTACTCGTACGCTTTAGTTATGTTGTTTGTAATGTTATAATTTAAATGTAACTTCAATATAACCGCTACAACCCTATGGTATTTTATATTCGAAAATATATAAAAAATTAAAAATAGTCCTTTAAAAGTTACATCATCGTTAATGACATTCATAAAAACAACAAAAATAAAATTGACACAAAAAAATATGAACTACTTTAGAAAAGTCATGTTTAAGTGTTTTTCTTTCGGATAATATTCAAAGCAATCAACAAGCGAAAAAACTGCCTTTAACCATTTTTTGTTTAAGCGCTATAAATAATCAAATAATCATTGTAAATCTACATTAGGTTATATTATACTCTGAAAGTCTCTTGAACGAGATCAAATTAATGGACGCGAGTGATTGCATAACACTTATTCTATAGTTACATATCGAGAACCGATAAATACACGCTATTACCAAAATTAAAAAGTCACCAGTCACCGTCCACGTCAGGGAATGGCAGCCATGCTTATGTAGGATTCCGCACCACCCCTAGTTTAATAGATAAGCTGATGTCTTTGAATTTACTTCCATGACACATTTATTATTTAACGTCTACATACATGTCCACGTCACTGGACATGTTTTTGTTCACATATTCTTGTTATCAGACTAAGTAGACTGACAAAGAAAAAATCTTGAGTGACCATATGATTGCGGAACCCTAAAATAAGTACTAAATACCTTACTGTTTTCGATACGCAATAAGTATATGAAAGTGAAAGGAACGAGAAATACAGCTGTTATTATTTTCTTTCATTTTTCTAAAAGCGAATGCATGTCGCGAGTGTAGTGAGTGCCTGTTGCTTGTACAATATCAATAATGGAACAGCAAGTTCAAAGGCTCTAGTAAACTCAGCCTTAGAAAAGCTACATGGCTATTTTTATTTGTCCTTCGTGAAATTTAAATGTCATGTCTACAAAATGACCTAGAATTAGATTTGCGTGATGTAGCGTAGTTAACAGAAGCAATTGAGTAGTTTTGTAGATAATTATTTCATTATTAAATTACAATTTTTTTTGACATTATAATCAACAATCTTATGTCCGATGTATCACATTTCGGTGGGACGTGGGTGCCGCTTGAGAACTTTTTTATTAAATACAGATAAACACATGTTTATGCATATACATAACCTCAATAGGTATATTTATTTATATATATATATATATATATATATATATATATATATATATATATATATATATATATATATATATATATATATATATATATATATATATATATATATATATATATATATATATATATATATATATATATATATATATATATATATATATATATATATATATATATATATATATATATATATATATATATATATATATATATATATATATATATATATATATATATATATATATATATATATATATATATATATATATATATATATATATATATATATATATATATATATATATATATATATATATATATATATATATATATATATATATATATATATATATATATATATATATATATATATATATATATATATATATATATATATATAAAATTAAATGTCAAGTATGTCGTTTCGATTTGTTCACGGGAGCGAAGCCGCTATTAGAAGCTAATTATAATTATTAAAATATTTTATGATATTGTGATGTTCAAAATGGTTTGTGAATTTTTTATATAATATAAAATGTCTTTTTCTTATTTTAAAGCAAAAATACGTAAAGCCACGACATTTTCTCACATCGATGACACTTCTATGAAAGGCGGAGGCGACGAGGGCAAAGGGTAGCGACTTCACAGGTCATCGAAGCCTAATCGATCGGTTAAGTGTGAGAGGTGAAAGGTTCTTGGAACGAGACTAAGGCCAAAAACAAATGTTATTAGAAATATATCTCATTGACACTTTACGTAATAATTTAATATTGTGTAATATATAGTTAAGCTTATTGTTAATTATTTTTTTTGTGTAATGAACGAATGTACTCGAATCATTCCTCGTCGTCTCACCGCAAATAAGGGATTAGACAGATAAAACGTATAAAAAATTTAAAATTATAATAAGTCAAAAAATACTGTTGGCATATATTTCGCGTTGATCGTGCTTATATGAACCAGTTTTCTGTCTGTCATTTATAATTCTATTTTTAAACATGGTGCTAAGCTAATAAAATTAATAGATAACACAACTTTTGTTTCATATGACATAAGATATAATAATTATTAAGTTACAAACAAGATGGTAAAATATTTCATATAATAAATTTTTGTAACAATGTATCAAAATGTACAAAAAAAATTCGGAAAATTCAACAGACAAAAAAATTATATACAAAATGAAATGGCAAAAATTTGAAAATGAAGACTTTTACATAGTATATACAAATTTGACTAAAGATGTTGGTAGACACCAATACTGCACAAAATTTACGTATTGTTATATTATATTTATTATATAACAAGAATAACCGGATTTTTATGAGATATGGATGAGATATGAATACTATTAACAGATTATACTTAAAAAAGTGTAAGTGTAAACTAATTTACACTTTAATGGCAAATAAAGCAAGACTTGCTATAAAAGGATTCATCTAATAGATTATAGCGGAAAGAAAAAATCGTAAATATGAAAGGCATGCTGAGCCATTCGCTGTCATGTGATCGGCGCGGGCGTGCACTAAGCGTCACGAACACTTTTGTCTATTCTATAACTGATATTTGTTAGTCTTTATCCACTAAAAACACCAGTAAGAAATAGTCACTATACAAATACTTGTCGATATTATTCATGAAATTTGTTAATTTACAATCTATTCTAATTTACATTGCTGACATTATTTGTTAAATGTTTAGTCGATTAAAAAAGCTTTGGTCATCTACTAAATTATTACATTAGCAATTTCAGAAAATTTATTGGCTGTAGTAATGCCTGAATAACCTGTCCAATTAACTTCTAGTAGATTCTACTGCTCAATTTGTTTCAATTCTAAGGACAAACAGTTTAAAGCAACTTCAAAAATTACATAAAAGGAAACAGTTTATTGTAGGGATTTGTTTTCTTGTAATTGTCTTAATTATTTGTAGAAATAGAGAATTTTCTTTTTATTCAAAACAAAAGCAAGGATAAAACAGAATGGGAGGCTGAATCACATAAAAAAATTAGCTTTTGTTACTATCACATATGCCACTTAACATGTATTATGTGCAAATCACAATATTTCCATATTAAGATTGAGCATAAATATTCCAAAATATATTAAATATTAGTTTCTTATAGTTCACTTCATATGCTTTTATTATAAATGTTAGATAATAATAAAATAAATCTCTATAGAATTTGTAAGTAGCATGAGTCGCACCAAATATACTCTTATCATCGAATTGTAAATATTATTATCAAAAGTAAATTTTAGTGCCCCTGTATTTACTTAGCAGTCACATTATCTGTTCAATGTCATTTACTGGACTTTTTTATTGATACTTAATAGAAAATATTATTTTTATATTTTTGTGTTATAACTATAAAACATGAATGTTTAAATTTGCAAATACTTGTCCTATTTAAGCACATATATAGAACAAACATTGTAGAATAATTTATTGTATGAGAAAAGATAAAATAATAATGCTAATAATATTAACATTTAGTTCAATGCCCCCAAAGTAGAACATTTAGATAAGTCAATGGAAGTATACTATAACACATTCTACAATTGTGTATTTAAATATGAGTAATATTTAATGCAATTCATATAAATTCATGAAATCTCTTATTTTTATAATTTTAAGCGAACCAAATCCAAAACTAAAAGCCTTATGATTTGAAATAAATGGAATATTGATATATATGTAGCAATATTACATAACAAATGAATTATGATATAATTAATACAACTTTACATAAAATATTTAAAGAATACTTACTCGCTATTTTCCTTAGTCTTCTCTACATGTTTTTTTATATTAGCAATGGAAGAGTCTAGTCTGTTAAGAAAATTGTCAAAAGTCTCCTTTTCGTCGGGACTACCAGGCGAAAAGTCTCTTGTGGGCATTCCTGCTATTGAAGCACGATGACTTGGAGGTGCAGGCTCCGTCACTCTTTCACCATTTTCGTAAAACGGAGATTCCTTAGTTACAGGAATTAACAAATACTCTCTCAAAAATAAACTATCCGAAGCAAATAAACGGTTCGCCCGCCTAATTTTCTCCATCTACAATCAAATATAATCACTTTTTCAACAAATTACAAAACAAATTCATCATCAACACAATTATTATGATCTTCACACTTACTGTGACACCATATTTCAGAGCAATTCCTTGTAAAGTGTCACCTTTGGCCATTGTGTGCTTTATATATTCTTCGTTTCTCTTCATGTGATTGCATGTGCTCCCATATTTCTTTAGAGGACGAGCAGATTCTCGAATGGAAACTCGCTCATCAAATAGACGATCCTCCTCCATATTTGACGTAAAACAAAATGACATAAATGTAACTTGACAAAAAAGTAAAAGCAATGAAGACAGCAAACAATGGGGATGGAATGAAATTAGGCACATATCACTTTAACAGATACACATAGTAACATTTGAATCCTCTATTGTGCTGCCATATGCAAAATATTTTCAAATAAAGTTGTTCAAGATTCAACTCACAATTTAAAATGCTGTTAGTTTTAAAACAACATAGAATTTTTTAATTCACTTTTTATTCATAAATTATATTTGTATAGTGCATGATGGCAGTTTTATAATTATGATAACAGATGGCGCGGATGTCATTTTGCCAATTTTGCCAATCACTATCCATTCATGACTCATTCAATACGCAGCTAACGAATTTCATTCGGTCAATCAATCAGTCTTTGGAAACATTTGGATGTGGGTGGATTGTTGCTGTGACTTAAAAAATTGAGTTGTTATGAACTAATGATTTGTGATATTTTGAATTTTGTAAATAACAATTTATGTCTTAAAAATATTTTACTTTTAATTTTGTGTATTTAAACCTGTGCTAAAATCAGTTGAAAGATTTTTTTTATTTGTATATTTTATACACATGTGATCGATATAACAAATATCGTAGTTGTTTTCTTCTTTAATGAGGGTAAGTATGAATGAAATCAGCATTTATTATTAGCTGGTGACATAGTAATAAATTGTAAAATTAATTTACTATTGAATATATGTCATGACTAGGTCTGTATCACCCCGCAGTCCGTATACCAGCCGCCCTTCCCGGGTTGGTGGCGAAAACATTGCGAGGGTCGAGCCTCGGGCGCAGTCTCGCGAACTAGGCAACTTTTATTACCATGAAGCCATATTTCGGGGGTTTACATGCAAACGGGTGTGACCCTAATGAATTGTTTTTGTATATGGTAAACGCGATATCCCATTACCCAAAAGAAACAATCGTTAAATTCTTTTTAACCTGGTTGCGTAAGTTATGACTTGAACATTGCAAAATAAATCATCTGTTTTGTAAATGAGTAGGTATTATATAGTTCATCAAAATAGAAATGTATGAACGATTAAAAAAATTGAGAAATTTTGAATTTAGATTGTATTGTTTACATTTTCACCAGTCTAAAATTCTTATCCTTAGACGTTTACAATATTTTTGAATTCAACCTAAAAATATGCGTATAGTGAGGCAGTATTTAAAAATTGTTATCTCACCCTATACATTAAAGTAATAAATAAGCTATATTATTACAGATACAGAGAATAATAAATAAATTATTCGAGCCAATCAAACACATATGGACTTTTCACTTCAAAATGTTGATACAATAAATAATGCACATATTTAACTATTAAACATGAAGCATTCACATACACGTACGCGCATATGTCTTTTGTTTAACACTAGTAATCATACCATAATGAATAATATGACAGTAATGTCAATCAGGCACATCCATCATCTGGGTCAATGAAAAGCCAAATTATAGTAAATGTTCTACCCAACGTGAAATATCTATAATGATATAATTATGTCAGAAAGAAAAGAGAGAATCCTAGGTTATCTCCTTTCTTGAAAGACGGGCTATTACAATACGAATTGACAAGTTGTCCAGTGAGTCTAAAAAATGTTTAGATTTTTTATATAGTGAATAATCGATTTCTTTTATTATTTTCTGTAATATTACTTAGATTATATCATATTCATCAAAATAATTAATCGGCAGAATTAACAATATATATACCTATTTTAATGTTATACAAAAGTTAGAATACACTATGTTTTATTATAGGGTATCTGGTGCACCGATAGGGAAGCATTTCATTTAATCGAACCAATCACGGGTGTCGTTGCAATATTGCATAAATGCACTCTCTAAAACCTATAACTATTATAACTCTTGCTACAAATTAATGTAATTAATTTAGAACCTTAGAACCTTAACCTTTCAACTATAATGTCGACTGCAGTTAGTTAAGTTTTCAATATATCACAAAGGTGTAACATAAAGTACACATTTAGCTAGTAACTGGTGATTTACACATTAATAATCTATTTACACACTTACTCACTATATTAGAATCCACTATCACTGTTTCTCATAAACGATATTTGTTTAGCATATTATCTATACTATTATATTATAAAGATGAAAGATTTGTATGAATGTTTGTTTGTTTGTATTGAATAAACTCAAAAACTACTAGACCGATTTGATGAAATTTAAAATGGAGATACTTTAAGCTCCAAGAAGTAACATGGACCTTGAAATTTTGTGTATAGAGAAAATTTTAAATCAGTTTTTTATTAAGATTCTGGGAAATAAGGCTTGAAATTACGATAATGTACCTTAAGATATTAAAAGGTTCATATTAGAAGTCTCGAAAATTGTCTAGTGAGAACTAAATTTAATTTATTAAAAGAATATACGTGTAGAAACAGCGGGCGAAGCCGCGAGCGGATCGCTAGTATTATATATGTTATAATTAACATTTTAATTACAATGTTCGTATCGCCTGCTTAGTTTATGAAAAACTTGTTATTGTAGTAAGCTGGGGTGGATATTCAAATTGGTAGGTACTAAATTGTATATCGATTAAGTTATAATTTTGTTTTTTATCCTTTTTAACATCGCTTAAATAATACTATAATACCACAACAGTTAAATAGGCAGAATATCACGTCAGAGTCTGTTCCACAGTACTACATAGAAAATATTTCAAACAGCTCGCTTTCTTACTATTATTTTAAGTGCTTAGATAGAAAAAAATCTGTCATCGTTTAATCCCTTTCACTAGAATGTGTTATAATAAAATAAAATGCGCGTGAGTCACCCGGAATGTAAGAACAAGGTTGCTGCAAGTTATGCTGATGACTCATTGACACTGACCCGAGGAATCCCTCTGTTATCTCATAAAATCATCGAGATTATCTACCGTGATAACTAAAGCCGTTAAAGTTAAACTAATTACATTATAATATACTACTATTAAAACGGTTTATGGCTAAAATGATGACATTCCATGCTTTGTCCTGAAGTATACGCGGATAAAGCTATTGTGGATACACACACACACATAAGACTTCTATAAAAGTTTTGTAATTTTATAAACAATTAAAACTTTTACTAATAAAATTAGTTTAGAACTCTCCTAACGAACTACGTCGAAATAACAAAGCTATAGAGAGAAAGTCGAGGACGAATACACAAGTAAAAATAACTCGAAATTAAAGGAAATCTGATCATAATATTGCTCAAATTATTTGTGTCAGCAGATGTTTCACGTTCAGATACGAATGTATAATTTTTTTTCTTCGATCCATGAAACATAAAATATAACAAATCATAATAAATATATGATTTATTCTACCAGACAAAGCAAGGAGAAGCTTACAAGTTTCTTTTTAAATATCTATATTTAATACATAATTATATATAGCTTTCTCGATTATCAATAATAATCGTTATAAACTTTAAACCTATTATTAGATATAATAAATATTTTTTACTTACTAACTACGCAGCGTTGAATGGAATTTTATATATGTAATTACACATGTGATTTATATTTTATAGTCGAACCTTACATGGCCAATATTTTGTATACACAAATAAAAGACATCGTAAAACCTGTATAGAGGTTTGGTCACATTTTAATTGGTATACAATTTGTTTAAGATATTTATTTGTTATTATCGTTTTCATGTTTAAATATGGACTTATTTTGATCTTATGTAGGTATAGCCTACATAAGGTCAAAATAAGTATAATATATAAACAAATGTTTATATATTATACTTTGACGTTTATATATTATACTTTAAATTTTTATTAACATAATATTTTCAACGAGATTGTATAACTTTCAAACGATTTAGTTATACGATATGATATAAAATATGTAAAATTATGATACGTGTCAAACGTATTTTAAGGCATACATATTATTAGGCCCATAAAGAAATTTACAATAAAATAATAAATGCTGTTATAAAGAATACAAATATTGAAGACAATAATAAAACCGTTCTCGAAAACAATAATACTCCCTCCTCTCTCAGTAAAGTCGAAAACCAAATAGATTTACAACAAAAATTAAACACAGGCATCTTACTTACATATGTACCTAATTATAAAACGCTTACTATGTATCTCATTCGTGGTTTAAATATTTCGGAGATTCGTACTAGTAATTCTGAGAAAGATCTGACTAATATACCGTTGTGTAATCACCAGCTACTATTCATCGCGAAAGTATATATCGCATGAATGGACACACACATAACCTTAATATATATAAATAATTTCTTTTTTAGTGTAATTCTTTTAATAATAGCTTTTTTAATTGTTTTTTGTCTTTTTTTTTTAGTTATTTGAAAATGTGTAAGTTTATAGCCTGCTCTCCGCTTACAAAATCATCCACAGCTCTTTTTAAACTATTAAATTAATATATTAAGTCATTGAAGACTATTCTTCTACTCTCCCCCAGCGGTTAATTAGGATAGTGCTGAGTCAAATGTCAGTCTATATTATTATTTTTTTAATTTTTTATTTTAAAATATGTCACCTGCCTACAGCTAGTAAACAGGTGACTTTAACAGTAAATATTATTACTGAAAATGTTTCATGTACTGCATGTGCACAAATAATTATATACTATTTTATCATCGCCTCAATTGAATAGCTGGTTTATTTATATATTGGAATAATAAGATAATCTATATTACTGCAGATTAATATATACAAAATTGATATAGATTTCTATAATATTTGTATGAATAATTAATCAACATATTGTATTAATTACTTCGAGTAAAATTTACTAAAAACGACTGCGATGTAACCACTAACCAGTATTAAAACGGTGGCGTCATTACTCCACCATACAATGCCTAGGTACTTCGTGCCACAACTAAAGACTAATGAACATCCGCCGTAGATAGCAACGTAGCTACTACGGTACATTTTCATGTCCATAGAAAGCATGGGAATTTGATGTTATGACAACTTGCGTTAAAGATAACTTCTCTTAATAGAAAAACAATAAATTTCTTAGTATGTAATTGAATAATAACAGTGATTAATTTTACAATTTTTAAACAGGTGATTGGGTCATAATTGACAGATGAGTACACTAAAATTGTGATTAAATCTTATACTGGAAGAATGGATCGGATTTTAGGAACTCTATTGACTCAGAAGACCAAGACAATTGACCTTGAAAGAAGTTAATGCATAATCAATAATACAATAAAAAATAATTATAGACAACAAATAGAGGATTTGTTAATATACAATTAGAATCTTGTCATGGCCATTAAAATATATAATAGGTACAGTAAAGCTCCTCACTTTCCATTTAATACTGTAGAGAAATTAGTCTAGGTAATGTGTAACAGAACTATTTCAATAAAAATATCCTATTAATTCATGTGATATGAACTTTTTATTACATAGAGCATCAATAAATATATGTACGTATAGGATCGTTGTGTAAAAATCTTTGTGGCTTAGCTTTTCCCGTTTATAGGCTAAGTTATAAAACAGGTAATGTGTTTCTGAAAGCTCTACAAAGGAGTAATGAACTTCCGCTTGTGTATGGGATGTACGGAAAAGTGTGGAACGCCATATCCATATGAAACAGACGTTACCAGTCTAACTATACATAATATTATATATTATCTATATATAACGTTAGTTTTAAATTTGGTTACATTACATTTATTTTGTTCAGTGAAATATGAAAATTGATATTTATTAAAAATAAAAAGTGCTGTACGACAAGTAGCGATTGTAAGATTTTATTATGCCTTCACAATATTATGCCTTGTTATCTCGTTCACATTCAATTTATCTCCATAAAAATCGACTGCCCTCTGTAGCTTTAACGAAAATAAACCTAACAAGAACTTTTTTGATTTTTTTATGATCGAATATAATTAATTAAAAACGAATGACTGACTTTCTTTTCGGTACTTTTGTGAACGTATTCGCTTATTCAATTCACAATTAACACTTTCTTTAATTTAGCCGAATTACCCATTTAATTTTAAAACAATAGATTATTGTTACCAAAAAGAAATTATATCTGTGCTGTTACTTTCTTAATTAAAATATTAACTATGGAAGCTGTCTTAACATAATATATCTTTTTTTTAAATTAATTTCTGTTTAAGAATTTTTATTCAAAATAAGAATTACAAATATATGATAATTTCCAAAATAGTTCACGACATTACACTTTAATGTAATTATTTAAAACACTTGTCAGAATTAGTGACACTGTAATTACCAAAAAGACCACTTTTCAAATTATCTTTACAAGATACAAGATCGATACATTAAAAATATAACTACATTTTGTTATCGTCAATGTATAAAGATGGACAGATGTTCCGGCAGTTTTAGTATGGCAGGTGTGCACGCGCCTCTTTTTTTCCATGGTTTTTTTTTTTATTTTATTTTAAACACACCTTGGTAGCTCTCTCGTTATTTTTAGTAACAAATATCTATTAAAATTGACGACATCGTGGCGTAATTGAGATGTTCTTGATGAGTGATATATCACTAAAGGACAAAAACGTCAACAATAAAAACCAATAAATTGTCAATAGATTTATACAACACGTTTATACTTTCTAGTTACGATCGATCATTATTGATTTTTATTATTGTTATTTGTGATTTATTGAGTAATTTTATAAAGTAGTTAAAATTGATTATTAATGTTTAGCTTGGTAAGTGAAAGTATTACGTAGCATGTATTTATTAATAGTATATATACGAGTATCTATGTATAGCTAGGATTATTTATCACTTTGTTTTCTTTTCTTGATCAATCTAAATATGATAACGCTAATGCTCTATGCTATAATATTTTCACTAGGTGCTTTATAACAAAAAAAAAAGCGAAGACGAGTACTTAGGTACTCAACCGGTAGTACAAGTAAGAATCGTTTATAAGTTAACAATAGGACTTCTTATCTGTTTAATTAATCAAATAATTACGTCGCAGTTAATATAGTCGTAGGCACATCGAAGGTACATTAATCGTCGCCCCACAACCCAACCCGCGTCCACATTGCGATCGGCAGCTGGGACACATTTTGTATTTTTTGCACGAATCCTGCAGACATCGATTTGCAATTTGCAACGAATCGACCTTTTAATGTGACTACCTGCTGCGGCGAGCTTACGGATGATGCATCTACCACATACTTATTAATTATTTTTTCTTTTGAAATGAACACTTGTGGCCCTGGCCCTCAATTGTATTGTACACCATATTATTACTTTCAACTTTTGTGCTAATATATCTTCAAGCAGCTCCTGCATTTTATAATAGTTCGACTCCATACCATTCAGTTTGCGTTGTTATAATGTATTTTAAATTTTATAATGAATAATAGTAAAATTATACATTTATTGTGTATTAATTAGTAATTATAACATTTTTGTTATAGAAAGTAACATTTATTAACTACTGTTATTGAATTTCTATTTCTACATAGAATTATTGAAGTTTGCGCCCTTTTAATATTTATTTTTATTATTACAAAACATAATAATGTCTATCTGTCATTCAATATAAGGCAATTTCTTTTTTACTTCTCTTTTTTACATATAAATGTAATATCAATCAATTAAATGAAAAAATAAACACATATTTCTTATATATTTAACGAGCATAGCTGAATTATGATAATACGTATGTTGGTCTTGACATTGAATAATTACTATTACGCCAGATGTCAGACGCGCAGGTGCCATTTTAATAGCGTCTTATCTTATCTGTGAAGATTCGATCACTCTACTACTATCCCGTGAATAAATTGCCAATATCAATAATGTGTTATAGACGTCGTCGTAAGTTCTTAGAGCATATTTCTTTGTCCACTCGCACGTCGATAAGCCATAATGGCTTTGGCATCAATCATGGAACTGGAAATGCGTAACATATAGTTCTGCTATTTTGTTATTTGTGATGAGGCGTGAAGACATTTGTCAAAAGATTTCGCAAGTAGTTATAGTAGTTGACATACTTTGCTGTGTTGTCTTCAAAATATTTATATAGGAGCTTGACAAGACATTTGAAACAACGATAAGTATATATGATTTAGTTAAAACCCTAACTCATTAAACAAAGTTGACTATATTATTAAACGTCAATATTATAGCCTCCGTGGCCTAGTGGGTGATGTGACATTGTCACTAGAATTTTTATTTCTATGAATCCAATTCATATATATGTATATTTGTTGTTTTTTTAACAATTTTGATAATATTGTGTCGACAAGCAACATAGTAGCGCAACAAAAGATTGTTATTGTATAATATGTAGTTTAAATACATTTAGATTTTGTAAACAGCAGATCACATTTCCGGAAATGAAACTTAGGAATGTAACCGAATAATAAATAGGCTTATAAAAACAAAGCTTTCAAAGTGTTTCATAAAAAGTAGTAACATTACTACATACATGTTAGATTGAATTTTCTCGCACCCACTATCCAAACTTCACACAACACCGTTACAATGAATGCGAACGTGTTGTGTTTACAAGAGACACCTGGGTGCTACGTGGTCACTGGTGACTGGTGACCAAACTTACGAGAAGGAACCTATAAATAACTAATTACACTACTTAGTTTGATACTTTGCCTAAGTTTCAACCTTAAATTTTTGAAGGTTGAAGTTATATATTAAAGGATATTTATAAATTCTAATTATTTCTATGATCAACCGTAAATGCTCTGATCTGAAGAATTTTAAATAAGCAGTAAATTAAAAACGTAGTGACTAGTCTCTAGATTCTCTATACTTGTAAAGTTAACTTATACTAATTGAAATGAATTTGATTTCAAAATTTCTCCAGCTACATGGTTACTCTACATAACAAACGCCTTTGCACGAGCTTTATTACCCTTACAAGCGATTAAGTCTTATACGGTTAGGTAAATAAATTGTTACATTGTTACTTTTATTTCCTAGAAGGCTGCACCGGAAGAAAAAAACAGGTGAACTTGTGACAGTACAACCTACCTGCTAACATAATAAACAACAATCTACTCGTTTCCTTATAAGGTGATCAAAGTGTTATATATGCATGTAAGCTTTTAGATTGGAATTCGACCGTAACGTTGTTATCACGTTTTATCTTTCATATAGTAGGATAAGCAGAGGGAATATAGTGTCAAGAATCTCCGTATTTCGGATTATATTTGTGACAATGCGTATTGAGAAGCGGAATCTTATGGGAAATTAAATATAATTAACTCCGTCCGTTATTCAATTATTTAAGTTATTTAATTTATTGAACTCGCAATCATCGCTTTTGTATTCAATCTTTGAGCGCATTGTTTGATATTTTAATATTTTTCAGTAATGCAAATATTGTTTTCTTACTTCTATATGCATGCATTTTAAATACAAAGTTCAATGCACTCATAGTTATGTTTGTATCATTTATGAAATACATATTTAACTTAAAAGATAAATAGTAACATGAGCTTTTATATGAAAGTTATAAAAATTATCATAAAGCTATGTTTGCTTAATTCCTAAAAGTTTCCAACCAAAACATGCCAAATGTTCGCAGCATAAACGAGATAATTACGAGCTCTAAATGACGGCTAGTAAAAATGTTAAACGCGCTGAGGCTATCGACCTTTGGCATCCCTGGCTTCCGCGCCACATGTTTGTTTGTTCTCATTTTTAAGATTAAAATTTGGTTAATATTTTAAACTTTACAGTGTAAGCTAATCTGATGAATGTATTTCGCTTATTAAATCAGAGAAATGTCTAAATTTTATTTATTAAGGTCGAAGTTACTGCTTACTCCTAATAAATATATATTGTAATTGCAGCGTAAAATTTAAGTTAGATTTTTATTCCGCAATCTTTATTTCCCTCTAAACTACTACAATAACATGTGGACATTATTGCTCAACAGTGCCATACCATATCAACCTGGTTTTGCGGTGATAACGATCATATGAGACTTTCTCACAACAGGATCTACCGTCTAAGATATTGCCAATATTACCAGAGATTTTTTGTTATGAACTCTTTTACTTTTTAGCAGTAAGTATCGTAAAAAGGCTTAAACAATAGTGTCGCTCAAATTTTTATCGTAAATAGGTATATTTTATTATTATTGTTTATTTGTTGAAGGCCGTCGTGGCGCAGTAGCACAGCGTCTGACTGTACGCGACGGTTGTGAATTCCCAATCGAGGGAATGAATTATTATTTAATTTCCTCGCTCTTATAAAAAAACAAATCGTTGCGTTCTGCCATTTAAAAATTGGGTGGAAAGTGGGGTTCGAGAATGTCTTAATATTAGGTCTACCCTGCTACTTGCAGGAAAATCCGCGAAGTTGTTTAATTAACGACCTTAATGAACCTGTTTCCACTGTCCCATCAATGGTCTTCATTTGCACATAAGTCACGTTCCATAAGATTTATACGGTCACAACTACACCGTACGTGGACATTGCAAGCCATACTGGGACTAGCGAGGCTTAAACATAGTGTTGAGTATACAGTTAAGAAACCATGGGAATTTTATGTGGAATATGCCAAAATATGAGATTTGACTATTTAAATAGACTTTTTATACGTTTTACTTTTTTTAAATTGCTCTTAGAAAATTTATAATTTAACAATTGTTTATAATTTAACACTACACAAAATTTTTCGTGCCGGTGTTATGTTGATATATTTAAGTTGAAAAATAAACTTCTTACTTAAATAGCTAGTATAGAATTCCGCTGTAAAAATCGCTATTTAAAATGGATATGCTATGGATACACAGTCTTTAATATTTATTATTTGACTGAAGTGACTAATTCAAATGTGATAACATTATTATAATATCAACTTGACTTTATACGTAGCATTCCATTAAAAATATTCAACTTATATGATTTTAATTGAAACCATGCTGCAGTCGAAATTGGGTTAAAGGCACTTCAAATACTAGTTAAGTATGGGAAAAAATTATGGAAAATATTCAAAATACAGAGGTTCATGATCTCTCAAGTTCTCCCGATGCAATGTATTCTATGGGGCTATGTTATAGCTACGGGATGGTGGAGAGCTCGTTAGCTTGATGAGAATCCCGTGCCCGCGCAAACTGTGTCGAGTGTCTGCTGTCCTTTTGTCTGCCTCTGTTGACAGGTGGATGACTTGTTTGTTTACATCGACTATCATTTAATATTGATTTCATTTGTTAAGTATGTATATGTGTATAAATTATCCTCATCCTAAATTATCAATCACAATAGTAGGTATAGAATATGGACATATTATTTCTATGATTAATATAAGTTTGGAGTATATTTTAAATATTATAATCATATGGATTTATTCACCTATTATAATTATTATGCAACTACCTAGTTCTAACAACAAATACGTTGGTACAACGACATTGAATCGTCAAATACACTTATGTTTTTTTTAATAATAAAATTGAATAAAATTTATAATATTAGCTACTACAATCAGAAACTCTGCAAGTGCTGATCGTGCTACAAGAATCTCTTAAGAGATAAGATAAAAAAATACTTAGGTTAATGTGAACACATATAGGTATGTTTGTTAAGATAAATGGTCTCCATTTCATATTTAAAATGTTCAAGATGTTCATTAATTCCTTTGAGATATATACATAATAATGACAAAGGTATGGAAATACGTCCGTACCCTAGTGTATAATATTTCTTGACAAGGATGTAGTGCAAGAGAATGTTTTTAAATTCCAACTGATATAGAAACTGGAACGTACGTCTATTATATTATTATGACTAAAGAAAAGCAGCACACCGCTTACTGAAATGCAACATGAAATTTTGCGAGTAACAGTTTATTTTAAATTTCGTATATTAAAGTAAGTATAGCATGTGATAATTTTAAATTGTCTTACAACATTTTTTCAAGTATGGCTCGAAATTTCTCATGCGAGTCCTAGTTAGGGCATGTGTAAAGTTCGTTAGTGTGACGCACTATATCATTTGAATGTATGTCGAGAACACACGCTTTCATACTCTTTTGTGCTTTATTTTCACAATTAGAACTACTTAGATTTTAAAATGAAACCTTTTTTGAAACAATGAAAACAGTATTTGAAAAATATATACATACATACATATTTTCTTAGTTATTGATTTTTCAACTATTTATTGTAAGACCAATCTGATGATTTTTACCGCCAGGTATATCGATTAATATTATATTCGAAGGTAAAGAAACAAACAAAAACTAATTACGATTTAAAATCCGACCAAACAGAAAACCATCTATCAAAGCTCTTTAATAAATACGTTCACCAAACAACATTCATGTGAAAGCAAACTAAAAGCTTGAATTTAGATGAAGTTGAACATTCACTAAATAGGTCATGAGGTGAATGAATTGCATAGAGTACTTCTCCCCTAGCTATTTTGAAGTAAACTAAGTAGAGTATCCTTAAAATAATAAGTTTTGTAAAAGCCTTGTTAATGTTTAAGAACTAATTATAGTCCTGCATATTTATATCTTTTATATATAATTTACACAGACAGAGGACACTCATTTCATAACAGGTAACATATATATTAAAATGTACGAACCTCCTTAAGTAACAAAACTCAAATTGAAGTGAAGATTGGGAATATAAATATTTTTAAATTAAGCGTAGAAATGGGTCACAAGGTGAATGAACATTGAGCAGACCCCCTTCAGCTGTTTCCAAAATAGTCCTTAGTATATGCATACCACAGCGTATACTAAATATGTGAGCTTCGTCACTCGGCGACATCCATAAGGGTTTGGACTTGGGTTTAATTAAAATATGTTATTATACAGTGCAACTACAAGTATTATTGATTAATTAAATAAATTATAACAATATTTAAGGTAAAACTGTGTATACTGTACTATATGTAGATTTTAAATTTCCGAAATCCTTTTATATCCGAAAATCTTAAGTTGCATTTAAGAATGATGTAGTTTTTATCTTGGTGAGATATTCAATTCATCGGCCATTCGCATAATTACTGTAAGTCCAGCGTTCTCCTGTTTTCTTGAAAAATTAATCGAATTATCGAATTATAAAAACTAATCGAATTATGAAACCTTATATTCTTAAATTCCAAATAGTAGCTTCTAATCGATTTTATTATAATTAATAATGATAATTAGGCCAAACAACTATTTACCATTGTTAAACATCGTTCTCAAAGAAAATTCATAAAATGAAGTATCTGATAAATTATAATAATTGCAAAATTAATCGATCGATCGAATCAATCGATTGTGATCAGATTTATTATTAATGCTTATGCGTTTTTATGAGGTTCTATTTATGTTGTATATTAAACAAGAGTTTATGAAGAATTAAAACGTGACACCATCGTGGCCTAGTTGTGAGTGTTAGACGTTAGCGTACAACGTTTTTTAGAACAACTTTTACTACTGACAATATATATATAAATATATATATATATATATATATATATATATATATATATATATATATATATATATATATATATATATATATATATATATATATATATGTATATATATATTATTATTATTACAAATTAAGTATTTCCATTTTCTGGTCACTAATCAAACACGTAATGTCGCGAGTTCGGACCGAAATTACAGAGTGAAGCGTCATGACACGAGGTGCACTTTCTCTACCTTGCTATGCGGATAATACCATAAAGCTAAAAAAAGGGATATCTCATCTCGTCTAAGATAAAAGAAGTATTATATAAAATAAAAATACTTGTTTTAAGCTATGGTTGACATTATGCATGGAGTACTTCTTTCGTCTACTCATTGTTCTACCTCGATGGGGCGCAACAATAGGAGGTAATGCGTTACTTTCAACAGCTCAGCGGTTATAATGCAACAAAAGGAGTGTACTATAACATCCACATTAATATACTGATTATAATAATATTATAAATATGGTTATAGTTAAACTTAACTATGACATATGATATATTTATAATTTGTAATAGATGAGCGAGAGTTAACAACTCTCATGAACCATTTTCAATAAAATGCTCCGTAAATAAATTTAAACAACAGCGAATCATAAAACAATTTAAAACAATAAGTGCAAGAACTAAGATTAAAAACCACATCATTTTTGTAAAATGGAAAATATTACTGTATTGATCTTATATATTATTTTCCATAATTCATTAGGTGTATAGGTAGGTAGTATGTGATGTAGTTTAGTTCTAGTAAAATGTAACTAATAAAAAAAAATGTATAGAATGTATAAAATTATCCATTTATAAACGAAAAAAAGTGCAATAATTAATTACAAAGCTAATTATAAAAGGATAAGACATGATAATCTTACGTTGTTAACGCATGAATTACGCACAGCCGCAACGTTAATGTTGATAGATTGCTTCGGTGAGATCTTAATTAGACTGCCCGAGCCCTGCGGTCACTTACAGTCAACTTAGTTTTGAGTAATCCTGTTATAAATTGACTTAGTACCGCTGACCCCGATACAACGATTTGTTTGTAAGAATCAGAAGTATGTGTTCGTTTTATTACATATAAATTGTTTGTAAGAAAAGGTTATTTTGTCATATCAACTTTTGAACCCCTCCGGTCTAGTCTACTTAGATTTATGCCTCGTCGTAATTTTATAAGCTGTTTTGATTATTTTTAGTGTTATTCCATACATAGAAAAAAACATATTAAATTCTTACAAATTTTAGTGTTAACATTTTACTATCAAAAGATTATAATAAGATATGTACGAATTGTATTTAAATAAAGGCTAAATCATCCAACCCATTAAATTACTATACAACTATTCATGCTATCTGTAAGTTATATAAATACAAAAAAAAAGAAAAGAGTTTTTTAAACAAACTTTCAACAAAAGGCGCGGTGCAGGACTTCAGCGATACTTGAAACATCCGCTTTTACGGTTGGCAACGTTTGAAACGCTAGCAGATTTCAGTCATGCCTGCACTAAGTTTCACGACGAGAATATCAACTTGACATAATATTATCTAGTACATATTTTAAGTGCTCTCTTAAAAATATTTTTTGATCTATAATAATCTTATTATTAGATATCTTACCTTATTAATATATACATATAATAACATAACTTTTCAGTTCGAGTATTTGTCATTATACTTTGTTACGGCTGGACTGATTAAAGTTTATTTTTATATTTCAATGAACTGCAGTACATACATAGTACCCTGCAGTCGAAGTGCTATAGATAATTTTTTCACGTTTCTTGTCCGGGCAAGACAAAATCTGCCATCCCTGCTAGTTATAATATGTATCAATTAATACTGGAAAATATTATAATAATATAACCTCTTGAATTTTTTATGCAACATTTTATTTGTATGACACTAATATTATAATAGTTGGCTAAGGTATCAAATTGTTCCTCTATATAACTTTAACAATATAGACGACATTAACTTCCTTCCTTCACTATGTGTTTACGATAAAAAATATTTTAATGACATCATTCCAAGGCTGGACATAGTGCAGCGCATATCCTTTACGCTCAGGAAGTGTATTAAAAATATTAAAATTAAATTATTCTTGATGCTAAATATTTACATCTAATAAACATGTATGTACGTATGTGTATAAAATGCAATGTATATTTAATAAAAACATCCTTAAATGTAGTAAAAAGTATGTATGTTTATATTATTTCATGTGATTAAAACGTGATATGGTTCCGCGTCAAGCACAGACAATCCCATCGCGTGCTTCAATCAACAATTTAAAATATTTTACTACTGTTTCTTTGAATTATATGTGTATATCTTTTAATTAGCATTACTAGAGTGTTTTGTAGTTATTATAAACGGTATGCACTTGAGATAATTAAATATTATACGGTAAAATCAAAATTCAACGAAGTTGGTATCATTTAAATGGTGAAATATACCGTCATGCTCATTTATAATATCTGTATATTTTGAATGTAAAATAATAGAGACTATTCCACTCTATGACGATGATCTGTAAACAAATTGGTTATTTAGGGTATGAATGCATTATACCGTTTAGTCAGAAGCCAATGTATTTTTTTAACAAGTCCTGTTTTAAGCGTATTTAGTGTAAGTTTAAAGTCACTATAGAGTCAATTTTATATGAAAAATTGCAAGTTGTCCCGTTCAGATTTTTGTTTTTATAATCGTATGACATATTGTTATTATGATCTTATTTTAGAAAACACAAAAACGCCATTATTTTTGGTTTTTTTTTATAAATTGGTACTAATTGTCTATATACTTTATATGTAGGTACAAACTGCACTTTTTTTTATAAATTTTAACTAATACTTACTTCCTATCTGTGTATATGACGATGTCAGTAATATCGACGAACAACATAATGACAGGGTACATTAGGTTGCCCAGTTAGGTGTGACCGATAAATAGTAATAGTTACTATCTAATAGGAAGGCGGACAGTCGCGTGACGCCGCATGCCACGCCACGCTACCTATGCAAATGCACCCAGCTATCACAATGCAGTGCTTGGACATTGTAAATAAGGTACTTACTGTGAGAGAAAAAGACAAACTTAAAACTTAAAAACTGGTCATTGTAACTATTGATTTGTAAATTCTATTTTCACTGGCAATAAATATGTTTAACGTTTAGAAATTTAATTTTTGTTTTTGAAATTTGTTTTTTTTTAATTAGTTATAACATTAATTTAAAGTGTTAGTCAAGTTAAGTTAATCTAACTTAATAAGCAGTATAACGCCCAAAGTGTGCACCTTAAAATGTTGTGCATTTTATCACTTTTGTACGTTTGTCACGTTTATACTTTATCTGTATATTTTAGTGTATGTAGTAATGTAACTAGTATTGTGTGAAGTATGTAATAAATGTCTGTATATATATATATATATATATATATATATATATATATATATATATATATATATATATATATATATATATATATATATATATATATATATATTATATATATATATATATATATATATATATATATATATATATATATATATATATATATATATATATATATATATATATATATATATATATATATATATATATATATATATATATATATATATATATATATATATATATATATATATATATATATAATATATATATATATATATATATATATATATATATATATATATTATATATATATATATATATATATATATATATATATATATATATATATATATATATATATATATATATATATATATATATATATATATATATATATATATATATATATATATATATATATATATATATATATATATATATATATATATATATATATATATATATATATATATATATACTGAGATTAAACCGTTTAACCAAATATATACTCTAGCTTAATTAGTATACATGTATCGTATAATATTATAGTCGACATGTTTAGACGTTACGTAGTCCATTACAAAATTTGTTAATAAAGGAATAACCGAGATATACTTAGTGTAATTTACCTTTTGTAAGTTCGTGTTATTCTCTTAAAATAAGTATATATTGTATTATTATAGTAACACCTTTTAAGGCGTTAACTATAAAATGTGCAGACTGAACTTAAATAACCAGCAGCTGCTGACGGTACTCATATATAAGAATTATTAGGCCGTTGCTACTGTCATTTGTTTATTTGAGACTGTTTACTATTCTGGCTTAGTGGAAACATTTTAGAACTGCCACTGATAATAATAAATTCAAACAAAATTATAATATTTTTTTTTTGTATGAAATTTCTTACATATATTATTAATAGTACTAACAACTAAAATTAAAAAGAAAAGTCGTTTGTATTTAATCTTAGAAATTACAATACTACTATTTTTTTATATGTTTAAAATATAACATGGATAGGTACTGCTAAAAATATATATAAGTAAATTTTACTAAAACATTTTAGACGAAGATAAATAAAGCAGCGTTGAGTTAGTCTAAATTATGTTCACAATTTAATTATAAATTAGTGCAACAGACGAGCGTTGACCGTAAAACGTTCTGTTATTCAGTTTTTGTTCTGTTTAGTCTGCAGCAAAGGCGCTTAAAATGTGTTATTTTAATATTTTATTGGTTTTTCCCATTTTTTATATAATGTATAATATAATAGCATCACGCTGGATCCCTCACATGGAAGGGTAGGAAGAGGGAACCGTAGGAATCTAGTGTTAAGCCACTCCGTTCCCGACTTTCCACTTTTCGAGAATCGAACCCACAAACCGTCGCGTTTACAGGCAGACACTGTGCCTCTGCGCCACGACGATCCTCATTTTATATATAATATATAAGATACAAATTTATTAATACACTACAGGTGTAAAGTATAGTACAGTTAAAGTATAGTTAAAAAATGGAACCAACAAGCATCCAGTGTCTTGTTCTTCTTGTGCCTACTCTACTATGTGTCAGAAAAATGTGAAAATAAAAAATTGCCAGACAGGTCATTTAAACAAGGAATCTGACCGATTTTTGTAATCATGTTAGCCAATTTTATCTCAGAGCGTACCTTGTATGGAATTGGCGTAGTGCCCAGCGCTCGAGGGTTCGATCTTTAATAAAGCCACGAATGCTATCCTGTAACTGAAATATTCTTGCAATAGTAAAATTGACTGTATGATCAGAGCGTATGAAACGGAAATACTTCACTATTCATCTTAGTTGACTATGTAGTTGGGAAGCAATACAAAATTACAATAAAAAACATTAAATACAACCATGTTTAAGGAAAATACCTTGACTTCTATTATTTCTAAGCGTGTTTTGAATTTATTTAATTTTATGATGCATTTTTGTAAGAAATTCTGCTCTTAATTATCTGTGTTAGCGTGTTGGGTGACATGGCAACAGAGCCCAAATAAATTAATGAAATTATTCCCTTGAATAAGACTCGCCAGCAGGTTCTGACCGACATGTGTCAAATGCACCGCAACGGTGTCAACTATCTCATGTTAAGGAGTAAAAAATATACCTTTACAATTAGGTGATATAGTGAGTATTATAATTATACGCATGTATCAATATTCCAAATGCAATGCGTGCAAAAGCTATTGCCGACGCGTACAGCTTACGCGGCAACTAGCGGAAATTGCTCATTCCACACTTTTTAATGACTACTTCCCAATGCGAGCTTAATGAGTCCGTCAGAGCGGATTATTTATACTTATGAAAGTTACACAGTATATGGAATTTAATATCTACGTTTCCGCTCATCACTTTACCGCAACACTTCTCGACTGTCCTTCCATTATACCAATAATTCTTAGGTAAAAAACACCCATACATTTATTTTTTTTATTATAAACAGATACCTGCAATAAATAGATACTCCCGAACTGAGACAATAGTGCACTATCATTTATGTTAAAATATGACGCTTTAATCTTTAACTGGTTATCCTTTCTTGGACCAGAGCCACAAGGCACTAGACAGCAATGAATACTGAAACATATTCGGACCAGCTACCAGATATGATAATGTTACAAGCCTAATATTCTAATAAACTTAACAAATAATTTTGACAAAAATATTATTTTTCAGGTCTTTCTCTGAGTTTAGTAAAAGTATGGTGTGCCTTGATTTGTTATTTATAATTAGGTAGGTATATGATGTGTTTTAAAAAATTATGTCTACTTATATCCTATGTCGTAGCTTCTTTTTTGTACAAGATCGTTAAACATGACATTCATATAATGAATCGGTTTTGTTTATAATTAACTTATACATCTTAAATATATATATTGTACATATTAAATACGGAGGTCTTTTTTTTTAAATAATTATATATTTAAAATTCTAATCGCATCATAGTTTCAAAACGCGAACTATCAAAAATAAGTATGATATCAGTACATGCGGTACTGCTATTTTCCGGTGCGGCAACGCGCCCACCCAAAAGGAACTGTCGCCGTCTAAATTATAATATTTTTGCTTAATATCTGGTGTTATATATATATATATATATATATATATATATATATATATATATATATATATATATATATATATATATATATATATATATATATATATATATATTCTGAGATTAAACCGTTTAACCAAATATATACTCTAGCTTAATTAGTATACATGTATCGTATAATATTATAGTCGACATGTTTAGACGTTACGTAGTCCATTACAAAATTTGTTAATAAAGGAATAACCGAGATATACTTAGTGTAATTTACCTTTTGTAAGTTCGTGTTATTCTCTTAAAATAAGTATATATTGTATTATTATAGTAACACCTTTTAAGGCGTTAACTATAAAATGTGCAGACTGAACTTAAATAACCAGCAGCTGCTGACGGTACTCATATATAAGAATTATTAGGCCGTTGCTACTGTCATTTGTTTATTTGAGACTGTTTACTATTCTGGCTTAGTGGAAACATTTTAGAACTGCCACTGATAATAATAAATTCAAACAAAATTATAATATTTTTTTTTGTATGAAATTTCTTACATATATTATTAATAGTACTAACAACTAAAATTAAAAAGAAAAGTCGTTTGTATTTAATCTTAGAAATTACAATACTACTATTTTTTTATATGTTTAAAATATAACATGGATAGGTACTGCTAAAAATATATATAAGTAAATTTTACTAAAACATTTTAGACGAAGATAAATAAAGCAGCGTTGAGTTAGTCTAAATTATGTTCACAATTTAATTATAAATTAGTGCAACAGACGAGCGTTGACCGTAAAACGTTCTGTTATTCAGTTTTTGTTCTGTTTAGTCTGCAGCAAAGGCGCTTAAAATGTGTTATTTTAATATTTTATTGGTTTTTCCCATTTTTTATATAATGTATAATATAATAGCATCACGCTGGATCCCTCACATGGAAGGGTAGGAAGAGGGAACCGTAGGAATCTAGTGTTAAGCCACTTCGTTCCCGAATTTCCACTTTTCGAGAATCGAACCCACAAACCGTCGCGTTTACAGGCAGACACTGTGCCTCTGCGCCACGACGATCCTCATTTTATATATAATATATAAGATACAAATTTATTAATACACTACAGGTGTAAAGTATAGTACAGTTAAAGTATAGTTAAAAAATGGAACCAACAAGCATCCAGTGTCTTGTTCTTCTTGTGCCTACTCTACTATGTGACAGAAAAATGTGAAAATAAAAAATCGCCAGACAGGTCATTTAAACAAGGAATCTGACCGATTTTTGTAATCTTGTAAGCCAATTTTATCTCAGAGCGTACCTTGTATGGAATTGGCGTAGTGCCCAGCGCTCGAGGGTTCGATCTTTAATAAAGCCACGAATGCTATCCTGTAACTGAAATATTCTTGCAATAGTAAAATTAACTATATGATCAGAGCGTATGAAACGGAAATACTTCACTATTCATCTTAGTTGACTATGTAGTTGGGAAGCAATACAAAATTACAATAAAAAACATTAAATACAACCATGTCTAAGGAAAATACCTTGACTTCTATTATTTCTAAGCGTGTTTTGAATTTATTTCATTTTATGATGCATTTTTTGTAAGAAATTCTGCTCTTAATTATCTGTGTTAGCGTGTTGGGTGATATGGCAACAGAGCCCAAATAAATTAATGAAATTATTCCCTTGAATAAGACTCGCCAGCAGGTTCTGACCGACATGTGTCAAATGCACCGCAACGGTGTCAACTATCTCATGTTAAGGAGTAAAAAATATACCTTTACAATTAGGTGATATAGTGAGTATTATAATTATACGCATGTATCAATATTCCAAATGCAATGCGTGCAAAAGCTATTGCCGACGCGTACAGCTTACGCGGCAACTAGCGGAAATTGCTCATTCCACACTTTTTAATGACTACTTCCCAATGCGAGCTTAATGAGTCCGTCAGAGCGGATTATTTATACTTATGAAAGTTACACAGTATATGGAATTTAATATCTACGTTTCCGCTCATCACTTTACCGCAACACTTCTCGACTGTCCTTCCATTATACCAATAATTCTTAGGTAAAAAACACCCATACATTTATTTTTTTTATTATAAACAGATACCTGCAATAAATAGATACTCCCGAACTGAGACAATAGTGCACTATCATTTATGTTAAAATATGACGCTTTAATCTTTAACTGGTTATCCTTTCTTGGACCAGAGCCACAAGGCACTAGACAGCAATGAATACTGAAACATATTCGGACCAGCTACCAGATATGATAATGTTACAAGCCTAATATTCTAATAAACTTAACAAATAATTTTGACAAAAATATTATTTTTCAGGTCTTTCTCTGAGTTTAGTAAAAGTATGGTGTGCCTTGATTTGTTATTTATAATTAGGTAGGTATATGATGTGTTTTAAAAAATTATGTCTACTTATATCCTATGTCGTAGCTTCTTTTTTGTACAAGATCGTTAAACATGACATTCATATAATGAATCGGTTTTGTTTATAATTAACTTATACATCTTAAATATATATATTGTACATATTAAATACGGAGGTCTTTTTTTTTAAATAATTATATATTTAAAATTCTAATCGCATCAAAGTTTCAAAACGCGAACTATCAAAAATAAGTATGATATCAGTACATGCGGTACTGCTATTTTCCGGTGCGGCAACGCGCCCACCCAAAAGGAACTGTCGCCGTCTAAATTATAATATTTTTGCTTAATATCTGTGTAACGCATATTTAATGAGCTAGTTGATACGCTCGCGTGCATTGTGATGTTTACGCTCTTTAGATTTGCCGTTTTACAAGGATAGTTTTCTTATTGTCTTTTTGCATGTATATGATCTGATATTGAAATATAATTAGCTATAATTCTAGTGCTTTATAGCCATTTGCTGTGTTATAATGGTGAATAATGTAAAATTAATAAAAATAACAATATTAAAGTATACAGTCCATACTGTTTTGTGCAACAGATCTAATATCTGCAGTAAAAAGTGAACAATATCCAGCTCAGTGTACATATACACATATGTATAAACTTGTAGCACGAAAGGAAATTGCATCGAAGTCCATAGCCTACTCGGTTCCTGGTTTCAATATTGAATATTCTATCACAACGTCTGATGCTCTTTGACAATGTTATATTGTATATCTATCGTTTCTAAAGACTAAAGATTATGGGTTCAAATCTTTTTTAAGAACAAACTAATATTCTTTTCGTCCTATAGGTACTAGGTCCTTTATATTTTATTAAATTTTTTTCCGATTTGATTACTCGAAATGATTATTTTGGGATTACGTAGCCGAATGGCCGAATAAAGCGATTTTTTTATCAATCCAGGTGTTGGGTGTATATAGGACAGGTGATAAAAATTATATTAAGGTTCTTAAAATTATATATTCTCAAAGGCAGTCACGTTTTCTAAAGTGGTAAGATGTGTACCAAAGTGATTAAAGTAAACCATGGCGTCAGTATCCTTTAAAAATGACAATTGCATTTAATTTTTAATGTCTTTGAAAAATACAATTTTAAATTACAATATATTACAAAAGTCTTTCTTATATATAGTAAAAGATGTTACTTCTAAGTATTAAAACTTTATAATTAATTAATTATATGAACTTTTTTTTTCAGATTTCACGTAAAATGAAGCGGCCATAATAAAAGTATTTTTTTGAAGACGACAGCATACAACAAGTAAGTTCTTATACATACTTACCTATAAAATATTATTCTTTTATATATAGTATATAGGTACTGACATATTTTATTCAATTTAATAGCAAATTTCTCTAAAAAGAAGTACTTAGGTACTATATTATAATAAAAATGTACATTTAAACCGAGGGCACAGTTATCTTCGTCGCTGTCCTAAGAAGCCTGTGACAATAGACAATAGTCTGATTGTCATTCAGTTAGCTAGCGGATATGTAAGCCTGTACTGTGTACTATACCATATACGACTGTAAGGCCAGTTGTTGGCACGCTATTCGAAGGAACCATATCCGTTACTTATCATGCAATTTTATTGATATTTACAATTGCGATTGCAAAATTGATAAGCGTAGACGACTGGAGGATTGATTCACTCATTATAAAGCCCTGTAATCATGGAATACACAATAAAGGGACATATATACGTATATAGTGACGTATATATATATCGAGTTTAGTATATGTTATTAATTTAAAAAGATTTGTTTTGTATATAAAGAAAATAGAACAAAGCCATACAGAATAAGAGTATTGAAACGAAGTGTGCATATCCGTCATGACACGTTAATGGTTGACCTTTTAATGTTCATTTCCTTTCTTAGAAATTCTCGCTGTAGCTGTCAGATACAACTTCATTATCAAATACAAATTTCAATATAAAAGTTTTTTACAGCAAAATAATATAAAGTTGGTACATTTATGTTTCGATGATTCACTGAAACAAGAATGAATGGTGTTCAACAGTTCCTAGGAATAATATGTCAAACAACGTTACGTATTATGCTCTTTTAAACATGAATGAACATACGTCAAGCGGTGAAAGGAAACTCCTTGTAATCTAAAAGGCTCCACTCAAATACAAAACAGTCAGTCATACACATTTTATCTTGTAATATTAATTAAATCTTATGACATTGTTCGCACAAAAGGAAGTCCGTTTATTTACTATATCGATAATTTGATAAAATCGTTTTAAATTTGCTCCAAAGTCAAATATTTTATTGCCTATAGTAATTAACGTAACCTGTATACTGGATATATATTTATTGAAAGAAATCTGGTAATTGTGTAAGGTGTAAATCGATTTGTACTTTGTAGGCCGTTTGGCTCCAACACAATAAAACGGTTAATCGGAAACACTGAACAAGTTAAGCACTGTAATCTGAAAGCACTCTTCATCTTTGCAGTACGAGTTCACTAACCCTGAAATTACTGTGCGGGGTAAAAAAGGATCCGTAACATCGCATCTCGAGTGTGTCCCAGTTTGTTTCAACCTCGACGTGAAGTTGTGCGACGCTTTCCATAGTTTGAATTTCAAATCCTGTCGCGAGCCTCGGCGTCGCTATGCTCTCATTTTTAATTCCACTCCCGCTGAAATATATTTAATGGAACTAAAGTTATTACACCCGCGTATCAAGAGTATAATTAAATGAAATATAATTTTGTTCGTTATTAGATCGCTACAATAACTTTTCGAAAGTGTAGTAATATTTGGTATTTAGTACATATAAAATAGTACTTTAAATACATTTTATATAAAATACTTCTACGTTAATTTCAAATTAATTTAATTTCATAATTACTAACCGCAGTTAGCCACTGCGCCTGCACTAGACCTGCTCCCGACCTGATTACCGCGCTGATATGCCATATAGCCCTAGCCGGCTAGAATTTTTAATTAAATAGCTTATGACTCAAATATGGTCATTAGTAGATCCTTTATATATTATTTTGAGTAGCTTTTTACTTCACACTTTGATAGAATATTAACTAATATACATTAATGTATAAACCTTATTATAATTATTATTTTTAATTAAATAAGAATCTTCAGAGATATTAAACTATAGATGCCACACGTTATGTTTAGAATACTTGTTACTCATAAAGCTGAATGTACGCGACGTCAAGCACGCTCTCAGAGGCCTTTGCATATTGCACGCTGTGCCGGTGTCCTGATTGTGATGTCACGTCATAGCTTCAGCATTTTATCTTCTAGCCACAAAGGAACTATTATCATGTAGATTATGTCATAATCTTGTATTATTTTTATAGACCTAATTTTTTATTGTTTGTCATGACAAATATAAATATTATAAAATATGTATATTAATAAGATATCTCTAGTTTAATATTATGTATCAAATAAAGTCACACAGGTTTAGTGTTAATCGGTGTAGGCATAAATCTTTTGAACGGATGCCGCGATCACGATGTGTGCCACTGGACTCGAATATCAAAACTACCTACTGCTTTACTGTGTGTATTGAATTTTGATATGCTTATATTATTATACTTTATTTAGCTGTTACAGTTTATATTATTTATCTTTTTTTAATTTATTTCATTCTTAGAGAGATTAAATAGAATATTTGGAACCTCGACATCTAATTACGTAAAAATGGAACATTAATATTATACAAAATTTTACTCACCAGGCGTCACGAAGCCTCGTGAAAAATAAACAATATTATAAAATCTCAACACGTGATAGCTCTATTACAACGAACGTGTAATTAATTTTAATTCCTGTCAGTCTTGCTTCTTGCTACTGGATTAAATGTTACTTAAATTATATTAATTTGTTTACATTTGCAAATTAGTCCCAAGTACATAAAAATGATGGCCTAAAATATGAATAAAATAGCAGTCTATTTAACGTGATTTTACTAAACAGTGAGTCCTAGACCTATTTCAAGTAACGAAACTTTCTGGTATAAATTTTAATTACAGGAAGCTCAACGTTTATGATAATCATAGAATTTTTAACATTGGTTCTCTCTCGTTTCCCGATTCATAAATAAAACATAAAGCCCATTTATATTTACAAGTCTATATGAGAATAACAAGGCTTATTTAGGGTTACTCGAGTATTCAAATTCAAAAGCTTACTTTATTGATGAATACTTTCCATTAGTGAGAGGGAAATTTTAATATAATTAAATATAATTAAAATTTTATGTTAAGTACAAAGTACTTTAAAACAGAATAGTATATTTTGGCTTTGTAATTTAGTGTTAAATATGTATTTGTTTATAAAATACTTCGTACTAGTACAAAAATATTCTTAACCAGCTTTTATCTGCTTCGCCCCTATGGTCCAATGGAAATAATTAAGAATTGTGTATGACACATAATACATACTAAGTGTTGTAGGGTATTCTGACTAGTGACCACAGGACACAAACTCAGGGTTATATCAAAACTATTAGCGTAATGTAGCCTGTAGCCTTCCTCGATAACTGCTTACTTACATAAATGTAATTTTCCAATTCTGATCCTTACTTCCTGAGGTGATGTGAAGTTTGTTTGGTTGAACGTGCTGTCAACCAAACAAACTTCACTTTTTAAATAACAGTATAGAATATAAGCTGTAACTGGTAATGAGTATAAAGCTATTTTTCGTTTTAAGTTTTATACTTTTAAACACAATAGAAAAGATAGAAAATTGTTATAACTACTAAATAATTTTGTCAGTCCCTAATAAACCCCCCCACTGTCTGAGAATACAAAAACAAAGGATTGAGTTACAAATGCCTCTCATAACATTGTAACAAGTGGTTTCTACAAAAAAAGAAATTGCTTGATGTTGCTTGATACTTCCAACTTGCTATACTACTTACAAATATAGATATTTTGATATGATCTAAAAAAAGTGTGCCTAAAAATTTATGATTATAGTCTTGCTAATATGTTTTATAATTCTAGGTTTACATAATTATAACAGGGTTTACCGTTACACGCTATTTTATACGCGTCTTAAAAAATATTAACAATAAGCTGTCCAAACAATAATTTCTCAATTGAACATTCATAATATTAATCAATATTAAATAATTATGTAAACTTAATATGTATGTTCTTATTGTAATAAACAGTTAATTGATCTCGTTTTAATTTAAACAACTGTTATTTTTTACTATGCGTTTTTTTACTGTCTCTTCTCGCTGTTTGTTTGACAGTTATTCACTTCCACTAGTTGGCTGGAAGAGATTTCTCTTAGAAATAAGCCCACCATTGCCGGCAAAAAATTTTATTTTCTCTAAATTGATAATTCCTTTGGAGTACTAACATTTTTAGCTCAATTTATTAGTGTATATATTTAATCATATCTATTGCGTCATAGAGCTGCTGGAATACTAAAGCTATATAAACAATATTCTATAAATTCCGTACATTCGAATGATAGGTCAGAGGTCAAATAAGTGGGTCGCCAACTGCAGCTCAGCTGTGACCTATTTACCTATTCGGGAAAGCTATTTTAAAAGCTTTTCAAAATTCATGCAGGTTTTCCACGCGTTACTATTCTTTTAACACTCTCGAAAATGGATCTAAAAAATTTATCTCTTTTTCTGAGAAAGAAATTATTGCCTCTAATGAATGAATAAAAATAAAGTTAATAAAAAAAATGTTGTCAGTGTGTGACAGTCATACTGTTAAGATAAGTGTTTCTTAAAGAAACATTTTTTTTTCTTTCTGGTAATTTCAGATATTGGCATGCATTATATTTTTAATTATTTTGTTTTATTCAATCAACAATCCTTCAATGCGATATTGTTACTATTCAGTTTTATAATTTACATAAAATGCATGGTGCCCACATTAAGATTCAAATGCACACTTCGAATGCACGCATTACTACACTCAACGACATAAATACTACGGTGTTGGGTCGATAGCTATGTGCCACTAACCTATATAAAATAAATACATAGGAATTCTTTTTAAGTGGATTATTCTATCATGTTCGTAATAACGATGATTAAATTTACCTTTACGAGTCTGTACTGTTGCAGTTGTGAGAATGCAATAACATTGCAGATTTTTATATATATAACACTAATTACTTAACATCATTTTTCAACTAAATTATGCTGTACAGTTGTAAAGATTAAATGTAAAAGACTGATAATATCGATCTGCTACTAACTTTGCGGCACTCCAACGCTGCACTTCTTGAAGGATGCCGGGTCAGCTTCTCGTTTTAAGAACTTACGGAGTAGCTCAATCAAGATTCAATGACACGATTATGGCGACGAATTGTCCACCTTCTTTTACTACACCATAAAATGAAACGTGCTTTTTGCTTTTTCTCACCTAATTTTATTTCATGCTGGACATGGTGGCAGTATTCATAAAAATACGTAATGTAGCTCACAATAAAGATGTTATTTAATATTTTAATTTGACTGGCTTTTTTATTGCAGTTATTAATAAATGAAATAACACGGCCTTACCTGTACGTGTGTTGTAAAAAACATACAAAATCTTTCTTATGTTCCTAATACAATGTGAACGTGTAATAGACATTGTATAGCTTTAACAATAATTTAGACAGAAAGCGGATTGCATATTGTCTTGATACTAGAGAAGAAGCCTACTTTGCTGTATACAACGTAAAGCTAAAAAATCCATAAATATGTGAGTAAGTGCTCGAATGTAAACAAGATACGAAATAAAAAATATAGTCATACATAAAATCAACCAAAGTACGTTCTTAACAAAACACTGTTTTCAGACAGCATTGTCTTCATCACCGTAATAAAGTCTCCGGCTCGCCCCCCACCCACTTTTACTGCTTCAAATAAACTTGACTACCCTGTTTGAAAGTTGAAATTGAACTGAAACTTTTATAGTTTTAAGTGCTGTTAATTTACCTTAAGTTTTTGTATTATTCTTTATGTTACTAAATAAACCTGGTGTTGTTTTAATACAATAAATATTGTGCACTATTGTATAATTTAGTTGGTACTAGTTACATATCATAGATAAAGTAAATCTCTTTTCAAATTCAAAGATTTTAAGTCTGCAAGCTGCTAGTCAAAGGGAATAATATGATATTTTATCATGTGAGCCAATTTTTCTTTTATAGTAAATGCGCTCCATTCTAAATGGTGTCCACATTGTCACATT
This sequence comes from Dione juno, assembly GCA_037127375.1. Classification (NCBI taxonomy): domain Eukaryota; kingdom Metazoa; phylum Arthropoda; class Insecta; order Lepidoptera; family Nymphalidae; genus Dione; species Dione juno. The sequence goes on from JAXRJS010000067.1 coordinate 7,468,598, forward strand.
TAGCTTTAATTCTCGTAGAATAAACTTCTTCGTCCGCTCATCTTCTGACTTGCCATGTAATATTCTGTCACGGACAACTCCTTTGTGTACTATCGCGCTCCATTCATGCTTTGCGTTCCTTTCCTTATTCTACAACGTCGCAGAGTCTAGACATCTTGGTTTGCCTTCGCTTTTGTATGTTAAGCTTCTTAAGGTTCCTTACTTTACAATAACGACCAGAAGTGCTGTAAATTAAGTTACTTACTTGATTCCACGATCTTTATTGAAATAGAAAATAAATTTTACTTAATATTTTTGATTACCACTTTAATACATTTTATTTTAGTTGGCACTAAGTCTATATAAATCTTACAAATAAACAAATTACAATGACACATATTGTGTATGTAAGTACATATGGATGTGAGGGGGACACTCGACAGCAAGCATATCATTGAAGGCATAATCTTGAATCAAGGACTAAAAGGGCACTCAATTTGCAGTCTCGTAAGAATTGCATTTATGTAGATAAACGTTCATTTTTATTTCAGATCAATCTATCGATTACATATTTCTTTATTTTCACTATAAATATTAAATATAGATATGTATCACCAGCATTTTACAAGGTAGATTCACCTATTTACGCCGTTTTATACTTCTCCTTAAAATACTTTTATAATTTTAACATTTAATTACAATTTATACATTTGAAAATTATAAGTTTATAATTATATTGACCTCTTATATAGACACCTTATTATTCGTGAGTGTAAATATTACGTTCTTTAGCATTTCGCAGTTTCAAAGTAATTTGTAATAATGCATTTATTGGATATCTAAATTTTAATTAATACTCACAAAGTACTACTTTACTAAGTATTAAATATTAAAATATGTTATATGCTCATCCGTTGACTTTAATTGCATGTTTCAAACCACACGTCCCCGTAGGATCTATTTCCGCTGCGGCACGCGTCGCATTTATACGAACATTAGAAGTGAAAAGATTTATGGGCACGCGATCTATGATATCTATTTATTATCTACATTAATTTAAAAATGTATAGTAAATACGTATATCGTAATACACGTATGGCTTTTTTTTATTTTTATGTAGGTACTTTTAATTTCAGTGAACCTATGTATATGAATATAGTTATGTATGTACATTTATATGTTACTCTGTTCCCACTCATCTGGAATCCAATATTTTAACTTTTATTGGTATGTAATGAGTTTATCCTAGAAAGATTGCGAACTAGTCCGTTTTCAAACTGTAACTATAACATTGCGATATAATAAGACAAGGGATGCTACAAAGCTCCGGTTTCGCTTCCGATAGGTCAAAACTTCCGATTGATATAAACGCCTTCCATTCCCACTTCAGTTCCGTTCACTTTTCAATCGGAAGCTAACGGCTTCGACGGGCGGTACAAACGGCGGGTACAAACAACTTTAAAATTGTCACGTGGGTTAATGCCTTCAGTATATTAAATGTATATACATATATATCCATTATTTCAAAATTGATTTAGAAATAGTAATCATTTAGGAAACTGTTAACATTAAGTTCCCGACTAAACCGACTGTCCAAATTGCATTATATGCATATGTATTAGTCTATTTCTTTATAAAATGATCGATAATTGAAGATCGCCTGCTAAATAGAGCGAAATATCTCAAACGATATTGGTAACTAATGCAATCGAGATCTAATATCGCGGTTTTCCTCTCGAGATTAATTTCGAATGTTTCATTAAAATTAATTTAGTTATATTCTTCTACATTTACTGTATTTTGTTGTCTATTTATTGTTAGATACGAATTGGATATTGACTACAGTTGTGAACAGTGTTACTGACAGCACCTGTCTAGTGCGTATATTATATTTAAAATGATAAAAAATTATAAAAAAAATAATCATACTTTATAAATTTTTCAAATAGGTATTTTCTAAAAAGTCTGACCCCACTGAACTAGAGCAAAGGCCGATGACATGGAAATAACGTTCATTTAACGCTAAGTCTGATGAAGTGCTGGAAAATTGCGAACGCCTCTTACGGACTAAAGCGGAATGAAACGACGCTTCGATAACGACGCTTTAGGCCCCATACCCGTTTACGCGTTCAGTTGAAAACGTGGTAATGGCAATCAAAATTGAATTTCTTTCATTCGGTTTTATCTTATCCACATCCCCATCGTAGCGCCGCGGCGTCATCTTATTATAAAAACGATAGATGTAGGTTCAATTCTTGCTTGCAATACTTGTATAAATTTAAAAAAATTTTTACTTTCCCACTCTAGTGCGACGTTGTTCCATATAATACTTGATTATAATAATTGACTTGAAATATGAAACGGAAAAGACATCTTTTTACTATTTTTCGTATAACATTAAGTGTATTTAAATAAACATATTAAAATATACTCGGCCTCTTCAGGTGGAAGGATATAAATCATAGAGCTGTAACGGAAATCATTTTTATGTCGGTGTTAAACAAACGCTTAACAGGGATATATATTTTTACTCTCATAAAAAAACGTCGGGATTATTAATGACTTCAAAGTTATTTAAATTGGGCATTTTGTAAGATATTTTAAGAGTGACTCTCGTCGTTAGGGGAGAAAGTACCTACTTGTCGTCTCGCCCACGCTGCGGAACCTGTAACTGTATAGGGTAAGCAGTAATTATTTTGTTTAACCATATTTGAAGCTTCACATTTATATACTTATAAATGAAAAAATAAGGAGAAAAAATAAATGTTTTTGGAAACAGTATAGTTTTTCACCGATTTCTATTTGAAATTCCATTGTTTGAAGTATCTACTAGTTTAATAGAGCGTGTTACAATTACGTAAGTCTAGTCTAGTACTAAATGAAACAGTACCCGGGTCACTTCTTGATTGAATAATGGGCAGTAATGAGTGTCGCCTATTGAACCTCAGTTGAGATCAAGATTCCAGGCATTCCAAATATGATGTAACTGTTATATATATGTACATACATATTATATCATAAACAATGTACATTATAGAACTTATGTCACGCTACTTGCATTATTTCCAAAAAGTAGTTACATACGTTCAGTTTTTTTATAAATATTAGTATATTATTAATTATGTTACATTTAAACTTGTCTATCTGTATTAAGTCTTTTATTGTTACGCATTAAAACAATTTGTGATAAACGTTGAGTAAATCAAATATTGACTAAGCCAAAATACAAATTGCTTCACTTGGTTATTAGATAAGGTGTAAGTCTTTCCTTCCAAGGCTTCAAATGACACTAACGTAAATAGCATTAGCATCAATAAAGTAGGCTTAGCTGAAAGTCAATTTACGCCTATACTACCAGCACTAATCCGTTTTAACGTGGATAATACTTATTTCGTGGTAAGCCGGTGTCTGTGCTCGTTTAGGCTCGAGCGATTATTTTTTCATATCGTTGTAAGAGTGTCAAAGGGTTGAAGGTTATGTCAGATGGATAATTAGGATACCATATAATACTTAACATTTTTAATTAGTTAAATATTTGAAATATCTTATTATATAGTCTTAATCAATCAGCCGATTGAAATCACTCGATGGACTGGAATGAACCTGTGTTAACCCTTTCTACGCCTATTGTAATATAATAAATTTGAAGCCTCGGCAAGTCGTTATAAATAATTTAATGTTACAAAATTTTATTTTAGAATCATAATAAGGGCACCGTGCCATCGTGGCGCAGCACTACAGTGTCTGACTTGACGCGACAGTTGTAGGTTCGATTCCCACTCGAAAAGAATAAAGTATGTTTATTATATTCACTGTGGTAACAAAACAAAGTGTGGCGTGGCTGCCATGTGCAGAATAAACGAACAAATTATTGAATTGTATTTATTTTAATAATATTAATTGAAGTAACGCTTTATTGTACACCACATAAAATAAAATACCAAAACAAAAAAGAAAACACAAAGATAAATAAAATGCACATCAGGCGGCTATTATAGCGATCTCTGCCAGATAAGCTTACATTTGAATTATGTTATATATATATATATATATATATATATATATATATATATATATATATATATATATATATATATATATATATATATATATATATAGAATTATATCAATATTTGTGCCATTAACCCTATATATAATAATTTTTTTACTGAAAAATCAATCATCGTACTTTTTAAAATAAAGTTGGTAATTTTTATATAGTAGATATGTGCCTTGTAATTAATGTCTTAAAATAATAATATAAATATAGAATCAATTAAGAAAATATGGCTTATCCACATTATTATAATATCAATGGCTACTGATTTGATTGCAAATACACAGACGGGTAGTCTGTGCAAAAAGTGCGAATCGTTCAAAAATTGCGGCGCATCCAAAGTGATTATTTCGGAGAAAAGGACGACTAAATGGTGCTCCCGAAATAACTTTCATATCCTCAGACGAGCATTGTTTTCCACATTAGGTAAAGGAATGTATTCCGCTCCTTGTATTTCTCATCTCGTCGCATTAAGAATTTGTTATTTATACAACTAACTCTGTATATTTATTAATAAGAGTACCGTGTAATAGAATAATAATAGGATATGAGACCTTTTCAGATTATTCTAAAGTTCTTTTCTACTGAATGATGGATAATGAAACACACAACTTAAAACTCATAAGTCTAACTACTGAACCGACAGGCGAAACATCATAAGTATGTATTGTAAATTTAAATGTACTGTAGCGCATAATTAATATTGTAATATTTCATTTTTAGGTAAATAATTTAACTGAATATTTTCCATTTATTATAAGGTAAAAGATAGCGTATTATTTCATAAAACAAGCTAATTAGCATTTAAAAAGGTTACAAAGCAAATATATGTATCCTTCGGATACTGATACTCAATTAGTGTCATAAATGGTCGTGGTTGGTATCCCTGTTTTGGCAAATCCCTTAAGCACATGAATCCATACAACGTTAACGGGATAAAAAACAATTTAAACGTCTAGACAGAGAACATTAAATAGAGTTTGAAGTTACTTTTACAATGTTTTTTATATTTATGTTATACTTTTTAGAATTTATTACTAACATACAAAACAAAACTTATTTTAAAGATAAACATTTTTTTACCTAAATCACATACAGCAGAGAGAGCATAGTTTAAAGCTCAAGACTCACACTCTGTTATTAGCTTGAAAGCTTGAAAGTAGGACTTTCAAGACATTGTGTGCTGGCGGTTCGAAACGCCGCTCTGTGGCAAAGGAAAATAATTCATTCCTCCGCGTGGGAATCGAACCCACACTGCTCGATTCGAACTGCGCCACGATATCCAAGATAAACATGCCATAAGAATATTTCTATGGCGTGGAATAATTTCATAGGTATAAGTAATGTGGGTCAAGTGTAATTTTCATTATTATTAGCAACATCAACACTTGCATTCATAATCAATTGTAGTAGATTCGGTAACGTAGTAGGCACGGAGAGCGATAATTTCACAAGCGTACGATATAATTATCACATAAATGTAAACGATATTGCCTATTTTATTTGTAATATTATTATAGTACAAAAATTTCAATAGGTAGTAGCATCTATGCAATGCTTACTTGGTACACTATTGAAGCAGATAAAATAGTAAACAGATATTTTACCTGTTCAGAAATTAAAATAAGTTTTTGTAACTAGCTATCGTGACATCGTGTTTCATTGGATGGGTCGTTCGTTGTTCGTTTCATATAGCATAAAACTGTTGTTTTTTAATATTACACATATCTAGTTAAACCACCATGTCGCAGTCAGACAGTGTCTTGTAAATGGTCGTGGGTTCGATCCACACTCAGGGGAGTGAATTATATTAATTTCCCTCAACACCACTCAACATATAAAGGGAAATGGATAATAGAATATCTTTATAGTAGGTTCCCTGCCTAACCCTACTATATGTGGAATACAGAGTAAATCTGAAAAAAAATAGACAGTCAATGTTTCTAAATTTGGAAATTAGAGCTATAAGCATTAGATAGATAGATATACTTATTGTACACCCGCCCCGCAATACGAGGGACTTGTGTAAAGGTATATTTACTGTGTAATAAATTTTTTATAATGTATAAAGAGTTGATCGAAGTTCTTTGTTTATAATGAGTACTTTCGTCCCTCGGGAACGCACAACAATGAACACTTGCAGTCAAGCAAAGCAAGGGAGATTGCGTTCAGCAGTTACTGATTTCTCACGATCCCCACCGAGCGTATCCAAGCGTTAAAACATAATTTCTCCAAAGAATTTACTTTTGTTTATGACATATAACTAACTATCATTAAAAATCTGTCTATATTGTGATATATAAACTGCAATATATGCGAAAAATGTAAAACTAACTCTGTACAAGTCTTGCGTTGAAATAAAAATAGTTAATAAAGAATGCTTGCGCTGCCTTTATTAAGCACTAACAAGGTGAGGCCGAGGCTAGAACCTAGCTAACAAATCATACAGAAAAGGGTAAAAACCGCACCCGCTCTACTTTATCTTAAGCCTTAACAAGGCACTTATAAAATAAAGCAAGATGACAAAAATAAATTGTTCCTATGCTAAAATTATTCTATGTACCCACGCTTCTGCAAGACAGGTTTAAGAAATTCCTTTTAATCCTGCATAGCCGCTGTCCACCCACTGGTACGAAAAATGCTCAGTATTTATCTGATACAAACGATATCAGAATTAATATAAAGATTTAAAATTGATAAAAATGGTGAATAAATTATTTCACCACTTAAAACGGCGTATTTTTAATCAGAATCTCGAACGGAAAGCAAATAACGAAGTGTCTTAACTTAACTAGTGTGTACTTTCTGCTTCTAGTGCGTAGGATTAAGCGTAAAAAAAATGTTATAAAGAAAAAATATATATTAATTTTGCAAATTGCAAGGTGGCATACATATAATATATTAATAAATATTATCCAATATTACTACTGATTACTCATTTAGAGTTTTAAAACTACTTTTAAATTAATGTGTATAAGATTTATTCCAATGAGTGGCTTAGTGGACTCCTTTTAATAGGCTTTGTCTATTGTGGTCCGCAAACTGAGTTGAGGTTGCGTATTCAAATCAAGCGCACGAAAATATTCCAGTGGAAAATGTAATAAAGAAATAATTCATAATACGTGTGATATAAATAAAAGTTATATTATATTACAAATACCCTAACTGTGAGCGTCCCTGGAAACTTGGAATATTAATGGCCTGCAAGACAAGAGGAACACTGTAGCGTGGGTAGTTCAATATTAAAATAGACACATCGTGGTAACGATTTCAAATTTTGAGCATTTTATTTTAACCTTTATTTTTGGTTGCTTTCTTTGAAGCTACTATTTTTTATATTATATATGTGTATATTAATAATGTATTAACTTTATATAAAATTCAAAAAAATTGTCTGTCAATCTAGGTGTGAAAATCACTTTAACATCCAACCAAAACACATAATTGAATCACGTGTAACTCCACTGAATGAGTCTCATCGAACTCTATGACCAATCTAATGCGGCGCCACGCTTATCGATTAAGGTACACAAACCGCTCAATGGCAGATACGCACGCTACGCCTTCTGTTAAATGTTTTATATAAATCCTATAAATTAAATAGTTGTAATATGACGATGCACTTCCTATGTACAAAAAGAAACTCGGAAAGTGATAACATAATTTGATCAAGTTATTGGGTGGCAGTATGCGAACGGATCGTCGCGTCGTGGTGCAATAGTAAAACTGCAGCCGTTACGGAACTCAACGCCGCGCTTTGCTTAGTTACCAAAGTGCAAAAATGCGAATATTTTCCCCGAGTTTATATATATTTTATGTGTGATATCTTTGTTGTAATACTGTTAATTTTTAAAATTTAATCTTTTAAATTTAAATTTTACGTTCGGAAAACTTTTGACACCGTTTAATTTAGAAGCACATAGCGTTAATGCCTACAAGGATCTTTGAGGCGCCCGCAAGAAACGCGCGTGTATAAATATTAATGTGTTTATTTGTATAATATGAAACGTGAGAAATTCATGGCATTAAAATACGGCGTTGGCATGACGTTAAATTTAAGGTTCACAGGCTAATTCGCAAATTATTAGTGTTCTCAAAAATATCCCCTCTTCAGTTCGTCATATATGATGTAGAAAAATCAGGGGAACGTATTATCGTCCGTGTTTAACTTCCAACTGTTTTTTAGGCAATTTCCAAGCAATTCAAAATCCAATAAAATAAGACGGCAAATGAGCGGACTTTATTATGATACTAATGACTCGTAGGGGCATCACCCGTTTGACCAAAGTTCTCGGATTTACATTAATATTATATGCATGTGAATATTGTATATATATATATATATATATATATATATATATATATATATATGTATATATATATATATGTATATATATATATATATGTATATATATATATATGTATATATATATATATATATATATATATATATATATATATATATATATATATATATATATATATATATATACCTTATTAATAATTATTTTTACAAATAATTAATTTTCATCAATATCGAATTTATTATATTTTGGTATTCTTTTTTTTATTTTGATGATGAAAACCATGCGGTTTACCTACAAACGTTGAAATAGATTTAATTATAAACACAATCAACAGAATACAGTACTATATTTAAATTATTCACTTTGAGAATACCACTGAGGTATATTACGTGTATGTCCAGCACCTAATGTTTGTTAAATAATTATTTGTTCAAATTCCTGCTACAATTATGTTATTTCTAAATATCTTTCTGGTGACCCCATCTTAAGCGTTATTTTAAATGGCGTCCATGATTATTCAAGTGTATATTTCCTGTACACACTATAAATAAATTATTATTGTACAAATTATAACTGGCTTACTAATAAATTACTTTTTGAGGTAATTAAAAATTTTTAATCCTTTAAAGCGAGATTATTATTTATTTTATTTTTAAATATTACATTGTCAAATATCGCCAACCATAGCTAAATACAATTCAATTCTTTTGATAATGGCGTTTTATAACTAACTTTATATTGTATTAAATACAACAATATTATCTAGTTGTACAATAGTGTGCAACGACCAGCGAAAGTGTTGCGCATAATATCAATAACAAAACAAAGCAACCGAGGGCGCGAACGAAAGTGACGTATTTATCCGCCACTGACATTTCCGCCCGATAACTGGCTCGTCCTGCCTCAAGGGCTATTACTTGGCGACACCAACGCTAGTCTCCCACTCGCCCAGATGTTACTATGCTATTTAAGTATTTAATCGATATCGGGTGGAATGAACTACACTGCTACACTTGTTTGTAATGTGCACTCGATTGTTGTTTTCCTCATATGCACTGATAGCTGAGGTATGTTAGCGTTAACGTGAGTGGAATGTACCGGAACTTGGTCATTTTAGTTGGAAATTTATTAATATATTATTAATTTAACCTTAATAGAGATGTTTTTGAATTGATTGGTTCTATTGATAAAGCGGAGATATAAAACGAAGTCAAGAAGAATAACGTAGAATATGTTACTTTTTTACCTTATGTATTTATATTACGACACAATGATAATAAGTTACTACTTATTATACATATTAAAATTTAAATGGTGAAATGATAATATTTAAGTAATAATTAAACCAGTTGTATACAAATCATCAGGTAATTTGAGAATCTATAAGAAATGATCGTAAAAATTCTCAGCAGACGATCATATCTATAAAGTTATGTCCGTAAAGAACCCTCGAGGCGATGAATCAAGATAGATGTAAATCGACACTTTCCATCTTTCGCCTATTTCGCTCGTTCAAGCTATTTGCAAGCGATTTGCCTTTTTTCGCGAAGATATGTTATCATTATATTTGTATGTAAGTATTACATATTTGTAAAATTGCTATACATACACACAGAATTAAATTAAAAAATATATGCTTTTGACGTACATTTTTAAATTAAAATAAAAGTATAGGATTCGGCTCGCTTCTTTTACACACACTAGAACCGACTATCATTAGGTACATTGACACGAAAGTGTTAGGGAAAATATAAGGAGAAAATAGTAATAATAAACATACAGACATAATGTATGACAGAAATAACATCTAAAGGGAGCTTTATGCAATGATCCGATGGGGACGCGCCGTAAGCTCCCCGAGATTTATCTATTATTCTATCACGATCAACCTGCATTATGCTTCAACGACGGTGTAAAGCTGTAGGGAACTAATAAATGTACATATTGCAATATTTTTTAAGAGTTGTTATGAACGCAATTAGTTTAGGACAAAGGTAACTTAAATATCTATATTATATGCTATTTTATAGTTTTATTTGCATCACTTATAGGCTACTAGTATACACTACTGAAGTTATGTAGGAATATATATATACTGTAGGTAAAGGTTATTTATATTTATACCAACCAAACCAAAGCGATATGACAAACTTAAGTTTGAAATTGTTAAACCAGGCTTATTATTTAATTATTGTATATTTTATTTATATTAACTGACACAAACATATTTTATACATAATTTTATTTATTATGTTAGAAATAAAAAAAAGTCAACGTATAATATCTCATTATTAGAAAATAACATAACTGATATATATATATATATATATATATATATATATATATATATATATATATATATATATATATATTATCTTAGTTTAACAAATAAAGATTTGTTCTCTAACATAACATAACCTAGTTATAGCATCAACAGAATAATGTATATATAGAATAGCATGTCTAAAGAAATAAAGAATAATGATTTTACTGAAAATCAATTTTCTTGTTGCAGACGAAATGGAGGAGCGAGACAAAGAGGAGGGGGCCGGTGTGCCCGACATGACTATGATGCCGCAGATCACGGAGCAGGCCATCAACGACAATCTCAAGCGGCGATACATAAACGACCTTATATATGTATCCTTTTGAAATCATAAAGAAAACATTTAATAAACATTAATAGTACCTAATATAATTTAATTAAGTAAAATTAAAATTAACTTGTCGAGTCTCTAAATATTGTTTATCACATCGCTAAGCAAAGTAAGCGTGTTGATTTCTTAGAAGTAACTGTTTGTTCTTTGTATTTCTGTTTTAATCTATACTCGTAATGTAATTATAATCGTACTCAACACCTAGCATCCGAGTGCTCTTGAATGAAGACAGGTAGTGCGATCTGGCTTTATTAATAAATATTCAATATATATAATATCGAAAATTGTAAAATAATTCACAAAGGCCATACATTTTGTGACGTGTGCATTATTTAGTAGGTATATCTAATGACTTCCCAAGAGTGATGAGCTACTATAAACAATTAATCTGATAGTCATTTAACAATGTAATTGTGTCTTGCGCTCGTTGAGAGTCAATTGAGGTAATTACTGCATAATCGCTTCCGGACCTCATTAATCATTAACTTCTTTTAATTGCATATAAACTGTGAACGCTGTGAACGTTTATGTGATACGTTAATGTTATACAAGCTATTAACATTAGATGTTAGATCGATTAAGAGTACATTAGAAATTATAATTTAATCTTCTCGAACTACTTGGTGTTTTAACGATATGCATGCTGCATGCATGCATATCTACAGTTCAATGTCATCTCGATTCTTGACGCAGTGGCGGCGTGACTGTAAGCAATAATTAATATATTTGGGTTCAAATCCCACTAGAATATTTACATATATTAAAAGTTTCTAGACAACGATGCATCTAAAGGTATCAAAGATGGAGAATAAATGATATAAACATATATGATATTACTGACTACTGATTTCCTACCTATTATGCTGATTAATGCTACTGATGTTGAAAAATAGTTAAAGTAAACAAACGTCTATAGTCATACTTGATTCATTCTATCAACGCGATGGATGTGAGTGCGATCGAAAGTGCGGCGTTGATTTCCACCACTCAACATGCAATGTCTCGAATTCTCGTGAAGTGACCTAACGAAGTGTCCTAACACTATGGGGATATGATTTTTTTTAAATATCAGTAATTCGTTATAATGTTATAATTTTCCTATAAATTAAACAGACTTATACAGGTTCCATTCTGGTTGCAGTCAATCCCTACAAGGAATTAGGATGCTACAATATGGTAAATTTGAAATTGATTCTATATATACAGTTAAAATAAAAATATAATTAATGTATACATTTATATATAAAGTAACTTATTTTTTGCCTTTTGTTTTTAATCCATAGTTTCAATATTGTGAACATTTAGATCAAGAATAACGGTGTTTTTACAACGTAGAGTGTAATTTTTTTATTTTTGCTTATATTGATATAAGTCTAATGATTTACATATCAATGAATCAGGTGTAGCTGATATTTAATGTTTACGTTAGTGAGAATAAATATAGTTTTAAAATATGATATAGTAAAACAATTTTTTTTAACATTACGCAAAAATTTGATTCATTAAATACAAAGATGAAACAAAGTGTATATCCTGTATTGTAACTTTTACAATCGACATTTCTCTCAAACTTTATATCACTTTCATCTGAAAATTAATAGGCTTCTTTTATGTTACTGCCGTGGGAGATCTTTTATCTTAGTAAAAACAAGCCTTGATACCATTGTATGTTATTTGTAATTATTCATGTAGGAAGATGTCTGGTCTATATAGGCATCATAAAAAGTGAGCCATTTGCAGGTTTCTTGGAAACTTCCGATATTTTCTTTAAATATACACAGAACAATGATAAAATGATGTAATGCATACAAAAACATGTTTAAAATCATCAATGACGACCTCACCAAGTAATTTTAACAGCATATATTTTATTAAGTCTCAAAGTTTTCAAAGTCGTCTAGCATGTGTGAAACTAAAGTATTTCCTTGTAAAACTTTAATAATTTAACTTTAAATACACATTTATGTTTAGTAAAAGTAATTACTCAAAAAGGAGAAAAAACTAAAATATACTATGTAAATAATTAGTACAGTTTAAAAACCAATTGAAAATCCAATGACTGAGCATACAACCTCTCCATAAGCTTAAGGCAATATTATCGTACACTCATTAATCTCACCCCTTTTTAATATAGGGGTAGATCGTCATCCCTTCAGCTAAACATGCGTAGGTGCAAACGCGAAAGAGGAAAAAGCTCAGAGGGCAAACCATGAGAGCGAATAAAAGTTACTCACGTGTCCTCAAAACAATCACACTCTCAATTAAAACTTTTATACGATTTGTTTTTTATACTTCTATTTTAAAATTTCGTTAAGAAGATTAATAAACTATTATATGTATGCGTGTATTTATATATTCTAGGCTTACATAAATTTGATCAAAACGTAATGAATTTTTATTTTTTACTTTAATAACAATAAATGTAAATACAATATAAAATGCAAGAAGTATGTTCCTAGGATTTTCTTCGCCATTCCGACGGTTTTTGGAATGTCTGCATTAATTGAGCAAATATTTTCATTTTTAAATACCAAACTTTAAAGCTAACATCATTCTAATTACAGGAGGATATGCAAAACTACCGTTGCAAGGCCTTTGGGAGTCTCCCGCCTCACGTGTTCGCTTTGGCGGAGTCGGCGTACAGCTCCCTACAGGTGAATATATCTTCCAACTTATTAATCAGCATTTATTAATATATTTTTTAAAACATGCCTGATTGTAGATTGCTTTGTCTATACTTAACATAATTATAATGAAATTAAAATACTTTATATATTATCCAACAGAATGGCGAAAAGAATCAGTCTGTTGTTATATCAGGTGAAAGTGGAGCGGGTAAAACGGAAACTACCAAATTAATATTGCAATACCTCTGCGCGGCCGGCGGACAGGCCTCTTGGGCGGAACAGCAGATCCTAGAGGCTAATACCGTGTTGGAAGCATTTGGTACGATGTATGCAATTAATAATAGTAAATTAATAATGCTGTATGATTTATGCAATTAATAATAGTAAATTAATAATGCTAAAATGATTTGTTCAAAATTTAACTGCAATCTTGAGAAATATAATATTAATCCACACTAAGGATACAAAATGTTTAGACAAAAGATACCAATCATTTTAAAATAATAAAAATATTAACTTTAAAAATAATAAAAATATTTAATGAAATAGCGTTCTCTCTTACCAAATGAATGTTCTTTGCAATAATCTTTAGGTAGCGGAAACTTGTAAAAATCTCCCTACACAGAAGCTAACAACGTAATTAGTTGTAAAAAGCTTATTGGAATTTCGACGCAGCATGATGACGAACGCATGGCTCAGTGGTCGGAGCGCTTCAATGAGGTGCGGGTTCAAATCCCGCTGCGTTCAATTTTTTCTTATTTTTTCTACAGTTACATATAAGCAATACATATATTACAAATGCGAAATTATGTTAATTTATCTTTCTTAAACGGAAATGGAGTTTCGCTATGGTACCTATATGGTATATGTTTATGTGTTGAAATAGGAGGCTAAAGAGAAGACCCATAGGATCCTTTATGATGTGATGATGATGATTTTAGTTCACATTAACCACACGGGCTAAGCCGCGGATAAAACTAGTTAAGATAGATAGATAGATAAAACTTTAATTTATTTAATATAAAGGTAGCAATTAACATTTTAACCTTCAATGCTAAAAATTATGTGTTATAAATTAAAGATGGCCTGCTAACATACATTACGTAACTTTAATACGAGCTACATTAAAATTCTAAAGTGTTATTGTGTCATTAACATGACACAATTAAAGTAGAGTAATTTAATTATACTCAACGGCGTCCCCTGCGTAGCGACGTGCCTTACTAAAATGTGCCGTACTCCCGAAGGAATCCCTGTTAAGTTTTTCATACTTTGCGATTGTTCTACGTATAATTAATAAGACAAAGAATAGCTGACGTTCCACTTTTTTTTTCGTTATTTATCTTTATTTGTATGAGAATGAAAGTATTTTTTTTAATATTTAGAGATTTTTGCAATATTATGTTTTTTAATTATTTTTCGAATTTAAGATCTTAGTTTCTTAATCAGTTCATAAAAATGAATTAATATTAGCTTAGCTTCACGCTGTATCCTGCACACAGCAGGGTAGCACAGCAGAAGGAACTGTAGGCTCAAGGAACCTGGTGTTAAGACACTCCGTACCCTGCTATCTTTCGAGGCATTGCGTGCTGAGTGCCGGTGCTCACCGACGTGCTTTTGTCTTGTTGCCAGAGCGAATGTTATTACATTATTTCATTCTGCTCGATTGGGAATCGAACCCACAAACCGTTGCGTTTACAAGCCGAGAGAATGAGCTGCTACGCGACGACGGTTCTCAAAAATAATGAATTATAGTAAAATAAAATGATATTTTTAATTTAAACACTAAATACTATATATAATTTTTTTTAATTGACTTACTTAATTTAAAAATAAATTGTTACAGGTAATGCTAAAACCGTACGCAATGATAACTCGTCTCGTTTCGGTAAATTTGTTGAAGTAAGACTGGACCATCGGGGCGGGATTAGAGGGGCTGTGTTGCGGGACTTCCTCTTAGAGCGCGCTAGGATTACCGGCCCGGCGCCGAGGGAGACCAACTATCACGTGTTCTACCAATTGGTCGAGGGGGCTAAGGTAAGATTTTTAGTAATATATATATATATATATATATATATATATATATATATATATATATATATATGTATATATATATATATATATATATATATGTATATATATATATATATATATATATATATATATATATATATATATATATATATATATATATATATATATATATATATATATATATATATATATTCATATATAAATCAAGAATATCAAATTATTTCGTTTTATCTTTAAAAAACCTTTGGTATGGTGGCACACGACTTATTAACATTGTGTATAATAAAGAATATATAAGATAAATAAGTGTAAATATAGTGTTATATAGAAGATATTGTAGTAATGAAATGTATGTAAATCCACCAATTTTTGACAACTGACGACGATTTTTTTAAATGAATCTTAAACAAAATAAAGATAAAATATATCCTTTTTCAGCATAACACAGAGCTTCGCAATACTTTACGATTACGGGACGACGTGCACTTCAAGTATCTTAGGCCAGAAGACGACGAGGCAAGGAAAGGCCGTGGAGGAGAGCAGGGCAAGCTGGAAGCGCTACAGCTCGCATTAACTGTGCTTCAAGTCCCTATGCATATGTGCGAGGGATTGTTTAAAGTGCTAGCTGCTGTTCTCTGGCTGGGGAATATACAGTTTCAAGTAAGATAGAAGTTATAAATTTTTCACTCCATTCTCCGCTTTCCGTCTAAGAACATGTCACACTTTGACTTCCAGAGCGGACAAATGAAGATAGATAGAGATCGTTTCTGTGCAACCCTACCAAATATATGATATAATACTATTACTACAATATTTTAATGCATTTGAGACGTATCTAATAGCAAGGGACGGTTGTCTATATCAGTTCCCATTGGTTCCCGTTTGTATTTAATATCAGCCATATTACGAGTACATCGTTCTACAAATTTGCTTGGTAAGAGTTATTGCGCGGTATTCTATGAAAAGTTTTTAGTTAGTTTAGCGAAAACTGGACAATGAGTGTGTGTTATTAGTTTTTCTCGTTTGTAAAGATGATATTAAACAAAACAAGCCTTACATTTTGTGTCACCTACTGTATAAATGTAGATATAATCTTATATGTACATGTCATAACTTAAACATTAAATTAACTGAACTTAAGACATTAACACAATTGCAAATTGTAAAATATTTTATCGGTATTTATTTCTAAATTAAAACTTTATAAAAATAATGTTTACAATATTTTAATTTTTTATAACAAATAATATCCTTGGGACATCAAAGCAATTGAAGTAATTATTTACTTTTTATATCCTCTGGATAAGTAATTGTATAATTTTTAATGTTTCAAGTAAATACGGAATATGTGTCTTATAATACCCACGATAGTTGTGAATTTCGTATCCACTTTGTAAAATATATACATAGATTTAAAATCAGATTTATTTCTCCTCCTAGAAAGACAAAACGTGGCTTTTTATATAAGTAATTGCCATATAGGCCATTGTGTGGGACGGCGTTTGACTGTAAAATCTAAAAAGATATATTATTTGATAGTAATAATTAATTTCCAACCACAATCTACCCTCTAGGATATAGATGGTGAAAGAACAACTCTAGCTCCAGAAGATACAGAAGCAGTGGACGCTGTAGCCGCTCTACTGGGCCTGGCCCCACCCACCGCCCAACGGGTACTGTTGGAACGACAGATCAATGTTAGGGGAAACGTCACTGATATACCGCTGCGGTTACATGAGGTTTGTTGTGAGATTTAGACATTTGTTAACATATTTTAGTCTTAATAAGATAAAGATTTTTTATTAATAACTTTTATTTTAAGAGTCCTTAAATTAAATCAGTCCTTCGGCTAATCTATACTTAAACTACCTACTTTTACCTATAAAAAACTATTTTTTTACTGTCACTTACGTATAGCACTAAGTCTAAACTACTGTGCGAATAAATCTAAAATTTGTCAGAAAGGTGGTATTGAAGAGTAAACTATTTATAAAAACTATTTATGAATTATGAAAACACAAAGGTGGATTTGATTTTTTTTAAATTATATCTTCCAAATGTGATTCTCCATTATATTGGCATTGCTGTAACCTGCAATGTGCAGTGAAAATTTGCAATGACGGCTTTCCAAGTATTTCGAGAAATGTTTTGGATTTCCTCGCAAACACGTTCCTTCAATTCCTCTGTAGCCACTGGGTTGGTGTCGAAACCTTTACTCTGAGGTATCCCCAAAGGAAAAAAAACCATCTGGGACAGGTCCGGGCTACGAGGAGGCCAGTTGATGTCACCTCTTTTGGATATCACTTTTTTGCCGAAAATTTCGCGAACTGCACTTAATGAGTCATTGGAGGTGTGACATGTTGCTCCATCTTACTGATCTTGATCGTTGATTAAAACCATCAAAATCCTACAGCGTTGGAGCTAAGAAGTTTTGTATCATGGCAATATACCGCTCCGTATTCACTGTAACAGTGTGTCCTCTTTCATCTTCAAAGAGTTAAGGTCCAATAACGCCTCTTGGTCACAATGCTGCTCATACAGTAACCTTAGGTGAATGCAGGGGTTTTTGATGCATTAATTTCGGACTGATGTCACTCCAATACCTGCAATTGCCTGTTGATATCCCCGTTTAAGTGGAAGTGTGCCTCGTCTGAGAAAAAAATGTTGGTAAAGCTCGTAAACTTCTCTATCATTTCGTTGGCAAATTGCAGTCTAGTGCCAGGATCTTGAGGCATTCATGCCTGTGCCATTTAGATTTTATATGGATGAAAATGTAAATCTTTATGAAGAATGCGGTTTAAAGAAGTTCTTGGCCTATTTAAGAGGTTAGACCTTTTTTGAGGAGAGAGACTTGGTTGTTCACGAACAGACGCTCCTACACGTTCTACGTTTTCGGGATCTCAGATCAGATCAGATCGTGATTATTAACCGTGGTTATTAACGTGGAACCTGTTTTCTCAAACTTCTCTACCCATTGTTTTATTAAACGAGTCGATGGAGCTTCATTTTTATGCCGTATATTGTAATGATAGCAATATTTTCGTTGCGATTTTGTCAAAGAATCGTTGTTACGATAGTACTTACGAACGTAGAACTCACGTTGTGCTCCGGTGAAGGACGCTATGATATTAAATTCCCATTGGCCGCTCTTGCGTTTCGTAACCCCACCGCCCCGCTCCGTCGCTAATCAACGCAGCTATCGATTCAAAAGTTAACGGACTTTTGGTCCACCTGTATAATGACCGATTTTTTCCTCTGTTATTTTTTCATCGATATTCCATAGATAAACACACAAAAATATTATTCAAATTGCTTTATTGTTAATAGATTTAATACACTTTCCAGGCTCGTGAAAACCGACACGCAATGGCGCGCGCGCTCTATTCCCGTACATTCGCATGGTTAGTAAGGCACGTCAACAGCTGTTCAGCGCCAGGACGAGAAGCAAAGCGGGCTCTAGGCGTCCTCGATATATTTGGCTTTGAAAACTTTGCGGCTAATTCCTTGGAACAACTCTGCATTAACTATGCTAATGAGAAACTGCATATGTTCTTCAATAATTATGTATTTGCACTGGAGCAGGAAATAGTAAGTTATTTTTTAACTATATTAGTACCAAAGTATCGGAATATGATCATAATAAAATTGTCTAGAAACAATATTGTTTTTCGTCTTTTAATTTCTGTTTTGCTGTATATGACAGCTTCGTGTAATTTTTTTATTGCTTTTTCAGTATCGTCAAGAGGGAATCAAATACAACCAGATACCGTTTACTGATAATGCAGCATGTTTAGAGTTATTAGAAAAGCCTCCTAGAAGTCTGCTGAAGCTGCTTAGTGAACAGTGTCATATGCCAAAGGTTAGTTGGAGAATATGATTTTATTTAGTTGAATGATATATTATTTAGATAAAACATTTTAATATATATTTTTCACAATTTGTATTATTGAGTTCAATATTGTATGTAATGTAATTTTTTTATTCATATCGTAACTTAATAATAATATACATAAAAAATTGATTACTTAGCTAAAGTTCTATATAAAAAAACATTCCAGGGCTCTGACGGCGCCTACTTAACTAACATACAAGGCGAGTTTGGCGATCACCAGAGCTTTGTCAAGGGATCAAGAAGGAAATGGGAGGAGGAATTCGGGGTTCAGCACTACGCGGGTACCGTTACTTATAGCGTCCAGAGTTTCGTGGACAAAAATAGAGACACCCAGCAAGACGCCTTCATTGACCATTTGAGCAGATCTGCCAATCCATTTGTGCGGGAATTGGCGGATTATGTACAGGATTTGGCTCCTCCTGGACATGTAAGTATTATATAGTTTTGTGCATTGCTGTTATTATAGAGTTCAGACTTTCTGGATAGGAACAGGGGATATGTTGAAATACATTTTCATACTTTCTCAATGTATCTGTTTGGATGTAACGTCAAGTATGAAGTAATGTCACCAAAAGCTTTTATTTTTGTTCTCTAATATTAGTTAAAGTTTTTGTAAGCTATGTTCAGACTGATTATCATTTTATATTACTAATAATATATTACTATCATTAAACCTGATTTCCTTATTAGGTTTTTCCTTATTAACCTCACATCTGACGTGACCTATCTTAAGTATCATATATCCGCAGGATATTTCACTATCAAGTCCAGGGGCCACGAGCACAACGCAGCGCGGCACGTCGAAGGGGCGGCCCACCGTTGTAGACACGTTCAGAGCCCAGCTGCAGTCGCTGGTCGATATGTTGCAGGTTACTGATGTTTGGTACGGTTTATTTTCATTTTATTTAGTATTTATATATGTATTTTCGCTCCTTAACGTGAAATTTTATTGAGGAAATCTAAAGAAATAATACCTAGAAAATACTTCGAGGCAGAGAGAACATGCGTCATGCGTCATGATTCTCCTTTTTCCGCCTGAACTAGGTGTTGTATGGCGGAACTCAACGCTACACTAAGTTCTACCAAAGAGGAAAGAGGAAACTTATGAAAATAACTATTTTCCAAGTGGGATTCGAACCCACACTTGGAAAATAATTATTTACACACACGCTTTACAGTTAGACGCTGTCTAACATGTCATAGCATTCGATGTCATCAAAATTTTATATAATAATATAATATTATTTTTCCTGCAGGTATGTTCGCTGCATAAAACCCAACGAGAACAAAGTAGCCGGTAAATACAACGACCAGCTCGTCCTTGAACAGCTACGGTATCTAGGCATGAATGAAATAGTGCGTATACGCCGTGACGGGTTCCCCGTACATCTGCCCGCGCCTATGTTCAAGGCGAGGTACAGATGCTTGTTGAAACATCCAAGGCCTGTTGATCCTGATATTGGGTAAGTAAATCTTAAAGAAATTAAAAAATAATATAAATTTAAAGCTAAATGTGTGATAAAATGACTTTTTTAATTATAATTGTTGTTGCTTTGGTCTGGTAAAGGCTGGCAAAGGCTTGACACATAATGTCTTAAAATTGTGTGGAAAATTAAAAAAGGAATGTTTAGAGCTGAAAAATATAAAAGTATGTAGTTGAAAGTATAACCTTTTAGTTACTATTTAAACGCTTTAATTAAGTAATATGATGACGATGATGATGTGATGATGAAAAATATTAAAGAATTGTCATCATATTTCGACAAAATATTTTTATTATAACATGAACAATATTTGCAGAACAATAATGGATTTAGTAAATGCCCCCGAAAACGACTGGCAAATAGGACACACTAAAATATTTATGAGAAGTTCAGTCCACGGCCCGCTCGAGGCTAAGAGGACGGCGCTGTTACAGTCTTCCGCTCTGCTTCTACAGAAGGTAAGTTTTATAAAATAATTATTTATTATAAATCATCTCTTATATTTTTATGGGGTAGCCAGAGGGTACTTGTCTATGACTATGTAGCTGTATGAGCTGACTATGTAGTCAGAAAAGAAAATTATTTTGTAATATCTTTTTCTATTGTAATTTACTACAGCGCTTCTTATGAAATAAAACATGTCATTAATATTTTTCCAATATTTTGAACTCGTTTTCAGTGGTACAAAGGGTCAATAAAACGACGTCAGTACCTCCAATGGCGTCGCGCCGCTATCGTACTACAAGCGGCGTGGCGCGGCTGGTTCGACCGCGCGGCCTTCCTGCGGCTGCGGCGCGCCGCGCTGACCCTGCAGCGGCACCTGCGGGGCGCCTTCGCCCGGGAGGTGGCCGCGGCGCTCCGGGAGATGAAGAGGGTTAACCAGGAGATTAAGCTGAGGGAGGAGAGAAATAGGTGAGTTTGTTTCGTATAAATAAAATAATATGTTATAATTAGTGATAATAAATGGTATTCACAATGTGTTTTGAAAGTAAAGTTTGAACAATTTGTTCTGTATATTCGTGTAAAATTTTTTAATAAAATTGTAAAATTATTTACAATAATTAATAAAGAATAATTTAATCCAAATACAATACAAAGCTGTTGCAACTGTTATATTGTAATAATCTTCATGCCTATCTACTCTACAGCCTGGCAGAAAAGGCCGAACAAGAGCGAGCCGAACTAGAAACAATGGCGGGCCAGCTCCGCAACATATCCTGTACGGGCGCTCGTGCTGAATCTGTTAACTTAGACAACCTGTTCGACTTCCTGGCTGATGTGCCAGCGCAACGTGGAGCTCCGGATGGCCAGCCAGCACATCAACCCACAATAGCTGAGCTTGGAGACGATATGGAAAGATTGGCTGATGATTTGGATCAAGAGGTTAGTTTCTTTTAAATAATAATATTTTTTTCATATTATTGTAAAGGTATAAAAAGCAAAATGGAAATATATAATTAAATTCCTTTGATACAAAAGATATATGGTATTCAATTTTATTGATATTAATATATAAGTATTAAATTTGTTATATAATACATTTTAAACATTTATATAACATTGACAGCTTGAGAACGTACTCGCCGAAGAGATGAAAGAACTAGCCAAGCAAACTGAAGTCGAACGCAAACCGGACGGAGCGCCCTCCGACGCTATACCTCCTCCCCCACCTTCGTCCCTCCCATTACATTCTATAAATCAACCTAACATGCCATCATCGATGACGTCGTCCATGACGTCGTCAATGACAAATGGCGTCACGTCGAACTGCATGTCTCCGCGTGACATGACGTCGCCACTGACCAATGGAGATGTGATGTCGTCATCCTTGATCATGCCGCCTCCCCCAGAGTTGGAGGACACGGTTGAGGGCTCGCCAATTTTCCCCCCACCTCCAATGTGTTCACTTCCTGAACCAGCCGGACCTCCGCCGCCTCCGCCTTCTGCTAAAAGTAAGATAAAATAAGTGATTGTTTTGTGAACATTATATTTTTGTTTTAAAGATAAAACCTTTTCACATAGTTTTGCTTAAAATATCAATTGACACAAAATATCTGCAATTATTAATGGACATATTATGTGAAATTAAATAATCTTAATTTTATTCTTCAAAAGCGCGACATCGAGCAAAGTCTCGAAATCTGAAAACGGAATGTTCTTTCACTAGATTTTCTTAAGTTAATCTACTACTATAACTCCTTTTTCTAATACTTAGCAAAAATGTTATTTTATTCCAACGAATATGTTTCACAGTTATTACTCCACCAGAGCTTACAAACGGTATAATACCAAATGGTAAAGTAGCAATAACGAAGGACAAGGAGCCCATATACGAATCTGTAATACCGCGACCGAGCCAGGAAGCGTTGCCCGCGTCCCCGCCGCCGCCGGAGAGTAACGGGTGAGATATACTTGAAATGCGTTTGTTGTTATTTATATACTGTTTCGTTTTCTCCATCTTGTAAATTATTTAAATTTTTCTTTTTTGGTAAAACAAGGCACAGCGTTGATTTGCGCCACACTATATGCATTGTTTCTAGTTCTGGCAGCACAGTTTTGGAGTGTCTTGACACTAGGCTCTCTCTTACTTCACTTACTTATTTTTCCTCACACTTTATGCCAGAATAAAAATAAAGGATCATGGCTAAACCGTGAAGATAAATATTTTACAGTTTTATCTTTTCCATAATTTTCGTAGTTGAACTATCATAATGGTCTCTTTTATTCTCTACACTATTTTATCTACAATATTTTTGTTATGAGTCATTTAATATACATTTTTCGGTAGTGCCTTACGCATTTCATGTGGTTTTAGCACTCTCTCAGCTTTCATGTACTTACTATATTAATACTTTTGAATAGTACTTATTCTGCATAAATCATTTAATTAAGTTGGTTCTATATTAAATTATTAATGATATGAAGCTGCTATAATCAAATGTTGTCATTATAAACATTGTAATGATTTAAAATATTATAATTTATATAATTTACACCATGATATTATTGTAGATTCCCCAAGGAATCCGAAGCAGAACCAGATGTGCCGCTCCCACCATTACCAAGCAACCTGACGTCGCCGGAAATGAACGATATATCCTCACCACTGCCCTCTGACTCCTGCATGAGTCCACCACCCACCATGAATGGAGATGTTAATGTAAGATTTTAAAACGTGTTTTGGAATCATTGATTGTATATGTTTTTCTTTGATACTAAAATATAAAGTAAAACGTTAGTCTATATGATAAATTTTTATATAACTAATTTTTATATAGACATTCTAAGTGACTAAGGCTACTTTGACTGTAGATACAGTGAGTTACATCGAAACGTAACAACAATATCTTATACGCTTCCTTAGTAAACTGGCAATCCAACACAAAAATATTTTAGAAAAAAATTATACGACTAACTCGTGGTAAATCGCAGTAATAAAAGTCTCACCGTAAACCTTGGTTGTGGTCTCGATTCCCACTGGGTGGAATCAATTACTATCGTTTTCTCGCTCTAGGAAGAGGATATAAACGCGTCGTTAAGCTCCGCCAACCATAAACTTATCTTTGCTTGCGTGCGTGTGGGATACAGTGTAAAACATTTATACAATATATATAATATTCTAATATGAATAAACTTTATCCACCAGAACGTAGAACGCAACGCGCGTCGCAAAGAGCGCGTGGAGCGCCGCCTGCACCAGCTGGAGTCGGCGCCCAGCGACGCGCCCGCCGACTCGCCGAACGACCTAAGCGAATTCGCAAAAATGTACTTTAACGATCATCCTAGGTCGCCTGAAGGTATGTTTGCGCTTTTATTAAGTAAATATACTACAAGAACATATAAATTACTGTATTCTGAATGTCTGAATTAGTTAGTCCTGCTAATTTCCATACAATTGACATTACATGTCTGCAGGATGATAATGATTATTCATTATGAAAATTAAAAAATACCAAAGAATAGTTTAGAAATCTCTTGTTATGTATAGCCATACAAAATCATTTAACACCATATTTAAAAAATATCACAGATAATAAAAAACTTTTGAGTTAATATTAATTTGTGAATTACAAAAACAACTATCGTCAACATCAATCTTTTAACAGGTACAATAATAGCAACACTCACACGCAAGAGCAAGTCAATGGAACTGCTTACCAAAGAAGAGATGATAACTTATCACAAAGGCAACAATATACCCACCTCGCACATCCAGCTGCACGACCCCGACAGTGTTACCGCTGCGGTTAATATATTTAGAGTAAGTTATTTTTATTATATTGTAATAATTTATTAACTATATTTCTAATATTAATAGTTGATTATCTTTTTTACGCTTAAAATCTTGTTAAGTTGTGCAGCGTTTAGTTAACTTTGCTAGTCACTAGCCGGCTCGAAGGACTATAAAAGTTCTATTACTGTATTGACTAATTTGTTATCGCCATTTGATAATAAAGCATAGTCGCTAAAAAATTACAAGATATGAAAATTTAATATCTATATCTCGTATATCTTAATGTTAACGCACAGCATTGTGCAATATTGCAAGTGTAAAAAATGTATCTATCACGGACAAAACAGTCGTAGTCAAATATATAAAAATAACATTATTCATTGTTGAACAGGATCTGTGTCGCTATATGAGAGGAGAACTGACTGCTGAAAAAGAGACTCAAGTGATACAATCTATTATCGGCAAAGGTCTAGAGAGAGAGGAACTACGAGATGAGATACTAGTGCAATGTGTGAGACAGGTAAGCTGCAAGATGTTTTAACTTTATCATTATTGTAATTAAAATATTTTCTTAACTAACTCACAATTCCAACAGCTCACCGACTGTCCAGTAGAAGATTGGTCAGAGCGAGTCTGGCTGATCCTGTGCCTGTGCGCGGTCGCCTGGCAGCCGAGCCGGGGCCTGGCACGCTACTACTGCTCGTGGCTGCGGGCGCGCGCGCGCCCCGTCACGTCGCCGTCTGTCGCGTCGGTGACGTCGGCCGCGTCCGTCGCGTCCGGTGCGTCGAGCGCGTCTGGCGCGAGCAGCGCGCGCGCGGCGCACTGCGCGCAGTGGTGCCTGGACAACTGCAGGGGCGCGGCGCCGAGACTATTGCCGCCTAGCACTGTTGAAATTGCGGTTCGTTTTGGTTGTATTTTGTTACTTAAAGTTGTAGTATCTATCTATATCGTCGTGTAGTAGGTAGTGTCCGACTGTGACTATGTGACTCGATGTTTATATTTAAGTTACATTTTCCGGTTTCTGTCCTTAAAACAAAATTTGAGGAGTCTATTGATAAGAAGAATTACTAATGGCTAGTAGTAGTAGGCCCACAATTTAATTTGCGTAGTTTCCGCTGCGAGAGTGAGAGTGCGTTAGAGTGTGAATACTTACGAACGCGATGTAAACGCAGGCCATGCGCCGACTGGGCACCATAGTGTGCCGCTTCTTCTTCCTGGACGGGCGCACCAAGGCCATCGACGTGCACCCCGCCGACACGGCCGCCGCCGCCGCCGCGCGCCTCGCCGACAAGCTGGGGCTGGCGGCGCGCGCCGGCTGGGCCGTGTACCAGCAGCGCGCCGGCGCCGAGGAGCACGTGCGCGCCACGCACTACCTGTACGACGTCATCGCGGCCTGGGAGATGTGAGTTCCTCGATAATGTTGTATAATTCAAATGCACGTACAGGAGCCGGCAAAAATTTGACAAATCCTTTTGACATAAAAATGTATGTCCTTTTATTATTATGCAACTATAATAGTATGAATTATTATTATAATTTTATAATTTATAACATGTTTAACAGGCAACAAGGTCCCGGCGGTGGTTCGGCGGACAACCGCTTCGTGTTCAAACGTAGACTGTTCCGCGGTGGCCGCGAGCTCCCACACGATCCTGTAGAAGTTGCTCTTTTATATGCTCA
The DNA here is from genome assembly GCA_037127375.1 of Dione juno. NCBI lineage: Eukaryota > Metazoa > Arthropoda > Insecta > Lepidoptera > Nymphalidae > Dione > Dione juno. The sequence goes on from JAXRJS010000067.1 coordinate 7,495,549, forward strand.
AGCTGTGCACAGCGTTGTAAAAGTATGGACATTTATTCTTTTATATATATATATAAAAAGAAATATATATATATATATATATATATATATATATATATATATATATATATATATATATATATATATATATATATACTCGTAATAAAATCTGTATGATATCTACAGGAAAAGTATGGAAATCTATAATCTATTTTAGCTTATGTTAGTAATCGATTTGGCTTTTATTTTAAGTAACAATCATGCATATATTATGTACATGAAAACCTGTATATATCATCATATTAAAACATAATCTCTACAGATGGACGAGTTCCCAGTGTCAGAAAAGGTGGCCCTACAACTGGCAGGGCTCCAAGCACAAGTTTCGCTAGGCGAGCCACCGCCCAGTCCGCCTCCGCCCCACACGAGGGCCTACTACGCGCATCCTGACCAGTTCCTACCGCCGAGGATAGCGAAGCAACGCGCGCCGCATATGTGGGTGAGTGAGGTTACCAGGCTATTTTGAATTATTAAAATTTACACTCTCAATTGATTTACTTTTTACTTTTTTCATATTCTTATTCTTGGAGTAGATCTTGAATATACGAATAAGAATAAAAAAATCATTGTTCCAAATACGTTTTTCCTAACCTATGAAATCTATATTTTTTTGCTTCACGCTTTGTCTCTAGCGGAGCCAGAGCCTGAGCACCGACCTCTACGCTATGTAGTAATGCCCCCCTTATCCGCAGGCAACAATCCTTGCGCAGGCGCACCGCCAGTACGGCGCGGGGCGCGCAGAGCTGACGGCCAAGGCGCTGTACCTGTCATGCGTAATGCAATACCCCTTGTATGGGGTTACACTGTTCCCTGTCACCTACAAGGGATATTGGGCGCACGGTAATATAATTGTTATATTTTGTTTAATTATATCCCTTATATATTTATGAAATTAACTAAGCAAATTAGGCTGTCCACCTTCTTATAAGCAAACATATTGATCAAAGTAATCATTTGTATTTGATGTTTTTTAGTTACACTCTTTATAGTTAAAACATTCTCATCCTAATGTCAAGACACTCAGTTTTGCATTTTACGCACGAATTCGAGACATTTTATACTGAGTGAGGGAGTATTTTTTGAATTGTAATTTCTCAAAAAGACAATAAAGGCAAAGCTTAATTATTTTTTGTTATAGTCTTTATCTTTAAATCGTGTACAAAATGAGAATTTTGTTATATACTCTATTGGAATTCCTAAGTATTTTTTTCTATAATATGTGTACTTATTCTATTATTTAGGTCCAAACGTGCTTCTCGGTGTGGGTGCAGAAGGCGTAGTGTTAGTTCGACCAGCCGATAAAGTAGTTCTAGCTGAGTATCCGTATACAAATATAGCCGCCATACTCATGGACCCAGTGGATAACGGCCTGACGCTAAGTTTGACGCATCATGGACAACATGATGGATTACGGTAAGAAATTAAATCAGATCACATTATTAAAAATGAAATCAAATTAATATATTTCAATAATAATTTCAATTAAGAGAGCTAAATAAAATAAAATAAAATAAAATCCTCTGAAGAAATGTATCATAGTCAAAAATACAATTCGAAAGCTGAAAACGACAAGTACGTTGACTATGTTGTATGTTATGTTGACTTATTCTTAATGACATTGTTTAGAAATTTTATTGTTATTCCCATATGCTTCCAATAATAAAATCTTTTTCTCCCCAGATGTATAGTTCTAGAATGTGCACAAAAATCAGAGGCAGCATGGCTAATGGCGGCGTACAGCCCTGCACTTGGAGGCTCCCTCGCGGAGGAGGCCCCCCGGCGCGCGGCCCCTGCGGCCGAGAGGACCCGCCTAGCTGCAGCTCTGAGAGCGGCTCGGAGGGCCTTGGTAGATTCAGCTTTGTTGAGACGTCCCCAAGATCTGTCGGCTGGTGGTTTCTTGAGGAATACTTTGAGGAGGTATGTTGATATGGAGTGATTTTGAATTCTTAATATTCACTTCTTCTTCTTCTTGGCATTAGTCCCGGCTTTTGCCAGGGTCTGCCTTCCGACTAAGCCTACTCCACTTTGCACGGTCTTTAACATCCTCAGTGGACAATCTATTGGCTCTCATGTCTTGTGTCACGACATCCAGCCATCGCTTCCTTGGGCGTCCGGGTGGTCTAACTCCAGGGACAGACATGTCAAGGCACTTCCTTCCGACATAGTTCTCAGATCGGCGCATAACATGGCCATACCATCTCAGGCGACGCTCTTGGAGCTTATCCGCTGTGTGTGTGTGAATCAATGTGTTGCGTATGCGGTCGAACCGCGTCACGCCACACATCCATCTCAGCATCTTCATCTCCGTGACGTGAAGCTCCTGAGTGTGCCGAGATAATGTTGGCCAACATTCGCTGCCGTATAAAAGAACCGGTCGGATAATGCTCTTGTATATCAGTCCCTTGAGCTTGGGCGGTATTCTGCTATCACAGACTACACCAGTGACCTCCCGCCATTTGGCCCAGGCAGCGTTTATATAATTCTTAATATTCACTATAATGATATAATGATTTGTATATAGTTGTTTAAGACTAGTTGTTAATGAATTTAAACAAAATATATCTGTGAATATATGTGAGATGTCATTGAATACGATATAGGTGCAAGTCTGATTACGTTTAAACACATTATGTATATGGTTCTATAGACAATAATAATTATTAAATGTTTTAACGTGTGTTCACAGATTAAGCAAGCACCGTCTAGAGCGTGTACGTCTAGACATATCATCGGAAGGTCAAGGGGAATGCTACAAAGGCTTCCCTGCCGCGTACTGGTGCTGGGCGCGCAGCATGCCGCACAGCCTCACCAAGCTCAACGAGGCCGAGGAGGTCGCCGCTACGCAGATATTTAAGGTATTTATAGACAGAATAGTCAGTTAATAATAATAATTTTATTTCAATTATTCGGATCTAAATATAATAAATAGAAGACAATGCTGTTGGAATTTCGATCATAAAAAACTTTCACCAACCAGTACGCAATATTTCTAAATAACCTATAAATGGACCAAGCACCTTTAAGATGTCCACATTCTAATAGTACACAACAAGTAGTAAACGAGTAAATACGATCGTCTCCAAGGACATAATGAGCCACGCGGGCTTCTCCCACCACGAGGGCAGCACCAACAACCTCGCGAACGGCAACAGCGTGGCGGCCGGCGAGGACAGCGACGACCGCGTGGCGCTCGCGCAGGCGCTGCTGCAGCGCTGCTTGCAGAAAGACACCTTGCTGTGCGAACTTTATGCGCAGCTTATTAAACAGGTCGGTTTTATGGTAGTATTCGATTAACATATTTAAACACTCCGCTTAAGCGACTGTGACGGGATATAATGTTAGATAAAATTCACCTTTAAAGAATCTAAAATTCTTTTATTTTGATTTTTTATGTTATGTTATGTTATTTTGATACTTAAATAGAGCATGTACCATCCATATCGGGCCTGAGCCAGCCGTTAAGTCGGAGAAGTTCAGGTACCTTGGAGCCGTTATGCATGAGTCTGGAGGCATCGACCACGACATCTATGCCCGTATAAACGCTGCCCGGGCCAAATGGCGGGAGGTCACTGGTGTGGTCTGCGATAGCAGAATACCGCCCAAGCTCAAGGGACTGATATACAAGAGCATTATCCGACCTGTTCTTATATACGGCAGCGAATGTTGGCCAACATTATCTCGGCACACTCAGGAGCTTCACGTCACGGAGATGAAGATGCTGAGATGGATGTGTGGCGTGACGCGGTCCGACCGCATACGCAACACATTCATTCGAGGTAGTCTTGGGGTCCGTGACGTAGTGGATAAGCTCCAAGAGCGTCGCCTGAGATGGTATGGCCATGTTATGCGCCGATCTGAGAACTATGTCGGAAGGAAGTGCCTTGACATGTCTGTCCCTGGAAGTAGACCACCCGGACGCCCAAGGAAGCGATGGCTGGATGTCGTGACACAAAACATGAGAGCCAATAAATTATCCACTGAGGATGTTAAAGACCGTGCAAAGTGGAGTAGGCTCAGTCGGAAGGCAGACCCTGGCAAAAGCCGGGACTAATGCCAAGAAGAAGAAGACTTAAATAGAGCATGTATGCATTGGATCGCACAGTTAATGTAAATGAATTACTCTCTACCAGACGACAGAGCACCCGGAGCCTAACTCGCGCGTATCGGCGCGTCACTGGGCGCTGCTGTGCGCGGCCGTGGGCGCCGCGCTGCCGCCAGCGAAGCCACTGCGGCGCCTGCTGCTGGCGCACCTGCGGTACCGCGCGGCCGCACTGCACGCCTCCGAGGAGGGCAAGTTCGCGAGGAGGGCCGAGCAGGTGAGTCTAGTTTTTATTAGAAAATGTCGTTACATTATTTATTTAAAAATAATTGAAGAATATTATAAATGGTTTTCGCGTATGAATGTAAGAGCGAAGAACAGTGTCCTCCACTTTAGTTCCTTTTGCCTACCCTGCTAAATACGGGATACACCTTTTACACCTCCAGGTAGCATTAAGCATAGCACAAGTCCCGCGCCGCCTCAGCGCGCCCTCCAAGGAGGAGCTGCTGTGCGCGAGCGCGCGGCGCCCCATGCACGTAAGGGTGCTGCTGCTGGACGGGAAGCAGCACGGCCTCGTGTTCGGACCGGCCGCCACCGCCGACCATCTTGTCGCCATGCTGAGGGACAAGATCGGGCTCAGCGATGCTGCGACTGGTATGTACCACCTTGTTTATTCCAACCTTTGTAAGGTTGGAATTATAGAACTACGAACCAACTAATTTCTACTAAGTAAAATATTATAATGTTTTATATTATATAGGTACTCTAGGTTAGTCCTAGGTGTAAATACTGACATTTACACAACAATATTACAATTTAATGTAATTTGATTTTCAAAAGTGCTTGTAATAGCTAAATTGGTTCCATACAACGTCGGCGAAGTGATGTCTGCTCAACTGGCACGCTCTGAACGCAACAATCAAAACTATTTAATTGAATTGCTTAATTGAATAAATAATATATTATATTTTGATTATAAGCTTGGTAAACTTTCAATTACGTTACGCTTAACGATGCATTCACACTAGTTTGTTAAATTACATATTATATAATAATGGTTTGAATTATTTTTGGTCTGCTAATGTTACTGACACTTTTGAGTGTCTATACACCTTAAGAAACTCTCTTTTCGATCTCTGTACAAGGTATAAATATGTATACGTAATAGAAAGTGCCTAAATTGATAAGTATGTTTTACTGCACGAATCTAACTTTTGATATTTTTAATTACTATCTAAATTATTATATTCTAAAAAGGCTTGAAAAGTTTAAAACTAATAATTCACAAGTTGACTTATGTCATCTGGTATGGAATTAATCGTCCGCTCATATGTACTTCAGGCTACGCGCTGTACGAGGTGTGCGCGAACTCAAGTCCGGCGGGTGCGGGCGAGCGCGCGCTGGGGGGCGCGGAGCGCGCGGGGGACGTGCTCGCGCGCTGGGAGAAGGCGGGCGCCACTGCTGCAGCTTGCAGGTATATCAGATATAACATAACAAATATTATAACATTTTCATATTTTATTATGTTCGGTTGAACTGTTGTAACCGAATACCGTTAACTATTATTGAAGTGTTTTTAATGATACATACTTTGTACAGGCTAGTATTCAAAAAGCGCCTGTTCCTCGGCGAGCGTCCGCTGCACACGGCGTGCGTGGCGGAGATGGAGCTGCTGTACTACCAGGTGCTGCACGCGGTGCGCCACGACCGCCTGCCCATCGAGACCGACGAGGCGGTATGTATTCAATTCGTAGACTATTTCGTCGATTTAAGAATTGGTTTGATAAGATAGCGATTTAATAGTAAAAATATTTGAAGCGTAGTTTGAAAATGTTACTTGTTATCAATTAGGCATGTGAAGCCGTAGTAGTGCAGCGTTGTCCGACTGTTCCTCGACGGTTGTGGGTTCGATTCCCATTCGTAAGAAGTTAATTATTTATATATTTTCGCTCTGAAGAAGAAGCGCTGTAAGAAATATAAAATGCAGCGTAGAGTTCCTCCGCTTAACACGCAACGCCTCAAACATTGGGCCCACGACGTCTCCAGGTAATGCTGGCGGCGCTGCACGCGCAAGTGGTGAAGGGCGACTGCCTGGGCGGCGGCGAGGAGTGCGCGGCGGCGGCGGGCGCCGTGCTGCCGCCGCGCCTGGCGCCCGCGCTGCCCGCACCCGCCGTGCGCCTGCACCACCTGGCGCTGCGCGGCACCGAGCCGCACGCCGCCATGCAGCGCGCGCTCACGCTGGCCTCCTCCTGGCCGCTCACCAAGGCTACTATCTTTGATGTCATGGTAATTTATTTAAAATATTTATATATTGATTTCTATTGCAAGATATTTTTGTTAAACGCAAAATACACCTTGCTTACAAAAGTGCAATTGAATTTATTTTATACGTGCACAAATGAAATAATCGCACGCTCCCGCAGCAATCGTTCACGTCGAACTGGCCGCGCTCGCTGTGGCTGGCGGTGGACGCGCGCGGGCTCACGCTGCTGCGGCGGGGCGCGCGCGCGGCGCTCGTGTCGCACGACCACGACCAGCTGCTGGCGGTGTCGCCGGCGCCGCGCGCGCTGCTGCTGGTCACCAGGGCCGACAGGAAGCACGCCAAGCTCGTGCTGTCCACTGATCAGGTAGGTCGCCGTGCGGATTGTGTACTCGACATCGATTCATCGCCGCTGAGCGCGCGGGTCGATCCGGTCCGATCTTACTACGCTGGGAAAGAAAAATATATACCAGATTGTATCTTAACTGTAAATTACACGCAAAATCATTGCGATCAATCTCAGTATACCGTATTACCATACAAAACATTTAAAAAAATATAATTATACTATTAAAAAATTATACTATAATACTAAGAAACTAAAAATTAAAACTAGTTAGGTACATTATTACTAATAGCCACTATCTACCAGAAAGCCGCGAACTTAAACTTAATTTTATTTGTCCTATAGTTACTTTTTATGTTCATATGTGTGCAATAAATAATTTTATTTATCTATGTATCTATCTAAAACACTTCCACTTCCACTTCACAGGCGTATCAAATCGCAACTCTGATCAAGGACTACATAGAGGCAGTCCGCGGGCCGGTGTTCCCCGCGGTCCCCAGCGGCCGGGAGGCGGCGCGCTCCTGACACCCGCCCGCATAGTGCCAGTGCTTCCACGTCGCGTAGACGACGGGGGTGGGGTGGGACGGTAATCGGCGTGGGCTTGGGACTGGGAGCGGGGGCGGGAGGATTGTAGAATGATGTAATAATGGGACAGTGTTGATGTTTTTGATTATGCTTTATAGGGAGTTGTGTTGATTTGTGTTTCGTTTTAAATTTGATTATTTTATTATACTTGATTTTCAACTTATAATACAATTGAAAGGTGTTCCTTTTTATTATTTGCAATGTTTTACACTTTGTATGAGTTTATATTCTTACTTCTAATACTATCCCATTATCTACAAATTGGATGTGCGAGTTAGTGACACAGTAAAATTTTATGTAATATCTGAATTACATAGATTATAAATACATAAATGATTCTTGAAAGAATAATAGATATTTTATATGGGCTTTAAAAAATAAGGTTCACATTTTAACTTTGATGTTACTTACTCGCATATCATAAATTCTACAGTTGTTCCTTCGACGGTGCGTGTACTGAGAAGCCGAGCGATACTCTGCTTTAATCTATATGCAAATATTGCTATCGCTTGCGTCTCATACATATGAAAAGTGTGATCGAGTTGCATATAGAAGTAAATGTTGATATGATATTACATATATATCTATTTATTGTATATAAAGAATGTTTAAAATATGACCGACTACAAATTTAATTATATAATTTTTTATTATAAAAAACAACCGCTATTTTGAGTTTATGTTGTTATAAACGTCACCGTTTTAACTTTGAGGGCAAATTAATAAATATTGTTATTATTATTATTATACATAATTCCCTTTATCGATAGTCGGTCTAATAATATCGTCGTTATATATTAACTAAATTATATTAGCTAGCGAAATCTTACAATCAGTCTACATTTACTTCGCGTTCAATAGACAGTGGTGGACATGAGTGTACGGATGGACGATAAACAGTTGCCGGAAGCTGACGGGGAAGCACACAAATTTAAATATTAAAATACAAATTAACAACATAGCTCAACAGTTATTCAATAGTTAGATATGTAATCTATATTCCGATCTGTAGGCCTGTTCGACTTTTGTTATACAATGTATCAAGTAGTATAATTGATTGATGATGATAAATTAGTTTTAATATCTAAAAAAAAATTACTTAAAATGATCTTCCGAAGCGTATAAAATAAAAATAAGAGAATTTTAGATTTAACTTTATTTAAACACTAAATAGTTTACTGTTATTCATTATGCTATTCATTTTACTAATACACAAAGGTTGCGACAGGCCCTAGTATATATGTCAGTATTATAATAAGTGGTTTTGAAATTCAAAATTTAGTATAAAGTGTTAAAGTTGTTAAGATGTTTCAAATAGATAGTTATTATATTTCAATCTTATCCCCTAATCGATGGTTAACTATTAAGAAAGTCCCTTACTGGCAACATTTTATTCCATTTTATCAAGATAGGAAATTGACAATTGTTTTAGTGAGCTTTTAATAATACCATTCCCACAATATTCTGATAATGAAATAAAATATTGTTAGTAATTATTTAGTACTAAGCCCACTCATTCTCCTAGATTCTAGACACAATATTAGTTGAATCTCATAATAAAATTAAATGTATGACTAAAAATAATAAGAGTTCATATCAGCCTTAAAAATTCCTAATATGTTATAGAAAGTTCCCTTCGCTTTCCTTCCTGTACTGTTGGTACGTCAGAGTATATACTTGTTTTAAAATATTTGCAATCAAATTTTTATTCTGAAGTATTATTTTGTGCCTTGTAAATGCTACACGATGCAAATAGAGCTGCCCTCTAAATATTTTACTTTGGTATAATAAATATATGTATTTTATTAATATTTATACATTCAGTATTGTTTGTTTTTACTATATTATATACTATAGAAAATTTCGACTTAGAGGGGTCGGCTAGTCAGCATTCGTTGTATGTATATTCAGTGAGCGAATTGTGCAAACGATTACGACTAAATTACTGACTGTTCTAAATATATTTTCTATCAAGCATATTATTATGTTTATGCACAATGTTAAGTGTCAATATTTTATAGAAATTATATACTATAATTATGTAGGATATACTGTAGAAAAGCATATTATGCTCGAGTTACGCTAGATTAATATTAATTCTATATGAGCATAGATTACCTTAAAGTTCAGGCATAGTCGCAGCTAGGCAGGGTTTGTGTTACAATTGTTTAGACATTTATAAAATATAATAATAACATACTCATCTTTTTGAATATATATTAAGTTTGGTAATAGTTATAATAAAAATTACTAAATAGTTCCAATAAACTAGTTACTTGTTCATATGTATGTGATAGGAGTTAGGACATTCTCCGAACCCTAGCTGCGTCTATGATGTTAGGCCTATATGGTGCTTAGATAAACAATTAATCACTGCTTAGTTTATTTCTGATCTCATATTGAGTATTATTTATTTAGATGCCATATGTCGTTAAGCACGAGCAATATTTAAATTAAGTTCTTTAATTTATTCTCTTAATATTTATGTGGCAATTTTGTATATATTGACAAACCAAAGATATTGAATCCCTTTGGAGATTATGATTGATTGACTAATCGGCATTATTCAATTTTATTTTAAGTTATTGTAGATATATATTTTTTTATGATTATTGAAATTTTGATTTCTGTTTTATGTCTTAACTTTTATCATTAAAATTTATACGTCTGAATTAAGAAATAACCTTTCGAGATTTATTGATTTATTAATAATTACTAACAAAATTTAACCAAATATGTGGCATATGAAGATGTGACATAGGAAAATTTTGGCATTCATGCTGTATGTAATTTAAAAATATGTTTATGATAGAATTTTAAACAAAGATTGTCAGGTTTTTCTCAATTAATTAGTATACAAAATTTTAATATTTGATATAGCATATTATATAAATAATGTATGTTTAATATTAAGTTTGCTTTATTTAGACATAAGATTGTATTTAATACCCACAATTTACACAATCAAACAGACAAGTCACACATACTGCCCAAATAGACTGAAGTGTCCAAATATTTTGTCCTTTTTTGACAGATTGTTTTTATTACTTGCATATGAGTTTTACAATATTGTTTGAATGCCAAATAAATATAAATAATACAATAGTGTTTTATTTTATAAAAATTATATTAACCTTACAATATTACATTACATTATTGTGTGACTAAGCCTAAATAGTCATCCATCAGGGTTCCAATGGCAAACTGAAAAAAAGAAAAACTGCATTATAGTTGTTATATATATTTTTATATAAAATAAATAACTTATATTTAAAGTAAGGAGTTCTTAAGAAAATAAATTGAATTGGTAACGTCACAATAAGTAACTTTCTATATGGGACTACTAAATAATATAAAAAATTATACACATCAAATTTAAATGAACTTACAATACCCGTTGCATCAACTCTAGTGCCCACAATTTTTAGCCGAATGACATCTTCTTCCTGTATGACATTATCTTCCTGTTTACTTTTGTAACATGGGGGATTTACATTAGGGCAGAATTCCATATCTGCAGGAATTGACTACAATAAAAATTGTAATATTTTTGATATTCTTTAATAGATACATATTATGCATTATCGTTTCCAATATATTTGATAGTTAATAAATGTACTTACATGATGTGATATGAAACAACTGAGAGGACCAATTTGAGCAAACATGCCAACCTACAACAAAATTATAATTACAATAACAAAAAGAAATTAAAATATAAGTTTGTTACATTTAATCACTTGCCTTGTTGACTTGAGTAACTATTGCATCAAGTACTTCCCCTTTGAAAGGTCTAAATACAATAGCTTTGTATTTGACAGGATATACTACAAATCCTTGACCAGGCTGTATAAGCCCTGCACCTATACTATCTATTGTTGTTACTGCAATGACAAAACCATATCTGAAACATGACAATTATTAACTAGACTATAAATTATATATTTGCAGTATCAATTTCAAACTTGTTTCTTCTAAATAGGAAAATAAAAAATAACTGTATAAAATATATAATATCCTGAGTACTATCAATAAGATGGGAAAAGCTTTAAATTTCTATTTGCAAGCTAACTCTTGTTTATTTATACTCACTTTCCTGTACATGTTCCTTCTACTTCTGTATAAAGTTTCTGTTTCACTGTATCGAGTAGTTGTGGACCAAAGTATCGAGGATGCAATAAAATTTCATGCTCTAAAGAAATCTGAAAGTTTTGTTAGGGTTATTATACAAATTAATAAAAAAATAAGCAACTTCACTTATACGTACGTGGTAAAACATTTTAAATACTTCTAGATAGAAACTATGTAGTTAATACATTATCAGTTCTATTTTCTTTTTGAAACTTTAATAATTAAAAATAACAAATCTAGTTTAGACGCCGCTAACGCCGTATAAACGCTACTTGCTAATCTGACAAATGAAAATATACGTTATACACATTGACAAGTGACAATTGGCAAATGACGTGTGGTCGGCACGCTCTGTCAAAATACTAACCTAAACTGACATTTGTAGTGTTGTACTGTCAACAAAAGATTTCAAAGTGGACTAAACTGGACCATTTTTAATTAAACCTCGTGTGTTTTCCATATAACGTGAACGTTGCTCAAACAGTACGCTTGGAACGTCACAAACTAAATAATTATTAAATTGTCTTTTTAACCATAAAAACCGTAACATATAAATATTATAATATGTAAGGTAAGGTAAGGTAAACTCATAAAATTAATTAAACTATAACTTATAGCTAAATTTATCTCAAAATATCGAAAGGTCACTTAATGTACCAATTTTCACTTTTGTGCTCAACGTTGAGTAATGACAATTTTTATACAACAAAGGTTAAATAGACATCACTAGCGGTTACTCAAAAATGCCAAATGAGTGGCTGTGTATCCTGTAATCAGATTGATATAAAAAATGGCAAAAACTTACGATCACTTATTTAAATTACTTTTAATAGGTGATTCAGGAGTCGGAAAAACATCTATATTATTCAGATTCTCTGAAGATGCATTCAATATCTCATTTATATCAACTATTGGTAAGTGCTTTCATTCTTTGTATCAAAGGTTATTGTCAAAAAACTTGTATTTTTTATACGTAATTGTCATTGAACAAGATTTTTTGTTTCGTCGTATCAATTTTTCACTATACTAAATCTGTAAAAAGGGCGCGGCATAACAATAAATGGAGCCCTTATCGAATTATATGAGCAAACTATTTATGACATCATACATACTAATTTTAATTAATTGACTTCAGTTTAACAACGAACTGTTTCAGGTATTGACTTCAAAATTCGGACAATAGATCTCGACGGCAAAAAAGTAAAATTACAAATATGGTGAGTTTGCATTTATTTTTTAAGTGAAAGTTTATATGAAGATAACAAAACGTAACAACAGTTTCCTAATTTCAGGGACACGGCGGGTCAGGAGAGGTTCCGTACGATCACAACGGCTTATTACCGGGGTTCCATGGGCATAATGCTCGTTTATGATGTTACAAATGAGAAAAGTTTTGAAAACATAAAAAATTGGATTAGAAATATAGAAGAAAATGCAAGTGCTGATGTGGAAAAAATGATTCTTGGTAATAAATGTGATTTAGATGAGAAAAGACAAGTGAGTTATTTTTTTTATCATAAATCTGTGATTGATGTATGTAGAAATATTTTATATCTTATTTTAAATATATTTGTAATATAATGTAATACATTAGTACTTAAAGAAAACATATCAAAATTTTAACCCGCGCCCAGAATCCCGCTGTGCTCAATTTTTTTTTATTTTTTCTAGCCTTAGTGTGGATTTAACATTTAAAAATCATTAAAATATGTAAAACATTTATAATATCTAACTAAATCTAATGTAATACATAAACTTATTATATTCCAAGTATTAATTATGAAATACATTTTTATTAATTAACAAGTGAGAGATTCTATATTGAATAGCATACCCTAATTACAGAGTTCTCCTTATATTTCTGTAAACAAACGCTGACAAAACTATTTCAATATTGTAACTTTTTGTGAATGCCTAAAGTTTCCTTATTGTAATAAATTTGCAAACTAATATATATGATTGATATTTTTGTATATAAATTTACATATGAGTTATCCAAGACTTTATACAAATTTATTATATTTATACAGGTATCAAAAGAAAGAGGTGAACAATTAGCAATAGAATATCAAATCAAATTTGTAGAAACATCAGCAAAAGACTCACTAAATGTTGAATATGCATTCTACACATTAGCAAGAGACATTAAGGCGAAAACAGAGAAGAAACAGGTATGTCTTAAAACAAAAACAAATATTACTTTTATACTTGGTGGAGGAATAAATTGTGCTATAGTTAAAATGTAACTGAGTTTTTTAACAAACAGTAATAGAAATACCCTGTAACAAGGTAACAACTATTTCACTGCACCATGACTAATGGAAGTCTACTGGAATATTTATGTACAATAAGTTGGCAAAATTTATAATAAAAAAAGTAACAAATATTTTAAAAAAAAATTCTGCCACCAAATTATTATATATGCTTAGAAGATTAGATTAGTTGTAATCTCATAAGTTTATTATTTCGTATAGTAAAAGTTAAAAATATATAGCAATATTATTGACATCGGCTCATATTGAGTTCTGATACACTGCCTGAACTGACTTTGAAATAACATTTCAAATGAAACAAATATTTAACATGTTAATAATTTATAATTTCTTTTGTTCCATGGCTATCTTTTGAACACAGAAGGTAAAAATGCTTTAATTGGTGTTGTTAATTGTTGTGATTTTAATTTGAGTTATCAGAGTTATTATTTTTATTTTGTTTAATTTATGTATAAGCTCGTATTTTTTTACATTAATAAAATACTGATATTGCTTGACTACTCTTAATACAACTTATGGACAGAGGCTTTGTTCTACATTGACCTTAATTAAAAACTTCCTTTTTAAAACAATGCTAGTTAAGAACTATATAGGTTTAGGTACTGTCTGCATATTATATGTCAACATACTATATAAATACTTAATACTTATCTATGTGTATATGAATCATATTTTATATTAGTATATATTAGTATGACTATATTAGTAATATATTATCTTTTATATTTATACGGCTAACATAAAAATTCTTTGCTAAATAACTTTTAAAAAATCAAATTGCACAATTTAATTTTTTTTGGAAACCGTCATAGCTCAGTGGATCAGACGCGGTCTGTAAATGTAAAAGCTATCATTATAGGTTCCATGCCCACTCAGAATAAATTCTTTCTTTTCCCCCACTTTACACCGTTATTTATTGAAAATTGGGTGGAAAGTAGGGAATGGAGGTTCCCTCCTACCCTGTGATACTCAAATACTCAAAAATCGTGGAGAGAAAATCATATTTTTTAAATATTTCTTTGATCTTATACTTACATTGTAGTATCTTATAAAAAATATAAATGCTTTTATATTTGTTATTTGATTTTACATATAATATTTAAATGTGATTACGATAAATGAACAAAAAATAGTGATCTTTGTTTAATTTCTATAAAGTAAATTTTATGTTATTTTCTATTTTTATAACCATAAACAGTATGTAGGTGTAGCACACCATGCAAGCGCTGTAGGTATTGATTCCCTTTTTCAAATACAATAACCACTGAACTCTATAAAAATAGCTGTATTTTTAGATATGACAAACATTTATTTATTTATTCATTATATAACACTTAACTAAAACAATATATAAAACTTATAGCTAACATTACGGAAAACCAATGTCAGTAAAAAATCACACATTATCATTTAAAAGGATAATAATATATAGATTCAATCCAATATGTCAAATTAAATAATATAACTGTATCATATTATTATAACATGGAAACCCTTTCATTGTTTAGGGATATGAATACATTTATTATGACTATTAAGTACTCTATAGTCGGCGCAATGTGTTCGTATGGTGTGAAAACCGGCACGAGTCAAACCCGTAAATAATAAATTATTTTTAATTATATTTTTTGCATTTTTGTGCTTTTAATTTTTATAATAATATTGTTGTGTTGTGTTATCCTGAAGCGCCGCACAAAAATAAATTATGTAAAAGGAAATTAAAAAAAATCTAATTAAATATATTTCGATAACTAAGATTGAGGAAACTAAACATCAAAAAACAATGTTTTAGCAAACAAAACGTGATACCTAACCGTAGTAAAATGTGTATGTGTTTGTGCTTGTGTGCGTGTGTGGGCTCGCAGGATAGCTACTAGCTATCCAGTGCAGTGCAGTGCGGACGGCGGTCCCTAAGGCCTCCGAAATATAATACTTTGCGTTTACTATACCTAATATAGAACCTACAAATTATTATGATTATTTTATTATTTATGGAAGTAAACTTTTTTAACATTAACATGTTCATTTTTAACTATTTTTTTTGTGTTAAGTTTATTTTGCATGAACTATTAGTTCAAAAATATAAAAACATAAATATGATAGTAATTTTTTCTGGACATTTAGCGATTTGAACGTATCTAAATTGAAATTGTTTATAAGAAGGCAACAATAATAATTTGCATGAGTTTTTGTTTCTTTTAAAACAAATCATATAATTTTCCATTGATAACTAATCTGTTTTACATTAGTTAAACATGACAACTAATATACACGTATGTAATGTATAGGAGGCGAGTAACCCCCCCGGCGGCCGCAGCGGCGCGCACCAGCTGAAGGCGAACGAGCAGCAGCGCAAGCCGACGTCGTGGCTGTCGCGCTGCGCCCTGCTCTGACGCCCCGCGTCCCCCTCGCGCCCCCCACGCGGGGCCCACGGGATCCGACGAGCTTTTGTATTTTTATATCCGATCGTTTCGTTCCTCTCGATTATTACATCATCATATCGTGGTATTGTTCTGTTTGTTTAAAAGTGAAATGCAATAAACTAAATGTGAGGCCCCATTCGGAATGTTTCAAAAACTCTTGTCTTCTTATCTTCTCGGAAATTATCAATCTTATGTGGTAATTTTTTTTTCACTTGTATAAAAAAGTATTTCAGTGACATTTTCTTTAGGGCGAAATTACTTGGTATTATGCTATTAAGCAAAATGGTTTAATGGATATTATTTCAATAGATTTATTAGCTGTATTTTTTTTGCTATTTTAATTAAGATATATATTTTAATGTAATATAATACATATTTAATTTGAATAAACAGTGCTTTTTTACAAAATTAGTGTTTAATTAAATAATACAATTATTTTTCCTATAAATTTTATTGTCCAACAAATAATTTATAATAAGAAGTGTTTTATAACCACAAAATTTAAATATCTATATAATTAGGTTCATAATTCATTTCAGATTATCCTAGAAAATAAGTGGAAAAATAAAAGCCTCTAATAGATTATTCGATGTTACGTTGCCTGAACTGACTTTGAAGATCTAAAAGGTCTTTTGATCAAGTACTTTCCACCAACTAAGGCACTTTTGGACACAAAAGCTAATAGTTGCAATATTTTTTTAAAAGATAAAATAATTATATCAGTTGTTACTTGAGTCCCCTTTCTGCAGTAAGCCACATATGTAGGTATAGGTGGAAGCTTATCAGACCAAACTCCATTGCGGTAAGCCTTAGCCCGAGACTCGGCTGATAACAATATAGGTGCTAATTGTGATTGTATAGTCTTTTTCTTTATTTCTTGGGGCACAGCAGCTTCAGCAAAACCAAGTTCTATTAATTTTTTCCCAATGTCTATAGTCTCAACTGATTTAGTCTGCAATATTCAAAATAAATTCAATAATTCCTATGTCTTTAATACATATTTAAAAAACAATTTCTAATATACTACATCAAAGTTGTAATTTTTTTATGAAAAAAGTTACAACTTTTTTATGAGCATCAATAAAATAAAATATACCTTCGGTTGTGGTAAATGTAATAACACTGTTGAGACTAGATCATCTTTTTCTCTTCCAATTGGTTTTAATGTAACCTGCTGTCCTTTTGCGACACAGTCCAGCCAACTGACAGCATTGCCACTCACTATGTTAACTCCCCATAGCTACAATTATAAGCATTAAAATAGGTATAAACAAATATAAAATAATATAATGTAATTTATGAGAAAAATATATATTTGTAAATACCTTTACAAGTAAAGGTGGTTTGCTGGAATGCCAGAGTGGAAGATAGATTGGAGCTTTGTGATTTATTAGAAGACGAACAGGAGAATGTTGAACACCTGCATAAACACCTTTCAAAGGTTCATTCTTTTTAATAAAATGATCAGGAATTTTACTGGCTTTGGAGAATTTGCTCACCTAAATAATAAATTACACACATAAATAACAATATAATTTTAGTTATGTAATTTTACCTTATAATAAACTATATTTACCGGACGGATTTTATAAATGGACACTGCTAAACCTGCTGTAGCGAGAGCGTAAACAGCTATCTGAAAAGTAAGAAAGTGATAAAAGCGGTCATGTTTTTATCTCATATTTGAACAACTTTCAACGTACATTAACGCCGCGATAATCTTGTCTCAGTAGGCTTTCTATATTATAGAATATTCCTCCTTCTTTTTCAGTCATTTTTACTATATTGAATTAAACCAGACTTTCATAATTTAAAATATTAGCTCATCAGTATTTTCAGAGCAAAATTCTGTACTTTTCTATAGAACTTGTGGCATTGACATTTAATTTTTTTTAGTATTGAGCTGTCATCGCTGCTCATTTGCCAACTGTTGTACTTACGTTTTAGTAAGCAAATTTACAAATATTCACTTAAAAGTATAGTATAAAAATTTTACTGATTATTTTGTACTATTTAAATCATTATCAGTTTTAAAATAAAGAATTAAAAAGTATTCATTATATAAAATAAAATAAATAAAAGTTGAAGTGCAACATTATGTTCCACGTCAACTTGTTTGACATGACTGATTATAATTTTTAACCAAACTGGTAAAAGAGTAGTTTTGTGATTCTTCTTATAATAAATTCGTCAAAATGATAAGTGTTTTAAATACGATAGACACGGGCCATGAGGATATGATACACGACGCGGAGTTAGACTATTATGGGTTGAGATTAGCAACATGTTCATCCGATAACTCCGTTAAAATCTATGACATCAAGAGCGGTACACAAACTCTTGCCGCTGATTTAAAAGGACACTTTGGGCCTGTATGGCAAGTCGCCTGGGCACATCCAAAATTTGGTAATTTACTAGCGTCCTGTTCTTATGACAGAAAAGTTATAATTTGGAAGGAATCTGGAGAATGGACTAAACTTTACGAATATTCAGGGCATGAAAGTTCCGTAAACTCTGTTGCTTGGGCACCTGCGGAATATGGTTTGATATTAGCATGCTGTAGTTCAGATGGTTCTATATCAACTATTACTTATAACCAAGACGGTGGAAATTGGGATGTTAAAAAAATTCCTGGTGCGCATGCTATTGGAGTAAATTCCATTAGCTGGTGTCCTGCTATCTCTGCTGATCTAAACTTGGATCCTTTAACTAATAAAGATGCTCCTAAGAGGATAGTTTCTGGTGGATGTGATAATTTAATAAAAGTATGCAGCTTCTTATTTTTCATTCCATTTCAATTCTCATTTATCATTCTTTAATGTTTGATTATATTTAAATATATTGTATTACTTAATCTGCTATTATATAATAAATATATATTTACAGATTTGGAAAGAACAAGGAGATCAATGGGTTGAGGAAAACCGCTTGGAGATGCATATGGACTGGGTTAGAGATGTTGCATGGGCTCCTTCTCTGGGATTGCAAAAATCTATGATTGCAAGTTGTTCTCAAGACAAGAGAGTAGTTATCTGGTCCAGTGATGACAATGTGTCCTGGACTCCCACTACCCTGAATACTTTTGATGATGTTGTTTGGAGTGTCAGCTGGTCTCTGACAGGAAACATCTTAGCAGTTTCAGGAGGTGATAACAAAGTTAGTCTATGGAGAGAAAATGCTGACGGGCAGTGGTTATGCATTAGTGAAGTTGCCAAAGGTTTGGGACAATCTCCCAATGATGAAAGAAGCACGCTTTGATTTAACTTTCCATATGCATTTTTTTGTTGATTTATGTATTTTTATTCTAATTGTATTATAATAAAATTAATTAGGAATTACTTTAATAAATATTTCTTTAATCAATGTATTTATATTTAATTTATTTCCCTAGTTGGCCATTTTCTTATAAATCATGAGCAAAAATATATTGTAAATGGGCAATGAAATATATTTTAATTTTAAATATTATGTTTACAATAACAAATAAAAAATATATTATCCTAACTTAAGCAACAATAACTAACTCTTGAGACAATCAATATATTAAAACTGACTCAAAACGTGATACTTCTAAGAAAGTTTCGGTTATGGCCAAAACTGAGACTACTGTCGAAATTCGGTTTCGGTTTCGGTCGGACACTAATGTAATGTAATGTAGCCAATAATTTTATTCAAAAAATGTAATCAACCACTTTATATAATTCGAGTACATTTTAATAATTAGTTCAAACTATTGTTAGGATGATACCTCGTAGAGGCATTGCGTACATAACGTAATTTAAACTGTTGCTTTATTTCTGTTACTGGAATAGAACCTGCACCTTAATTTAGATCAAGATCCACATTACCGCTGCACTATACGATCACTTCTAAATTCAAACTTAATCTGTATATATTGTGGTATTGGGTTATTTTTAAACTATGATATCTCTTATCTATTACAGTAATCAAATTTAATAATATAAATGCTAATTTTGTTCAAAATGAAATACTTGTGAATTGTGTGTTATGAAGAAAGTATTTATTTCAATAAGGATTAATACTATGTTGATAAAACAAACCTTAAAGGATAGACATCAATTGTCGCCGTCATATTTATTATCATATATTTCTGGTCAGCTATATTACCATTTATACTGCGAACACAATCTAAGTTTACAAAAGAAAAAAAAGGCAGTTTTTTTTAAATCTGTTCAGTACATCAGTTAATATACATAATTATAACACTAAGTGATTAATTTTGTGCTATTATTAAGGTTTCTTATTTTTCAGTTAAATTATTTTAATAAGGCAAATAAACAGTTTAAAGTATTTAATTGAAGGAAAATTTTCTGACCCACATATACCTATCTGAAATGGGAAATCTGAAATTATTTATAAAAAGTAATAAAATTAGCCTTTTGACAAACACTTATTATAAAAGTAAACAGATCATTATTAAAAGTGAAATAAAAATACACATTACTTAACTAAAAACGATTTAATCTTATATGCATATTATATCACATATTATTTATATTAAATTCAATGAGTTCCATCAGTAAAGGCATCTTGTAATACTCTGCAATGGTTTTGAATGTGGCCAGTTGTGTGTGGATCTCCTTTACAGGCACTATGAGAGCGAACTCTCCTGCGCATTCACATACTGTCGATAGATTCTCCCTCTTTACCTGTGAAAAGGATATGTCATATATATATATATATATATATATATATATATATATATATATATATATATATATATATATATATATATATATATATATATATATATATATATCTGCACGTTGTATCCTGCTATCCCATCCAATGTTGTCCATGGTGAGTGGCGGAAATCAACGCCATGCTTTGACTTGATATTTTTTATTCTATATGATAATTAATTCTTCCCTAATGGGAATCGAACCCACAAACCATCGCGTTGACGGCAGACGCTATGCCACTGCGTCATGAGTCCTCAATATTGTATATTAAGTCATGGTTTATATACATTGGTTTTTGATCTAATTGATGTTTATGTAGTAATTCTTTAAATCATAGTGAGGTAGACAAAACTCCAGTGTTAAGACATTCCGTTTCAACGTTTCTCCCAATTCGTTATTAAAATGGCGACAGTCAACGCCGCGCCTGTCTAATACAGAATGGAAGGAAATGCAAATAATTTACTTTCATATCTCATAACCATTGGCATCTAAAGTTAAACGTTGTGTCACTACGTCACGGAAGCCTAAACATTTTTTTTATCATATTAATATAAGTTAAGAATATTGTCGCAATGTAATATACCTGATGACACCTGGAGCACGCCAGGTCCTGCAGCGTGTACGTCATGGCTCGTCGGTTCAACGTCTCGATCAGTCTCCATTCTAGCTCTTGATTCTCATACGCCGTGCCGCACGTGGGACACAAGCAGACGGGTCTGGAACGAAAAAATGATAAAGGTAATTATTATCCCAATATTTCACAAAACTGGATTCAGAGAGACCTGTGATCCATCCGTCGGTCAGTCAGTCAGTCAGTCACGTCGGAGTACTCACGGGTAGAGGTGTCCATAACGGCTTTATTTCGTCAACGTTACAAAGCAGTATGCTGTGTATAAAACACCTGCTTCATTTTAAGCTATATGATACAAATGATCATACAAAGACTTCAAGATCTAAAAAAAAAAAAACAAGACAAAAGAAAATCTTTTCTATGATTATACTATTTCTACTACTATTATATTTATACTATTTCAATGACTACGCCACTACTCCGAAGGCCCGCTGACAGCGGAAGGATCTATGACATCTTGTTTAATAAAGTAACACTAACAATTCCAAGAACGCTAACAAAATTCAACAAATTTTATCCAAACATTATTTTAATACGTCATTCAAGGCCAAGCAAGAAATCGTTATTAATAATTAAACAATTTTCTGTTCTGTTCTACGGTAATGGCGTTTCGAGCGTGCCAGTTGAGCACAATTCACTTCGCCAATGTCACGTTGTATGGAGAATACACGAAGGAGAATGTACGGTGAAAAGATAACTAACTTTACACAATAATATAATGCATGTAAAAAAGAGATCCAATAAAAATTCTTCCTTCACCTACAACAAATTAAACACATTCTAATTACAATATATACACACAATAAATTAGGTTAGTACTAAATAGTATTTTACACGGGTGTTAGTTTATAATCGAATATTATTATACTTAATGTATTTACATAGAAATTTACATAAGGGACTAAATTAAACAATTTTATATAATTATAAATAATTATGACAATTATATAATTTTGACAATTCAACATTTTGTGAATATTTTTTTGGAGAAAATTATAATAAAATATATTCATGTTTTGGATACATGTATTGTTCACGTTGCGAAATAGCTTTATTTGTGAGATTCAAAATTATGCTTTAACTCCATTGAATGACGTATTAAAATAATGTTTCGAGAAAATTTGTTGCATTTTGTTAGCGTTCTTGGATTTGTGTCAGCGGGCCTTTAGAGTAGTTAAATATAACAGTTGTAGAAATGGTATAATCATAGAAGAGTTTTTTTTTTTCTTAGATATTGAAGTCTTTGTATGAAACTAATATATCATATAGCTTAAAAAGAGGCAGGTGTTTTATACACAGCATACTGCTTTATAACGTTGACAAAATAAAACCGTTATGAACACCTCTATACCTAATATAACGAACACCTCTACTCACGGGTCAGCCAGCACGTGCGTGTCGCGACACAGGTCCAGGTCCCGGCAGTGGTTGCACACCTTGCAGATGACCTCCCCGAGCACGCAGGAGGCGCAGGGCGAGTGCCACTCTGCCTTGGGGCTGAACTCGCCCACATTGATCAGGCGGAGTAAGTTGCGGCGTAGCAGAGTCACCTGCGATGAATAGTATTAAATTACTTTTCTACTTTACGATCATGATTGGTTCTGCGGTGGGCACTCACCTCGCGCTCCACCCCCTCGTCCAGGGCCAGCACGGCGCACAGCGCGTTGACGAGCAGCAGGGCGGGCGTGGCGGCGCGCAGCACGTCGGCGCGCAGCCCCGCGCGGGGCCCGACGTCTTCCAGCTTCAGTGTCGGCATGCGGCGGTTGATTTTTTCCGTCATTCTGGTGTTCAATTGTGTTTATTAAATAACTACGCATTTTATATTGCGTTTATATCAAAAATATACAAGTTTATTTATTCATTGAATCAACAAAAATACAATAAAAAAGCTATTTTTTTATATATCTAACGAGTAAAGTAAGGAAAATAACAAAGAAGCATCTTGAGTCCTTTACTCAAGAAGGCACCAGTACTAGTGCACACACTGAAATCTTTTTCACTTTCAATTCACTGAGGAATTTTGTGATAAATTAATTATTATTTACAAGTTATGAGAAACATGGTATCTTAAGCAGAGCAATAGCACATAAATAAATGTGAACCTTACTGAAACAATTTCTGCGCGATGTCGCCCCCGAGCAGGGCGGCCCGGCGCTCCGGGTGCGCGTGCGCCGCGCTCAGGAAGCCCGCCACTGCGGCCGTGAAGGCGTCCCGCACCGGCGGCGGCATGCACTGCGACAGGTTCCACTGCATCGATACCGCGCCCTGCATGTGCACGTACATTAACGTACCACTTGTCGGATCTTGTATCGTATGTATAGACATGTGCAATAAATACCTCTTCCGCAGGTTCTTCTTCGTTAGTGGGTAATTGAGACGACCCCACTTCTACTAGTCCCGATGGCAACTTTCCCTGCAAATATGATAAATCATGATCAAAAATGTTATGTACTCAATTAATAGTTGCGCTAAGGGCACCAAGAACAAAGTCCGAACGTTTAGGATCATTCGGATTTTGTTCTTGGTGTCCTATAGTCCTGTCCCGCTGTGCCGCAAGTGTCTTGCGCCTGTTCTATTCAGGTCTGAGGCAGAAACTTTGCGTTTAAAAAATTAATCTTGTATTCTTATTTTGAATAAAAGTATTTGAATTTATCAAAAACACGCCATTAGGAACAGTAGACACCTAGACAAACTCTTCTGAGGCAATCATTATTAATAATTAAAACTATTATATTATTTGAAACTAAAATTTATAATTTTTATTTTATATATATATATATATATATATATATATATATATATATATATATATATATATATATATATATATATATATATATATATATATATATATATATATATATATATATATATATATATATATTTATTTCCATGAGGAGCATTCATACCCTACTGTGGTAACATTTTTAATTATTTTTATTAAATAATGGGACATGCATATTTTCAAATTAACTCATAATATATAAACACTTATTATGTAATTCTTCAACAATATTTTAAATATTTTATGTTAATGAATTAATTTTACCTCAATGCCTGCGAAATTAGCTTCGTCCAACCACAACAAGTACGACCAGCATTGCTTGTAGCGGATGTCTATTCCGTGGAACAGTTCCTTGTTCCTTATACTCTGCACCACGAATTCCACATAACCTAAAAATATTGATTATTTTAAATTTTATATATTGAGATAATAGCAACATTAGAATTCTAATGACTACGAAGTCATTAGTAATATTGGTAATTTAAACTAAACTTTTGACCGGATTCATTTGAATACTTTACAAAAGTCCGTGGTGCTGTAGGCATATGTAACATTTATAAAACGGAAGGTAGAGAGAGCGTAGTGTTAAAATATTCCGCTTTCCACTTTTCTCCCAGTTTAAATGTGAATTATATATTTTTTATTGATTTACTAAGGCTCATTTATTAATTTTTTTAAATCGATTTCTTTAAATACAAATAAAAAAACAAATACCAATTCCATCTAAAACCGCCGATTTCTTAGTATGCAATATAATTCTATTAAAGTCGGCGAACACAATCTGCGAGCCCAGCCTCTTGAACTCGGCCACGAGCATGAGGAACAGCTTCTTCATCAGGTTATACAGAGTGCGATGTAGAGCCGGGTCGTAGAGTAGGGATGTGGGGGTTTTGAGCCATCTGGAAAATATTTAGAATAAATTTGTCAATAATTGGTTATATATATTTATTGCGATGACCCTACACTATTTCTAATGCATCTTGTAGGGATATATGTAGATCTAGATCTATATTCATCTATATTGTAGTGCAAATATAAGTCGAAACGTCGGTACAGTGAGGTTCCATTAGTGCGGTGCGTTGTTGTCGATATAAAAAGCATATTATAATATAATATTAGAGTATAATTTTTTTTATGAGGGCGGTATATATATTATATATTTGTATAAAGCTTCAGTTCGAACGGTATGCTACGAAGAAAATATAAATAAAAGTAACTTGTCATTTAATAGACAATTATCTATTGCTTCAATTTTATGCCCAGTAGGTTCAAGATACATAGGGATTGGAGATTTTAGTGCTTTATAGAGAATTACCATTAAATGTAGAAAGAAGACAAATACCAAACATTCATTTTATTTCAATTTGATTAATTAATGAATTAATCTTTGTTATATTTAAGCAGTGACGTTATTTCAAGTTTAGACTGTACCTATAAAAGTGTGATATTTGGAAGTCGGCGAAAACGTTTTTGTACTGTGTGACGTCACGCAGCCACGATGCAATCATTGTCCTCAAGATTTTAAAGGCAGCGCTACATTGGGCTGTCTCGTCGTAGGTTTCAGTTGCGTTTGTACCTTTGGATATTTTTAATAAATAAAAAAATATATTTCTAGATTAAATTCAAAAACGCATATAATATGTCGAATAATATTTATATACAAAAAATAGAAGAGAAATATTATACTTTGTATAGTTTATATTGACTGAGACGTTTTCAATAAGTTTACCTGTAGACGCCATTACATCTTGGATATTGGCGTGCTGGGCACCAAAAGATGTCGCTACACTCGTGCCTTCGACCTGCAATAAAGAAAATACATTATTTATATGGAATAAGCAACATCAATATAATATATTAATAACATTTGTAGAAGCCCGTGTTCCTGCGGGAGAGAAAGTTCTGACACTTGTACGTACGTATACTAGACATTTTATTTATTAATTTCATTATAAGGTGTTTATGTCCTGCCATTGGCATAAGTTTTTATTTATTTATATGTTTCAGTAAATTGAATGTTAAGACGTCGCCAGACGAGGGCCCACCTGCAGTATGTGGTGCGCCTGCAGCGCGGCGCACACGGCGAGCGCGTCGCAGGACAGCGCCACGCACACGCCCGCGTACGCGCCGCGCGCGCTGTGCCCGCACGCCGCCCACTCCCCCGCCGCGCCCGCCGCCCCCGCCGCCCCCGCCGCGCTGCTCTCGCTCGCCAGCCTGCGCGCCGTGCGTGCCCAGCGGGCGGGTTAAATGTTTAATCTCATTTAAATATGAAATCAGAAAGAAGGCTCGCGATCGAACTACCTGTTGTCGTCGATCTCCCTGCCACCCAGGTCGGGCCGTTCGAGACTGGAGCACCACAGTACGAAATTATGTTTAGTGAGATGTCTCGCGTAGAATAGGTCTGCGCCGAACTGCGTCGGATCCGCCGCTGTATTGCCTAAAGGCAAGTGGAAATATCTGGAAAAGCACGATTTTGTATCATAATAAAAAACAAATATTTAAAACCATATATATTCGAACCTCTTATTTACTATTCAATCGCCAATTGGTTCTTATGGCCTCAAAATCCTACACACTAGTTACTATTTAGTAAAATAGTAGATACACTTCCTGATTTAGTTAAATTATTAAGAAGAATAAAATAAAGGATTTGTGAGCATTTGTATAGCATAGCCAGTAGTAACTTTGTTTTAAAAGGAAACAGAATTGGATATTACACTTTTCGTACTACGTCAGGACAGCGATAATTTATAAATAATAACAATTATATAATTAGTCACAAAACAATTGAACAAATTAACAAACGCACGTTAAGAATATTTCCTTCATATTCTGATATTCCTAGCAAAAAGAAATTAGGTCCGTCGGACGAGTAGTTGTAGTTTAGCAAGTAATTAGGCAAGCATTTACTAACACTGACAAATATATAAGGAATAGTAGTAAACTACCTGCACTGTTCAATCGTAAGGTCTACCACGGCCTGCAGGTTGAGGTAGTGCCGCACGACGGCGCGCGCGCCCACGCGCTGCCACTCCAGCGCGCCGTACAGCGACTCCGCGTCGCGCACGTGCAGCGCCACCAGCGGGAACTCCGACAGCCCTGCGACCCACGCTCGGGACGAGCAATCAACATTAGTGTTACGTTATGCTGTACTGCTATCCTAGTACTCACCTGGAATCAAAGCTGCCCTATTTTGATTATATGAATAAAATACTATAATGATTATTTTTTAATATAATGTCGGTCAAATAAAACCTCCTTCTACATTCTGTTACCCTGGTACCTCACCTGGCATTAGTGACACTAGCGCGACTTATGTCACCACTTATATAGCACATAGAGAAATAGCATAGCATCATTGACACAAAAACTCCACTAAAGGTGTGCCGCCCTGGTAGCTCACCTGGCATCAGCGACACCAGCGCGGCGGGCGACAGCGCCGTCTGCAGCGCCACCACAGTGGGGCCGCAGCGCTCGTCCTTGTAGCGCTGCAGGGCTCTCTGCACGCCGCGCCAGATCATACGCCCTTCCGTCTCCAGCACCACTTCCCATGTCATCTCGGGACCCGGCAGCGTGGCTTCGTCTGTACCGAGATTTATTCTGAAATTAAAATATTACTTGAGTCGTTTTGTTTGTCGAAATCGACACAAGAGGTGGTTATATTTAAATTAATTCAATTTGTCTAGTGTCTGGTAGTAACCATGATGATTGTGATTTAATTAACATTGGAGAAAACATTAAAAAAAACCGTGACGTTGAAACAACAGTTAGACAGATATTTTAATGACTTAGCGTTAATCCACACTAAGTATAAGACATATACTTAAAGAAAAACATATAAAAATTTAATGCAGCGGTTCAAATCCCGCAGCGTTCAAATTTTAATGTTTTTTTTAAAGGAAGTTAGATGTGTGACGCAAGTAAAATAAAATTTATCAACATACTTAGCCGTTCTTTCAGCAGAGTACAACGAACTCATGTTCGGCACTTGGTTGGTCTTAACAGTGTCCTGCACGAAGATGTAGCCTCGCTTCACGGGACCCAGGATTAAGGACCACATGCTACGAGTGGAACTTGGCGCAGAATGTTGGTATAAGAATACGTGTTTTATTGGAGACACGCCATCCTGGTACAGGGGGAAAATAAGAGTTATATATATATGTTTAATATCTTTATTTTTTTATACAATTTCAGGGTTATGACTTTTTGACTTAACTTTGAACTTGACTTTTATATGACCTAAGCTAACTAAAGTCATTGGAATCTTTGTGAAGCGAAGATTCAACAAATGTAGTTTTTGGGCGACAATAGAAAAGAGTCTTAACAATCGAATATAAATTTCACCGTAACGGGATGTAAAGTTAAGTAAAAATCAAGCTTTTAGAGCTGCACATTTTATTCAAGTCCGCTAAACAACTATATATTATGGGGTGACAAAATTTGACAATGCCTTTAATATTTTTTTATTATAATTTTCTGCTGACTATAATATTATGGTATAAAATATATGTTTTACACACCTGTTTTTGTAAGTACGGTTGATGCGCAACACTTTTAAACTGAAGTTGATTGAGTGTAAAACTGTCCATATTGTTGGAGCCGAACTGTACCAACCTACAAACGAAAATAAGGAAAATGAGAAAATCATACTCAAATACACGCGCGACTAAAAACGCAGTGGTCGTGGGTTTGGTCCTCACTTGGGGGAAGGAAACATTTTAATTTTCCTGCATTGACAAGTCAAAGCGCGGCGTTAAGTGGTAAGCGGTCTTGACACAAGGTTTTCACTGCTTACACTGCCTTTAAACGTGAAGCGAAGTGTTTATACTATACTACTACTACTACTTACTTACTATTGTATGTATACTTATTTAAATATAATATGAAGTTTGTAAATTTTTGATGTTTACCTTCTCGCTTCTTGAGGGTCTACAGCACAGATGCATCCCAGCTGCATCAGCACTTTGAATTCCAGGCTCATTTGGGTTTCGTATATGCCTTCTATTTCTGGAGCTGACAGCTCGCTCATTAGCTCTCTGTAACAATTATATTATATACTACTGTAGCCAGTATTATGTTGCATTACATAACTATTGCAGGCAATGTTGTACCCACTGGCATCTCTCCCTGTACAGGCTCTCAGGCACCGTGTACTGGTACAGGTGCAGGGCCGGGCGCGCCCGCGGCAGCACGCGCGTGCACTTCCTCCAGTAGGGCCCGCTGTCCGCGTCGCGCGCCACGCGGCGGTTCACGTAGAACACCCGCGGGACCGTTACTTTGATCTGATGCAGCTCCGACCCGATGAGGGCCCACAGCTTGAACAGCCCCGGCTCTGCTGTTTCTGCTACCTATAAATTCATATTTAGAGTAAGACAGTTATAAGATATTTCATAGATTTAATTACGATTAAACAAAAAACCTTACATTGGCAACTGCAAGAATATTGAAAGGACATATCTATGTATATCCTAATAGTAAATAACATCAAGGATATATTAATATGTAATTGTATGTAATTTATGTGTAATTTTAATATGTAATTTATGTGATCTACAAATGGAAATAATTTAAATGCAATCATTCTCTATATCTATTAACTATAAATATCATAGTATTGAAACCGAATTGAGATGCAAAATGATCTAGTTGGATATATTCAATGGTAAATAAAACAACCTGTATAATTTGCCAGGGTGTATTCAACAGAGTCCGCTGCGCTCGTCTTATAAACCCGCCTAAGGTGTTAGAAGAAGGCCCAGCACTCCTGGAAATTATGCTCGTCGATGCATCCTTATCCACTCTGCCTGCAAATAAACAACATTTATATACTATATAGGTGCTATAAAGGTGTTATATACTCGTAGAGCGATCGGTGTCACAGCCTTGTGTCAACTGACCCTTGATAATAATTAACGTACAAAATTTGAATATAGCACGTTTTTTTACGTCCAGACCATCATCGCCAATTTAGTTATACAGTTCTATCGAGATACGTCCGAGTCCTAGACAGTTAGCTATTTTTTTTAAACCTTCATCTTAATATCATATACTTCAATTACACTTAATTTTTTTTTAAATCATATACAAGTTATTTAAGCATATAGGAAGTCGATTTGTGTAATTAATTTTGTGTAATACAAGTATAAATAAAATAAAAATATATATATATATGGTAGCGACCTCTTTTATTTTTGTTGCGTAGTCCACGTTGCTCCATCTGCCACATCCATTTCTTCTTCTGGAATACTATCCACGCTCTGCGTTCTTCCTACAAAAGGATTTTTTTTATATTATATTTGTCATTAACATGCGGTCCCCACTTTGGTTAATGATTTATTTACATTCTTCCGTCTCCTTAAAACAAAGGGCCTCCTTTCCCACCACTCGACACGTAATCGATATCGGGTGCAAGCGCAGAACGGAATACCTTGACACTATGTTCTGTCGGATTACCCTGCTATATGGGATACACAGTGAAGCTGAAATACGAATATTGGACATTGCATAGAAATATAAATTATTAATATTTTAATTATTTTTTCTGATAAATTAATAATAGCTGAAGGGGGAGGAGCTGTGGTTTCGATTCCCGCTCGTGGAAATTAATTATTTTCGCTTATTCGCTCTGGTAAACAGACAAAGCGCGGCGTTGAGTTCCGCCACTCAACATGCAATGAATCAAAAATTGGACTGAAAGTGGGGAACCGAATGTCTTAGCACTAGATTCCTTCTGCCTGCTATATGCAAGAAATAGCGTGTTGTAGTTTTTTTCAATAGTTTTATTCATATTTTACATATTTTGATATATCTCCCGCAGTTACAGAGGTACACGTAGTATCCAATTTAAAATTTTACGTATTGAATTGCGGAACCCATTACCGATATATAACAAATACACAACGATAGCATCTAATTTTTTGGTGTCTAATTTATTTACAAAGTAATAAATAATATAAAAATGTCAATAGCCAACTTTAGTAGTCCCAAACGGCGGCGGAGGTCCCAGCGCCTCCCTCCAGGTGGCAGCCTCCTTGACCGGTGTCTCTTCCCTCTTCCGCTTCACGCTGTGAACTATTGGCCTTATTGTTGATGATCCACTTGGATCTTTGCCTATGTCTTCTATATCTACTTCTGTGCTCTGTAGGTGAACAAGTTTAGTTTGTAATTAGTCATGATTTAGTTAAGGAACTTTCAGTTTCAGACAGTAGGTGTAAAATCCAGGTCACTTTAAAAATAAATCTATTTTTAACAATATTTATTCGTAAGCTTACATATTATATCAATATTATATCGCAAAAGGCCAAATTATCAAATATTTTAGGACTGTTAGCCGCGGTGGTAGTGGGTCGATCTCCACTCGAGAAAGGATTTTTTTATTAATTTCTCTACAATGACCTGACATAACTAGAAATACTACCCAGCTACAAAATGTTACATTATTCTCAAAAAAATTACTCTATTCTATTCATCTCTCAGTCAGACTCATTCTATTTTATTCTCTCTTTAATTATTACATAATATACACCACTCACTCCGCAAGCAGCATTCTCATTTTCCTCAGCATCTTCATCTTCGTCGTTTACATCTTTAGCCTCTTTAGCTTTAACAGAAAACATGTCTGTGATTTTTCTTGTCTTGTATTTGTCGCTTTTTGCCAACATCTTCTTGTGCAACCAATCTGGATATTGGACTCGGGGGACTGGGTTGTCCAACTAGAGTGGAAATATGTTTTTATTTATAATTTAAAATAACAATTGTATTGTTGTTGTTATTGTTAGAGCAGAGGACCGTCGCGTTTACAAACACAGCGTCTGCCTGTTTGTAGGTTGGATTCCCATAAGGGGAGAATGAATTATTTTCATTCTCTTAGCTCTAGCAACAAGGCAAAGCGCGGCGTTGAGTTCCGCCCCTCAACACAATGCCGCGAATGGCGGAAAGCGGGGTACGGAGTGTCTTAACACTAGGTTCCTCGAGCCTACGGTTCCCTCTGCCTACTGTGCTGTGCGGAAAACATTTTTAATGTAATGTAATGTGTAATACATTTACATTTTAGATTTAATAACGATGATCACTCTGTTTTTTTAACTATAGCGTAAGACTTAAATATTATTAATTTTTTAATCTTGTGTAATTCTTATAAGATTTTAAGCTAAAAAATACAGAGCCTTATTAAGTTGAAATATTACCCCTTGTAATGCGGCGGGGATAGTAATGATCTTCTGTATGGCGCCACTCAGCCGCTCGATGTAGTAGGCCCAGTCCAGCACGTCGCGGATGTCCACGTCCTCGGAGAGGGAGCCGTCCTTGAGCCAGCGCCGCAAGTGGTGGCGCTTGACGGCGGCCGGCGACTGGAAGATGGCGAGGGGGACGGCGCGCTCCGTCACCGGCGCGCCGTCCGGCTTGCGGGATATTATGAATCTGGAATTTTGAGGTATTTACTGTCTTGATTCTTTAAAAAAATCAGATTAATAATATAGATCATTAATTGTTAGAGATATCAAAACATACAAGCAGTCTTAAATATCTAAATTAATATCACCGTTTGCTTAGTAATAAAATTATAGATATTTAAAAAAAGTTAATATAATTTCTTACTAATAACGAACAATATAAAATATACAATATGGTTATCGTACTTTTGTGATTGACAAAATATAATTCCATACATATATAAGCTCACCTGCAGGCCAACCCAGCATCCTTAACCATCTGATCTCCTAAAAACTCCGCCAATCTCTTTGCAGTGGAAATAGACGTAGATTTCTGTCCGCCATAGTCCTCTAACTTCTTAGACATAGATCTATTCTCCGAGATTAATTCGAACAATTCCGAATCGGGCATATTGGATCCCTTACTGTATAACACGTCTAGCCAGTAGTCGGCGACCTTGGCGACGGCCGCGTAACAGGTCTTCAGATCATTTCCTTTAAGGAAAGCTTCGAACACGGAAGATTGAAATATCTTAATCAGCTGCAATTCTCCGCGACGTTTTACTTCGAATCCTTTCAGTTCGGCCAGAGAACCGTCAAAATTGAATACGGCATAGCGTTTCTTCAGCTTTTTGCCCTCTTCCTTGGACGCCGGCAGCACCATGGCGAGGTAGGGTCCGTCTACTTCGAAGAATATTGAATTCTCGGCTCGCTTCTCGTATTTTTTTTCCACGGGATCCACTAGCTCGTAATACTGATCGTTTGTGAAATAGTCCTGTTTATAAACAATATGATTTCAATTTAATAAAATATGATCAAAACGATAGATTAATAGCTAGAGAATATATTATTGTTGTTTTTAATAAAGGTGAAAATACTAATTAGAAAATCTAAAAAAAAATTAACTGGCGATAACGAGAAGTCCAGAATTGCAAATGATTTTATACTACATTAGAACAAACATTAGATATTACAAAGTTTTTATTTATTAGGCCTCAAAGTATATATTTAATAATAATCTATCTATTTAATAAAATACTTATCGTACATCATATATAGAACAGCTAACCTTAACCATAGCATTTAAGACGGCATTTGGAAATGAAACATTAATTTTCTTCTTTTTCTGGTGTGTGGTGTGAATCGTTACATTCTCAGGGAACGATGACGGTAGTATGCACCATATACCTGCCAATAAATATATTATAATAATCATTAGTCAGTACTTTGAGTCTTTTACATTTTTTAACGAGAAACCGCAAAGGGAACTTGGTAACTAGTAGACGAGTTGGGACTCTTCGCCAGAGGGGAAAAATACTTCATTTCCCTTACACCCATAATTATAGTGTTTACAGTGGGTTCAATTCCTCGAGCCCATGACGCAGGCAGCTTGTTGTAGCTTCTATTGGGACTGACAATACTGACACATGTGTCAATTGATTCGAAACTGCTCGTAATGGCTTATTTGAATAGAGAATATTTTGATTTTGGCAAAACAAAACGCCGCGGTAACTTTCGTGGAGCTCCTACTCAATCTGCATAGATTACGCTGCGCCGCAGCACCGTACCGTCGGTGTCCAGCTCCAGGGGGCGGCCGACCTGCTCGATGATCTCGCGCGCGCGCATGATGATGTCGGCGCCCGTGTAGCACACGATGCCCGCCATCTCCATGCTGTGCCAGCGCGCGCTGTGCACACAAATACTTAATGAGTGTCGGGCTCGGCTTGGGCTTGTCCCGGCAAGCTGGATATGGCAATAATATAGTTTCTGAAATTGGAGCGTTCAATATATAAGCATAGATTACATTACTCACCCCCTTCTCATGACGTATCCGTAGAATGAGTTCAAGATACACTTGTGAGCCAATTGCAGCGAATCGTAGAGCACTTCTCTGCTCTTGGCGGACTTGATCTCCGCCGCGTCTCCCCCCGACACCGCCTGCGCCACCAGCGCCTTGGCTTGCTTGTTGAGCGCCTTGTACTCGTAACGGCGGTCTCTGAGGGCGGTAGTTAAATTTGCAACAATTATTTAAATTTAGTTAAGTGAATTCATTTTTTTTATTTTATATACTTGCTATAAATTATAATGGAATTAGAAACCACGCTCTTAATAATTTAAAATGTATAATATTTACAGACGTCTACGTAACTTCAGCCACGAAACAATGTATGAAACAGAAGAATTGGTAATACCAAAACACGTTAAATAAAATATCAGTATATTTAAACAAATTTCAATACAATTGATTTCATTAAAATGTGAATTTTTCAAAGTGAATAGAAAAAGCAAATCACCTGAAAGCTCTAACGGTGTCAACGTAAAACGAATTTTCCTTCTGGCATATAGTTGTAGTGCGCACTTCACTGCGGGTCACCTTCGTCTTCTTGTAAGCCACTTTACAGTAATCAGCGAGGCGTTTCTTTTCATATGCTGCCTGAAATTTATAATATAATATAAAATAAAATACAGAACTTGTTTGATTGTTTTTTTTTATTTTGTTGTATCGATATGAAATTTTCATTTCTTTGGCCTAGTGCGTTGCGGTGCGGTGTTAAGTTACGCACTTTAATATTTTATGTCATATATTACAGAGTCTCTGATGACTCAGCTAAATGTGATAAAAATAAAGCTCATTAATTACAATAAAACACATCCCGGTTAGACACAGAGTACCTAATGTTAAAACACTGTTTTCCACTGTCCATGCCAAAACATTGCGGGATGAATGCGGACCTCAACGCCGGATTTTATTTTACCAGAGCGAGAGTATTGCAAATAACATAAACGTAATAATTAGCTCGAATGAGGATCGAAGCCACACCTATTTTTATCTCTCCTCATTTTCTAAAAATGAATACCTGGTCCTCTTTGGGCAAGGCGTGGAAGGCTCGCGGCGGTCCTCCGGGGTAGAGCGGAGGGAACTTCTCAGTCTCTAATTGCTGTTGAATTCTTTGATATTCACTCCTCGTCGCTGGTACTAAATTATATAATAATAATAATTATTAATAATTATTATTACATCCACATAGCGTTTAGAATACACAACATGAACGTGCACGCACAGAAGTCGCCGCGCCACATCCAGTCCATGCGGCGCTGGCAGTCCGCGCCGGGCCGGTTGTGGTCGCACACGGCGCAGGCGCGCGCGCCCACCGCGGCCGACGGCTGCAGCCTGAGGGAGTACAAATAATTCCAATTAAAGTTACTTCTTCAATTAAATCTCCATTCGATACAGTTGAAGTGTTACAAAACAATACTAGTAATTATAACAATTATTTTACCTTTGTACATGAAATTGTAAAAACTTTTAAGTCTTAATAGTAAAATTACTGGTGATCTGTGGGATATATCTGATAAATTACTCAAATATATTATATTACATATTGCACCCCATTTAGCAAGGATATTTAATGGATGTGCTGATAAATGTGTTTTTCTAACTTATAAAAAATAGTAAAATAGTTCTATTGTTTAAAAATAGCGAAAATAGTGATCCTAGTAACTATAGCCCTGTATCTATATTACCATCGCTGAGCAAAATTTTTAAGAAAATAATTCTCAACAAATGATCTGCTTATTTTACAGATTTTAATATTTTAAATAATGCACAGCATGATTTTACTAGAGGCAGATCTAGAACGGATGCTGGAGTCCTTCTTCTTGAGTACATACCTGACGCTTGGGGAGAATCCCGGAATACAGTCGGGGTATTTTGTAACTTGTCTAATGCTTTTGACTGCGTAGACCATGACACCTTATTGCTTAAACCTACTCACTGTGGTGTTCGTGTTCATGTTAGTGTAAATAATAAGATAATTATGACGAAGTCAATAGTGCACTATCGCAAATTCTCTAGTGCTGCCAATAACTTAGTTTTGAATGCGA
Organism: Dione juno; assembly: GCA_037127375.1. Lineage (NCBI taxonomy): Eukaryota > Metazoa > Arthropoda > Insecta > Lepidoptera > Nymphalidae > Dione > Dione juno. The sequence continues at coordinate 7,532,081 of JAXRJS010000067.1, forward strand.
AGATAACTAAATGTAATTCTTGTAAATTCACATTATTATTGCCTAACTTTAGATAAATAGTAAATCTAAAGCTCAATGATGGAATTTTACATTTCACTGATTCCGCAGCTTTTTTAGGATTAACCCTAGATTTAAAACTTCAGTGACAACACACATAGATTTGATATTACATATGTAAGTAAAAGATCAACACACAAATCAATAAATTTGAATGCCCGTTTGTGATTATAAAAAAATTTTATGTGAAAATTATTATTTTTTAAGTGAAAATAGTTAGCAGTAATTTACACGCTTCTGAAACACAAATATTTTTCCAGGCTAATGTCCGGAACAGTTGAACCGATTTTTAGAGGGAACACCGGAGAATAGAGGATGTTATGGAGCAACAAATAGGCTACTTTTTATATCGGAATACCCTCGGGACTACCGCGTCTTCCACCTCAATAAAATGTTGCATATAAAATTATAAATATTTAAATTTTAAAATATTATATTTAAAATATTATATTTAAATTTAAATTTAAATTATAATTATAATATATATATATATATATATATATATATATATATATATATATATATATATATATATATATATATATATATATATATATACATATATACATATATACATATATTTTTCATAGACAATGTGATTCAAAACAAAAAACAGAGAAATCTAATATGTGTAATACATGCAGTCGGACTTGAGAATATATTAAAGTAAATCAAGTGGGTGAAGCCGCGAATGTGTGACTAGTTAGTAAATAAATACAGAGGCCATCGCGGCTCAGTGGGACAGCAACAGTCACGGCGATGGCCATGGATTTGATTTAAATGATTTATGGCAACTATACACAGAAAACAGAAAGTTACATTTTTTAACACTTTTCTTTTTATATTAATAGAAATAATTTAGAAAAGTATTTAATTTCATACAGAATTTTAATAATACCTGTATTTTAATTACTCTCTCAAATATAGCACAGACCTGATTAAAAAAATATAAAGCTTTTTATCATATCACAATTATTATGTATATTAATTTTTTTTATAAATCTTTAAAAATGAGAGTGTCAATGCGCAATGGAACAGCGTCTGAGTGTGAACGCGACAGTTGTGGTTCGATTATTTTCATTTCGCTCTGGTAAGGGGACAAAACATGGCGTTGAGTTCGACCACTCAATACTTAATACCTCGAAAATTGAGCGGAAACTCCTAAATGGAGTGTCTAACACTAGGTTCCCTGGTGAACACCCTGCTATATGTAAGATATAACGTAAAACTAAAGTTTATTTTGTTTAGGGTAAATTACATTTTTAATTTAAAATATATCAAAATTACAAAAAAAACCCATATCCTCTATTAGTAATATGTTGGTAAAATAGAAATCTTCTAATTAAATGTATACAAATTTTAAATAACAATCAATACATATATACATATACATACACATACCTATTAGTCAGAATAATATTAGGATACATAGCTCCCACATCCAGATGATATATCAGAGGATTTTCATCCCGCCTGGGATGATCCTTCATGTGCTGCAACTTTGCTTTTATTTCCGCACAAACTTCATCAAAATTGGTCACCAAGTCTAATGGTATCCCTTCTTCCACCTCTATAGCGTGTTTCATAGTTTTCTCCGTGTTCTCCATAAGCTTGTCTATAGCCGATGGAACTATTCGGAATTTGCATTTGATATCGGCGCGGAAGACACCTGAAAATATATATTTTACCATAGTACTATCAATTTAATAAATGTCAATAAATCTATGACGGAAATGATTATAACGCAATACATATACACGTACAAATATACATTATTAATATATAGTTTATTGGCATTATAATAAAATTAAGTATGAATCATTAATAATATAAAAATCAACTTGATCTAACACAAAAAGTCATCATCTGCTTGTTGAATGAAGTTGTTCGTAAGAGAATAAGTATTTTTAATGAAAACCGGCCCAGTAGATGAAAAAAACATTACTGAAAAAGATTTTATTAATATATCATTTATATTAATAAGACAAATTTTATCTTTCTGGTATTTGAAGTGGCGAAAGAATGAAATACACTAGCGGTGTAAATTCGAAATATATTGGAACAATTGTATGAAGTGCTATATCTGGGAAATAAGTTTAATGGATACAAAAACTCGAGATGGATGTGGAAGGGCGTATTGCTGCCAGTAACAAAATTAAAGGTGTTGTTTCGCATTGATGCCTATGTTCCCAGCATAGCTACGAAAGAAAGATTAATGTAGGAAAGTTGTGCATTCTCATCATCATCAGCCTGTCCTCGTCCACTGCCGGATATAGGCCACTGAGCTAGATCTTTGGTGCTTCGTATCGCAAGTCGTCAACCCACTTAACTGGAGTACGTCTTCCAGAACGCGTTTACCTCAGCCCAGGTTTGGCCCAGTGAGCCAGTCTCGTTTGGGCTACGTATGTTATACTCATATTGGTAAGGTGCGTCCTACTTTACGTTAAAGATTTTCGGCCTTAGGCTATGCGGCATTGGTCACGAAAATACTTGATAAAATTACCTATATGCTGCCCAACTGAGATCTATTTTTCTGCGAGCCTTCATCCAACTTCGATAGGAACCCCGTTAAGTAAACTTGAACATTATCTTGTTTGCATACGACGGTTGCATACGAAGGTTGCATACCAAGTGCATACGAAGACCGATGAGAGATTTTCAATTTTGTAGCTGCCCCAAGGCTATCAAAATTTCGCCTTGGTTGAATTCTTTCGAGTATTCTGATAAGTGGTGGGATAATAATGCAGAGTCCATTTAACTGATCAAATCTACAATGACTGACCCGAGACTGTTTTTGTAAGAGCGAAGAAAAACAGAGCAGTCAGTGGACGAGGCGGTAGAATTATTATGTATCATAATACTTTCTCTACTTCTATAGTTAGCAAGGACCGTAGCGTTAGCAAATACTCTCTCTGACTACTATTCTAGAAGGGGAAAGTGTATAGCTAAAAAAATCTCATATACTAATCAAATTAACCTTAGTACGTTACAAAAGCAATACGCACCCGACTCAAGTGCCTCAACGTGTCCCCCCACATAGGTCTCCGTTTCTAGAACATGTCCGTCCGTGGTCAACTTGTTGAGCTCCTCCACCTGCTTGTTGGGGAACACTATGTTGGCGTGGAACGCTTCCACCATGAGGAGGGACTCGCATAGTGTGCCGGAGCCCTTGCGGAGGATCTGGAATGGTTCGTTTTTCGTTGTTTATGTCATAATCGTTTTGTGGAATGAGTGTTCCTAGCAACATATCACAAATGCTTATAATAGCGCATTTCTTTACTTAGGTAAAGAATAACATTCTTTTGATCGGAAATCAAACCCGTCTCTAGTCAGTAAATTCTACGTGCCACGTGTATCATTAGATTTTTAAAATGTCAAATGCTCCTGAATATTGCTTGATACTTCAATTTAATATTTTATATGCTTCATTAATTATGACAAATTAAAGATACTTATTACAAGTGAATGAATACATACTAAATTAATATATTTGATTATACTTATTACAGTGTAAAAAATGTTTAGAACTTTGATGCCAATACTGACGCGAATTATGTAAATTTTAAAGCTATTTCAAGAAATTACGAACTAATGGCGGCTACTGGCGAACACAGCAGATTATCCTCATTAATATATTGCAAGCATAATTTAAATTTATAATTCTCTTACCTCATCGGGTTCCAGAGGAATGATGGTACAGAGGGCGAATATAAACGGATGGACATATTTCATATACAAGTAGTAAGTGGCGACCGCATCAGACACTGAATAGTTGGACAACACCTGTAAAATGTTTATATTTTCCGCTTTATGCAATATAACATAAAATATCTTATTATAAATTGTTAAATAATTGAATAATACCGAAAAAAGAACTCATCACATCTATTTCTTGATAGTTCAACTATAAAAAAAATCCCATAAGAGGATCTTGGGGCTAAAATAATCACATCGTGTATTGTATCATCACTTAGATACCGCCAAACTAAGTTGAAAACATTAATTGTATTACTACTTAATTGTTATATTAAATCAAGCATGTGGTAGAGTTCCGCCACTTAACACCTAACACAAGGTTTCTTCTGCCTATCCTGCTATGGGCGGGATATGGCGTGAAATATATAAGTGTTATATCGGCAGAATAGTTTACTTCATTACCACGCTTTGTAAGACTGATCATGAACAATAAAAACTTATATTACCTGTGGCTGTTCGGCCGCCATCCTGCACATGTCTTCAGGATCTAACTCCACGGGGTCGTAACGCAACTTCGCCTTAGCTACAGCTTTAAGTCCCTGAGATCCCACTGGCAAATATGAATCTCGTTTGACCCAACTGTAGTAGGAACGAAAGTTTACAATAAATTTTGTATAACTTTATTGAAAATCTTAAATTTTTTTAAATAGTATTTTAATATACAATATACATTACCATAAACAATCCATATGCATGGCGGGGCGGCACGCATATGTGCCATCCCTTGCTGTGATCTTACTAAAACCTATTTCTTGCTTCATATCTAAGCCCAGTATAGCTGCTCTTGCTTCAACAAATGGCCAATCGAAAAAGTCACCTGTAAATTTATTCAATAAACGTAATTTGTTAAAAATTATGGTTTCCTCAATACATCTATTTTATTTAAAAAATCAGAATTACCGTTATATGTGACGAATACATGAGGTTTTATGTCCATTATGTGATCAAAAAACTTCTGTATCACACCCAATTCATTAGGCTCATTGAATATAATAAATTGACTGAAAAAATTATATTGACATTAATTTTTATTTAGTTGTAAGCCAATATATCATTCTAATTTGTTGTTTGGCAGTTTTTATGATTAATAAAGTTAAGCTCAAAACTAAATAAATGAAAAAAAATATGTATTACTATTAAATATTTAGTAATATGTAAAAGTAACAATTACAAGAATAGAAAATAGGAGAATTTTAGGTTTATAAATCTAATCAGAATATTCAGTAGTAGGTTCATCACGGCGGCAATCTTGGTGCAACAGGACAGCCTCTGCTAAAGCATAGTGGCTGCAGTTAGGTTAGGATTATTTTCATTTCTTCAGCCTGGTAGTACAAGGGGTTGAGTTCCTGCCACTCACTGTAATGTTTAACATCCCTACTTTGCTAAAACAAAAGATATGAAAATTAAGCTCTTGTTACCCTTCAAATTCTGGTTTAGGTGTGTATTCAAAGTCCTCCACATCAGTTGATATAATTTCTCTATTACTAATCAAATAGCCCTGACCATCAATCATGTATGAAATCATCATAATTTGATCTGTTTGGGAATCAGGAAACTTTAATGGTAGTTTTGTTGTTTCTATGTCAAAAGCTAATACTATGGGATCTGGCCTTTCCAAAATGTCATCTCTCTTAACAAATATTGGGTTTTCGGTTCCTCTACTCTTTACTGTATACCAGGTCCCACAAAATATTTTTATATCTATCGCCACTCTTACATGGTATGGTACATCATGCTCTCTGCAAATATAATAATTTTTAAACAACATAAAAATATTATTCCTATATATTTATTTTTATTATATATACTTAATGAAAGACTTCTTAAAAATAAAATGAATGAAAAATAAATTCAAATAATTCATTACATAATTTTTATAAATATTTACAAACCTGATGTCTAGAATATTTTCCATGTGATCAGTAGTTTTCTTTGCATGTTCTATTGCTGCAGCACTAGTCAGTGCATTTGTCAACATTTCTGAATAAATTGCATCTTTTTTCTCTCTTTCTTTATTTTTATTTACGGCTGTCAGTATTTCTTTCCTTACTTTCATCATTTCATTTTGAGACATAAAAGATAACTTAATATATCTTTGTTTTAGTCCTGATAGGTGGTTAAGCTAAAAGAAAAATGTTCATAAAATAAAATAAAGAGTAATATATTAAAACATGCATTGGTGGATTATAATCTAATAAATAATCAATTAATTTATAATATTAGTAATTTTATATATATATATATATATATATATATATATATATATATATATATATATATATATATATATATATATATATATATATATATATATATATATATATATATATATATATATATATATATATATATATATATATATATATATATATATATATATATATATATATATATATATATATATATATATATATATATATATATATATATATATATATATATATATATATATATATATATATATTTTACCAAATCTAAATCTTCCTTTTCAACAACTTCAATTTTATTTATTGTTCCTGCAAATTTTTTTGACAAGTACTGTATCACTTCCTGCTCACACTCCTTTCTGGCCATCACAAGAAAATAAGGATTAAACATGAGTGATATTTTAAATCTTGATCCATCCATTTCTATGAAGTAATAATCCATTGCAGCAACAAGTCTTTTATCTTCATCCAAAATTTCAGCCTAAAATATATAATAGTATTGGTAATAAATAATAAAATAAAAAAGAAACGTTTCGTAGCAATATATAAATCTTACGGTGTGAATGTTAAGGAGATAACCAGTCCTTTCTTTAGTATCTCGTACTCTGTCGAATCCATATTTTGAGTCAATTCTATCATTATCGATAGCTACTCGTAGTCGAGTTTCCGATGATTCTTCCCTATAAATCAAATCCTATTAATACAATTATATATTTGATATATTTCAAAAAAACTGCATAAATTATTCATAAAACCTTGGCCCTGATGAAAATCCAGCTTCTTTTTTATTGGAATCATTTTTATCTGCTCTGTATTTTCCAGTATTTTGTAGTACCATTTTTAGTGATAAAAGACAAAATATTCAAATAACTACACTTTTAATTTTAAAATATAATTTCTCATAATATTTTGTTTATTAAAACTAATCAACCAAGTTTGAGCTGTCAACTTTATTTTATACCAGCTGTTTGTACATCAATCATTTTTCGCGCCATTATCAGTAAGGTTGTAGATTATATATAAGTTTGTAGCAGTAACTTATGATTGTACGAATTTATCTTTTACTCATATTTTTATTTCTTGCACGTATTACAATGATTTCTCTTTGGTGTCCGAATATCGAAGAAAATATATATAAATTTGTAATATTTGAATTTTATGTGACCAAATCAGACGAAAATTTTTGAACAGTTGATTTAAAACTTGAAAGTAAACTGTCAACTGTCAAGCATAAATGAAAAAAAACATGTATAGCGGTATTTTGATTTTTAATTTTCTTCTTAAAAAGAAACTTTTAAATAATAGCGTTTAGAGATTCATCTTCTTTGATTTAATACTTAAGCATCAACACTGTTGATTTGTTTTTTACGGTTCAAATTAAATTATGTATAGAATTTAAGCACAGTATTTTTATAATTATGGAGGACATGACATATTCTTACATGGATAACTTATCAAAAACCGCCAACAAAAGTTCTGGTATAAGTATTTCGGAAACATTAGCAGATTTCGAGAGATTACGTATATCTGCATTGACGAAAGCAGCTGAAATTAGTCCTTTTGTAACTGAAGCAACAATAGGACCTAGAAGTCCTAGCAAAAAGCAAGTTAATGTTAACAAAATGCCGCCTAACAATAATCAAGAGTTTGTAGACTTAATAGAAGACAAACTTGATGACGATTTACGATATACGTTGTTGTTAAAGGAATATGAAGCAAAACTACAAGAAAATTCAGAAGATTTATATAAAAATTTAGTAGAAAAGATGTTTAATACTTACACTGAAACAATGCACCGCTTTTGGAAAAAGCAAAGTGATGATTGTAAAAGAAAAACTTTGGAACTAAGGGCAAGAAAACTACAAATGGCTAAACAACTACAAGAGAATGTTAATTTAACTTTACTTGAAAATATTCGACTAGATGAGCAAGAGTACCAAATGATCAATCAACAGACTATTGAAAACATGAATAAGATATTAGAAGAACAAAACAAAGCTACTACAAGGTTTGCAGCAATTACTGATAGTCACACTAAAATATGTATATGCTACAATGAAATTACTAATCTTATTCTTGTAGAACCACAAGTAGAAATTATTTTAGAAAAATATGCTTCAGCTATAAATACAATTATTGAAAATATAAGTGCCATTCTAGATTTCTGTAGAGCTGGCACAATCACAGATAAAGAAGTAAAAAAATCTGAAATATTATCCTCTAATATTGAAAATATTAGGCAAAAAATAATAAAAGATTTGGAGATATTTAAACAACATGAGTATCTGCAAAAGGAAGAGGAAACAAGACAAAGGGAATTAGAGGTAAAAAAGGCTGAAGATGTCAAGAAAGTTGATGATGAAAGTAACAAGCAGTTTCTAGAGCAACCTAAAAGAACTCAATCAATATTCTATTCTGAAACTAATTTTGCTTACTATGAAGAACTCAAAGGTTTTTTAGATTTCTATGAAAACAGCTATAAAGATTTGTTAGAAAATACAAATTTAAAGAAATTTAGATTTGACTGCCAAAAAGCAGTGAATACTCCAATAAATGCGTTATCATCAGTTAGTGGTGTTCACATTCGAGATAAGTATGACAAATTGGCAAAATTGCTCAGAGGTGAAAAAATACAAGTTTTGGATACTTATGTGATGGCATCACAGCATCCTCAAGGAGTTAATTATTGTACAGCTCTATTAGCTAAAAAAATTGTTCGACAAGGAGAATTATTAGTGTCCAGTAATCCTGATGCTGCCTTTCCTCTTGCTGCAATAACTATTGCTTTATGGTCACAATTTTCTGACTTTGGTAAATTACTTGAGGCCTATTTTCATAGATATTGTCCTTACCTGGTACCTATGATGCTACCTCAAAAAGAAGGACAAACTGATAAAGAATTCTACATGTCCAGGGGATACACTTACAATGATGAAGGTGTTGTTGAAAAACAAGATAAATTTTTAAAAAGAATGTCTGGCATATTTAGACTTCATTGCGCTATTTGGATTGCAAAAACACCTAGGTTTATCAATTCTCCAAACCCTTGTGGTTTATGTTTTGGTTGGAAGTGGTTAGCATCATTTATTAACCTTAAGCCAGAACCTGATATAAGTGCCACATTGTTACATGATTTTTTTATAGTATGTGGTTCACAATTCTTTCAACATTATGGCAAGCAGTGTATTAAAATATTAAAATTAGTTAGCACTGAATATTTATCTATTCTTAATAACATTGATGAAGGTGGTCCGAAAAGCAGACTTGAGGTATTCCTCCAAAATATATTGAAGACTGGTCATATACCACCTCCAACTGGATTGTTACCACTTAACACATGGTAATGTAATATGACAATAAGTTCATGAAATAAAAATCAGTGTACAAATTCAGTTGATTTTGCCATGTTTTAATTATAATTATCTGCACTTTTGACATAATTTTATTCTTAATTTATTGTATATAATTTTGTTAATATACATAATTTTGTAGTAAAACCAATCAATGTTTTTTATTCTTTACTTTTCTAATTGATGTCCTGTCATCAAATTCTTCTAACATTTTTGGTTGGCCTATTCGCTGTATAGTCTACAATCCTATCATTTGAACTGATTGGTGTTATATACTTCTGTGTTTTTACTAATATTACATAGATTAGCAATTGCTTTAGGATTTCCCGTTAGTATTTAGATAAATTATAAGTTGTTGCTTTCAAAACTGGTATATGCTTTGAGTGGAATTTCTGTTACTATATTGCATACTAACTTATTTGCGAAAAACTAATGAAACAGTGACTACGTCGTGAAATATATGAATGTTGAAGTATTGCGGACATATTCAAAGGCCGCTTCAAGATAATAAATAAAAGGTATTGTCAAATAAAAGGTTCAGTCAGTCAAATAATCTTCTCTCTCAACCCCCAAGGGGGGAGAGGGGAAACGGCATCAGGGTAATGCCCTCTGGCCGTGGGTTCCACCGACGCCCATTAATATGGACGTGTCATTGTGTTGGGCCTTGGCCCCGAAATTATTCAGTGTTTAGTGTTAAATGGATAGTCTTTATAGGGAGTTTGAACGCTGCCAGGGTGGTCAGTCTGGTCGGGAACTACTTCTGGTTTTCCAGAAGAGGCCCGGTTTTTATAATTCTTTAATATTGTTGCCATTGTAAGAAAATAAAAATTCTATTCTAATTCGTGTATACATAGTGTCTATTGTCTAATGTCCTGGTACAGCAAGTAGTAAAACCGAGAAAAGTGCGCTGCGTTAGTTTATGTGGTAAAAAATGATTCCATATTTAGTTTCAATTGTTTATGTAGTAACCTAACAAAGCAGAAGTTTTTCTTTTTCTATTTAATAACATATTGTTGTAATAGTTTAAGGCGCTGTTTTTTAAATCTTTCCACTTGCTACTGTGGCGCTACCTTAATTTGTTCCTTTGCAGCGGACACTTTTTTATACGGAGCTGGTACTAACATAACAATCCATATGATAGATTGATAAATTACTTTTTTTTCGATTTCTTGCTTTATTTCGGCTATATATATTTCATCATTTGTTAACGTTCAACGGGAAGTATCCTAAAGATTATGATTATGTGGAAATTTTTAAATGAATCCGCAAAAATGAAGTATAAATGCTCGTAATTTTGATTACGTGATATTAGAAATTTGATTTTATCAATTTTCCAAGGTGCCACTAACCTGGACGTTTGATAATAACTTTAACTTGATACCTGCATGATTTTGAGAAGAGTTCAGTTTTTTTTTTGAGGTACGGAACCCGAAAAAGTTATTTAGTAGTAGTTTAAAAATTTCAATAAGGAATAATTTTATAAGCATGTCCGAATGTATTTATTGGCTACATTCCAATATGTGGGATTATAATTTTCTATTTGACTTTCAAGTGAAAAAGTTTTTGTTGTTGTTGTTGTTGTCTTTATATATGGCGTTAAAAAAAAACTTTTTATAACTTTAATATGAATATAATGTCTACCCACCAAAATGTCAAACATGAAATACTATAATTAATCAATTATTTCATAACAATTGACTATAATTAAATACGACTATAAATTATAAGAATTAAATGACTACTAACTAGATACCCTATAACACGAAAACACAAAACTGATTTTTTATCTGTATGTATTATTTTCTTTAACAGCTGTTCAGAGAGTTGACATTTGTCATAACTTGAATAAGCTGGCGACAGCTAGGCTTTTTTTATCTGTGACTTGCGTTCTAATTCTTTTACTACCTGCATTGATTACTTTTTACCATTTATGCCTGAAACAAACAATGTAGACATAAGCTTATACTTTTAAGATTATATTGCTTCCATTTATATATTTGGGACATGTTGTGTACTTAAATGAGTTCGAACTAATTATCAGTATCAGTGCTTTCTTATCAAAATGGGTGCTAAAAGTGATAATTTGTTCATGGCAAAGTACTCTGCATACAGCCCTTATCGGCTTATTCAAAGGGAGTGTGGGTTCAATAACCCGGTGGGAGCCGGTGATGCGATGGCTCGAAGCCTTTATTGTGGCATGAAGCCAATTGCTTCCTGGGACTGTGACCAAGCGAATGCTCTTCCTACCGGTGGCGTGTTCAACCTTGAATTCTCCCCGGAAGGGTAAGCAAAGTACTAATTAGCCTTGACTTAGGCATTGTTGACATTTTATTTGCAAAAAATTTCAACAATTATGGCATTATAAAGATAATTTACTTAACTTATACTTAATGCTTAATGTTAACACACAATAATGCCACAATAACAGTCCCAATGATGTATATTCTAATTCAAACATAAAATGTTGTTTATTTGGGTATACTTATATACCTATAACAAATCTCAATTAATATTATGAGTTCTAAAAATATTATCAGGTCTTTGCTAGTTGCTGCTTGTGAGAAGAAATCTATTCAAATTTTTGATCCCTTAACACATCAACGAATTCACTCAGTCAATGGAGCACACTCTGACTGTGTTAACTGTGTAAAGTAAGTATATTTGTTGTAAGATCCTTGATTTACTCAATTATCCATTCTACATTTCTATGTTTTTTTACACATTTGTGAAACATTTATTTACCATTATAATATTTCTATATTATAGTGGTAAATAAATATTATAATAATAATAATATTTTATTGGCATAAGTGAATACAGTTACAATGTAGGATTCTCTAACACCTGCGCTAGTAAAAACTGTGTTGCGGTTATCTATTACTTCTAAGCTATTAAGTCAACCATTTGTATCCCACTATTTACCTACTAAACAAGATTGTATATCATATAATTCTACATACTGCTGTAGTACATATAAAAGGTCAAATTAAAAAAAAATAATATATCCTATATTATAATTTGCAACTTAACACAAGGATAGACATATTTGTCTAACTGAATAAAAAATTATACTTTTTAGTCCTTACTGTAAAGTTGTTGTACATTCACCCTTTACATGTACTATAACAATATTATACATGTTAAGAAAAGTAAAATCTTAGTGTAGTGCCTTTCAAGTGTCTTACAAGTGTGAAAGAAGTTTTAGGAGAATATTATTAGATTAAATTATTATTGTAAAGACATGGCCAGCACAGTTTTGCTATATTATTAAAAAAAATATTATAGTTATATAGAAATAAAACTTTTGTAAAATTATTTGAGATAAAAAAATAGAATTATTTATGTATTTTTAAATATTTATTTTACAGATTTCTCGATGGTAGAATGTTTGCAACATGCTCAGATGACACCACAATAGCCTTATGGGATGTTCGTAACCTAAAAAAAAAGATTCGCTCTCTACTAGGTCATTCAAATTGGGTTAAAAATATAGAATTTTCAGTTAAAGACAAACTTCTAGTCACATCTGGGTTAGATGGTAGCATTTATACATGGGATATAAATTCTTATACAGAATTTAACTTGGTATACCGAAGAGTTTTCCATGCATCTGGTTTAATGAGATGTAGATTGTCACCAGATGCTCGACAGATGGTCATGTGCACCACTGGTGGCTTATTAGTTATTATACATGACTTGAATTTGTCGACACTTGCTCAAGATTTACATGGATTCAAGGTACATAAAACTAATTTATTAAGCATAGTTTGACTTAAACACTTATTATGAATATATTTTATTAGAATTTTATTGTGACTCTGCGCCCTAACATTTATAATATTCATCAATCATAACATTACAACTTTTCGTTTCATACTTTTTTTTAGAGGCTATCCCATTCTAAAATACAAAATACAAAATATAAAAATATATATATATAAAAATATAAAATACAGATTGAATATAATTAATGATTGCTTATTTAATTTCCAGCCAAATCTGTATAGGCTGATGCAAATGAGCCAACAAATGATTCCAATCGCGGCCATGTACGACCATTTGTTCGATCAGAAACGCAAGGAGAATAGGGTTGAGTTTGTATCGGATTTTCCTGATGGCAATGACGCTGAGGTCGTTAGCGCCTTACAGGTAAATATGTAGATGCGCTTCTTTTTGTCAATATCGTTTCTAGAATATATTATATAATTAGATTATAATAGCTTTTAAAGCTATTAAGAGTAATAACATTATAAGTATCCACTAAATTACTATTGTATGGCTGTAATTAGTCATTCAATGAATTTTTGCATCTTTTAAGTAATTTTCAAAAAAAATTGCAACAAATAAAAAAATTAATAGCTTTACGCTATATCCCGTATATAGAAGGGTAAACAGAGGGTACCTAGCGGTAAGTTTCCGTCTAATTTTCGAGACATTGCGTGGCGGAACTCACGCCATACGCTCTGGTTAATAAGAGAAAATGAAAATAATTCATTTTCCCTACTGAGAATCAAACCTACAACCGTCGCGCTTACAGTCAGACGCTGTGCCTCTGCACAACGTTGGCCTCTGAACAAGTAGTTATATGGAAATTAAACTTTGGATATAAAATTTATTTTTAATAGCTTAAATTTTCGTTTGACATGCTATGAGTTAAAAAAAGGTATTAAATATAAAAAAAAACAACTTCTCGCTTTTTCCACATGTCAGGATAGGCCTAGTGTTGAGACACTTCACACGTGTAATTGTTATTACATGCGTGTTGAGGGCAGAATACAACGCCGCGCTTTGTCCATGAAAGCGATTCACTTGCCATGAAGAATAATTTAAGTTTTAACATTCCCTGTAGTGGAGATCATACCCACAACTTTTGTGTTTACAGTCATACACTGTCACATGCGCCACAGCGTCTCATAAATACTTTATCAACATTTTTTTTTGCAGATACATCCACAGGGCTGGTGTGCTTTAAGTAGAAACATAAGTCACGATGACAGATCTGAGGTGAGGATAGTTTTTTTTATAATAATAAACAGCTTAAACGAATGTTACCTTCAAGGGCATTGTATGACATTAAACATAACAATAGTTACTTAATAAAAAACCTATGTAAGATTATAAATTGTGTATTATCTTACATTCCCGGAGGGAAGAAATGAAAAGTATTTATTCACTTAATAAATCGAAACCACAACCGTTGCGTGTACGGTCTCAACAATAAGTACAACATATGCCTTATAAGGTGGAGGGATGATTGCCGATGGCTCCAGTCTTGATATCGAACGGCACTAACTCCCCCAGTGGTCCTGCATCCACGACATTCAACGCGCGAGTGCGGGCGCCGCGCAGTCGGACAAGGGCACGCGCGACGCGTCCCCGCCGCGCCGCCTGCCCCGCCGCCCGCCGCGCCGCACCCGCCCGCGCCCCTACCGCCGCCCCCCCGCGCCCGCCCCCTCGCCCCCGTCCCACGCCGACACGTGAGTACAGTCGTTATCAATTACACGATCTGATGGTTGAGTGGGACAGCGTCTTGTTGCTCTTGTAAGACGAAGCGCAACCTTGTGTGCACTCAGTATACAGAGATGTTGGTTTGACAGAGAATTCGTTTTATACTTTTATATAATTAATATGAAAAAATGGATGAAGAATTGATTGTATTCTTTACCGAGTGAGAACGGAATTTGTGCTTTGTGCTTTATACTGGTGTACAGTTACTATGTATTTGAGTTTATTATATACATACATATGTCTTTGTGAAAAATCACTAAATAAAAGTAAGGGTTTTTATTACATTACTCTACTAGATTTCTTTTCCGTTGCTAACTTATGAAAAATTAATATTCTATGCTAATTGCAATCAGCTATCCCATAGAAACGTACGTCTGGACTAAAGCCTACTTCGAATTATATTTTTTTTATAAACAAATAATTTACTCTTTGCACTTTTTTCAACTAATCTAGACGTTAGATACTAGTTTACTTACCCAACACTAATTTGTATGAAAAACGGACATTTTGTATAGATTTACTATTTATTACTTTATAAACATACCTATCATAATCATTGAAGACGAATTAGTATGAAGTTTGACATCGAGAATTGTTTATTATTCTGTTTTATGTGATAAACTCTTAAATTTTCAACAAATAACTAAATCAAAATTATAAAGACCAAATACTCGTCCGAATACTTGACCGACTACTTACCGACTGTACCGAGTTGTTCAATTTTTCAATCAAATACTAAACTAATTACTCGCCCAAGTACTTGCCAAACTACTTGACTGACAAATTGGTTAAGTACTCGCCCAACTATTTGCACAATTACTCGCCCAGCTATTCGACCGACTACTCTCCAGGTTACTCGCCTAATTAATAGACCAAAAACTTGACGATGATAATGTATTGTTTTTATTGTATAAGCTTACTACTATAGAAAAAAAAATATGGTACTTCAATAGAAAAAAACGGAACACTTATAGGATCACTTTATTGTCCGTCTGTCTGCCCGTCTGCTTGTCAACCCCTTTTTTTGAATTAATATCAAATACTCAAGTTTATTGTCCTTTGGAGACAGAAAAAAATTAACAACGCAATCAAAAGATATAACCATTTATACTCATTTATACTCACTACCACTGATCGCCGCGTAATCAAAACCTATAGGACTAGATGATATGAAATTAGCAACATGTTAAAATTTATATTACAAATCAAGAAAAACATCAGATAATTGGTTTTTTTGAACACATGAAAACGCGATACGAAATTAATAAATACCGCCCCAAATTTAAGCATTTTTTAAATTTATTTTAAAATTAACTTTTATACGTAGTACTTCCTGTTGACCCACAGTTATGAATTTTTATGTTATGTTATATTTATGAATATTATGGGATTTTTTGCCTAAAAATCGGTGCTTTCTAGTTTTTAAACTGTCACGTTGCAACTAATATTGTCTGATAATAACAATTATTATAAATGGAGAACGGAGAACAGAATCGAAGAGACAGGAGAACTGTTTGCCTAACTACATATGCCTTATAAGGTGGAGGGATGATGATACCTCAAAATTGCATAAATTATGCACCTTTTAGCCTGTGTACAATAAACAGTACATGACAGTGGTTGTCAACTTACAATTCTAAATAATATAGTAAATCGGAAATAGAGACTTCTAAGTTTTCTCTACCTACATATGATTATTATGCTTACCAAAAGTAAATATAATAAAGTACTTAATTATATATATATATATATATATATATATATATATATATATATATATATATATATATATATATATACGTAACATTAATTTACATTCCGTACTCTCACTTCTTACTGATAGGGTTTGAATTGGTAGTACCATAAGGTTATCATAAGTAGAAAATTCTTAAAAGCGGAGTGCAAACTGTTAGATTATTCACCTAATAATCTTTAAAAACAAATACCATTGAAACAAAAACCACACACCAGACCGCCACCAGTACCGCGACAGAGACAGCCAGAAAGAGAAAGAGAGCGGGAACCGGAAGCGGGGCCGAGTAGAGACGCGCCCTCCCGCCTCGCGCCGGTGAGTCGATGAACGCTGTTCTTGTGAGCAATCTTAATGGACAATCTTTTTTTTCTTTATATTTTAATTAGTTAGTCATAGACTTCAAAATATTTATATATTTAAGGCTAACTAAGATTTTTTGCGCTTTTAAGATAGTTCCTGAGTGTAATATGATCAGACAAATTAACTCTTCAGCTTTACTTTATTAAGTTTACATAGTGTTCTTTTTTTATTATGAGAAAGTATATTTGTACACACTTACATGCCATTTTGTATTGAAATTGCAGAAATGTATTTAGATGACCATATGTATTTTAAATATAAAATTTATTTTCTTTTTTACAATCTAGCTCTCAATACTAATAAAGTAAACGTGAAATACTTTCATTCAAAATAAGAAGTTATATGCTTAACTTTTTGAACGTCAAATAATTTACCACCGGTTCACTAAATTGAATGCCTCCGACCTGAGAAGAACCTATTGGATTTTGAAATTGATTATGAATGAAAAGCTTTTTTATTATATATAGATATATATATTATTTTCTATTTTTATAATGAATATTTCTTGGTGGATATTTTTTTAAATCTTAGTAATTAAATATGAAATATATTTAAATAGATATTTTGAATTTATTAATATAATAATGAAATATAAATAAAAATTACAAATAGAACTTTTAAATGTCCAGGGTCTCTCGAGTATACAGAATGACGTGTGGGAGGCGTCTATTACGATCAAACAGCACCGAATGCTCCAAGAAATGTACAGCAGGTAAATTTATATATGTAGATAAGTAAATGTAGAATATATAGTACAGAATTAATTTAAATTAAAATTTTGCTCACAATAACAGCTTACATCGTTTAAGGGTGAAGTTATCTTTTCTGTTCATACATATTCTCTTTCTCTTTTGTATATTATGTCTGTAGGTCCTTTTTTAATGTGATATGCATATAGCATAATATTTATATATTTCATCTCCGGCTCGAGGGCATGTTTGTATCACCTTTTATAACCGAACACCGCGACGTTTACTTTGTAGCTACACCCGGAGCTGATATCGCTTCTAGCCGGCAGTATTCATAAATAATTAACAAAACCAGCATGCATTGAAGCAATTTTTATGTCTTAAAGCTGATTTCCCTTCAAACATCCGCTCATTTTATATAAATAGTGTAAACCCCTACAGTTACTGTCATTATATTACTGTGCATTATTATATAACCTCAAAAATGAAGCATTTATATTGTTTTTTGTTTTTTAAATTAGGAAGTAATAAAATTTCTCTTGTCTACTGATCGTCCAACTTTTGACAGAGGTCAAGTCGGCCGCAACTTCAACATGCAGCGCATCATGGGCATCAACACGGGCATCTCGCCGCCGGGCGCGGGCGGGGGCGGGGGCGGGGGCGCGGGCACGGGGGGCGGGGGCGGCGCGGGGCTGCACGCGCGGCCGCTGCGCCCGCTGCTGCAGCGCGTATACGCGCCCAGCGTGTCCGCAGGGGGCGGGATTAGGTTAGTGTAGTCACCGGCTCCACTCACCAGCCACGTGCAACTCACGTCCTCTCTCACCAAAGGTTCATTACGTACTGACGTGTGTGTTGTGTCAGCGTCGTAAACTCTCACGACGTGCAGCTAAAGATAGTGTATACATTTTTATAATATAATTCTACAATATATATGTATACTACAGTAAGGATACGCTCATGTTAAGAAAAGTTTAAGGAGCGGAAGCTTCCTGTCGCGTGAATCAAATTTTTGTCTTAACAACTTACAGTACACTCAATCGAACATCTTTTATGGTAAATGTATACATATAATGCTATATACGCTTATGGAAATTTTCGTTTCACTGCCTTCCAGTAGCGCCTTACCGTCCACATCAGGACAGACGTGGCGCGAGGGCTCCAACCCCTGCAAGGACGAGGAGGAGACCGCGCACTACATCCGCCAGAACCGGGACCGGTTGCTGTATTATATAGAAGAAACTAATGAAGGCAAGGGATTTATAAAGGTAAGACTCACTTTGAATCCCTAATAGAAATATCAAAGGCGACTATAAGCAGGTTATGAAGTATAGATAACGTGGTATTCACCATCATATTTTGATTAAGAACAGACAATTTTTTTAAATCGTTTGTTTGTGTTCCAATATCGTGTAAATAACAACACATACATACACTCGGAAAACAGTTATTTTGCAATCACAGACAATGTCTTCAATTTATTTCTATGTATAGATGAATAAACATATTACCAATTGGTCAAAATGAAATTTGTATGAATATTTGGCTTAATGATAGAAGAAAAATGTCATAATTCTATTATTAAGCATCATCATTGTTTTGTTGCAGGAATTATGTTTCTCGGCGGACGGTCGCCTCGTCTGCTCGCCCTTCGGCCGCGGCATGCGACTCCTGGCCCTGAACGAGAACTGTGCCGAACTATCGCACTGCGTCCAGGATTTCAGCGGACCCACTCAAATGGTGGACATAGGCCAAAGCCTTGGCATCCATCAGGATCTAGTCGTCAGCTCCAAGTTCAGCCCTCGTCATCATCTCCTCGTAACTGGTTGCCTCGAAGGCAAGATAGTGTGGTACGAACCCTACAGTGGAGAATCTTGGTACTAGCAGTACCGACTCTGGCGTTCCAAGCCAGTAATCCTGAAGAGACAAGGAATAAATAGATGATAGAGTCATTGCACTCTCATAGAAGATCGTCCAAAGATACTTAAAATGTCACTGTATGGGTTCTTCCTACAGACTACTGTAACTTGTGTTCATTTAATTATTTTGTCTATATTGTGATTGCTCACCGATCCATATACTACATTGATGATAAAATTGAAGAGAAACGGAAATAGAGATAAATAAACGAAGCTAAAAGCAGGCTTTTGCTATAATTATTGTGTGATGCATTAACATGACGATTATGATGAACTTTTGCATTAATGCAAGTGAATCATGGAGATTGATCAGTTATAATTTATTTTCATATTTGCCATAGTAGTTGTCACTCTATAAGATATAGCTTTTATTTATATATTTTTTCTGTGAGAATATTTTTCTTTTATCACTTGGATACTCGTATTAAAGTAAATATTTAACCGGCTGACGCGCAACGATGTATCATTTTTAATTTAAAATCTTATTGACCATTAAATTTTAAAAAAATATATTTTCAGTGTAACCTCCATATGACGTCACTCACGATGTACGGCAAATTCCCAAAAGCGTCAAAATCAATTTTCGATAGATTGACACTAGATATGTGCTGAATCTTTAATAAATAACAATAGATCCGCATTTAGGGTTATTCAACTTTATTTGCTGTACAAGTGCTACTCGATCGACATCTGTCATCCGATCAGTCTAAAAAGTACAGTCAGGTCTGAAGTATTCGGGCTCTTCATATACGAAGCCGAAAGCACCCTGAAGTACACGCTATATAGCGGGACCCGTCGTCGACTCTCAATAACGACAACAATGCGTCGTTCCTAAGTAAATGGTACCTTTATGTTGTCAATATAGGAAAGGTTAATTTTTTTATCATGATTATTGCTTCATTATATCAATTGCTTTGGTGACATTACGGTACGGTTGTCTATAGATTACCTATAGATGATCAGATCTAGAAACACGTCGAGGACTGCGCGTGGTATGACCTCAAGTAACGCCATACCACGCGCAGTCCCTCAGTGTCTTTATAAAGAGGACATCATATTGTGGTTAACACTTAACTTTAATGCATAAATAAAATGGAATGTAATATGCAGATAGGGCTAAATTAACAAAATTCTTTATAGTGCAGTGACGTTGCGTTGTGTGTTGAAAATTAAGTAGAAAAATAAAATGATAAAATCCTTAACCAAAGGCAATCATTAAGTTTTTATACAGTAAGACTTCAAACAAAATAAAACGACTTTATAAACATGATAAATGTATTTAACATTAAACCTACATAAAAACAATATGTTGTGTACAAAATGATAAGCTCATTGAAATAATTTTACAAAGAAATAAACTTGTTCACAGTTTTTGTTGTTTTAAACATGTCCACCCTCTTTAAGTTTTGCAATAAGAGTGTCAACGTCTGGTACTATTGAGCCCGCTTGTCTCACTGGAGGGTCTTCTACACTAACCACTTTGATTCTAGGTGCTATATCTACGCCTAGATCTTTAGCACTCACTTTCTTCATGGGTTTCTTTTTGGCTTTCTGTAAAATATTATATAATAATATAGTAGTCTATAATTTATTTTAAAATGTTATAGCTATTAAAAGCATGTTTTGGAATGCCAATAATTAATTAATAATATGTATTATATTTATAAATAATACCATTATATTAGGCAGTGTAGCATATCTAGGTTCATTAAGCCTCAAATCCGCACTGATAACAGCAGGTAGTTTAATTTTGATTGTCTCTAGACCTCCATCTATTTCACGGGTAATTTGCAAGCCAGCATCTGATTTTTCAACCTAAAACAAGAGATATCAAATATAAATTAAAATTAAGTCTTCATTGAAACAACAGAAGCCGTCGTAGCGCAGTGGCACAGCGCCAGATGCGTAAACGCGATTGTGTTGCGTGTTCGATTCTCAATTAGTCAGAATGAGATAATTTATTTCTTTGCTTAGGCAAGAAGACAACAACTCAACTTAAAGTGGGTAATATAGTGATAACACCTTTTAAACAATTTTAAAAAAATCTGTACCCTGCTGTATGTGGGGAAAAAACGTATAGCTAAATATTGTAGATTAAAAAATATATTAATTATATCGAAACAAATATTTATGTATCACTGCCCTTAATTATATATTAGAAAAATATTTTTTTTATTATTCATCTTTTTTTCAAGTAATTAGTTTCAGACAGTTGGACCCAGCCTTATTGCTACTGTTATACTATTGTAAATACAATAAATTTACATGTTTTTCTAAAAATAATGATGTAAGAGTAAGATAATACTTATATACATGTAATATATTTTATATTAAAATATCAGAATTGAACTAAGCTCATGTGAAGAATGTTTCTTATCAACAAAGGTTATCTTTAGAAATCAACCTTGGAGATGTTATATTAGACTAGTAAAGTGTAATAAATGATTTGGCTACAAAACACTAATTATATTTAAACAGAATTTAATATTCTTTATACCTTAGATGCAAATGTCCCTTGAGGCCAGTCCAGAAGTGCGGCTGTCATTTGTGCTGTCTGATTTGAATCATCATCAATGGCCTGAAAAATACAAAGTATGATCAAATATAAAACAAATATTTCCTAAAAATTATGCTATTTAATAAAATTTTAAAAAATCGTAGCTACTTTACCTGTTTGCCAACTATTACTAAATCAGCTTTTTCATCTTGAGACAGTTTTGCTAAAATCTTAGCAACATGCAGTGGTTGTAAAGTTTCGTACTCTCCTCCTGCAACTTCAACATGAATGGCCCGGTCAGCACCCATAGCCAGAGCAGTTCTCAAAGTTTCCTAAAAATATCAAGGTAAATTAATAGATTCCATTTAAATTATGTATAGGTATTCTAAAATTAAATATTATATTTTCTATTACAGTATTTTTTATACTTTACCTGAGATTGAGCTGGGCCACAAGAAACTGCAATAACTTCACTAGCCAACTTTTTTTCTTTCATTCTAACAGCTTCTTCTACTGCAATCTCATCAAATGGGTTCATTGAATGTTTCACTCCCTCAGTAACTACTCCAGACTTGTCTGGCTTAACACGAACCTGAAAAAAATATGTCTATATTACCCAGAAATTTATTTACCTGGCCAAATTTTTTATATCTTATGAATAGTATCTATTACAATAACAAGTACAATTCACCTACATGCTAAACTTCAATGACAAATACTTTATGTAAGAAACATTTCTTGAAATTTTGAATTAATTTCATATAAAATACTTATTGCATTATTTATTAGGACACACATTTATTAGGAGAATAAAAAGTATATCTAAAGTTGTATTTACTATTAACCTCAATTTTAAAATATTTTTTAAGAAGTACCAATCAAAAAGTAAATGATAAATTTTACAAAAAAAAATTATAAATAATGTATGTATTGATTCATTCAAGAAAAGAAAATTAGAAAGATAAATACTAGCAAGTTAAATAACCTTTGAACTCTTATTATTTTTTATAACGCTCACCTTAACTGCATAGTCGATTACCCTCTTAACACCAACTAGAACACGAGCCATTTTACTTACAATTAATAAACTCTACAATTAAACTTAATTAACTAGTAGTTAAAAAGTTAATGCAAACAAAAAGGTATCAAATCTGTCAGAGCGAAGTCCAACAGCAACAAGTTAAATATAGTGTTATGTGTTGCCACAAATATGAGAATATAATACTAACTACTACGTAAATTAAATCATATTATCTATAATAACACTGTATAAATATTCTGTCTGTACATTATATATTTTTATGAAAAATTAATGCAGGGCCCAGGGCGATGTAAAAACTTTAACAAAAATATGAAACAATGATTTAATTTTTTTTTGTGTGTCATTTCGTCTGTTTATACATTTACATGCATGTCTTCGGATCTACTGGTGGGATTTGCATGAAACTTTTTTTGTTGTATATCTGTTAGGTCTGGGCAGGATCTAAGCTATTGTAGATTTTGAATACTACCATACCTGATGCAGAACCATAGTGGACCAACTGAATTATAAGAAATAATGAAATGCTGCCACGACAAAAAACTTTGAATGAGACTTTTCGTTAAAATAAGAAAACCTTAGATCTGGAACAACTCATTATGTGTAGCCTACATGCTAGTCTACAGGAAATGGCACCATAATACAAATCATCTAACATGATGGATATATTCTATTGACAGTTTGATATATATTATAAAGGATCTGGAACACCGATGTATACCAAAATAGATATGCTAAACTTAAAAACAAGAAAACTTTTCTTTAGTAATAAATAATAATAATTTTTGAGCGTAATGAGCAGTTTTCGTTGTCGTGTAAAAATCTAATATGTGGAATACAATATCTTGATCCTAAATGAAAAAGGATAGCAGTCCGTAGGGTGGCATGGATTATTAAGTTCACACCAACAAAGTTGTCAATAAAGTTGTTCCCCAGTTTTATATAATGGTTACACGTAAATCATTAGGTATAATAATTTTATCTTCATTTTACCTATATACATAACTGAACTGAACTTAAAGCACTATCTCTCCGATTAGTCGATTTTCACGTGTGAACAAATGTTTGTTCAAGAAAAAAATTTGAGAAAATGAATATTCTATTATTGTATTACATGAATAAGAATCTACATAAGTAAGACATCGTAAGTGCTTCATTTATGGTTAATTGACACCCTTTCGAAACAAAAAGTCTTCCAGTAGATATAGTTTTGTTTGTTTAACATTTTTATATTTTACATACATGGAGAATTCCATATTTTATAGCTTCACGCTATTTCCAGCATATAGTATGGTAGACATAGGAAATTTAGTGTTAAAACACTGTTTCCCAATTTTCGTCACATTGCATGTTGAGTATCTGAACTTATACCGCGCTTTATCTAGTTACTAGATGTGAGTGAATGAAAATACTTATATTTCCTAAGTAGGAATTGAATCTACTATTATCGCGCTTACGTTATCGGCTGATAACTATTTCTGAAATTTAAAGTCTATTTCAGAGATTTTTAATATTTAAAAATTAAATGTAGCACTTTGTGTCAGCCAAAGCCAAGAAATATCTACATAACACAAAATGTTCCTTTGGAACTATTGTTTCCGTGTACCTACTTACGACTTTTTAATTCCTTTTTCGAGTCCCGCAGGGGACGCCCTTGCCACCGACGTTTCCTCTCAAGCAGACACGATAGTGCTTGCTACTTCTCAGGGACAGAGTACCCTCTTCCCTCCCCAACCGGTGTCGCTGTCAAGGCCAATAGGGCTAACAGCATTAAACTCACAATAAAAAAAAGTGTACCTACTCTGTCATAACTCATAATATTTTGGTATAAGCTTAAAAAATATGAATTAATAGTTTAACTGATTAATTTACTAAGACTCCAAGATTGAAGAGGCCAATTAATAAATACCTCGCTATCAGCTATATATATCAGCTACAATGTAGATATATTTCAGGGTTGTTGTTGTCTCCCATATTTTATTAAGGAGTATTAGTTTAAATTTAACGATCTAACATAGAATTCATCTTAACATTTCTAGCCTCAAAATACCGAAACGAACCCTTGTCAAGTACCACATTGAGGATAAAACTAAATGCCACTACACAAACACACACCCATACCTAAGAAGATTAAGTACTAATTACACCTCATACCTTCTGGATCTTGTAAATGGCTCTCAAGGCGCTACTCAAATTTCTGAAGCGACCCTTTAAGTATCTCTATAGGTGGCAATTGACAGTTAGACATACTGGAGGGTATGCGTAAATTTTACTTTATCTTTACTGTAAGTCTCTTAAGTCCTTGCCAGATTTCACTAATATGTAATATTATATTCTCACATAGTATAATTAATTCGTTATTTTTGGAGTTGACAAAAGAAATTTTTTGCTAACTAAACTAAAAAACATTCATTTATGATAGTATGTTGAAACAACTGTGAAACAGGCAGGCAGGCAACATTTAAAAACATGATTAAAATGAAATCAATATATGTTTTAAAACCTTAACCACAACCAAGAAGCTGTTTGTAGTACTTTATATATTATACAGAAAAAATAAAAGGACACTATGATTACCATCACTTTATTGAGTAAGTGCTCCTAGACATTAGACACAAGTCTACAATATGACTTAAATTGAAAAACATTATATACAGAATGATATATTTAAAACTTGAACTCCTTATACTTCTTTGCTTGCTTAGAATCTGTAGTTTGTTGACGCTTACGTTTATTCTGTAAAATGAAAAGTTGTTTAAATATTATTTTTATCATTTTGCAAGTGTTAATTCACACTAACAATATAAAAATACATATATATATATATATATATATATATATATATATATATATATATATATATATATATATATATATACATATATATATATATATATATATATATATATATATATATATATATATATATATATATATATATATATATTAAAGATATGATGTTATACATATTATGATTTTGTAGGTAGGTGACTGATGGTACTTGTACTACAGTGAACTATTGTGAGAGTATAAGTAAGTGGACACTCTTATATGATCTCACCATTTGTTTTGATTTTGATTTAGGCTTTGTCTCATTTTTAATTAATTTTATTGAAAGTTAGTTTTTTATTTGGTTATCACAAAATTTTCGAATTTGAATACACTGGTAATATAAAATTTTAAACATACCTTCTGCCTTGCAACATGATCAGCTAACATATCGGACAGATCCTCTCGTCCCTTGGGACGGTGTTCCCTTAGATGCCGCTCGTAGCGCGCCGCCACCGCCTCAGGCTCCAGTTCCAGCTCCGAAGGATCGAGGGTAACTTCGACTCCTCCTCCAGGCGCCGCTTCGCTAGTTGTGCCTGTTGTTGCTAGTGTGCGTTTACCTGAATATGACGATAATAATAAATTAAATCATTATTGCAATAATGAATAAACTTTTCAATTTGTGCTAAAACGCAACAGACTAATTGTTATAATTATTTATTTTATATTATTTTAATTCTTTCTTATCGACACCATTTTCCTTCAACTATAACTTCTTTCTTCTTCTTCTTCTTCTTTTGCCTGTTTTTAACGATAGCTTTAATTATTTACAAT
Source organism: Dione juno (assembly GCA_037127375.1). Taxonomy (NCBI): domain Eukaryota; kingdom Metazoa; phylum Arthropoda; class Insecta; order Lepidoptera; family Nymphalidae; genus Dione; species Dione juno. The sequence continues at coordinate 7,558,816 of JAXRJS010000067.1, forward strand.
TACAAAATATGATTATTTGTCATTTACTAACAATAAAATAAAGACATCTAATATAATAAATATTTTAAAAAGTAATCTAATAATGTACCCGGGTTGGCCGCGTTGATGTCGTACACGTGCGTGGAGGCCATCATGCCGGCCGTCAGCCCCACGCGGCGCTCCGGCACCACCTGGTACAGCGCGGGAGTGTCGCCTCTACAATGAAGACAGACATTTTAATACCTAGGCTACTTATATAAATCATACTAGTGACTCATAAAAGAAGTTTTATATAAAATGTGTTCTGCTGTTCAGGAGATTAGCCCAGAGAAACGGAAACAAACAAATAATAGATACAGACATATAAATAAAAATGTTTTCTGTTTATATTAAAATCTGCAGAATCTTAACACAATTAATTAATTTGTTCATTAAGGAAGGAAGGAAGGATCCTTTCGTCCGATTTACTTGAAAAATTACTGGATCTAGTCCAATGACAATACAATATTACTATAGTATGAATGCACTCTTGTAAGAAAAATCCAGATGTTAAAATACTACAAATAATAAGATTTTTTTTAAACATGATTATTGTTTTACAAAACTATTTATCATATAAAACACAATACCCTTCAACATCCGAGTCCAGCTTCTTCTTCCTCAGCTCTATGGTGTCGGGGGTCTCCACACCGGGGGGCACGGAACTGATGCCTAGCGGTGTCACGAGCCCTTCGCCAGGAGTCGCCACGCCGGCCTGGACTTCACCCTCACCTGGCTTCTCACCCTCGTCTGATTCCTCTGTTTTGATGTAACAAAGTATACATTAGTACATTTAATTTAAATAATTAAGTGGTCACCTAACCTAAAATATAGAAGTTAAAATGTTTTATCTCTATAACTAGTGTACATTTTTGTAGAAAATATAAAATTCATTTAAATATGGACTAAGGACTTTTTTGGAAAAAAAGACAACAGCTTATTACTGTAAAAAAATTAAACATTGAAACTTCTCAAGATATATTAAAGATTGCTAGAGAAAGTTTAAGCATGTAGCTTGTACATGCTTAAACTTTCTCTAGCATGTACCTTCTTCTGATTCTTCTTCAGACTCAGATTCCAGCTCTCCCCACATTGTTCTATCAATATCTTGATCTTCAGCATCCTACAATAAAAAAAATTAAATTAAAAACTATTTCTTACATTAAAAATAAAATTATTTACTAATCAATTTCAATTGCTATCAAAACTTACATCCTGTCCAATACTCTGGTGTCCAAAGACATCTCCATACAAGGGTTTCCCCGTCTCATCCACGGGTGGTTTTCCCCAGCCTCCAGCGTGGTACCCAAATGCGCAACCTTCGGGGATGGGCGCATTCAAGCCCGGGATCTTCAAGTTGGGGTAAGACGGGGGCGGTCCGTAACGCTGCTGAGCTATCAGCCATGGAGGTGGCACCTAGATTCATTGTAATATATGAAAAAATATATATGATAATTATTTTTTATAAATTGTTACAAATTAACTGCAAATTTTATGTAAAACAAGTCAATTTAAGACAAATAATTAGAAGTTCATTCCATGGGTGGTTTGGGTGGTGTTCATACCATAACACCACCCAAAAAGGTTGTTTATTTAACCTTTATTATAACTTTTTATTAGTACACTACTGTTAATTGTGATGTCTTCCAATTTAATTCATATCTTTGAGTATGACATTTAAATCGTAATATTTGATTACATATCACCAAAATAAATCAATCAAATACCTTATGAGATCCAGGTCCAACTGGCATACCAAGTGCTGTGCGGAGTTCTTCCGACAAATCACCTGGTTTCTTTTCCCTGAGGCGGGTTTCGAACTCCTTGCCCTCGTAGTAAAGATCACCGTGAATTGTCATGCGAGGCTTGGTCTGCCATCTAAGGAGCAATAAGATTTTTTAATTTATAGACATTTTAATAACATTAATATATACAGTAACATTGGAATCAACAAAGTAAGTACGAAAACCATATTTTTGACTACAAAATTGTATGGAAGGGTAAGCAAAAATAACCTAGAGTCTAGAAACACTGCTGTCAGCTTTACGCCCGAATTGAAGATGTTACTAAATTAATTATATAATAGTTTCACCTGGGAAATCACAACCATATACCATAGCCATATGTTCACATTCAAATATTTAATTCTATTACATTAGTTTTAATTTTTTTTTTATTTAAAAACTAATGTAATAGAATTAAAAACTAGAAAATGTATGGACAATTAATATACATTATTGTTACATTTTTAAAATACACTTACCAAGAAATATCCAACCCAAATTGCTTGTCTAAAACTCTAAAACCTAAGAGTGTGGAAATAATTGTAATGTTCAGTAATCAAACTGAATGTAACGTGACCATAAATGAGGTATTAAATATGTTTTATGGTCTATTTACACATTGAATATATGTTGACAAATTTTTTGTTGTATATGTACTTATTTTTTATATGGAAAAAACCTTGTATTGCTATTGTAAACCTCATAGCTTTAAATTTTTAGCCAATTACTAAAGTATACATTAAATTGGATAGAGTGTAAATGATATGTCAATATTTTCTTTCTTGAAGATTGTTGCTTCAATCAGTTTGCTCTACTGAATGTTGAAGTATTGACTTAACCAATTTTTGTTTGGAATTAGAAAAATTTTAAATTCAAAATGTCAATTTTGAATTAATTTTCTAATTAATAGAACAAATCAGCCTGAATCAAAGCTAGTCTGCTGCATTCAATATATGAACATTCATATATAGAAATAAAATAAATCAAGGCTACTCACTTAAAGAATGCATCATGCAACTTCTGATAATCTATATCAATCTTGCCAAGCTTTGGCCGCGTGCGTTCCCTCATCTTAGCTTTGAGTGTTTTAGTCTCCTCCTTGTCCTGCAGCGACGCTCGCATCTCCATGATGCCCGTCTTCTTGATGAAGTCCGGAAGGTCAAAGGGAGGCTTCTCTATACCGCGTTTGCCTTGTAAATACTGCGAGTAGAAAACGCTAAATTTGTTGTATGTATACCAAGTAAAACTAACATTATCAATTACAATAATAACTTTTAACTCTAACATCTGTGTTATCAACCATACCTTTCTCTTGTAACACCAATGTCGTGGCACCTGCACGGTGTTGCGGTGCGCCTTCAGCTGCACCAGCAGCTTGGGGTCCCGCGCCGTCACGTCGTACATCTCCACCACGTCAGGACGCGCCACCAGCTGCTTCAACTCCGCCACGGAGAGTCGGGAAAGTTTCTTTAGTTTGCGTTTTGATAAACGCTCCTTTTCATCTGCTGCGTGTTTCTGTAGATTGTAATTTATATATATATTAATTGCCAGATCCAAATCCGGCACACTGGTCCTGATATACTTAAGAGCAAGAATCAAACCAACAACCATCGTGTAAAGCAATATTTTCTAATCATATATTATTATTATTGTATCATTCCTAAATTATGTGAACGAATGAAGATTGATGAATAAATGAAAAAATGAAGAAAAATATGTTAGGGTTTGTTTCAGCACAAACAAAAGATTATCATTGCATTGTAAAAAATATATGATAGAAAATAATCAAAAATGACACACAATCATTACCAAACAATTCTGTAAAAATATACACATGATATATTTAACATACAATCCAATGCATGTTGAGGTAGAATAAAAAAAAGTCCAAAATAATGCTTTTTGCCAAGTGGGAATCAAACCCATCGATTATGTTTACAGTTAGTCGCTATCCTAATTATTTATATATGCTATTACTATACTATATTATATTGTATAACTTACAAATAATATTAATAAATATTACCTCAACAGCTTCTTCATCAGCTGCAAACTGGTCAGTGACCTTTTCTTGAGGCTTACTACTGAGCTTTGGTGCATCTTTGCCTGGCTCGTCTTTAATCTCTTCCTTTGTTTCGGTAATTTTGAAAGCTTCCAAGACACGGTGAAATTGTCTATACATTGGCTCCAGCTCATGAAAATGTATATTTTCTTGAATATATCTATGAAAACATCAAATATTAGAAACAGATATATTTTTAATCTAATTTCTATTCAACACATTTATTGAGCTTAATAGATTAAAAAATGTCCTGTAAGATTTGAACTCACAATCCTAGTACCTTAATTCAAAAGATATCAGCTGCATTTATTGCAATTGAAAGAATATATAAAAATTATTAAATTTGCTCATACTCTATTTCAGCTTCCTTTTCGTTTTCCTTGTCACTAGATTTGTTACTGTCCTTATTTGAAGCATCCACTTCTTTTAATTCCTTGCGTTTCTGTTTTGCTGCCTTCTTCTTTTTTTTCTTACGCTTGTTCTTGTTAGTTTTGTTAGCATGAGACTGTTTAAGAAAAAAAAATATATTTTTTAAAAAATGAAGACATAAAATATGCACTTGCATGTTAAAGTATACAAGAATTTTAATTAATTAAATAAAGTACAACAATAACAACAAATAATTGAGCTCAATAGCCTAGAAGGTTTCTCTTCTACAAGTTTATTTTGAAAATATAATGTACCTCCTGTTTAGAAATAACTGGCGGTTGTGGGGCTTCTGGAATGTCCTCGTCAGAGTCTCCTTCTTCTTCTCCATCATATTCAGCACTTATAACGGGTGCCGCAGGAGGCTCCACTTGCTTGCTCAGTTCTAAGCAATATTTAGGTAAACATTAAATTGCAGCACAGTGTTTGAGTGCAAATGCAGCGGTTGTGAAATGTGTATTGAAACCAAAATAATTATAATTCATGGAAATCAATTTCCCCTCAAGGAAAATTAATTATTTTTATTTTCCTCTTTCCAGTATCAAGACAAAGCTCCTCGACATGTAATGTCTTGAAAAGCAAAACCTAAGGATGGAGTGTTTTAGCACTGCCTACCCTGCTATATGCGGGATATAGTGTGAAGCTGTGTAAAAAAGCAAAAAGCAGCTTCTTAGACCCATAATAAAATTTTACAACAGTGTAGCTTACCACTTTCTTTATCACTTCCTAATGCTGCTTGTCTTTGGTCCTTGTAAGCCAGAGCTTCTTCAAGTGCCTTTGGTAATACTACACCTCCTGCAGGTGGTGCTGGAAGCTTATTCCTAAACTCTTCAGGTGTATCTATTTTCATAGTCAACAGTGATGGCAAATTGGGTGGTCCTGATGACTGCCCAGAGTCACTATTTTCATCTTCATTTTCATCTTCATCATCTGCATGATCGTCCCACCCAGGGGGACCATCACTTCTACTTTGTCTTACCCACCCTGGTGGAACCTGATCATCCCAAGGCCCCATGCTGGGGCCCATTCCAGGAGGACCTATATTAGGAGGGGGACCCATTCCAGGTGGTCCCATATCCATCCCCTGATTATAGTTTGTATTAGGAGGCCGCATCATGCCTGGTGGTAAGCGAGGTGGCATACCAGGAGGACCCATTGGCGGAGGGCCCATTCCCATTCCGGGTGGACCGATACCTGGTGGCGGCGGGGGTCCCATACCAGGAGGACCCATACCCATTAAGCCTGGTGGCGGTCCCATCCCAGGTGGCATATTTGGAGGTCCACTGGTTGAACTGACCGGAGGCATAGATCCTGGCGGACCTACAGGCGGTGGAGGCATGTTTACAGGGCCCATTGAACCAGGAGGAGGAGGTATATTTCCCGTTACCATTGAGACTGGGGGCGGTGGGATGCCTCCAGGGCCCATTGGGGCTGGAGGAGGAGGTATACTTCCAGGACCCATTGAACCTGGAGGAGGTGGAATATTTCCAGGACCCATTGATATTGATGATACTGGAGGTGGAGGCATACTTCCGGGACCCATTTGGCCTGGTGGCGGAGGCATCGGTGGAAAGCTTGGCATGCCCGGCGGTGGACCTATTGATCCGTTATTGTTAGAGGAATTATTCCCTGGTGGTCCATCCATGGCCAAATATTAATATAATCCTCTTTTCATACAATAATCACATTAAAATATTTCTAATCTAACAACTTATGTTTATTAACAATAATAAACCTAGGTTATTTACTGAATTTTATTTTTGATTTGCTTGATATTTCACAGATAATCGTGTAAAACCAAAAAGTATAAACCACAGATGACCACAGATTAGAATGCACTGCTAACAATGGATTAAATAAAATAGAAAAAAATATTAAATTATAAATATAACAATCAGCTACACTCTTTAAAATTATGTATAAAAATTGAATGGAATGCAGCATTACGCATAAACGATATGTAATTTAATATTTACAATTTATTGATTTACGCGACGCGCCACAATCAACGTGGTATGCCATTATTATTATTTTCAAATAAAATAGATAAAATGTTAAATAAAGACATTAAAATATTTATTTAAAAAAATGCTTTGAATATAAACTTTGATGCTAATAAATTGTAGGTTAATTCAAGTTTTTTAATAATTACTATAGCATTAATTCTATTATTTAATCAAATTTTTATATAAATAAATTGATTTTTTGCAGCTTGTCATAAATTAAATTTTATTCGTCAACATCTGTGCGTTTCTCATTGGTGAATTGTTGTGATCTGTTTCTAATATCTTTAACTACTCTTTCGTCACAATTCAATAATCATACAATTTATCACAACATTGAGAAATTTACTTGTGTCTTGTATATTATATCAATTCTTTATTTAGATTTGACCTTTTTGTTATTTAATTTATACTATATAATTAAACAAAACATGGCAGAGATGGTTGAAAAATATAATACAAAGTGTCCTGGCGTAAAGCGCCTAATGCGAGAGGCTCTGGAATTAGCAGATGCTACTGACGAGTATTGTGCAAAACCTCTTGAAGATAATTTATTTGAGTGGCATTTTACCGTGCGTGGTCCCAGGGGAACAGATTTTGATGGTGGCATATACCATGGAAGAATTTTGTTACCTAAAGAATATCCTATGCATCCCCCTCATATTATTCTTTTAACACCAAATGGTAGATTCGAAGTTAACAAAAAAATATGTTTATCTATTTCTGGCCATCATCCAGAGACATGGCAACCATCCTGGTCAATAAGAACAGCATTATTAGCATTAATAGCATTTATGCCAACTCCTGCAGAAGGGACCATTGGCTCACTAGATTACTCTCCTGCTGAACGAAAAATACTTGCAAAGAAATCAACAAGTTGGGTCTGTTCTCATTGTGGTGAAATAGAAAACTTGTTGTCTTCAATGGCAGCAAAACCTCCAACAGAAGAAGAACAGTCAGTATTAAATCAGATTGCATTTAAAGGTGAAGAGGAGCAAGCATCCAAACCTCCAGCTGATGAGCCTCAAAATGTACAGTACACCCAACAGTCTTCAGAATCATCTACTAGTTTTTTGGAACAACTAACAGAAATTCTAGTAGCATTGCTTCTTGGTGCAATTGGAATATTTATTTTTAGGCGTTGGAATGCCTATGCCAACACAGGGCCACAAATATAATAAATATTAAAAAAAAAAGTTAAAAATACTGTCTACTGGCCATTACAAATTTCAATTTTACATCTTTGAAGTTTGATACGATTTTTACTGAGATATTTTCCTATGACTATTAAAAGTACCTATTATCAAATATTTTATTTGAGTAACAACAATTAACTAAAATACCAAATTTCATAATTATTTTTAATTTGTGCCTTACATTGTTTTGTTTCATAAGTCTTAAATAGGCCCTTGTAATATGATTTTAAAAACTTGCTTGTGAATTTGTAAATATTTATAATTTTGTATTTTGTTATATGCACATAATATGACATGTATTATATTATATAACATTTAGTTCATATGTTAATACCTGAAAGTTGTAAAATTATCTTTGTAAATATATTCTTTTTGTTTGTTTAGACATCTTATTGTACATATTTTATATCTTGTCTAACTATTCCAATTGTATTATAATGGTGACATTCCAGAAGTCGTGAAAATTAAGTATATATTTTTTAGAATATACTGAAGAAACATTGGTGACATTACTTGAGAGATTGTCTACATTAATGTTGATATAGATTCTTGTATATTTTATAAAGGCTTGCTTGCTTTGAAAATTTGCTGTGCTTTTAATATATTAATAAATTGGTTGAAATGTATAAGCATTATTTATTTCTTTGAGTATTAAATAAACAGCTTATGGTACTATTATGCTAGTAGCCATCACTTAATTATTTTCAATCTTTTTAAGAACATTAACATAGCATCCAAATTAACACAAAAAAATTTTAGTAAATACTAAATTTTTTTATAATAGTAATCAAGTTTTAATATATTATTTATTATAAAATAATTTTCATTCCTAAGACTAAATATAAATATATATTTAGGATATCAAATAAAAAACAGTCAAAGAGTTCTATATTTATTAAATATAAATGTAGCACAATAAGTATGCACTCAATATAATTTAAACAATGTGTTAAGCAAAGTCGACTTTTGGACATTGATCACAATATTGTGGACATTACGAAACTATATTAAGTCGGCCACATTCATTGGCATTTCATCAATCTGCGTTGAGTAGTACTGTTCAATATCTCTTAAAATCCTGATATCATCAGACTTCACAAAGTTGATCGCAACACCCTTGCGTCCAAAACGACCAGATCGACCAATTCTGTGTATGTACAACTCACGATTGTTTGGCAAGTCGTAGTTGATAACTAATGACACTTGTTGAACATCTATACCTCTGGCCCATACATCAGTTGTGATAAGTACTCGGCTAAAAGAAATAGTAACAATATAACTTTAAATATTTTAATCTTTATTATCTAGGCTATCTATATAAACAGGATATCATTTGCTATTCCCTACACTCATATTTTCGCCAAATTTCTAATTGCGTGTTAAGCTACGATCCCTATGCCATGTTTCTTTTTCAAGATTATAAAATGAAAATAACTTATATATATCCTTTCCCACAATATTAAAATAAATTCCAACACTGATCAAATTCTTATTTCAGACTTTAGCCTTTATATTTTTTTTTTGTTTTAAAACTATGTATGTTTTAATTAACATATAAAATTATGAGAAAATAAAAGAAAAATCAAGTAGGTTACCTTTGACCAGACCTGAACTCTTTCATAATGTTATCTCTTTCTTTTTGTGGCATATCACCATGCATGGAACTGACAGTAAAGTTAGCTTCTTGCATTTTCTGTGTCAGCCAGTCCACTTTCCTTTTAGTGTTACAAAAGATTACAGCTTGGGTTATTGTAAGTGTGTCATACAAGTCACATAATGTGTCAAACTTCCATTCTTCACGTTCAACGGCCACAAAGAACTGTTTTATACCTTCTAGAGTCAACTCATCACTGAAATGAAACATATTTTAAAATACAAACTTTAAAATTTGGAATAAATATTTAATTTTATCTGTCTTATGCATTATGTAACTACTATTAGAAGATTATACTTTCTACTTATTCTAGGGCTCTACTGTACCAAATCACTTGTACAATGAAATACAGTCCACCTATTTAATAAAGGCTTCAATAAATGCTTGTTTTAAAATTTTAATAAACACTTAATTTATTAACATATGCATATATTTAATAACAAGATAATCTATAGATATCCAAATTATTACCGTTTTACAAGAATCCTTATTGGATCTGTCATAAACTTAGAGGTCATTTCAAGAATTTCATGTGGTAAAGTAGCTGATATCAAGACTACTTGGGTTGCTGGTGGCAAATAACGATATACATCATAAATCTGTTCCTTAAAGCCCTTGTTTAACATCTCATCAGCTTCATCGAGTACCAGCATCTTGATTGATCTAGTTCGTAAAACACGCCTCCGTATCATGTCTAAAAAATAAATTCTAATAAATTTTGGGACATTCTAGTCATTCCCAATAAATTAAAATAAAGTAAATTTTATATCCAGTTTATAATTATAAAAATATATATACTTATTTACATTAATTTCTATTTAATTTAATGACACAAAATAATCCACCAACTCGTAACATGTTGCTAAAGAATATTATTACTTAAATTCAGGCATATAAATAATGACTTTTTGTGGAAATATCAGGAATTGTCCAAAACTGCACTATACTCTAATTTAACAAAGAAGTCATTGTAATACTATAATTTAATAATTTTTTACATAATATAAGATAATATGTTATTTACCAAAAACTCTGCCTGGGGTCCCAGAAACAACATGTTGTCCATAATCAAGTTTTCTTATATCTTCGCCAAGGTTTGTTCCTCCAATGCAAGCATGACACTGAACATTCATAAAATCACCTAAAGCCAAAATAACCTTTTGAATTTGTGTAGCCAGTTCTCGAGTAGGTGAAAGAATTAACACTTGAGTTTCACGAAGAGTGGTATCCAATGACTGTAAAATTGATATTGAGAATGTAGCTGTCTTTCCTGTACCGGATTGCGCTTGAGCTATGACATCACGTCCTTTTACAATAGGCAAAATGCTTCGTTGTTGTATAGCTGATGGCTTTTCGAAACCTTAAAAAGAATTAAATTTAAATAAAACTTTGAAAAAATTTTTTGAAATTACTAATGCATCATAAAATACACTTGATTATAATTATTATTTTATTACCATAAGTATATATGCCTCGAAGTAATTCATCCTTCAAACCCATAGAATCAAATGTGGGTATGACTTCAACATCTTCGCTTGTGTCGAATTCAACATTTGATAAATCTTCTGATATTATTTTACGATTGTATGATACTTCTGATGCCGTCATAATTATGTATTCGTATACTTATTCAACTTTCTAAAACCGTGTCAAATAAATCTATTTGTGCACTCACGCAACATACGAAAAGTATAAACTGTTCAGAATATTTAAAATATTACTTAGGTTTTATACTTTATGGTGCACTAAGTTAATCAAATATATTGATTTAATTCTATTTTAATAGAACTCTTAACTAACACAACAGCGTGCATTTCAAAGAAAAGCAACATAAGAATACAATATGGCGGCTAAGCATAACATAGATAACATAATATAGAAATGGAAGTTTATGATCACAATATTTCTCTTTTAAATATTCTCTTTTTTGTTTCATATTTTTAAATAATGAACAAATTTGGGTTTTAATTATATTCCCTTACTATTATTATGTGCTTAATATAATGTTAGGTATTTTACACTTATTAAAGTTGAAAGGTTACTTTATTCAATCTAATATTTTTTGTTTCAATTGCTAAATGCCCATAAGATATTATTTAGACGATAAATGAAGCTACTTATATAGTATGTGAAAATAAATAAATACATTAACAGTAATAACTAAGCATATAACATAACAACACATTCGGATTTCAAGTTTACTTGTAGCCAAAATGAACGATGTAACTTTGGATTTTGAACGAATCAAAATGGATGCTGGGTGTGAATGAACTATGTACTGAAAAACGAACAGCTTTTTACTGAGTTGTGTCGTGGGCCCGATTATAATCGGGAATCCGGCATCACGGTTTTGTTTTGTAGTATTTTAAATAGTGACAAACTCGTAAAAGGGTCTTAGTAAACGAGTTTGATCAAATTAGTGATTAAATACAGAAGTCACCGTGTCGGTAATGTGTTTACTAGAGTGTCAGGCAAGCTTCCCGCAGGTGTCCCTAATAGGATGAGGACTCTGACGGAAATATTGAATGTCGGTGCAAATCAACGAGTGGTGTGTGTTGGGCTGCCGTAGCTACTCGGTGCAAGATGGCGAGAATAAACGGACTAAAGTGTTGCTCGTGTGCTGTATGAGCGAGCAGAAATGAAATGCATATACAGGAAGGAACAAACACAACTCTGACAACATGTACCAAAATGACAGAAGAAGTAGACAGAAGACATGGTGTGAATGGGAACAGCAGTAGCAAGGGAGTCAATGACGAACCTCCTGGCCACAGTTCAGCAACCGCTGCTTCGGGTGGAAGACTCAAATTTTTTAAAGGTTGGCTTAGTCCTGAATATAATTATTTTTTATATATTTTTGATAAGAAATGTTTATGACATAATTAAAATTTTGCAATAAGATTTTCTATTAGCAAATATTATATTGTGACATATGTTTGAAGGAGACATTTAAGGTGTTATTACATTTCTAATACTATCAGAAAAACTAGAAAGTCATTCATGCTCTGATAAGCATATACAGCTACATTTGAGTGAGCAGTTGCCAATTGTATGGGCAAGTCTCTATGCTATTGTTGTTTTGTAAGAAGCTGGAAGCATCCTTGCGGAAACAACTTACTGTGTTAGTTTATGTTAGATTCTTCCAATGTTTTGTGAGCATGAAGGATTTTTTTAAAATTTTTATCAAAACATATGAGACTATCTAGTAAATATAGCCATAACATAAATAAATATAATAAAACATTTAAGAAAAAATAAAATGGATATTTGTTAAAGAAATGTTGGAAAGTACTTATAATTATAGAACTTTCAATAAAATTGCAATTTATTTAAAATTTTAAAAAAGAAACTAGTATAGAGTCATATTTAAAATGTGTTATAAATTACATAAGAAATATGATAGCATCTCAGTAAACATGATCAACATGTCATGATATTGACAATATTAGTAGATCTAAGTAAGCACATTGTTGTTTTATAAACAAACATTTAGGGCAAGTGTCAGTTACAAGATATGCAAATTAAACACATGATAACAATGTTAGCTTCTAATCACAATTTAATTCTTCAACTAATATCATTTATATATATTATTATTGGAATATATTTATATATATTCCAAGTTGTATTATTATTGAAGTCATATAAATATTTTTTGTTTAAATTTGAATAATTAATATCTCACTTTTGAGATATGTTAATTTTTATAATATTTTAACTAAATCAAATTGTTATGTATGTATCTTTATCAAATACAATATTTTATTCTGGTTTTAGTATAAAATAGAAATAATAGAAAGTATTCTTGTATCACTAGAGTTTATGAGTTTTCTATGTAAAAAATATTCATTAAAATATGAACATTTTATTTATTTTCAAGACATCACTGATTAATAAGTAACAAAAATTTATTAATTGATTTTTAAGGAATAACTCTGTGGACAGCAGGTCTTCTGTTTAATTAGGTTTCTGTTTATTGAATGTTAATAATATTACTGGGCACAAAAATTGCACTAAATTCAACTCAATATAACTTAGCTGAATAATTTATTCAAATAATTTATATATTGTGATACTTTAGAGGATGACATAATTTTTTAATACTTGTATATTCCACACACTTGCATGTAGTATTTTATATATTCATTTATAAAATTCAATATAGTATATAAATACTATAAACAGTACACATGGTCAGGTATTTATTTTAGTAACATTCAAGATAACATAAACAGATACATTTTTTGTATTTTGTTTTTGTCGCATATTTAAAAAAATATATATATTTTGGAATGCTACCACATATTTAATATATTATATATGTTTTTCAACCTTGTCATTTGCTCATTGCCAATGAAAAAATTAAAATAATTGAAAAATATAAACTTAAATAATATGCAAATATTTTGGCTACTCATAATTGATTTGACTTTCACAATGTAAAAAGGTTATTACTGAATAAAATTTGATTTTATCAATGGTAAGCTTATATATATATATATATATATATATATATATATATATATATATATATATATATATATATATATATATATATATATATATATATATAACTTTCTTCTAAAAACATTATTTGATATGTGCTCAGATGGAAAGTTTATTTTGGAGTTGGTGCGAGGAAGCGCGCGCGAGGGAGAGCGCGCTGGCTGGGTGTCGGTGCCACGCAAGACTTTCTGGCCACCGGCCGCCGCGCCACCCACGCCGCCCACACCGCCGCACGCTGCGCCGCCCTGCGCCTCGCTTTCTCTCTCCGACGATAACTCTTCTCTACACTCTTCCCCTTGCACCTCGCACCGTGACCACTGCTGGAAGCAGCCCACGCCGCGCCGCCACCTGTCCAAAGAGCTAGCCATGTACTACTGCAGGCCTGCCACCCTACTCTCCAAGCACATACACGCTGCTTCGCGCCGCAAGCGCCGGCGCCCACTTGACGCCACCTTCCACGATGTGCCTGACGTCACTCTACGTCGTCCCATCGCCAACGGCCTCTGTGATAAGAGGAACGGCGACGTCGGCGATGACGTCGTGGACGCGCCGATCGACTCGAAAACGAAAACCGATGACGACCGATGGACAGACTTCGACAGGGAGAAATACTATCACATGAAGCTTAAAAAACCATATCAGTATCATAAGTTAAGAGTGTACAAAAAGACGAAGTCGGCGTTCAGACGCAAAGAGCTGACGCGCACGATAGACAGGCTTCGCGAGAAAATAGCGTCGCTGCCTGTACTCGTGAACGCGAAGTTGGCGAGCTGTCGACAGGAGCACATGATGGTGTCTCCTCGCAAGCGCATCCTGCGGGAAATGGAGCGCGTCAGCCTCGAGGACCAGGTCACAAAGCGCCGGGCCAAGACGGTCCCCGCGCTTAGCACCGCGTCGTATCCGCCGTCGCCCGGCCCCAGCCACGCGCCCGCACCCGCGCCCGCGCCTTGCACCCCGCGCGCGCACAACGGCAGTGCATCACGCAAGGACGCGCCCGTGTCCAAGAACGTGAGCAGCTACAGCATACACTCGCTGCTGAGCATGCCGGACGAGAGCCCCACGCCGCGCTCGCCGCACTCTTACCCGCCCTCGCTCAAGACGGAGTCGCCGTCCAGCGTGCATTCGCCCGACCTCAGCCCCAGCCCTGACGGCTACCGCTACCGCTACGGCGCGCTGGCGCGCGACTCGCCCACGCCGCCGCAGCCCGGCGCGCCGCCCGCGTTCCGCGCGTACGCGCCGCCCACGTCACCGTACGGCGCGCGCGCCTGGCCCGCGCCCGCGCCGCCGCCCGCCCCCGCGCCCACGCCGCCCTACGTGTACGGGTACGGGTACGTGCCGCACGTGTACCGCGCGCCGGCGCCGGCGCCGCTGTGGATGCACTACGCGCCGCCGGGGCCGTGGGCGCCGCTCGCGCACCCGCTGCTCACCGACCACATACCCAAGGACGAGCCCACTTCAGGTACCGCTCGATATTTATATGGTATCGTGTCTATTTGTTGTTCTAAGTCTATTTTATATAATTCCGTATATAAAATTCGTGGCCGATCCGATTGGATCATTTTTTAAGCGTTACTTAAAACTTGGCCGCGATATACTTTCTTCTATGTAAAAACAAAACTTTTGATTACACCCATCATATTAAAGTAATGAACTTATTCCATCGGTTTCAGATCTGCCACTAAACCTGTCGAAGCACTGAAGTGACCGAGGTCTCCGCCGCCACCGAAGAGTGCGTCGCGTTGACGCGCTCTCGTCATACATTTGCAAAGCTAATCAAAGACTTTTAGATTAATTAAATCGCAAAATAAACTGCAATGTAAATTTTCTATGTTTATATTTCTGAAAGGAGTCGGACTAAACATTCCAGTGTCGTACAGACGGCAGACCGATTGGCGCTCTCAGCCCCGCAGTAGTAAACCCACCGGCGCCCAACCCGCGCACAGCGCTCGCTGCACGCCGCACGCTGCACGCTGCACGCTGCACGCCGCAGGCCGCACGCTGCAGGCCGCAGATTATATTTTTATATGAGAGGAGAATTTCCGACGAATCCTACCGTCGTGAAATCTATTTATATATTTACAGAGATATGTATAGTGTACTGAAATAGCGTTATTTTAGTATAAATGTATGTATGCAGAGTCACGAGTGTATTTTCGTACGAATTATTCGAACCACGACTAAATATTTTATTATTGGCTATTATTTTAGGATAGGACGCTATGATCTAAACGGAACAAAACGCAGTTTTCGATTGTTAACGATCAGTGCCTTGTAACAAATGAAGATATTATATCGTATTTATGAATGGGAAGTATTACCCTGAGAGAGTTTCCTGATGTACAGTCTTCGCCATCGCGGCCGTGAGTCCACTTTTGATATGATGTTTACAAATTAGGTACAAATATTTCGGTCCATATTCGGCGATACCCGTAAGAATGAATACGTTCGATCTCATTATTTAATTTAGAAAATAAAACGAGTTAAAGACTACAGTTATTGGGATCAAATTTGGATGTGTGTTTATGTAACGTGTATAATAAAAGACATTGTATATAATTTGTGAATGGTGTATAATCGGTATCGGCGTGCGCCGTACGAGCGCGAGTCGTGCGTGAGTCGTGCGCGAGTCGTGCGCGAGTCGTGTGCGAGTCGTGCGCGAGTCGTGCGCTAGTCGTGCGCTAGTCGTGCGCTAGTTGTGCGGGACAGTTGTTGCCTTACAGTAATAACGGATCATTGTAATTGTACAGTATTTTTGTATGGAGTATTTTATGGCGACCGCAAGTCGCGCCCCCTCTGGGAGGCTCTGAGATTAAACGTAGACGTAGGTTACTGCAATTTTAGCATGGGGTTATGTATATTAAGGACGGTTAACGGCAATGAATAAATGACGTCTGATGTAATTTTATCATTAATGGAATTGTATAAATAGTTGTGTATCTGAGGTCCACCGACCGCTCTGTACTCCGCTCTCCGCCACTCTCCGCCAACAAAGTTGACTTAGTGTAAATGTAGCCATAATACAAACTGCTCAATGAACCTCTTGAGTGAAGTTGGGAGCAACCTGATACGTGGACGTATGTACGTGTATATATGTACATTGTGCGTGGGGCATAAGGGATGGAACTGACATTTATAATTCTCGTTCACTTTCGTTATAGACTGATATATTATAGTGAATAGATTGGAACACATATATGTATATTTTTATATATTATTATTGTTATTGAATAAGAAGCTACAGTGTGAATCTTGTAACAAAAGTCCGACGTAAGGATGTTTGTATGACGTTCACTTTGTATTGAATATATGTAAAGCGAATTAATAATGTTATGTATAAGATTAACTTTGTTATAGATTTAAAAGAAATTTGTGCTCAACAAGCGTTGTGTGAGATAGATTAACGTTACAGTACAGTCTAAAGATATATTCATTTTTGTAAAAAAACAATATAAATATATATATATATATATATATATATATATATATATATATATATATATATATATATATATATATATATATATATATATATATTTATATTGTTTTTTTACACTTTTGATAATTTGTACCTAATTTGTAAACATCATATCAAAATATATATATATATATATATATATATATATATATATATATATATATATATATATATATATATATATATATATATATATATATATATAATGGGTTTACAAGAATTTCGTAATAGTATTGTACATCGCACAAATTAAATATTCTAACAACATTGTATTTTAATTAAATATATATGATATTTAACAATATACGGAACAATATACTCTGTTTCATATTTATTCATCATTAAATATTTATATTTGTAAAAGCTTACTATCTAAAACAGTCAGGTCTAAAAAAGAAATTCATAGTTAAGTGTGTATGTAAATAATTTTCTATCTTTTTGTAATTATATGTATTTTTTTTAATAAGCGATAAGAAATAATACTCCAATTATTGGTCACTTCTTTATCTTTTTGTTTCCTTTTGTACCAAAAATACAACGAATCGCTGAGCATTTTATATATACAAATAAAAATCTATATAGATTTAATCTGTACTATTTTTCTAACATAGATTTAAGTTGACATTTTATATAATGTTAAATGTTTAACCAATTTTATAATATATAGTAAAAAAATCATTAAAGTATACAAATTAAAAAAAGTCCTATACAACAAGTACAGATATGTGCCATCAAGTATTACTATAAATTATATAGGGTTTTCATTATAAACTCAGTTGCATCCCGCCCGCGACGTTTTTAACTCCTGTTATTGCAAAGTAAAATATTTTTCTATGCAAACGTGTATTTAAATGTATGTGATAGCGCTTTTCAAATGAACAGAGACGTGACGAAGCAGGTGTCTTAAAACAACTTAAATCATATTTATCATGCAGAATAATAGTTATTATCCATTTGTATTAAGAATGTAGTTATGTACTCGAATAAATATAACTTTTTAAAATGTGTAGTTTTATTTCAATTGAGAAAGTTATCGTGACACTATGTATGGTAAGTGGCGAAAGAAAACCATATCTATCACATTTTGCAAAACACTTGGCAGATGTAACTTGACTGCAAATAACATGCCGTTAAATGGAAACGATAGAGTCGATAAATGAATTATGCAACAAAAATAATTTTTCAGTTAGTACCAGTAATTCCTGAGATGAGCGTAGTTAAGCAAACAAACTCATCAGCTTTATAATATTAAGCTAGTAGAAGTATAAGAAGGGATTTCTTTGCTGTTTACAAATTGAAAAAAAGTGCACCTGTAGCAGTTTGTGCTGGATTGAAAAATTTAAATTCAACTTTTCCTTTGTTATTGAGTCTGATCATATAATCTAATATGTAGTTTATGGAACTGTTTTAAAAATCCTTCCACTTGCTACTGTGGCGCCACCTTAATTTGCTAATTTTCAGCGGTTTTTTTAGCTCACCAAAGTTAGCCCCTCAAAAATATTTTTTTTTCCTATTTTCGACTTTCCTATTAATTTGTTTGTTCATCATTTGTTCTTAATTGTTCGCTGTTAATAATTGTTTGTTCCCCATTTATTTATTTAAAAAAAATTAATTAAAAATATACCTTCAAGTTAGCCCCCCATTATAATCTTTAATATTTTTCCGTCAATAATGACACGTGAATATTTATTTTCGATTGTTCGTGCATAAAATACATTTGTTCTCTTTCGAAATTACTCGTTTTTTGTTTAATTAACAATTTTAATTAGTTGAATGTGTTTGCAAAATTTGTGTATTGCGCATGCGTCAACCATACGTTTAAACTTTCTACGCGGTTGTTTTAACCGTGAAAAAAAAAATACAATTTTAAATCCTGAAGGAGCAATTAATTGGTAAACAGTTTAATTAAAAAAATAAAAAAATAAACAAAATAATGTGCATACGCGTAAACTTTAGACCAATTACATTTTTTCCATCTCTTCCTACCTGTCGTTATTATGGAGGGTAGAGGTACCTCTACCCTCCATAGTCGTTATGAAGGTATAAAAAAGATAAGTTAAGGGTTGACAAAATATAAACAAATAAGTAAATATTTATGTTCATTATTTCTCTTTCAAGAGATAATTGCTTTCAATTATTCATATCAATTATATACGGTGAAGCGAAAATTATTTCTTTACTGAATTATTTAAGAATGATAGGCATATAACGTTTTAATACGCTATCTTTGTTTATGATTTTTAATCTTTATTATTTAACAATAAAAAAATAATTGTAAGAACAAATGTATTTTATGCACGAACAATCGAAAATAAATATTCACGAGTCATTATTGACGGAAAAATATTAAAGATTGTTATGGGGGGCTAACTTGAAGGTATATTTTTAATTAAATAAATGGGGAACAAACAATTATTAACAGCGAACAATTAAGAACAAACGATGAACAAACAAATTAATAGGAAAAAAGTCGAAAATAGGAAAAAAAAATATGTTTGAGGGGCTAACTTTGGTGAGCTGTTTTTTTTTTAATATACCGAGTCTCCTGGAATAAGGGTACCTACTCCTTATTCCTACGCTCCATAAGACGTGTATATTTTGTTGATATTTATACATACAAAGTATTGATTTTTTTTTCATTTCTACATAACATAATAATGAAACAAATATAGTTTCTTTTATCAGAAAAAACATTGGATTTATAAACATTAAATTGATTGCTTGAAACTTATATACATACAAAATGCCGTAGCTTTCTATTTTTTAATTAATAAATGAACGAATCACAATAGTTTAAGAAAATTATAACTTATATTTACATTTTTGCAAATAATTAATAATTACTATGCTCTAACGTTCCTATTAAAGATTTCCAACTCATTTGATACTGTGATAACTCAATATGTGTTATTATAATAATAAAATTCCTGTTTAGTAAAGAAAACTTGAGTTAAATAGATGTCCTTGTATATACTGGTTTTTGGAATTTACGCGTTTATTACGT
This sequence comes from Dione juno, assembly GCA_037127375.1. Lineage (NCBI taxonomy): Eukaryota > Metazoa > Arthropoda > Insecta > Lepidoptera > Nymphalidae > Dione > Dione juno. The sequence goes on from JAXRJS010000067.1 coordinate 7,578,944, forward strand.
TTAATATAAATATGTCATAAATTATTCATGGTGGCAGGCGTCGGTTAACGGAAGTCTATAATACGATAGGAATTAATTTACAGATAATGGACAGATGATATCTATTCTTGTATTGAGGTCCTACAGTCTATCTTCTGTTTGTTAGTTTCAAAATTTTATGTACTACGGGCATCGGGTTTATTGTTGTTTAAATAAATAGATTAGATACTTTAAGTTATTATATTTTTATATGTAAATTTATTAAATTTTTTGTTAAATTAAGACTCATTTTACAATGACTACATCATTACTACAATAGTGAATTGAGGATGGGGGACGAATTATGTGTTGACAGGACAATTTTTCTAGATTTATTTAAAAAAAAAAACAACAAGAAGTAAATAAAATACGCAGTATTCCAATTTGTGCTTTATTTATGAAAAAAATTGTAAATTATCCTACAATGAATCTCCGAATGAAATAGACTTACATATCGTTTTATGTATCAAATACATTATTTGCTCATCGCCAGATCAAACCACATAAGAACAATATAGTTTAAAATATTATCTACAGAATCCTGTTTCGGCGATTCGGTTACGAAAAATACGTCGTTCGCGGTTGGCGTGGCGGGTCGTGGCGGGTCGTGGCTGGTCGGGGCGGGGGCGCGCGCGTGTCCGGCCGCGGGGGCTATGTACACGAGCAATATACAGCGGGGCGGCTCAGCCGAGCAGCGCCTCCATGGTGTAGGGGTGCGGCGCGTGCGGCGGGCGCGGCGGCTCCTGTCAGTCCAGGATCACGAGCTGCAGCGGCGCCGCCCCCGCGCCCGCCGCCGCCGCCCCCACTGCTCCCTTGCCGGCCGCGCCGCCCGGCCCCGCCCCCGCCAACGCACCCGCGCCCGCAGCGGCCGCGCTCGCCACCGCGCCGCGCATTGCCCGCCACGGCGCGCGCGCTCCTCGGCGTAACTCGCCGCAGCTCAGTGTCCGTCTGGCGGCCCTGAGCACAATCAACACATTATTACAATTTTTATGATGATAGTTCATATTATATCAATTATTGACGTTTTAAGTAAAAATCACGAACAAGTGTATATATGATTTCCCGGAATGAATAATTTAATAATTTAAATGTACATTAAGCGAATTACATAACAATTAACTATGTTAATTATACGTACTTGGCGGCCTCGGTGGCTCTGAAGTAGAGGTCGTCAGGTGCATCCATCCACGGAATGACGTGGCGTCGCCCACCACGACCGGTCAAGTTAGTGGGCTTACCATTTATCTATGTAGAATAGTAATATAAATATTAATAGAGTATTTATTTTTGCTTGTTATCATCTCTTTTCATGTCGGTGTCCAATAAAAAGTATAAGAATTATAATTTAACATACATGTGTAAACACGTGCGCCGGCAGCGGCTGCCCGGTTGCCTGCGCGCGCGCGCACATGGCGGCGTACTGCTCGCGCGAGGGCCGCTGCATGGGCGCCGGGTGCTTGTTGGGCCGCTTGGCGGGCGGCGGCGCGTTGGGCTCGCGCGCGCTGGCGCTGCCTCCTATTAAGCGAGCCAGAGTTAATCACCAAATCCCAAGTTTACCTCTAATATTCTATATCAATTTTGCATGGCATCAATCCATTGAAATATGTAGACTTACAATTATACTAGCCTGTATATATTAAAATAATAAGAGATGGTGTTGGGAAATGAGTACAACCACAATAATAATAATTTATTGATAAAAATATTGTTGTGATTCAAACCTGTTGCTACTCCGATAAGATTAAGCAGCACAAAAAAAAAATATCATCTCATAGAAATTATTATATTTCACAAAAAAATATTAAAGCGGACTTTTAAGAGTTAAATATGCCTCCACTTAAATAAGTCTGTGAGCAATATATCTTTTTTTAATTACTTTTAATTTATTTTTAATTACTAAAACAAAATAAAAGTTAAATATAAAAATAAAATAGATCAACAACAAGAAGATTAGATCTAATGAGATAAAATAATATTAAAGTAAAAAGAAATTAAAATACTCATACATAAATAAGAAGCATTACTGAAAACAAAGAGCAAGCAAGTGTTGTTGTTGTTGTATTCAAATAGAAATATGAGAAGTGAACTTCCAATCACAACAGCATTGCTTCTTAATCCTCTTGTACAATTAACAAGTTGTGAAATTGTGAGTTTATTATTATATAGAAAATATATTTATTTTCATGTGCATATGCTAAATGTTGTTTATTTAGTACTGGTTAATTTCTTATCAAAAATAAAAACAATAATAATATTGCTACCATCATGTTTAACTGTGTTTATATTGTCAATCGTGTAACTTAGTAAAAAATACATAAGAATAAGAGAAGAAGGACAGAGCGTTAACGGTAGACTACTCTCTGCTATAAATCAAACTATATGGAACTGACTATCAAGTCCATTGATGTCGTCATACGCGCGCCGCTTGAGCGCGGGCGGCGCGAGCGCGGCGTGGGGCGCGAGGGCGGCGTGCGGCGCGAGGGGCGGCGGCAGCGGCGCGAGGGCGGCGTGAGGCGCGAGCGGCGCCAGCGCGGTCAGAGGCAGCGGGCCCGCGCTCACCTCTGCGCGCCGCGCCTCTTGTTCGGCGCGCGACAACACGCGCTCGTACATAAGACTGCCGTCTGCAGATATGCGTTAGATTTGTGATAAATGTTCGATAAGTGTAACCAGAGAAGCTTTAATTTTTTTAGCTATTTTAGATAAGGTAATTAGATAGGTAGCCGTCGAGGCTCACAGGCTCAGCCTCAGCTTGTAAACGCGACGGTTTGAGGTCGATTCCTATTTTTGAAGAATGAAATATTTTCATTCTCTTTGCTCTGGGAACAAGGCAAAAACCGCAGCGTTGAGTTGCCTCATAGCTGCAACACGCATTGACTCGAAAGGCCGAAAGCGGGGAACGGACTGCTTACCCTGCTATGGCAGAAGACGGCGTGAAGCTAAATATGTAACAATAACTTAGATTTAATATCACATATTTTAAGTATTTATGGAATGAACGCTTTCAAACTTCATGCTATATCGCTAGATAGGTAGCCAGAGAAAATGGTGTGCCAAACCACTAAAATAGTGTGCAACTGTCTCGGAATTTGTTATATTACATTGTTTCGCATCTACATATCTCTTTTAAGATTTTCTAGATAGTGATTACGCTCCTTTAATACAGATGAATACATAAAACATTGTTATTAATAGATATACATACCGGGTGCCTTGGGCGGCTTAGGGAAGGCGACGTGGTTAGGCACGGGCATGCGGTCGCGCGGCGTCAGCGTGAGCCAGTCCTGCGCGCGCGGCGCCATCGTGCCCAGCGCCGAGGCCAGGCGCGTCGCCACCGCGCCCACGGGCCCGCGCGCGCGAGGCACCCCCGTGCCGGCCCCCGCGCCGCGCATCTCGGCGCCGGCGCCCGCGCCCGCGCCCAGACCCGCCATCGCTATCGTACCTTCGTGTTAAAATTATATCAATAGTACTATTGTTTATTGTACGAACAAAAACGAGAAAAGATATCTAATATTTCATTGAACTAGCTTAAATACTTGTCAAAAATATGATATGTTTAATTGAATCATAAAATTCACACTCACACTCATGCTTAACCTGATGCAAGTTAATAGGCGAGAAGGGTGAGCGCGCGTAGTGCCTGGGGCGGCGCAGCGCGCGGGCCAGGCGGCGCGCCAGGCGCGTGAAGGGCGAGGCGCGCAGGTAGAAGGCGGCGCGCGTCTTCATGACGGGGCGCGCGCCCTCGCCCGCGCCGCCGTGCGCCGTCGCCACGTGCCGGGCAAGGTGCGCGCGCAGCTTGAACTCCTGGCGTAAAAAGAGTACGAGTATTATAAGCTAATCATTAAACGTTTCTTCTGTAAGATAATGAAGCCATCACCGTCGTTTGACCTGAATTGGCAATTATTTGTCGAGTGCGGTAAAGCAGTGGGGTAGTAGCTCGATATATAAAAAGCTTTACCGTTTTTTGGCTTCTCATATAAACAGGGCGTATAGACAGACAATCTGGTGTCAAAACACCACGTCCTCCGGTTTCCGCCCCAATTCAAAACTGCGTATTATTGAGTACCAAAATTTAACCTCTCACTTTGAAAATAATCCATTCTCTTGAGTCGGGGTCGAGCCTGTCACGCTTTACCTCGAGCTAACTTTAAATGAATATATTTAATAAGTAAAATGTAAACTAGCTCACCTTAGCACAATTAATGACCGTACAGCGGTGCGGGCGGTGCGACACGGACAGGGCCGTCTCCTCCCCCTCGGCGCGGACGGTGCGCGTCTCCGCCTCGCTCTCCCCGAACACGCCCGCCGTCTGCGCCCGTATCATAGCATAAAGATTTTTTTTTCAGCTTCACACTTATTCTCATGTATTTCATTGATAGAAGGAGCCTAATGTTACAACACTTTTTTCCCCAGTTTTGATAACTTTTCTAGACATTTCGTGTTGGATGGCGAAACTTAATGCCGAGCTTTGTCAACCAAAGTAGGGTAATGAAAATAAATTATTCCCTTGAGTGGGGATCGGTACTCTTACCTACCTACCTACTCCTGTAAATATCAACAATCAGTCAATAACATTTAAGTGTCTGTTTGTGAATTCAAATTAACTATATTTTTTCAAGAACATATAGTTTACTTCATTTACACGTTACTATAATTTTATATAAAAAAAAAATTATCGGTCTCTCCGTTTGTCCGGATAATCTATGGAACGGCTGAACCGATTTGTATGAAACTTTCATTGGAAAGCACAGGAGGTTATATGTATGGGTCCACAACATATAAGCTACTTTTTATCCCGGATTTCCAATGGGATCGGGACTTACGAAGAAAAAACGCGATTGCTGCGCGCATGTACCTACCACCCAGATAAAATATTGCCTATTAAATGGTATTTTTTATTAACATACATATATTATTTATTATTTTTATAAACAAAGTAATTAGAAAAGAAAAAAGTAAAAAGGACATATATATGTATATTATGCAGGCGGGCGAAGCCGTGAACGGGTCGCTAGTGTTAAAATAATTATACAGTAATGTTTTCAAATGTATTTATTAACATAAAAAAATTATAAGTAGGATTGTTTTCTTATTTAAATTAAATTTAATGATTCTAATTATGACATTTTATATTAAAAATTAAATTGTATTTGATAAAACTTATTACGATGATTATCTACAGTAACAGGTCTATTGTCATACATCATCTAACCTAAACATTATTTTGTGTCTAATAAAATTTGCTTGAAATTTACGCTATAATGGAAAATATAATGTTAATCACCTTAAGCCCTCCATATTTCTTCCAATATTGCCAGCAAGCACCACACAATCTGTATTGTAAATGCTGTGGACCCCAGGAATACCACTGGTTCGAATTTGTCACTGAAATTATTTAATATAAAATGAAATTAAAAACCCTTTTAAAACATGTTAAATATATTCACATAATATTAGAAATATTTTACAATCTTATATTACTTTTGAAAATGATGATTATTATATGTTTAGTTTACAATAAATGTTATTGATATCAACGCCCACAATTTTTAATTCAACCATACCTTGGCAGGATGCGCACAGACTGGGCGGAATGGCCGGTGTACCGTTTGTTCCGCCGTTGAGCACGGCGCCTTTACTGGCGCTCGAGCTCGTTATCAACGCCGTGTTTGCCTTGTTACTGTAAATATTATTATATAAATATCTTTTATTAAAATACCTTGATAAATAAATTAAATAAATTATATATTAAAAAGCAATATTAAACATATTAAAACGATAATACAATACGACTGAAATGCAAAATAATAACAACATGTAAGAGTAACGGGGCGTCGGTACAAACACTCACTAGTTGGGAATGTACACTTGCTTCAGCTTGGACTCGGCTTCGACGGCTTTGACGCGCTTCTGCTGCACGTAGCGGTCCGTCGTTTTCCACATGTAGTAGTACTCCACTAGATTTTTTAGCGTCTTCCATGGCAACTGAAATTAAACGTCACATTTGTTTTAAATTTATGCAATTCAAAAAGTTAAGGTTTTACATTTCACTTGAGCTACATAAATACCCTTATTTAACTCCAATTTAAAAGCAAATTGGACATGTTTATTGTTTAAAGCTGTTTCCCGATAATGTTTCGTTTATAACACATGCAAATTGGTGTTAGTAATTGTATAAGATATATACACACATATTATTTTAATAGAAAGCTAGGTGGCAAAACGATTCAAATGAACAAAAACAGAAGGACCACCTAAGGGTAAGTAATTACGAGTGCCCCATGGACATCTCCAACATCTCATATGGTGACTATTACCAAATTTACAATACTAAAGAAAACTTACATAATCCTGTCGAATATCAGCAAAGTCCTTGCCATATTTGTCGAGGGCCTCCTCGAAGAGGTTCGCCTCGGAGGCCGACCACTCCTCCATCTCGTCGCGGCAGAGCACCGGCCCCGACGCAGGCACCAGCGACGACAGAGCCGCCTCTATGCTGTACCCGGATTTGTGGAGTGTGTCCATTGCGTGGAACTGTTGGACAATGTCACATTATACACACATATAGGTGATAATTGTACATAGTACAAGTGTAGATTAAAGGTATAAAAGGTATATATAATATAGGTATAAATAAAAATAACATCAAAGCATCATAGCGTCAAAAGGACAAAGAAGGGATAATGTTCGCGTATCAAACCCAAGCTATTTATTATTGTTATGTCAGTTGTGTATTAGTATTTAATTACAGTAACTTCTTATAAACAAGCATTTGATTTTTAGCATATTTACGTAAGTACCGTTGCATTATATGCCTCTATAGCAAAATATAAGATACATGTTAGTTTAATATATTCAATATATGCAATAATCTCGAGAACTAGCGTATTAGATAAATCATTCTTTAATAATTGCTTTTACAAAAGTTCAGCCCAATTGCATTACAATTCTTAACTTTATAAATTTAGTTTTAGTTTTTAAAAGTTTTATAAATTTTATAAATTTATTATTTTCATCTTTTAGCAATTTAAAAATACTTTACGTTATATTTTTGCTAAGAATAAAAACAAACATAAATACTTTTTGCTGAACGAATTACATATTCGATCAACAATGATCAGGTGTACTATATTTATAAATGTCCCTGAAGTTAATTGCCACGCATAAAACTCGTGTCATTTATTGTTTGCAATTACGTTAGCAAAGTTTATCATCTCAAATGTAATGTAATTCCGTCCGTTAATAATTTGAAATACATTATTGTATAAATTTGTTTTTTAAGCATATTATCTAATTATAACAAAAAGCAATGCCATAATAAGTCCAAAATAAAAAAGGTCTGGCTTTTTTAAAATTTAAAAAAGTATCTAAAAGTATTATTTCATTCTATTAATATTTGATGCTGCTAAGTCAAACAATTAATATTACTCTCCCAAATGTATATAATATGTAGCCACCAGAATGTACTGTACAATTAAGCTTATCAATATAGCTACCGTATACCATACACTTTTGTTTGTACTTTCATTAAGCTAGTAAGGAAATATGACAGAGGTATTCTTTATTCAAATAGATTTTTACAAGCAGTTTTATATCGTCGATTCAATATAAGCTGCCATCGATGGGACGCAGCTCAGCTGCTTATAAACAGCAGCTTTTTAAATATGTACAAAAGTTACAATTTTATTATTTGAAAATAAGATACTGATAAATTTGCATGCATGACATTCAAATGATCTTTTTATTTCCACACATTTATATCCTTTAAATATTTTTGGAGAGGGTAATAAGCTAAACTCACAAGGGTGATATCCCGGCTGGCGGCGGCAGCAGACATGTGCAGGGAGGGCTGCTTGACACTGGAGGAGCAGTCGAGGGCGCGCGCGAACGTGCCCACCGAGCGCGCCACCACCAGGAACTGGTCGATCTGTCGGTCCGACAGCCCGTGCGCTGGCGTCCACACCAGCGTCTCCAGCTCGCTGCTTTTGCGTGTGTCCTCCTCGCCTGGAACACGACGCATGCAATCAATATTCATCACATTCAATGATTAGCTGTGAATTAGGCTTTATTATGAATTCGTTATTAATGAATCAATTTTTAAGAATTATTTATTTTATATAAATAACAACTATAGAAACAAAATTTTAATGACAATCTTGATAACAACCAAATTTAATAAGATTAATTATTTGGAATTTATACTTAGCATTTAGCATTATATAACTGTTTAGTGAATAACATTCGTCACAGCTATCTTTTGTATTCTGAGCATGCAAATTGCATCCTTGTTAATATATTTATATATTTTATTTAATATATAACATTTAAATAAACCAAAGACAGCTTCAAATATGGTGATAATCAGATCCAGAATAATAAAAATAATGGATACCACTTGGCAAAAAACTTAAATTTTGTAATAAAAAAAAAAGAAACGACTGTTCATAATCAGTTGGAACAAATAATAAAGTTCACCTGGAGGCACTAATTGTCAAGTTGCCATTCAAGCATAGAAAGAATTATTGGAAAAATTGAAAAATAATAAAACAATGGATATCAGTACCGATTTTGTTTGCTTTAAAGATTTTATTTATAAAGCATATAGAAGATTGAAAGATAAAGATAGCTTACACGTTAAAATATGTTTGGGATATTTCACATATCAATATGTTTGTCTCGTGATAAAGCGTGTAAAAATCACAAATTATCACGAGACAAACATAATGATATGTAAAACATCCCATTTTTGGTCTGAGTAAACTTTTTTTTGTTACATACATTTTGTATTTAAGTGTAATAATTTGTATTGTGATCTACAAAACACTATTACTACTATTATAAAATAATGTATATGAATACTATTGTAATATATAAACATACTTGTATTAATCTTACCTTCTTTTAATAAATTAGTTACTTCAGTCTGATATCTACTTCCAACTTTGATTTCTCCCTTATCTGCTAATAAAGTCTTTTGTGAAGGATCAAATACTAAACAATAAAAAAATGCGTCCTGAAACAAAGAGATAGAGAGTATAAAATTAAACGTGTTCATAGCATTAAATGAGGTTTGCGTAATAAAATTTAGCTAAATTGCAAATAAATTAAATATATATAAACTATTGATAATGTCTAATTATAGAGTTTTTTGTGTGTTTAACATCTAAAACAATATATAAATTTTCCCACAGTAACAGTTACTTAGCGCGGACGGCGTTATTAATTTAGCACATTTATAATATCTTAATTCAAGTTTTTTACACGTTTAACTTCTCATTATGAAATGCGTTTATACAAATTTAAAATTATAATAAGACTCAAATACAGACATTATGTTTTGTAACAAGTTCTCGAACTCTCGCCTCTATGACAAGTGGAGTGTATGACAATTTTTAACGTAATTTTTTTATTTAAATTATTAACGTAATTTTTATTAAAAAATCTAAATTTATTACATGTAATAAGTATTTAGTTTTTTTCACTAGAATACATAATTATAAAATTCGCTAATTCAAAAGTATCAATATTTGACGTTAATCTACATATGTAAGTACGTAGCCCGAAATAATAATTTTGATTAAATTGAATATCAATCTTTATATGGCGCTCGTAATACAGCAAACAGGAAGCTCGGACAGCGATACGAGATAGTCGGCAAGTGCATGCTCATTTCCTTATTAGTTGGCGTAGATGGAATATTGTTTAAGTTACGATTCGTACCGGACGTAGACGAACGTAAATACATACGTATAATACACCTATGTCAAATCTGTCCTTTTAAACAGTTACCACACGAATTGAAGAAATGATATCTTCATATTTTATACCTACGACAGGCAAGAGTAAGGTAACACAGCAGTGACGTTATCTAATATGCGTTTTATATATTTTTAGTTTAGTTCGAAAAGAGACGCGTGGGAATTAGCTCGAGCCAAAACATATAAAGTTTTCATGGTTACTCTTAAAAAGTAGTAAATAATAATATAATACAATTCAATTACCAAAACAAACAAGGTCATGCAGTTTGTTCAGAATTATTGAAACTAAAATAAAAAAGGCCGTATGAAACCCAATGTGGTGTTGTTCCTCTTGCGGTACATACTCACATCCTTATTGAGATAGCTGATCAGCGACTCTGTCTCGTTGAGGAGTGTGACGGTACATTTGCCGCGTATGTGTGTGGCAGGCAGCGTCTCCACGTGCCGTGACAGGAAGAGTTCGCGATGTTTCGCTTGGTGTCGCTGCTTCGGCGCTAGCCCGTCGGTTCCTGGGAGATCCGTTGTTTCTTCCTCCATCGCCACTATAATATATGAAAAGATAAAATTTAGTAAATTTAGTAGTGAATATGTTAAAATCTAATATCGCTGCTAGGTATGTAATGATGAAATAAAGAAAAACTCAAATTTTATATTCTCCTAACATTTTAAATGACAAAACTACTAATAACAAAGAGTGAAACATTACATTTATTTTACCATATTCTTGCATTATTCTTATTTCTGAATGTTTCAAGAGTAAAAAGTGCATTTAACTTTTCGTAATCATCTTGACTTTAACTTGACAGTTAAATAGTAACTATTGAAGTATTTTCTGGTATTTATCGTTTCGATTATATCATTCTCTTGGTTTATTCGTATGGATTGTATATCTGCGAGTGAATAATGTAATTAAATGCTATATAATGTATTATTATATAATATACAGCACCACCATTTTCAATTGATTAAAATTTTTGTAAATAGAAAAGAAATAACGTTAAAAAAATCATCGCCGTTGGAGAAGAATGGGATGAATAAATAAAATAAAATATTAAATGAAATAAAATTGTCATATTCATTATTTAAATAATAAAATAATTTAACTACAGATTTAGTATCAAAATAGCATTAACTGTATTTAATGGTTAAATAATACATTCTCTACGATAATTTCAAGAATAAATATATACATCAATCATTAATATTTATAAATGTTACATGATAATAAGCAGGCATTCATAATATGTATAATTGATATATTTTTGAAATTTTACTACATATAATATAAATAATGTTCTACATTGAAGCACACTAAGTAGTTGGATGTACTAATTCCATGAATCATGTTTGCCATTAATGGAAACGTACCGACATAGTAACGTAAGCGGTGCAAAATAGATTTGTTCAATTGGGGATATTGCGCGGTGTCGATATTATAGACACGTAACTCGCCCCATCGTAGGAACGAAGTCAAACTAGATGTATATTAACTAATACAATTATGGTAATGTTGCAATGAGATGTATAAAAATTTAAAGAACTCATTGATAACGAGACTTAAAGCTTATAATTGCAAGTATCGGCACAGAAGCCCAGATGCCCAAAAGACGGCGACGGCAGCGCGCCCCATCCAGGTGCATTGCAAAACGTGCTCACGTCAGCTTAATTTTTATACGCCGATCTGCCGCCATTACGACACGCGTACTCGTATCACAACATGTCTGCCGACTCGATCCATTTCTATTAGTTGTACGTTATATATATATATATATATATATATATATATATATATATATATATATATATATATATATATATATATATATATATATATAAATATATATATATATATATATATATATATATATATATATATATATATATATATATATATATATATATATATATATATATATATATATATATATATATATATATATATATATATTGTATTAAGTATAATATATAATGTATATTTATATGTTATACTTCATACAATTTAATAGTATGAAGTAATACACATAAGTATTATTTAATATTAAGAATAAAAAAGTAATAAAAAATTTTGGAGGTGATATAAATAAGATAAATAAGCAGAGATTAGAGAAGAGGTAAACCTAAACTATGATCTTATATATGTATACATATATATACATATATATACATACATATATATATATATATATATATATATATATATATATATATATATATATACGTATTGTTTTATGATAAAAGCTCGCCCGGGTCGGAGTAGGACTTATTTTAACATTATTTGTCTTTATTTTATACGAAACAAAGAATATTCTACATGTTTGCGAGGATTATGGTCCAAGCTTTTAATTACTTTGGTACAGACTTTGTTACCTGGTACAGACTTTGGTACAGGTACGATCTAGGTCATATTGATATTTCATTCATTATGTTAAATTAAAAGTTGGCGATATCGAGGACCGGTTTAAGTTAGGATGGCTTTTGTGTGGTGACGCGGCGCGTGCGGTCGGAGGGGTGGGGGTCGGGTGTCGAGGGGTAGTACCGGCTACTTATTATTATCACGCAGTCTCACGCAGACACCTCATTAATACTATATATATTTTATAATATAAAGTATAAATGTATACGCCTCTAACTAAAGGGTCCGAGCAATTACATATGGTAATGAAAATTTTATGAGTACATTAATGATTACAGGTTACAAATAAGCACTATAAAAGTTAAAGTGTACAGTTTAAAATAAACATGCACAATTGAACGTAGTATAAAAACTAAGGTTAGAGAATACCGATCGATAGCAACTAACAGTTAAAATAAACGTAAAAGATGTATCGCCAAACATCGTCCATTTAGCTCGAATTGGATACAGTAAGGCCATTATTGGCATTAGTAGAAAGGGGAAGGGGAACAAAAAGATTGGATGTTAAGGCAAGCGGCGCATTAATTCCAGCGGCAATACTTGTCTGACGCGCTATAATGTAGAATCTGAAAATTTATCATGTTTCAAGTTTGTTTTTTGTATTTAACAGATTTAAAAAAATAACAATTGTATGTATAGTTTTATCTTATCCTAATAATGAACTGACTTTGACTAAGAAAGAAAGATTATCGTGTTTTGTTTACAATTTCTAAACAGTTTAAAAACGTTTGTTCAACTCAACATATATTAATATATGTTGAGTTCCTAAAATAGATATAATAGACAAAATAAATATCCAATGTGTTGTTCAGAAGAAATAAGCGTAGAATATTATAGCATTCTTATCTAAAGGAAACATCGTATGAAAAACATATGTATACTTCCTCAGGCTCCTAACATTTAAGTTATTAATATATATGAACTATATTCATTTAAATATATAAATGTCAATCGCTCTATATTTATAAAGTATTTAGAAATTGTCTTTTATACTTTTACAATATTTAAATAAAATAAATTTGCTGATATGACATATCATTTACAACAAACAACAAGCAAACAAACCGCAATGTAATTAAAATCAATAAATTTGTCAGAAACTAAGAAGAAGTATTCTATTAAAATTCCATCTTCAATTTTGATATTTGGTTTATGTTTTTAATACACTTTTGATTTATTTGATTTTAGAAAGTATTTTACGATGCAAGCTCTGCACGCTACTTTGCGCCGAGACGCTAAGATGAAAGTATTAAACATAACACATTTATTCCTTTTAAGATCACTTCAATGTTATAAGTTATGAAACTTATTTTTTTTTCTATATTAACTAATCAATTATATAAGAATTATTATAAAAAAAATGTTGTGATTAAAAAATCAAATCAATTTTTAAATGAATAATTATATATGAGAAAACATATAGACAAAAATTACAAATATATATTTGTAGTGCATGCAATTTTAAGTTTGTATGTAAGTATACGCCCCGTTTACCTATGATGATACCTCATGATATCTGGGTCCGACTCGTACTTAATAATTTTTTTTTAGTGCACATTTTAGCGTATATTTAGGCAGATCAAGAAAAGCGTGTGATAAGTTAAAAATAGTTCAATAAGATTGAATGCTGAAATTCCTGCCAAGGAAAGATATACATACGAAAATATTGTATTGTTATGAGATCCGAATTTATGTCAATTTTCAAGCAAATAACACGCAAAAAGTGGGTCAAAATAGTGCTTCAAGATTTTAATTGTTCATATAGGTAATGAATCATTAATAGTCACACTATTTTTATTTATTTTGTAAGTAGATTTTTAAGCAAAAGTTTAAGTTAAGAACTTTTTATTCAAACAATAGTCATAAGCCACATAAGAGAAACTGTTCTAATTTTAAAGTTGATTTTTAAATTACATAAGGGTAACGGGATCCGTAAAATGCGGTCTTGAGCAGAATATTCCAAGAAACAAGCAAGCAAACAAGTGGAATGTAGAATCACGATATCGATGTCCCGAGTAACTCATGAATATAAAATATTTCGTCGCGTAAGTACATACTTTTTGCTAGATAGGATTGTCACTCGTTGTCCATCCATATAGCTTTTTCGTAGATTACACATGTGGTTCGTAGATTACATATGTAAGTCCGCAATAAAGAGATCAACATTTTCTAGTCAGTAACGGTTGCAGCTTTCAGCGTATCAAATGTAATAATAGGTACATATTTTTTTAGCTTCACGTTTTTTTCCAGGTTTTGTGGTTATTGCTGTTAATACTCGTAGTAAAACCGGATGGGGAGGGAAGCAAACAAGTACTACGTTGACGTCCTCTTAATGTCCAAAATTTTTCTGAACGTCGAATTTAGAATAGTTTTTATACAATCCAATACAAGAGATGATGAAGACCGAGTTATCCACGGTAATAAACGTAGTATTTTCAAACAAGTACATAGGCAAGCTTTGTTCTAATACAGGTGGGGCGCAGTGTATCACTCCTTATCTTATCTTTCTGCTATGGTGGCATTGTCAGCGCCGAAGATTCAAGATTGGGTCATTTTAGCTTTATTTCGTAGCCTTAACTATAAATACGATGAGTTTACAAACTTTCACAAAGCAGGACCATCTATTTTTTTCATATAAGGTAGAAATAAGAAAGAACAAATGTATAAGCTATAAAAAAAAACTTTAGTACAATAAATATTTCATAACTATGCAATCTGAACACATTATTATAACTTAATTATAATTAAATAAACATTGTAGTATTCTTAATGCTATATTAACAGAACTCTTTTGGCAATTTTAATAACTTCGGATTATGGATACACACGCGTCACTACGCAACTAATTAAAGCGTAGGCAAAGAGAAAATGGCAATCTGTGGAGCCCCCCTGCTAGTGGGGGGGTCGGTTACGTGTGCCCCCTTGGGGTGGTTGGGTGTATGGTTTTTCTGCTCGGGCATCCTTTGCTTACTTATTGATCCAGTCAAATGTGTGGAGGTGGCGCGGTGGGTGGCGCGCCCGTCCCCTCTCCCCCGAAGGGGGTACGTCCAAATAAATCTGCCCGCCCGCGAAACACCGCAGTGACAACAGTGGCCACCGGTAAGATGTGGCCGCAGTCTCTACCATAGCCTCATGTCCAAAGACATGAATACATTGGCGTACATTTGGACGTAATGCGCATTTGTATTACTTTATGAAATCGAATGCCATTTTAATTGAAATCATTTCTATCGGAAGGTAGCGGCGGGCGCGACCTTAGAAACAGGCATGCGCGCGACCGCCTAGGTACCTAGTGTTAAACCGCGACGCCTCTGCTATTTTCATAAGGGTCAACGACATTTACTACTAAATAAATAATATAACTTAACATTTATATCAACATGATAATCAATCTGTTATTCAAAACAAGATATTCAACACATAACCTACTCTTAATAATAATGAATTATGTATAATTGATATTCTAACACCTCTATTCACCGGGGCTAAAATATTGACTAGCATGGAATGATGAATTATTTTACTACAATGAATTACTATTTAAAGAAATTATACATTGCATTAAGTTAAACATTTGAGTAAGGATATAAAAAAGTCATCAAAATGTACCTGTATGAAATCACAATATCAATATTGTCTTTTTATACAATTGATATTTAACGTTTAGTTCTGAAATAATTAATATGGACAGTTAAAATTCATATTATACAATTTAGGTAAAATACATGATATTGAATTGTAGATATCAATGATAGGTAGGTAATACTAGGTAAAAAGAATTTCCAAAGTTGCAAGGATAAAATTGTACATGAAGAGGCAGTTAAAGACGATAGCCCTATAATAACATTGCTCATTTTAGGTCATGTAAATATTTTTTAAGATAATTTTTACTTTCGTAAAAAAATCACTTCTAACGTATCGCAAGCATACCAATAGGTATAACACATAGTGCACATTATGTGTAATACTTAACTTAATATTTATATAATTAAGTGCAAAACTAACTCAAAAGTTTTACATGTATTGTTTACCAAATAGTTTGTACCTAGATTAAATATTATAATATTTTGGAAATTCACCTATTATTATGGCACCTACTACACGAACATTCTTAAGTATAAATTTATATTTGAAATGATGACGATTATCATAATGAATGCAATTGGTTCAGTTTGCACAACTAGCAAAAAAAATACAAAATATATATTTTTTACTTATATTTATTTTTCGTTCCAGAACCTTTAACTTTTTTAATAGAATTTTGTAATCTATTTCTTAAACTTTTAACTGTACTTTACTTTACGGTACTTAGGTGATATTTGGACCACTGTTCATTTACATAAAATGAAAGATAGATTAAATTCAATTGTTTTATTATTTATTTCAAAACATGTCTGCCAAGTATTGTTATATTTTTTATAGAATTTGTGCCATGTCTGAACTTGGAACTTTCAATATAGAACAACGTTTTGGTATATCCAAATATATATGTTAATATTCCATTTAGACGCATATTTCAATAGATGTCTTTGTAATAATTTGTAATAAGTACCTTGAAATAGTGGTGGAAGTTTACATAATAGATTAAAGAAGTGAAAAATATAAACGAGTTTTTGCATACCGCACCAATTTGTACGTCAACAGAAAGTACGAATAATAAAAGTTGGCATACTTAAATTTATTGGTGTATATGTTCATTTTGTATGAAATGAACAACAAATATAATTTTGTAATGGTTCCGTAATTCCAACGGAATATATCCTATAGGTTTGGTCACGCGGCGAAATTCAAACAATATGCAGCTAATACGAGGCATAAAACATCAAATCTTTTGATTGCGTTGACTTACTTAGTACTATTTTTTCTTTGCTCCAAGAACTTCGACATTTGATGTTATTTTCACCATCTTAACCCCAAGAGTTATTGAGAAAAATGGTTCTGATAGACGGACACACAAAAATGATAATATAAGGGTTCCGTTTTTCTATAGATGTACGGAACCCAAAAAAATTACTCAGTTCACAATATAGTTTTATTGTTGTTATATATATACATACATATATGTAACAACAAGAACTTATAGACAAAAATGTCTATTTCGAGCAATTACTATTGCTAGCCAGCCATAAATTATCTTTATAGGGCACAGGATGAGATGAGTGGCACAATGACTTCCTTCAATATAAATTATTATATAACGTACAATCTAATACATTATACCTTGACAAGATACTTCAGTCAACAATCTCTTCATATTGTTAAATATAACAATCAATATAAGGTGTAAAGCGAAGAAGTCCCCCGCTGAGATTTTGTGTACAATTTACTCGGAGATGAGTAAACGAATTTTATCCGGGTTCGTGTTATAGAAAAATATTGACGCATCTCTCACTTTTTGCAAATTAGGCAGAGAGAACAAAGTGAAAAGCCTTTCCACTTCAAAATGGGACAAAGACTGCGTTTTGTGTGGTATCCAACAGCGATCTTCTTACAATAATGTAGAGCATATTTTATGTTAAGCTGAGCTAATTTGTTTGAATTACATTTAAGACTTACAACCATGTCATGCAATAGTACTGACTGAGATAAGGTACCGACTACCGGTAGGTTTAATGATTGAAATTTAACTTCAATTAACAATCATTGAATTGAAATAAATTTTAAGAATTGTATCTGATGGTTACAATATTTTATATTTTTGAATAATTAATATCCTTTTATCCCCCAAGAAATTCAAGATATAGTTTTTCTATATTATCAATTTTAAGTAATGGTAAATAAATTACTTTTTCATAAATCAGAATGTTGTTACAATTTTGTTATTATTTTTTTATGAAATTCTAACAATGTGGGGTGACATTATCTTTTCTTATACACTGTTGTGCGTACGAAACTTTAAATAAAATGTGTTTAGCAAAAGCATAGGTATATTTGTTTCTGTCTCGGAGGTGGATAGCGGAAGGAAAAAGACTGCTCGTACTCTAAACGCGGAAATCGGTTAACTCGAACTTTTCCGATATCAACCGATATAAAAGATATTGTAAGAATTCCTATGAATTTTGTGGAGCATAATTGGTAATTATCTATTCGTACATCTGGCTTAATCAGAACATTAATGATCTTCAATTTTAATAGTTACTCAATCGCAAAGCATTCGTTTCGAATTTAGACTATAGGTTGTCGTCTTATATACGGTCAAATACCTAATTATGTCATTACACAAAGATTAAAAATCCCTAAAACTAGGATCAGTATGAAAGGCTGGCTTTTAACGTTCTGTAAATGCATGTAATGACTTTCATTTTTATAATGAAAAACTAAAATGAATAAGCAGTGGATTTGAAAGCTGGACAACATTTGCTACTCTTTGAGTAATGTTTGTGTTTAATCTTAAATATGAAGGATATTTTTTTTATAAAAATTATCAACTTGTTTGCCTTATGACTATTGCGACACATGATCATAGTGAATATATCGCAGTTTTATAACTACGTGAAGGTATGTCTGTAAATTAGGTAGTAGTGTAGTAGGTACACATTACACTGAGTATGCATACTTTATAAATTTCATTGATTACTTTACTTTTAAGCAGATTGGTCCTCTGCTACAAGGACAACTTCACTATTCCTAAGATAAAGTAAAACTTTATGCATCTCTCGCTTTTTTGATAAGAGTACTCATTCATGTAACCTAAACGCCAAGCTTTTAAGGTTGTTCAACTTTAACATAACTCTGTCAGCGATCTCTTTTGTTAAATAATTACAAAGTGCATTTTTTGTTTTTGTTTACATATGTATGTAACTACTAACATTTCAGTATATATGTATATGTTCCTGGCATTTATGGTATTGTAATACCAAATGAACAGTTCAAACAAAGGCATGAATACCACTGCAGGCTATTTAGGCTGCACACATATTTTATGCTTTTGTGTTTCAAATTATTAACTTCATATGGTCTTCACATTTTTAAAACTCTTTTGGTTTTGTGTTTAATATACATTAAATATACTTATTTAACCTGGTTTCAGAAGTACCAAAAATTTTGTAATTTTAACTAACATAAGTCTATTGCTTCATTCACATATCATTTTATAGCTTTTTGCTTCTGTATATTAATATTTTTTTTTATATATATATATATATATATATATATATATATATATATATATATATATATATATATATATATATATATATATATATATATATATATATATATATATATATATATAATATATATATATATATATATATATATATATATATATATATATATATATATATATATATATATATATATATATATATATATATATATATATATATATATATATATATATATATATATATATATATATATATATATATATATATATATATATATATATATATATATATATATATATATATATATATTATATATATATATATATATATATATATATATATATATATATATATATATATATCTAAATATATATATATAAAATGTATCCTCTATTACATATAAACTCTCATTTACCTTCTTCAGTCCGTATACTTATATATATTACTTTGTTATTAGTTAAACAAAAGAAAGTTGTACTAAATACTTTATTCTTGATACAATTTTACATTTTGTTTGTGAGCAGTTTACTAAAGAGAGTTATGTATACAGCGGAGTATCCAATTATTATGGTTTCGTCAGTTCATGAGAATAAGCATATAACAGGTAACATATAAACAATATACAAAAAATCGCTTATGAGGTATGAATAAATTAAATCCAATTAGCTAAATAATGGTTTAGAAATTAACGTCCAAACTCAAAAAACACAACCAGAATCACTGATAAATATTTCACGTATCAGAATATTTTATGCCAGTGTATTGTTTTGATCAGACAATACATTCCTTTTTTTAGAAATAGTGAGCGTCGCGTCTATCGGTCGCGGTTGTAATGCCCTCACAAGAGTTTATATTACGGGCTTGGAAATTTCATATTTTGAAATCCAAAATTAGTTTATAAAAATAATAAAAATAGATTAGTTTTTTCAGTACCTAACATTTCCGACATAGCTTTTGGTTATTATAAATTATTTATAGTCCCTTATTAGAGTTGGTGTTTTATATCATTACTCTCAAAATAAATAAATATAATTATTTATTTTATCTATGCCTAAAATAAGGTGACTACAGTAGTCACCTTAATTTAGGAGTCTATATCTAGAGTATTTATGTTAAGTTGTGATTATGTTATGTCATAGCCGAATGTGGTTACATCTTTTATAGCTTTACGCTTTATCCCTAGCGGTATGGTCAGAGAGAATAGAGCGCAAGCACTATAGGTGTTTGCTACTTTATTAATTAAAATGATCATTGATATTATTATCAAGACATAAATATAACTTTTGAAATAGACCGTGTAGTGTGTAGTGGTTGTCATTGATGAACATGGTAAAACAGTAAATATGTAATGAGAGGATCGGTGCGGTCCTGCGAGGCGCCCGCGGAGCGGCGTGGTCGCCGGGGCGGGGAGGACGGGCGCGCGGAAGGAATGCGTCGTTTTCGCATCGGGAGAAACGAATGCGTTTAAGCGTCGCGGTACACAATGGCGGCGTGACGAGATCCGGTTCGCGGGTGGTGAGGGGCGTCCGGGGCGGGGGGCTCTAATCGATAGCCGGCGAGCGACGGCCGGGCGACTGCGGCGCATAGGTGACAGCTCGGGCCCAATCAAATTACCGTCGGCGAAGAAGAGTTGCAATGGCACGCATGCCGGAGAAATGTCACATTGGCTGCAGTTGCCGGGTCTCGACGCGAGCAAATCCGGGGAATAACTTGTAATACATTATGTATAAATGTTTGTCATGCCCGTTACAAATATAATAATATAATATTTGTAATTGACATGACAAATGTAACAAGCTTTTAACTATGATTTTTCTGCGTGGTCAAATGATTATATCAAAGAGTTGTGTATGACAATGTATATAACAATTTCTTGGTGCCTGTGGTTACTCTAAATAAAGTACAAGCGTAGGACATCTTACAAAATTTGGCGTTCACGTAGACGTTTTCACAAATTTATACTATATTTTAAAAATACTCAAATTTTATGGTCTACTAATGTGTCCGCTCATCTACCAAACGTCCTGTAGTTGTTGCATTTCCTTACCAAACGTGACGGCCAGAAGTTTTACGCTCTAAGTTGGAATAAATGAGCAAAGACTACCCAACACCATATTTAATAAGGTTCCTTTTCGAATTTCTGGTCATAAATTGCTTGCACAAAGTAGTGTATATAACTTTATTATTAAGCGTTAAAAGTTCAGATAATCTAGAATGTCACACAATATAGCTTTCTAACAATAACATTTATTTAAATTCAAATATCTATTTTTGTTATTATGATCTAGGAATTGCACATTCAACTTTTAAAGCGAAGGTCGCGGAAATATCAAATATTATGATGACATGTCATTACGTTGTATTACGCTGTTTTAGGCGTTGCAAACCATTTATACGGCCTGATACATTGGACAACTTGTATTACTATACTTGCAATAACAATAATTATTTTAGAGGCTGGCTAATATCAAACAATTATGCGGATGAAGTGAACGTGTTCCGAGTTCTATAGTCGAGTATTGGTGTACGCGCATCTAATTATAGGTTATTCCTCTCGCGTAGCACACAACGGATTTACGTTTTAACATTAACGACTTGCTCACGATTGTGTGTAATATATGCACACATAGTCCTCAAGTCAATATACATATAGCCATACAAAAATAAGTTTGTTAAAATATTAATTTAAACAATATGTAAGCTATTTAATTGCATCAATATTAGTCACTCATTTTATAATAACTCACGGAGTGACAACAGTATACAGTTCTCTAAAATACCTTTCACATTGCACTTGATAAAGAAGAAAGTATGAGTAAAAAACTAATATCATAAAACCATGAATTTTGATATTGACGTCATGAGTGTATTATTATATTATGGATAGCTCGGCCTTGTATAGTATAATTAATAAAAATACTAGTGTTTTAAGTATAAGTAATGAAGTGGTCACCGCAATTAAATTGATGACATCATAGCCTTCTCACTGCGATGGGAAATAAAAGCACAGTTCAATCAATTGATAGCGACACATTGGTTAGACGCAGTTCACAACGTTGTATATCTCAATGTATACAAAACATATTACAGTAAAATATGTACTACAACACTTTTTCAGTTCTTAAAATAGTTTATATAATATGAACAGCAGGTAAAACTTCAATTGAATAAAGATTTTTATATTTCTTAATCTTATGGTAGACGTAATTATTTATAGCATATTTATTCCGCACATAGCAGGGTAGGCAGAGGGAACCGTAGGCTCAAGGAACCTAGTATTAAAACACTTTTCTCCCCGACGGTCCTTTTCTTAGTAGTTTTTTTTATAACAACACAAAAATAAATAATGTGATAATGAATTCGAAAGCATGCTTAATTTTATAATAACTAAATAACTATTATATAATATTCAATACACAATTTAAAAAAAATGGATCGTACACATTTTGTATCCACCCTGTTTTTTGCATTCGTAAAAACTGTTGTTTTTGTTTGAGTAGAGTGAAACTCTGATTGTAAATGTAATAATAATATAATAGTTCACTTATGCTTAAGCCAAATTTATTGAAGAATTATGCTTACCTATCGCAGGATCGAGAACAGCCTGTGCCGCTTGTTCTTCGCCTATAGGCGTTTTAAGGCATATTTTTTTGAGTTTCATCGCGACTGGTGAGTCTTCTGACTGGGCCACTGTAACACAAAACAATATTAAACAAATGATAAAATCATAAAAATAAACCGTATTACAGCAGCAAAAATACATTATAAAATATTGATGTATCATTGAGACACATTAACCTTGTCCGTATGCAACACAACTTTCTTGTTACGGCCGTAATAATGTATATCGCAGGTTTTCGTGACGACAATAATATTAATTAAAATATAATTCATCAAAAAGCAGGACCAACATAATTATCAATTAAAATATAAAGGTAATCATTTTAAGAAATACTTGCATAGAAATAATAAATATTGAATAGTAATTATATATTGCAAATAGCGTGAGAAATAAAAATCAATACTTTCCTACTAAAGAGTGATTTTATATTCTTATGCGTTTTATTATACTTAATATACGAGTATACTTAATATATTAAGTATAATTTATTATACTTAATATATTATACTTAATATAGAATATAAGTTTAAGAATTACGTTTAATCGGTGTAATATTAGGGTATGTTCACCTCACCTAATCAAAGTAGAGGGGAGGTGTTTATAATGTTGCTACTATAACCAGATTAAGCTACCTATTTGCATATGGCACATTAGAAATCATTATATCTAGTACTTCATTTATTGCATCGCGTCCCATGATGCATTCTTCCGGGCTTCATGATCATTTATTTAGGGTCAATTTCACCGGTTACGGATTTCCGGTTTCAGATAGTAAGCTGGTAGTAAATGCTGTCTACCAGATTAAATCTGATAGTTTAAACAGGTCTTTACCTGCTAGATATTTCTATCTGAGACCTGTGAAACCAAAATTTGCCAGAAAAAGAACATATTTCCTATATGGCACTTTATCAGCAAGTGGTGAAACCGGCCCTTATTATTTTATTCATTAATTTAACACGATTCTATGATTTTGAAAATGTTTGTCTCTATTTGTCTGATTGTACATACATGCACATCTTCGGACAGGGTTGCAGGAGGCAACTATTATAAAATATTTTTAATCGTCCATGTCGACAATTTTTTACATTTTATACTAGTGTCTGGACAACTGATATTGTTAAAAAATAATATTTTTTTAGAACTTGTGTTACTCTCACATGTCGTTCGATGTTACCCCTGTTACTTATACTATACTACTTACTATATATATATATATATATATATATATATATATATATATATATATATATATATATATATATATATATATATATACACATATATATATATATATATATATATATATATATATATATATATGTATGTATATATATGTATATGTATATATATATATATATATATATATATATATATACATATATATACACACACATTTCTTATAGTAAAGAGTACGTTAAATCCATTTCGTCTACGGCCTTGGGTAAACGTCGGTCACGAGAGACCTCGCGGTCGTGGGGAGACTTGCTCAACAAACTACGAACATCTACGCGTCACTCTCCTGAAAATTCCACAACCATGACCACGCTCAATGTGGAAAATATTATAACGGCTTTTTGTAGGAAATCTTCAAAATATCTATATTTAATAAAATCTCTGGATCTTGTAAAAACAGACCGCACAGCCAAATAATTTTAAGAAGGTAAGACCTCAAACCTAAAAATCTTGTAGGTCGAAAAGAAGAATGTTAGCATCAGGTTTAAGAGCATACTATGCATGTATATTTCTTAGAAATATAATAGATTTTAAAGCTCATTCATCATATTTATAGCGGAATTTTAACATTCAATTTATTTTAAAATAAAGAACGTTCTCATTGTCACATTTTTGACAGGTGTTGTTTTTTATTTTTATAAGAAATAGGCGTCGTATCCGCACTTCAGACACCACGTTAAATCGCTAGGCTGTTACTTCATTGATAAGTGGCGCTTAGTCCGTCAGCAATCAGCATCCACTTTTGCAAATATTTATATAAATTTATGTAATTATTTGTATTCAATAGTAAGTTTTATTGATTCCCAAAAAAATATAATAATATTTACTTAATAATAATATTTACAATATTAGCGTGTTCATATATTATTGCATTATACATACATATTATACTTCGTCTTATGAAATATGCGATTTTTAAAAGTGAACATGTCTGTGATGTTTAACACAATATATTATAAGCAACCTTGTGTCGAGAGAATGTAGCATTCATAGTATTGGGCGCAGTTGCATTCGAGGGTGGGCATATAACGCCAATGACATTTTTAAACTCATCTAACAGAAATGTAACATATTCCTATGCACCCCAGTTAAGTTTTCAATATTTTGCACTATACTATAGTAAAGATATTGTTAAGGTGTTTAAAATACTCGCAAACCTTGAAAAATGTACAAATATTGTTAACTATAATATATCAGGATATTTTCATTTCGATTGGGTTCACGGTCAGTAGGAATGGAACGAGGCCAAAAGGGCCCGGCATCGGAGTTCTCGCTTGAGGAAAGTTTGCCTACACCGGTATTCACGTTCACTTTTGTTAAAGTCTATAGACTTATTTGAAGGATTTTAGATGTAAGAAAACTACGAAAAATGTATGAAACATCTAATTACATTCTCTTAAAGGAGCCCAAAATCGAATCAAATAGAATTATTTTGCGTAAACGCGTCTATGTAGACGACGCTCTAACATTAGGTATTGCCGTGTAAGTAGCCTTCACACGCGTAGTATAGCGTGCGCGGCGCGATGTCGCTAGTGTGTCGCGGTTAAGCCGCGATACAGGCAGCTGGCAGGTGCAAGCTGCACGCTGCGACGGGAGGCTGCCACCCCCGCCTACTCCCCCACGCCCCCACACCGCGCACGCCATCTTAACAAATCGATAGGATATGACTGTTCTCAACTTCGCGGGAACGACATTTGGGAGACCGAATGACCCCCGCTTGATTATGTAACGCAAAACGTATACTAATGTTAATTCTCTCTTACAGACATAAGAACTGTGATCGATATTTTGCTTCAGGCATTATGAATATGTGTCTGTTATTTTCGTTGTAGACGTTTGATTGTAGATAGAAAAAAAAAAGAAACCTAATACAAAGCAAAAAAGAAAGTGCATAACGCATGTATATAACCATGTTTAACGTACAGTTGCCAAACATGGACGCTGATAGAACAGCCAATGAATAAAATAGGAATGGTAAAAGAAGTAAACGGCGCCAAAAGAAACGTTGGGAAGATAACTTCAAATTAGTTTAAATTCTGTTTTATAACTAGTAATAGTTTTGTAAAATAATAAATCGATATCGTAAGGATTTGAACCGACCTCTGCTTTAGCAACTCGCGTTCTTTCCACTAGCTATATGCTATTATCCCCCAGTAATAGTGGTGAATAAAGGAATCCGAAAGAAGTCAGTGCATGTTCAAAATATAAAAAATAGTAAGAATAGTACCTTACACAGCTTTAAATTATAGACCGTTACTTTGATGAAAAATTATGAAAGGGACCTAACGATAATTTCTGAATAAGCTAATCAATTTTAGTCCACCAACAACCCATTTGATACAGGTTATTGAATTTTTTGTCATTATGACAATATGGTGTCTGGTTAATGTTGTGGTGTATTTTTATTATCATGTATTAAGTATCGATATGATTGCAAGGTTAAGGAAAATCGATTCACGTAAGAATCATCCAAATCGGTTATATACATATATTCATAAATACATACATAAATAGATTAACAAGCACATTACCCTATTATGTCGCGCAGTCGGGTGAATAGACTTTTTAATATATATACATATTATATAATATAATTCTTTAATCGACCTATTACTGGAGAAAACAATAAAAGATATAAATGATATCGTAGTAATCCAATATATATAAAAAGTCAGCATGCAGCAAACAGCAAACTAAGTCCAATGCGTAAACCAATAATGTATGCACTACAATTTTTGGAGTTGCAATTTGCACTTTTTGGAATTGGTCTGCCAATATAACTACATGTGTATTAATATTTTCATTAATAATTATAATTTTTGGCGAGTGTATAAATGAAGGCACTGTGCCGTCGCTATATAATTTGTAAACTTGATAACGGCTTAAGTAAAGCCTCAAACTAGTGACCTTCGGCTTCGTGTTCGTACAATACTTGAACGGTCAGCGCTCGATATTCGCAAAACAATTAAATAGTTTATTTAAAATAACGTGACTATGTAAGGTCGTCTACGTGGTGAAGGCAAACTGTTTTTTCTTACGTCGAGCTTGAGACGGTAATGTAACTTTGTCATAAAATAAATTATACATTTCTTGATATTATCAGCAAGAATTCTTGGTATTATTAGCACATTGATACAGGCGTCACGCATTTATTTTAATGAATATAAAAGTAAGTATATTCAATTTGAATCGATAGATCTTGTTAAAAAAAATATAAAATGGCAATGGCTCTTTTTTATAAAATTTGCTCCTCTCAATCAAGTAATAATATGCTTATTTTTATAAGAGATTTATTAACAACCCAAAGTGTTAACGAGAACGCACTCCTGACAACTGTACAGGTAAAAACGGATATTCGCTTGAGTTGCTCACATCCGTTGGATAATTACAAGAAACATTTATCTATGGCTTTATAGCTTTCTCTAATGTTGTCGTCAACGCAATTACAAAGAACAATAGATGATATACATATTTTTCATATGGCGGCGTTTTTCTGCACTGCAGTGGTATTCAAAGCGACAAGTTAGGGGTGGTGAATAGTGTGTTGTATTAAATTGGTGTGGAGCGTGGATATTGAAACAATAAGACGGTCATATACAAGTGCGGATTGGTTGGATGCGCGGGGTTCGTTGACCTGGCTTGTAGCCGTGGCCCGCCCCGCGCCTCCCGCAGTCTCACTTTCGATGCGCCCGCGGCTCCTCCGGCCCCAAGACCACGTGCCGGCGCGCCGCCGCCGCCGCGGCTGACGTCACCACAGGACGCAACGGTGTACGGTGTTCGGCAGAGCGTGGAGCTGTTTGTGCTCTTCATTAGGACTGCCATGGGAACCGTGCTATGTTTCGGCCTTATTCTCACTGGCATACTTTACTCATTTATATACTTAGCACAACATATTCAAAAATCATTTGATATTTACATTATACATTAAACTACAGACACACTCATACACGGTTATAATTTTCTAATATATATTGTAAATCTTCGCTAAATAAGAGATCAACACAAGCCATCAAGGCCCAGGCAATAAGTATATGCCGCCAGTTAACATGCAATATGTCCAAAACAGGTAGGACGTAGAAAATACATAATATCTCTAGCTTCCTTCTACTCGTATCTGTATTACATTTGATAGCGCTAACTTTTTATATCAATAGACAAAGTGAAAAAAAAACATAACTTGGCCACAAGTTCTTCTTATATATGTTGTAGGCTAGCTTTTACCCGCGACTTCTCCACCGTTGTGAAATAAAAATAACTAAGAGTTGTCAACACGAAAACACATTACTGTTATTTGTTATTGGTGGTATGTGTTACGGGAATACATTTTTAACCCTAATCATTAGCCTCAATACAACACTAGCTTTTACCTGCTTGGTTTCACCACCCATAGTCATATAGAAATAACTACAAGTTAACTTTAACCGCAGATAGGTGGGTAACATCGAAAAGATTTACATAATACTATATAACTTTAGCCTTTATCGATAGATAGACTGTCCAACCCAATTTTTTTTTCAATTTTAATCAGTAATTTTTGAGTTAGCGCGTTTCACAAATAAACTCTTCAGCTTTATTATTTTATATTGTATTATAGTTGTGTCCTATACATTATGTGTAAAATACGACTCAAGACATGACAAAATAAAACCTACAAAATCAAACAAGATTAGATTAACATCATTAGAAAATATATTCCCATTTTTTTCAAACGTACCTATATGCAAATAATTTTTTGAAAACCATTGGTAATTAATATTTATAAAAAAAAAGCATTTGTGGTTCCTATATTAGTAGTGCATGATAATGAAAAAAATCTTTCCGAACTATAATTTACCTTTAACTATACATGAGAAACATTTTTTTAAATGACAATCATTTAAAAATTCCCCTGCTCCAAAGTAGTGAAATGTGTACCACACCTCCCTCAACACTACATACAAACATTATTAAAAATAAAGTATTTTTTAGTATAAAATGACAGTGGTAATCTTTGCATTGGCTCAATATACCTATATAACATATAAGTAAAATAATTGTCATTTGTCATCCATTTTGTACTATGTTGAGGTATTGTACAATTTATATATGCGATTATCTACAAAAAGCTTTCTTTTGTCTATTGGCCATCAAGACCACAATTTAATCCGCGGTCTCTATAACTTGGGCATTTAGCGTCAAATATTTTAGAGTTGATAAATATATTATTGGAAAATGCTCATCATGTTAAGCAACTATTGCTAAGACAATATTTAAATTTTTTGTAGATTAGCTGGTCTATTAGAAATCCAAATAACATGTTCCATTATTGTTCTACATCGGAATAAACCCTTTAAAATTAATTTTACTATATGCTCTTCTCAGCTATGCAATTCATTTATTTTTATAAATCGACCAGTAGTTTCGAAGATGTATGTGTACAAACATTTACTTCTTACTCTTTACATATAAAACATAAAATAATTGAAGTAAAACTGGATATTTGTATGTTATATATATGATAATTCAGTTAAAAAGAATTTACAATTAAAAAAATGTGTTTTAAGTTCAGTGAACTCTTAAACAGTAATTTCAATTAGTTTTCAAAACATCTAACGAACAGACACTGTACCGTTACAAATTCATTACACATATTATATAGACTTGCATTCTAATTTTAAAACAAACGTACTACGTATATATAAGTATCGAATGACACAATTGTAATTAGGAATTACAAAAATTAGCATTGTGTAATTTATAGCAGGGTTTGTCCTCGGCTGTTATTAAATAGAAGGGTGCAAGTGATATACTTGAATTTGCCATTTGTTCTATATAGCAACTTTTATATGTGACCCGCTCGCAGCTTCGCCTGCTAGAACTACAGGAATATTCATTGAATTTCGTTCCTTTATTTGTAGCGCAGTTCTAGTGATTTCTAATATGACCATTTTTATACTAATAGTAATAGCTTCACGCTGTATTCCGCACGTGGCAGGGTAGGCAAAGGGAACCGTAGGAACCTAGTGTTAAGACATTCCGTTCACCGCTTTCCGCCTTTTGAATCATTGCGTGTTGTGTGGCGGAAATCAGCGCCGTACTTTACCTTGTTACCAGCGAAGAACATTAAAAATATTTATTTTCCCCGAGAACCCACAAACCGTTTACAGACAGACGCTGTGCCTGTGCGCCACGACAGTCCTCATGTACATTTTTATACCTTAAGATAATCGTAATATCCATAATCATTTTTGATTATTTTTAATTAAAATAAATTATACAACCTATACTACTTTGATAATTGATTCAGAGTTTTAGATCCATAGTCTTCTCTCATGCTTGGTGTTATTCTACTGAGTGCAGTGCTCTTTTAGATCATTAAAGTTACAGTGAATTCAATAAAATAATTTTGTAGCAAATTTGGCAGAACAAAATATTTTAAATTTATTAATATTTAGAAACTGATTTAAATAAAAAAAATACTACATTTAAGTGAGACTTCCCATGATAGTTACAATACTAAAAATTGCATTTAAATCGGTTTAGCTGTTTCTGATATTAACGTGCACAAAGGCATATAGACAAAGAGACTAAAAAGAACATTGTTTTGGGTTTTATTACATTGATAACCATCGCCAATAATAGCTTTTGTTAAATATCTTCCATGTACCTACAGACAGCGATTAGTAAATTTTTTTATTATGTGTAGAGATAGATATAGATTATATGTATAGAATATAGGTACCCACTTCCTTTAGTTGGCAAAAATAACCAATATTTTGATGAACAAAATTCTGTACTGTAGTGGTGTGTATATTTAGGGTGAGGTAGATAGCATCATTGTACAAATTGTTTAGTTTCAATGATTTTTGTCTTTTTTTACCTAACGTTACAAAAATATTTATCAAAATGTCTATGTTTTTGTAACTTCATAAATTTAGTATGAAGTCCAGACACTCTATAAATGAATCCTAAATACAAGCCAATACATTCGGTCTCCTCGTCTACCAGTTTGTACAATTTACAACATATTGTCTTCACTGACCATTATAGAATATAGTTGAGTTTGTAATGAGTTTGCCGGTATCGCACTGTGAGAGGGTCATCGCTAGAGCGACAATTAAAACCGGGATAAGTGTTACGTATACCTGCGAGATGAGGGCGCGGCGGTCGATACGAGGGGTTTTGTGGGGAGATCTAGTTAAGAAGTTTAGAATTGATGCGATGGGCGAGTTTTTAGATAAATTAAATATAAATCTTGTTTTAAGATCAAATCATTTCAAAATTTATAAAATACAGAGACTTCATATGAAATGAGTGTAAAATAAATCTGTATTATCAAAATCACACAGTAATGTAAATTATATTATATTTATATTAATCTACTAAAAATGTTTAATTATCATTAGTTTACAATTTATTACTGTACCTACGACATTGCTCAATAAAAGTCAATTGATAAAGGTCATTATGACATCTTTAGTTTTACTTATCAGCATCAACCACGTAGACAAATGACGATCACATATTATTACGATGTATATTATATGCATCTATTATGAAGAATATAACTTAAAACTGGAAAAGCAGTATTGATAATATCAATAAGCGTAAACGCGTTATACGGGAGGCAGACAGATGCGGGGAGGGGGCACTCTTCATTCCCATTTAGCTGCTAAATTGTAGAGCGGGAGGCCATGATTATGTTTACTAACCCCGGCCGCCGCCCTACGGTCTACGCGGCCCGAATTAACACTCGAATCTTGTCCTTATACGCTTTGTTTAAATTTTCGAAAATATGGGTATGTGTATTATTTATTACTTAAATATAAGCTAAATAACTCTAATTGATGAGGCCGCCGTGGCAAGACGGCACTGAATCTGATCGTAAACGTGATATTGTGGGTTCAAGCCCCACTCGGGGGAATGAAGTATTTTCGTTTTCTTGCTCTGATAACCAAGAAAACAAACAAGACAAAACGCGGCGCTGAGTTCTGCCACTCGATAGACCTTCCTATATTTCTCAAGAATACAAAGGAAACCGGGAAACGGAGCGTATACAGTTCCCTCTACTTGTCTGCTTGATATGCGGGATACAGTATGAGGCTGAAGGTAGAATTAAAGAACAATAATAGAAGAGAGAGTATTTTAAGTAAAAATTTATAATAAATAAGTAGTTAATAATATATACAAGTCGTAGGTATACCATGACGTCTGGTTGATGTAGCAAGGGTGAATCATAGCTAATATACCAACATTATTTAGTGTAATTATTTTACATGATAGCGACATTTATATTTGTCCTCTAGCCTCAACTCTGTCTAATCTCATATACAGGATTATTGATAACTTGACGCACACCCGTAAAGGGGATAAAGATGAGGTCCTTGTCAACTGAATTGGTCCTATAATACTTTATACAAAAATGCACCCTTCCTGAGTTATCTTAAATTTTCCGTTTCATCATTATTACTGTTACTTCATTATATTATTAATTCATCATCCCTTTTGGTCGAGCCATTAATTGTAGAAGCCATTTTCATACAAACACGTGAAGGCGTGCTTCCCTACTATGCAGAAAAATAAAGAAGTTGAAATAATTATAGCTTAACGATGAGCAGCGTTGTAGAATTTATTCCATACTTCTTACATATTTATTAACATAAACTAGTTCATCCGTAGTAAGGCTTAAATTTTATTGACAACAGGTAGTAAATAGAAGCGCATACTACTCATAAAGTCCACCCAAAAAAGGCTACCTAGCGGGTAGCAATTATTATGTAACCATCTAAAAGTCATTCACTCACACACATATTCATCGCGAAATCTTGATAAGTTTTGGATGTATGAACAAAACTTTGGATTTTGGATGTAAAAACAAAGGATGTATGCCAAATTTAGCAGGAACATAGCTCTTGCTAAATTGTATCAGAATGACTATTTTAAAAACTATTACTACTACTACGCAACCGCACAATTGAAGGATCAACAGGATACAACAATAGATTTATATATTTTTAGTCTTACAAGTTTTGCAATCAAAACTCAGTAATCACTACATTTTTGTTATTCCGACTGTATGTTACGGGGTGCTTGTGATGATGTCTGGCATTGCGCTTTGTCTCATTCAGAGCGAGACAAATATAGTCATCAGACGTAACGAAACATATATAACTTTATTTTTGTCTGAATGGATTCAAAAACGTCTAATATTCAAATCAATAGGATCGTCAAAACTAAAGCCACCGTATCCATGTATATACATTATTAAGCTGACGGTTTTATATAAAACTAGCGGCCCGCCCGGAGCTTCTTTTGCTTAAACTACACTATTATTTATTTAATAGTAAAGTCAATACCATTCGTTAATCATGCATTTTGGCCAAATATTTTTCTGGTGTATAAGCTATCTTATTGCAACGTTTCATCTAAATCCGTTCAGTAGTCTCACAAATTTACATTTATAATATTAAGTAGGGTATAAATGTAAAAGTAACGACTATCAATAGCATCTAAGATAAAAAAGGCGATGACATAATAATCTGGTAACAGGGTACAAAAACCAAAGTTCGTTATGAGGATTCTAAAAAAACTAACGGTAGGGCTTTCGAACATATTTGAGAAAGAGTATTAAACACGTCGAACGTCGTGGCATGGACTTAACTGAAACAACAAATTTCAATCGGCACGAGAAGTTTTTGCAAGTGCTAAAAATGAAATAAAATATTATAAAAATAATTTTGAATACATTTTTTGACAAATGATACAATTATTATTAAGATCTAATAATAAGCAACGAATACAAACTGTTTAATCGTAATAATAGTAACAGTATAAAAAACTCATAAATTAATTCGAGCATATGTACATTTGTTCTATATTGCTCATATATTCAATTAAATGAGAATTTGCCTAAAATTTTACTTGTTAAATATACGAATAACTCACATTTAAGGTTGTTTCATTTGGTTAGATGTAAGTAAACTCTTATAAGTAAATGTTGGGCTCGAAGTTTCCCCTTTGCATGGTCCAACAATAGTGTCAAGAGAAGAATGTACAAGTCCTATAACTTAAAGTAACAAACTCTTGAGCAAAATTGTCCATTTGTAGAGTTGGTAACGAAACAGTAACAGTATATTAAGTAATATATTTCTCCAAGTTATATAATATGAAAACCTAGCTAATTGTAATTAAAAATTTTAAAGCAATTTTTTTTAAAATTGAAGAATATAACTTCCGATAAACAATAGAAAAATCAATACAAGCTATGCTAATATAGCTCTGCAAAGCTGTAAAGCTTTCATCATCTCAGGATAATTCACCTAATAAAAGTCTATAAGACGGATATCTCAATTCTCATTTTTTTCAAGAAAATGTTGAAATGGCCAGTTCGCTTTTCGTAAGCTCTAGAAATGTCAAAGAAAAACATAAATGTGTGCCTCGCTTTATTATTTATATAAAGTTCGCATTATGCTTATTTATATTTAAATACATAGAAAAGATTATTATTATATTATAATTATACGAATAACCAATGTTAAATTGTATCAACCTAAATTACTGTGTTGACTTTATGTAAGCTAGAGAACATTACAAAACCGTTTTAAAGGGTAGTAAAATCAATATTAACATTGGAGTTTTATACGTCGAGTGAAGAAGGCTCAAGGTTGTACTGCCTGACTATTGCTCACACAAATCGTCACATTTCTGATTCGCGTGCTCGCGTGTTCCGTCACTGCCACCCGGCCCTTTCCATGAATTTAGCTAGTTGTAGTCGTTGACAATTCGATATTAGATCTTAGTAGCTACCGGTACTTTAAGGTATTTTTACATATTATTAAGATAGCGACAATAACGGATAAATATAAATTTTCTAATTTATACAAACAGCTATTTGCTATGTTTCAGTAATTACTTTATATCATATATTTTCTTTATTAAATTAATATCTTTTTTAGTATGTATATGCGATAGTTATTAGTTATTTTCGTAAAACGGAATTTATCATTGTCGATAGAACCATGTAAAATAAATGTTATTTAGAATTTACATAAAAGTATCAAAACATTAATTTCCTTCATGGTAATTTCCCGTTTATGTTTAATATTTGCATATACATTATATTTTATAAGTAAAACGCCTTTGAGGTTCAGCAAGGTGCCCATAATCATATAGTTAAAGTGCTTCTTTCTCCACTTTTCGCGCATTTTAACGGTGCAGAACCCAATGGGACCCATTCATTTCCAGAGCAGAATATATGGCGTTTACAGTCAGACACTGACCTACCCACTGCGCCACGATGATAAAATTGTGACGTTACACACAATTTGTACGGTTAAAAATAAGATTAATACGAGTATTTACATACATATTCAGTAATAATATAGTACGATATATACATTTCATATATTTTGCACTGAGTAATAACCTAAATTTCTAGATACCCCGCTGTGAAAACTAGTACGAAGTAGATACTTTTAGTGTAGGATAATCGTTTATTTATAGATCATAATCAAATGTAAGTATAACCACATGGGCACGTTTGACGTAGAATTTCATTTGCAGGCTAAATGTGTGCAACGATTGTGTTGAAATTATAGAATACCTAGTGCTATTTGCGTACATAAACATAAACTATTAAAGAAGGGAATTTCAAATAAGCACAATTGTAGATTCGTTAGTAGGATTTGTGTTTTAATTTTTATTTTAAGCAATTATATTATATATATAGCTCATGTCTAACAATTTAATTTAATTCGTATAGTTTATTATATGAATTAGCTACGTGTGTCTTACATACACTGGTACTCAAAAGCTACCAGCTTAATAAATAGCTTGTGAATTCGCTTATTAGCAACGAAAAAGAATGTTTACTCACTTTGATGCTTATCAGCTAATTGTATGAGAGGGTTGGGCAGGTCCCGCCGCCTGTAGAAGCACAAGACCTTGGCTTCTACGTTTCCTGACGAGGTTTTGTTCAGTTCCTCTATCCGCCGGATTTGGTACGGAGACGTCGACGACGTCTCGAAATAGACGCAGTCTGTGAACAAAGAAAAATAGATTTGTTAAAATAGGATCCATAGATTTGTTATGTTAATAAATACGATACCTACAATAAATAATCTTCCTAGCATTTAATTTTTTTTTATGTCGTTTTAAATGGCGATTAAACTAAGTCATATTTTTTCTTTAATAGATAAATTACAACATAATAATATTAATAAATAAGACCAAGCATTGTGTGGGAACATTTTCTCTTCAAGCTGTCAAATTCGAGTACCATGGCTTTATTAGGCAGTGCACTAACCGGTCCGACGACGCAAAATGAAAGCGAAACGCATGGGAAAGAAGTCTTCACACAAAAATAATACTAAAATCACCATAAAATCATATAATTTTAAATAGCCTAATGAGATTATTTGTTTATTTGTTATTATAGTTTTTTCCGCCAATAACATGATATAAATTTAAAACTAAATTCTGATTAACTTTATGTATCTATTTAAACAAAGTGTTCTTTTTAATAGTCATTATTCAATGTTGGTAAAATTATGAGCATCGTTGTGTTCTGTTTACCACTGTATATTACTATTATAAGTAGTACCATACGACATAGTTTGAAAGCTAAAAAATCTTGCACTACCTTGATAATTATATAAGGACAAGGTGCGTAATTTTTTTTTACAAATCGAACTGTACGAAGTAGGCCACCAAATAACGTTGCAAGATTTTCTCACAGTAATTGGTATATAGTTATAGATGAAGGTATGTTAAGAACTGATATTAATAAAAATGTAAGCCATCAAAAACATAATTACTCCCAAAGATTGATCACATTTAAAAACTAGTTATAATTTAAATACCTATAAGAAATTTATTGACGCGTTTATTACGTTATAAAAAATAATCTTAGAGAGTAATTAGATAGCTTATAGCATCTAGTGACAAATATTTCAACTTATCTTAATAATTAACATCTGCTTATAAAAAAGTACCTCTCTTTTATAAATTCTATGTACTACAACGCTTTGTATTCATAAAAGATGAGTGTGTATCTTCTTTATATATACCAAAACCAATATCAAATATCAAGTTTAGTTTGGGACAATAGTATTTGTCACTTAAAATTTATATCATATTCTCGGTAGAGATTATTAGGTAGAGATCTCGGTAGAGAGTATTATAGGTAGAGAGTACCTCATGCCCGAGAGCTTGTATGAGTCGTTATCAACCCGGTTTCAGGTTAAAAAAGACATAAAAATTATTCTCTATAAAATCGTTTCTAAAATTCGAAAATTACCCATGCAATTTTAACAAAATAAAACTTGTTTGCTCACTTAGCTGGTGAATACTAATTAGTCATCATTTTGAAATCAGATGAATTTCAACAGTAGATACTAATGCTACGGACAAATCAAAAGGGTAATAATTTATCCCGTGCCAATAAAATAAAACTATATATTGTAAAAGTAAAAATATAATATATATATACAAGTAATATAAATAATTTAATTATTTATGTTACAATAAAAAGTTAAGAGAAAGCAACTAACAGCAGCTCTATCGTATGTGACCCCACCCCATACGACAGCATCACGAGCAGCGGGTTCGGACCACATGAATTAACAAATGAAACGGTGACGTTTACCGTTACAATTTACAATAGAACACACGACTTGCGCACAATAACTATACTGGGGTTTTTATTCTAAATCGTTACAACTATTGGAGCCGGCTCATTATAACAGTTAGTAAACACAAGGGGGCGACTACGATTTAGGAAAACCCACAAATGTGAAATTAAATGTGCACAAATGTTCATTTTTGTAAATGCATTTTGCATCTTATATTTATGTTGAATTGCTGCGTAATCAAATAGATAGAAGAGAGCGGTACGTACGCGACGTAAAACTCACCTACCACATCATGCATGCCTTAAAAATAGAAAAAAACAATTGTTTTAATATTATATTACAATATATTACCTGGTTATACGATGAAAAATTGATTTTTTTTTATAAATTGAATTATATTAGATATGATAATATTATATTATCTACTTATAATATACACTAAATATAATTGTATTATATTATCTACTGCTTTACTATCGGAAAAAATAATAATCGCAATACAGTGATTTTAATGACATCAAACCAGTTTTCAAATTTAGTGTGAAATTACAAAATATTAACCGAGCTATAACGTACATACAAGTGTTATATCGTAATACATATCTTTTCTATTGCATATTATATATATATATATATATATATATATATATATATATATATATATATATATATATATATATATATATATATATATATATATATATATATATATATATAAAATAACATTCTTATTTTCATAATAAATGATGTTATGTAGTTAAAAGTTTAAATTATTATATGACCTAATCGCATAATTCTAATTTATTTTATAACAATGAAATTTTAAGTTTATTTGAGTGTTTTAATGTGACGATTAGTAGCAAACTATAAAATCCTGTTTTTATCATCATACCAATAAATATAAGAAATCTAAGGTCATCTATGTCAGACCAATGACAGACAGCGAATAAATATTACACAATATGTAAACACGAGTGTTTCGACTTTTATTTTAAATTGTATTTGTATGTTAGAGACTACCGTTTTTTTGGGTAACAATTTGTTTCAATAATTGATTCAGTGTCAGAATGTTCATAATTTTTCAAAGTATGAATCTCTCAACGAATAATACGCCTAGTTAATGCGAAATGAAATTATGTGATTTAAAAACAACTCCGAGTCAACTAAAAATAATAAAGTCGACCATATAGTTCTTTCATAAAAAACTAGAGTGGCAGCGTCATGACCTAACGACGACAAGAACACTATATGTACCGCTTCAAACTTCATAATGTGCACCGCAGTCCGTTCAGATTCATCTACATAGATACACATACGCGGGGCATCAAGCGTGGCTGGCCTGCCTAGCGCCTATACACACAGGCCGGCTAGCCGTGTATGTGTAAGTAGAGGCATTATGCGGCTGATAGCGATGTTAACGTCCGTTCAGTTTTGCCAAGACTTTAGTATATTTTTGGAACGTGTCAATAAGTAAGTGTAGTAAATATAGCTCAGCCACGTCATCTTTAGAGGTTGGAATTATTGGATTTCCCTCGGATCGAACGCAGTCGAACAAATGTAATGGGCACTTGTTCTAGAAAATTTAACGTATTATTTTTTTCACACGCAGTGGCAATCATCAATCAGCAAATCATACAAAAAATCCACCAAAACTATCACAGAAAAATAAACCAACAACCTCGATTAAAAAAATCATATTTAAGTTGCAAGATCTTGCGAATACTTGTGGCAGCAATATAAAATGTACAATTTTTTGGCCGCTTGCTTCATTAGAATTTAAAATAGCCAATGAATCCACGAATTCGTAGATAATGCTTAATTTTGCATAATAACGTTCGATGAACGTTGCGACATTTCATGCCAATTAAATGAATTCAAGTTCTGAATATATAATCAAAAGTTGTCGCAATTTAATAAAACTAAATTATATTTAAAACAAATAATGGCCTTAGTAGTTTTAAGTTATGGGATTTATATAATAACAAATTGTAAAATCGAAATATTTTAAAATAAAACGTCACATGACGACAATAAAAGTGTATTTTCCAAGTGACAACGTAATGATATCATGGTATGATAGGCAAGCAATTTACTCAGTAGCTTTACTAATTGTAATCAGTTTATGGCTAAGACAGTTTATATATACAAAGCCGGTATTTACAAATTGTTACATAACTTTGGCAATAATATGCAATATCTGTAGGGAAGCAGTAGGACAAACAAACAGTTGTTTGTTGGATGTGAGGTAGTCCTGCATGTGTGAAGCAATTAGTCTTTCGCTAGCAAGAACATAGAGAAGCACAATAACCAACAAAGTTCGATAGAATTTGTGAAAGAAGGGTGTCGTCTGAAATTCCTACACAATAACTTTATAAAATAAAAAAATATTAAATTTTACCATCAGAAACAGTACATGATCAGGTAAGAAATAGAAGGTATATAGTAATTAAATATAGTAAAAATTCAATGAGGATCTTGGATGGATTTTAACATCCACAACAGATAATGTTCCTTTTGTCTTCAGGATTTTAAGCAATGAAGACGAGTGTTAATGTATATTTTTAAAGGATTATTTTTAAGTCGCAAGTCCAAGACATTTGTTTCCAGCTCCACTACTTGTAAAGCGATGGTCTCGATTCCCGCGCGGTGAATCCATAGCATGCTAAGAAATGTCTACTCAAGTTCAAGCGCTACTGGTTTAATTTATGGTGGAAAAATTACATATGTGCCATTTAAATATCTTTTTTTTATAATAAATGAGTTTATGATAGAATATAGTTACTCTTGTCTGGATGCTCTATTCTTAAGACGTAAGAATACATGGTAAATTTACTCTCGTATGCAATAGTAGCGTATTGCTTGTTAATAATTACTTTATAATTGCATTTAAAAACTAATTAAAACGCAAATCTATAGTAATTCAATAAAATTAGTTTACCTAATTTACTAACT
This sequence comes from Dione juno, assembly GCA_037127375.1. Taxonomy (NCBI): domain Eukaryota; kingdom Metazoa; phylum Arthropoda; class Insecta; order Lepidoptera; family Nymphalidae; genus Dione; species Dione juno. Next base: position 7,619,656 of record JAXRJS010000067.1, read on the forward strand.
TTACTATAAATATTGAATTTGGAACAAGTATTTATTATATAATAAATTTATATTACATCAAAGGCCGTTGTTGCGCAGGCACTTGACTGTAAACGCGACAGTTGTGGGTTCGTTTCCCAATCGGGGAGAGTAAATTATTTCATTTTCCTCGCTCTGGTAACAAGACATAGGGCGACGTTGAGTTCCGCCACTCACTTCACACCACGTAATGCTTCAGAATTGGGCGGGAAGTGGGTAATATATAATATTAGTTTCCCTCCTGTCTACCTTGCTATTATTTACATTAACGCAAAGAACTAAATTAAATTTTAGTATAGAATTAAAGATATTTTTAAAAGAAAGTAATAATAATTATTGCTGATGTTGAATGAGAAGCAAATCTCCGCAATCAACATATATATACGTATATCAATATTAAACAACCAACGTATAACAATATTAAAATTAATTACGAGATAATGGAAGTACAGACTAAGTTTTTACATATTCATATATATGTATGTAAAAACTTCTGTTCTCTAAAAGTCTGTACTTTCATATAATCATATAAAATATATTATGCAAAAATGGATACTTTAGACAAACTTGCTGTTATAAAAATCTAGGCTTTACATTATATTGTATGTGAAGGACTGTTACTTTTAATACATTTACATTTTCAACGTGGTCATATCTAATTTTTTTGTAAGTCGCGTTCCTTAAAGTTTAAAGGGTTAGAGAAACAGGTATACACATCGTATTATACAATATTTAGGTGAAAATTTTTGCTTATATTTCTTTGAATAATCCAATGACTACATTGTAAAATCTATAACCAATCACTGATTTCTATGTTATGGTGGATAATACAACTTGTTATATATCTTATAAAAAACAGATATTTTTCATAAATGACATAACAATATCTAAAATAAAGAAGATTACTATTATTAGTATTTCATTAAACAAATATATAAATATGCTTCCTCGCTATTTGTCTCGTTTTTAGTGATCGAGAGTTTGTAGAGTAAACAAGAAATGAATAGGTGTGCATTTTGGATCATTGACCTACTGATACAAGTGGATGATTTATGATGACGAAGGACATTTGAATAAGAATTTGGAACAAAACATTCAATCGAACAAATTAAATAAATATTAATAATATAGCAATATTATATATTTGTTTACAACCTGCGTTTTGGTTGCGTAATCGAAGCGCTTAGTGATTTATATTAGCAAGTTATAGCAATTATAATTATTTGAGTTAACAACAAATACGTAATTTATAGCAATTTTTGATGAATATGTTTAAGGTTAAATCATAATAATTTTCTTAGAAAGTTGGGTCAAAAATGTTTTCAAAAGGTCGTTAGTAGGCACATTTTTAACCATAACACGGTAACGGCCCAGTATGGTTACGATGTACACTGGGAAATTGTTAGTAAAATAATAATTTACGGCAAGTGGTCGGTCGAGTTTAGCTTGTCAGGACCAGTTTATTGTTCGGAAACGTACTTAGGTATGCAACTTTCACCAGTGGACGGTGGTAATTGCAAACTCATAGCGTCAAACGAATCATTGTTTCCTACATGTAAATAGTTTCATTACAATGAATCATAATGAAAATAATTAAACATAGTAAAAAAAATTAATTAATAAGGTCCAAAATGAGCGTACAAGCATTAAATAAGTCATTAGTAAACACATCATTTTAACTAATTTATATTGATACCTTTTCTAACGTATATGTTAACAATATTTTATACTTATTATGAATTATATTTAAAGTATTTATGTAATAAAGTATATTGAAAGCGAATAAAGATTTTAACATATCGAAACTCGAACTCGGCTACAGGTATGCAAGAGGCACTAGATTTTTATGTTTTCTACAAAATAACACATTCAACTATTCACATCGTAACAATAAATTTAACTTTAAATAAGTTTTTGTACCTGCGTATTATACAAAAAAATATTACTCAACCTTACTGACAATAAAAGCCATAGAAACAGCGCCATTCACAATTTTTATATGGGCTTTTAAAACATATGAAATATCAAAAATCTAAAAAAAATCATGTGACTTTTCGCAGTAGATACTTGCAACGTGGTCGATTGTCGAAGGTATTGTAATTTTAGCGGTGGTCAAATTATTAAAATATAGTATTTCTAGATAATTAAACTCATAATATGTTAGTATTACAATAGAACTTTTATTATAAAAACTGTGACATTATATTTTTTGATTGTTTTTGTATCATGTGATATTATAGATTACATGTAGCGATGTACCTTGTCAAAGCCGACTATCCGGCCACTATTGTAGTCGGCGACTAACCGGCTGCATACTTTGTTTGTCTCAAATCAATATCTCAAAAAATATATTACCTAAATACAAATGTTGTATGCTTATTAATATTTTTAACAAGTCGTACATACTTTGATATAAAAAACCAATGTAATAAAAAAATAATCCATTAATATCAGTTTCTAAAATTATTTGAAAAAAAAAACAACGATGACGTCAATAATTTTTTTTTCTTTGGATAAAACTTTTTTGTAGTCTTTATCGATACAGAAACCCTGAAACATATATTTTCGGTTATATCGCCCTCGTCATCACTCAGAATTTTTCAATTATTGATACATTACAAATAATCTGTTCAGCCGACTAAGCGGCTTTGTTACAACCAACTAGTTGGCTAGTCGGCCAAAGTCATAGTCGACGCACCTCTAACTGCAATTTTTGGATGATTTCTCAATTAGTGATGCCTAATGACAATTGCATCCGCTTTAGTTAATATAGATGTTTCCCTCATCGGAATCAAGTAACTTGTTTTTAATGTTACTGTCAGATTTCAATATACAGTCCAATATTTTATAAAAAGGATATAATTAATGATTATTTATCATAAATAGTAAACCTCAAATATTGCATTAAAATTAAATTTCAATATAATTTTTCCTCTTGACTGTTCTGAGATAAATATTATTAACACTATATTATTAATATAGAAGACAATGATTTATATTTATTGTAGGATATAAATACAATATATACTATAGTTTGATTCAAATATTAATTGTAAAATTTTATTTTATAATATATTATAGTAAAAATTTTAACAAATTTAATAATTTTAAGGCACATTTATAATTTAGAGAATATTATAACAAGTAATCTTATAATAAGAAAATACCTGTGATGTTTATTTTAGAAGATAAAATTTTATCTGACACTGTAAGAGATTATGTAGACAAACATTTTTGTTTACTCGATACATTAACCTTTAAACTTAATACTAGTATTATTACTTTGTTACATGAAATATAATAAATATAAAATATATAACATGTAAATCAATAGTTTGTGATATTTTAATGTAAGAATTAAGATATATGTACACTTAAATTATACACATATAATAAAAAGAAAAATTCTAAATGACCATATTTAGCATAAGCTTTCAAATTACAAACACTTAAAAATTACACATTACATTTAAGTATAAATATCAAGGCAATCACAAACAAAAATTTGCTAACTACTTGCCACCTGAATTTGTAACATAATATATATAAAAAAACTCAATGCCATGCTTTGTCTTACCCAAGGAAGACAATGAAAATAATGTGATCCCCTGAATGAGGATCCCACAACTAGCACAATTACACTCAGATTCTGTACACCATAATGGTCTCATAATATTTTATAGCACCTCTATATAACATCTTATAACAAGGCTTTTATAAACTTAAGTGATACAACAACTTTTCAATGACGCGATATTAAATGATAGGAAGTAGTTTAAAAGGAAGAGCTAATTAACATTCGGCGCGACGACCGCGAAGCGCGGCACACAAGCCCCAGCTGCCTGCCGCCAGCTCTCGTGACAAAGCCAACTTAATCTACAAAACCTCAGTAACTTCCACAATAGAAGCAAATTATCACCAGAAATGTATATAAATGGACACAGGTTGGAGAGGCATGCCCAAGACCTCATGTCTATACGCCTCTCGAAAGTTATAGGCACATTTCAATATGATTTATCAAATATGAAGCAAAATGTTTTGACAACATCAATTATAACCTAAAATCTCGTGTCAAACCTTACTTTTCTTGACAAAGACTATAGAAAACAAACTATTAAATTCCCGCGTATAGTTTAGTTTGGTCTCAAACCAACCGCACATAGATATGCAAGCCGATACAACGATACCTAGATGCAAATGCTAATGTCCTATTTGAAGAATTTTGGTAAATTATTAACTTATTGATAAATAACACTTAAGTAGCTTGTTATTTTTTTATCTATCATAAAAACATCAGAAATTTCATAAAATATCAATATATAACAATACTGAACTAATTAAAGTTAAACAATTAATGAAGGCACGACAATCAAAGCACCGCTAGTCGGCTGGCGGTGAACCGGCGAAGCTACAACAAAAATAACCAATTATTGTTACTTACCGCCGACTCTGTACATATTCGCAGCCATTTTTATACACAATCACTATTCATTAACACTTAATTTATCTACATCTGACACAATTAATAACTATAACACTATGTAATTGAGCTTTTAACAATGTTTTTCATCACGTTAACTCCGGACGCCTTTCGCTGATCGCCATTTTCTTTCACACTACCAACTAATTTGGCCAGTGCGCAGTCGCACTTTTTGGCGTAAACTTCCTGCTCTTAAAACAAAGCAATGACATATCATAAAATTCAACATGCACCTATTTATTCCAAATATGTATATTATGTATAGTTTAAATAATAGTATAAATTATTTTACAAATCATGTCCTACAATTGAAATTTAATTTACTATATCAAAAATTAAAAAAAAAAATGTTTCATTCAAGAACGTTTCATTATCACTTGGTACAGTTTGGAAATGTATTATTTATATTTTTATATTTATGAGAATGTAAATATTTTAAAAACGATTTTTATGGCAAAGAATATATATACATGCAAATTATAAACAAGGATTTCTATTTTATTTCTTGTTTTTATAAAAAACCAATATATTTTTATTTAAAATACTTCAAATATGATGATGTAATGGAACGTAGTGCTTGGGGTCATAGACAAAGACGCTAACATAATATATGAAGATCCATAAAGAACGGAAATGTATGAAAATTTTAATAAACGATAAAGAAAGTAGCTTAAAAAAATTATAAATTTTATTACTGTTTGTTATATTTTTATCTAAAAACAAATATTTTATTCATGCGTTTACAAAAATGACGTGGCGAGGATGACAGTTTTTATGTCTATGGCATTGACTAATTGACTATTGCCAAATCAGCTCGGGCTTAGTCCGTCTGGTAAAGAAATTTCAGTGAAGGCAATTGATTTGAATTTCTGAATGAATTAGTATAAGAATAGCTGTTTATTGCTGGTTTAAGTAACCGCTAACCAGCATATGCGTGCTCGGTTAGTACCTTTTATATTTATCAGTGAAAAAAATTAAATAGTGTCTGTGCTAATCTCTCAATATATCTTAATTTTCTCTATTTCAGCGCATTGAAATGGCCACATACGAGGAATTTATTCAGCAGAATGAAGATAGGGATGGCATTCGGTTTACGTGGAATGTGTGGCCGTCGAGTAGAATTGAAGCAACAAGACTTGTCGTTCCCTTAGTTTCTTTATATCAACCACTAAAAGAACGGCCTGACTTGCCACCGATTCAATATGAACCAGTATTATGTACACGTAATACGTGCCGTGCTGTACTCAACCCTATGTGTCAAGTTGATTACAGGGCTAAATTATGGGTCTGCAATTTCTGTTTTCAAAGAAATCCTGTAAGTATTTCTTTTATCCTGTAAGTATTTATTTTAATTGTTATTTATTACATTTGCTTTTTTGTTGTCATGTAATAAGTAATAGAATGTTATCATATATTGAATAAAAATATATATTACTATTCTAGTTCCCTCCACAATATGCTGCCATATCAGAGCAACATCAACCAGCTGAGTTGATACCAAACTTTTCTACTATTGAGTACACTATAACAAGAGCCCAAAGTATGCCACCTATCTTCCTATTAGTTGTAGATACATGTCTGGATGAAGAAGAACTAGGTGCACTTAAAGATTCTCTTCAAACATCTCTCAGCTTAATGCCACAGAATGCCCTTGTTGGTCTTATTACATTTGGGCGAATGGTCCAAATTCATGAGTTAGGTAAGTTATATATATGTATATTTAAATATATATTATTTACAAAATGTAATCTGTTTGTATATGAATTAGAAATTTTATTCAAGTTAATAATTTTAATATGTTATAATTTTTTTACAGGTACTGAAGGGCTCTACAAGAGCTATGTTTTCAAAGGGACCAAAGATTTAACAGCTAAACAAATACAAGAACAATTAGCTATTGGCAGAGTTAACGCACCAAACCCTCAACAAAGACAGGGTGCCCCAGCTCCTCAACCACCAGCTCATAGATTCTTGCAACCTGTGAAGCAATGTGACATGGCTCTTACTGACTTATTAAGTGAATTGGGTAGAGATCCATGGCCACTTGGTGTAGGGAAGCGTCCATTGAGGAGTAGTGGTGTTGCATTGTCTTTAGCTGTAGGATTACTTGAGGTGACTTATCCGAATACAGGAGCAAGGGTCATGGTATTCCTTGGTGGACCCTGCTCTCAGGGTCCAGGTCAAGTTGTAAATGATGAACTTAAACAACCAATCCGGTCTCACCATGACATTCATAAAGATAATGCAAAGTATATGAAAAAAGGAATTAAACACTATGAAGCCTTGTCATTAAGAGCAGCAACAAATGGACATGCAATCGATATATACTCTTGTGCTCTTGACCAAACTGGCTTGATGGAAATGAAACAATGCTGTAATTCTACAGGGTAAGAATAAAATATTCTTAGTGTAAAGTAATTTAAAAAATGAAATATCTCATAATAAATTAAAATATTTTTCTATATAAGGGTTTCTTAACTGAAATTGAAAAATGTGTTCTTTTTTCAGGGGTCACATGGTTATGGGAGATTCCTTCAATTCATCATTGTTTAAACAAACTTTCCAAAGGGTTTTTGCAAAAGATCAAAAGAGTGATTACAAAATGGCTTTTAATGGGACTCTAGAAGTTAAATGTAGCCGTGAACTTAAAAGTAAGTTAATTATAATAGTAAATGAAAATTTATTATATTATTAACCAATATACAACCTTGAAGTAATTGTAATGCAGTTGGAGATTGATTCCTATGCTTAGGATTTTTTTTATAATTCAAAAGTATTTTCATTTATCTAACCTGGATACCATATTCTCTGCTTCTTGCAAGAATTTAAGCTGCACAGTATATGTCTGTAGCTAGAACTCAATTTTGCACTTTTGCTACTGGAGTGAAGAAATTAAATAATTCATAAGATTGTGGGGATTGAATCCACAACTGTTGCTCTATGATGAACTCATCACTCAATAATTTTTGTTTTAGTTAATTATTAATGATTTATATTATCATTTCAGTAACTGGTGCAATAGGTTCATGTGTATCCCTAAATGTGAAGGGCCCATGTGTGTCAGACCAAGAGGTAGGCATGGGCAACACATGTCAATGGAAAATGTGCACTTTCACACCAAGCACCACTATGGCTATTTTCTTTGAGGTAATTATGTGACATGATCATGTTTTTAATGACTACTAGTTAGTTCAGGTCCCATGACCTAAACTGACCAGGCACTACAGTGTATGTTATCTTATATTATATACAATTGTAAATTTCGTGCATACAATTTCATCTAAATATGTAGTTTTACGACACAAACAAAATTTTGAAATTAATTTATTATTATAACACCAATGTCAGGTTGTGAATCAACACGCAGCTCCTGTGCCACAAGGTGGTCGCGGGTGTGTACAGTTCATCACTCAGTACCAACATTCCAGTGGACAACGACGCGTTCGTGTTACTACTGCCGCAAGGAAGTAAGTTCACTGTTTTGACACTTTTTAACGTGTCATCCTACATTAAGTCATAATAAACATAAGAATTTTGCATCGCTGGATAAAATTTTATAGTTTTATTATAATTGAATATCCAAGCAGTGCAGGTTCCAGTCTGGATTTATTCGAATTTTAGGTGTTTCAACTAGTTTTTATCGTAAGTAAGTATCGATCTTACCAACAGTATAGAATTAATTTGTATGGAGAAGAAGGAGCGAGCGATGTAAAAGCGAAATCTCTATAGTTTGCTAAAACATTGCGCGATTTTATCGTGATTTTGCCTTGGCTGTCGATCCATCATGACTCATAAATCTGTATTTTTGTATAAATTAATCTATACATCTGTGACGATGTAGCGCTATTTAACTAGTGTACATACTGAAAAATATTTTTACAGTATCCATAAACATTATATTTATTTCGACACAGTTGGGGCGACGCAGCAGTAAACCTGCACCACATTTCAGCGGGCTTCGACCAGGAGGCGGCCGCTGTGGTCATGGCGCGCCTCGTGGTGTACCGCGCGGAGCAGGAGGACGGGCCTGATGTGCTGCGTTGGCTTGACCGGATGCTGATTAGATTGGTGAGTAGTTGTGGTAAAAAACTGCGGCGTTGGGTACCGCCACTAAACAATCTCTCGAAAAAGGCTATTTGTCATTGTGAAAACGTTAGTGGTTGTCATATTTATATACTAAAACTTCATAAAGTGTTTTGAAATAGAATAACTCCTAAATATGATTTTTTTAGTTTGTATTTAATTTCATTTTAAGAAAAATCAATGATTTATTTTATCATGAAATTCTTAAATAAAATCCATGTCAATTGATACTAATTTTGTGGAATAATAGTGGACTGCAGAAGATGACTGATACAATATTTTTCTAAAATAATTTAGATTTTTATGATGCCGATCGAGAAGCATTCACATCACAGATTTTTTATTGCTGTCTGGCTGGTAATTTCATTTAAAATGTAAAACTTTGTCCATCATAATTAATATTTGCCATCTCTTGTTACAACTGTAACACGCAAATTAATTGCCTAGGACCACCTAATGTGCCACTCATTGAAAATGTAAATTCATGACCATGTTTATACTAAATATGTTTAAGTTAATGTCGTTTGAATTTTTTTTTAGTGAGCGACATGAAATATTTTTGGTATCATAACGATTTGCATCCTCAAATAATCATCAACCTAATTTAACAAATTATTAAAATTAATTTAAAAATTAGCTTTGAGTTCCACCACTCTACACGCAATGTCGGGACGGAATGTCTTAACACCAAGTTCCTTCTACCTACGGTTCCCACTGCCTGCCCTGTTATGTGCGGGATACAGCGTGAACTAAATAAAGAAATAAATTAAAAATAATTAAGCCGAGTTCAAACATTTAAGCAAATTTATACTTAAATATTAAAACTCCCATAACATAAGAAAGTTGCAGCCACTTTCAATACATTTTAACATTTTTGTGATTTCTGGATTTCTGGACGTCGAACCTTGAACTTGACGTGTTGACAACGATGTTATGTCACAAAAACTTGACGACGCCATCTTGCATAGAGAATTCAATTCAATTATTGAAGCAAATAATTGACAGAATTTAATATATAATGTAAATAAGTAGAACTGATTTTTAAAAATATATATAAATTGATAAATAATACAGAATTTCTTTTTAGTGAAAAACAAACAGAAATTTGATTTCAACTCTGACCACGGGTGTATAATAAATAACATTAGAATAAATGACGTCGCAATTCGATCGATCCTGAACTGAGCACATTCAAGCAAACAAATTGTTCAGCTTTATATTATTAGTTTAAAAATAGATTGTAAATATTTACGTAAATTATTTATTTTATAATATTTTTCTTACAGTGCCAAAAATTCGGTGAATATGCTAAAGATGATCCAAACAGCTTCCGTCTCTCGGAGAACTTCAGCTTGTATCCACAGTTTATGTACCACTTGCGTCGATCACAGTTCTTACAAGTATTCAATAATTCACCAGATGAAACTACTTTCTATCGGTAAGGCTTTTTAAATTTAAATATTTTTTTATTATAACTGAAAATTTATCAATAAACTAAAAATATGGATTGTATACTATTAACTGATACTAATCTCTTACGAAAGCATTAGTTTTATTATGGCTATATATCGATTTTATTCAATTACGTTTTAAGTTTAAGCTAAAGATATAAAATATGCTTCTATTGAAGTCTCTAGTATAATTTTATACTTTAAAACTCACTACATACAAAGTCAGCAAGAGCTTAATCTCATAAAATACAACTTTTGACCAACAAAGTCATTGTACCAACATAGATAGAAGGCTCAATTAGTTTCCATATGAAATTTTAATATACAACAAAATTTGTTTTATTAATGTGCGTATCCTAATTTTCTAGGCATATGTTAATGCGAGAGGACCTTACCCAGTCACTCATCATGATCCAGCCCATCTTGTATTCATACAGCTTTGGTGGTCCCCCAGAGCCAGTGTTACTTGACACATCTTCCATACAACCCGATAGAATACTACTTATGGACACTTTCTTCCAGATACTTATTTATCATGGGGAGGTTTGTTCAAATTTTTTTTTACTAAAATATATGTATGTCTTATAAATTGTATGGCAATATATATTCAGTTTAAATATTATACAACACAATTTTTAAGATTTTGAAGGCACTCTTCTCCCTATGTAACATGCCGAAGACCCTCAGAACATTGCGTAATACAAACAAACAAACAATTTGTTTGATTTTATCGAATGTATTTTTGTTTTCATTAAAAAAAACGTAAATATAGACATGAATATAATGATTGTAAAACATCCCAAATTAACGTTCAAAACATCGTTTCTTCCAGACAATAGCGCAATGGCGCGCGCTGCGCTACCAAGACATGGCGGAGTACGAAAGTTTCGCCCAACTGCTGCGGGCGCCCGTCGACGACGCGCAGGAGATACTGCAGAGCCGGTTCCCCGTACCGCGCTACATCGATACCGAGCACGGGGGCTCACAGGTACTGTGACTTTAGTCGATTTTTAGAAGAGTTCATGCAATAAATATAAGAACTGGTATGTACAGTACAAATAAAGCACCTTTGGGCGCTATGTTAACCAGAGAACATAGTATGTTAACATTGGGTTATCTCTGCTTCGGAGTAAGCATATGCGGGATAAAGGATGACCTTTAAAAATACAAGTTAAATGTTTTTCTAACTTATTGTGTTAATAATATTAAAAAAATACATATATATAATTAGAATGGTATCAAAATTGCAACGATTCGGGCCAGCATTTACTAATTGTATTAACATTTATATGTTTCTTAATATTGATGATATGCTAGGCGTGTGATAGTAACGTAGTACATCAGAATATTACTGGCATTCATAGTTGTAGTTGTTTTTGTTGGACTTTATGTTGTATGGGTAAGTTATACATTTCATGTTCAATGGAAATTATAACGAGTATTGTTTAATTGAAAAAAATAATCTCAAACTTGCTTTGAATCTATGCTTTTCAGATTATACTTTAAATTATACCAACAAGTAATATATAATTATATTACATTAATAAAAGTACAATAGGAATAAAGTGATTTTTTTTTTTTCAAAATATACTTAAAATTGTAAACTTGTTTTATCACTTTCACTTTTTTGTATATTTGGCAGACACTTACGTAATAGCGTATTACGTAATACAGACATAGGTTTGCTGACACTTTATTATTTATTTATTTGGTTAATCTACATTATTTAACCTTAATAAAATTTAATGTTAATTTTAATTTATTATTTAATAAAATCATATTCTTATTTGAGAATAAACAAAATCAGTATAAAAAAAATGTTATAAAATAAATACTTAGGCTATTTGAACACCCGGTGCTTGAATTCTGTTGCTATTTTTTGATGCCAATATTTTCTCTAGCATATCATTAACTTTCTTTTGTGATTTCAAAAAATTATTATAATGTGCGTCATATAATGATTGTTTTTTAGTTCTATTGCCAGACATTTGCTGTCTTGCGGCCATTTTATTGTTACAACAGTCAACCATTTGTTGGGAGTACGCATATTTTTCATTGCAACAATCTATTCGGTCCATGTTACGTTGTTTGTACGCAGGTGTGTCTACAATAGAGTCACTGTTTTCTAACTTCTCATGATATCTTTGTATAGGTGTGTTTACAATTAATAAGTCGTCGAATTGCTTGTACCGTTCCGGATATGTTTTCCTATTATGCCTCTCAAAGTTCGTGCGATCGTTCTTTCTAACCGATGATTGCATATTTTCATAGTTTTGGTTAAAATTTGAATTATAATTTTCTACAATCGGTTTCGCCACATACTTTTCTTTAGGAATATACCCATTAAAACCTGAATTAGGTTCAATTCTTACGTTCCTTATTTTTATTTCCTTTTTATTTTGACCTATTCTATATTGCGCTGTAGTTACTACAATATTCTGATTTATAGGATTTTCTGGCATGTCAATAGGTATGCCCAGTGGTGGAATCTCCATATTATTTGTTTGTATAGTAATCAGACGTCTGGGCTTAGAGATTTCTTGAATGGGTTTAGGTTTGCTAAATGTCCTTAGTTTATGCACTTGTGGAGAAAAGTTATACATTACAGGTGTTTTACTTTTAAAGTTGTTGTAAATTTGCACTGGTGGCACCATGTCGTATTCTTCTCCTATTGGCTGCTGAATTTGTAATTTTTCGTTTTTTAATTCAGGTCTCCTCGTCGTAGCCTCAGGTTTATTTTGTTCGGATATTACTATCGAACTTTGTTTCAGTGATTTGATTTCTTTAAATAAATCAAAAAATTTGCTTAGTATTACCTCTTCTATATTGTGGTTCATCTTAGGAGTTGCTTTTTCTGAAATGAAAAGGTTTGCATAAAAAAAGGTTAAATTAAATTAAATATGATAATAAAATGCTGCTAATTGTTCTAACCTGTCAATTCGTGAGTCGTTACGCTGCCTATAGTTGTGGGAACTATTGTCGTCACTTTAACTTCCTTGTGTAATTCTTTCAAAACCATATCCTTTACATTAATTGCTATTTCTTTTATAATATTCTCTGGAATGTTTTCTTTTATAATATCATCACGTACAGTAAAAGATTTTTCATTTAAAATATCTCTTTTTAAATTTAATTCCTTTGCAGTATTTATTGATACACTATTTTTACTGCTTGCCTGCTCTGGATTCAATGTTTTGTATATATTTAGAAAATTGAGCAATTCATCAAAATTTGTTGTATTTTTACATGCCTTTGTTGTTAATGTAGGTGTGGTCGTAATCTCCTCGCCCGATTTCCGATGCATGTTCACGATTTGATTATATAACATTAACGCGCTGTTAAAAGCATTATTATCGCTACCAATATTATTTTCAATAAAACCTCGATTTATATCATTTCCAAACATTTGTTGGAAATGTGAATCTTTTATATCATTTTCAATTTCGATGTTTGTTTTGACGGTAGTTGGTTTCGTAGTTATATTATGTATATCTCGTAATAGATACTTTGTTAATAACATTTGAATATTATCAGTTTCCTTGGCATTCGAATTGTACTGAATATTCCCTTTATTTTTTTGTTCACTCATTTTTTGACTCGTTTCTGTAAAGTGCTCGATTTTCTTGAGTAAAGGCGCAGTGACATTTGATCTATTAGTTTTCATATTTTGCCAAAAATTTAAAACGCTTTGTATGTCCGGTTGGCCATCCACGTAATCTATAACGCTTTTACTTGCTTTCTTATCATTTGTTGCATTTTTATCATTTGTTTTATTAGATAACAAGTAGATTTTTTGATTATTTGTTAAATTTTCTGAATAATAATATTTTTATTAAGTTAGTAAATTTAAGTAGGATATGTAAAAAATAGTTTCAAATTCGGCTTACCTTTCACCGTTGTAGTGGTTATTGGAATACTATTATTCTGCATGTTTTCGGTACGTTTAATTCTAGTGCATTCCTGTAGAAGTTCTCTAAAATTGTAAGAATTATATTCAGTCCATCATTTACGTCTGACTCATGGCTAAATTTACAGCGCGCATATACTCACCTATTGCTCATATCGCCGATGTTTACATTGTGTCGCTGCAGTTTAGTCAACATGTTTACATCCAAGTCTTCCTTTTGCATTCCGCTCAATAGAAACACGCACATTAGATCTGTAAATTTCGTAAAAAATATTTTTTTAACAATTTTTAATGATGAATGTTATGATTTTAAGTGGTTAAGTTTATAAGTATATTCTTGGAACCTTTTATTCGGTCTAAGCGCTGAGGGGCCTGACCGTGAGCGTGTATGCGTGATAACGTACATGAGACAGCCACGAGCGCCAACAGCGTTCGGCACAAACACGACATGCTTACGTCTTGTCAATGCGCCACCTGACGGTAGCTCTGCTTGTGCAACGCTGTATGGTGATCATTATGAAAGTTTTATGTAGCTATTATTAATTACCATTGAAAGAGTTATATGCAAATTTACTTTTAAATACTAAGCGAATCAATTGAAGCCGCAAATACCCTACAATTTTAATAATTAAACCAATTCAATTCAATCAAACATCATAATTCATACTTCTCAAAAACTAATTCAAGTATGTTTTATAGCATATAACTAGCCTATAGATTTATTTTTCTTTGATTTGTTACTGTATATTACATTTGGAATTTTATATGTAATTTACTATAAATTTTTATTGGTGAATATGTTATTTGTTCCAGGCGAGATTCCTCCTGTCTAAAGTCAACCCGTCGCAGACACATAACAACATGTACGCCTACGGAGGGGTGAGATCACAATAATATATTATTATTTATTATTTACAGCTTACTTTACTGTTGAAATATGCACAAGGTTATACAATAAATAAAAAAAATATAATTTGCTTAATTATAAAGAATGATTGTGTTTTAAGTAATGCAACTCGCATGTTTTTTCTGCCATCATAGCATGGTTTGAATTTGACGTTTTTTCTTTTTCTTTTGTTTCATCATTGTTTTGGCGAAAACCAGGCGATGCCGATACCATCTGCGGTAGAGATTTTTTTTATTTTTTTCTAAATGGGGTTTTGGTTATTTTTTATCTGATTCTAATGCTTTATTTAATCGCTAATTTGCACTCACTTTTAATACATTAATGGCTTATTAGCATTGCGTGTTGTGATTTCTTATTTTTTTTTAAATTACAGTTTATATCAAATATATAGTATGTTAGTTAATTATTACATTTTTGTATGAGTATGTATTTTCTGGGAATTAATGAAACGGTTTTTTTTTTATTGTACAAATAGTTAATAATGTTTATTTTGAATGCTTTTAAAATACGATAAATAAGATCTAAGGGTAATAAAAAATTTGAAATAACATTTACTTTAAAGTATGTTACCATTTAAATTATATACACGGGGCTATGCATGTTATATTAAATACAATTTCTATTGTTTTTTATTAATATTTTTTTTCATTTATATAGGACGGTGGCGCCCCCGTGTTGACCGACGACGTGTCTTTACAAGTGTTCATGGAACATCTAAAGAAATTAGCAGTATCTTCCACTGCTTAATTAAAATATTGTATTGTGGTAAATTTTCATAATTGTATATCTTTTTTATGTTATTTCTGCTCTTCTTGTTGTAATCTGTGTAATATAAATACATCTATAAATACTTTAGAGTTTTCTTGATATCCCAACTTAAGAAACATTAACTTGAACAATTAATAAAGAACGATAGTTAAAATGATTGCCTACTTCTTTTTTCTAAAAAAAATACATTAGCTTTTTAAATTATTGGTGAACTTGTATAAAATTGGAAGATTGGTGGAATAGCTTATGATTTTTGTGTACATTTACAAAAAAAATAAATATTTTCTGCATGTTTTCTTTATTTTATTCCATTATTGTTGTTGATATCCTCTCATGTATTCCATAAACAGCAATAAATGTGGCGCAGTGGGCAGCGTCTCACTGTAGACGCGGTAGCTATGGATTAAATCTTCACTTGGCAGTTTGAATTTTTATTTTTCTCTCTCTCTCTTACACTATGTAGTATATATGGACAACACTACAACACTAGGTACTATATATGGACTACAGTGTTAAACATAAAATAATAAAAGTATAATTAATAAATTATTTTTATTGCTGATCAGCATTTAGATTCTCACTACTACACATAGTACATCATTATTATTTTGTTTACAACAAAATAATAGCATTGAAACAGCAAGTTTTGGTGAGGTTAGACTATATTTCAAATATACACTATACCTTATATTATTCAATATTTGTTTCAATTTTTAAGTAAATAAATACAAAATTTTACAATTTTTCTAACTTTAAAATTTATCAAAGTAGGGTAACTTTGATACATTTTTGCAATGGTTATATTCAAGTTGACCAAATGTTGACTATACAAAAATATTAGAGTTCTATTTATACAAAGAGTAAATGCAATTATTCTAAATTCTGCAGTTTTCCTTGAAAATATATGTAAATTATAAAAAACATCTAAATCATTGTTACCAAAATGCTTCAATGAAAATATTAATAAAAACATAGTGAAAGACATAAAATGTAACCCATATTGCCATATACAAGTAGTAAATTAAAATATAAAAGCTATATGTACATTAAATTGCACTAGGTACTATATTTTATAGAATGTTGCATTTTACTAATAATCCAGAGGAATATACTAAAAGCAATATGGTCAGTTGATAAGTATAATATATAGCTTAAAAGTTTGGGGGTCAATTGAGGAATCTTATAGACATCTTTTGTTCCACATCAGTCCGTTCCAGGGCTCGGCAGAATTCCTCAAAAGAAATCATCTGATCATTGTTTGTATCTGCTTCTAAAATTGTTCTCTCTGCAATACTAGTTAGTTGTTCTTCACTAGAAGAAAATATTATATAACTATAAGTTTAAAAATAAACAATAAAAGTAGATGATTTAAATGTTGGTTTATACATACAATTGACAATGACCTTCCTTGGTTATAATAAACAAATAAAGCTTTCCATATACTAATATATACTTCTAGATATTGAAAATTGTAAAAACATGCTTAGAAGTTGGAAACAAGGTTAAATATGCTTTATTCACCTGATATTGACGCCCACCATCATGTGCAGAATTGCCAATAATTCATCTCTTGATATTTTGCCATCATTATCCAGATCGTACATGGAGAATGCAACTGAAAGTTTTTATAAATTCCAGGTTGAAGCTTAAGGAAGTAAATAACCTTATGAAACATGGCGTTAATAATTAAAATCAACTTTTTACAATGTTTAAAGATTTTAACGTTATTAAAGTAAGCAACAAAAGATTTACATATTTAATATTAAGTATTTAAATATTTGTTAAGTAAATACTTTTTTCTAGATTTAAATTAATTGGTGTGAATTATTGAAAAATCATATGTGTGATGACTAGAGCAATAGATGCTAAAATAGTATGGATGGATATGGTAATGGCATATCTCCATTGATAAAGACATCTTCTCTTCTAGATATTACTCATGCTAAAGAGAATATTTTGTTCCATCAACAATATCTCTCACATTCAAGGATTTCTTGAAGCAACCTCTTTTCAAGATTATCCTTTGTAAACATATTCTATTCTAATTCTTTTCTCTTTCTTTTGTGATGTAGTTAATATATTAGTTAAAAAAGTAAAACAGTAATAATTACTTTTTTATTCTTAAAAGATCATATAATTTAATAATAGAAAATAACTTACACCTTAACTTTTCTTCTCGACTGTTAAGCCTATTTTCTCTGTTCTTTCTAATTGGTCTAAAGTGTGATAGTACTCTCATAAATTGCAAAAAGTTTACTCTGTCATCATGACTTTCAGCAAAAAATGAGTGAACAATTCTCTCACTCAGAGGGTTAATTGCTAATTCTGGTATCCTCAAAAAGTCTTCCCTTGAAAGGGTTCCACAGTCATTTTTGTCAAGTGATGTGAACCGTGAGTACAGGCGCTCAATTTGATTTGGTGTAACTAAAGAAAATTGGAGTAAATGCAGCAAAAATATTCAATCAAAATTAGTGTAATTTAGTAAAAGATTGTACTTACAGCCAGTTTCTTCTTGAATTTGAGCGATTTCTTCTTCTCTTAACAGTAAGGACGATTTATTCCCCATTTTGCTTCGTAGTTTCTGATTACACTTTTCAACTCTTTGTAATTAACTGATAAGGTCTTTTTGTGTAAGAATGTGAAAACAATCGATTCTCAACACTTATTCGATCTGCGTCTAATTTATATTGAGCAATACAATTTTTCTTGCGATTGATATCAATTTGGTTACAAAGATGGCCAACGTAATATCAGTTTACTAATATTTAGCAAATGTAATTATTCTCAATCGACCTTTGCCTTATGTATTTTCTTTTGATAACTATTGCTCATTTCCGATATTGTCAAATGTGCAGCGCAGTAAATCTTGTTTATTGCAATATAAGCTATGATTCCCTTACTATTAAAGCTAAAATAGAATGGTTTACTACAATTTACTACAATATGCAATTGAACTTCGTATAATCGTCAGAAATGAAGTTTATATTAAGCCATATTGTCAATTGTCATGTTGACAATTGACATTGAAGTTATGTAACTCGTTTAGAAATATAAAGTTTGATAGATTAAGATCTCAAGATTACTTCAATTAATAAAAATATTTTTACAATATTATTATAATATGTTTATAATAATCATTCTAAACATTAAAACGTATTTTTTACGTAAAGGCTATTGCTTGAAAATATATTATAACTAACTATTTAAGATTTACATATTTCTACAAAGAAAGTAGCTTAAATATCATAAATGATTATTATTGAAGGATTTGATGATACATTTAAAAGCAACCATAGCGCAATTCCATTTCAGTAAAAAGTAAAATTAAGCAAAAAATTATATACAAAGTTTATAGTTTTATCCTTTCGTTGCTAAGAAACTAAAAAACCTGATTTTGAAGCCTTCAAATATGACCTACTTTTATAATATAACATTAAGTCATGAGCTTTGACATAACTTTTGTGACATAAATATACAAAATTGGTTAAATTAATTTGTTCAACGATATATGCTAATAATGAGTACGGTAAACATACCCATAGAAATTACTCCACCAGATAAAAAATCAGATACAGAACAGCTTGACCCAGTTTTAGAAGTTAATGAATGTGTAGCCAACGATATGCTTGATCGTCCTCACGAGGAACACGAAACCGAGGAAATACCACCAAAAATTTTCGGTCATATAGATATTTATGAACCTCTAACTATAGAATCTTTGAATAATGCAATCTATGAACTTGGGGTGATTGATCTTTGCTGGCCCGAAATAAGTGAGCCTGTTTTCGAAACGCGTACTTGTTTTCCGAAAAGTTATTATACTAATACTAATAAAGAAAGGCTACTATTAGCATATGCAGAAAACTTCCGGCGACAGTTTCTTTTTCATTATCAGTCTAGAAGGCCTTTATTTTTACAAGCACCTAATGAATGTGGTCTTCAGGTGAGTTGCTATAAATACTTATTAGTACCATTCTTGTCTGTTTATTATCAATTCATGTACGTACGTTTTATACATTTTAGAAAATGGTGTGTACTACAATAAGGCCTACGAAGCTTTGTTTTGCTGAAACTACGACGTGGCAGGGTATAGCTTCCTTGGTTTCTGATTATTTTGACTATGAACCAATTAGAAAACCCATGCTACACGTGAGTAAAGTTCATATATGTATTATTATTGAGTAGTTTTGTTATAATTTTTATGGGGAAAATGTATTTCATGAAATATACTTCGTTACGTTTAATAATATATAGAAGTATATCGCATCTTTACCGTACATATAAATTAAAAATATTAAAAAATCCATAAAATAACTTCTATGGATTTTTTAATATTTTTAATTTATATGTACGGTATGATAATAAAATGTCTGTGGTATATAATATATATTAAACTTTATTTACATATCTAATATTTTGTCTTCTATATATACCAGTAGATGGCGTGAAATACATGATTTAAAAAGCATTAATAAGAATTATATGAGAATATCTTGATGTTATTAAAACTATTTAGTGTGGGAATGTTGTATGAAATCTATAAAAATAAATAAAAGTCAGCATAAGATTCAATCAAATTTAATTGTTCAACATTTTCAAGATCACATATTTTGTGTAAGGAGTATAATTTCAATAGTTCCAATTTGTAATTTTGTACAAAATATCATCTCTCAAATAGTCCAATTTCCAATATAATTAACACGAAATGCAAATTAACTATTCTAACTTCAATGAAAAGGTTCTTCAATGAAAATGAAATTCTGCTAGAAGTCGTAGTATCCGTCGCGTCGTCCACGCAACTGCTAAACCATTGGACAATCTTTCAACATTACAATAATACACTCTATTCATTAGGAATGTACTTACAATATTAATAATCTCTCAATAATTCATAATTTTGATCACAGTGTCCTTAACTGTTAACGTTAACATATAATGCAATTCCGAGTCGCGACATACACAATGTCCACCATATAAAATACTGAGCAATAGAAAACAATTACACGAATATCTAGCTCTAACACAATAGCCATAAATTATCTTAACAATATTACCTTGTTCGCATGATTGGCACACGAGAACGCCGCATCCTTTCAATATTTGGTATAGCGCATGACATCCGATCAGCTCGCCGTCGGGCACGTACGCGCGGCCGAGAAAGAACGTCGTGACTTATCATTAGCTACGCTTATGACTTGAGGTAGAACATAGGGTTCGAACTACAGTAGGGTACAGCTAGGCATGTAATCGTCAAATGGCAACATACAGCGGTCTAATTACACTAACCACAATTATTTGTTTGCGTGCATTGAAAAGTAACGTGTTCGGCAATCGATAACATTAAATTACAATGATCTCTATATATCTGTAATAGAATAAGTTCAATATAAACTCGGAAATAGATAACTAGCGTCGAAGTCGCTCGACAAAGCTTTAGAGAACAGTGTCAGATTCATAACTTAACTAAGTATTAACTAAAACTAAACACATAATGCATAGCTTTTCTTTTAGAACAAAGAAATTACGCAAATTTGGCTACACATATCACAAGTGTACGCTTACTAGCGACAACATATATACGACTATGTACACGTAATTGAAATATTCCCTGTAGCGAGCGTGAGTCCGGCGGTCTACTTGCGGCGGGTGTCGGACGGAGCGCGGCGCGTGCGCAAGTTATGCAACAGTGCACGCAGTTGGTGCACGTGCATGCGAGTCACGCTCGGGTCACCGCTCGCCTCCAGCCACGCCAGAAACTTGTCACCGTGCTCGAGCGCCTCAACTGTGCCCACTTCCCACTCTCCGTTCGTGGATCCATTGCTTTTAGTCTCCTCGATGGCAATCTGGTTGCTGCTGTTGAACAGTAGGTTGTCTAACACATTTCTGGCTTTCGTCTGGCTCTTCCCAGATTCAATAGGTTTTTCGGCTACAGGCTCCTTGTTTTCAGTACCAACTTCAGGGCTTATCGCAGGTTCAGCGAGGCGTGGCTCTTCAGCAGCTGTAATAGTTTCACGGACTTCAGTTGAATGGCGATCTGTGTTATGTCGATCTGTTGCATGCCTATCAGTTGCATATCTGTCAATTGCATGTCTATCAATTGCATGTCTCTCAGTTGCATGTCGATCAGTTACATGTCTATCAGATGCTTGGTTATGTGCAGGACTACTTCTATCGTCCTCTGTTTTTCCTTTAGTGAGATGTGAATACAGAATGTTATCGGCAGATTTGTCCTTTGGTACTTGCGATGCAGACTTAAGTTTATCTTCTGGCAAAGGCATAGCACCACCAAACTGCTTATAATATTGCCACAGCCACGAGTTCCTATTGTAATCAAGATGAGAAGAGACAGGTGGTGCTGGTGCTACAGGTTTAGGTGGTAGTGCTGATTCACTAGACACTGGTTTCCCCAGTTGTAGAGGGTGAGCAGTAGTTGTTTGAGCAGTTAAATCCAACATAGCCTGTTGAGTTTTTAGCCAATACCACAGCGTGTCGTCCACAGGTTGAGATGCTGCAGATTGTGATGATATGTGATGGCTTGATTTTGAGCTATGGCGGTATAGGTCTGATGAGTGGTTAGACTTGCTTCGATGTTTGGTTTCATTTAAACTCAGAACGCCGTTGTGCGCTGGTTTGGGAGAGCGCACCGAGCGCAGTGCACGACTAGCAGGCTGAGCGGAGAGGGCTGAGAGCCCTGGATTAAGTTGTGCAAGTAATGTCAGATTAGTTGCGATTTCATTGAAACTTAATCCAAGATGTGAGTGGGTTAGGCCCGGCAGGTGTCCAAGTCCTGACAATGGGCTTATGGCACTCATTGACACGCTTGCTCCAGGGTCGGGTCGGCGTTCACGTTGTGGGTGAATTGGTGTTGACGGTTCACATCGTTTGGTAGTGAGCTCTACTGGTGCCTCGGCTGGTACAGTTGGTGGAGGAACACTGTGCGTAACATTTAGCGAGCTCGTAAGATCAAGTCCGGTCGTGACTGGCGATTGCGGTGTGATGGGAGACTCAGTCCGGGAGCGCTTGTCTGGCGGCTCGCCATCGTTACTCTTGTCAGTATCCGGGGAGGATAAGCGAGATGTCATGTAACGCAGTTTATCCTCGTTCTTGCACCAGCCACGTAATGTAGACTCGGGTACGCCAATGTCCCGCGCAACGGACGCTTTTGATTCTCCGTCGTTGACTCGTTGTATCGCCTCTATCTTATCTCCGGGCGTAAGGGCGCGCATGGGACGCTTACCCTTTGTTGTCATTTTGGCCTCTCGCTTACTGAAACAATACAAAATTTACGATTAAAATTTAGTTTTGGAAACTTGTATTCTCGCGAGGGTTGTTTTTGAAATCTAGTGGTTGGCTGTCCAGTAACCGTCTATATTTAAATTTATATTTTCCCGTCCCTCGGGTGTTGTAATTTTAAGAACGGCGTAAAATAAAGTATAAACTCATGACAATGATACATGTATTTCATTATAATTAAATAAACTCATCTACCTACATATATAAAATCTTACTTCCTCAAAATAAATAAGTAAATGTAGCAAAATAGCGAAAACAATTTGATTTTGTCAAGAATGCAAAAATAACAATGATGTAACACGCAAGTACGTATTTTCCCGTATTTTCAATAACGCGTTACCACAGTGGAATGAACTCCACAATAATTGCATCTGATGTTGGAAAAAAGAAACCCATCAATATGACAGTTCAATATCATCGCGACATATATTCTATAATATTCGACGTGTTTGGGTGAAAACGATAAATATGTTTACGCGGAAAGCTATAAAGTTACGAAAAGATAAACAAAAAGAAGACATAAAATTATGACCTACGACAACAGTAAGCGGCAAAAGTTGTCGGGTCGTTGGCCCGGTGACCTTGCAGCGCGCCTCCCGCGGCCGCCACTAGATGGCGCCGAGGGATGCAAAAACTTAAATTCGCTATAAATATTTACTTTGCGGTTTTAAGCTACGTCGGTCGCGGGATTTTCTCGAGCATAGATATAGTTCTGGAAATTCAGACAGGACATCTCGTAGTAATAATTTATTTATATTATTTTTATTATTATGCGTTATGCGGTAATGATATTTATTAATAAATGCTTTGTATATTATATATATATATATATATATATATATATATATATATATATATATATATATATATATATATATATATATATATATATATATATATATATATATATATATATATATATAAAGTTGTGGGTAGGCTTTTTCTGTCTCGGACAGGTTGTGAAATATAAGTCGTTACCATTGTCTGCCATCATTTCTTAATTATTGTGAATTGTAATATAATTATTTAATTTAACTTTTGAATTTTTTCATATATTAAATATTTCTAATTATTTAATACGTACATCTTTCTATGTAATTTTTTTTTACAAATCTATTTTTACCTATTCAGTAAAGCTTACAATATGTAACTTCAGAGGTCAACTTCCGACGGAATTTTTTTCAGTTTTGTTTGCGACGATTTTAAGATTCTACATTAATAGTAAATTTTAAGGATATAAATAATATGTATAAATTGATTTTACGTTTGTTTGTGATACAATATAATATTATTTAAAGAAAAATAACCCATTTAGTGTAATTTAAATTGTATTTATATAATTGAGTTTATACAACTTATACAACAACATTTTCGAAGGTAGTGCATATTTTTAAAAGTTACAGCTGAACTAGAATCGGACATTTAGACAAGATTTTTCTTATATTTTTATTAAAATCGACTTGTTCGAACTTTTAAAATATTTTATCACAAAAATATATACATTTGAACTTTTTAATTCGACGTTACCGAAATTTAGCACTTTGAATCAACCGCCACAACGAATATGAAAATGTAAAAGTAAAAATGATAACAAAGTTTCTAACTGCACAAGTCCTAACTTTCCTAGCAAAATAATTAATAACACGGAGTACTTACTTGCGAGTCGGCACGTGTGATCTGTTTACAATTTTTGACAGGTTAGCCGTTTCTATATAATATAAAATTGCTCCGGCAAAAGTTTGTGGAAGATGCGCAGTGCGCGGCACTTGTCACAGGTCACTATCACAAGTCAGTCACTTGAATCACTGGCGGGTGTCCGTGTCCGAGCGTCGGAGTGTCCGATGGCGAGTGTCGACTGTCGACTGTGAAGTATCGCAGAACGACCGTCACGAGTCGCGCGCGGCGAGTGAGTGCCGCCTGCCGGTGATAAGGCCGCGGTCCGCCGTCCGTCGCCGGGCTGCCGGCCGCGCCTCTCCTTTGTCCGCGCGGCGCCCGCCCCCCCGCGACGGCCCCCCCGCGGTAAACACCGACCGACCTCCGCACTTTATTAATGCAATTAATTCACAACGCATCAACTTTCCGTCGACTACCGATGCCTGATTACCGATTACTGCCTCCCAACGGTGACCAACCCTCCGCAAAGTTTTTAAACTTGTAAACATTAAAAAGTTTTTAATTCGGCGGCGTAACTTTTCTAAACTTTGCAATGTCTCGCGGGTGTCTCGGCGCGGGCAGGCGGGCAGGCAGGCAGGCAGGTAGCCAGGCGGCTAGGGTAGCAAATGGGCTAATGTCCGCAATTAATAATTATACCCGCTTGTTATTAATTATAGCGAATTGGATAATGAATTTAACGATAGTTATTCCTCAGTGTTTCTTTACAAGGCCTACAAGCTCTTCCCGCGTAAAAAGTTTCGCCATAAATGAGTATTACAATCAGAATAATTTGCTATTTCCTTTTAATGTACCTATATGTGTTCATAGAAATTAAATACAAGATAATAAAAAAGTATTTTAGTACACCTGATAATCTTATATAGTAAGTTTTACGCTAATTTAAGTCCATGGATTTGACATTAACAAAGTTTAGTGATGTAAATTTATTATGTATGCTCTTATGGACGGACCACCAGTCTTGATGCGGTTTCCAGGACACTCAGGACATAATACATATTATAAGAATTTAAATAGATAAATGTATAATGTCGTCTTAATAGTAAATTAATCTGTATTGTTATTAAAAACTTTAGTCATAGTAAACTATATAACAATATATAACATAGTAAACTTATCTATCTATCTAAAACAATTGAGAAGATTGTTTTTTTTTGTTTGAGAAGATTGTTTATTAGGAGCCAAAGAAAGTATAAATTGAAACATTTCAACAAAGAAGTCATATTTTCTCAGCTCCTATGGCAAAAAATGCTTAGCTACTAATTTAAGTATTTATATAACAGCTGTGTAGTTTTTAGGATATATTGTTACTATTTAATGCATAAAGTTCGCTGTTCGCGATGGCATGAAACAAAATAGTTCTGTAGAGGCGCGGCGCGGTGTTTAACTAACGTCTTAAGTACGTACCAGGTGTAAATTTCTTTCCGAGAATGCTTTGTGCACGCTTTTTACCTACTACAAGGATGGATAGAAAGGGTCCACTGACGCCATTATATACGAAACTGGTATGTAAATAACATAACCAAAGGTATTTATCTTCCGATTGCGATAAGGACGTGTAGTTCTGTCATTGTGTGAGAGTTTATCAGAACAGAATGCAGTTTTTTTTTTATATAATAGAACTCGTTTGCTAAAAATAATATTAAGTATTTAAAATAGAATTTTATTATATACGTACAAATAGTAATCCGTTATGACATTTTTGGTTACGAGATTTTCATGGTAAATTTATTTTTTAATATTATTTATAATTTTTCTAAAAACAAAATTCAACTGTCCTAATGTCTTAACAATGTAGGTAGGATACACTCCATCTTCCCTGCGTGATGCTGAAAGAAAAAAAAATAATATAATGTATAAATAAATGTATGTGTTTTATGTACAACAAATCGCCAAATATGATGCGTCAAGCTTAATTATGCGCGTCGGTCTCGTAAGCTCCCCCTGTATTACTTTGGCACAGTTGGAAATCCGCAGTTCAGTTTGCTGCGAAACTTTTGTCGCGGTCAACTTAGTTTATCGTGTACCTTTAAAACTATGATTTTATAGTTAATATTGATAAGAGATTTAATAATATTTTTATTATATTGAGTATAATTGATAAAAGACCTGAAACAGATACAAATTTGATACTTTTGTGTTAGATTTTTTATTAATTCCAAAAACTAAAGCTAATTAATATCTACATCTACAATTCATTCGTCTTTCGATTGCATCATGTAAGTCAGTAATTAAGTAATTAATGTGGTATATGCAGATATAAACACTTAAAGAGATGGTAAGCTTTCTTCCCTAGCAATTGGTCACCCTCCTCCCAATACTTCCTCCTGTCCTCATGGCTACAGGCTACACGCTACAAGCTAACAAGTAAGTACACATGGTACACTATACTTGTATTAACGTTGCCTAACTGTTTTTGCGGCTTGTTTTTGCAAGGCTTAGGTAGATAGAACCAAGGCGAGGCAGTAGGTATGTTTGTGCCAACTCGAGGCCACAAAGGCCCTCCGAGCCGCGCGATTTACGACGCGTCGCCCGCACTGTATTTCGGGCATTGGCGATGTGTGCGGATCACGAAATTATTTGGATATGCCGGGAATTTATTTTATTTTTACATTTTTTAATTTTATTATAGTATATTTAGGTTTGTTTGTTAGTTAGGTTTGTTTGTTAGCCATTATATAGCTTAAACGTAACTATAGATGAAGTTTCAAAACTTTAGCGAATAATTTGCGCTTTTATTGACAAACAGATTTCAAAATAAAACAGCTACACTATATAATAGCAGTGTTTAACGCAAAGAAATATTACCTTATATATTATGTCATTAGGATATCCATTTCAAGTATATTTCGGACGTCGTGGACCACGTTCTCTAGTGATTTTGTTATCGGCGGCGCGGCGGCACCCCCCGGCGACATCCGACGCGCCGCGACCCCCCTCCGCCCCCACTCATTAGCCCGATGGCGCGAGACCGGCTGCACTCGCTGACGCCACGACTTGAATTTTTAGACCTATCTATGTATGTATAGCTGTATGTATGTATGTATGGATGTGTATTGTCTGTTATCTGACGTCTATCGAACGCTCACAGCCCACAGCTGTCACGGATCCGCGGTCCAAAGTTCGCTCGCTTTTGACTTTTGATGCACTCACTTTCTTGCGTTTTTAGTGAGTCGTGGAAGTTTTAAGTCATTTAGATATATATGCATTGTGCGGTATATGTTGATATTTTATTTATATGTAGTTCTTATAGAATATTAGGAAGTTTATGGTCAAGAATTGAAATAATTGTATTGAAACTTTTGAAACATTATTTCAACAAATTAATTTATCACCATATTATAATATGTTGTTATGAGATTGATTTAAATGACATTGCATCAGCTTTTGTTTACTTCAAATAATATACGAGTATGTTAGAGGAGTGATTTTTAATATTCATGACCGTCTTAACGCGGCACACGTTTCAGAAAGGTCTGCAACGTGTGCCGCGTAACACGTAATACCCGAAACTGCCCTTGAGAGTTGATATATTGTGCAATGCAGACAAGTACTGGGAATTAGGTCACATGAACCTCTAGCTTAGGATATCTAGCTGCAACGCGGACCTAGCTGTACTATGTTACCTTAAAACCGTTCGGCACTTAGTATTCGTGGCGACGCGGCGCCTCCGATCGCAGTGGCCGCACATCAGCGCATTCTTGGCCTCTACTCTTGCACGAATAAGACTCAAAGTGTAGTTTAGTTGATGTGCGAAACAAAATAAATATCCAAGTATTTTTATCGTGACTGTCGCGAGTGCAACAGGGCCGCCGCGACGAGCGAGGCCACTCGCCCATTATATAGATAACGGCCCAACCCTACAACCTTCGACGCGCCGTAAGTCAATATAAGACTTAACACCGTCTGTTTAAGTCCATTTTGATGATAACACCACGCAATTGTCAATTACTTGGATTTCAGTCGTCAATCATCAAGTTATTGTGCTTAAAACCTAATATCTTGATAGTGTTGTTACTAAACACTTTGTGAGTCACGGTATGACCATTATACCTCCTGGGAATATGATCGCTCGAAAGGGATCCTTATCTGCTGTAAATAAATTTCTATATTATATATTACCACAAACATTTATGGAAAATATTTACTCGCTATGTTTCGGTTTGTTTGTTTATGATATTAATATGAATTCGTTTGTCCTAAGTGTTTCAATAACGGTCGGTTATATAATGAATCTGGTGTATCGTTATTAAAAAAACAATTTGCCTAAATATCTATGTTTTTTAATAGGTATTATTAATTATTGATTTGTTTTTTTTTTATTTTAATTACTAGTATTTTTAAATAATAAATTAATAATCTTTTAATATTGTTTATTACGTAAACATGTATACATATTTATGAACAACTGTTCTAAATTTTAAAACTAAACCACATAAAGGTATGAAGGAAGTACCTAAGTTTCAAGCGCTTATGTACACATTTGCTAACAAGCTAAGTAATGGGCTCAACATTCGCCATCGTAACGAATCGTTAATCGCTAAAATGTTCAAAACATGACGTGTCAAGTTTTGTACTCAGGTAGCGGAAATGCGTTAATGATTTCACGGAACCGCTGCACACTTGGCCTTGTCTCCTTCCCCGAACGTTGCTAGGCCCGCTTATCTACTTGTATTTTTTTTTAGCTTCACGCTGTATTCCA
The DNA here is from genome assembly GCA_037127375.1 of Dione juno. NCBI lineage: Eukaryota > Metazoa > Arthropoda > Insecta > Lepidoptera > Nymphalidae > Dione > Dione juno. The sequence goes on from JAXRJS010000067.1 coordinate 7,648,936, forward strand.
CGTATGGCAGGGTAGGCAGAGGGAACCTAGTGTTAAGTGATTACGTTCCGAGCTGACTATTTTCGAGATATCGTACGTTGAATGGCGGTACTCAACGCCGCGCTTGATCTTCTTGTCATTCCCCTGGCTGGGATCGAACCCACAACCGCTTACAGTAAAATTTTACTTATGTTGGTTTATTAATTAACGTCTTACATTATTAACTTGACTTCCTGACTCAATGGAATGGAGGGCTTAACGATAAAATTTTATAGAAAATATCTTTTGCATAACATTTTGTACAGGAGAAAGGAAAGGATCGTCACAAATATGCTTTAAGAGAATTTACTAGTAAAATATAATTTTTATTAATAATATATAATGTGAATAATAAATATATACATACCATAGTTAAGACATACGACCTCATGCTTAGTATTTCAGTACCTACAAATTACAATTATTGTCGTCGATACACTTTATGTTTTTACACAAGGTAAAAATAGATAACAGGTGTTCTAGCGCTAGTGTCTCTCCACCAACCTCACTTAATAAAGAAAAATATTATAATACTTGCACGAAGTATCTATCAATTTGAATTCAACGAAACAAGCTCACGCCACGTACCCTAAATGGACATACCTACTGCAACAATCGCATCCCGTGAAAGGGGATTTTGTTAGCCGATTTTTTGTACTTCCTTATTTTTATTCTACTTTCTAAACAAAGGCGGAAAGGGACGTTTGAACACAACGCGCAGGTAATAATAAGTTCAATAGAATAGGAGCCTACAAGACTACAAGGGTAGAACAATTAGTGCATTACAAGTTTATGTTTATTTAAACACGGTCCTCTTTTTTGTATTCGAGCTTTAAGAAAATTCTTTTAGGAACATCTTGAACTATAAAAAACGTGTTTGCACATTATGAAATGCCAGCGACAAACGTTTTAATACTACGAGACTGTATAAAATTTCAACTTGTTAAATGCTCTGGCCGTTACCCATCTGTTGCTTAACTGTCACACGTTGGTACAATTTTTGGATAATAATTGATCTCGACAAATGGATTGGTTTAGCACTTACTTGCTTAACTTGTAAAATTAATAATTATCATATAATATACCATTCATATAAGGATTGTACTTATATGAGTGCCTGTTATTCTTTCATTTAAAATCAGGAGAGATAATGTCAAAGCGCTGTACAGTATCCAAGAGGCGCAGGTTCGATTTCCTCTTCGTTCAATAGTTTATACCTTTCCTTGCTTTAAGTATGGGATTAAGAATTTAAAGATACATATTTTTTTCTCTATACACACCATAGACTCTTTTTGTTCTTTGTTTAGTTTTTTTTTAATTACTTAGAATTTTCTTACTACAAATTCATGTAAAATTGCATTGCGCACAAATAACTCTTAATTTAATTTTATCTGTATAGTTACCTTTATACTTTTTTAAATACAACTCCTGAGCCAGGTTGTTATTGATTATTATATGTATTTCTAAAAAAAACCCACACGTTTTCCTAAATTAATGCATTCAAATCGCGGGCAAAAACTGATTTAATCAATAAAATGCATATATTCAAATAAAAGTATACGAATAAAATTATTCATAACAAGTCAGTCCTGTTTGGCATTTAATTTGAACTCATTCGCAGAAGAGCGATGCTAATAAAACGCTTTAATTATAGCTAACGGAGCTCAAAACTCAACAGGTGTCTGTTGATATCATTGCCTGTGTCATGGGATTGCTTACATAATATTATGGGTTTAGGGTAATAGATTGATGGGGTTTAGATGGCTTTATGATTGTCTATTGATGGCAGCATTTTCGATAATGAGGTACATCTCTATGAAAGGAGATATGGATTCTGGAAACTACTTTCATTTTATACGTAAATATGTTTGTATGTAATATAATTCTCTTTCTCTTTGTGCATAGATGACATTTTCACAGACTTGATTTCTTTTTATTTTTGAAATATTTTTTTAAATATATAGTTTTAGTAATTTGTCGGGCGTACTGTACAATATAATATATTCATTTACTTTCTATGCAGACACTCGGTTCTACGCTTTCTATCTGAATTCGAGACATTGGGTCTGTAGTGGCGATGTTTAACGCTGTGCTTAGTCTTCTAGAGCCAGAGCGAGAAAATGAAAATTATGCATTCTTCGAAACGTGAATCGAACCCACAAGCATCGCGTGTACATTGTTACACTGTTCCACTGCGTTAAGATAGTTCTAATATAGGTACTTATTTAGTAGTACATATAAGTAAAGTAAGAAAAAGTGAAGTAGATGGAGTCTGCTATAATTATAAAGTGTACGCAATGGGCTTAGAAATACGAAACGAGTGGCTAACTATAGGAGAATTCTGTATACCTTTAGCTTTAAAATGGCGCACTCTAATTCACGACTGGTCTACAGCATTGGTAAAATATTAGTTATTTGAAACTCATCAAATAACTTTTCCAGATCAAAGTAATTTATTAAGATGGGGTAAACTACCGATAAATTTTGCTACTTCTGTAAAGAGGCAGAAGGAACAGCTAAGCATATGCTGGTGGGGTGTAGGGTACTCTTGGATAATGGGTAATATTCGCGGCGCCATGCCATGACAAAGTACTAGAAATCATACGTGAAGCGGTTGGGCTTTCTAGCAAAAGCACAGGGAAAAATAACAACCAGCAAACTATCAATAGAGTTTATGAAAGTAGGGTCTTATAAAAAAACTCATTCAAAAGCCTTTCTCAATTTTAGATCTAGTTCCTGAGTAGACTATGAGAAACAGTATGAAAACCCTGAGGATATTGGTGTTTTTTCATCCAGACTGGATATATTACTTTACGCTCGAAGCCTAAAACGCGCAATATTGGTGGAATTAACAGTTCCGCGGAAAACGAATATCCCTAAAAAGTGATTAACGTTAAAAAAACTTAATAACGAACTGGCCGGGAATAGGTTTAGAGTAAATTTGTATGCGATTGAAGTAGGAGCGAGAGGTATAACAGCGAAATCTCTCTGTAGTTTGCTGAAAGATCTCATTCTGTCTAGAACTATTACTAGAACGTACTTCAAAGACGGTTCCTAAGCTCGGACAGTAGAAGTGAGTGCATATTGCATTTTAATGGGGCCCCGTTAAACCTACACTTGGGTCACAAGTTCCAGGCCAGGCGCTGCTCTGAGCTCCTCTTCCTACTTGATGATGATAGGCCCGGCACCAGCACGGTGAATCCATGAAATGCTACGTAGTAAGTACGTGCTATGCTACGTAGTTTCTTGTTTCGACATAGAAACATTAAAAAATTATTAAAAATCATGTGTTTATTTTTAAATATGTATAATGAAACATGATAGCATGAAACTTAATTTATTTAAGGATTCACTTTTTGATATCAAACATGGGTAGCATACATCTATTATTATTATTGACGAATGAAACCCTCCTAGGGTTGCCTTACTATGAGGTCTATCTATGCAGATATGAGAGATATAGAAAAGTTGCATATTAATTTTTTTAGGAAAATATTGTAAAACGAAAAACATATAAATAAAAAATTCCTGATTACTTTAGATCCAACACTACTACCGTTACCCAAGAAGCGCTGGTACCAACACAACCACATCAGAATCGAAATATTAATGTATAAATATTTTTATGTTACGTTACCAATGAAACTGACGGCTAGTCTGGGTTAGCGCCTCATAGCGACCTCATAGCTTAAATAGTGACCTACCTATTTATAGGAGCGCGATGTTCTAAATAAGATCCCACGTTAATAGCGTTTTTTTTATAATCTTGTGCACTGGAATTTTATTTGAAATTAAGAAATGGAATTAAACTTCGTTGAGGTAGTGTATTATAAATACATATGGATGATAGATGCTGGAGCAGTGATCATTCCATATTGGTATTTCTTGATTTAAGGACATCCCATTTGTTAAGCGCTTAAATATTTTTTTTTCTTGTATAGAACTAGTAGGTACGGACAGTCCTAGAACTTATGGGACGTGTATAAATTTAAAATTGATGTACGTTTTTGTTAATTTTTGTTATATCAATCGATGTACGCGGCAAGAGCAGTGATTGGTCTATAGGATATACAAAATGTTTTACAAATGGCTATAATAGAGTTTTTGTAATTTAGGTAAAGATGTTAATAATAAATAATAAGTAGTTTAGTTGAAGACAGACGGAAAAAGGAGTAAACAGCGGCACGTTTTTATTATCCTCGTCAAATTAGCGGTAGTGGAGTTCGTCGTAAAAGCTGGAACGCTGACAGTTTATTTGTTTCTTGCATTCATTATTTTATTACTTTGTGTGTTTGTGTATCTGTGCATTTATGATTTCGCGTTTAATCTTTATGATATTTTGTGATTTATCACAAATCCCATGTTAATATACATCTATTGTGCTTGATAAGCATCTTATAATGGGCTAGTGCTGTGAAATTAAGTTATTGCAGGTAATAAAATGTGACGCCATTTTTTTCTAACAAATATATATATATATATATATATATATATATATATATATATATATATATATATATATATATATATATATATATATATATATATATATATATATATATATGTAACAATCGACATTGCTACTATCACGCTGTCTACTTTTCAAATTCAAGACAATGGTGTCGTTCTGACGTAATAAATACGTGATTTTGAAATGTTACTGCACCGTAGCCGTACAAATATATTGTGTATTTAAGACTTTCACACATTGTTTCTAGCGTAGATCTAATGATACTGTTACAGCATACCTCTTTCGCACCAGTCACCTCTCCGGGGGGGTCCTCGTGCTTTGTATTCAATACTCACAATATTGTCGACTCATAATAATATGAGTACAACATACGTTTCTGATGATATCTTGGTATTTATTTCTAAATATTAAGATGTTATCTGATGTTATGTCCATCATTCCTTCACTAGTCTTTCATAATTCATTATCTCATCGTTGTAAACCTATGATTCTAAGATAATCTGCAATCAAAACAAATTCTGTCTGCAATGAAATGCACAAATATTGAGATTCTTCCATTGGTTTGTTTTATTCGTATTCTTTTTTATTAAAATAAAAAAACATGAGTTTCGTACATTTGGTTTTTAAGTGGCGAATGTATAGATCTATAGTTAAATGTTATATGAGAAGTTGCTAAAAAAAGTCACAACATGTTCTCAAAAGACCACTCAAAAAGGTTTACCTCAGATGTAAAACATAAAAGTAATATCTTGCTATTATAATTACTGCGATAATTTGTTTTTGAAGTACAGTTGTTTTCGAAGTAAAAGCAAGTAAAATTGTAACTAAGAAGTAATATATATTTAAATTAGTTAATAGTTCTATTTACCTGCTAGTTATTTCTTACTTACTTAATTAGACAATACGGCTATTAAGTTTCCAAGAAATGCGTTCTTTTGTTTGGATCGCGTTATCACTGCCGCCACGAGAAAGGCACGTCCAAACGTAATAAGTGAGATAACAAAAGGTGCAGCTCTTTTCAATTAGTTTTTACAAAGATAATGATTTACAGTGGTGGCGAATGGCGATGGCGGGCGGGTATCGTGGCCATCTTTTCCCGGAAAGCGACAATGGTACGCCAGCGACCTGCTTTTGTTGTTCCAATAATGTAACGTCCCTGGGACGCGGCATATGCGCCCGTCGAAAGCATATTATGCGGGGGGTTTTAGAGAAAGACAATAGAAAATATGCGAGACTGATTGAGTTTGGCATGTAGCTTCAATGTTTTGTCCGTATAGTTGTATAGGTGCGTTTTTTTTATTGGTTTATATTTGTTTTTAAGTCATAGCTTAGTAAAAAATTTTTATGAAGTTATTATATTATATATTATAACTATTTTTACCTGAAACTAAATTCTATTATTGATTTGTTGATATTTAAATGTTGGTAGTTATATTACCTGATGTAATAAAACATTATAACTACGTGATATTCCACAAATTAATTAAACATTTAAAATGTCCAAACACTCGCCCATAGACTTTTTATTATATATGGTGTATAAAACCATGAGCTTTCATATGCGTGAGTGCGTGATCCTGCACAGGTCGCGTGCGTGAATAATGCGTTGAATGAGACGTGCGTCACCCATTTTCTGATCACGACTGTACATCGCATTCACGTATACACTACAAAGAATATTCACCCCTAATATTACCAACATAGGTGTCAAATTCCAATGTAGGTGAACCAGTTACATTGTACATCTAATGGAGCGGTGCATTTAATTACGTACGGAGATGCAGTCTTCCATTTCACCATGATTCTATAGTGTTTTGCTACATTATGTCCCGACTTCCCCTTCCTTGTTTGTATGTACGTACAGTCCGTCACCTCTAAATTGTTGCGTAACTTGCTATATAAAACGGAGGCGAACGTGCAGTTGGCAAATAAAAACTGATTATAAAATCGCGTACGCGATAGCGGGCGCATGGTACATGTACACTTATCTTTGTTGATAAGAAGATTATAGCCGTATACGATATAAAAATCCTTCTTAATATTGCAATTTTGTCTTTGGTCATTAACGTTGTGGTGTTTTTGTTAGAAATACTAATTTTGTGGTCAATTTATGGTGGTATGGAGGTTTTACACTTCTAGTTGTTATAGCTAAGTGCTAACTAAGCTGATACTGGTACTTATTAATAAAATACTTCCTTATTTAAATAAACTTACTTTATTTTATTTTGTTTCTATTGTTTCAGTAAAAAATATAGTTGTTAATATATAATATGTGTTATATTCTAGCAACATACACAAATATTACAAAAATAATCGCGAAGCAAATAAATATTTGCTCGATCATTCTTCCTAATTGACTTAATCTGTTGATTATCACAACTTTAGTCGATATTCGAGCGAGCTGCCACTCCGATGCGAGTTTAAAGCGATGCATACTCCGTGAAACGGTAAAATTGGTGTCGCGGAAAAAACCTTGGGACGTAATTGTGGACGGCAGGTAGACGTTGGTAATGAGCGGCAGGTACGCGGCGTTAAGCTCAGTGGAAGCGACACGCTTATTAAAATTTTTATCTTTACCTGCTTTCGGCTTGAACAGAAAGCATTAACTTTTCAACCAATTTACCGATCATTAGGAAACCAGGAATGAATGAATTGAAGGCGAAATATTAAAATAATATAACTAAAGTTTAAAAATTATTAAAAATTGATACATCTGTATCACTCTTGATCTAGTTTAGTTAAAGTAAGTGTTACTTTAAAATAACCATAATATTTAAGTATTCAATTGAATTACATTATATTGTTATAGAAGTATAAAGCGTTTTCAGTTGACAGGTAAGACGTTGACAATAGACTTAGGACCGACATGTGCTCCTCTTGATTTCTAAGTATGTACTCGTAGTTAGTGGACGTGGCCAGTCAAATATTTGTAAAAAAAATATGCCTCCATACCCGCGCGGGCCGACGGTTAATGCGGGAACATTATGTTGCATAAAGAATTTGTCGGTCCGAGCATGTTAAAAGATTTATGCCGCGTTTAAGAGACCGTTTGTTGATAATGGCGGCCGGGTGCTAGTCACGTTAGTCGTAACGTACCTAAAGTAAGCAATAGTTGTATGTTGTATATGTTAATTTATTAAATATTCAAGGATTTGTTGTTATTATTTATTATTATTATTTTTTCAATATTAAAGATTATATTTTTATATGAAGCGGTTGTGGCCCAGTGGGACAACATGTGATGATTGGTGGTAAAAATGTGATGGTTTTTGATTCAATCCCCAACGGAGAAATGAGTTCCGTCACGCAACACAGTTGGTTGGATGTGGTGGTTGGGGCGAACGGAGTCTCCTTACGCTAGTTTCCGTCTGCCTGATTTGCGGGAAAATGCGTGATGCTGCTTTTCAATACTTTTTCTTTACTTTACTTTAAGTCTTCAATTATACACGTTGTGTATTGTCGCATATTAAAACTCCTTTATAGAATTGGTACTCTGATAAGGAGCAATACAACAGGCATTTACAACATTCCGATAATAAGCGAGACACTCACTTAATGATACAACCTGAATACGACAACTGATTTATTTATTTACATTGCAATTGTAGATAAGAGCGACATACGAAACGTGTTGCAATAAAGTTCATGTAGCTCATTACTAGTGTATATATATATATATATATATATATATATATATATATATATATATATATATATATATATATATATATATATATGTATATATATATATATATATATATATATATATATATATATATATATATATATATATATATATATATTATATATATATATATATATATATATATATATATATATGTTATATTTACTTTTTCTTTAAATTTGTATATTTAGGTATAGTTTTGGAGTCAGTTTTTTTTTATTTTAAAATTTATTTAAGTAACATTATATCTAACATTATTAACACAACATTGAACTCAAACTACTTTAAGTATTTAAAAAGAAAACGTTTAATGTTAGGCATAAAGTACAAATTATATCTTATTATGTTGAAAGCCCTTTGTAACCAGACTAAACATCTTTATACTAGATTAAAAATATTACCACATCCACAGACTAAGTATGTTTTAACTTAATCTATCTAAATAATAATGCGGATGATACAAACTTATAATTACGATAGATTACAAATAAATCAAAAATCCCTATGTCACTTCGCGTCCAGTGTTTATCTCGGTGGCGCGCGATAATGGCGGCGGAGCTCGCGGCGGCACAACGCGTGAATGTAATGCGTTGCGATGTGGCATTCGTCTCGTGGTCTGTCCTCATGCCTCACAGTGATTTTCCACGTCCCTTGAGTCTGTCAGACAGTCTGTTCTTAGCTGATCGAATATTTAAATTGGTCACGCGATCTAGCTTGTTAAGAGCGGGTTCTAATCTCATTGTAGGTGTGTGTGAGTGTTGGAATTAAGCCAAGTAAATTGATTGGTTTTCTTTTTGTAACTTGCGTATCTGTGTGTGGGTAAATAAAAATTTATTAAATCGATATTGCTTATTTTTTACTATTAAAATAGTATACAATATTGATAAATAATCGTCATTATTAATTAGAGATTTATTAATTTAATAGTATAAATAAAAATAATAAAAATTGCTTTGTTTTGTGAAATATTGTTAATGTAAAAACAACTTAATATAATATTATGAGCACATTATTTCTTACGTAATAATTTTCTAGTACAAATTATCAGTTGTTGATTTATCCGCAAGAGGTTATTTTTATTTACTACTTATATAGAATTTGCCATCAATATCTCGCTAAGCTGTAACACAACAACACGTGGTATATACATACCAGTATAGTCGAACGCTTGACATTTCGCGTGCCTCCCCTAGCTAGGGATAAGATTCGAGGGCTCCTCGTAAGGGTGTCGAGTGACTGGTAACTACTGAGCATCTACAGAGGTGCTATGAAGTGCGCAGATAAGTTTCTAAGCATCATCGCTATGTATGTATGTATGTACATATGTACACGTATACGTGTAGCTTCATGTACAGCGAAATATTGTATGTATTGTATAATTGAAACATACTCTCTTAAAATGGTGAAGTTAATTTTTTTATGGCTCACGCTGTATCCCGCATATAACAGGAAGAGCTGAGTATACCTAGTATTAAGACCATTCTTCTATTTCCGCCCGAATGCGAGACAGTGTGTGTTGAAAATGGCGGAGCTCAACGACGTGTCTTATCTTACCAGAGTCAGGAAGTGAACATAATTAATTACTTCAATCATAATTAATTATAGATATTTAGTGTCTATTTGAAATTAACGTTATCATAGTAGCTGAATTATATCTGTAAATGTATTGAGAATCTGTAAAGAGCGATCTTAGCTTCTAAAGATTTTATAACTAGCTAGTTTAGCTACGTGTGTCATCATCGACACATAGCCGACTGTCCTTGTACGGGAAGTCAATAATTGGATGTAACGCTGTATGACTTAAACGCATGACTTGAGAGTACGTCACGTTTTAGTATAATAATACAAAAACGATAAACGTGCGTCAGTTGATCCGGTCGCGATCTGTTGCCCAGTGGCGTGGAAACAATGTTATCAATCTCCACGCTTCTTCTGCATGGCACAGGCTAGGTAAAAAGAACTAAGTGATAAATCACTGTATATTCCACTAATAGTTTACTAGGAGTAAAATAATTATTACTCTGACTGAGATATTAACATTAAAGCATCGTGTTTCATTGATCAATCATATCGTACTACGCAGAACCTACTAGAACATCCTAAGTAAAACCTAGACCATATTTTATAGCACACCTGCTAAAGGTATGCTATGCGGTATGGTTCTAAAAAAACAAATCACATAGTTGTTTATACGCGTTACCTATAAAGCAATTATTTCAAATGACTACACAATATTAGGTTAGACTGAAATATACCATTCAATCTAGATTATTTCAGTTTTGTTTTCTATAAGTGTTCACCATTACCTGAACAAGTATGTTGTATCCTGAACAAGTGGTTATCTGAACTCGTTGGCCGATAGCGCTGTAGTTCCTACGATGGTCGATGACACGCGGAGGTGCCGTCGGTTAGTCACGCCACTGTCGCTGACTTTAGCTTTGGAAACTCTTGAATTATCTTATCTTGCTTTATTGTCTGTGGGGCGTAGTTTTAGCGGCCATGTCAGTGATTGTCAAGCTTTCGGATTTCATAGATTTTGTTATCGAGTCTAGGATATATTCAAAACAAGCGGTATTAGGTATTTCTATGAATTCTATAAATTAGAACGTTCAGTCATATTTAAATATAATCTAGTATTTGATTTAAGTGTATTAGAAGTTTCATTGCTCTCATTACTCGACCGAATATATTTAATAACTTCTCCCTTTTAGAATGGTTGCATGGTGTCTCATCATGCAACATATAAATATTGTCATATATACAATTTGTATACACTACAGTCGAGTTCTATGTGATTCGCTTGAAATACGCCGCGATAGGGGTTACTAGAACTTGATATACTTAATGAATTCATTTTAATACAATACTTTAAATATAAAAAAATAAACAATACACTTACTTATAGCTATGTAGTATGTAGTGTAATATATAACAAACCCTAATAATTAAATGCAGAGCCCTTTATGCAATTATCGCAACATTTGAAGACCCGCTTGCACTTCAAGATGCAGCGCGGCTTCATATCTATTATTTCCCTTATCAGCCCTTCGTCCGCATTTCCTTCCAACAATGGATCAAATTTTTTCTCCATAAAGCGCGACGGATCACCCGTCACCGTACACCCGTCGCGTCGCGTCGCGAGCATAAGCTTTGTATCCATAGCCAGCTACGCTATAACAAAGCGATTCTATATATTGCTACAAATTACTTTAAATTTGTAATTTAATATGAATTGCATTTAGATTGTTTTATAATTTAGCGATGTATGTCTTATGATATCATTAAACTTATAATAATAAAATGATGTATGATGTATGTAAAATGGTGTATATATAACTATAAAACATCATTTAATACTTAGGAAGTGTTGGACGCATGCAACGGTTGTGCATATTAGAATGTGAAAAACAGAGTGTCTCGAAACTCCTCCACTATACGTATATACTGTAATTATAAAAATAAAGGTTTGGTTAATTGTAAAAATAAAGGTTTGAAATACATACAATGTATTCGACCATAGTGAGTAGAACCGTATATTAAGCCATGATCGAGGTGTGCGTGCCGCGACCGTATACTCGTGGGAACACTTCCTGGCAAGGGTTGAGGCTGCACCACGTACATGTACTTTGTGCGACGCTTCTCACGATAGCGCATCTCTACTTATGTGCATCCCTAAATTACAGTAGATCTTGTAATAATAATTTAATTAATTAATTTTTACTTTTGTAGTTTCACCTAATGTGCCCTGTAAACTGTTTACGTTATTGACTTTAAAGAAAGCTTCTATTTTCTATAAACTGTGATCTCACTCTACAAGAGATAAGTTTGAAACTATGTATGTGTATATTAACTCAAAAAACAGTATTTTTATATAAAGCTAAATAAATAAAGCTTACTTCATTAACAAAACAAATGACGGAGGTTCATCGATAAGGAGGAATATTGATGGGGGAGATAACATTAGCTCTTTGTTTGTTGTTAAACGAAAACACGACGTCTCTCGAGCATTAAGGAAGGCGATTTTAAATTCGCCAAATATAATAAAAATTGTATAATATATACTCATTGTAAAATATGTATATATGTTAACAAGTTAAGTTAGAGCACGTAAAATGATAATTAGCTATACCAAAAGTAGTAGTGTGTAGTCTGATACAAATATACCAACAGATATACAGATCTTGTATGTTGTGAAGAAAAACTTTGTGTGACTAATTAACTTTAAGTGCAATTACTGTTATATATAACATTCGTATATAATAATATTAATATCCCTAAACATTAAATCGAAATTATGCCGTAAAAGAAAAAAAAAATAAAAAGTGCCAGCGGCTTACGATTTCGTGAGAGATTCTCATTCTGATAACACAATTCAGTGTTAATTGCACCCTTCATTCGAAATTTCGGAGATTATGCATGCATGCGTGCGGGGAGGGAGGCGTAAAGTTATTGAAACAGTGCTGCGGTATACCCATTGAATAGGTAAATGCTTTTTTGTTTTGGCTAAGAAAATATTCAATATTTTTTTCATGTTTAAATCTATATCTGGAACTTGACTCACTTTTGTATATATTTTTTATAATCACGGTACAGACAGTTACGATATTATATTTTGTCTCAATAATATGAATTAATTTGCAAAATCGTGAAATATTAGCGAAGCACGTGCAAATAAGGTATGTGTACAGAAAGACGTATGGGTGTAAATACCATAAATGTATATGCCTTAAAGTGAGAACAAGCAATCAGCAGTGACACGAGGTACTGCTGATAAGGAATCACGGACGCTGATAAGAACCTAACTAGTTACGTAAGCGATAGCTTTCCACAAATGACGTTTTGATAACGTTAGAGTATTTAAGTTGGAAATTTCAACCTAGTCACTATCTAGTGTAATAGTTGTTAATTATTTATTTGTCTTATTGTATTTGATTTAGTAACAATAGATAGATTACAAGATATTTACAATTACGTATATTATAAAGCTGCAAAATTTAATAATCGCGCCAATCTCAAGAACCACAGATTCAAGATTTGATTCACAGAACAGTTGTTTTTGGTTTTAAAAAATTTTTTTACAATTTTTACTTAAATACACATGATTCTATGATTTTGAATATTAAGAAAGGTACGATTGAGACACCGACATTGTATACCGTAATACAAAACGTACTCTTTAAGTAGTATTCTCTATATAATTTGCTGCATACACCGCAAAACGTAGGGAATCGGTAAAAAACAAGCAAAGCTCGTGATTCGGTTGCCAAAGCTCGTTATTGGATCAAATATACATGATGATACGCATTGGGCGTGATCTTTAATGAGACGAGTCGTCGTCGTACACATCGAAACATATAATTACATCTAACTGTAGTGTACCGCCGCGCCGTCGGCCGGGTCGTCGGTAAAGGAGGGAAATCTTCAAGCTGGGCCGCGTTTCAGAGATCATTATGTATGCTAATGGCCCTCGTTGGCCCTGAGCCGCTGTTTCTCGCCGACACAAGAAACGGCTCGAGTGCGACGTTTTAACCGAATACGTGCTAGATAAGGTATGGTATAGTATGGTATGGTATGGTATGGTATGGTATAGTATGGTATGGTATGGTATGGTATGGTAGTAGGTGCTAATTTTTTACCGTTACAATGTTAAACGTCTAATTTTTTGGTTTTATATCGAATTTTATTGTATTTTAGATTGTTGTAGATATCCATTATCTCTAAGTAAATTCGTTATTTAGCTTCTTGTTACTATCACGTGGTGTATCTCATGCCGCATTATGTCTATGTAGAGCAAAGAAATTCATATAATAAATTCCCTCAAGTGAGAATCAAGCCCAATACTATCGAATTTACAATCAAATGACGACTATCGACTGCCGACTGCCAACAGCGTCACAATGACTTATATTATTAATTTTCTCATAGATTAATGTTTATTATGGCTTAAGTTCTTTATGATTTGAACTTAGATCTTTATATTTTTGTGATTGTATAATAACAAGTAATATATATAATTTTATTTTATTTTCCATTTTTATAATTACATTACATCATATAATTTTCCAATTAATAATGGGGATTTTTTAGATATTGTATATTACATAGTTGCAACTTATTAAGTAGCATTATTAAATGAAGCTCTTTCAATGTTATAAAGAACGCAATGTGAAAGTGTACTGTATAGCATTAACTTTAGGTTCGTGTCGTGGGGCCCGCTAATTGTATCCGACTCAACGACCGTAATCGAAACTCGAACACGTTTCAAACGCACATCTGCGGGTTAATGTTGCGGATAGTATGAAGCGTTCGATATTCTTTTACTTCACGCATCAAGCGGGTTTGGGAGAGAAATAATGAGTTCAGAATCGAAGCGACGACTATCGAGTTTAATTAAAGTCGAATAATTCCTAAATAAGACAATATGACGTCGTAATTTTCTTCAGGTGGCTTCCAGCGCAATAAATTTTGATTTAAAAGTTAAATATTTATGTACTTATTTATTGAATTTGTTAAAATTTATACCAAATAACCACAATTTGTTCAACTCTCACAGTCATATCTACCGATATCGGAAATCGACCGACCAACAACGGTTATTTCTTAGTAAAACCAATGCGGCAGTTCGGCTATAGCGCATGCATTTCACACGCGGCTGGCTGGAGCCGACTCGCCTATCTATAAGACTATACCTGACGTTGACGCTCGCGATCTTATTACCGTCGGGAAAAAAAAAACAAAGGAAGGCGGCAGCGGCCTCGGAGATTTATGGGGGCGCCACGTTGAGCTTTACGCACACTAGCGTTGGTGAAGACAGCTTTTTGTCGCTTGTGTGGGTGCCCGGGGGAAGTGAGCTTTTTGGATGACTTGGTTATAATCTGCTGGCGAATTGTGCTTGACGGTGATAGGATATGGTTGAAACTTGGGAGGATGATGCGTCGTTATATTCATACCTTTAGAAAGATAGATAAAAGTTTTAGCTAATTATAAATCTCTTATTAATATAATAGAGTGTTGTTAAAATATTTTTTCTTTGCAAGCGTAAGTGTAGTCATTTTATGACCGTTCATAATTACTTTGACGTAAACTTCAGTCTCTATGCATACATACTTACGTATGCCTTAAACAGTTGGTTAAATTAAAAAAAAGAATAAGTACAGTACACAAATAATACATAAATAATTATAATTAATTCAAATATAAAAATTGACTATCGTGACATACTTGAGTATATATATGACAAAAAAATCACATATGTGTAGTTGATCAATGATCATAATATATAACGATTGTGAATTGAAATCTCAGTTGTTTATATTTATAACTATAATACGTTTGCTGGTCTATTGTATGTTTTTTTTTATGACTTTAAAGTGCAAAATGTGTCTTTGGCTACAAAACAGGAAATATTCATCAAGAGCAAGAAAAAAAAGAACAAATAGAATAAGTTGAGTTAAGCACGCTATGGTCTCTAATGGCATCTAAAAAAATCGTAACTATAGTACCGCGGGCCTTTCCACACGGCTTCCAGGAAACGCGATCCGGGTCCGACCCAAAGATACTAAGATGCTGACCGTGCGTACTGATTGCCGTTATTAATAACGGCTAGTCTTCTCGAAGGTCACATTAAAGCCCACGTTGTGCTGTGCAAGTATAATTTTTGATGATTTCCTGTTGATCTGTTTGTTTTATAAATTTTATCTCCATCGGATATACTGTGTACATTATTCTTGATCTTGGAGTAAAGTGTAACTTAGCGGTTCCTTTGTCATTTTTGTTATTTGTTACACGTACATATATGTACATATATATTCATCAAGTAGGGTATATATGGTAGTAGTATAAGTATGCAACTTTTCATTCAGTAATACTGTGTTCATACATGTGTATTTATTAAACCTATTAAACTTAATTTATAATACGCTATTTATATAGGCTATAATATTTTAAGTAGCGACAAAATTTATATCCCACACTTGTTAGTTAACACGAAATGCCTTCTGATCCTACAAAATCAGAGAGGCCAGTTTATATAAAAGAATTATTCCACATACATGTACATACATAGGTATTACATATCTTCATACAGATAACACATGAAACTGCTATGAACTCAGCGCACACGATCGCAAGTCTTGATATTAAGGTTTCAGGAAGCGAACAGGGACACAGCTACGGTCGAATATTGATTGGACGACTATTAATAGGGCCACGAGTCCGCGTCCACGTTGCCTTTCCGGTGCCCATTTCACTAATTGCTCCGCATCGGACGCGATGCATGTCCTCGTTAAGTGCCGGCTAGTGGCACACTCGTTTTAGATAGGGTAATATTAGACGGACCTTGTATGTATGAAGGTGTATGTATGTATGTATGTATGTATGTATATATAAGTTATTTTCTTATGAAGGCATTAATTATATATTATCATTTACTCTGGTAATAAGATAAAGAGCAGTGTTCAGTTTGCCAGAACGCGGCAACGACGTGTTTCCTCTGACTACGCTGCCGTATCGATTCCGTATTGTTGATGCTAGAAGATTTTAGTATATATTGATACCATACCATATCTTCACGCTTTATACCTAGCGGGGTAGTCAGAAAGAACGGAGCGCCAAACGCTGCGGTCCCTGCATACCTCTTTCGCCTCTTCCACTGTCATTAACCTCTTCATACATGCTCACCGGGGCGTCCTCATGCTTTTTACGTGACCTTCTTCCAGTATCTTCGACACTGTGTTTTCGAAGGTCAACCGAGGTCTCCCCTTACCTCTCTTACCATTAGATTATAATCTATATTTCTAAAGAAATCGGAGTTTTTTTTTTTTCTAGCGGATACTACCAGGAACGTAAATCTAGTACATAACATTAAGTAAATTTCACAAATGATCCACAATAAATTTTAAGTAGCCAAGCAATCTTCTACGTTACATTCGTACAAAAACACCGACTAATTGCTTCACCGTTTGCGCTTATATAAAAATTTCCCGCGGGGAAACCTCAATTATTTGCGAATGATAAAAAGGTTTAATCTAAAGCGCTGCCTTATATGGACGTCTGTTAGATTAATGATAATAATTATTTAGATCGATTCCCGACTACGTGTAAAGATACGTGCGGGTTCTTTGGTATCTCCCTAAGTGTCATCAGGTGCGTTTTGGTATTTTTAACTAGGCTTTACAAACCGACAATGACGGCATAGTTTTTTTATAAAAGGCTGACTTTAGTCGTCTATATTTTCAATGGTGCTTATTAATAGAATATTCAATAGTAAAAATTATCGATAACTTCATATGTAAAAATAATAACTTAAATTGTATAAGTATATCAATATTTTACCCGTATTTGAAACCCATTTCAAATCGCGGTGGCTGTTTCATAGAGTAGAGGCAACAGACAAAGTAACTGAATGTGTGGATTTGTTTGAAAACAAATTCATAATAGTCCCACACATAACAGGGCAGGATAGATGGAACCGTAGGCTGAAACCTAGTGTTAATACACTCCGTTGTTCCTCGCTTTCCGCCTTTCGAGGCAATGCGTCTTGAGTGGCGGAACTCAACGCCGCGCTTTGCCTTGATGCCGAGTGGGAAACGGAACCACAGACCGTCGGGTTTGCAGGCAGACGCTGTGCCTCTGAGCCACGACGGTCCTTAGTACTTACAAAAAATACAATTAAAGTTTCTTATGACCTAGTAGAATACGTTACGTTATGATATGTATGTTACTTAAAAAAAAACAATAATAGTTAAATAAGAATTATCGTTATTTTCGCATCGTTGGTACAATAACCCCCTGTCCAAGGGTTGCAGGAAGTGTCATGCGGGCTGTCTGAGCACTGGATGCCAGGTGGTGTGCAACGTGCTTACACTATAAATGTCATATTAGATAAATGATAAAATGAAATTACTCCAACCATTTTCCTCATCTTGTTTGCTAGGAAGAGGAACTAACGCGAGTTCTTGAAGATTATTTTAATTAAAATATCCCATTTTTACGTATAATTTAACTTTCTCTTTGAAATTGTAAATATACAATTGACATTGTCAATGTGACATTTCCTTTACCTGTTTATTTTTTTTGTATACAATGTTGGTCTCGGTCCGACATAGAAATTATTTTGAAAGCTTTTATGTTTTTGCATTGATCTTCGTGTTTTTGACAGAGGTGTATAAAACTATTCACTTTGAGCTTGGGGTAAATTGTTTATAACTGCAATAACGGAATATAAACGGTGGGTAACAAAAGGTATTAAGTATAAGGTATATTTAATACCTTCGCTAAATTTGTCATTACACCTTTAAACTCGCCTAATAGGTACATACAAATACATGAAACATGTTACATGATAATTCTGGATACTTGTATACCCGTTTAGTAATTCTTTATTTATAGCACATATTTATTCCAGTGAGAAGAAATAAGCAGTAAGAGCTAATTACATTACATTTGAAAGTAGCATCGTACAAGGCAATGCAGTAATACCAAATGTGTTAACGAAGAATTTTTAGAGGCCCGACTGCGAAATGTCAGGGCGGCTAAATAATTAAGTCGCTTAAAGAGTAAACTACTTTAATATATGTTGTACTTAACCAACCACTTGTTGTACCGCTCATATGTACTAATTTATCTTTTGTCTACGTAAATGCCCATGTCAAATTTTATGGCCCGCCAATCGCTATACAAGGATACGACAATGATGCAGTCACTCACCCGCTCTCGGTATGGACGAATCGTTAATTAATCACAGGGCAAAGCCGCAAGCACATACCTATTTAAAACGTTCAATTAAACAAAACCTTAAGTTAATAACAATTAAATCAGATTAAATATATTTAAATATCATCTGTATGCTTTAAATGTAACAATTTAAGCGGATTATTATTTTTACGGATATTATTTTTGGCGCGACGCGGCGTCGAACACTGCAGTAGTCAGTATACCCGTGACTTCGGACGTTTCATTCAAAATGTGTAACGATGGCGAATATCGAAGATCTTATAGTATCTGTAGGCTATGATGATGATGATAATGACGACGACGTTTCTAAATAATTATTGTACATTGTACTCTTAGTTTGTCTTTGTGATGTTATTAAAATATATTATGGAGATTTTTAATAAATAAAAAAATCGTGTGTTTTTTGTCGTATCCAGACTTAAACGCGCATTATACAGAAGAAGCTATTAGAGATACTATTAGTACATTATAACCTATTATAATAAGCAAATATTATAATGAGATAAATACTTTAACTTGTCATTGTATACGTATCTACTGTGTAGAATATTTTACGAGTATCTTATACTTTCAAAGCTCATTTAGATTCGCCGATGTGAGACCAGAGAGGTGGTAATCGTCCATCTCGGTACAAGGGAAAGTCGTGCGTGACAAGCTTCTAGAAAGTTCGGTGTACAGTACACGGACAGACGGTTAATAGTAGACACTGACCTGTTGGGCTGTCACGCGGATGACGCGTGCGCGGCCATTGCTGACTCAATGCCGATCCTCCCGATCGTTTAAAATTGAAATGCACTTTTATTACGAGTAGGTAGGTATGGTGTAGGCAGGTTGTTGGGTACTACTGTTTAAGGATTTAGATGTGTTTTGTATGTAATATGTACATTTGTATGACATTTATAATGATTCAGTAAATCTATTTTATTTACCTTATACTTATATTGTTAGTTGTCATCTTCGTGACTCATTTTGTATGATGGACCTAGACCTATAACTTAGTTGTTTAGTTATTTATTTTCCAAGTTACCTAACCCAACTTACCTAAGGTAAGTGACCTTGATCTGTGACAGAACTCAACGCTGCAAAATATGTTGTATATAAATACATATGAAGAATGTTTGTACCTACTGGTTTTGAACTTACAATCGCTGTGTTTAGCCAAATACATACCAATTTCGCCGTAGAGCAATATTAACGACGCATTTCGTAATAAATACGTATGTTAACAAATCTAATGCTATAAAGCGATTGCATTTTAATTGGCATCTCGTCTCGCTATCGAGGTGGTCACGCGCGCGGTGGTATCTGCGCGTCACCGGCCGCGGGCGCGGGCGCGGGCGCGGTGACCTCGTGGCGCCCGCGCCCGCGCCCGCGTGTGTACTGTGCTGTGTGCACTACACCACACTACACTATACACTGTACGACCAATGCCCGTGCAATTACGTGCTAAGCCAAAAATATCACTTGCATATATACGAATTTGACTTTATTATATACATTAATTTGCAAGGTAATGATGAAAATTAATTTTGTTTTGGCTTTTAACTCCAAACATAGGGATAACTTCTTGTTCTACAGTGACATTTTCATTTGTTTTTCTTTTAGAATGGTATAGTTTGTTCCTAGAGAAAAAGTAGTTATAGTTTATATATACGTTATATAAATAGACTAGTCATTATTGTTATTATAATTGGTATTATTTATATGCCATTATGTTATAAAGGCCAAAGTGCGTGAACTTTCCGGGAAAGAGTGCAAAAACTAGAGTTCACAGTGGGTAACAGCGGGCAACGGTACACTGCAGTAAATAATTTAAATTTCAAATTAATCATTTAATTTACGGATGGGGCGTTACATAGTGGTATTGATTATTGAGACTTTATTAGCCAGACGGGGTGCAAGCCAGGGTTGCGTCATCGCACCGGCGGATATAGCTGCGATCGATCAACATCTTGTTTCCTTTTTTTTTGCTCGACGCGACATTGCGGTACGCAGCGCCAGCGCCACTCGTATAGGTTAATCTATTTCACTTTTGACTTGAAAAATTCATTGATTGATATTTTGCGATAGTTAATATAATATTTATATATGTAAAGGTATGTTTTACACAAATACTATTCGTACGTGTACTATTATATATATATATATATATATATATATATATATATATATATATATATATATATATATATATATATATATATATATATATATATATATATATATATATATATATATATATATATATATATATATATATATATATATATATATATATATATATATATATATATATATATATATATCCTTTCCTTCATCATTGAGGTAATTATAATATTTTTAATTACTTTTTTATAAAGAAATCGTAAAAATTCTCGAGTATATTCTTATGTTTACCAATCAGCTACTTGTATATGACGATTACAATTTATTTTTAAATCTTTACTGAGTACTTATATTATAAATCTGAAAGGTTCTCTGGATTTAACAGTTTTAATTGAAACATTACTTTTGTGCTAGATAGTCTTTTCATAAAGAGAGGCTGTAGCTTATATTTCATCCCGTACTTGGTTTCGATGTACCCCACCATACTTGTGATCAAGGCATCAAGGATGAAACAGAGAGAGAGAGAGAGAGAATTATTTCCAATCTACCAAGCCAACAATTGGAATTGACCACGAGTCTGCTGTTAAAAACTAGTATTTCGTATACTTATCAATTGTGAATATACCAATTGATTTAATAACTTTTTCTTTAATCGAATTTACAAATCTAACACTTCTAACCACGGTCGTCTCTCGAGGTCGACGTGACGTATTAATAAAGCGATAATAGCACATTACATACGCTTGAAAGTAACTCGATAAAGATTGTGTATGTGTATGTTTTAAGTTTTTATATAATTTTAAATTTAAACGTGAGTTTATTTATATTTTTTTATATTTAGTTTTAGTATCGTTTTTGTCAAATTAATTCACTGTTCGTTAAATGTTTAATTTATATAGAAAAAATAATTACCATCAACTTTGCGTTCTTGTTCGAAATGGGTCAGGGAAGTATTTATATTATTTTCCAGCTTTATCCCGCAGCAGCGTGTAGCCGTGTGTAGCAGGGTAGGCAGAGAGTATCTTGTTTTATTTTTTTTAATAATTTATGGAATTTATTATTAAGTAATTGTACTCAACGCCCTTTTCGTCTACCAGAACGGGGATGCAAAAATAATTAGTTTATACAATTATTTATTTAGCATTTTACACGCTGTTCGCACACGCATAATGTAACAGCTACCATGGTTCACTTGGGCATATAGTATGGCATAGCATGTGCTAAAGCACATCTGACATCGGCGGTAGCTTCCTGAAAGACTGACACTACTGACATTCCAATGACGATTAACTTTACTAACGAATAAATAGACGATTCAAAAGTCCTTGTAATGGCCTAATTGAACAAAGAATATTTTGATTGATTTTTTATTTTGACACGCGAGTCTCTGTGGAATGATTACAAATTATGAAAAGAAAATTAGTGTTTTCTCTTAAATATGTTTTATGGTGGTATGGTATAAAACCCATAATTTACCATTTTAAGCAAAAATACAGTATAACTTGAATTAAATAATATTTTTGTCAAAGCCAAGTTTCCATTCGATCCCACAAACGCTTGAGCTAGTCGATGATAGACCAGTCAGTCAGTCACCTTTTCTTTTATATATTTAGATGTTATTTATAATCTTATAGGCAGGTACATGAGTTGTGTCGATGTTAGGATAAGTATGTATGTGAAATATAAATATGTAGGTATCTTCTTTAATGTGCCGCGTTGAGTTCCGACACTCAACACGTAGTACCTTAAATTTGGGCTGAAATATGAGAACAGAGTGTTCTCGCTCTATTCTCTCCCTGCCCCGGCTTTTCCAGGATAAAAGTAAAAATAATATTTACATAAAAATTTTAGCGACATTGACCGCTGCACTATATCTATAAACAAAAATACATATGAAATTCAAGCAAAATCGAACCCAAATCATTATTTGCACAATCAAAAGTTTCTCACCTGCATCACGACGGTGTTAAAGATCTTATCGTGATAAATTCTGGGGGAAGTGTAAGCTAAGTTTAGCGGCGGCTGGCGATATCTTATAAAGTTTAACTCCGCGTCCGAATGTTCCGGCGACCTGGCTGGCGGGAGTCGAGTACGTGAGACCGCGGTAATAGGTATCAAGTTGGTTAAGTAAGAAGTTGGTTGCTTTTTGCAATATTTCTTTATTGGAGGGAATCGTTTATACGGATTGCCTTGTCTTGAGTTTTAACAATTTACAACACTTATTTTTATTCGTGTTTTTTGTTGTCATCTTTGCGCATCTTCTCCAAAATTGAGTGGAGGAACAGTGTCTTAACACTAAGTTCCCTCTACCTTGCTATACGTGCGACACACCGGGATGCTGGCTGACATTTTTTAATATCCCTTGGTGTCTATTTACCATCAATCTATAAGTAGTTACTTCGTTTTTTTTTTTTTATTTTTTTTAAATTTATACTTACTACAGACTAGTCTGCTCTTTTGTAACGTCTTTTTGTTTTTTATAGTAGTAAATAATTTTATTTAAATCGAAGAATCGGCTTAATTTTCAAACGACGACTGAAATTCCTTAAAAGACTTAAATAAAATAAGCATGTGTTGTTGTGTGTTAAACATATTTATAAAGCTACTTGTTTACTCGCTGCTAATTAAGTTACGCCGTACAACCTGGTTCTACCTAAGTCTTATTGATTATGCGATCATCTTCCTGTCGATAGGTCTGTATTCTTCATATACAAAAAAAAATGTAAATTCGCCTACTTTATTGAAAATTAGCGAAACCTTTGTTCCAAGCAACGTACCAACAAATTCTACCGCGTCGAATCCCAATTGTCTTTTGTTATCATCGGGGCCAGTCCCGGGGCGCCGCCCGCCGCCCGTTGCCCGCTGCCTGTACCTACCTAACTTAGTTGTAGTTGCCGAAAGACTGCTTAACTCAACAATCTGAATCTCCCGGGGATACGGACCTCAAACTTATTCCCGCTACCTATAACGTCTGCCGATGAATTATAGAGATGAGGAAATTTGTTTAACAAATCCTAATCACTTTGATACTTGTCCATACCGTCTTTATTGTAACGCATATAATTAATACACTAACATATATTATGACTTTTGTGTGTATCGAAAAACATATATTGATTTAAATCACTAAATGCAAATAAACGACCATAGTTTAAGAAATATTACAATATAAGTGAATTTCTCGATAGAAATGTATGTAGATCTCTCGATTCTCGAAGGCAGGACAAGGCGAGCCGTCGCGACGCGGTCCGCGCGGGCGTGAGTCATCAATCGCGAATCTAATGGCGGGCGGATATAAATAAACGCCGTTTGTCGCCACCTAAGGCACGTGTAACGAAAACCATTGACGTCCAACATTTGTTATGTTTCAATTACTTGTTCTGACATGCCAAGTTGTCAAATAACATTCTATTGTTTGTTCTTGAGCATCGCATTTTGTCCAAAATACAGCAGGGCGGGCTAGTGTTTCTAAAAAAAAATGAAAAGCATTCCTTTTTTTCTAGTTTAAATATTACATCACTACAGACTCTTGGTCTGCACCCTTTTCAACTCTCAACTTACAATTATTTCATTTTCTTATTCACCAATATTAATTATATTGTTATTGATATATGGAATCAACACTGATTATAAAAAACTGTTGCTATTTTTACATAATTTCTTTATTAATTGTTACATAGCCTATATCAAAGCGAGTTTATCAGAAATAATTACATTTACTATTTCACTATATTTACTTAGAAATGAACGTAACGTAACTGGTAAGAGATGTAAGGGAATACCTCATTTGAACTTTGGAAATACAGTATTGAAGATACTGGAGGAAGGTCAGGTTAATGAGAGTGGACAAGGCGAAAGAGATATGCAGGGACAACAGCGTTTAGCGCTTCTATATATATATATATATATATATATAGCATGCATATATATATATATATATATATATATATATATATATATATATATATATATATATATATATATATATATATATATATATATATGTGTTACGGATTTCACATTTCAATTATTTCTCATATGTAATATATATATGAATAGCTTCAATGTCAATCGGTTGATGATGATGAAATCAGCCAATTTACGTTGTAATTTTACTTATATAAGAATATTTAAAATTTTTATAGAAATAATTATCAATAGTATCACTACAACAGGGTATTTAAATCTTAAATCGCTAATAACTAACATTAGCTTGTATTAACTAGCTAGCCAGTTTCATTGCGATTGCATGGCTACCAAAATTACGCAATTTATTGCTATGTCCATATAAATGCACTGTTATAATCACACGAAGGGATCGATGAAGTTAGCATCATTTCAAAATTTTACTATATTAAATATATGTATGTATATATTAAGCATTCTACTTAAATAGTGTATTAATACCTAGTTACTAAAATTTGTTTTGCTTTTAAGCTAGAGGGCAGTTACTGGGTTCGATGCCCACTTGAGATGAACTATTGTCATTTCCCAGCCAGTGTCCAAAATTGAGACGGAAATAAAGAAGGGTCTTGACACTAAATTCTCCTGCCTACCCAGCTTTATTCCGAATAAAAATTGTAAGCAAACTCATAAAAATTGTTAACTAAATGTATATACATATATATGGATACATTACCGCGTTAAAATCTCAACTTTGATATTTACATCACAACATGCATCAATCTTATCTCAACAAGAATATACGCGACGCAACGCGGATATCTTTCGGATCGTCCATCATCAGCCATTTCTACTGTAAAGGTAATTGCCCTCTGCTAATTGTAAAAGCTTTTATTGTTTTGTATTATACACTAAATATTTAAATTTAGTAAGCTTAAATAGCTGAGTATCTTATCTGATGTGTTTTAAAACATCTGAACGCGCCTGTTACGGAGTGTCTTACAGACAACGCACAGCTGAAATTATGCAATATTGTAAACCTTGTTCCCACTAACATAAGATTTCCTGTAATTCTGACGGAAACGATAAAAACAAGATTTTAATTTTTCACGCAAATGAAATTGCGTGCTGTTACTCGTATATACATAAAATGACACAAACGACTGATAATTATAGATTTGCACGAGAATAATCACATGACCTAATTAAAAAGTCCCTAAGTAAAAGCTCTCATGTCATATAACACGGTAATATCCAGATATATCTCATAGAAATATAATATTTTAGTCCAAATTCCTCACTGACTGGTGCGCAAGCGCAACGGCCAGTGAGTCAGGGGCAGGGCACTCCCACGCCGTCGCCCCACGAGGCGATTGCCCCTCGCTTAATTACATGCGTATTCCGCGGGTTCCTGCTCGTGGACAATGGAGCTTTTGTCATCGATAAACTACTGTATCGTTAGATACTAATCCAATATGTTTTATGTATGTGTTTACGGTAAAATGGCCACCCAAAATATGGCCCTGGTTTATTTTACGTTATCATCGTAAGTATGTCACATGTTTCTATTTTATATTTCAACTATATAATTAATTAACTACTATGTAACATAATCTGTAAACGGAATAGTTGTTAGTTCGACCCCCTGTCGAGGAGCTGAATTATTGACATTTTCCTCCTCTGGTAAAAAGACAAAGCGCGGTGTTCAGTTCCGCCAATTAAAGCTATTTGATTAAGTTGAACTTCCTGCGTTTAAAAACATAGATGAACGTCGAAGTGACTTCATGTTATCTACGTGTTGATTGACCTTATCTATAAAATAGCGGACTGGACTGCACTCTCTGCTTGTATAAACTCAATTCTTACAGAAGCTTCTTTATTTTAATGGTTGTATATTCTGTTTAAAAATTAGGATATTTGTTATTTTGCGGTAATTCTAAATATTTTCTACTAAATTAAATTAAACCAAAAGTTCCATGTTCTGAAAAGAAAAAAATCTCCAATATTCCAGGCGCATGATAAGATATAAAATATACTTACTATAGTACATACTCAGAAATGAGAGTATCTATATATTGAAGACAAGTCTAAACATTAAAAATACTTTTCACGTGTGCTAAATGATTTTTAGTTATAAACGTATATTTTTTACATGTGTGCATACATAAAATTAACTCTTAGATGATAATATCATTAATTATAATTAACCATAGCTTAGAAGCCTTCATGGCGCAGCGGCACTCACGTGACATTCGATATTCACACTCGCTAAAAAGTGCAGGGTTTAATTTCTCGCAATATCTTCAAAATGTAAGAGAACACTGTCTCCCCTGCTATATGCGAGAAAAAGCGAGATGTTTTTTTTTTAAATATAATAGAGTTAACAAAAACACACACATAGCAAGTATTTATTTCACTCACAACATGCCATAGCGAAGTAGTTAGTTAGATAAGTAATGATCTTACAGTAGTTGCTAGTAATTCGCGTTCCAAGTTCCAGGAAGTTCGAGTTCCAGGTCGCGTTTCACATGACGTGGGTGGCAGAATTTGTCGTCGCGATGCGGTCAGTGTAAAAGTATCCGTTTTAACGTTTCCCCTCACAAAGAGCCGCTGCAACGCCGCAGCTGCGCCGTGTTTTTAACGTGGATTGCGAAAACACGGTGTAAGACATAAGAAATAGCGGGTGTGTCGTATTTAATTTGACTAGTATATATATATATATATATATATATATATATATATATATATATATATTATATATATATATATATATATATATATATATATATATATATATATATATATATATATATATATATATATATATATGATATAAATAAACTAGCTAAATATAACTATACGTTTTTAGCTATATATTTTTATACACACACATAATATCGTAAAATTAAAACGAATATTCATGGGTGGAGTATAAACAGCGTACAAACAGCTTTATCATTAATCAGTTATTTCTTCCAGACACTTGCCACTTTTGTGTTACGAGTCTCATAAGTCATCCTTAAAGTGTAAAAAATGCCAAAATTTTTAATTCTATACCCATACCCACCAGGTATATAGATTCTAAATTGCAATTTTTATTACTTAAGTTAAAAAATGTGAGCTTACATGTTTGTTCAAAGTTGAGAGTTTGTTGATATCAGTTGGTACTAACTGTACTAGAAATATTTTATCTTTTGAGAAATTAACGTAAATTATTTATGAATACAACGGCAAAATTAGTTTTTCACGTTCTGGTCGAAACAAATTAAATTTTACTGTGCTGTATCGTAAAATCTATGCGCGGAGTCTTAAGGCTTCACTATAATACCTATTCTACTTGCGGTAGTAACGTGTGATACATTGTTTACAGCGGGAGCCCAGCTGCGTTCAAAGGCATGGTTTTTAACGCAAATTGCGAATGTGGTATACGCGGGAGACTGGCGCGTATTAACATTATATGATATCTGTCAGATATGCTATTTCAACAATTTAAAACTATTATTTAAGTTAAATCTATATTAAACATATAATTTAAGTAAAAAAATATTAAATTAACTAAATACATATTAAATTAATGGTTTGTAGGAAGTAATTATTTCCTTATTTTGGGAAGCCATAACGCGGCGTTGAGTTCCGCTACTTGAATTTGTTTTTGCAGAATTAGGACAGAAAGGGGAGATCGGAGCGTGTTAAAACTATATTATTTCTATTTGTTTTGCTCAATGCAAAACAAAGTATATTTTGATTTCTTGTTAGATCATCAATCCTGTCAATAGTAGTTTCGTGTCGATATAATAATAATGACTTTTCCATATTAGTTGACGTTTTCAAAAAGATTTTGTATGAAAATATTAAAATAGTTTTGATTTTCGTATATGAGATTTCGAATATTTTGATATAAAATACAAGATATTCATAGGGTTATAATAAAATTTTGTCTTTTTGTAAAAATTACAGTAGTTTAAGTGTCATTAGCAAATCAAATGAACTTTTAATAAATGGTACTTGTATTGGTGTACATTAGCTTATTATTAGCCAATTTCTCGTTATTTGTTTAGTAAATGAACATCCAATTAAGATTAATCTAAACTAAATTTGTGAGGAATATATCGTGTCGAATACGGCTATTTATATAATTTAAAGTATTTCTCGGCCGATAAATCGCTACAACTTGAATAAATAAAAAAAATCCATGTGTTAAATGTAATAAAAAGTTATACTTAATCGCTATCTCTTAACCGCCTGCCCTACAAGCTAGGTGGTCGCGAAACGCTGACGTTGCTGCGCGCGCGCAGATACCGCGCTGACTCACGCGGAAAGGACAGGACGCGGACGCGACGAGAATTACGACTCAAATGTACACCGTATTAGTATCGCTTAGCAAACCTGCTTTGTGTTGCAATGTTTTCTTGTGAAGTTGGTTGGTTGATTGTTTCTGGCCGTCTGGTACAATATCTTGATTTTTGTGTGGTTTTAGATACTTATCTTATTTAGTGATTTTGTTATATATACAGTACAAATTTGACTAATCGGAATAATAGTAATTAGGCATTACTTTATTAGTAAATGAAGTAAAAACGAATATCCTATGCGGATATTCGTGTATGTATTGGATATATGCAGTAAACATTTTGTTTATGTTATCGTGTTTATTAAATAACACTTTTTAAGATGGATCAATATTTTAATAATGTGTACAACTTATGCTTCTTTTAAAATAATATATAATATACCTACTGGATAGCAAGCCCGGATGCACATTCTGCGTATATTTTTTTCAGCTTTAAGCTGTACACTTATTATACATAAAAAAAAATTAAATAATAATAATTAAACGTTCAATTTGTCTTTTACGGAGAAGTGAAAATAATCAATACTGACCCACTACCATTACATTCGCAGTCACACGCTGTCCTACTGCCACTGAGCCATGACGACCTCAGTAACATATAACCACTTTTCAAGGTACACCTAATAAATTTAAAACACAATAAATGTTGATCTCGACAATCGCTAAAACATGTCATCCCTTATAATAACATCTCACTTAACTGCTGAATGCTAAATAAACTCCACTCCAAACAAAAATAAGCTTTTATTACTTTTAATAAAGTTGAAACTTGTGTAAAATTCGTAGGGCTATGATAATAACAACAGGCCAAAGAAAAACCAGCGTAAAATGGCCTCCACGATCCTGTGTTTTTGTGTAAGTGGCAAAGTTTTCATGAAATGTTGAGGATCTGTTTGCGCTGGTCGATTTATTGAGTCGTGTCGGAAAGTTTTGCAGATATTGAAACGAATAGCTCCACCTGTTGAGCGGCGAGCTTTTGCTTGCAACTTTGTTAATGGTCGCTCCTATTTGCGGAATGGACGGGCGTTTGTTATACGTTTGCAACAAATTTAAATAACTATAATTGCTACTCAGTGCTGTTATTATAATAGTTTTTGTTTGAAGTTTCTATTGCGATGTGTTGTGAACTACGATACTGTCTAAGTATATGAAAGTGTTAGTTGCTAGTCAATTTTTGTATGATCTTGAATATATCAATTAGTCTGTATATATTTGAAAATATTATATACCGCCATTGGCTCTCTAAGCTGGCTTCAGCTGCTTGTACTCACAATTTTCAACTTAGCTAAATTAAGCATTGAGCATTATATCATAGAACAGACAGATGTCAGGTTAATTGTAAAATAATAATAATAATAATAATTCTTTATTGCACAAAAATATATATATATATATAACACTTCACAAACAGAATTATATGTGTATATTGTTATTTTAAAACATAAATGTGTTACGGAGTTAGGTACAAATAAAATATTAAAAGTTCTATGTGCGCTAATAAGTTCTAAGTATAAATATTAAGGGTTAAGGTTGAAGAATAGATTTTTCAGTTGTTTGGTTTTTCTCGTAAACAGAGAGTTATATAATGTAGAATTGAAGCTTAATTATAAAGATACAATATATATATATATATATATATATATATATATATATATATATATATATATATATATATATATATATATATATATATATATATATATATATATATATATATATATATATATATATATATATATATATATATATATATATATATATATATATTAATTGCTTGTGAATCAATAGGGATGTGCCTTAATGGATGTGTCTCGTTGAATCGTAGATAAAGTATGAATTTACGATTTTAAAATAGTGAACGTGGCGGGACTCGAGTCCGCGTCCCTTGGAAACAGACCAAGCGTAGTACGAGTACGTCGAAATTCATCGCTACGTTCGATTTATACGTTTCTCCTTATTTTTCTTTTCTTACAGTAAAAATTACTTTTTTAAAAATGGTAAAATATTGTTAAAGTTTTTATTTAACCCCCAAATCCTCTAAATATATTAATGGAAGAGAATCTAAGCTCATATAATAAGATTAAAAAAATATATAAAGATATGTATATAAATTACTTTTTACGTAAACATATAAACAATTATAAATAACAATGTCGACAAATATAGTCTTTCAGTTGTTTTCAAATTCTGTAGGACCCCTCGTGTGAAAAGAATGCTTTTTCGCTAATGTGTATCACTAGAAGAGTTTTCAGCTTCACACTTATCCTGCATTGGTATAACAGGGTAGACACCTAGTGTCCAGACACTCGTACTCCGTTTTCTGAACGAATTGTTGACCCCTAGCTAAAACGTGGATATTGTGTGGAAAAATAGTTTATTTCCACGAGTGATACTGAACCCACAACCGTTGCGTTTGTCAGACATGAGATGGCCTTAACGTGTTTATTACAGTTAATAACACCTTATGATACTGAGGTATATCATTTATCTATATATAGTCTCAATATCATTAAATATTTCCATATTTAAGTTTGATTGTTAACAACCCACGATCAGCTTAATCGATTGTATTAAAGACTGTAGTAATTGTTATTATGGAGTCGAGTGGAGAGAATTAAAGTTAGCCTATATTGGTACTTAAATTGAATAGTTATTTATACATCTGAAGAATAGGCAGTGAGTGTTTGGTGATATATTATGTAATCACCACAAACAATTCCTTGCAGAAATGGACACTGGCTAGTAAAACTTCTGGCATCCAAATAATCATAATATTCATAAGCATGTTTAAAAAAATATCTTTATATTGACTCAACAATCTATAGGTATTCCCTAAATACATGCAAAAATAAATAGATTAAAAGTAACTCCCGTCTCAGATTAAATCCCGATCAGAGAAGAACAAACAAACAATACTCTCAAACATCACAAGATCCAACAAAAACCGTTTTCGGAAATCGGACCCTTAATATATATATACTTAAACACTCTTATATATAACAATAGCTGAATCGATCGTTCTAGTCAAATCTCGTCGAAATTAGAGCGTGAATTCGTCTGTCCGTCCGTTTAATTTTGTGACGTAACGTAAACGGCAAGGCAAGCAAAGGGGCTTATTACGCTCGCCGGCGCTTTATGGCCGGACTCGGGTCGACGCGGGTTTTTTGTCGCGGCACGTTCTGACCACCCCCTGTACACCCCCGTCACGCTCAGAACAGGGGTGAGATCAGCTCAGGGTTGTGTCGTCGAGGTTTGTCGTCTTTGAATATATACCCATATAGTAATGTTGAATTGTAAGTTTGTGATGTGCTGTATGAGAGATCTCATTAAAAGATAATATTTTTAAAGAATCCCAGAACCTGATTATGTGAAAAGTTAGCTAAAAATAGTAATAAAATTTAAAAAAAAACTTTAATAATGTAAATTATTAAGAAAAATTGAGATTAGTAGTCTATGTAGAATAGGTTGTTATATTTTAAAAATAAACTGTCAAGATTCGAGATCTATTTAAAATCTAGACTGGCACCGAGTAGAGTTTTTAATAATCAACAAAGACTATTTTCATACGTAACCAATTTTATTGCTATATATACTTTTAATGCTCACAGATTAAAAAAAAAACTGAATTCACCGGTAAATGTTAAATTGTTACACGCGACATATGTACCAACCCTAATCCCAAAACATCGTAGCCTTCATTGTAATACCGCGCTCGAGGCCGCGTCGCGTTGCCATAACAACCACCCCGCCTACCTGCCCTCATTAATACGAGCTGGACCGGTCCACGCCGGACGCCTTGCCAGATAACAGACCATGCAACAGAAATCGACGCCTGAAAATTTTATCAGCTCGGCCACTTCATAGCTGGTCATTGTGCAGTCAGCTTTATACAAGAAACGTGCTGTGAGGACTTCTGGGATGTACTAGGATGTCCGAAATAGTTGACACTTTGTTATGTATTTATTTACATTGTTGTTAATAGGGATGAGATTGAGTTGTATTTTGCTTCCGATTGTCTAGATTGTATATTTCTAGATTATTTTGTCACTATCTCAAGTCTATCTCAAGTCTATCTCAAGTCTATCTCAAGTCTATCTCAAGTCTATCTCAAGTCTATCTCAAGCCTATCATTGTCAACAATGAATAATTGTAAATAACTATATAAAAAAAAAGGTCCCGCTGAGTTTCTTGCGCCGGTTCTTCTCAGGTCTGAGGCATTAACTTTAGTTTACAGGTAGTAATGTTTTTGACGTTCAAAAAATGAATCATGTATTCTTACTTTGAATAAAATTATTTGACTTTGACTTATATTATAGAGATATGTATTAAATCATTTATTCAATTTAACTGTTTGATGATAAGTTAAGAACTTAACTTATTTAAAGTTGAGTGTATAAAAGAGTAATATATTGACTGTTCTTTATTTTTATTTATTTTTTTTTTAGATTTTCCATACTACCGACTTTTTCGTCTGTAACTCTTTTGTTCAGTAAATAATAAAATAGATAATGTCAATAATTAAGTGAAATGTCTGTATACACGTGATGTGTATGTAATGTATATATTTAAATATGTAATTGTCGTTTCTATTTAAATATATATTATTATGGTAAACATAAAACAAATAAAAATAAAGAACAGTCAATATATTATATATATATATATATATATATATATATATATATATATATATATATATATATATATATATATATATATAAAAATATATATAATATAATTCATAAAACGCGTAATTTCGACCTTTATTTTATTACTAATTTAGATAGAACTAAAACTTAATTTAAGTAATTTTCGCTATATAACCCCCCTAGAGTTGCCAAGTGACATAGTAAACAGTGCGGCGGTGTACGAGTACTTGCTCTTGCATCCAGGGGCGATTTCCGCGAACTGCTTCTACGGTTCTACAGTATATTCTATAGATAGTTTGCAACCAGGTCATCCGATACACGATGTGTGTACGTACGTATGTATGTGTGTATGTGTGTATGCTCCTTGAGGGATTATTGCAGCGCTCCTATGACGTGCGCTACTGAAATACAGAGAAAGGGATTTCCAGCCAGTGGAATTATATTTGCAGGTAAATTAATTGATTTTGATTTCACTTGGTTGTGTTTGTATATACATACTAGTATATATATGTAATGTCAGTATGGTAGTACGTAATACATAGTTATTCATTGATTGTTATTATCTTTTGTCTTTGTTGTTGTTAATTTTTATATGCTATTGCTATATTTTGTATGCTTTATGCTTTATACATATAGTGTTCATTTTATCCTCCATGATTTTTTATGAGCCTATTGTGGAGCAGTGTGTGCGACTGTGAGGTCGCCAATTCGATCCCCACTTAGTATGAACTTGTTTCACAATTCATATATGTCAAACTCTTAGGAACACTTACTTCCATTTCATGGTTCGAATTTACGCCGTCTCTAATATTAAGCTGAATAAAACATTCTATATTGTTTATAAGAGTCAGGTACGGAGTGTCTTAACTAGTGTTGGCAGTGTTGGCAGAACTGTTGTGTTGGCAGTGTTGGCAGTGTTGGCAGGTAGGCAGGGGCAAGCTAGTGCTTGCCCCTGCCTACCCTGCTATATGCGGCAAGTAACGTAAAAAATTATTTTTATTAAATAAATGTCAAATATTTCAGAAGCAAATACAGTAAATAAATATTTTATTATTGTTTTATTATATTATTATATTTTACCGGATACATGAGAATTGATATTGTTTCCAGAACAGGATTTGAATCCCTATTTACCTATTATTTTATATGTACTGCAATAAGGAGAGTAGGGAATAAATTACATAAAGGTCTTCAATATGTGCCCAAAAACTATTTTTTTACTTTAAGAGTATTTTTTTTATTTATTTAAATATGACAACATTACAGACTCTTGGTTCGTACCCTTTGTAACTTAAAAAATATTTTGTGTTCTTATCAATATCAATAATACTTCTATTGATAATTTATATATAGAATTAATACTGATCGTTACAAATTGTATTTTTTACATTAGTTCTTCATTAATTGTTACAAAACAAACTATAAGTGTTGTAACCCACCTAACCCTCTGAGTAAAGGGTTTATGAAGAATTGTGTGTGTGTGTGTGCTATTTTTGATAAAAATCATACAAATACATATAAATATAAAATAAATGTATATACATAAATAACACAGCATTTATCTATATGTTAGGTACATAGTAAGTACTTGGTAAGCGAATGCAGACCAAAATTTCTCATTAATCTTTCATGCACTTTGCTTTAGGTTTCCGTTATCAAATAGAGCAGCAAATATCGCGTTGGCTCCTCGGAGGGAATTAGTAATTTGTACAAAGCTAATGGTAGCTGACCGAGGCTCGGAGCTATCGTCGCCGAGCAAACTGTGCCAGCCGTAGCCAGTTTATTTTGTTAGAACAGAATAAAAATGTAGGTAGGTATATAATTTACACTGCTTGTGTATTTTGATGTTGGTAATAACATTCTTGGTGATATTATGAAATCGCGACCTGCTTTTATTAAAAAGTTAAGTTTTCAAGTTGACCCATTTTTATTGCTTCAATTTTATTTCTCACTAGTGCTCGGATCGCGGCTTTGTTTACGTGAACTACTCAATTATGGCTATTATTTTATTTCTTGTTTTGACGGGTCTACATTGTGTATTGACATGCAGAATTAAAAGTTATTTAAAGAAATCTATTAAGAAAATTTTGTCAGATATAAATTTGATATAACAACTATCATAGATGGATGGTATATGGATACCATATTAGGTATACCTAATTATGGTTTCCACACACCTAATATGTTGTTCCATTCATTGATTAATCTCAAATCATTAATAATAATCGCCTACATCTAGTCCGAAAGCGACTAGCATCGGTTTGATGTTGCGGTACTTAGAGAGAATTAACAATTTGCTTGGAACTAATGGCAGCGACGCAATCGACGCCCCACTAAACTGAGGCTCTGGGGCTTATGACGTTCAAATGACAACTACTATACCAGCTCTAAGGAAATACTGTAGATTAACTAGTTTGTGTTCGTGACTTTGCTCGCATGGATAGCAATCTAGGTTGATATTAATCAAAAAGCTATGTCATTTGCCAGAAAAAAAAATTTAAAAGTATTTCAGTTTTTATTAGTTCGTTCGCTCGTTTGCTACTTTTTTTTAGTAAACGCAGAAAATATGATTCTTATGGCATATTATTGGAAACCTTTAGCATTCTCGCCTTTTCTCTATCGTAAAATGCACCTTTCGTATTAACCTTGATCTTAAATCACTCTGTCTGTCAGTGATAACCGCATTAAAATCCTTCGTGTACTTTGATAGAATGAACCGTATATAGAAGAAATCTTATTCTAGTTAGACAATAAAATTTTACCTTAATAAGTATGTACCAATGTTTTCTATATATAAATACGTGAAGCAAAATCTTTGGACTTTTTTATAAGAAAATTGCGCTGACGGACGAGCAAGAAATTTGGTAAACATATAGTTTGTATGTAGAAGTGCAGAATGTTAGTATTCTTCAATAACATTACTACCGTATGTTTAACAATATAACTTTTGTATAAAGTGACATACACGTTGCTATGGCAACGGTTATATAAATATAAATATGTACATACTATACCTTTGGACTTGTGTCGTCTTCCTAATAGTTAGCAATAACAAAAAACAAATACGCACGATGATGGAACGTGATTACTGGCGAATGGTAGCGCAACCATAGCAGATGTGGCGAGATGTACAATAAATATTGTTGAAAGTAAATAAGACTATTAAATTCGATAGGCTTATAAAGTTATCGATATCAGCAACTACTATATGCACTTTCTCTACAAGTGTAGATAGATATTGTTCTATATGTCCACGCCAAATCATATTCATTAACAAGATCAAGGCAACATATACATACATACATACAAACATATGTATATATATTAACTATTTTAACATGCTAGGTGCCTTTCATAAATCTTTTAAAGATATAAATGCCTACTCTCAAATGTATAGCTGAGGACTTCGTGGTGCATTGAGACAGTTTCTGACTGTAAACGCGACGGTGTGGGTTCGATATGTACTCGAGGAATGGATTATTAGCATTTCGCCGCTCCAGCAAAACGAATCCCTACTCTCGATACTTTAAATTGAGACGGAAACTGTAGAATGGAGTGTTTAGACACTAAGTTCATTCTGCTTAGCCCTCTATATGCTGGATACAGCGTGACTATGCATGATACTAAATTATAGTGGTAGGGTCAAACAAGCCGTCTGCGCGACGCTGACGTCATAACAAATGTAACCAGCTAACAATTTACAATTTGCCAATTTCGTAAATGGTATGCAGCAAGGCGTTATCGCTGCAGTCATTAGAGGATCAGAAATTGGCGAGACCGTCTGTGTCACGCTGAACAATCTCGCTCCCTGGAGGCTTAATGCGGCGGAGTGGCTCATGTTTTAGAAATGTTTTTACAATTAATCCATTCGATGTAGATTTATTGTGATTAAATTAATAAATAACAGCTTATATTATTATTAATATTTTTATTACTAAGAGGCCATCGTGTCATAGGAGTCACTCGGAGTAATGACGTATGTTGATATCTCCTCTTTGGTAGATAATGTGCGGGGTTGAGCCCCGGCATCTAACACGCATTGCATAGACGATGGGGAAAAAGTAGTGAACGTGTTACAACGTGAAAGTGTCTTAAGTTGTCTTATGCGGGAAAAAGTTGAAGATGAAATTTTTTTTCTAATGATAATCTAACACAGACACCCCATCGTGACTTAGTTGTTGCTGAGGTCACATTCGATAATTATGTGATAAATTTTGACTCGAGGATTTATATATATATATATATATATATATATATATATATATATATATATATATATATATATATATATATATATATATATATATATATATATATATATATATATATATATATATATATATATATATATTCGTTGTCTGGTTATCGCACGCACAGCCATACACGAAACCGGAGTGTTTTAACTCACTTCAGTTACTTACCGGGCAAAGATAAAAAAATAAGCCGAAATAACCGTTGCCTTACCTATTTGGACTTAAAAAAAATTAAATTCTCGATAATAATAATACTCGATAGCGTTGATGTCTTTTATGAATGAGGCTTGAAAAATATTTCTATAAGTAAAGTATGTATTGTTATGTACTTTGAAGTTTTATTTAAATATTGGATTATGTAAGGCGGCATCGAGTCCAGTAGACTGTCTGACTG
Source organism: Dione juno (assembly GCA_037127375.1). NCBI lineage: Eukaryota > Metazoa > Arthropoda > Insecta > Lepidoptera > Nymphalidae > Dione > Dione juno. Next base: position 7,687,500 of record JAXRJS010000067.1, read on the forward strand.
TAAATGCTGTGGTTGTGGGTTCGATGCTCACTCGAGGGAATTTTTTTTTTATTTATCCGCTCTAGTAGACAAAGAGCGACGTAGAATCTTGGTATTCAACACGCCATGTTTCGAACTCGGACAGAAAGCGCCGGAGTGTCTTAACATTAGGCTACTCTCTGCATGAGATTGGAAGAATAAAATTATTTATAATTAAAACACAAATTGAAAATTCCATAGAATTATTGAATTCTGTATAATTGTTACCAATGGATATGATGAATATTTAGTTACTGTCTGTAGGATACTGTCCTGCTTGCATTTTGTATAAGTTATTCCACAAAAAAAGGGAAAGAAAGTTTTACAAAGACCAGAGCACGTGTCAATCTCGGAACATCTGTAAGCATAACCGTCGATCACACAATAACTATTTATTCTGTATTAGTTCTTATTCCGTGAACCGAAAGTCGATTATTCGGTGTAGATAATATTATGTAGCGGACATGTGCGCGTTCGTGATACATCTGCATTATAATATAATAAATTATACGTATACGATTTTAATGAATCGATGATTCAGCTACCAATAGAGCTGTAATATTCGATCCCGTTACGAAATTTAGGTATAAACTTTGATTTATGATAATATGAGCTTGCACCTCGTGATACCATTTTATAATGATCTCCAAGTTAGTTTAGATTTTTTTTAAACGAATGTATATATATAAACATGTCACATATAACATCTGTACATATATAGCTGAATCTAATAATTTAATTGTTCAGTTTTATTATTGTGTATTTGTGTATTATGTATACCGCATCCAGTAATATAGGCAAAGACCTAGTGTCAAGAAACCTTTTAGCCTTTTACCTTTTAGCTTTCTAAGCTCTAATTCGCATCGCCACACCTTGTCTAATTAAAGCTTAGAAATATTAAACTTTCCCGAGTCGGATTTGAACCCACAATCACTTATAGCTTACAGTAAAATGCTGCCTCTTTGCCCAATTTTTTTCTATAATTAAAATAGATATTGTTCTAGAAGCATTGAAATTCATAACTGACTTGACGTCATCTGTCAAATGCAAACTTCACCAGAAAAAAATTCTGGAAACGATATTATTTATATATTGTATGTAAAATAAAAAAAAAACAGTGCAACTCTATTTTGTAAAAAAATCTAGACTAAGTATTATTTATAATTTTATTTTATAAAAATTCGGTTAGATCATTTCTGTTGATGGACATGTAGATTTGCTAAAGTCTTGTTCTATTTAATAGTGTGGCGACGGATTGGAGCTTGTTATTGACAAAGGAATAAGGCCTTACTGATACTGTAGCTACTATTGTTTATAACGTTGAGTTGGCAACGTTTGTTGATAACAGATTACTTATCTTAAATATTTATACCATTTGTTAACTACGATTTTCGTACATTTATACGAAACTGTGAATGAGGTGAAAAGTTGTAGGTTTTCTTCGCTTTCCCCAAACCAACGGAAATGGTAGTTTTAAAGAAACAGAATCTCACCTTTAACTGGCGACATGTGTATGAGTATTTTAGTTGCTTCAATACGCTTTTATCAATAATATAAATTATTATTCGGAACTTACCAAGTCCTCCAGATAACCAATAATCCTCCAGATTATGAAAATAAAGTTTCTATTTAGAAAATGGCCAATGAATGTTCTTTAATAAGCTTTATTAAAAATTGTTTTAGTCGAAATGTAGACTCCAGCACAGAGTGGTTTTTTTATTTATACTTCAATATCTACATTAACTGATTGTAACATTTTTTTAACAACAATGAGTCAAACTAAATAAATTGAATAAATTTACTTAAATAAATGTAAATAAATTTACTTAACTTCAGAAACAAGCGTTAGTTAAGGATGAAAATAAAATATATTCCTAAGAGAATAACGTGTACAAAGTGTCCTAGACAAGTGAGTGACACATTTAGGAAAATTATTTACAAGCGCCTTTTATGTCTCTAGATATATTCAAAAATATATGCCCTATACATTTTTGTACACTTCTTCTATAAATATTGTCTAAGAATCGTTCTACCAGTGTCGAGAGGGTGATGCTTTACAAAAAAAAGAAAAGATGGCAATAACAAAATAAAAAAAATCAAATTTCATAGGAATTTTATCGTTGGTGTATAATTTACTCTACTTGATAAGTATAGGTACAGTGAAGCTTTAGATACTAAAGCTTCATTCACATATATTCACCAAGCGACTTGCAGATTCACCAACATATGTATATATACATACATATACATACGTAAACATGGAATAACGTCGTAGGTGCGGCCAAGAGGCTAGCGACTGGCAAGCAGTAGATTCGGCGTCGGCAATTGTCCGTCAGGGAGAGTAGGGTGGGGTAAGATGGCCACCGTAATTAATTGGCGCGACGCGGGGGCCGACCGCGGCGCGTCTAGCGCGGTATTGCGCCGCGTGTGCTGGTGCCATACATTTTGTGGGTTTGGGATAAAAAGTTTTGATTTATAATGGAATTTGGGGTTTTTTGTTGTGTTTGGTAGTTTTTTTTATATTAATAATATGGAAATTATTGGGAGATGTGAACTTTGTGTAATTTTTAAGTGATAAATATGACGGAGATGGAATTTTGCACATAATTTCAATTTGACTTTTTAATATAAGTAGTTAAACGTTATATTCATAATAATATAATCATTTTAATTATTTATTAGAGAGATTTTACATTACCAGTGTATATTCAATGACGAACATTGATTTTATACAGGTCATTTGTGTATAAATACATTTCACTGGACAACGCAGTTCTCTCTATCGTCTCCATAATTTGTTTTTGTTTTTTATCTTTTTCAATATGTAAATATATTTTCCATGTCCCATATGAATGCACAAAATTAATGGTCACAGTGACGTTGTCGACCAGCGATCCGACCGTAAACGTCTCACCCACATGCCGCGCGCCCGCTTGCCACTCGCCTCGCTACACATCTACGCTAATACCTACCGAAGCAACCAGCGATACCTGATCTCTGACTATGCATCTAACCCTCTGAAACCGAATACACTGAGAAGCTCAACTTACACTAGCCAGCTGCCGATACCGCACTATACCATAGTTTGGCGTAACTAGAACTCTAACCACGAGTCCGTTTCACCCCTCAGTCCTCTCTTAAGCAAGAACTGAGAGAAACGCGGGAGGTCAAGATATACTGGTACAGTAGCTCATACTTTGCGTTTGTGTGTGTGAGAAATGTTAGCGCTAGTGGACCTCGGCTCGCTTAAGCGTAAATTCTGTTGCGTAAGTCAGAAAAGATGTCTGGTTTTCGAGATAGGTCGCCCGGAGATATTGGAAGGAGCCTGCGGCTAGAAAGATTGTTATGTTACAGTTGCTTTACGATAAATGATGTAGCATTTGTACTGTGAAACTTTCTAAGAAATGTGGGTCATCTAGACTGCTTGACATCTGCTTGTACAAAGATATTTTTCAATTTAAGGCCCTAGCAAATGTTAGGGCGAATTCGGTGAATATTTAAATTGTTTTGAACTTGTCACGTGTTTCCGCAAAATTATCTGTAAGTAGAAAGTAGGTATTCAAAATGTAGTTAATTGGTTTCGATGAATAGTATTTATTGACTTTAGATTGTTAGACTATAACAAGAGCAAGCTTTGACTTTTATGCCAAGTAAAGCAATGTGATCCTAAAGGCATAACATGTTAATATACTCCCTATTACGTTTTATTAACACATAAATATACTTATAATAAAAAAAAATAAAAACAAAGACAAATGAAAATCGTAAAAATCAATTGTAAATCAGAAACTGTACACATTTTTTTACGTCTTCGAGCTTATTTATGTTAATTAAGTAGTCACAAAATCACGTTACTTTTCAAACGGCTCCTCTTCGTTCCACATAAACCTACGCGTTGTTACAGTGTATACGCTAAGAATGCTCCAGCAAGCACGCTCACTTGCATGCCTACTCTCCCTTTTACTGTGTAAAATTAATCATATGAAAAAAATCCTTGTGGCAAATTTGGTTAAACAAAATATGTTAAATTGATATATTATTTGTTTAATATAAATTGATTTGAATAAAACAAACGTTTAATATGAGGCTGGAGGAATATGAGGCTTACTATTTTAGAATACTTGAAGCCGCATTTAAGTCGGTTCAGTCGTTCATCAGATAAGCGTGCACAAACGCACACACAAATAGACAAAAAAATTAAAAATCATTGTCTTGTGTTCTATTACATAATTCAAAAATCATTTGTTTCTCAAAAAGCATCCTAATACAGACAGCAATCAGTTATATATATATATATATATATATATATATATATATATATATATATATATATATATATATATATATATATATATATATATATGTATATATATATATATATATATATATATATATATATATATATATATATATATATATATATATATATATATATATATATATATATATATATATATATATATATATGTATATATATATATATATATATATATATATATATATATATATATATATATATATATATATATATACGTTTTCCCACTAGGTTCTCTATCTACCTGGCGTTAAATAAAAATTGCGTAGATATAGTGAAACACTTCTCAACTTCGCCATTACAGTATAAGTCGGATATTATAAATTTAATTTAATTAAATTTTACGAATATAATTTTTTTTTGTTTTTTTTACCTAAATGTGAAAAGGCTATATCTAAGAAATCTATCTAGCTAAGGAAAAAGAAAGACTACAAGTGATCTTTTCCAGGCAAATGTATTTTTAGCATATCTCAAATAATAGATAGTTAACAAGTTTTAGTAGATTAACATTAGCTTAGTAATTACTGATTAAGTCAGTGTCAGTCTATTTAATGAAAAAAAAACACATTGAGTATCTAAATTATCTGTAATGAAGATAATATCACCATCGAACACGTTTCTCACTTTTTATTAGTAGGGAGTGCAGAGAAAGCTGTGGACTCGCGCCTCGGAGCAGATAAGGTGCCAAGTGCTAAAATAGCTGTTTGTTCCGCTGTAGCCCCTAACATCTGCCTTGCTTCATTTTGAGTTATTAGAATAATTTCTAACTGGAATGCAAAATATTATTTTATTATTTCGTATGTGATATGTATTAATAGTGGATAATTAATAATTCAGATCATTGAAGGTTCAGATTTGAAAACAATCAAAGTACTGCTACAGACTCAGACTCTTGGTCTGTATGTATGTATGTATATATATATATATATATATATATATATATATATATATATATATATATATATATATATATATATATATATATATATATATATAAGTATAGTAGTAACATTATATCAAAATATAAATAGGGAGACATTCAATAAAAAATTTACAATTAAACGTTAAATCTTTCAAATTGTTCTTAGTATGGATAAATCATAGCCAATATAAGGAGATCACACTCGAAGTATTAGTACATGTGCAATTCTTTCGAGTTTCAAGAGTAGTATATTCTCTTCCTCATTACGAGTCGAATTCCTGTCGGTCCGCTATAAACCGGGGTCCTAGCGCGCCGAATGTAAAATGGGACCCGTTTTATGTAGACGCCGCTTTGATGGCCTTTTAAACAGAACGGCTTGGACGTTATGGACCCGCTCACGTTCTCTAACTAGTGCATGTATGTATATGTCATATATGTATGCTTGTATGTATGTATGTATGTGTGTATATGTTATATATGTTAAAAAGTAAATACTGTTATATTCATATGAACAGAGATATTGTAGAATTTCTTGTCGGCTCCTCTCAGCAGAACTAACTGCCTTCGGAACCTTCGGAGCCTTCTGTTCATTCGACGATTCAAAAGTGCTTGCCAAAGTGTATTTGTATCAAGAATATTATTAATTTGAATTTTCATCGCAGTTACATACGATATGTTATGTTTGTGGGAAAAATTAAAAGAAGAAGAAAACATAGTGTTTTATAGGAGACTGTCGTAATCGTAATAAATAGTTTTATTAATTTTTATGTTAGCTCGCGGCTCTGTTATTGCAAGTTCAACTTCTCTCTTCATTTTAGTCTATTTCCTTACAATGGACACGTAGCTTCCTGTGTTATACACAAGTAAGGAGGTTTCATAACATATTGAGATACTTCATGGTTATAAACTGACTGAACTCTTAATAATCGAAACGGCATCATTTCAATGTTTTATATAAATTAATTTCAAGGGATTTCATCCTAAAGCTATGTAGGTTCCGCTTTTTAGACATTACTCACTGCGCCCATGCAGTGTTTTTTGTTCTATATATTATCCAAATAGAACAGCGACCGAGTGCGTATTCAAATGTATAATGTCTTTGTTTCGAATTTATATTTTTGGCTGAAATAGAGGTGAGTTATCTCGAAATACGAAATCGTATACACTGAATACGACGACTCAACACTTGGCACGCCGTTTCGCGCATAATCACGCCGCTAGCTTGAGTGATAAACGAGACAGCCGTGAGTTATGGCCCGGTGCCCGCAGGTCCAAGATACGATGCCGGGAAAAAAATATATCGCATTGAAAGCTAATTTATTCTTTTTAGAGCATATGATGATATTTTGGGATAGATTTGAAACTTTTTTATAAAAACTAAGTCAAACTAATCTTAGTACAAAATGACATAGGTTTTAATATAATTATTTAAATTAGCTTTTCGCTGTATCCCGCACATAGCAGGGTAGGCAGAGGGAACCGTAGGAACCTAGTTCCCCGCTAATAATTATTTATTTACCATAAATGTATTATATATTAGGCCAGAGGTTGCAAATTTGATCCTCGCTCAGGGTAATTATATATTTTCATTCATACATTTACATTTAACTGTGTACACTTAACTGTATTTAAGGTATATATGCCGAATACTGCGACATCTATACCAATAGTAACTTTCAAATTCATCAATAAATATATATAAGAAGTACATTTTTTCTGGATTATTTTTTACAAAAAGCACGGGCTAAAAAGGTTCTTATCCTAAAATATATATTGTATTATCTGTGGCAACCGTAAATCAGGTGGGACTCGATATGGCCTGAGAAATAGTTGTAAGGTCGAATTGCACTCATAAAGTTTACTTTTATGGACCCGCCCTAAAGGAGTATGGGGACATCTTTAACTTACTCACCGGATGTTTTTATTGTGAATTGTGATGTGGAAGAGCGGGAATTCTAAATTATTTGTTTACTGGCGCGCGACTTGCGACTGCTTTAGCGATGCCAAGCCTTTTCATCTCAGTATAATGTGTTTTGCTTATTCTGGAGATATAGTGTCTATAGTGCCTTGGCACAGCGTGTGACTGTTGGTTCGATTCCCGCTTGGAGGACTGGATTGTTTTCAAGACATAAAATTGTAGGTCGGTTAAAAGTCTCGATAATAGGTCAAGAAGCGTGAAACGGAATGTCTGTCTTGGTTTCCTCTACCTACATTGCGGAATACAATATGAACTTGAAAAAAAATGTGAAAAGAATTGTGTTTGTAAATATATATATATATATATATATATATATATATATATATATATATATATATATATATATATATATATATATATATTATATATATATATATATATATATATATATATATATATATATATATATATATATATATATATATATATATATATATATATATATATATATATATATATATATATATATATATATATATATATATATATATATATATATAAAATCGCAACTGAACGTCTCTGACATCAGCATTCCATAGCGTATTGTTTTATTATTATTATTTTTAAACTATATTTTATCTTTTCCTTATGTTTGTGAATTCTTCTTAAAGAATCAATATATTAAGAATTTATTGTATGGTGTTGTAAGTAACATGTGTAATATTGTCATTTTTCTGTTTTTGTAGTTTATATTTGTATAAATAGTTACATATCTATCTCTATTGTTGCATGCGGTATTTTTATTGTAATTACCACTCTATGTGAATCTAAATAAATAAACATATATATATATATATATATATATATATATATATATATATATATATATATATATATATATATATATATATATATATATATATATATATATAAAACATTTTTTCGTTTTAAATTGTTACATAGGTTGTTTATTTTAATATACATAATAAAACATATATCAAGATCGGTCTCAAACACTGTTATACATGTACGCAACCAATTGAAAATATAGCGTATATTTGAACTGAATTCTGACATTCAATTTGTAAGCGAAACTTTGGACAAATCTAAAAGGGATCTACATTGTGATCCGTCCGTTCACAAATGAATTGGCTTTCAGGCATCTTTGTTAATTTAATTGGGAATCTATTGTCTTTAGATGTTTATCGTGGACTTTATAGTGCTTCACTTTGCCCATGGAAACGAGAATTACGTTTGTCTTAGTGTATTATGTTTGTACTAAACGATTTAAATGGAAGTATTTTTTTGAAATTTGTAATGGTAACTTTAAATTACGGCTAAGTTTTAAAACTATATACACAATCTGCAATGAATTTAACAAATAAACCCTTCTCGGTTTTACTGTAAGCTTTTCATTACAATATGTTGATGTGTACGCAACGCGCTATCTGCCAGAGCAAACAAATACGAAGACGTCCCCATCTTTGGGTGCGGGTGGCGTCCCCCTCGCGTGTTATCCGCGACTAGTCTACCTGCTACACGCTAGGGGAGGTCCCTGTCGATAGCGGCGCTCGGTCAAAGTCACAGCAGCTAGATGTTTTGATGGGTACTCATCTTGTGTATGAAAATGGGGTTTTGGCCCGGGGGGAAACCCCTAACTACTGAGCCACAACCTCGCATGACCTCTCGGTATAGCTGAACTCCGTCTTCATAGTCGAATCCACTTTAGTGAGCTTTAAGGTATTGCTTCATTTAGTTATAATCTTAGTTCTACGATAGATTAGACACTTTACTTCTATTATAAATATGTTATTTAAATTGAAACACCGATATTTTATTAAACAAAGCAATAAATCTTCTACAAGGCCACGTATAGAATAGTGACGACGTAAATGTTAACGAAACGGGACATTATTTACGTGCCGGTTGGAATTTGAAATACAAAAGTGAGTTGTTAAAACTGTCCGAGGCTTTGTTTCAATAGCAACGCTCGTGGGGCGATTACATCAGGGGGAAAAAACGACAACGGAGCTGGAGCAGCGGCCGACTCGCCGCCTCCTCTGCCGATAACAAACAGTCCGGTGAAAAACCGCTCGCCGGCACCAAATCGATGTCCGAAGTGCTATATCAACTTTATCGTTTTGCGTCGTCCATAACTTGGCACCCTCCGAGCGCCGAAAGCCAGTAAGTATGTAAATTACGGTCGCGAGCGGCCGTTCTCGGGTGCCCACTTATCTATTCAAATTTCGCTCGGAGAGGAGAGGGGTTGCGTCGCCGGCCTTCGCTAATCAAAATCCGATCAGCCATTAAGTCCTCTCGCTATCTGCGCGTAGTTTACGAGCGGGAGGTGCGGGGGCACGATCACTTATTTACGTCGTGGGGCCGCTGAAAAACTACCCTCGAGGAGGCGCGCGGCTCCGGCTCGCAGCTACGCGTACGCGACGCGCCATAAACCCGACGCGGCTTTGTAATGAACCGTGCCGCGCTTTTTATGAGCTCGCCTTTAGCTGCCACCGCTCCGGATAAATTTAGCCGCCATCGGATTGGTATATAAGCTTTTATATACATTCGTGCGACCGTGAGGAATGAGACGAGTGCCGCGGTGCATTTTATAAAGTCGTCGCTTAAACACTTTTCGTTGGCTATATTTAACTGGGCGCGGAGGATCGCTAATAAATAAACAAATGATGCGAGGGTACGTACAGGTAGATGTCGGTATAGGTGTAGGTAGCGGCGTAGTGAAGTGTGAGACGCGTAGGTGGCGGGGTCTGTGTTATCGCTGACGGCCACGAATCGCGTGTATTTTTGCCGCGCGTAGGCAATACGCTGTGGTGATACACGCACCATAGAAACGCGATTTGAAAATTTTTTATTATATTATATTACATTATATTTTTACTATATTATATCTATAACGCTACTTTAAAATAATAACACATATAAATCAATATGAATGGTAACAACTCTTATTTATAATACTATTAATATCTACACATTTGTATATATTAATAATCATTTTATAAATTATATCAAATATTAAATACCCGAAGAAATGCTTTCAGATATACATTATATCTGACTATGAAATGTAACTATACCTTTTATATAGCATAATGAAGTGATATACCACTTGGCGTAATAAATGTACATACAGTACACCTATCTAAAGGGTATTTTAAAAAAAATAAATTATCTAAAAATATAAACTGTACTTCAACCGCTACGCCTTCCTTCTATGACAGTGTTCTTCCCTAGAGGAGTACGCTGTAGGCAATATATGGCATTATCGTATTTTTACCGAGATCGATGGGCCGCGTCGAACACCACCTGTGCTTTCACGTCTCGAAACATCTATCACGTCTTATATACTTCATCTGAAACTCTTACATATAATAAAATAATAAACTTAAATAGATACATACATATATGTATTTAGTATATAAAAACACTTGTTAAGTCTTTCAAAATTCAAACAATATGGAAACTTTTCGACTAGTATAAAAATTACAATTGCTTCGAGATTGATTATAATGTCTGTATAAAAAAGCAATTTACTTCAAATGTAGCAGTAGCATTGTTCACTAAAGTTATTGAAAATTATTTTTTAACTTAGTTTCTCTTAATTTGTCTTTCAATTTTAAAATATTAAATACTACTAAAGATATACTTAAGGAGATGCAATTATTAAAATTATTGATAATATTATTCTCGATTGGTAATTATCTCGATTGCGCGTACACAATCTGAGTTTAAAGGGTCAAGGTGAGTGTCAATTTTAAATGCAATTGCTCTAGTATGATTGTATCGCTGTTATCAAGAAAATTTAAAATTAAGTATTTAAATATTTTTACTTATGAATATGTATTATATATTTACGTAGCTTTTGTATAAGGCCGATAATGAGATTATTTTATATGGATAGCAGAATGCAAATTTCAATTCCTTCACATTATTTTGTCAATAAGCGATGGCCTTCCTTCCACCTAAACTCTTATGTGCTCTGTTTAAATAATATTATTCATCTAGTATATAGCCACTTTGCACAAAGACCTTACATTAATGAAGTAATAAAGTCAAAGTTAATGTCACAGACGAAACAAATTAAGCGGTGAAGTATGTACAAGAATAACCAATTAAAATATGCACAGAAATAGTCACCCTAGATTTAGGGACGATGAATGATTAATGCGAAACGATTTAGTAGGTAATAGATAGGAGTTTCGTCGACTTTGTAAATTTTAGAGATATCCGTAAGTATAGGTATGTACCTATATGTAGGTAAAGTTTAAAGTAGGAAGAAGACTTGTTATCTGTTTTTGAAGGTCCCGTTTTTTTTTTAGCTTCACGCTATACCCAATAAGGTAGGCATATGGAACCCAGTGTTAAGACACTACGTTTCCCGTTTTGCGCACTTCGAAATATAGCTTAAAAGCGTTAATAGCTTAAATTGCGGAAAAGCTTTTTATGTATCTTGAATTTTATATTTTATATAACACGTTGTTTCAAAAATGGCTTCTTGTTAAATTATAATTGAAACCGCATATTTTATTTTTATTTTTTAAGCCAAAATTACAGTGAACTAAAGCACTAATGAGTAAAACTAGAAATACCAAGAAATGGATGCTATTGTCTACTATGTCTAGCGAGTAGCGAGTAGCGACCCGCCTGTACCCGCGCCCGCGTCCGCGCCCGCGCGTCCACTTCGTCACGCCTCGACGACCGACATCTCGCGGTCGGTCGCCGTCCGCCATCCGTAATTCATCATTTATTTTAAAGGTTTCTGAATTTTAAGCAGATAGTTTATGCTATATGAGAAAACTCTAAAAAACAAAAACTAAAACTGCACTGTAAGAAGTATATATGTTCAACAATTATTTAATGTAAAGTTTTTAAATGGATGTAATGAGGATTATGTGGATGTTCCAATGTCAAGATGTTTCAAGGTAATTTCGTAAAATACACTTTAAAAGAATTAGAATTATATAGAATTTAAACGATTTCCCATATATTGATTAATATAGCTAGCTATGGTCTATGAAACAATATATTTTTAATAATTCTTTCAGCCTCACTTTGCACCCTGTTTGTAGTATATTTTTTTGAAATTCACTCCATTCCTCGTGTGTTGAATAGCGGAACTCAACGCTGCGATTTATGCAAACGCCAGAAAAAATACTAGATCGAGGATATAATTCATCCCCCATGGAAATCGAACCCGCAACCATCGCATTTGCAGTCACACGCTGTTTCACTGCATTACAAAGGCCTCGTTATTTTCATTGAATATGAGATCTATCCATGATTTCACGTTTATCCATTAGAAAAAAAAATGTTTCAGTTTTATATTTTTTTTATATTATAATTTGCACGTATATTTGCTCTTAACTGTTTTTTTTTTTTAAATTGGTTTCAATGGAAACCGATATTTTGATAGTTAGCGTGGCGCTGGGAGCTCTCGTGCCATGGCCGTATAGAGACTTGCGTGCTACTCGTAACTCCGCGTCGCAATATGTCTGACTCAGGATTGTCAATTTAGCGTTTTTTACGATTTTCATAACTTTAAATCAATATTATTATATCGTTACTTACGTATTTAGTGAAGAACAACAGAACGATCGTCTCTATATACATACCACCATCCACTTTTATATCATTTTTAGTTTATTTTGTCAAACTTTTGAAGCATTTCCGTCGTGGATGTAAAAATTCCACTACCTTGAATTTAAATTGAAATATATAGTGAGATGGCATAGGATCTTCATCTTGGTCGGTTTATTCATTACTGATGTGGTCTTACCCGTTCTCATATGTCTTGGTGGCGGAGCTGACTAGCTGCAGCCGAGGATACTTATGTCATATTTATAGCTTACAAGTCTAAATGTTTAATAATACAAGCAGTTTACATTGTTAGCGCTCCACTTTATTAAATGGATGCAAAAATGTTTAATTTACAAATTTAATTTCCTTAAAGTTTTGTGGCTATGAACAAATTGTGGACTTTTTTAATACGATTAATAGCTTATATTACATTTTTACCCGTCACATGTCCTTCGTTTTCTTTGAATCTCTAGAGAACCAAGTGTAAAGACACTCCATTCCCTCTAAAACTTATACAGAAAATACATATGTCATTTTACTAACGTAAAACTAGTGAGGCCGTCGTGGTGCAGCAGCAGAGCGTCTGATGGCATATGCAACGGTTGTTGGTTTGATTCCTACCCGGTGGAATGAATTATATTCATTTCCTCGATCTGGTAACAAGACATAGCGCGGCGTTAGGTTCCGCCACTCAACTCAAGCGGAGAACGAAGTGTCTAAACACTAGGTTTCCTCTACCTGCCCTGCTATATGCGAGATATAGCGTGAAGCTATTAATTTTTTTATTGTATGATACTAAGTTGGCAGCCCTGAAGCGCGGGCGCGTCCGGTCGCGTTATCGCCACGGAATCGTTGACACCGCGCCAGGCCGCGGAGGAATGACCGAGCGACGCTAATTGTCGCGTCACCTTCGCAAGGGCAAACCCCTCCCCCTGGGTAGGGGGACCACGGTCAAACACCCGAGTTTTTGCTATGCCTATGCCTGAGCCTGTGCCTGTGCCATGATGGACAGTGATGGCCAAAATAGGAACCTCGCTAATTGTAGATATAATTTTTATCAGTAGCTGATATGTTTTTGCTAGTAAATAGTGTATTTGAAGTTTGTAGAAGGATTACGATGATCTTAATAACTACCAGTAAATATAATAGCACGAACTAAACAGGTATCTTGTTTCTCAGCGATTTATATGTAAATTTAGATTTGAATGTTTCACATATTGCATACATATGGCCATCGTGACGCAGGGCGACAACGTCACTGTTACTGTTACTTGGGAGAATTTATTATTTTCATTTCTCTGTTAAGATAAACGGGATCTCGAATTCGGCCGGAGAGCGGAGAACGGAGTGTAACATGTTCTCCCTGCCGCCCTGCTCTAATACAATATAATATTTTATTCATTCAATTCATAATTCTAATACAATACAATACAATATTATAAAATAATAATAAAATGTGAAGCTGGCAAATTATATATGTATCTCATAGAGATGAATCCTAACATTAATTAAAACTGAAAGAGACTACGTCACTTATCGAAGCAACCATAGGAAATAATTTGAATATAAATATCAGTCGATAGAGATTTTATAGTACGACTACCACGTGGAGTTAACAGTACTGTGAAACGGTTTCTGCTTTTTGTTTTGACGATTTTTTTCCTTTAAACTATGGGACGGTGACTTATACTGTTAACTGGGTTGTTGGTTCATACACCCAGTATAGAAAAAAAACTTCATTTATCCATTATGGCAAAGACAAAGCGCAGAGTTGTGTTCCGCCATGTCTGAAAAACTAAGTAATGAAGTGTCTTAACACTAGATTCCCTTAGCTTACCACGCTATGCGGCGAATAATGTGAAACTGCTACATTAAATTAATGTGCATGTAGAAAACTCTATAAAATAATTAAATAATTTTGTGAAAATCAATTATCTACATATCTCCATATACTATCGAATTGTTGGCAATTTTGCCACAAACGTTTTTATTACATTATAAATATTTGTTTAAAGTATTAATTATTAGAATTTCGATGTAGTTTGAGGAGAACAATTGGCTTAGTGGTCAGAGCGCTTGGCTGGTTGTAAAAACGGGTGTGGGTTCTAATTCCCTAACGGTCTAACTTTTATACGTTTTATCAATCATATCATAATTTATATGTAATATTTCTTGTTACTTAATTTTCGTTAATAATATATATTTCTTGAATTTCACTTAAAATGTAATGTAAAATCTAGACCCAAAGGTAGTTTTCACGTTCACACTCAGATCAATCTTCATCGATTTTGCATATTGGCATATTAAGCAGATTCAATTTTAGAATTCTTATAGGTGGCACTTGATTTAAATTTATTTTATAGATAAAGTATAACCTTTTTGTATGACCCTTTTTATAAGGAATCATATCTGTTTGGACATATTTTTCCGTTTTAGCTTTATTGTATATTGTATATGTATATATAACTAACTTATAAATATAAATATAAATATTAGGCAAATAATTCAAAATTGCACAGATTTTGTTCAACATAAATCATTGGAAATTCCCGCCATTTCTTTTTTAGTATAAAATTTTTGTTGAATACATTCTCATATTATTCCATACAAAAAGTGCTGACCTTAAACTTGAAAACTAGAAAGTTTGCACCAAATATATTCAACAGCTGACTAGAGGAAATGTGTGTATGAAATAAAATATGATAAGCATATTTTAAACGGAATAACATCTTTTAAAAACAAAGATAACATATTTTAATCATATTAAAAACGGATATGCTAAAAGTAAGTTAATATAAGCGTATCTTAATCCGTAATGGCGTAGTGGCTAGAGCTCGTATTCGATCGAGGTAGTTTCGAGTCCAGCTACATTAAAAAAAATCTATGTTTTCTGAAATATTTTTTCTTTATTACAATGGTATAAATAAATTCAAAGTTGGTGAAATATTTAATATGTAAGTAGCATTGTTAATAAATAATTGCTGATATCTTTAAGTATCGATAAAATGTAGAAATCTCCTCACAGATATGTATATAAGTTGTATGTAGCTAGCGAGTTACAAGAATATATGGTTTAGTGGGTAGATGGCATCTAATGGGTACAGGTTCAAGTCCCGATGTGTCAATTATATGTGTTCACCAGTTTTAAGCTCCCTCCTTCATCTTATAATGATATTTGATTTAGCTAATGTGGATTGAATTGGCTTAATTTTAGTTAATTATATTCCAAAACAATAAAGCCCTGACCTTCAACCTCAATATAATAAAGTCACCCGCAGAATGTAGATAGCATTCAACAGTTGAAAAAAGTGAATGTTTTGATAACAATTCATTTTAAACTCCCGCCCTTTCGCTTTCATTCATGCCCATTGCCCAACTAAAACAAACTTTATTTCAATTTACACGAGTGTGTATCGTTGTGTCTTGTTGCTCTGCTTGTGTGCGTTGTGGCATAGATAAGAGAATAAACATTGAAGTATTATTTTTATTGCTTTCTGCCTAATATCAAACGATCGCTGAGAGGACGTATCATCTTATTTTTATTACAGTTTTAATATATTTAACATACATAATTTTTTTTATATGGATATATAGAATTCTTTTTTAAAATAAAATATATAAAAACATAAACTTTTTCGACGCCTTTGAATACAATAGCATTCGATAGCATATGGGGATATGTAGATATTCACAAAATGTTTCATAGAGTTTTCTATATGTACATTAATTTAATGTAGCAGTTTCACATTACTCGCCGCATAGCGTGGTAAGCTAAGGGAACCTACTGTTAAGACACTTCGTTACTCAGTTTTTCAGACATGGCGGAACTCAACTCCGCGCTCTGTCTTTGCCATAATGGATAAATTAAGGTTTTTTTTTCTATAGTGGGTGATTGAACTAACAATCACCCAGTTAACAGTCTAAGTCACCGTCCCATAGCTTAAAGGAAAAAAATCATTACGTACATACATACATACATACTTCCCCACGCTTATCCTTAGGTAGCCAGATAAAACGAAGTGTCAAACGGTCCCTACATATTTCTTTTGCCTCGTCCACTCTCATTATCTTAACGTCTTCATGCATGTCCTCCGAAAGGTCCTCTAACTTTTACGTCACCTTCCTTCCACCTTTCCTTTGGAGGAAAATCATTCTATTAATGTATTATTAAATCTATAAAGGTTACAAAAAATAGTCGTAGATTAGTTGTCGACAAGTAGTAGTAAATTAGTATTAGTAGTAAAGTAGTAGTAGTAAAGTAGTAGTAGTAGTAAAGTAGTAAATTATCATATATATTTTATTAACTTTTATTTAATATGATTAAAATTAAAACCAATGATACGAAAATGAATCGTTATTGTAAACGGTAATATCTACAACTTATCACAACATTTATAATCTTTACAATACGTAACATTAATACAAAATTAATTTAAGCATAAATAAAAAAAAATAAGTAATATGAAAAAATAAACAATAACATTTACTCTTTGAAAGCAGTCGCAAACATAAATATGTAGGAGGTATCGCCGCAGATAAACTTGTAAAAAGTTATGAATGAAACCGAGAGTGCCGTAGTAGAGTTGTAGACCTCCCCCTCCTCCCTCCACACCGAGCACACCCCCGCTCCTCCCCTCCCCCTCCCGATTTGTTTCATGCATTTAGTTTTATTACGTTTCAACATAATTTATGGCTCTGCGAGTTTGTCGGCGCTATGATTCCAATTCGTTTTATGTTTTATAAATTGTCTGTGATGGACTTACTGTCTTTTTATTTGATTAACTTTTTTCTTTTTTTTTTAATCTGTGTTACTTTTTATATTCGTCAAAGATAGCGTTTATTTTTTTATTTTTTGCTGTAGATTTATCTGTGCCAATGTTATTAGAATGTTTGGTCTAATATCCTTGCCAATTTCTTTCATTTATCTTTATCATGTTAGTTAATTTTAATTTAATAACAAACGATTCAATTTATAGTTCATAAAATAATTAAAAATGTCGCTAAATAAATAACCGAACATTTTACAGTAATAACTTCTATAATTACTTGTAAAGAACAAGGTTAAATATGATTTTATATACGCTTTTTTACACTAGTTATTCTAATACAAAATACGTGTTCGAAAAGCACTTCAAAATATTACGAAATGTTAATGAATTGTATTTACGAACGATTTGTGAGAGAAGATAAGCGTCTTATAAGGATCACATATTTCTTCATATATGTACTTGTACATATACAGAGGCCGTGGTGGTACAGCAGGATAGTGTCTGGCTATAAGCGCGAAGGTTTTGGGGTTCGATTTCCGCTCAAAAGAACGAACCATTTTTAATTCCTTGCTACAGCAATACAAAGCGTGAATATCTCAAAAAGACCGTAAGTGAAGAAACGGATTAAATATTTTTTCATCCAGCCATGTTTAGACCAATGAATGTTTACAACGAAACCGAACATTTTCACAACAGCTTGCATTTTTACTTTGATGATGTGCATATTTCATTTGATTCAATACACTTTCAAGCCAAATTAAACCGGCCACAGTGGAAACCAGGCTTCAAACGGAGGCTTATATAAACACTGCGTATATAGAGGCTCAGCAAGTAGGTCAACATACACACGTACACTTTGAACGTTCAAACGATATGCAAAGCTAAAGCTCTACATATAAAGATTGATTTCGCTTGCACTACGCCGTCAATATGTAGCTTTAGGTGCAAAATTCTTAGAGCAAGGAACATAAAGTGCATAATACTAGAAAATTGGGCCCGAAGGCCGCTGCGTTTTGTTTATTTACATGTACCGTGCAGTGGTGGTGGGAGTGGTGGTGGGAGTGGTGGTGGGCATTACGAGGAGGTAATTGTTGCTGATTAAAACATTTTGGTTTTCTTAGGAACGTAGATTGTGGATAAGATTTTGTAAAATCTTCTTTTGGAGCTTAGAAAGACTACTCTTAGTTTTTTTTTGGTTAACAAATTCGCTTCTGCTGTGGTGTACTTGATATATATTTGGTACTAATAATACTAATTTGGTACTAATATTTGGTACTAATACTCAGTTCTGCATGTTTTATAGAGGATTTGAAAAAATAAAAGAATTTACCATTGTCATTAGATCATTCATCATCAGAGTCATTGGCTTTCGCTGCTATTATTTTAAAAGTTTAAAATGAGACAAAAGTTGAACGCGGAGAATATATTATTTACTTCATTATCCTTTTTTTTTCTTAAATATGTGTGAAGAAATAATTAAAATGTTTTATAAAACACACATATTATAGTTAACCTCATTTAAAAACAGTTGTAGTATCTCAAAGTAACCCTGAGTTCAAACTTGAATATGCATTAGACGCTATGAACGCAGAAACTGATAGCTAAAGGCTCTAAATCAGGGAGAGGACTGGGCTTGGGGGACAGGTTATATATCCAGGTCCTCGATGTCACGGCTCCGTCCATTTTCACGGCGTTGCGGAGGATTTAGTGAGGGTGGAAGCGAGAAATATTGGTAACATTATGTTAAAAGATGTTTCTAAGATGTAGAGAAAGTGATATAGGTTGTTTTATAAAAGGATTCAGATTGAACGCTATTGCTTAAAATTTAGAAAATGCGTTTTCATTTATAGATTGTTGTATCTATATTTTGAACTTTTCTTTGGTTTTAGTTCTGATAATTATTTTTTATACATATATAATATTTTCGACCTTTTTCTAACCACTTTAGTATTTTTTACGACATTTTTAGTTTTTTCTCTAAGAAAGTTATTATTTATAGTGGACTATTAGATTATTATCTATACAAAATATATAGTATATAGGTATTTAGCATGAATTATTTCAGGTCAATGTATAAACATTTCAAACAAGAATTTATCTGAAGCACTATTTTTATACCTTACAGTAATAATTAATATGTTTCAACATATTAATACTTTAGTGTAATATCATTCTCCCATCTGTACTGAAATAATCATATTTTTGTTTACAAAAACATATTAAACCGCTAAGACCGCTACTATATCAGCTTCCATACCTAACGTCGTCATTAGGAAGCAGCGGTAAGCTCGCCTAGAGTGGAGTATTCGCGCTCCAATGCCGAAGCGTACGTACCTATATATACATATATATACGTACATATATGCATGTATACGGACATATACAGTGCATATACAGACCAATGGACCTCGATATATAGAGGATATGCACAACAGTGACAGTTTATTTATGATTTGTCCACGCTTTGTCTCACTGGAATATATATGCCTGTACATACATATATTGTATATCTATATAGCAATATTCCAAGAAGCAAATTGTTTCACCGTTCTGAACTAGACCGACGTTTGCTAATTTAATTATTCGTCTATGTATATACATAGATAACTAGGTAAGAGCTAGCTTTTATATGAGCACTTGTTGCTATTATTGAATGACGCAAATGAAGTAGAGATTTTTAACTCTATGGTTTGTTTGTTTACTAATATTATATATAAGGTAACAATTCGATATATATATATATATATATATATATATATATATATATATATATATATATATATATATATATATATATATATATATATATATATAAAGTATTAACAATAGCTTGGTATATAGTAAACAAGTGCGATTTGTACTCGCGCACCGAGGGTTCCGTACTTATTTCAAGATTTTATATATTTCGCTAACGAAATATTTGTTCTAATAATTATATAGTTGTTTGTTATATGCAACGGGCATACTAAATTTGTGAAAATTTCAGCTTTCTAGCTATTACTATTACGTTTATGATATACAACCTGGTGACAGACGGACAACGGATGCTTAGTAATAGTACCCTAAAAATAACATTAAAAGACTACAGATACACTTAAAGCTTTTATTAAGAAAAAAAGTCGAAAGTAAAAAAAAAAATTTAGCCTCATATTCATAAAGGGAATAAAATAAGCAGAAGCTAAGTAGCAGGGAGAGAGGTCATTTAAAGATTTATCTCAATTGCGCCATAATACGAATGATTACACGGCTGCCGGCAAAAGAGCATTGGTATCAAGGAATATGCGATTAATTCAATCGCACCGTAAGGTGAGGCGAAGGGAAAGCTGCAATATGCCTGACTCAGAACAAAGTTCGCCGTTGAAGTGGTACGGCTCTAGCTCGCTTTGTACAGGTACCATGAATTTCTACGATTTAAATTTTATCTAAATACTATATGTTTCGTAGTATATGTAGAGTTTAATATGTATATTACTTTTGAACATAGTAATATATTATAATGTGTTATATATTCTTTTCTTTCTATAGTTATATAGGTATGTATGTGTTCAATATATTTGTATAGGCTGGTATTTGTAACAAATTCACCTTACTTTGTAACAACTTTAAAAAAAAGGTATTTAAACAATAAAAAAAAGAACTAAATCGCTCCAATTGTTACTTATTCTATATACATTTATATATGATAGTAATAAACTATTTTGAATATATTTTGAATATGTTACCTTATATTTGAACTTATTAATGTAGTTCTTAATTATTTTTATTTTTTTCTTTATTTACGCAAGCCTTATTCCGCAGAGAAGATAGAGAGAGCATAGTGTCGAGTCACTCATTCCACTTTCCGTCCCAATTTCAGACACTGCGTCTTAAATATTCAAAATATTTTTAAAGTACGTTGATTGCATATTAGGTATTACCTGAACACGGACAACGATACGTCAATTAAAGGGAAGCTACAACTTTAATAGCAACTTTGAAGTTTATAAATAAACTATTTAAATTTATTAAAAACTTTATAAATGAATAAGATATTTTATTAAGATGCATCGATCGGTAGGTCATGACGTAGTCGCAACTTGCTTGTACAAGATCACACAAGTTTGACGTGAGTTCCGCACAAGCCACCTATAATTTCGATATCATCTCGGCGAAATGGATAGTGCAGTTTTTGTTTCACACATCCTGTAGTTTAAGAAGTAAATAGCCTTGGTACATGCTACTCGTTATTTTTTTTATTTTCCAATTAATTTAGAACAATTGCGTGCTGAGTTTTAATTGAAATGTTTATATTTAAAAAGTACAGGATCTTTTGGCGATCTTTGGAGTGGGTGGGTGTTCGTTCTTTAAGCTAACGGAAACCAAACTACGGAGTGATCTGACACTAATTTCTCTTTCGCACGTATATATTGTAATTTATAATTTTTAATCGCAAGCCGCTTTAGGAGAACCAATTTCAATTTCAATATTGCAATAGTGCAAATATCCACCTTAGATGCTAGTATTTCGTACTAAATACGCCTAATAACACTTCTAACGGACTCCATTTTAGACTAAGCCATTAGAAGGTGAGGTGGTTATATAACGTGTATGTGTTACATAAACTGAGCGGCGACCGCTCGGCCGTAGCGACCGAAATACGGGCACCTGACGCCCGCCCGCTCTGACAACGCACGCCCAGCATGTGGACGGGAGAGCGGGTTCCGAATTTTTTTATTGAGTATATATATTGACTTTATTTTTTTTTGTATAATATATTGTTTACTCAAGTTACACTAGCTGTATAACTTGAGTAAACAATATATTATACAAAAAAAAAATAAAGAAAAAATTTATCTGTAACGCATGACAAGCAGTAAGTGTTAAAGTGGTTTCAATTCAAACTATTGACATATTATGTATATAATATAGCCTTCGTCAATAAATGAGCTGTCAAACACACACACACGCACACACACACACACACACACGCACACACACACACACACACACACACACACACACACACACACACACACACACACACACACACACACACACACACACACCGACGAAATTAGAATAGAAATATTAAATATTTTTCAGTGAATTTTTATGTTCTAAATAATTCCAAACAACAAAGAAGACTTTAAATGTCTTAGTACTCGGTTCTGTATGCATTTCCTTAAAAAAATATAAATTAGATAAATAATCTAATATTTAAATAATAAATTGAAATCGCTTCACGCGTTAACATAGCCGAGGCGTAATTTAGCAACGGACCCGCACAAAGCCTGTCCGCTGCGGTCGCTCGTCTTACCAGCGATTGTGCTATATACCTTTCTACCGTTATACATGCATGTATACACATACTCATACAAACTATATACGTATACGTGTACGTATACACTATACAGTATGTTCTACATATAGATATAGTGTGTACGTGTGTACGACATGCTGACGTGCCGTGATAGGGGTTGCGATTCTGTTGACTTTGGAATATACTGTGGGTTTCTTTTGAATGACAGTAGCAATGTTTGATTCAAACGTCTTCTTCATTTGAATGGTAGATAGAGCATGTTATTGGTAAATATAATCATGATTATATCTAAGCTAATTAATTTATTAAAAAATAAATAACATGTATATTTTTCTTAAGATTCTCTATTATTATTTTATACTCACTTACTTCAATTTCATATTTTATCCTTAGCGGGGTTGTAAGGGAGAAAGGTGCTCCAATCTCTGTCTCTATATACCTCTTTTTACCTCGTCCATTTCTTCAGCACAACCTCTGTATACATTTTGTTGAGTGATATATCACTAACATTTCTCTCCTTATTTGGCAAAAATAACCGTTTTGCACAAATGTTGGTCAACCAATCAACCCTGTATTAGTTACTGTTGTTAGTACGGCCCTAAAGTTTTCTTGAAATTTAAAACTTTTGCTAGCTATGTGGTATTTTTCCACATTTCATGATTCTTTTTTATCAATTAGGTAACTAAATATATATACCTTGTAGTGTCCGACCGAAACTGATTTTTACGACTGAAACCGAAACCGAAAACGAATTTCGGCAAAGATCTCAGTTTTGGCCGAAACCGAAAACGAGACCAAAACTTCCTTAGAGGTATCATGTTTTCAGTCAGTTTTAATATTTTTCCTTAAATCACATAGTTTTAAAAATGCGTTAAATAATCACTTAAATACTTTTTCAAGTTGTTGCTTAATATCACAATTGGTTTAAGTAGGTATTTAATTTGAAGTGATACACAAAATCTATAAAATGGATACCTAGGTACCTTTGTACCTAAGTACCCACTCATTTCATTATAAGCGTGCTAATTTGCCAAAAGAAACAGTTATTTAACAATTATTTAACTGTACTACTGTACTTGGTTATATTGGTTATAATTATTAATTGAACGTTGGAGCTCCTAACTAATAAAATTACTTTAATAAAACATATAAAAAATTGAACACAGCGGGAGTTGACCACTACGCCAAACGTTCTTCCTCACGATGCATCGAAATTCTTATATGCTTTATACAACTTATTACTTTGTTAGCATCTCTGTAGGGAGGTTTTTAAAAACTTATGCTATACAGAGATTATTGCAAAGAACAATCATTTGGGAAGAGAGAATTCTATTTTTATTAAATATTTTAATGGTTTTAAAAACTGTTAATCCACACTAAGGATATAAAGAATATTAAAGGAAAACATAAAATTTATAACACAGCGGTTTTTATTTTTTATTTCCATGAGCCGCGAGTGCCAACTCCAGAATACTTTAAAAATCATTAAAGTATACCTAACTAATGCTTATTTACGCATAGCATTAGCGAATGAGTTAAAGTAGCCACAAAATTTTAAGATTATATTAACTTTGTTATATTAAATAATTTTTCGATGTTTACTACATACTCTAACTTATATTATATCACACGATAAAACTTACCTAATTTAAAACAAAACTTACAACAAACAAAACGCGTTGCGAATGCAAGTCACGACATGATTAGGAATTTACCACACCGATCATGACCGGGCACAGAGCGGCAACTGCTGAATGTAGTTCGGTTTCTGTCGTAGTTTAGGCTAGTTTGCCACCGAAACCGAAACTAAACCGAAACAATTTTTTTACCGAAACGAAACCGAAACCGAAGTTTCGGTCGGACACTAATATGCTGTTAAGACAGAACCCAGCTCTACACTTTGCCTTAGTTCGTCTGGAAAGGTATAATAAGTTAAACAAGTAAGCTTTTACTCACAATCTTTAGCTCGAGGAGCTTGAGGCCATCTGACGCAGTGTCACGGCGTTTGATTGTAAATTTTCAAAACCCACTCTGGGGAATGTAAGCTTTCGGTGACTTTAGATAAAATACTTGTATGTATATATCTCAAGTTTATATAATTATATATACAATTTAAAACAACACGAAATTGTCTCCATAACTCATATCTAATATATAAAATATAGAAGGAGCCGCACTAGTCATCACCGTATTTGAAGCTAGAAAGTATGCAACAACTAACATTGTCTTAGCAATTTTCCTAACCACCTTTCTATATCTTAAGAGAACGCCGTATCGTAAACTGGCATACTTCATTTATTCAGTATATGATACCTACATTGTTTGTGTAAGAGAGGTCATTAAATATTATCGAACTGTACAGTTACTGATTTCTAAGGTAAGGCTTCTCTTATGCGGACACAATTGTTATTAGATATTCTTGTTTAATATCGACGCCGTTGTGGCGTATTTATGGCTATTTATTGAAAACTATAGGAGTTAGTTTGAATCTAACTCGAAAAAATATATAAATGTATATGTATATATATATATATATATATATATATATATATATATATATATATATATATATATATATATATATATATATATATATATATATATATATATATATATATATATATATATATATATATATATATATATATATATATTTTATATTTTTAGCATCACGCTTTATTCCGCACATAGCAGGATAATCAGAAGGAACCTAGTGTTAAGACACCTCGTCGCATTTTGCGTTGTTTCCAGAGCGAACAAAATGAAAATTATACATTCTCCCTGAGTGGTAATCGAACCCTCAAATCGTTACGATTACAGGCAGACTTTGTGCCTCTGCGCCACAACCGTTTTTATATATGTTATATATGAATATTAATATTATTATTGTATATTATAATTATTAGTAGCTGCGCGGTCAATGGAAATAACTAAGGAGCTTTTCTGGATAAGTGGAATATCAAAAATACAACATATTTTTTTTTATTTGAACCAGGATTTAGTTCCTGAGATTCATCTGTTCGATCAAACCAAATCTCCAGCATTATAATATTAGTATAGATGCATATAGATGACCGCTAGTTGAAGGTTACGGGGATCACCATGACTTAACAAGTTCTTTGTATTCTATGAGTAAACGAAGCAAGGATCTGTAAAGATATCTTTGCAGATACGTATATATATATATATATATATATATATATATATATATATATATATATATATATATATATATATATATATATATATATATACATACATATATTACATACATTAATCACTATATACCAAGATATTCCTTTTCTGACTGACTGACTGACACACGACGCGCGGCCGAAATTACTGAGCGTAACGAGTAACGAGTAAAGTGCTTCGCTTTATCAGAAATCCAGCCAGTGTTTATTAACTTAAGAATAATAGCCCGAGAACATATCATATCGATTCGATTAAGCTCGATGACTCGGACACCATTGAATACTTTTATAATATGAATATTAAATGCATCCGCATATATTTTAAGAGATTGGATATGAAATGTGATCATGGCGTTACAAAACATATACTGTTTTGTGTATATATATATATATATATGTATTATGATTGTTTAAATTTAATTAGTATATGATACCCAGAGTTGGTAATTAGCGTTTATCTCATATTAAGTATTAGGTATTATCAGGGAATTATATATCCATTTTATTAGTGTCTGGGGTATGTCAAACGTATTTTGTTTAAAAAAACAATCACGCATTTACGCTTTATCCCGTGGTATAAGAACGGTATTTATATAGAAAACGTTCACTTTTTCGCCCGAACTTCCTTTTTTTTTTAAACATTTTCAATAAATGAAATTCATTTATGCTAATGATTTTTTAAGTGTTAATCCACGCTAAGCTTAGAAAAATGTTTAAAAGTCAATAAAATACTCGTATTTAATAAAAATAGCATTCTCCCTTGCCAAATTATTGTTCTTTGCTATAATCTTTGGGTAACGGAAATTTGTAAAAATGATGCTAACAATATAATAAGATGTATAAAGCATATAAGAATTTCGACGCAGCGTGAGGAAGAATGGATGGCTAAGTGGCCAGAGCGTTTGGGCGGTATCCATGAGGCGCGGGTTCAAATGCCGCTGCGTTTTAATTTCTGTATGAAATTCATTTCCTTGAGTGGTAATCGAACCCAGAACCATTGCGCGACGAGAGCATCTATTTAATAGCCATTTAATACTTTTACTATTCCTCTGTAAATAAAATTATCTAAAGCTATTTCATCCAAACTGTTTTCATATTGCATATACAATTTCATTACCGTCATTTGTTGACCATTAAAGATTTTAGTATTATAATATATAGTCATGCTATTTGAAAACGGTCATACTAGACTGTACCAGGAAGTGTCTTTAATATGTTAGTTAGATACAACAATAAAATTTTAAGTGTCTTAACACTACTTATTGCTAACTTATTTGCCTGAAATTAAACCGTTTTCAGGCAAATAAGTTAATAATAAGTAGAGTTAAGACACGTTTAAACGTTTTTTTTTTACTTACCGACTGGTGCTCTAACGTATTAGTACAACTGTAGAAGTATTTGGCCGCGGTTCAGCTCACATTCTCAAGCTGTACCCTCGTTAGGCAGGTGAGAGAACTTAATTGCGTCTATAGCTTGTTTTCGAAAGGTGTCCGCCTGTTTTATTGCCCCCGCGGTAATGAGCTTTCGTACCGAAAGAGTAAAGTGCCACAACTAATGGATATGTGGCAGCTTGTTTAGTTTAATTGACCAATGCTTTGTATTTATTGAATTACGTATGAGATAAATATTTTTTTTATTTGCATAGGTCATGTTACAAAAAGAAAAGTACCCAGAAGATATCATACAACATCAAGTATTGATGTGAAATTTCACGATTTTAAGTCTTTGGTTTATAAATATTTGTTTATATTTTAGTTATATAAAAAAAATGAAATTGAATTAAATTAGCTTCACGCTGTTGTCCGCAAATGGCAGGGTAGGCTGATGGAACCGTAGGAATCGTAGAAACCTAGTGTTAACACAGTCCGTTCCCCGCTTTTCACTTTTTGAGGCATTGCGTGTTGAGTGGTGGAACTCAACGCCGCGGCTTGCCTTGCTACCAGTTACCATTCATTGTCCTCGAGTGGGAATCGAACCCATAAACCGTCGCGTTTACAGGCAGAGACATATTATATTATTATATTCATATTTATTATACTATATATATTATATTATTATATTCATATTTAATTATTATTATTATTATTTGTAATTATAATAATAAGAAAAATAGTACATAAGTCTAAATAAAACATAAAATTTAAGTAATTTACTTGGTAATTAAGTTTTTTTGTATATGATTTAACATAGTACGTAATGTATAGGCTGCGTACAGGCTATCATAGTACCGTTCTTTGTTATCTGAGTGCATGTGTTTATTACCCCTTACACCGTCCATCTTACAACGTTGTTGGGTTTCATTTCCCTAAGTAAAATTTGTTGTTTATATTAAGCTCGCTTTAAGTTATAGCACTGTTTGCC
This sequence comes from Dione juno, assembly GCA_037127375.1. Lineage (NCBI taxonomy): Eukaryota > Metazoa > Arthropoda > Insecta > Lepidoptera > Nymphalidae > Dione > Dione juno. The sequence goes on from JAXRJS010000067.1 coordinate 7,715,894, forward strand.
CGCGGGTGAAACACGCTAATAAAGTGTTAGCGGGCTTAGATCGTTGATAGGCAAAGTGGTCATATGAAAAGACAATTTTTTAAATTTTCAAACCTTTTTTGCTTTTAGATTTGAACCCGTGACTCTTGAATCCATCCAGTAATCCAGTCAAATGATTACTATTTTACTTTTAACTTTTATTCTTGACCTCTTTGTAAGATGTTCATAAAGTCCTATGTAAAATTCTATTCTTATGCTAATAATTTTTTTTTATCTAAGTAGCTGTATAGTAGTATGTGTAATAAAATGCTTTACGCTATAATTAGCGCTGAGCCCACCATGTGCTCGTTGCATCATTATATTAAATTTATATAAAAATCTAATTGAGGCTCTAAACTGCAAATTATAATCAAAATGCAAAAAAATCTCAAGGGATCATAAAAGTATTGAGTTACAAAATTTTTAGTCGTAGACTTTCTTATATTATTAAAAAAAATTCATTCGTTTATTAATAATATTTTTTTATATGTTGCATTTATAATGAATAGTTTAAAAAAAAAAAAAATTATATTATTATTATTATTTACTAGCTCTTACTTGCGGTTTCACTCCCGTGCTCTAATTAATTACACGTAATTAAGAGCTGTGACTGACACATGACAAGTGCCTGAAGTAAATCTAATTGCATACTGTGAGTTACTGCGAAAGTATGAGCTATATGGCATATGGCTATCCTCGATATATGGACTAACCGATAAGAATAAAATAATCGTATTTGAGAAAAGCACGTTAATAAATTTTACAGCTTTATAATATTAGTATAGACTTTCGTGCATCATAAAAATCAAGAAAGTATACGAAAGCTTTCATTACTCTTTAGCTTAACTTATTCAAATATGCATATCCTGATCACTGGCCAATCTAATTTAAGGCCGTGCTATACCGTAATATACAGGCAGAGGTATGTAGGGACCGTAGCGTTTGGCGGTCCGTTCTCTCTGGCTACCCCCCTGACTGGCTAGATATAAAGCCTGCCATACATACTTCAGCCTTTATCCTTGTTTTTTTCTAAGCTCAGGAACTTACAACACTCTTTTCTGTTAATGTTACAATACATTTAATTTAGGATCAAGTCGCAAGAAAGCCAAATAAGCATTTCTTATCTAATAAGGTCGATACGTAACAACGGACCAATGGACATGATAAAACTAAAGCGGGAGGATGGAAGCAATTAAATAGAACAAAGGCGTCCTCACACCAACCCCGAGTATTGAAAGACCGACACTTCCGGACCCGCGACGTGAATTTCAATTTCGCAGCATCTCTCGCGTCTCATTACGGCATAAAGACGTGTCGCACAAAACTAAGTTTTCAGCCAGAATTTACATTATGAATGTTTTGGAATAAGTTTGCCTTCTTTTAAATGTGATTTTTGGTAAATTATTGATAGTGCGTTTTTTTTATTTTTTTTTATATTTCAAAGAGGTAACGTAAAATATTTTCTGAAAAATCGCCAAATAATGTTCCAAATAACGTTTGCCAGGACCATAAGTCCCTCATAGAAAACCAGGATATTTTTATATTACAGGATATTTTTTTTAACCAGGATATCAAAAATCGACCTTATAGATGAGATACCTAGTGACCTAATGTCTCTATTATCCGCCATTCGCTTGAACCGTCATATTGTGTGACGAGTGGTTGACTTAGAAATACATATAACATATTTCATTTCATTAATTCCATTCCGTAATCACAGTATATGTGTGAAACATATATAGGATAGCTAGCATTCACATGTTTTAATTATATGACGGTATTGATCAGCCGTATATAATAGAGCAAATATTTCAATAAACACAACTCTTGCCATAATAATAAATGCAAACAATTTTAGTATATAAAGCTCTAAATAGATTTATTTAAACTGATTGTTAAGTAATATTTTATCTAGACGGAATATAACGCAATATGTTGGATTAGGGTGGATTGCGGAGAACGGAGTGTCTTGACATAAAGTGCTCTCTGTTTACGCAGCAATATGGAGATTATAGAGTAAAGCTGAAAAAAATGATAATGAAAGGAAAGAAAGGGCATTTAACAATTTATTTATATTTAAGCTTAAACGTTGAATGCTTTCAAACCAATCTGTACCAAGCTTTAGTTGCGCTTTCAGTACACAGGTATTGTGCTTTACAGTCGTTCGTAGTGCGGTAATGACGTCATTTAGAGGCAGATCGCGAGCGCGCCGTCTATTCGCTTTAGTTTCTGCGAATTACGACCCAGATGCAGTAACATCAGTCGTGCCTAACTGGCTGTTGATCTGAATTATCATGCTGGTACATTAGCTGCTGTGCTGGTTGAGGATACAAGTTATGACATATTATTGCGGGTCTGGTGGAGACGATACAGTTTTGAATAACTTTAGAAGATCTTTTTTCTAGATTATTTGTGTTGCGACGCTTTGTTTAACTAAATACACTAGAGGACCCGTTGACGCGTGAAATACGCGTTACCATAGCAACGTATATGTTACTATATAAAAAAGTTATATTGTTAAACATATGGTAGTGTGTGTAATGTTATATTTATTGATTTAATATATTTTATATGCATTATTATTGAAAAATATTAGCGTTCTGCACTTCTCTTATACATAAACTATAAGTGTACCAAATTTCATACTCCTCCGTCCGCACAATTTTCGTACAAAGGGGTCCAAAGTTTTCGCTTTCCGTATTAATATATAGATTTGATTTTTTATTATGAAAATTGTGTTTTTTATTATAGGGTTCGAACTCACAGCTGTTGTGACTGTGTCCTTTAATTGAAATACTATAATAAAATCTATATACATATATAGAACATAAAACATAAAAATAAAATATTTATAATTAAGAATTGTACATATCGGTAGCGAGGAAGTGCCTTTCATCAAAACAATTGGCGCAGAACAGGTAAGAATCAGCACGCATTTACGAGTGTCGGCCAACGAGTTCACATGATAATAAATACATCGTAAATAAGGTTATTTTCTACGTGACGTCACGAGCTATTTCGCTGCACAAACTGAATTTTGGTGCTACGCTTAGTTCCTGGCCAATATCTTCGTTGTTTGATTTTGCGCACTCAGAGCGTAAAGTTCTTGTCAGCGCGCCTTTGTTTTAATACTCATTCTCGTTCCGTTTTGCAAGGAAAGTATAATGAAGGCAGTTTCTTGATATACTATATAATATATATTTATATGAGCTATTGTACTTGAATTTTGTAATTTGAATGAAAGAAAAAATTAATTGATCTCTGATCTGAGTATTGATTTCTTGGTTTTGTTTTATTTCAAGCCCCAAAAGCATCTGGCCAGTTAATTTGTTTAATAGATAAGCTAAAGTAAACTTAATAATTTAATTAAATTATTTCATAAACATTCGCTGATAATAAAATTCATTCAAAAATTCGTTACAATCTCGATATCGTGTCGTGGCTTTGCTTTCTGTACTTCTATTGTACTTCTGCGTCCGATGGATAACGGAGTGTCTTAGCACTAGGCCCCTTCGTCTATCCTGCTATATGCCGGATGTAGCGTAGGTAAAAAAACGGGAAAAATCATTGCTAACCCAGATTTTTTGACGAATTTTTACACACATTGCTTATTACACACACACAAAATATTTTTAGATTGAGGCAATATGCGCAAATAACATTCCTGTCTTTACAAAGTATAATAAAAATAATATAATTTGTTGTCTGCTCATAGCTAAGGTATGCACGAGTTTAATACATAAAAGATTTTTGCTTCCTCTAAAAAAGCCATTTGCTCTCGACTTTTTCTACTTTTATCAGTACATATGTACAATAAAGAATGTATGTACATCTCGAACGATCGCAAAATTTCGAGTAGAACTTTTTGAAGCTAACATTGCTGGGTTCGATGAATTTATCAAAGAGTTTTTGTATCGCTGTAGGCGCCCAAAGGATTTGAATAAAAATGCCAAGAGCTGCGAACGTGTCCGCCAACACCAGGTGTAAGGTAGGTCTAGATAGCGCGTAATATAGTAACTTTACATTAAAGATTTATCAAAATTTTATGATTTTCCATACATATAATAAGATATATCACGCTAACACTATGAGCATATATGAAGAAAAACTATATTAAAATTAATACATATATATGTACTCGTATGTAAATAGTATGAGACAAGTTATTGAATCGATGAAACATAGCTGATAAATGATATACTACATGTATATGTACATATATAATAAAGTATATATGTACATAGTAATAATATTTGTAACAGGTAGCTTCAGTTTACTCTTCCATCCACTTAATCTGAATCAATATCCGCTAAGCACGTACATTTTTAAACCGGATAGGTACTCGCTAAAGCACACAATTCCAGAATTCACTTCGTATACCTTATCGATTGTTGATCACAAAAACTAAGCTGCACTACTTGAGCATATAGGAGTGTGGTGGCTAGCGCAGTTGCTCCCCGTGGGGGCGGATCTTGCTCTTTTTAACTCTTTTGCGTTTCTTTCCGATGCAAATTCCCCGTCACTGCAACGCGGCCGTGCGGATGGAAATTGAGAACGCTACCTAATGTACGTATTTTGACCAGCTCGTTACTTTAGAAAAGATTTTCGCCGAAATTCGGTGCATTACCATCGTCCATATGTATAATTTTGTAGTACGTTCTCGGTTCTCCCCAAATTGTGGAGCGCTAACAATTTATTAATATTTCGCTAAGCTCTTAACAAAATTGAATCTTAATATTCGGTTTCATACGGTATGTACGTAAATTAAAATACAAGCCTTTGACACAGTAGCCGGATATTCGAAGAATTATCCGCCGGCGCTCTTAAAGTATCCGTTAAAACAAAGAAGGCCTTATTGCATGGCCTAATGTGGGGGTTTAATTAAATTTCCCCTGTCCACACCGAACTTCGTGCCCCGTGAAGTATGCTTTGGAGGATCATTCCGACGTCTCTTGAACGTGGAACACGTTCTGCTTCGGCTGTTTTTGAAAGCTACGGTACGTATTTTTATTGTAATGTAAGAAAAAGTCTTCATTTTATATTCATTCGAGCTTTAAAAAGGACTGCTAAAGTCCACTTTTAACCTTGAACAGATTTTATACATAATAGAGACTTTAAACCTAATTATGCAGATAATATTATCTAATGATATTAATATTTTTTTTGGATTTACCATGTTTTAAATATATCAAGTATTCGCCTGAGCGAGATGAGAACTAGCTGCAACCCCCAAGCACCAACGACATAACATTCAAAGGGGCTACTTCAATTGAAAAATATTTTTTCGCCAAATGTCGCCTGATCTGAACAAGGCTGAGAGCTTTCGTCTCCGCCTCGGGCTCACACGCGGTACGTCGTAAATCAATATCGGCGGACCCTTATTAATTAGTGCGTTCGTTACGCGGACCCACGGCTTCTCCCTCCTCACCCTCTTATATATACTTCGGCACCCGGTTCCGGCTGAGCGTTTTTAATTAGGATACCGAAGGCGATGTTGACACCTTTCCAGTAAATAAAGGTGAATCTAAATATCGTATTTTACTTAAGATATCATATATCAAAGTACGTATTTGAAATATATTAAATATAATATATTAATGTTATAGAAATGTAAATTTTTATAACTAAATATTTATTTGTTATTCTTAATGTCTTTACCAATATCGGACATGATTTAATATAAACATTATACAATTTATAACATTATGAGCAAGTTATGGTGATATAATAAATCCACCTATTTATAAAAAATCTAGGCTCATAACAAGTGAATCCAGAATAAAAGGATAGGATCCTATTGACACTAGATAGATATTATGTCGAGACCTTTTCTACGGTAGTAGCTGCGTCATCAAGAAAAGATTATCGGCCGATGTTGTAAATCGGGAGCAGTCCGGAAGGCGGAGCGCAGTCCCCGCGGCGCGTCCGGTGCGGCGTCAATTAGACGGGGGAGGTGAGGGCGAAGCCCGAGGGATGGGGAAGAGGGCCGCGAGACGTTGCCCACCTATACATTAGGTATATGCTCGGAAATTCGTGCCTATGTACTGACTACACATACGCCTTCGGCACCGCAATTAATCGAGTACTCCATTCAAAGCGGGGATTTTTAGTCCTAATTGTTCCTTTTTTTTCTGTTTGTTTGGCAAAGATGAAAGGAATAGCGGGGTTTACGCGATTCCTTTTTTTTCGACGTTTAAATGTAAATTGACAGACGTTTTCTTCATTATGTATGTAGATCGTGAACATTCGCGTCACGTAATATTTTTTATACTTGTTTCGAATAATCGTAGCTATTTAAAGTGTTGTTGCGCGGAATCGGGAATTTTAAATGAGGAAATCATCCAGGAAAACTGTTGTTCAATTTAAATGTATATATAATAAAAAAAACGATAGCTTTGAGTAAGCTATCTTTTTGTTATATAGAGCTATATAATACTGATATAATTATGCGAAGGAGAATATATATAATGCACATTATAAAATATGCAATACAATATATATATATATATATATATATATATATATATATATATATATATATATATATATATATATATATATATATATATATATATATATATATATATATATATATATATATATATATATACATATACATATATATATATATATATATATATATATATACATATATATATATATATATATATATATATATATATATATATATATATATATATATATATATATATATATATATATATATATATATAAATATATTAACGATCTTATATTGAACCTTATTAGTATAATATTTCATGAAATGTTAAAAATAACTATTACACTTGTTAAATAATTAAACCGCTGTTTTACACATTAATAGAAGAACAAAGTCAATTTCATTAAATGAAAAAAAAACATATCAAACAAGAATTTTTCGCCAAAAAAAAATGACAAAAAAAGAAACTTTCCATAACGAGGGAAACGCAAAAGTTGGGTCGCAGGAAGTGGGTCAAAGTTGCCCGCTGTTGGCATTAGCTAGGTAGCTATATGCACTGGATACCTATAGGTACCTATACCTATAGTCGTCTGGCCCTCCCGTCTGCGATATGACGCGCGACGAATTCATAATATTTAATTGTTTACGATTCATTTCATTGTTTATTATTAGACGGACTTGTTATGATGATCAGTTGTTCTGGGGTGGAGCGGAGCGGGTTCAGTTGCTTTGGTTTTAGGTTAGGAATATTTTTTTATAAAAAATATAATATATATATATATATATATATATATATATATATATATATATATATATATATATATATATATATATATATATATATATATATATATATATATATATATATATATATATATATAATATATATATATATATATATATATATATATATATATATATATATATAATATTTTTATTTTACGTGCTTGTATTTTTTTCTGTGTGCAATAAAGAATTTATAATATACTTAATTTTCACTAGAGCAGAACAGATATTAAATTCTCCTGAAAAAGTAGAGTTCCACCACTCAACAAGTGAACACGCAATGTCTCGAAACGCTGAATTCGGAGAGTGGAGTGTTTTAACATAAGGTTTCCTCTGCCTACTCTGCCATATGCATGACACCACGTAAAGCTAAAAAATTAAGAAACTATACATATTTGAAAATGCTTAAATTTATTTAGTTATTATCTTCTGAAGAATATGAAGTTTATTTGACAACAGCTTAAGTTTGACGTATCTAATGTACTGAAGACCTAATTTTTATTATAATTTTCAAAATATTATCTTTTTGTTGTTTTATCTATACAACGTAAAAGTGGCAAAGTTAATTATGATCTAAAGAACTGAACTGTTATCTGTTTTTCTCTCGAATAATTCGAATTTAATCATATATAATTAAACTTTAAATTTTATAATAATTCATTTTAAATATATATATATATATATATATATATATATATATATATATATATATATATATATATATATATATATATATATATATATATATATATATATATATATATATATATATATATATATATATATATATATATATATATATATATATATATATATATATATATATATATATTTTCTATAATTTGTTCAAGTTCCAGGCTTTACAAAGGTAAAGTGCTTTTATCAGGTAAATTCGCAACGTTATTTAAGCGCCCAAAACCAAACCGATACTTTTAGGTATCACACTATCAATAAATAATTAATTCCTAATTAGACCATGACCACGACTTCGCTGGAAATAGCCGCTATATGTACGTAAGCTTGTACACCGGTCACGGCTAAGCGATAACGTTTATAGATCATTTCGACAGAGAAATTTCGGTTTTATCTCAATGGTAATAAAGTAAATAGTTGTATATATAATTTTGTATGAGTATCTATTAGGCTGTGGGTACACACGTGCTATCTGCGTAGGTAAATCTGAATACAAATGAAGACATTAGAGCCCGCGCTCTCCTCGTTACCGACTACCCACGTGAGATTGGACTAGCACTTTGAAATATATAACATATAATGTATAGCAAGAAGGTCGTGACTGGTCGTGTCATTTACGTTGTAAGAAAGCGATTGTAAAAAGAAAATTATCTTTCAGCTCTAGAATAATGTATATGTATAAATTATGTATAAAGTGTATAAATTATGTTGTAAAATGTATAAATTATGTTGTAAAATGTATAAATTATGTTTTTGATTGAGCACTGCTTACGTTAACTGACTTTGCTAATTTTGTTCCCGTGGCCAAATTCTTTTAATGAAATCGTAGAACGTCACGTGCGTAAATAATGAAGCTTTTAAACCAACAATAAAAGAATTCTTATTAAAAAAGTATGTTATTCATAGTGCGGCGTTAAGCTACGTCACTTAACACGCCATTTCGAATCTTGATATTAAATAAAATCTACTATCGCATATGCGGGATACAGCGTGATACTATTATATATAAGCTATCCCTATATAAGTTAAAATACTTTAAACTTAAAATTATCATGCTATACAAGGATTCCGTATATACAGTACACTGTATCCAAAATCTCAGTCTTAAAGCCAGCTCAAAGGCGCAAATTCAATTTCGTAGTGCCCACGAAATATCCAAATAGAGCAAGCCTGACGCATACAATGGATGCTTCACCGTCAGTGGCCCGTCATTATTATTTAATCTGTGAAGCGTTTAGGCGCAACGAGCGGGGTATAAAGGTAGGTAACTTGGGTCAAATCTATAAGGCAGGTCCTTATTTACCTAGCAGTGAGTACATAGCGGGTATATAGACGACGGTGAATAGAACAGAAACGCGGGCTACGTGGTTAATCCTTTGCTGAAGATGTCGATATCGATGGATGTCGAATAGATGTCTGTGATTTGAAGTGAAGCTTTAGTCATAAAGTGTCTTATATAGTAAATCTGTGGTATTTTTCTAGAACATCACTTTTGATGTATAAAAATACGTGTTATATATTGACTTAGCTCACATCACTAATGTGGGTTAAAAAAGTGTTTGCTTCCTACATATTATACTCCTGTCTACTAAAAGTATCTATTAAAAGTATTTGTGCAAATTTTGTGGGATTCCTGATCCTTCCTAGTATATTTTATATAAACCTTAAATTTATCAATGCCATAATATTTTATTAAAATGGTATATTATTAACATATATTGATAACATTGCATGAAGATTTTATCTCTTCTTATTGTCTATAACGTCTTCCGTTTCTGTTAATATTAATAAAATGCCAAGTTTCAAAAAAAAAAGGTTCATAAAAAATATATATACAATAATAATCGTATCGATAGACGTGTAAAGTTCCAGCCCTAGCGGTCGACAGGCGGCGAGTGTGCGCGTCGATAAATTCCGACCGCGTTGTCAATCGCTCGCGAGGAGCGTTCAGGAATTAACGGAGCTGCGCTGTCAAGGCGCCGCCCGGCCGTGCCCTGACAGGGCTGCTTGATCACGCCACTTCCTATAGCAATAATACAAATATGATTTTATTTATTATTATTTGTTGATTTTATTATTTGTTGATTTTATTTTGTCTGGTAAATATATAGACATGAAATAGCGGAAAACGGAATATATTGACATCACCTTCTCTCCGCCTATCCTTCTATATGCGGGATAAAGCGTGACGCTGATAAAGAAAAGGAGAAAATTCTAGAATAATCTGGTTCTCACTTTCTACCTTTTTAAAGGCATATCATTTGTACGTTTCAATTATGTGTTTCATATGGGTAAAAGTGCAAATTCAACATTTGAAATACAAATCAAATTTATTAATTTTAATCATTTTTTTTTTTAATTTAATTTGACGTATGTAGGTATGAATTTTGAAATATACGATATTTCAGATGTTACAAAGATAGAAAAAAAAATTATGCATTATCTTTTAGTTACATTAATTTAAAAATATATTTATTCGAGATTTTATACCTAATAACTCTTACTACATGAATTTTCCATCTTATTATTTGTAGAAAGTGTATGATTCAAATGCACTTCTATAAAGTTTGAGAAAGAAAAGATACCACACGAGACACAAAAATATCTACTAAAAAAAAGGAAAATTCAACAAATAATTGTAAAATCTCTGAAATAACACAAATTCATTAAAGCATCAACCCTGAGTAAATTGCGCGTGTACACTGGCCCCGTGAATTATACGGATTATACGGCACATGCGAGCTATGTGGGCGACGGCGGCGGGTTGGGCACACCATTATCGATATTAGCATCCCCACTACGAATAACTATTTGTATTAGTAAACGACACAAATGTACCTAGGTGCCGATTATCGATAAATTATGTCAATTTTAAGCCAAAAAATCGATTATAAAAAGGATTTTTATTATATTAATATTGTGGGGTATACATAATATGTATATAATAAGATTGTGCGTGAGATGATCAATTTAAATATTGAGATTTTTGGTGCAGTAATATAAATTGCGCCTGACTTTGGCAACGACGGGTTGGGTTAGGTCCGCCGGCGTTCATGGAGGACGCGTTTCTTCAAGTTCGAGTCCCTCTCAGGCGGTGTCCCCACCCGTAAAAGAATTTCCTCATAAAAGAAAAGGTTAACCTCACCAATACAAATAACTAAGACACGAAAATACTGACATGCCTACTTAGGCTTGGCATTCACTTGAATGGTGTATAGTGTTTTACTAAAATCACCGTAAGTGACAATTACCATTTTTAAAAGTGCTGCATTTAAAATATTATTTTCAATACCGTTGGCTATATGCCGCTAGTTTATAATATGCTTACGATATCCGCTTACATTACATATTCCATATACCTTCACTTTAATAACCCAATATAAGCCTAGGCATAATTATCACGATAATAGACAAAGACAAAACAGGGCGTCGTAAAAACGTATTTTAACGCACCAGTTACTTTGTTTCAAGCATATATTTTCACAATATATTCACGTTATAAAACGAAGCTAAATATCGATATTTCAATCGACTCGATGGCGCTGCGTTACGACTTACGATCGAGAATAACCGTCGTCGCTAACTGAGAATAACTGTCGCGGTAATAAGCGCGACACGCACATGGAAATGAGCACGAAACGATAGACTTATTACTTCTATACGATAGTACCGTATACGAGGTTTTTTCTTTTACTGTATATATACATCTGCCTACCTTGCTATATTCATATATATATATATATATATATATATATATATATATATATATATATATATATATATATATATATATATATATATATATATATATATATATATATATATATATATAAAAAATTCTCTGTTCAATATGAGCGCAACATGCATGTGAAAATTAGTGAACAAAGTAATAGCCACGAATATTATTCGCAAGTACAATTTTGTATATGAACCGTTTATCTTGAAAGTGTTGTAAGTACATTTTCTTATTTCTTCATTTAAGTGCAACATATATATAGGTACATATGCTTATTAAAAAAATGTGTGTATATTGATAACAAATTTTAAATTTACATAGGACTGTTAAAGAAATTAAACATGTACTAGTTTTTATTTCAAGAATTCACTTATACCACTTTCAAAATAAACCTCTAAACTAACCTAACATTTTGTTAATCAATAAATTAATTGATTGATTAATTTTAAGGCTCATGACAGAAAAATTCTTACAACTTTACGCTTTAAATCACTTTGATAACAGAGTAAGCAGAGAGAAATTGGTTTAAGACAATTCATTGAATTTACTCCTACTGCTTAAAATCGGAGAACTCGACTGGTGTATTTCTTTATTCTGATAAGATAAGTCATGGTTGATTTATATTATCAGAACGAAGTAATATAAAGGAATTCTTCCTCCGAGTGTTTACAGTTGGATCCAGTCCACTGTCCTACGATGTGACCCTGGCCCATACAATAGTTTTATTAAACGTAAATATAGTTTGTACATTCATCACCTGATGTTTGTTTTGAATGCTGGAGGAGAATACTATATATATACATTTTATATATCATACATATACAATTTTAATATTCTTCACGTCAGGATAAATATAAATAAAGGTATAGCAAATGCGACGCAAAGACGCCCTGATTGGTCTGAGCTTGTATATATATATAGATGATTTACCATCAATTTGGGATATATAGGGATAGGATTTCAACACTCACGCGACGGGTTGCAGTGGTAGCTCTACATTAGACAACTTTATGATGGGACGTTAAGTGAACGAGCAAACTGGCGTGTCGACTTGCATTATGCATATTAAACATCGTTCACTGACAGACTCCAAAACTGCTTTAACTAAAGTATCTACTGGAAACTTCTATGTATCTATTGTTTTTATGTTAACAGTTTTAACCATTATATATATATATATATATATATATATATATATATATATATATATATATATATATATATATATATATATATATATATATATATATATATATATATATATATATATATATCCTCCAAGCAATACTATACTTTTTGCGGATTTTAAATACTTAGTTAAGGTTTAATCAAATTTATGTTCGCAGCGTGTACAATCATATATAAAAAAAACTACAAACGGCGGCATGAATGAAATACATTCATAAAATCGTCAGATTCGATTCCCAGATCGGGTAAAAAATAGTAAAAAAGCTAGTTATAATGATAACGTTATACCTTATCTACCAATCTTAGTGAGTAGTAGAGGGCACGTAGAACGATACGTCCAGAACTCTCCTGTCGTTTCAGGTGGCCGTCCCATAGGATTGCTGACTGCGAAGGAATACAAAGTAGGCGTGTGTGTAAATATTCAAGCACTCTTTAATCGTGAGCTCACTTTTTCGTTAATATAATAAGTTATTAGCCGTATAATTTGTTTTATATTTTGAACAATCTTAGCACTAGGTATAGAGGCCATCGTGGGACACACAAAGTCTGTCTATAAACGAGATAGTTGTGAGTTCGATTACCGTTCGCGAAAATAAGCTCTTTTTATTTCTCCGCTTAGGCAGAGCACGGCGTTATCTGGCGGCGGCAGGTGGAAAGCGAAGAACAAAGAGATTTTAAGATTTCTTAAATAAATTCTCCGGCTAAAAATGATGTACAATTTAAATTCGAGTTTTAACGTTATCGTGCTATATACGATATAATTAAATATTACTTTATAACTTCAAGTATTATCTTATATATATATATATATATATATATATATATATATATATATATATATATATATATATATATATATATATATATATATATATATATATATATATATATTTATATATATATGTAGAAAAAGCCCACTGTGACATCAAAACTAGGTCACAACCAAGTTTGACTATGAACTTATGATATACGGACATATTCGTTTAGCGCGTGTTCAGCGTAAATTGAGCCCCTAATGAGTTTTGAGTGGCCGCCAAGCAGCGCATCATAATGTTTTACTGCTGCCTACAGTACAGCGCTGGTGAGCATTAGCGTTATAGACTATAGCGTTATAGACTTTGAATAGACAAGTCGGTGATTTTAATTTTCTATTCTATATAAGAATATTTAGTATGATTAATATTTTAAGGAGTTAATTAACTTAGGCATTATATAGCATTCATACAAATCATTATCACTATCACTGCCTAAAGTATTATTTGTTTTACTAACAAATAGTAAATGATATGAAGACATGTTTTATTCGTATTTATTGAAAGACATTATCAAAATCAACGTTTCTGTTTATTACATTCAAATACTGTAATATAAGAAAAAGCAAAATATTCAAGTTTCCAGTGTACATCCACCCTTACTAGGGGGACGTAGGGGGTCTTAGCCATTAGCACGACGGCGGTATACGACCGTCCGCGACTCAAGCCAACCTCACGAACTTAGGTCGTTGAAATAGAGTCTACATTCACAAAACTTGCCTCGCCTCAAGTAGGTGGATGCATAATTTACGCGCGTCCGATAGACGTCGCGATTGTTATTGCGCGTTCGGGATATTGGATTTGGCGTGCGCTGGCGTCGCCAGATAATGCCGGGATGTTTAATAAAGGCACCTACTGTGCATCGAAATTCAATTATGCGTTTGTGCCTCGTGGCGGAGGTAAGGTAGGTAGGTAGGTAGGTAGCCTACAGTTGCTGTCACGTAAATGATAGAACGCTAAACGAGTTTGCTAAAAAGTTACTTCATATTCGGTAGGAAAGAAACATATGTATTGATTATGAAAACTAAATTAGATAAGGATTTCCATTAATTAATTAAAGGAGTTCTGTTAGACAAATTACATTCTTTGCCTTTCTTTGTTATTTTGAAACTATTATCAAATTGATAATACTATATTTGCATGAAATCATGAAAGTTATGACTAAAGTATTTTTGTAATCATAAATAAAAATTAAAACGATATAATTGAGTACAAAATTACTGCAATTTTCACAGATATTAACAAATTGTCAGAAACTCCGCATATTGAAATTTGTGCCAAAATTTGATACGTTTTAATCCAATCAATCAATGTGACTCGTCAGAGGGACAAAAGGACCTATTGTATTTGTAGGCGCGAGTTCTAAGCGACATTAACGAAGGTTGCGGGTGACCAGTGGAGCAAGAGCTCCGTAGTTTATACCTGCTGCCTACGATGGTGTCACAGCGTAAATATATCAGTGTCAAATGTATTTTATTAATTTTATTTTATAGGTTATATTGCATTTTTATTAATATTATATGTGTTTAATGTTATTGGTAGAACGATATTTCATTTTATTTCTCTTATTTAGTATATCAGATAGTGGTGTTTTTTTATTCAACTATTTATTTATTTTATTCAAATACATACTTAAGTGATTTATGTTATTTAATGAAATGACATAGAATCTCTGTCTGAATACTCTCGAGACATATGGTCCACGTGTCTATCGTTTCGATGTTTACTTTATTTGTTTATTTGTACTTTAAGAAACCTCTAACCACTTCTTCTTTCTAAAAATATAATTTCTATTATTAAATTTAAAGTAATTGAGGACCGTCGTCAGAGGAACAGTGTCTGCCGCTAGTCGCGACAGTTTGTGGGTTCGATTCCCAATCAGGTATAAGTAATTATTTTCATTTACTTCGGTCTGGTAATAAGATAAAGCGCAGCGATTGATACTGATGGCACAGTTAAATACAAAAATACATACAATATTACTAAGAAACATTGTATAATGTATAACAAAAATACACTGTGCCACACAAAACTGAATACGCGAGTACATTCTCAAGGGGTCGCCTCGAGGACGGTTTGAGTAGACGGTCGGGCAAGTCGCGTAATTTACGCGTGAGTGGTCGGTGCCTGCCGGTGATTACGACAGCAAGCTGATAATCTCGAATGATATTATTTCTCGCCCCACCCCCCCCCCCCCCCCCCCCCCCCCCCCCCCCCCCCTATCTGATTCACGTTACACTGTCGCATAGATCGACGGCCGCATGACGTTCGAGTCGTTCGAAATTATTGTTGAATGTTTTTTGTGCTGATCGGATCGAAGTCAAATCCAGCCCTTCCAACTCCTTGTTAGATTTTCGCATACGATTTGGTATGCCTTTGTAAGCTTTCGTTTGTTGAATAAGGGTTTTTATACAATGCCTCGTAAAAAAATTTACTAGCTAGATTATTTATATTTGTATTAGCTTATTTATAATATAAGTTATAAGTACTCGAGGAAAGTAGTTCCTGAGAGTAGCACGTTCAACCAAACGAAATCTTTAGGTTTATAATATTAGTATATAAAGTGCGTTTATGTGAGCTGCTGCGTCGCATACTGTACTTAAGGTGTACAGCAAGGTTGGAGCGAAGCGATATATATATTCGGGCCACCTCGAAAAAAGCACAAATGTCATATTTAGGAATAATACGTAAATTTGTTGTATAAATTCGATGACAAGTCTTTCTATATTTCTAATCTAACTGGCAAAATTTATTTTAACATTCAATTAAAAAAATTTAATTGAATGTAAAAAAAAACAACAAACCAAAACCAAAACTATACGAAAACTATTAGGCGTGATGAGATGGTGCGGGTAGCGCGAGTCATTAGGACGGCGCGGACATTACGTTAGCTACGCCCGGGCAGAGCCCTAGACGTGTCACCTAACTTAATTACATATCCGTCCATATAATGGAATAAATGGTTTCTGATTGGTACTAGTTTACTATTGCGTATCAGTATTTGTGAGGTCGTGGTGGGATTAGTAGTGGGATGGGCCCCACTCGGGAAACTGATTTTTTTTATAGTTTTTATTTCCCCACTTTGGCAGGTAATATCTCAAATATGGGGCGGAAAGTGGGAAACTGAGTGTCTTAGAATAGGGTACCCTGTGCCTTCCCTGCTAAACGGGATTAAACGTGACGCTGCGTTGCTATGAAAACTAGAATTTATGTTTTATCTATTAAAATGTTATTTTTTTATTTATTTGTTAGGTCATTATTATGTCAATATAAAAGTAGCTCAGCTCAATTTTATTGTAAAAAGCTATTTTTTATGTACTTTTTTGGTTTAGATGCCTTATTGCATTTTTTAATGCATTTTTGCATATTATTTACATGTAGATATAATTCAATTTTCTTTTTATTATTAAATTATGATTGAATTTATTTTAATTTTAATAATTTTATCACGAGATATTCCATAGCGTGCGTCGTAGAGACTTATATATTGCATATACATAGATAGTATACATAGTATACGATTTTTATTGATAGAATGCATATTTTGATATTAAAGATTATACCTACGTATAATATTTGTATAACATGTTAAAATAAATCCGCGGTATATTGAAGATGTACAATATGATTTTGTATAAAATTTTGAAACGAACGCCATTCAGTTTACTTTAGCGGTGAAGATGCGAGCGAGTCGCTGGTTTTATTTTTTTTTATTTTTTTATTAATTATATATATAACATTTAAATAATTTTATTCTTATTTATAATGGTATGGTATTTCTTAAGATTTTGGTTTTAAATCAAATTATTTCTAATATACGCTACTTGCTATACATACGTACATACATATGTATGTATGTACATATATACGAACCCACTAACCCTACCCCACATACCGACTAATCCTACCACATTAACCGTATACCGCAGCAGCCGCAGCTCAACAAATAACGTAGGTACTATCCACATAATATGTATGCAAGTCTAGGACTTTTGCTCTTTTTCTATAGTAAAATAGTATATATAGGTATGATTCGAGATTAAAAGTGAATTCATAAGTTGTTATAGCATACTTAATTTCAATATTATTTATAAACATACATACTTATTCTATACTGAAATTAAAGTACATAGGACATTTTTGAATGCAGTGTTCTGTTTTTTTACGAATCATCTTCTACATGTATTCTGGACACACATTGAATCCACATTTAATAGCTGTCAGGGTCAGTGTTCTATATTATTATTATAAATATAGAACAATTCGTTAGATAGTTCATTAAAAAAAAAGTCTAGAATGACTGCACCATTACGAGTTAATTGTTTCAATATAACCCACTGTACCCGCGGTCAGAGCGTTGGTCACGCGAACCTTGGTCACTTAAAAGCTAGAGCATATATCTAACACAATTCTCAATTATATAGCAGGTCACAAGGCAACAATATAAATTGTAAATCGCCATTAAACGTCAAAAAAACGTTGCACATACCACCTGTATAGTATTCGTCTAGTGAAACTACCTCGTTTTTACAATCCCATATACATAATTAGGTATTGGGTAGACGGGGTGGTTCCCTCGTCTTCACTATGCTGAGCAAACTGTTCAGAACAGGCAAGGCAGGTGGTGCGTCGCTGCCGTCAGGGACTCGTGCCCGAAATCCACCCCCGTCGCATTGGCTGACCCTAAAGGCGTGTTTAAAAATATATCGCGAAATTTATATGAAATTTTCTTGTAAATACGTTAAAAAAGAAAAAAAAGAACTGATTGATATACCTATAATATAAGAGATGGTAATTTAAAGTTAATTATGTTAAAATATAATTGAAAATGACCTGAACACTGTGTTTTAGCAAAATCTATAAAGCTTCTTTTTTTTATTCTATTTGACGCGAAGCTCTTATTTTATCGTTGCTTTGTTATATATGCGCAAATTATCATATTATTTGAAAGAACCTTAGAATGAAAATATATATTTTTTGAATTGACAAGAATTGACAATTTGAATTGACATTGACAATTGACAAGATAATAAAATATTTATTATTAACGGCATATCGTTAAGTATAACATTTTGTGTATTTCGCGGCGTATTATTAAATATAAATCACTCTGTATATCGCACTTAGACAAAAAGGACTCAAGAAGAAGAATGCATTCATATCGAGTAAATGCAGGCGGTGTATAAATTAAAAATTTATTCTAAAGTATAGTTGAAAATGTAAAGAAAATCAAAACAAAATGCTTATAACAATTAACTTAAAAAATAGTATACTATAAATACATAAATCATAGTTTGCCACAACAAATGTGAATACGGCTTTAACAAAACGTGCAGGGACTCGGACGCGAGCCGCGGTATTCCATTTAAAGATGTCGGGATAATTTAGCGCTGACGAGGCGAGGGCAAATTGACGCGCCCTCGGGGCCGAGCGATCGATCGGCCAGCAACGAGGGATCCATGGGTAAATAGTACCGATAGTGGAAAAAATCTTAATTCACACCTCAGATTACTATTCCGATGAAGTATTTGCTCCAGATTGAGATTGCTTTAGATAAAATTTTTTATCTTCCCGTTATTTATTCTGCATATCAGTGTAGGCAGAGAGAATTCAGTGTCACGGTACTCTACTCTCCGCTGTAAACATCATCAGTACCAGCTAAATTGAACATCATCATAAATTAATAAAAAAAAATTAAACACAGCCTTTATTCTCAGACCAAAGTTACCAGTCAATAACCATTTAATATAGATAAATACATTTATTTGTCCTAAATACAAAAAGCTATACTCTACATTGAATTATAATTGTAACATAATAAAATTTGACAAATTACATGTACCTCTATATATGCTGTAGTTATCTGTTGATTATCCATAACGATGTCATCACTTGAGCACTTCTGTTCTTCTCTTTTTCTTTGGTCAATAACTAAAGCTACAGTCAAATGATATAAGTGATTTGCTTAAATAGAATTATTTATTTACAAATAATGTTTATATGTAATGAAATTTTAATTGGGTAAAAAAATCTTAATACAAGAATATATACAAAAAAACTATTAAAAATCATATTTTAATATATCATATTATACACTTATATATTCTATATTGCGTAATACCTGTGAAAGGTTATTGCCTGAGTTTCTTGTCTCCTACGCCAGTGTATAATCGATCGAGTTCACCGCACTGCCATAGATCCCTGGGCAGACAACCCTCTGACCGTGGAAAATTTACCCCGACTCATTGAGTAGGTCCTACAAAAAATATTTTAGTTTGCTAGGTACTATTAGGTCGTCATCGTATATAGCTATAAGCTATATTCATTCTTATACAACTTCACACTGTATTATGCATATGGCAGGGGAGGCAGAGATAACTTGGTGTCTTGACACTCCATTCCCCAGTTCTTGTCCGAAATCGGAATAGTGTCAGATGCTGTCAAAGTGTGACACGATCGCCAATTCGCTATATAATATTTTTATTAAATATTATACAACTGTCTCACAGTATGAACTAACTAGTTTAAAATTACCTTTCTGTCAGAACTGCCTTTCTTTTGAAAAAAATGAACTTTTAATATTTCACTATTGATCCTTAAGAAAATTCAACCTACTATTCAACATATGATTTAAGCAGACCAAGCCTCAAGAAAAGCGTATATTCAAATCTCACACTATATTTATATTTGTTAATATTACCTATGAATGGTTTTATGACATTAAAAAAAACCTTTATTAAACCTTTTTTATCGAACCCAGAATAATTTTTTAACATTATATGAAATCAATGAAACATCCACAATCGGACAGAACTAAAACACGAGGAGCCTAAATAAATACAGTTCTAAAAAGCACTTATGATATCAATTTCAAAGTTTGTGCCCTGGGACAGGCGCTGTGGGTGAAATGGAATGTCAGGCCCGAAGTGGCTTAACTCTTACAACATAATGGAAAATATTTTTTATGTATGTAAGAGAAGTAAACTTATTTTTTTATTTAGGCAAAATCTTTAATTTTTGTTAAAAAAAAAACTGAAGTCTTAGATATGCTGATGTGTTTTTACTTTAAAACCTATTGGCCATCAGAAATGTTACGATTTTTTTTATTTGTGGAACTGACTGTAAAAGCCATACATTATTTTAATTTTCCCGCATAGGCCAGACAAAGTTGTGTACTCATCGCGGAGTGTCTTGAATGCGAGCGGAGAGTGGAGAACAGAGAACGGAGCTCCTCAAAATAAGATTATTTTTGTCTAAACAATAAACAATGATGCTATATAAAACTGAATTAGAAGGTACTCGATTTAGAGGATGATATGTTTAAGTGACAATTGTATAAAACAAGGCATTTTAAGTGACTAGATTGTTTGTGGCTAAGTGAGTTAAGCTCGAAACGCCATAACTAAAGAACTGAAGTGAAGTTGCTATGTGCTGTACTTAGGTACAGTTTGCTTTAGACTGTAACCATTTTTTGGCACCCAGAGATATGTACGCATTTTTCAATCAAATTGTAACAAAATTTCTAGTCCTTGATACATTTAAAAAATTCCAATATTTTCTGTTCGTACAGAACTCTGGCGTTTGAAGGAGGTTGTATTGAGAAAAAAGTGTAACAAAATTGTGTATACTATACATCTATTGATAGATGTCAATACAAAGCTGGCAATATTGCCTTGTAGTTATGATTTTTTGTTTATTGCTTCTGTTTTAAGCATTTCCATATATAAAGCACATATTTTCACAGAGATTATAAAAGAAATATGTCTTTATCTTTAATTTCTAAAGTTAAGGCTATTAATATATTACAACTAGCGACCCGTTTGCGGCTTCGCCCACTTTATGTTGCATTTACACTAACGTAATATGAATGTATTGTACGTATAAGCCCTTTTTTTTCTTTTGAATCTCACTGTCTATAAAAAATATGGAAAATATATGTATATAATAATTATAATTTTATATGCATCATTTCATCTGGGCGGAAGATACTTGCGCGCGGTAAACGTATAAATCCCGATCAGTAGGGAATTCTGATATAAATAGAAGCCTAAATCATGCTCCATAACCTCCTCTATCTTCCGGTGTTCCGGAGATAAGCCCGGACAAACACAAATACAGACAGACAAAAAAATTCAAAATGTCTATTGTTTAGTAGCGTATAAATAACTAGGTATATGCGCTTTCCTTTTACTTACATATCCAATATCTAATATATGTGTACTCCATAGAGTTGCTTACAACTTTTAATTTATGAATTTAACCAAATATCGGTCAAGTGCGTATGATACTCGCTCGCCGAAGGTTCCGTACCAATTTCATGATTGCACATACGAGTAGTTCAACAGTAAATACAATTTATAATGTTGACAAACTTAAATTTGCGGTCGTATGCACACATTTCGTATGAAATTAACAAATAAGCTTGTAATGGTATTTTTTTACGTGTTTTAGCGAAATTTAACCTTTTTTTTATTCATAAGAACATATTCTTCATAATAAAGAAATAATTAACGATATTATCCGTTCACGCGTGATGCGATGACCAAGGGTAATAGAAATTCATTTATATATACACATATAGAGATTATAATATAATTTAGTTTAATGTTTATTAATAGCGGAGAAATGTAAAAAATCTCACTGCAGAGATGTTAACAACAAATACCAGTTGTAACATGAGTATAAAAATTGTAACATAGCTCTAAAGAATATATGACTTAACTTATGGCTAGAGCGCTTAGATGAGAGCCGCATCCAAGAGGCACGGATGGCGAGGTATACTTAAATAAATACATTACAATATAACTAAAATAATTTTAAAACAAAGTGGCTTATTGTCAAAAAAAAGTAATGACACAGAAGGCACAGCGTCTGCCTGTAAACGCGAAACCCATTGCCTAGAATGACAGACAGCGGGGAACGGAGTGTCTTAACACTATGTTTCTTGTGCCTATGGTGCTTCCGCATACCCTGCTGCTGCTGTAGCTAAAATAAATAAATAATATTAATAAATACATTAGTTAACTTCTCTTAGCCATGTCTTAACCGCAAATGGTAGATTTTTACGCTCCGTGGTCGTAGATTCGATATTGACTAATTTGCAGCACAGTTTAATTTGAAAAAAAAAATCGTTTTTATTTTGGTTTTGCATAATCTAAGTAAGCTAAACAAACATATTTTATGAATGTGTCCGCTATTACTACAAAATGACTGGTTCTTGGGAAATTGGGTCACTTTTTCTAAAGTGTATGTATGTGTATATACCATTGATAGAAGTTATACACTGGACAATATAAATACATTATACATTAATATAAACAATTATTTACTTTTCTTATCACAAACCAATGAATAATCAAAAATATAATTGTATAAACTATACAGTTTCACAAAAGGCATTTACCAGGCAATCTCAAAGTCCAAGTAATACCATCTAAATGATCAAAATGTAAGTGATCCGTTAGCTTGAGTGACAAAAGCGTTGGATACCTGCGTACCCTGTCTGAGTGCCGGCCCCTCATCAGCGGGATTCGACGGCCCTTCTGTCCACTCGACCTTCGTAACGTCACGGCCTTTGGTGAATTTGATATCCATTCTGAATGTTTTATGTAAGATTCAGGCAAAAATGCTACGTCGTCTACGGTCTACGTCGGTTATATACTTTGTAGGGAATAAATCATATTTATATTCTAGAGGTGAAATGATTTTTGCTTTCGTATTATACGTAAACGTAAACGTATCGTAGTTTTAAAATGGTACAATTAGTAATACTAGGGGTAAATTTTTAAATTTTTTTGCCTTAATGGACGTTCTGGTTATGAAGCTGATCACTTTTTTCAGTCTACATCGAGTCGTCATAACTGTTGAATTTTGTTACACGATAACTTTTAGCTGTAGGGGCATTCGAAATGGCTCAGCCTTCTTTTTTTATACTTTTTCGCCAACCGTCACGCTTGTGCTTTCCGAAGTCGTTAGCAATAAAGGAGACCTTTATTCTAGAATCTATAGAACTATGCGAAATAAATTCAATGTGATTTTCAAAATATCTTTTGGTCTTTTAGTTACAATGTCGGACTTGTGCCAATCCACATTGTGTAGTGTGTGTAGCAAACCTGTACTATACATAAACAACAAACATATAAAAAATAATATTTTAACATTCACTTCTCTCTGCCCCTACTCTTTTGGTTTTCCGTACACAGTATAGTTAAAACAATCATAAAATTTTGTTTTAAATAATAATATATTTTAGGACATTCTGTATTATTATTTATTCATTCCTGCATATAGTAGAGGATGTAGGAAACCTAGTGTTAAGACACCCCACCACCACCACATTCCACCCAATTTTCAATACAATCCGTGTTGATTGAATGTAATCAAAGTAATAAGATAATTAATTACCATGAGAGGAAATCGAGGTAGCAGCCCATAACAGCGTCATAACGGCCTCCATATCGTTCGTTAGTGTATTTTATTTAAATATAAAAGAAAGTATTATTTATTATTTGGCAAAAAAAAAAAACAAAACTTACTCTACATATAGAGAGATGAAGATTTGTTTGAGCCAACTAAGAGTACTAGGGTACAGAATAATTTTGTTGCTTGAAACATTTTAAAATGTCAAGTGAAAAGGCAGCGTACATGGCAACTTCGTTTACGCGAGCCATTTATTTACTTAACAGTGGGTACTTCTTTCTAGTAATTTACTTTTTTGCATGAACTCAAGCAAAGGGAGTTGTGATGACATATCATACGGTAATTCAACTAACTGGTGCTTAAAATAAACTTTCTTGGTAAGGTATCTATCTATTTAGGTGTTGAAGCTTAATAGATCTATTAAGGGAAATATCACTTCAGACAGAATAAATACAGAAGATAAATACACACCCACAAAAAGACAGAGAATAAATTCCTCTGCTCATACTAAGATTGTCTAACTGGATTGCAAAGTAGATAAACAATTATCAGTGTAATTTTGAACTCGTATATTCTTATACTTATAAACATAGTACTTACGACCTTGAGTGACTAATTGGTTCTGGGAGAAATTTTAATTTATGTTGTTATTTTTAGAGTTAGTTAGTTTAGAGTACCTTAAGAGATGAAACGAAACCCTCAGAGGATCATTTTATTATCTGTCTTTCTACCTGCCAGTGTCCGTACACTTTTCATAAAGGTTTTCTTAAAATATTTGTTATAAACTTTATATACTGAATAAAATGCTTACAAAGCACGAAGCATCTTCACGATATTTCCCTCATATAACAGAAGGAACCTAGTAATTCAGAGACTTCGGAGAGATTCTCCACTTCCTGGTGGAACTCAAGGACGAGCTATTGTTTTGTTACGAAAGAATCGAACCCGCAGACAATGCGTCTATAGCTGTGCCGCTATGCCACGACAGCCTCACCTCTTCTTCCTTTCTATTATAGAAAAAAATGTGACATACATTTTTATATCACAGCTGTAAGATATCAAGAATATCGCATTTATGGCTGTCGTAAGCCTTGTAATACAGAATAAGAAACATAGTTGGTCCTCCAAACTTTCACAGCAAACGTTTCGGGCAGGCATCGTAACACAATAGTATTTTATGATAATAAAATTTAGTCTGTCTGTTTGTATAAAACTCTAAACTAACACATTACTTACGCACGGAGACGTACATTTATGTATATATATTTTAATTAGGCGCTTTTGTCTATGCGTTGCTATAATAACGTGTGTAGGTCGGTCGAGGCATGGGGTGCTTTCATGGAGCAATCTTACTCGCGGCACGTGGTTGTCCTTTTTTACAGCGCCTCCGGCCTCTACGCTCCATGCTGATCAAAGAAAAATATGACAGCAGATCTGCAAATACCACTTGTTGGGATATCTTTGTTATGTCGTTTTTTTTTGTATGAGGTCTTTTGTCTTAAGTTGTTAAGTTGATGGAGAATTTTTGTGTTTGAGATTTTTTGTAATTGGGTATTTTTTTTTTATTTTTTATTTATTGTTCATATTTAAATATGATTTTGTAAATACAAATTATAATACCTCACATATATGTTATATATATTTTATATTTTTAATATGAAACATGCTAAGAAGAATTTTACATTCTATAGCAAATTCTAATTATTTGACACAATTATAAAGAGATACACGTTTTGTTTTTGTTAATATGTAACTATATTTTGCAAATGATCTTACACCTAAATAAATAATCAGGGAATAATCTACTTCTACTACACCATTGAGAATTAAACATTAATTGAAGAATAATTTACGAAAAGCGTATCTATATATAATACGAGCCGTAGTCTTTGAGTGATCGGGCGTTGGGCGTCGGGGAGAGGGGGATGTTTTAATTAGAGCGCGGACTCCGCGGCCGGACCCTCGATGTCCCGAACTCTTGACCAGTGCTATACTATATAACTGCGCGTAGGCTGTACACTGTATAGCCTACGCCAGCCTTTGTTAAGACAAAGCAAGCCAAGCTTTGTGAACTGACGGTTGACCGCCGTTTTAATATAGCATTTTTAATCAAAAACATGTCTTCTTATACACTTTTGGTTAATATACGGATAAGACCACTGTTGAATGAATGACCTCAAAATTTTTTTCGTTTGGTCCTTAAATTTTTTTCATTTATTGTTCAGGACGTTGATGCTAGGTCTCTAGTTAGAAGTCTGTTTTGTATGACGTGTATGTAAATGTGTTTGAAAAAATATATATACGTTTTTTTTTTTAAATATTACATCAGTACTAGATTGAGAACTGTAGTGGTCTGCCTGTAAGCGTAACGGTGTGTGGGTTCGATTCCACTCGGGGTGAATTCATTATTTTCCGCCACTCAACAAGCAATGCCTCAAAAGGTGGAAAGTGGGGAACGGAGTGACTTAACACTAAGTTCCTTCTATCTACTCTATGTGCAGAATACAAGGTGAAGCTAAAAAAAAACTATGATCAAAAAGTTAAAACTATTATGACGCAGTGGGACAGTGTCTTACTGTATACGCGATGGTTACAGGTTCGATACTTATTAGGAAAAATTAATTATTTTCAATTTTAATTTTTACGTTATATATATTTGTCCAGATTTGACATAAGAAAACGATAATCTTTTGTACGTTTGATTTACAATTGAGATGAAGATAACTTAAGTAAATGGATTCCTACTTTAGTAACCCTGTCCTATCTCACACAATATGCAGCCTTTTGAATCCTTACGCCGATGTTTTTATATTTACTTGATTTAATTTCATGATTAATTAATGTATATCTATGTCAGTCAGTCATTTATTATATTTTAGTCAGTCATCTAACGACTCATCAACTACTCATTTAGCACGTAGCTCTAAAACTACCATACCAATAAATAAAACCTGAATAAATCTGAACATTAGAAATTTGTATATATTAAATAAACTTAGAGAAACCAAAATTGTTTTATCAAAAGTAAATAACAAACTATTGAATCGTAGGCGGCACTGCCCACCGGCTCGGGCGTTCCGACAACGGCTCCTGTAACGACAAACTAGAAATGTCGTCCTGTCGTTCACTCAACCAATTATTCTTTAGTTTACCTTCACTTTAAATACTATCTTCTATTTAATGTATGTTTATATAAATTTTGTGTGGAAATATATAAATTAGAATGTTTAATGAGTGTCCGAACTAAATTTAAAGTGTTGTATATACAATTAGACTAGACTTCGCCACCAGCTCGCTGTACTTGCTGTTTTATAAAGAAATCTCTCTTTTAAGAACACCTATGTATATTTTTTTTAACAGGTATAGCACTCACAAGCGATTTAACACTGCTATATAAATTAAAAAACTCGCACATTATACATTTTTTTCTCAGCTTCACACTGTATTCTGCGCATAGCAGGTAACGTGTTGAGAACCTAGTGTCAAAACCCTCTGTGCTCCGCTTCCTGCGCGAATCCGAGATATTGCGTGTTGAGTGGCGGAACTCAACGCCCTGCTTAGTCTTATCTAGGCGGAGAAGTGAAAATAACTCATTATCTTTAGTTGGATCGAACCCATTGTACTTATAGTGAAACAGCGTTCCACTGCGCTATGATGATACTTTCATATAATATAAATATTTTCAACTTATTCAAAATCTACTTATCTATTTCTACTAATCTATTTTAATATATTTGTTATTTCGAACACGATCCCCTATTTAATAACACAAAAATAGACTATACGATGAATTTATTATTTATTTATAGAGTATTATATTATTTATTTATATATTTCTAGAGTTTATTATTTATTTGTAGTCTGTGAATATTATAATGAAAACAATACGACTACTAAAAGCTTACAAAAAAAAATTGAAAAGTTAAGTTTTAAACGTTCTACTTTAAATTGAATTTTAATATAATATTGCACAATATCATATTTGCTATACAATTCAGTTCATATAATTGAAGTACACATCTAACATACATACACATATTCCGAAAACCATACAAACAGTCTCTATATATATATACCTACCTACCTGTAGCCAGTGTTGTAGGATATTAGTCCGACAGCAACGTCAGCTGTGGACCTCCCTCAGCCACCCCCTGCCTCCCCGCCGGCCATTCTTGAAGTTCTCCGAATCGACGCTAAAGGACTGCAGGTACAGCACTATCTCAACTCTCGTATAGCATAGAGCAGACACATCTTAGGAACGCCAATCAAATCCAAATGTTGCCTCGGGATGCTGACAACGGAGCGTTTCTCGCAATTCAACCGCCTAATTACGTTTCAAATTATATAGGCGTTGTTGTAATTGTAATTCGTTGCTAATGTTTATATGAAAATATATGTATTAGGTAATTATTTAACTAGTTTATACGTTTTGTAGAGTGTTAATTTACTCAATTAATCACTTTCCACCATAATTTGGAATATTACGTAATGAGCGGCGGGCTCTATGCCGTACTTTGTATGACCTGTGTGGAAATTAAAATAATTCATTAAGTAAGAATCGATTTTTTATTTCGCCAAGTAGGAATCGATTATACGATCAGACGTTGCGCTGTGTCTCAATATTTTATGATAATAAAAATAATAAACTTACTGCTCCTACCCTTTCACTGCTCTATCTTTTAAGCTTTATGTTATAGCATATTGTTTTTGGTTTATCTTTAGAATTCCATAATAATATGTCAATTACGCCTTATTATAAATTCACGTTTGTCACAATTTTACATTACCTTTTTATTTTGGACTATAGATAAAAATAACAACATATTTCCATTTACTATATAAAAAATTAAAATCGAAAATATTGTTTTAAATACTCCAAACCAACGCGCGTTTGCAAACTTTTGTAACCAAATCTCATTTATATAAGATTATTCATCAGTTTAAAAAACATTTACGCCGCTAATAACGCATGACAATTTAATCCTAACCCTTGCAAATATTCAACGTACCAATAAATTGTTCAAAGACACAAACGTCGACGCTACACACTCACTGTGAGCCAAATAACATCGTTTTCTTGCTACCCTCCCGACGACCCCTTTAAAGATTCAAGAGCGCCGCGGGCTGGACAGACGGGCCTTGGACCCCTTTGAAGATTCGCCTTCATTAGTGCGGGGACGCCCCGGCTGACCCCGCGGGGACTCCCCGAGAGCTGTAATTGCAAGCTATGCCTTTACCCGGTAGCTACTAATTCACAGGTCGCTGCAGTTTGATTACCAACTTCTATAGTAATAGCAGTGTCGTGTTGCTTCGTGTTCTCTTTGAAAACATAGTTTTGCGTAGCTGGATAATGTTTTTTTTAATTTGATTGTAGCTACGTTCGTATAAGTTTTGTTCTTAGTGGCAGTTTTTTTTTATATAAGGAAAAGACGAAAGGCAACACGCAATGTCTCCAATTTTGTAAACGGAGAGCGGAGTGTCTTATCTGCAAGTTCTCCCCGCCTAGCGTGTTTAATGCGGGATAAAATTCGAACCTGAAAAAATGTGATTAATTACGGCTTATATATGTAGCTTTCATGATTAAATTAAACTTTGTACACTCCAATTTGAAACATTTCGTATATTTCGAATTATTCGCAATAAAATTCGTGGCTAAAATATTTGGGATTTTTTGATGGACACTTGTAGGTGGGTTTTTATTAAAACTTCAGCATATTCGAAGCTTGGTCAATATTCAATAAAATTATTGTATGGAGGATCAAAAGGGAAAATTTGGACACCAATTACGTTTCTTGTATTGCGTGGGCTTACACAAATATTAAACGACGTATCGTGAAGCATTTTTTATATAAAAATACAAAAAACAATCCAACAACGTCCTTTGAAATAAAATAATAAAATGCAAAAAAAAATAATAATACAATCGTGCTATTAGTGAATGATTACTAAATGACATGTGCCATTCAAAATAACAATATGACCCATATTAATATATCTGTAACACTTACAGATTTAAATTGTACAGATTTTATTTATTCTTTTTCACCTAACGCTAATTTGTCACCTCTCGATTCTCAACTGTCAAAGTTTTATTGGCAATATTATTTAAAATGGACTATGTTTCTTCGCTCCGGCAATAAGTTAAATCGCGACGTCGAATTTTCACTCGTCAATACGTAATGTCTCAAAGAATTGGGCGGAGTGTCTTAACACTAACTTCCCTCTACCTACCCTGGTATATGCCGTTTGCAAAGTGAAGCTAAACAAAAGAACTTCAAAGTAGTATTAAAAATCGCTATGAATCTCTCTTTCACCTCATTATTCTCCTGCAAGGTGTCACAAGTAACAAAGTAAACATCTATTTGTCACACCAAGTCACCGAATATAAAGTCACATCCAACCAGCTAGCTGTACTGCTAACATTAATGACTGCGCTTAAAACGCGCCATCCGTATTTTATTATCGCTCGGTCGAAATCCCCACATTTGTATCAAGTGGGCAAATAAAGAAGGCAAGTTAGATGTAGAGAGGAGGACCGCGGACTAATTAAGCCTCCTGCGTGGGTGTGAGGGTGACCTGGAGGGAAAATATTGCATGCACCTCGTCATGACTATTTTTAACAGTTTCGCGTGTCGTTGCCAGTTTTTATGCTAGCTTAGTTCTAGTGTGTTCGAGAATTGCAACTTTGTGGTATTTTTAATTATATTCTAACGAAAAAAAAGTTTATAAATGTATTTGCTTTAACACGGATGTATATTTTTTTAAAGGGTGGATGGTATGGAATTTGCATGGTAATTTTTTGTCTAATATTTTACCTCTACTAGTTTTAACTTAATTCATTAATAATCAAAGTCATTAAGAATCAAACACATTTCAAAACAGGTACATTTTTAAAGAGTACTTGTACACTGTTGTTTTAAGTCAATATCATATATTGTATTATGCCATTATGTGTTAGGTCTAAAAGCCGTAATATATATATATATATTTTTATATATATATATATATATATATATATATATATATATATATATATATATATATATATATATATATATATATATATATATATATTTTTAACCAGTGCCAAAAAAGTTATTTTTTTATCAACATTATATTTTTAATGTTTTAGATTATAAATATTTATGAAATACTAAAAAATATGATGGAAAGATCGATTGCCGTACAAAAAACTTTTCGAATGAAAATAATTAAAAATGTTTGCATCAAACAAGAACCGAATCCATAACAACTGACTACTGAACGTAATCTCTTCTGCCTTAACGAAGATGATATTCAGAAATCTCTTTCCACTGCGTTTTTTAAAAATTGCAATTATGTTCCCCATTTTAAGCTCTTGCTCTGAGCTTTCCGAATCTAACGGGACTTTTGTTCCACCGTACTCCATTACGTATTTATCGCTACCGTTCAAAAGATTACCTGATCTGAACTCATCGGAACGCGTCCATTGCGAGTAATTCACAGCTGCAACCGCTAATAATGGGGGCTACTTTTATCTCCCTACTACGTGGAAAAAAAACGGGTGTAATGTATAGAGAAAGGGCAAAATGTATGTACGCGAAACTGATGCGTAAAATCTTTGTGTTGTATATTGTTGTCCAATATTATTAGAGTGTCTTTTGTGTGATTCGTTTTTTTACTTATTGTGAAACTCGAGTCATTTCATTAAGCTTCAAATGTATAAGAAATTATAAGATTATAATACCATCGCGGGGCAATGGTACAGCAACTGACTGTAAACGCTATGGTCGTGGGTTTGATCCCCATTCGGGGAATTAATGAATCATTATTTTTATTTCAACACATTTTTTTAAATTCGCTCGAACAATGTTATGCGGTACACCTTGATTCAAAAGTTATCATAGCCAATATTTTTAGGAGAAAACGTGGAATTGTAAAGAAATATATTATAATACTAGCTACGCCCTCGACTTTGTCTGCATGGGGGGTTAAATTTGAAGTGTCAACCAATTCAATAAAACATTAACAATTTTGTATAGAAGTTATGTCGTACAAAATACATAAAAGTGATATTGTTTTTTACTAATGAACTCATTAAATTGAAAACAATTGTAAAAATTGCATTTGAATCGGTCAAGCCAAAGTAACGGACCAAAATTTTAATACTCATTGTTTTAGGTTCTCTTTAATTTCCCTATAATATATTTTTTAATATATCTTCTATGTACAGACAACGATCAGTTACATTTTTTATTATATGTATATAGATTATATCTCTATAGTGTAATAGCTTATTATGTATATGCGGTGATTTAACACCGCGTTTCTAAAAGTTATCATCACACCAGCACATCATCTGTGCTAACGTCAAATTAATTCTGATTTTGTAAATATATCCAAATAAGTATCCAAATCAGTTAACTTTTTGTTAAATTAGGGCTTTACGATTAACTATGTTACTCATCAACAGTCTATAGGAAGAGGCCCGAATGTCCTTCAAGCCCTTTAAAACCGTTGTGCGCGAATTCCATCCTCTCACGGTCGATATATTTACCTTCAGAGACCGTTACCTGTGTTCACCTTCACAGGTGCCATCTTGTATTTTTAACCACGCCTTGTGTTGATCTCAAATCGGTTTAAAATTCATATACTCTTGATTCTGATAGTAAATAATCGCTATAAGTTATATATGTATAGACTAAAGGATTAAGCATACCTTACATAAATATAAACATATTATATCCACATTGTACTTAAATAGTAATAAATCGTACTATCAGTTTGTTCAAAATGACTTTTTTTTTATTTGTCCTTTAATTATGGGATTAGATAAAAATAAGTATCAAATGATAAACTGGTCTTGAACTCATTTTCTTTTTACGTGATACTGTACATTTAATTTTTTTTAAATCATCGCTTCGCACCGCATCGCATTTTAAACACTAGTATATTCATTTACTTATGTACCTATATAAGATATAACTAAAAATAAAACATTAAACCACCCAAATTATTATTCATTCATGTGCTAATGTAACGTTATACCCCATGAGGCTTGCGGTGAGTGACGACGCGGGCGGAAGCGATGCGATGCGCGTGAGCATGCACTGTCGCGCTAGCGTGAACGCTAAAGGGGGGACAGCAGGTAGCAGGGGGGAGGGGGGTAATAGGGAACAGGATGCGGTCACGCACGTTCGCGAGATTTTATCACGGCCGCCGGGGAATATCACGCGATACTCGATAGCCGGTAACGACCGCGTCGCGGAGAAAACGCGGACGGGGATTTGAAATATTTACTGGCTTCTTTTATATATGGATTGGGTTTTTAGTTTTGGGTTCTTTGTAGCTTTTATTTTTAATTTTCGGTAGTATGGTGGTGACATATATGAAATAAATATTTGCTGCGGCTTTGCCTGAACTAATGTTCAGGCAAAGCCGAAGATTTTTTCTAGTAAGGTGAATTCTGTCCGTTTTTGATAAAGATTATTTTCATGATACTCCATAACCTACTGTTTGTCCACTAGTGTTTTAGTATAGTGCACAATAAATAATATATGTACTTAAAAAACAGCATATAAAAGTGTCTGTTTGTGATTTCTACATAACAACAAGTATTTAAAAATCATACACAGACATATTATTTATATATATATATATATATATATATATATATATATATATATATATATATATATATATATATTATATATATATATATATATATATTATATATATATAATATATATATATATATATATAATATATATATATATATATATATATATATATATATATATATATATATATATATATATATATATATATATATATATATATATATATATATATATATATATATACATATATATATATATATATATATATATATAGCAACCTTTTTTATTTTAATTCTACTTTTATTCCGCTTGCAACATAAATGGTCTAATGAGACTCAGCATGATATTGGCCTCCATAAGTCAGCGTACAGTGTCTTAACTTCGCAGAAAATCGAGAGCGTATATATAAAAATGTCGTATTTTAGTCTTATATGGAAATCATTGTGTGGCGATGCATCCCTACAACAGCGCGCGCGCAGCTGGGAGGCACGTCGCCCTCCCGCGAGGCCCTCCCTCATTGCGATGCCAAACGCATCTGCAAAGAAATTGAACAGAAAATTATCAATCACTGTTTTATGTCGCTGGAGCTTTTTATTTAATATCTTTTTAAAAAGTTTATTATTTTATAGCGAATTTGTTACTTTATATTATTGTTTAATACCAAAATCTTCTAAATGTTATAAAAGAACTACTTTAATCGTCTCGCAACTCAGTCTCGTAGGGGAGACCGCGGTTGAACTTAAATCAATTTGAATTTAAATCAATTTTAGATTTAATTGTGAATATACCTAACAATAATCATACGGTACGGAAATTTGTAAAAATCTCCCTACAGAGATGCTAACCACATAAATAAGTTAAAATCATATAAGAATTTCGACGTAGCTTGACGAGAACGCATAGCTTAGCAGAGTGCTTGGACAAAACTTGGGAAATATTGGTTAAAATTTTATACGTTTTGTAAAAAAAAAAAATGTTTCTAACCTTAGTATGGAATAATAGATACTAAATTAAAACTATTAAAAGCTTTCAATTATCATATCAAACAAAAGCTTCATTCAAAACATTTAATACTCAATTGAAACGGAATAAAATTATAACAGAGTTCAACTTCCAAAGTTCTCATTATGAAGCTAGACGCTACTTTCCCAAAAGTTTGCTTACATTCCAAGCTTGAAAGCGCTATAAAATATATCTAAATGATACCACCTGTTGGACCTCGTTGCGTAACAAAACATCCGGACCGGGGCCTGTTATGTTTTATGAGGGATATACGAGTATACTTATGAATTATTATCTTTGGCTGCTTAAGATTCTTGTATGTTGTCATGTATATGAATGCTCTGGAATCTGGAAATCTGGAATTTTTATTTATTTTTTATTTAATGGGTGAATTGATTACTTGTAAGATTAAACTTTTGTATGCATGTATGTATTTTGGTGCTAATGATTTCTTTCTTTGTAGTTTCACGCTGTATCCCGCGAGACACTCCGCTCCCCGTTGTCCGACTTTAGAGACATTGCGTGTCCAGACCAGAGCAAAGAAAATAAAAATTGGTTCTCTCTCCCCTCATGGGGAATCGAACCCACAACTGTCAGTTGACAGGCAGACAAGAATATTTAATATATATAGACATACATTTTTCAAGTCAGATTGTCTAAGTTAAAGAAAAGGTGAAATTACTTTTCTTTTTCAACATCTTGTAGCTCAATTAGCTCCTATGGCAGATTCGTTAGTGAGCTTGGACGGTATTCAAGAGGCGCGGGTTCGAGATCTGCTACATTTTGGTGACGTTTAAAAAACGACGCCTAGCTTCGTCTTACCTACCTTATCCTACTTATATTTGAAGCTACCATATTTTGGTACCTTACTTTAATTTTTCACAAGTTTATTTATATTGCTATCTCTATCTATTTATTGCTATATTTACCTATAGGCGTTTCTCAGTTGAATTGGAAAAAAAATAATTAGCATTGTAATTAGCGTACGAACATTATAAAAATACTTAAATACATTCAAATGAATTTATATGAAAAAAGAGATTAGTCTATTTATACATTGAACATTATATATATTTTATAATTATAAATTTAAAAAAAAGTCACAGAATAAAGCAAAGAGTCGTATGTACGAACCAACGTACAAAGACCGCAAAGATCTACGGTAATTTTTATTTTTTCATCAAAAGCACGTATTCTCGTGGCAAAAGTGCAGCTAATTTGGAGCTTATATAAAGTGCACGGCTTGGTTGACCCCAATATCGCTTTGACAAATAGAATGCCTCGTATACCACTGACGTGTCCAGGTCCTATCCTGGAAACGTCATGAAAGGAGATGAAATAATTTACGTTGCTAAACGCCAACGCATTGTGAACAACTCTTGAGATCTTTTAAACTAGAGCTTTGTACGCATTTAAGCGAAAATGAACGTCATTCTCGTATGCCAAGTTTGAAATATAAATTATAGTATAATTATTATCTTTTGATCTAATACTTAGCACAGATTTTAATTTTGTTTTACATTTGTATTTATAATGGACTTAGCAGCAAGGTCTTGTTAAATAACAAATACATATGTATCTGTCCATATTATTGAACCTGGAACCTATGAAGCATCGGGAACAATTGAATGAGAGAATAACTTTTTTTAATTACTTTTATTATTTAAAAAAAAAAGATCAACACGATCCCGCAACATTTTCGAAGTAAATTAAATCCGTCGCAAACATAAAAGAGAGAAAAACCAAAGAAATCGAAACACGCTCTATACATACATACACATATACATACATACACATATGTACGTACCTAACGCGTAATTCCACGAGAAACCAAATTAGGGCTGCACGCACGTCGTCAATCGATATCGCGTGATTATCGAGAATAATGGCCGGCTCCCACGACTGCGAGGACCCCGACCGCGGTCCTCGGTGTTAGGGGGAGCGATTAGTTTAGCAAAAAATGTGCTCACTATGTGTGTGGACGCATATTGTTCGGGATATTCTTGTTTTTGTTTTTGTTTATTTTTTTATTTTTTCGTTTGCTTCTGATGCAATTAACGCTGTTGGTAAAAGATATACTGTAGACAGTTTGAAGACTTCTTTATTAATTTATTCTTATCGATAAAGATTTATTACATTTTGTGTCATCAATTGTTAATAAATTAATTAATTGTCATTTCATCTGTTTTGTTGTCCCGCATTTAGGATCACTGTAACGTGTAACCAATACAACAGTTATTGATATAATCCAGACAAAATCCAGAAAATATTGTTACTTTCAAATATTCGTAGATTTTAAACCCGCAGCTGAGATCATTAGTGAAGTACGTCTCAGCTACAGACAGTCACAAGTGCCTAAAAGTATGATGTTTAGTAATAAATTCTTTGTTTAAATATATATATATATATATATATATATATATATATATATATAAATATATATATATATATATATATATATATATATATATATATATATATATATATATATATATATATATATATATATATATATATGTATATATGTATGTGTGTATGTTTAAATTGAATATTTTAATTGACGTCACCATCCTTATTAATACCCCGTTATTTTATTGAGCTTACAACATTATATGGATATTATGTTAAGTTACTTTTAAAAAAATATATTAAGATAGCCCCAAGCAAATTCGAAGCGCTTGAATAATTTACTGCGTTTTGATTGTTTGCAGCGATCGTCCATTTACATAATTGCCCATTAGAAAGTTTTTGTTTACAATCAACGGAATTTCGTTTAAAATTATATGATAGGGTTACAGACTACAGTGTACTAAATGTAATATCAATTGAGATTGATTTATCGGAATTTCATCATTGGATGAATAAATTGCCATTACAAAATATTTTTTTTCTTAATTTTTAGATAAACGTTTTTAAATAACAATGAGATTACTGTACAAAATAAAACAACGCCGAATTAATCATATGTTAGTATTATTGCTTCTATTCTGTTCATTTAAACTACATATAGAAATATAATTCATTTATAATCAACAGCTATTATCTACGTGCCAAGAGACAGGGACACTGTGTCACCAAATTCTTAATTATATAACTTAAGTATCTGTACTACAAAGAGCAATTAATACATAATACCGAGAAATTCTCAACGTTAGATCAGAAACTGTTACACTGATAAAGCGCCTTGGCAACTCATCAATAAAGGTCCACACGAAATTCCATCTCAAATATCTTCGACGGCCCCTGTTTGTATGTACACACGCAAAATCCCTCTAAAGGTACGCCGCGGTCTCTAGACATGTGCGGGACATAAATTTGGCGAGCGTTACGTACTCGTACAGGGTAGGTGCAGGGTAGGTACAGGCCGGTCTATGTGCCGCAGTACATAAGGAGCAGCTATGTACCTACGGAGCAACACGGGCGTCACTTATCCGCGCGGAGGATGCGGTGGTCGTCCGATCACCCCCCGGCGACCGCCGGCGACCCCCAGCGGGCGCCACTCACCCCCCTCGCGATTCATTAAGTCGGGCGCGGCGGACGCGGCGGACGCGTCGCGGAGTCTCCGTGAATTCAAATTAGAGGCGGCTCGGACGTCGTATACTAGAGATTGAATTTATCAAATGTTGTTATCGACAGCTTAAATTTTTGGCATCTTTTTTGTTTTTTGCATATGTTGGTATATATAATACAAATCATTAAAAAGATATAATATAATGTAAATTTATAAATAATATACTTTAATCTTATTTCAAAATACAGTCATTGCTTTAGATATACAATAATTACAACAAAATATTTTAAATTATTATTTTAAATTAAAACTGTAACAGTTGCTAATATATTTCTATAAATTAGAATTAAACATTTAAACAAAAATCTTATACAGTCATATATATATTCTTTCATAAAATATTTTTTCTTTAGAAAAAAAATATACAACATTACACTAAGTCCGTCTCTCCCTTTTACTCAAAATACAATCGTTATTTGTACACATTTGTACAATAAACAAAATCATAATAGAAAACCAACAAAATATATGTTATCGATATCGTGACATGCACAGCCCTATCGCCCCTTTGTCTCAGTAAGACAGACGCGCTGGTAGCGGGTGGAGGCGCGGGGGCGCGGAGGGGGCGCGCGGGGAGAGCGCGCGGGAGGCGGGGGGGACACGTGCCGGACGGAAGTCGCGCAGGGCTCAAGCCGCACCGCGCTAAATGATTCAAAACTCGCCCGGACCTGCAAGATTTATGCCCCTACCCGATCCCGCCTAGATTAAAGATGTCGCGCCTTTATTGAAATACGCTAAAATATTCCCGAAGGCGCTCGCTCGACTGCGACCGACTGCCGGCGCCTCGACGTCCATTCACATTCAACTCTCGTACTCATTTCATTCAGATCTTTATTGTTTGTTTTTCGCGTCAGTTTATTATGAAATAAGCGCTCGGTTTGTCATAAATTATTTTTATGCCAAGTGATTACAAGCTATAGGATTTGACGGTAGCGTCCCTTTGATTCAAATTGATGATTGGATTGGTCCATTCACACTGTTAAACATATATAATATGTTAAACATGTATTATCTTCAAGGTCTTACTGCCGCAATGTCTCGAATTCAGGTAGAAAATCAAAAAGGTGTGCCTTGACACTAAATCTATTCTGCCTACTCTGCTATCTTCAAAAAATGACAGAGATTCATTCACAGCACAATTTTAGTAATTTAACTATTTAAATGTAATATACAAAATGAATATTGCGAAGTAAATTAAAAGTTACCCGTAGTTGAGTCAACGTCTGCGCGAAGTTTGTTTGAGTTGGTTGGCGACAGAGGCCAATATGCAAATGTGAACTTTCCCTCTTTCGCCGAGGCGGAGGACAGAGGACTGCACTTGGCCGATTTACGACCCTCCCAAGCTTTTCAATTGGAATTCACGAGCATTTCTATACGTTGTGCAACGTCAGATTAGTTTGCGTCCTAATGCATACTACTGCAGTTTTCAAGCCATTTTCAGTTTCAGCTTCACATATAAAAATGTGAGCAGAATTATTATGACCTAGTTCATATCTTATAAATATCTTGTAATTGTATTTAGAAAACAAATATTTAAAATTATTATAATAATTAATCATTATGTATATACTTCCTAAATGTTGAGAGATATGTACACAAAAAATGATTTTGATTCAAACATACTTATATGTGTAGTTAAAACTAACATTTCAAGTCTGTGTCAGATTGAATAACTGTGCATTCAATTTCAATACCTGTATATATTATTTCCATATAAGACAAGATGCACCTTATGAAGCGTCTTAGTTTGTTTCAGCTATTCAGTTTCTACTTGGAGGTGAGATTCTACGCTTGAGTAATTAACGTGATTGCGGCTGTCTCATATGTACTAGAACTGTATTCTAGGCCCTCGGCTAAGATTCGATGTGCAATGTACTCGAATAGGCCGTGCTAAATACGGAGCCGGGTCGGATATCAAAGCAATCTCCCGGCGGCGGGCGGAGAGTCTGAGGCGCATTTCGGCTCACTCCTTGCGCATATTGCATGCACGTACCAATGAAGTTTGCTTTGTAGGCGGTAATCTGCGGGGGTGTATCGGTCCTGGGTGGTGGGTGGCGGGTTATGTACACACGAGCCCGAGGCGTCGAGGTAGGCAAATGGCCGGCGAAGCGGGCGCGTAGGCCGAGATCTCGAGCGATATCGATCCGCGGCCGGCCCGACGCCCGCGGCCGCTCGTCGCCACGGACACGACTCGCGGCGGGAGGGTGGCGCCGCGTGACAAAAACACTCCTTTGTTTGACGACGCGACGATGTGAACCCAGCTCCATCAGGCGCTCGAGGAATGGAGACGTAATAAAAACTAGCTACGGCCACCTGCACGCAATATTTTGTTTTCAAGTACCGATCTTACACATAATATAAACAATGGTAGGTCGCCGCAATGAGTGTTTTATGCAAGACAATGCTATCACGTTATTGGTTGGGAAGTAATTAAGTAAGGACAATTATGGAATTTCTTTCTATAGTTATCGATGTCGACAAAAAAATTAAGCATTATAAGTGTCCATCACTGACACGCGTCGCGACCGCGCGGCGGCGACGTAGGGCGCGGCGCGGTGGGGGCGCGAGTCACTCTCGCGTACTGCCGCTCTTCAAGAGTACTCCCTCTTGGCTCTTGTGAACTGCAATTTTTTGCCTTTTCGAAGTTTTCGCTCGATAAGGTTATTTTTTGTTATTTTGACACATCTCCCGCTTTTAATGAAGTAATTAGAGAAAGCCTTGTGTAATGACATTGCGTTCTCCGCTTTCCCGTCTGAAGTCAAACAGACGTTAGACAGTCTTCAAATTTACAGGTTATTTATTTCTGTAATTTAGTAGGATATTTTAACTTATGTATGTATGTATGTCTATATATACGTATCCGTAATATTGAATGAAAGTGTTTGAAATTATTTCTTATTATTTACACCTATTACAAATATATCACATGAATCACAATAATACTTTACGACAATCGCAACAGTAAACGTTCAACCATATACCAACACAGCCACAAACATACACATACAGCCACAGCCATAAATACAACCAAATACGGCCACATACCAACTAAAAATGTACAGAAACAAGTCACATCCTATTTATTTAATTAGAAATTTAATTAGATATATACGAACAGTGGTGCAGTAATGCGGTATCGATAACTATATGCGAGAAGTGCACATCACTAGAACGAGCGTCTTGTTGGAAATTCGAATAACGCTTGGTCAAGCGCAACTCAAAGCGGAACGTGGAAGGTCTAATTTGTGCTTGCAATGCCGTGCCCGTATTCTGGGTCTTTGCGATGGTTGTTATACTCATATTATATATAGCTATACATAGCTATATCTATCTACCTACTTATATACTATATAGGTTTACTATATAGGTAGTTGTTTGTTCTACAGTGTTTATGTTCAAGATATTATCTGAAATTAAATTTTTGAATGTTTTTTCTTATATTCCATTGTGATGCCAAGTTATGGAAGGGCTTTCTATTTTGCAGGTAGATGATAAATATAATATAAAGGTATCTACAGTTATTTCTATAGAGTTTGATTACAAAAATGTAACTTAATAGCTTTACTTTTTTTTCAGAATAGACAAAGGGAACTAGTCTTAACTAGTGTTAATGTCTGCCTGTGATTCTTCCGTCATTTCCATATTATATATAGATAGGAACATTCAACTGTTACTTGTTCAGTTTCTATTAGGT
This sequence comes from Dione juno, assembly GCA_037127375.1. Classification (NCBI taxonomy): domain Eukaryota; kingdom Metazoa; phylum Arthropoda; class Insecta; order Lepidoptera; family Nymphalidae; genus Dione; species Dione juno. The sequence continues at coordinate 7,757,872 of JAXRJS010000067.1, forward strand.
TTTGTCTTTAAATGCCACACTTTTCGCAATTAGAATACTTAGGTATACCTCACTCAATCGTATATAAAATAATATTGAGCTGTGAATGACTTTCTCATTTGTTATTTCTCAGTGTATGTAACAATAAGTATATAAATAATGCGGGGTCGCGTCGTGGCGCAGCGGCACAGCATCAGACTGTAAATGAGACGGGTGAGGGTTAGATTCGAGCTGGAAGAATTAATTATTTTTATTTTTCTCGCTCTGGGAACAAGACAAAGCTACCTTACCTAACGCGGTGGTTGTAGGTTCGATGTCCACTTCAGGGAAATACATTACCCCACTATGGCAAGATAAGGCGCAACGTTGGGCTTCACCACATAACATGCGATGGAGATATTATATATACGAGAGTATACGGGCGGAAAGCGGCAAACGAGGTGTCTTAACACTACGTTCTAATTGCCCACCTTGCCATATATTGTATAAAGCTGGAAACTACCGTATATTAGTTACAATTAATGAACTAACACCCATACAAAAAAACTATTTAAAATGCAAATCTCACGTATAATCTAGACTCGACTCGACTACGAGCTACCCTTAAGGGCATCGCAACATTTATCGCTCAAAAGCTCGTTGCATATAAAACGAGATCTTGCTCAGAAGCGACTACACTGTACGTGTTAAATTTCATTTACATATGTAGTCCCAGTTCCAGGAGTAACCACTGTCAGGAACTAGAAACGGCAGGAGTACTGTACTATTGGATACACTGTACTATAGGACGTACTCGTACATATACGGTACGCTTAATATTATAAATGTTACAATTTGTGAGGATGGATGCTTGTTTCGGTTTGACGCAAAAACTACTGAACGGATTTACATGAAACTTTGCAGTAATATAGCTTATACACCAGAATAACATATGGGCCACAATTTATGATAAACAATTTTTTATTATGATAAGAAATTCACTTAAGTGTTAAATAAAATATAATGTGTTGCAAGCGGGCGAAACCACGGGCGGCTCGCTAGTAACTTTTCATTACTAGTGTACCTAATATTAAAATATCTTATGGTTTTCATATAATCTATTTAAATTTTTTTTTATATGCACAGTCACGACTAAATTTGTAACATTTTTGTTCAAATAGAAGATTAAAAACGAATTGAAATGTGGACCTTTAATAGTTTGACAAGCAAATAATTTGTAGTTTTTGGTAACGGAGAGGGATCATTTATTTATTGTAGTTGATATATAGTTAATTTTAATGCGTTCGTAATATATGTAAAGTTTTGTGAATGTATCCACTTTATTTCTTTCTATAGCTAAATTACTACAAAATTACTCAAATGAAATAAAGGCTTACTTCACAATCATAATTAGTTTTATATATAAGTTGGAGAGTTACTAAAAATTAGAAAAAATTAACTCACTTAAAGTAATTAACTTTCTTTATTAATAGAAAATTAAAAAAAATAATAAACGACATTAGTAATATTCACATAATGTCTCTACCTGTTTACTTTTTTAAATTCGTTATTTTTCGTGGCAATTTAAAATATGTTTTTATAATATATGATTTTTTTTTGCTTTAGCCGGCACTACATGGTATATAGGGTGTTATGATATGTATAGTTTGTAGAATATATACTCCCATACTAACATTATAATGGGGAAAGTTTGATTTGATTGAAGTCATTGAACCTAAGGACTTGTTGAAAAATAATAGATAAAATATTTTTATGTTTGATAGTATTTTCATAGAGAAAGGCTTTATTACACCTATATATATATATATATATATATATATATATATATATATATATATATATATATGTATATATATATATATATATATATATATATATATATATATATATATATATATATATATATATATATATATATATATATATATATATATATATACATATATACATATATACATATATACATATATATATATATATATATATATATATATATATATATATATATATATATATATATATATATATATATATATATAATAAGGAAATAAATCAAAGTGCTTACCTACTTTGATAAACAAATTACGAAATAAATTTGACTAAATTAGAAGTGTCATCGGTGGTTTGTCGAAGTACACTTAAATTATTAAACTGAAAACTTTTCACCTGACTCGTACATTTATTTCAACGGGAGACAGTCAATAAACTAAAACACCGAACTCCACTCTAACTTTCAATAGTCAGCAAATCGTACTTCGCAAACAACAAAAAGTCAGATTTCAAGGGGATTGGGGGAGGGGGGGGGGGGGACGCCTGTATGAAAAAAAAAAAGGAAAAACGGATAGTGAAAGTGTTGAAAAGTTTTCAGCGAAAAGTGAGAGCGGTAAGTCGCAAAGTTTGCGCCGCCGACTTAGTTTTCACAAGTTTAGATTCAATTTGTAGGCTAAGGGTGCCTGCCGCCCACCACACCGGCCGCCCGCCCGCCCTTCCGTTACAATGAACCGTTTATGATTCTGTTCGGAAAACAATCCTTGTTGTTTGTTATCCTCGTTTTGGAATTCAAATGTTTCAAATTATTCCTCATGCATAGTAATTATTTAGGTGTCTTTAAATTTATATACAAAGGCATTTATATACATTGTATATATTATATACATTTATATACATTATATACATTTATATACAAAGGCATCGCGTTTACTGATGTAATATTTTTTTTATTATGTTTTTGATGATTTGCTAACATATATTTGTATTAGTTCATTTGGATATATTAAAATAGATTTGATGTATATGATTGTGAGTTCAAATCCCAATAGGAAGATTTTTAAAATATAATATTATCTATTATTAGTGTTTTTTACGAAGATTTTTATTGGGTATGATATACATTTTATTTTATATAATATTTTGCTTTACAGCCGGAACGTATAATGTCTCCATACACAGCTATCATAAGGCGATGCGGTAATCCTTTTGAGTTGGCTCACGTGCTGGTCTCTTGGCTAATTGGTGCCGGCTACGATGCCTACGTCGTGGTCGGATGCGCTAAAAGGGACATATGTAATGCCATCCGATATAGAACTGTGTGTCCTGAAATACCTGATGAAACTGAGGTAAGGGAGTGTTTGGTTTATTGTACCGTTCAAATACAATTCTCCAGAAAGAAACTGATTGATCTAGAAGCTTACTTAATTATATTAAAGGTATCTTGCAAATTGAAATAATAATTTTCTTTTAATATTTTTTTCTGAAAGTTTTAAATCAAATATTTTTGTTCGTCCGAACGAGGCTCGAACCCACAAGCCTGAATAAAAAAATACGATATTAAGGTAACGGTAATGTATTAGGTCATTGAAGAGCCGCCACCTCCAGAGGAAGAGCCTCGATACCGTCTCGTGCCGCTACCGGATCTGACATCCAAGTACTGTAAAGAGATGGACCGGAAGGAAGCTGAGAAACAACAGGCAGAGTTGAATAAGATAGAAAATGAAAGATTAAGGAAAATCGCCGTAAGAAATACCCTTTAAATTTAACAAATTTGCTATTTTATACAATTTAAATGAGGAAAAGTAAAAATTCTATTTTAGGACATGGTTAATGATAAAATTTTGAAAATGTTAAATAATATTTCAAAATGCGCTTCGGTATAAAATTCGGTTCGGTATAATTCTTTTAATTCTAACATATTATGGTGGTGCAGTAGTAGGACAGTGATCGACTGCAAGCGCGATGGTCGCGGAGTCGATCCTCAAACGTGGGAGTGGGTAATTTTAATTTCCCCCTCTAATAGGCCATTTGCACCGTTAAGATCTTCCTTTCCAACCGGAGCGCAAAGAACGGAATGTTTTAATATTAAGTTCTCTTGCGGGACAAAGCGCGAAGTTTAAACATAAATTAATCGAATAAGATTTTTTTTAATTAATTAAGTAATTAGAACTTATTTCCTTTATTATTTCCAGTATTTTAGTGTTATAAAAAAGGCATTATACTTATGTAACTGATCTATTCTATAATGTATTATTAGGATTTAGAAAAGCCACCTCCAGATGACATCGATGGATGGCGGACCCACGCCTGGGTCCTCCTGCTGCCGGGCTTCAAAGGCGTGGACGACCCGTTCTTTATCGAACCGAGCGAAGGAAATGCCTACCCAACCGACGCTCCCCAGTACCAAGCGGTGGATTGTATTTATAATAATGATAACTATTATGTAAGTAGAACGTTCTTTAAACAATTCTATTAAATAAATATACTTGTAAGAATTATTTCTTATAATTTACATAGAATTCGATATGTATATATGTTTTTGTTCGCCTTGCAGCTTACACAATTGATTATATACTTTTAGCTCTATATTGAATTAAAAAAGTGACAGTATGGCATATATAATTGCATTTTTTCTAGGCATTCCGTAATAAACTTTTAAAGGGTAAATTTCCATTAATGAGTACATATAAACATATCTGCGTCCATTTTGATAGATACTATGCGTGTTGAAAGTTTTTTTAGCTTCACTTCTGTATCCAGCACATAGCAGGGTACGCAGAGAGAACCTAGTGTTGAGAGTTAAGTCACTCCGTGCCCCGCTATCCACCTAGTATTTGTCTTGTTTTTAATTTTAATTAAATAATCCTTTCTCATCGAGTAGGTATCGAACCCACAACCGTCGCGTTTACAGTCAGACGTTATGCCGCTGCGCCACGACGGTTTTTTTTTAATTAATTTAGTATACCTTTTATTTATAATAATAAACTAACTTTATTATTGGACTTATAAAGGTAAATATACAAAAAGTCGATAATCTATCAGAGATAAATTACGATTTGAGTGACTTATCATGCTGGGAACACTTGTTGGCCGGCGAACCTTACTACAGGAGGCAGCTGACGGGCATCGACACCTCCGACAAGAAAAGCGCAGTCGATACAGAAAAACATCTCGACGTACCGCCCAGTTGGGTGGAGAAGCTGGATCTTACTGCTGACGGTACCTATTGAAGTAGCTGATTATTTGATTCATTTTATTTTGTAGAAGCTTTTTTTTGTTTTCTTAATTTACTTTAAATTATTTTTTTACTATTACTTTGGGTATATATTCCTATGGCTCCTATTAGCAGGTAACATATACAAGTAACTCATTCTCTCAAGAGTCTCCAATATTTTCTTCCTCATCAGACCAAGAATATTCTTGCGCAATGTCTGCTTTTAGCAATTCTTGATTCTTGATCACAAGAAAAAACGTCTTATTCAAAGTCAGACAGCACTTGTCATTAAAGTAAAATATTGTATAACGTTTCTATTATTATTTCTTTGTTTATATTTATTTATGTATGTATATATATATATGTACATATATATGTATTTGTGTGTATATATATATATATATATATATATATATATATATATATATATGTATATATATATATGTACATATATATGTATTTGTGTGTATGTATGTACATGGATATATGTATTAATGTATTTATAAATAAAACTTAATTCTACATATGTGTTGCACATTTTTGTCGTCCCACTATTTTTATCACCTTCACCCACCTCCACAGGTTGGCTGGAAGAAATCTCTGTTAGAGATAAGTCCACCTTCACAAACTTTATTACTGCATTTGTAATTACTCTTGTTATGTTTTTGTGCAATGAAGTAACGAATATAAAATCATTTAGTCGATTTTAAATGATTATACTAAATAAGTAAATATCACAATCTATTCTAGGGAGCCTTAAATTCTTCTTAGAGCCTTCTAGGGAGCCTTATTTTTCTAGTTTCACGCTTTATCCCGCATAAAGCAGGGAGGGCAGGAACCTAAGACACTCCGCTTTCCTCTTTCCTTCTTTTATTACTCCGTGTGGGGAATGTACCGAGAACTATCGATAGCATTTAATTTCTTGTACATGATATACTTACATATAGCATAAAGCAAGCAATCTTCTTCTTATATACTTACTTACTATTACAGAATACGAACGCCGCTATCCAGGCAGCCACAGGGTGATTAAATATAAAAAAGTTTTGTCAGAGAAGTTCTCACCGTACTCGGAAAGTGATGGAGTCGTCAAGAGAATTAAAATATTTGATGATTACGCCTTAACCGTGCCACTTCTCACGTATGAATTCATTAGTTATTCTATTCTACTCTATTATATTTTAAATATGAAGTGAGAATGTAAGAATGAAGACGAACGTGCTCAACTGGTTTGGGCACGTCGAGAGAATGAGAGATGAAAGAATAATAAAAAAGATATATGTAGCAAAAGTAAGTGATAAAAGAGATAAGGGGAGACCTCAGTTGACCTTCGAAAACAGTTTGGAGGAAGATCACATAAAAAATATAAGGACCCTCTGGAGGGTCCTCATATGGTTTAGAGGTTAATGACAGTGGAAAAGGTGAAAGAGGTATGCAGGGACCGCAGTGCTTGGTGCTCCGTCATCCATGGCTGCCCCGCTAGGGATAAAACGTAACGTAAAGTTAATAAATTAAGTAAGTATTAAATATATATTATGTATCGGCCTCCGACTGCAAACGCAATGGTTGTGGGTTCAATTCCACTCGGGAAAGTAAATAATTTCGATTTCTCCGTCGTAATAAACCATAGTGGGACTTCGAGTTTCATTATTCAAGACACAATGTTTGAAATTGCTGTGTTTTGGCATTCAGTTTTCAGTGCCCTCCCTTCTATGCGGGATACAGTGTGAAGCTATAGAAAAAGGACCTATATTGTATAAAATGTATTTTATTTTAATTAAATACAAGGTACTTGTTCTTGTAGCAAGAAACTTTTAATACTTAGTTTAATATTTCTTTCCATATATTATGTACACAATGAAAAAATTAGTAAATTGCGATTTAGTAACTTATTTTATTTAATATAATAATATATTTCTAGATACGAATGGTACAAAAATCGTGTGGACAAAATGGAAACAGTCAAAATTGATCATCAGAAAAAGGAAATCCGGGAGATATTTGGAATAGGCAGACGGGATCACATGCTGAGTTAGTATATGAATATTTAAATTTAACTTCAAGGCAATAACTATATGAGTTAAGTGTAAATAAAGATTTATAGAGAAATTTAAAATGGCTACGAACTGCCGCTATTAAAATAAACTATCAATTTAACCATAAAAAAGTGGGGTACGGAGAGATGATATATCACTGTCATCAGTCTCTTTACCTCTGCATACTATTTGTGAAGAACTAAGTAGCTCTGGAACTCTCCGTACGTGGAGATCTAGTTATATACAGCAGTCACAGCAGCTTATCGTATGACAAGACTATTTTACAAATTAAAATTACCCTTTAAATGTAATTTATAATATCTTAAATATTGATTGTTGATGATTGTATGTAACCAAGAATTATTGTACCTAATATGATGGCTGCATCGTCGGAAGGAACCATTTCGGTTTGTGCTATGTTTAGTTCTACCCACCTACCTATATCAGCTTTGCTGCTGCTATTTAGCTTCACGCTGTATCCCGCATACACCAGGGGGTAGACATGGTTTGACATAGATTTATTTATTTATTTTAATACTTTCTACACCAACACAAAGAATAAAACTTATAAAAGAGAAAAAATGTAAGTGTGAAACAATTGTGGTGTAACGGCGGCTTTATCACCATAGGTGATCTCTTCCAAGCAACCCCCTACCATAAAAACAAAAGAATAAATACATACAAATATATCTCTTATTAATACAGTTACATGAAATATATAGTAGATATGACGAAACCCAGTGCGTAAGACACTCCGTTTATCGTTTTCTGCTCAATTATTGAGACATTGCATGCTTGAGTGGCGGCACTCACACTCTCGTGTCATTACAGCGAGGAAATTCATTCCCTCAACTAGGAATCGAACCCACGTTTATGGTAAATAGTTACATAAACTTATTTACTAATTGAAATACGTAATTATTTCCCAAATAAGGATTGCACACGTAACTTACTAACTATAACTTGGCTCGAAACGCCATTACCGTAGAACAGAACAGAACTATAACTTGTTCGGTTTTCCTAAGAAAATAAATTATTTTCTTAAATTATCATATTAGGCTGAAGAGATTGTTTGGTTAAATGCGCTAATATTATATAAGTATCTAGTTATTAATACGGAAAGATAACTACTAAAACTTTGGATACCTTTATACGAATTTTGTGCGAACGGAGGAATTTGAAATTTGGCATATTTTTAGTTTATATATAGGAGAATACACATTACCATATGTTTAACAATATAAATTTTGTACAAAGTGACATACACGTTGCTATGGCAACGCGTCAACTCCTCTCTAGTATAAGTAGATATCACTATTATTACATCACGTGTGTTTCACGTATGAGAAAGTTGTGTGACTGTGAAATCAAAGCTCGGCGTTACATCACTCATCAAATAGGCAAAAATATATTAGCGATATATCACGTTACAAAACTATAAATAAATAATAAATACAATAATAACTATAAATAAATAATAAATATTGTTCACATTTCTTTTTTAGTTTCAAATATGTTCAAGTACCAAAATAAAACCTTCAAAACCTTTTAACCTTTAAAACCTTAAAAAAACTTTAAAAACTTCAGAACACACATATTCAATGGACGCTCAACCGACGTCGGTGGAAGGCGAGCGCACCATCGACTTCAACTACTACGCGCGCCTCGACCACCTTACTAAGCTCGAGTGTACTGCGTTGACATTCCACGAGACTTACACCGACAGGGGCGACAGGTCTTATCATATATGTTATATAATTATTATAATAAAAACAAAAAAATATATTTATAATCTAAAAATATCTCCATTTAATTAGGCTATCAAGTACTTGAATGGTCAAGTTACGTAGAAATGTCAGTAGAGTCAGTCCTACAGGAAGCTCAACAGTTGCTTCCGCATATTAATATAAAAAAATTGTTATACTATATTTCTAGGCTTGCTGAGCTTTTTAGGAATATTCTCCACCTTCGATAAATAATATAGAAAACGCATTTGCATATATGGAGTCACAACTTGGTCAAAACTCAAGACCGCGCTACGAGAATGGGGATATGAAAGTAATTCTTTCCCCCAGGCGGGAATCAAACCCACATCAATCTTGTCTACAGTCAGGCACTGTCCCATTGCGCTACGATGGCCTCCATTTATACTTCTTTTATTATCATTATTTTCCAAGTATTAAAAAATTTTAACTCGACAAAAAATCTATTGTATATATTCAGACTGGAAGCCCGTCACATAACGTACACAGAAGGTACCAAGTCGAGTCCAAAACGCCAAGTAAAAGATATCACCGAGATCTACAGTCGCAACCCTGACGTGCCGTCCAAGGTGGATATATGGAAAAAAATATACCACACCCAAGATAATACGATAGAGTTGCATTATCATTACGATTATAACTTCGTTACAAATAATACAAGAAGCTTCATCAAGCCCAATTTGGCGGAGACTGGTGGCAAAATATTATTTTATCCGGATAAAACTACTGGTTACATTGTAAGTATAGCACAATCTTATAGAGCTTCAATTGATATCTCAATTTAACCGTCGTGGCGCAGTGGGTCAATGTCAAAGTATAAACGCAATAGTTGTATGTTCAATTCCCACTTGGGAGTGACTATATTTTAATTTTTTTTTTCACTTTGGTAGACAAAACGCGACTGTACCACTGTTTTACTTGACACACAATTTCTTGAATTTACCGAAACCTGGGAAACAGTGTGTCTAATCTAGGTATTCTATGTGGGAGCAAGCATGTAGGTAGTGTTTTATTGGAATTTCTACTAAAGAAATGGCAGCATGCCACTTTAATCACCTAACAATGCTATACTTCTAATAAACGAAAGCAAGAGTCACCAAATGCACAAAACTTTCAATAGCTTAAATAAATATTTACATTGAGATAATAGAGATACAATATGTAATAATCGACATGTCATATTTAGCTAATTTTGGATAGCAATTTTCCTTCTGCATTTTAAAAGTAATAAAACACTAGTGTATAAAAAATAATTTCCAGGCCGATCCTTGTGCGAAACCGCCCCGTCCTCTGGACGTGTACTACACGTTGTGCGACAACATGGACAGTGAATACTTTTCCAGAAAACATATACGCGATAGAGAATCAGATATAACTGTATATCTGAAGCAGAGGCAACGAGAACTTACTGAGCCGATGCTCTTCGTAGCCCTCTTTGACACCGAGAGAAATGACGCTGCGAAGAAAGGGTGGAAGGAACAGGTGAAATAACCATTTCTGCTTCAATTGCAATATGTATAATTTTTCTTTATTTTGAAAATATTTTGTTCACCCGAATTGGAACCTATAACCATCATTTAGAGTCAGACGCTATGCCACTGCTCCATGACGGGTGTTTCGGTGTTTCCTATATGACGTACTAATGGTACGGTAAATATAATAGCTAAAATTAGATATAAAACCCAAGAAGTACTTAACTTACTTACTTTCGGTATCTTTATCAGTTTCTTTTAAGACATTGAGGTCTATCTGTCTCTTATGTAGCCATCATCGTGGTAGGAATGCTGTATGGTTAATTACAATATCAACAATAAACTCCAAAAAAAAAATTTGCTACAATTATTTTTATAATAGCATAAAGCATATTTTAAGTCAGTAAATACTTGCATCGGCATAAATATATCAAACATGTAGATAAAATAGAATCTGTGAGCCACAATATTATTATTTATTTAAAATAAACCGGAAGAGAGTGGACTTCCCAAAATGTGGTGAAAAGAAAATAATTTTAATCATCTTTCGCGATCGTTCCTCCCACTTATCAGGAAGCCCAAAAAGCTGAAATAACGGAACGCGAGAAGGAAGCTGAGATCGATCCCCTAGCACCCTACCTGGCCAGGATGTTCGGCTGCGGGCACGGGACCGGCCCGCTGTCTTTTAAAGAGGCAGCGCTAGTGAGGGAACAGTGTATCAACGATTTTAAGGCGAAGCAACTCGCCCGGCAGATTCTGGTGCAGGAGAGGTTTGACAAGGTACGTTACTCTCTGGAGATAATAAAATTGGAGTATCTGTTTGTAATATTAAAATAGTCGCTTGTAGCTAAACGTATATTGTTGATATATATACGGTATATATACTAAAATAACATTTTTACAATTTTAGTCTGTCTGTCTGTCTGTTTATCCCGATTAATCTCTGAAACGGCTGGACCGATTTTGACGGGACTTTCACTGTCAAATAGCTGATGTAATAAGGAGTAATATAGGATACTTTTATTTTAGAAATAAAAATATTTTATTAGAATAAATACGAGTAGACTGACTGACATGTGATTTCATATAACATATCGAAACGAATGCCATTGAGTTTACAAAAGCGGCGATTTATTGCTCTCACAAACACCAAGCTGTGATAAATCTCCAATATTATAAAGAAAGGAAAATTCGTATTATTCATAGCAATATAACGTTGAAGAGTTTTTGTTTGAATGCGCTGGAATCTTATTAACTACTTATGCATTCGAATTAAAAAAAAACTTTGTACCATATTGTACCATTTATCGATGGAGGTCATAGATTTATTCCCATAGGAACATGTGGCCGAAATTAAACTAAAAGATTACATCAAAAACGCTTATATAATTTCGCTATTTTCAATTGATATATTACAATATCAACGATATAATTGGATATATTTCAGCTTAACACCGAGTACAAGAACAAAAGACTGTGGTATCTGGCCAATCAGTTTATACTAACGCCTGAAAAGGAAAGCGCATATTTCGCTACCAGGTAAATATTGCCTTTACGTTATTTCAATACAATTGCAATCCAATTCTTTCAGCATTCCGTTTTTCCACAATTGTGTCCATAATTTGGCTAGCTTTAATTGCTACAGCAGAAAATCTCCGAGTAGGAGACGAACCCATAATCCATTGAGTTTACAGTCAGACCCTATCCCACTGGGTCTGATGGCCTCATATTTAGAAATATAATAATATAAAGAGCTTCATGCTATTTCCTGCAGACAGAAGGAGCCTAGCTTTAAGACATTCCTTTTCCCACTTTCCCCCCAATTTTGAGACATTTGCGGCGGAGTGGCGGAGCTCAACGCCGCGTTTTTGTCTTATTACCACAATAAAATTATTAATTTTCACTGAGTGGCCATACTTGAAATATTATTTAATATTTCAGTGCTGAACTAGCGTTCAAAGTCCACACGCTAGAAGTGCGTTTGACCAGACACAAGGACCTCACGGTACCCAGGTTCAGGGCGCTCGAGGACTACTTAAATAAACATCCGTTATTAAAAGAATATAACCGCTTGCGACATAATTATAGAAAATAAAAAAAACTAATTAAAAAAATTTAAACAAGAATTGTTATGTTCAATAATATGTTAAAATTTAGCCAAAGTTATTCTGTATTTAGGTGGTTGTTTTTTTAAAAATGAAAATTTTTAATATTTTAAATAAAGTTTTATATTATATACATAAATTGTCTTCTATTTACCAGTTTGTTTTAAATTCTATGCTGTTACATCATGTGTCACACTAATGTGTCATTTTGACAATAAATCGTATTAAATAATAATATAAAATTATCTGATATAAATTTCAGATTATTTAAGTTGTAATTATGTTTGTTTATTTACATTGTATACTGGTTCTCGTGTTTTTAGTATGTAATTTTTACGTATACTTATAATATAATTTTCTGTTTTTTTTTTAGTGTTTATTCTAGACCAATACTTAATTCATTACATACTTCATTTATTCATATTATTCTACAAAATTTACTTTAATATCTTGCGTTCCTGTTGTCTCTACTATACGTGACACTGGCAGAATATTTTGCGTCTGTCATCGCAAAATCAGGCCATTAAACATAAAAAAAAAAATTCAGATCAATTTTATTAAAAGAATAATACAAATGCATATAATTTAATATCTATCAAATGTATTTATGAATAAATATATTAATTTATATTTTTTAGCATAGTTTTAATTACATATATTTGTTTATTTACAAATGTATGAAGAATCGAATCAAATCTATACTCGTAGGTTCTCGTAGAAACTACTTAGTTACTCGTAGAAATGCAAATTTTTGGATCAACAACGTGGATTTTAAAGGGTTTTAAGTTTACTTATAAATATTTTTAGGTAGAATACCTAATTTATATATTTTTAACTATATCTAATTTTATTTAAATTGTACAACAATACAATATTCAATTAAAATATAAGTCAACAATGAAATGTATTCATCAGTTATACTATATAAATATCACTTTATCATCAACGGCTCTGCTGGACTTCCTTTGAACAATGACTACTTACGCCGCTCAGTGCCGGGGCAGCAGCCAGGCGGGCTGGACGTGCCCGCGGCCGGCGCGCCAGTCCCCGGCGCCGCCCAGCAGCCGGCCGCGGCCGTCGTGCGTGGCCAGCGCCAGCCGCGACAGCTTGTTGGCGAGGCGGCGCTGCGGCGAGTCCGGCCGCGACAGCGGCGGCAGCGAGATGCTGCCCGAGTCTGCGGAGACGTCACGCCACGATTGACCTTATATTTAATTAATCGAACGATTGTTACATATTATGTTTTGTAGTAAATTGTTTCTGGAAATCTTTGTTTTATTTTCACCTAGCTGTGCCGTCGAGCAGATTTGAAATTTCAGCCAATTCAATAAAACAGCTATTTTGTAGCGTTTTTTTTATTTACGAGCCGATTGAAATGAAACGAATTCTTAAACCTTAACAGAAAATTACCATAATATAATGGTGAAAACTGCATTTCAATCGCGGCGAGCCGGTGCGGAGATTAGTGTGTACCTGTGTGTTTGTACACACAGGTAGCGATCAGTTACCTTTCTTTATATGTATATATTTGCGTCGTATTAAAAAATATTTTAATAGACAAGGCTCGAAGCGAAGTAATAAATAATATTTATAATATAAATAATTATTAATTTTTTTTTCTAATATAGGTAATTATTAAAAAATACCAGAATGATAATCGTAGTTGGCGTGGTCGCTCGGTGTTTCCTGTCCGAGCCTTTTACGATATTCTCCCGCGAAATTTTCTATGAGAGTATCCATCATTAGCGCCTGTTTAGAAAACACCTGTAAATAACAAATTATTCTAAATGTACCAAAATTTTAATTAATATGACTTATTTCAGGTGTTTTGTTCGTCGCTTTCACATTGCGTGTTGAATAGCGCAACTCAAGGCCGCTCTTTGCTTTATTACAAATTACAAAATATATTTATTCCCTCGAGTGGGATTTGAACCCACAACCATCGTGCTTACAATCAGACGCTGTCGCAAAGCAACACGATGGCCTGCCTCTATTTGTATAAAAAATTAAATTCTATTATATATTAAAAAAAACCTTTACATTGACTGGCAACCCAGGTAATTGTAAGCTAGACCAGGGAATCCAAAATATTTTTATTTACACACATTCATACATTCATACATATATATATATATATATATATATATATATATATATATATATATATATATATATATATATATATATATATATATATATATATATATATATATATATATATATATATATATATATATATATATATATATATATATATATATATATATATATATATATATATATATATATATATATATATATATATATCGAAATTTCAAATCAAATTAATCTTTTCAGCCCAAAAGTAACTCATAATGCACAACAAATGTAATACCTGCAATATTTTAGAAACTCTTAATCCGTTCTCAACCACCATAAACTGCAGGAAGAGGCACGGCAAGCAGTCCTCGTTGTCATCCGAAGGCAGCCCTATGTCCCATGACAGCTCTTCATACAGCAATCCCAGTAGCACCGTCTGAAATATTAAAAGATTATTATCGGATTTAGTATTCGTCCGAGTGGACTCTAGTCCACAGCATTTTTTATAGCTGCTCCACTCCTATTAGTCATGGCGCGATGCTATATAGCCTACAGCCTTCCTTAATAAGTGGACTATGGAACACCGAAATCATTTTAATTGGATCTTGTTGTTCCAGAGATTAACGCGTTCAAATAAACTTATTCTTCATCGGCTTTATATTATTTGTATAGATTGTACATATAATTTATTTTACCATACACCATTACACCCAACGACATCAGTAAAATCTTTACTTACGCTTTCAGTGTCATCAATGACATAAACGCCGTTGGCATTCACGGCGACCAGCACGGGGATGTCCTCGTGGGTGAGCAGGCTGGTCAGACTCCGCACCGGCTGCTCGATCTGACCCTGGAAGAATGCTGCCCTGGAATGGAATATATATTTATATTCCATTGTGTTTTAGGATTCCGTGACCCAAAAGCAAATAACTTTACTGTTATAGGATCACTTAAAAAGTACTATCTCGAACAGTACTGCTAATCACAGTTTTCTATTTGTATTAATTTATATATATATGTTTGTATGTATTAATATATATGTATATGTATATATGTGTGTACTAGTATGTACAAATTTACATAAACATTTCTTTTTTTTTGCTATTTGCTGTATGTGAAATTAAATATTATTATTATTATTTATTGTCCGTCTGTTAAGATCATTTTACTCAAGATTGCGTGAAGAGAATTTGCCCTAGCGAGCTAAAATATGGGGTACAGTATAATCAAGTATATATAGTGGACACACAAAAAAAATCAATTCAATTCTTGGAACTGGAACTTACACATATATCACCAAAAAAAATCATTACAAGCATAAGCTTCATTAAACTTAATAAGAAATTGACTACATATATAAATCTGTAGCTAATTTCTTACAAGATAAATGAATACGCTTGCATATTTAAGTTCATAAATTGTACTTCCTGACCTGGATTTATGAGAATGATACGGAAGCCTCTGTGAATACAACTCACACTTGTCTGATATATTTAAATATTTTTTTATCGGCTTTTTGTTTTCTGTCTGTTTTGCACTTGCGCGTGTTTTGCTCTTCCAGCGGTGAGACCACCATTACAAGCATTTTTATTATGTATGTCTATTGACCCCACAGTCGGTTAGGCGTATTATCCATAAACATATTATCCATATATATATTAAATACCGTGACAAATGGCTTAGATACTCAACGCAAATATATTTTTGAATTCAAACCAGCAGTACCCGAGATGAATTTGCGTAGTCGTGTTAACGGTTATATAATATTACTATACAAATATAGATATAGTGCAATAAAGAACGACACTGGAGTCAATATAAAATAGGGATAACCAACCCATAAGTAGGCAGAGTCCGTGTATGCGACAAGTACTTGTGCCTCAACTTCCTGGGGGGTGCGGCGGGGGGGCGCTGCGCCTGCTCCAGGAGCTTGGCCTCAGGGCTCCCCTTGCGGCCCGCCGGGAGGAGCCTCGTCCAGCGACCGGATCTTGCATGCTGGGGAAGATATTTGTCCTGTTGTTCTCTGAAATTTTATGGTAAATACTCATTGGTGAAGTTAGTACGGAAATATATTAATTTGTAAATCGAAACTATTCACGCTCTGGTATCAAATCAAAACGCGGCGTTGTGTTTCTCTTTATAATAAGCAATGTTTAGAAAATCTGATGAATTCCCAGCATACATACATATGCCTACCGAGTTAAATTCCAAAGATGAAAAAAAATGAATGATTAACCTACCTAAAGAACTTGGCAGTGTGCCGGTGCGGGTCGTAGGGCCCCAGCTGTATGCGCGCCTGCAGCCCGCCCAGCATGACCGCCTGCGCGCCCTCCAGCGGGTAGCGCCCCGTCACCACGTTGTGGCGCGCCTCCTCGTACAGCAGCTCCTGGATGCGAGAGTCTCTGGGGATATACATTTATTCTATACTAGCGACCCGTCCTCGAGTCGAGTATTTTCGATGCTCTACAGATTTATTCGAATATAGTAAACATTGTTATAAGTTTTTTTTTTGCCTTCGATTTATTTTTATAAAAAAAACTGAAAATTATTATTTATTTGCATTATTATCTGGACGTACGGATTTTGTGCCGTAGGAATTACGGCACAAAATATAGCCTAAATGTTGGTCTACAATCTAATTTATATTAAAGTGAAAGCTTTCCAAAATATCGAAAAAACGGTTCACCTGTTCCGGAGATAAGCCTGGACTGACGGAAAGATAAATTAAAAAAAAATCGTTTGTGTTTTAGTGTCATGTAAAAACCTCATATCAAATACTTATATAGACACACACAATTATTTTGAAATCATAAACAGGCTCACAAAGTTCAATTTATAAAATAACAAAATTAATTTTAAGTATTGAAAAATGTAAAATTGCATGTATTTTAGCTGTATTTTTAAATATGCGGACCAGCAGCCACCATGATATACGGTTTTGTTAGCAAAGGATCAACTGATGAACGCAACCTTTGCTCATAGGTTACTAAATATTACCAATATCTATGCTAATGTTTACAAGACGAACTGACGTCACATAATAGGAACATGGTGTTTCTTTTTAGTCAAGGTCGTGGCGAAATTTCAAAATATAACATTTAAATGCATTTGTACTTATACATATGGCACTTATCCATTGAATAAATATATTTTATATTAGAATCTTAGGCTCGTATCGAGATAATGAGAGGTACAAACATGGATGTATTGCTCCACATATTATTTACATGAACTACAACAAAACAATAGAAAATATGTGTTTGTCTATATAACATATTAAAAATAATGATAAAAAATTGGATTGGAAAATTGAAAATGGAAATTGGAATTGGGTTTGTTTGTTGTTTCCTTGGAACTACAATTGTGTTTTTTCATTAATATAATATTAAAATATTATGCCGGTGGCAAGTACCTATAACTGATTGACACACCTATATAAACCCATAATAGTCCAACTAAATTATGAGCATATAATGCCACGCTAGCAAAAGTTGATAGGCATTTTCCAATGAAACTTTTTTTAATGGAAATTAAAATTTTGAAAAACTATAAGATAAAAAAAACATCGTAATCCAAAATCCAAAAATGAAACTTTTTTGGAAGTTGGACGCCATCGTGGCGCAGTGTTGTTGCATTTCCAATTTTCAATATCCTTTCAGTAAAACGATTATCATATATCGATATTATTTTTATTTGTAAATTCGGGAGGAAGGCGTCATTCTCTCTACACTGCGGGATATAGCGTGAACATGGAATATATTGAATTTCAATAAAATAATATACTTACTTAATACTCTCTTCCAAATGCTTCGGGAAGAACACGTTCCTCTGTAGTCTCAACACCGGCTGGTCCTTAGAGCGACGAGATTCTGATCCGTGGCCATATCTTTGTAACAGCTTTTGCCAACTCGACCAGATACGCCATGGACAGTGGTGGGGTTTTAATTGAATTTCTGTTATAAAGATAAAAGAAAAACTAAATAGTTATAATAGAAATTGTAAAATGCGTAAAAAAGTAATTGAAATTGCATTGAAGGTTCAGTTCGGACACAATTTAAATTTTTAAGTTAATTTTTTAGGGTACCGTACCAAACGAAAAAACAGAACCCGTTTAAGATCATTTTGTTGTCTGTCTGTGTGTCTGTCTGTCTGTCCGTATGTCAATACCATTTTCTCTAAATCACGTGGAAGAATCAAGCTAAAAATTAATGTCAAATATTCCGGTGACCTAGAGTTATAAAATTAAACAATAATTTAGGACTTATAGTACAAACTTTGGGAAAAATCCGAAACTTCTAAATTTATAGATATATCCCAGAAAAAAAAAGATTAAAAACTTATACTGTAGTTCATTTCATACAAAATGAATGCATAAAGAAGAAAATTTCAAAATAGATACTTCATATGTTTAACGCCGAAGGAACCCATTACAAACTTACACTGATCGGTAAAACGATTGGTGTACTGGATTTATACATTTCATGGTGAGTGGACACTTGAATTGATATTATATTTAAAATATGCTGCCTGACTATCCGCGAAGTGGGGCCGCCCACCGAACAATGTTATTAATAGGAATCAATTAAAAATAGAGGAAAACGGAAAAAGTAAGCGTTTCAAAGGGTCTTTCTACATAACGTGGTAAAAATTTGAAATGCTTGAACGATGACATTCACTCACCCAACAAAGGACTGCACATCCATAAAGCGAAGACATTAGTAGCCAAACTCCTGGAACTAGGAGTAGAGAGACCCAACTCCTCAGTGGTCAGAACTGCATTAAGGAACCTGGATGCTGTCACGCACGAGGGTACCTCCTCGGAGCTCATCTCCACCATGATAGCGGTACGAGACATGAGATACACACATGTGACTGGATTAGATGAACTGCTTGATGATGATGCTGTACTGCCTGACGAACCTGGATTTGTATTATATTACTATAAAAGTTATTTTACTTTTCATTTACCGTTTCCGGTTACCGATTCCTTATTAATAAAATTAAAATTTGCAAATTAGCATTTTGCAAATTTCACTTTTTTTGTAAATAAGCCATAAATAAATAAAATATTTCGTAATATAAAGCAGTGTTATTAAAATAATTACCTGGCAATGGCGGTGATATAGCGCTAGAGGAGCTTCCCCCACTAGTTATAGGCTCGGTCGTACTAAAAGATCCCGCTGCTATACTACTCGAACCTGTTTGATTCGAACAACTACTCAGATTCGAACCTGCAACGGTATCGTTGTTATAGTGACTGTTATATCAAATTGAAATTGAAATTGAAATTGAAATTGAAATTGAAATTGAAATTGAAATTGAAATTGAAATTGAAATTGAAATTGAAATTGAAATTGAAATTGAAATTGAAATTGAAATTGAAATTGAAATTGAAATTGAAATTGAAATTGAAATTGAAATTGAAATTGAAATTGAAATTGAAATTGAAATTGAAATTGAAATTGAAATTGAAATTGAAATTGAAATTGAAATTGAAATTGAAATTGAAATTGAAATTGAAATTGAAATTGAAATTGAAATTGAAATTGAAATTGAAATTGAAATTGAAATTGAAATTGAAATTGAAATTGAAATTGAAATTGAAATTGAAATTGAAATTGAAATTGAAATTGAAATTGAAATTGAAATTGAAATTGAAATTGAAATTGAAATTGAAATTGAAATTGAAATTGAAATTGAAATTGAAATTGAAATTGAAATTGAAATTGAAATTGAAATTGAAATTGAAATTGAAATTGAAATTGAAATTGAAATTGAAATTGAAATTGAAATTGAAATTGAAATTGAAATTGAAATTGAAATTGAAATTGAAATTGAAATTGAAATTGAAATTGAAATTGAAATTGAAATTGAAATTGAAATTGAAATTGAAATTGAAATTGAAATTGAAATTGAAATTGAAATTGAAATTGAAATTGAAATTGAAATTGAAATTGAAATTGAAATTGAAATTGAAATTGAAATTGAAATTGAAATTCAAATTCAAATTCATATTCTAATGTACAATTATTTTACTTATTTACAATGGCGGATTAATACCTTTTAAAGGTATTTTGGCTTTTCGTGTCGGTTGTTGTGTAATTGGTTTTTTTGCGTCGTAAACTCACGATTTTAAAGTCAGTTCTTAGATTTTTGGCACAAATTCATAACATGGACTTATTTCTGAAGTAATCATGTATAATAAAAAGGCGGAGTAGTGTATATTATATTTAAAAGTTACTATTTGTAAGACATGAAACAGTTGTCATTTCGATTTTTTTTTATTACTAAGAGTTAGCAAAACATCGGTCGCATATTCGCAGCCATATTTTATTGTGTATATTGTAGTTTGCACTACCAGACAGGGATACCGGAACATAACTTTATGATATAAAGTCTTCAAAATTATTTTAAGGACTTGGTTGATATTTTATCTAATTAAAATATTTAGTATATGAGTATATTCATATAATATGGTTTATGTAATGTGTAAATAAGCTAGTGTCAAAATACTGTCCCCATCTTCCTTTCCGAATTCGTGACATGAGCGGCGTGAGCGGCGTAACTCAAAGCAGCGTATAACCAGAATAAATAAAAGCGAATAATTTATTGTTCATATTGAAGCCATCGAGTTAACAGTCTGTCCCACTGCGCCACGATAGCGTCAACGCGGACAGCGGATCCTATTATAATACATACCCATAACACTTTTTTCAAGTGAATCCGAAGAATTACTCTCTTTAGAATCTGGCAGTGGTTTATGCGGATCATGTTTATCCCACTCATTGTGACGACCCAAAGGACTATAGGATAAGTGCGGTAAACGCTGGGATACGGAATACAGGTGCGCGTTTACTTCTGCTTGGAGCTTCTGACTTTGGACACTATAGTATTCTTCGCGTGAACGAAATTCACTGAAATTTTAATTATAAATTATTAATATATCCTCTCGAGATGGTTCATGTAAATATATAATTGAGTTGTTCTATTGATTTTTATTGAACTAAACAAATTTTGTACATTATAAATATGTATTGTTATTTATAATCATTTCTTAAAACTTACTTATATTGATATTCAGCTTGTATAGGATATCCTCGCCTCGAGTAATCCACGGGTATTATTGTAATATAATTGCCGCTGTTGTGTTGAGTGTTCGTATTTTCTCCATAAGCACCCATATCTGATTTATGATCCATTAATTTGTATGTAAATTGTCTTATAGATTATAGCATTTATGAAACATTGTCTTACTTTTGATTTTCTCTAGATATTTGTCTTCAATTGTAAATGTTAATATATAACTTAAATTATTTGACGATCAGTAAATAGGTGCTATATTTATAATGCATATACTGCATGAAATTTTAAATATAAATTAAATGTTATTTTACAATATGGGAAACGTCCTGTCTTCCGTCCTCTATCACTTTACTTAGAGATCTCGTATATCGATCGGAATTCGCGCCGTTTTGTGTGTTGCTATGCTGTAATGGAAGGAGGTAAGACTTTAACTCTACTTTTGTTTTTGTGTATTCAACATTAAAATAATTGACGATTTCGTTAGCTTTTGTGACAAATTTATTTATCTCGTAACATTACAATTCGCAATGAAACAATACTTGTGTACTTAAAATCAAAAGCAGGCCATTATTATTAGAACAAATTACATTTTCTTAAAAATTATACTGAACGTAATAAAATAATCATTTTTATTTAAAATTGTAATAAAAGTAGTTATTTGAAATATTGTACAATTAGTAATGTAATGTAATAATGAAAACAATTGACTTAGTAATGTAATAATCGATTTTCTATTCGATCTGTTAAAAAATAGTATAGCACAGACAAATCATTACAGTTACAGTTGACAATTCAAAGTTGACAGGATTATGTCATGTGTCATTTTAGATTTCCACTTAGATAGATGCGTCCCAGTTTTAAATTAGGATATACAAGGCGCCCTTTCCCGATAGATGACGCTGAATACGCTAGCTGCCGGTAGGTTTTACTGAATTGCATTTATTTATGTACTATATATTTCGAATCCAATCTATAACTATTTGAAAATTCTGTAATTCAATCTCAGTTTGTATATCATATTAGTCTAATATTACTGTAGTGTAGTTTAGTAATATCATTAAAAAAATATTAAGAAATATTATTCATTATAAACATAGCTTGCCATTGAGATTTTTAATTTATAGGTTTCTGCACTTGTTGGGCTAGTATCTCATCTTGAAACTCTTCAAGCATTCGCACTGTTTCTGGCATATTAAATTAATTTATTAAAAAAAATAAGTTAAAAAAACCCATACTTGCTAAATAATTTTATTCATTATATTTAAATATGGTTTAATAATATGAGCAATAAATATCATTCAAAACCATTGGAAATATTTTTAACTTTAATAATATTTTACTTACCTATTACAGTTGGCAAGACTGAGGTTGAAGGTAGTACTTTTATCGGCACTGAAAAAAAGGACATAAGGGTCATTACGTATTTTGTGGCGTTGTATGACATCTAAATTTAGCCATCATCAAACTAAAATTCAAACGCAACGAAAAATTAAATGAAAATAAAACTTTAAATAAAAACTCAATATTTAATGTTGCAATCATTTTTCAATGTTGCAAAATCAATTATTTAACAAAAATTATATTAATAAATAAATATATATCAATAAACATTAAAAATATATATCAATAAAATTACCTAATTTTTTATTATTAAATTATAGTCATTTTTGTAAAGAATACACATGTGCCATCTATACTTCATATTGTTCAGCTAGTACAAAGTATATGTTCCCTCTCCGTTTGATGGCGCTAGTTTCAAGGGAACAATTTGTATCATAGCAAATGTCAGGGTGTTGCATGTATATCTGTCGTTTGACGTTTCTATGTTCACAACTCAACAACAGCTGTATAACTAATTGTCATTCAATTTAGTTGTCATCAAATAATCAAAAATGTTTTACATATTTTAAATGTTATGGATAATTTAGATAAAACACACCGTTTTCTTAATTTAGTATATAAAGAAAGTGTTCGTATACAGTGAAAAGATAAATTGTGTACAATTTTTATATTTTATCGAACTTGTTTGGAAAAGTTTAAGAAAATACTGCGTGTAATTAAAAGTGTATTTTATCTAATCGACAAGTGCAATCTATTCGGAGAACCCCATGGAGGCTAAACTAAAAGAATATCGCGCCTTGCGTCAACGAAAAGAAATATTAGATTCTATCGAAGATAAAATTGAAAAACCAAAAGAAAAGTTAACAAACTTTTTAATTCCTAAAATATTTAGAAATATGAGCAACAAAATAAAACAAGAAGAAGAAATTTTATTGGTAAGTTTTGATAAACAAACGAACATGGGAAATATTTTTATTGTAAACAATGTAGTAATAATTGTTTTATTTTTAGTTAGAAGAAGACGAATCAGAGGAAGCGCAGCTTATTCAAGGAAACCCCATCATGCATGAGTATATTGAACCAGCATCTGAAACTAGTGAAATTGAATCTTTTGTAGATGAAAATCAAGAATCATGGAGATATTATATAATTAAATGGTCTATTTATGCTATTATCTGGTCAACCTTGTATGCATACTTTTTGTACTTACAGTTTGGTGCTGTATTTTTTGTTACAACAGTGTTAATAGGAATATGCTTAAATACCAGGACAAGGCCAAAAAAGAGAGGTGAAGTGTCGGCATACAGTGTGTTCAATGAAAATTGTGTCAGTATAGATGGAACTTTAAAAGCAGAGGAACTTCAAAGACAAATGATTTATGGAATGGGTATTCCTAGGATATTTTAGCATTGAATTCATTACATGTTAAACATGCGCCTTTAGAATTGTAAAGCGATTTGAAAAAGATCTTACCATGACTAAAATAACAAGTCTAATATCCATCTTTATGTAATATGTAATTCCAAAAACTATTGTGTGCATTGATCAATATAATATAATTTTATCGTAGTACTAAATAACAATGTACTCATTTTTTTATATATGACAACTCAATGTTTGTAAAAACTAAAATAACATGTGAGATTTTGTTTTTTTTGAAACTTTTCAAAAACTATTTTTAGTATATCTTCTTAATGTAATTTAATTTTTTTTAAAGATACTGTGCTGTAATATTTATATAATAAATAAAGGAATGGATGTTCCATTTCCTTATTATAATATGATTATCACTTTTTGTCCTAAATTTTGTTCCTGCCATATATTTTTTTAACCATTCCTTTTCTTTTTTATTAAAAAAATATAATAATGTATGATTGGAATATTAAGTATTTATTCTTTGAAATACCATTTTCTATAGTGGTATATATAGATTAATGTCTTAATTAAACTAGAATTAGTTGCCGGAGGCCATCGTGGTGCACTTTGACAGCATCTGACTGTAATCACCATCTACTATAAACAAATTAAATTTTAAAAGATTCCTGGATAATTTGAAACACTTGTTCAGTAATGAGACCTATATCTCTCCATTGGCTAGATGATCAACCTCTTGGTTTCTTCCGTCTACTTTGGCAACAAAAAGTATCTTGTCATTATTGCCCTCTAGTTATATGGCCACATAGCAAAATATTTGTTATTGGCGATACATATAGTAGATAGCAGTTTAACTTTCCCATCGGCCAATCAATGTAAAATTTCAATTTAAATAAAAAAGAATTGCTGTTTCTAACAATTGAACGAACCAAGACAACGGAAAATGTCTCCACAAATTTGCTAAAGGATATTTTAGATGGGAGTCGGGCTTTAAGTTCTCAAAAGAAAACAACATACATGTATATAATTTATTTAGTAATACAACTCTTTAAAATAATTCCTATAACTAACATTACATAAAAGTATTCTATAACATATGGCAACAAAATATTTAACAATAGCAACACATTTTAAATTATATCAGTAGGTATATATAAAATGCAGAAACAACTTTGATAGTAATATAAAATACATTTAAAATAAAAATAATAAAACATGAGTTTTATTACATTTTTTTTTAAAGAATTTACAATTATTTGAAACAGGTACTTTAAGCATTAAACAGTGGGCATAGTCATATAGTATAGAGATATAAAGACAAAAAAAAAATCTGGTCCCAGTAATTAACCTTGAAAGTTATGAACACTAGAAGTACAAATATAACACAAATAAATATAAAAACTAACTATTATTAACTTGTAAAATGCATAAGCTAAAAACAATAAGTATGGCACTACTTTTCATTTCAAAATAATATAACAGTAAAGTATTACACTATTTATTAATTAAACTTTGGCAAGCATGTTTATCAATGGTCAAGCAATGTTTAATATGTAATGTAAATATATATTTAATAACCGTTATGGCGTAGCAATAAACGAGATGGTTGTGGATTCGATTTCCATTCAGGGGAATAAATTAATTTAATTTTGTTGAGCTCCACCACTTAGCATGTAACGTTTCAGAAAGTGAGTAATGTCTTTATATTAGGCTACTTCCCTGCTCTTTGCGTGATACAGCGTGAAGCTAAATAAATATGCTATAGTAATAGTGAACCACACTCTCAGAGATAATTTTTTTATTTAAATTGACTTATTTAGAAACAATTTATTCATTAAGATATGTATAGAAATGAAATATCAAGAATTTAATTTATTTATATCTTAATTGATTGATTTATATTATACATTTTACTTTCTATTTGAAGTTTTTACATTATAATATTCTATTAATCTTCTAAATAATATTTTGTATCATCGACTTTTATATTGGGTACTATAATTTTTATTTTATTTATATCAAATAATTTGATCATTACAGAAATTTATTCAGTTAAAATTAATTATAATAATTATAAAAATTAATTATAATACATGTATTCATGATCATGATCAAATTTAATTTCCTTGCATATTTTATGTAAATACTCTGTATGTAAAATATTTTGGCAAATGTATAAAAAGATCAACGTAGCGGGAATTGAACCCGCTTCTCCAAGCGCTATGCCATACTTTCTTATCAAGTTACGACAAAACAATAATAATATTGATAAGAAGGTATGGCTTATAAAACGCTTAGCGGCAAAATTGTATACATTTTTGAAAATATTTCTCTGTGCTTCGTGTGGACTGACAGTTAAAAATTTTAATATATTTATAATCTATTATAATATCCTTTATCTATTAGTTTGTAATTAACATTCACTTAACTGAAAGTTTCACTACTAGCCTTTTCTATATGCAATTGAGTAAAGTAACAACGATCAAATATAATTTGAAAAATAAATAATTTATTATATGTAAATAAATAGAGCTTCATTAGTGACAAATTAAAAATAAACGTATACAATCAACTATAATAAAATTAAATGCTTAAATATTTATTATTGTGCGATACGGGTAACATTCGTTAACTTAATGATATATATAAATATTGCCAAGCAAATAATATGCACCGGTGCTTATTAATATATGTACCATTTAAATACAACGATAGAGGACCATCGAGGTGTGTGGGTTCGATTACCACTCGGAGAGAATGAATTATTTTCATTTTCTTCGCTCTGGTACCAAGACGGAGTGTCTTAACACTAGGTTCCCCATGCAAATGGCTATGTGCGGTATACAGCGTAAAGCTCGAAATTACTTATTTTTTTATTTAAATACAGATTAAAATTAAACCACTTATAAATCTATTAGAACGATAGTTGTGAAAGTGGACGTTATAAGGCACTAAGAGCGTTTAGAATATAAATTTTGGACATTTCAGCGGCTTAGACCCGAAATTATAATTTATCCACTTCCAATGTATGTCATATAATATAAATATAAATATTGATAATCTGTAAATTATATCTTTTATAAGTAGGCGAAGTTTAGGTACGTGTTAACTATCAAGTATAAAATTTAAATTTTATGCTCTTCTACTAACATTTTATGTATAATAATAAATACAAGATATGTTACACATAAAAATTAACGTTTATAATCTGTAGCACTTTAGATATCTATAAGAAAAATATAATAGATTTATTTTCTGTTGAGATCTAAGACGGATTTAACTCAGGGAATTTGTATTTTAAATTAATTTATAATTATGAGCTACAGATGGACATGCAGAAATTCTACAGAATATCAGTCATTGAACGACAGAATGTGTGACGGCCCAATTTAGAGATCCCTTACAACCTTTTTACGATATCAATAAGTCATAATTTATGCCCATGGCCTTTAACATACCAAGCTAGGATGACTTCTCCAATATTTTGATTTGAAGCGAAGGGTTAAAGTTAAAATTTCCATTATTTATCTGTTGTGGACAATATTGAGTATATAAAATAATAAAACCTTTTCTGTAGGATTTTTTTTAAATTTTATATATAATATTAAATAATAACAATATACGGAACAATATACGATGTTATTTATCAGCAATCTAAAATACTATTATAAGAATATAAATTAAAATACATCTTAGTGCGTTTGTCTTTCGCCCACAAAGTATCTACAATGATTTGATGACGACTTTCATTTGACAATGATGACATTTATTTATGTTTTTCGTATACTTGACAAGACTACTTTCTAAATATATTTCAAGCCGAAGGCCTAAAACAACATTCAATGGAAAATGCAAACTTATATCTTTATTTAATTATAAACATATTATAAATGGTTGCTTCATTCTAATGAAAGAAAAATTGTCAATTATATTTGTCGTGAATTGTCATGTTTAAATAATTCTTCATTATATACATATAGATATAAATCATTTCCTATTCTATTAACGTTAGTTGTCTTTAATATGTTAGATTTAACAGTATTCATTGGAAACTTTAAGGTAAGGTAATATTATAGGCTGAGATGTGTGAAATAACAGCTTTGTCCAATTATTTAAAACTTGTTCTTCAATATACAGATAAAAATTTAAAAATATTTTTAGCTTGAAAAAAGTATCTATTTGTTTACGTTTATTTTAACAAATATTTTAAGCTTGGAATAATTTGGAGGTGATAAAAGTCATTTGGACATGATTTAATTGACATAAATATGAGCAAAAATAATTATTCATCATAATTGAAAGCTTTTTATAAGAAATTTCAAAGTAAACAGTAACAGAAACTTAATAGGAAAAAATGTTATATAAATTACACTATATTAATAATGTCAAGTTTACGTATAAAATTTTTGGCAAGAATGATCTTTAGTAAAATTATTTAAAAAGAAATAAAGAGTATTATATTTTCTTTTCAAAAGTTAGGAAATCTATGAGTATATTGTCATAGAACGCATGTATCGCTTAGAGTTTACCTAAATGCATAGAACGTACAAGTAAAAGTAAAAGTACATTTATTCATTTGACTAGGAAGAGTTACTTTAATGTCAAATAACATTTCTTTTCTTAAAAGCTACAATAGATACACTTTCGGCCTTAAACGTGACCTAGTATATTAATTAATTTCATATAATAATCTTTATTCTTGTATAAAATATAAGCACATATATACTTCCAAAACAATTTTTGGAACAAGAATCATCTAACACCGAAAAAGTTTTAACATGTGATCAAGAACCTTTTTCCCAAATACAGCCCAATAAGTAGTGTCTAAACAATTTACGAAGTACGGGTTCTGGTGAAGGCGTTGCACAGCGACGTGGCACAAAAGTCCCGATGCGGCACAAACGGGTTGGCGTCGTGCCGTTTGCTGTCTGGCAGCAGGAAGACAACACTTACAGCTATTATCATGTGCCAGAATGAGTGAACTATTTTATAATTTTGTTCAGTTTGCAAAAACGCGTAACAAATCAGACCAACCGATACCAAAGCGAGACCCAACGGCATATAGATTTTATAATAGGACTTTGGAAACCTCATCATTTTGGTCTTATCGTAGTCCAAATACCAGCTTATGAAGATAGTTAAAGCTCCAAACGCAACCGGAAACGCGAAAGCAAAAAATGAATGCATGTTCCAGGTGGTCAACAGGGCTATAATAATCGCGCCTATAATTTGCAAGAACGAGCGAAGCTTAATGCTAATAATGCTCATCGCTAACAATGTCACCCAAAAGGACATGAGACCGCAATAAAAATCACCAAACTGTAGGATATTTCCACGAATAACGCAATATGCGACTTGAGCCGGTGCGTCACAGGCATGATAGAAAGTGGAGAAAATCATAGT
The DNA here is from genome assembly GCA_037127375.1 of Dione juno. Classification (NCBI taxonomy): domain Eukaryota; kingdom Metazoa; phylum Arthropoda; class Insecta; order Lepidoptera; family Nymphalidae; genus Dione; species Dione juno. Next base: position 7,787,491 of record JAXRJS010000067.1, read on the forward strand.
GAACGCATACATAACAGCCTCAATGAAGTATAAACGTATAGTTGCTGTGTAAATGGAAAATATAAAGAGTAGGTTACTTAACGTGAGAAGGAGCACGGCGCCTATCATGTATATGTGGCTGTCTATTCTCGAGTCGTCTGAACAATCCCAGCCTGGAAAAGAAATGGATTCTTATTACAATACAAATTAAAACAACGGTATGCATAGAACATTCTAGAGCCGTTTTTATAATCTGTTACTATAATTTAATTTATCATCTTTTCGATGTTATGTTCTGCGCCAATATGTAATATCGAGTTTTTATTGGTTTTTTAGGTTAATAAGATTAAAAAAGTATCTATAACACTAATCTAAAAGATTTATATCAGTAATAACATAAGAGGAAAGTAAGTGCTTTTACTTGTTATTACATGATACTATGTTTCACCTTATTTATATCTTCGCACCTGTAAATATCAACTCGCTCTACCTAACCTTCTTATATATCTTTAAATTAGCCTATGCAAAGCAAAGTGCTTTCTGAAATCGACATTTTCTCTGCATTACATAAATATCTCAGGAGAAATACTCTTCCAACTTATAACAAGGAACAAGTACGTACACAGTAGTACTCGCACAACGAGGGTTTTGTATCTATTTTATGATTTTTTTTAAATTTTTAACTATAGCGACAACGGAAATACATAATTTGTGAAAATTTCAGCTTACTAGCTTTCACGGTTTATGAGATACACTCTCGTAACAGATAGCGGAGGCTTAGTAATAAGGTCCCTTTTTTACCTTTTAGGTACGGAACCCTAAAAACGCGACTCCATGTCTTCGCTAAGTATCTTTAAAGAGTCAAATATATTAAAAAAACATCCTTACCACCATATCCAGCAGAACATGAACAGTACGATATTACAATTCCACTAAAAGTGTTAAATCCGCAGTTGCCATGGTTACTGCATCTTCCGTTAACACAAGATGTGGAAGACACAGACATCACTACTGTCGCATTACAATCTGTTTCACCTTCTCTAATCAATTCTGAACCACTTGTATCTATTTCCGGCCCTTTCGTGTCCACGTAATATTTGGTTCCGTTGTCAGACGTGCGACAAGGACAGACGACACTGTCACAGAACAATCTTAGTGTTAAATACCAAAAACCTCCTTCTGGGTATGGGATTATGAGTTTGTTGTAAATAGAATCTGAGTCAGTACTATTTAGGATGAACAAAGCAGGTTTCAGTCGATCGTTGTATCTGCATTGGCCATTTCTTAACGGCACACTGGCATGATCAATGTCCAAGCAAACGACCACTTTAAGAAATTGGTTCTCCTCAGTGAATTCTAGAAGAGATCCTTTCTGTAACTCTCTTTTATAACCCATGTAATATTTCATGCTCATCAACATGCTTGCTTCTATTGATAAACTACCACCGATATCTATGAACTGGTTTATTTCAAACCTCAAAGTTCTAACTTCGCTGGAAGTTATATTGACTAAGCTCGTAACGTCTCCAAGATCCGTCGTGGCTATACCATAGTCGAAGGTGAAAAACCTGTCTTTATCATCTCTCATGAGGTCGACTAGCACCAGATTATCATCCTCGTCGTAATCTTTAGCGTACGATTCACAATCAACTATATGGGAGGTGTTACCTTCTATTGTGTCTATATAAATGAAATGTGCTGCAGTTGGATATGTATGGAAATGAATGATTTGCTCGTTATTCAATCGCGGGTCAAAAACACAATATAGTATATAATTGTCTTCGGTAGGCAAAGATTCGGGTTCGACACGAACTGTTAGTTTTTTAGTCGTAGTTGTTGTATTTACGACATTTATATCTAACTTTATTGCATCTAAGCTGTCCTCAGCCCGGCATTTGTAAAGCGCTGGTAGAGACGAGTAGTCTACATTCAATCGTCTATAACAGTTAGTGTAACGCGAGGTCTCGTCAACTTTTGTTTGGAGGTCTGTATACAAAATTGTGTTGCAAGCCGCCACCAAGCCTGGTAAACAAACGATTAAAACGTTAAGACGATTATTTAGACCATTTCATAAATTATTTGCATACTTTGCTATATGCGTGAAGCTAAAGAACTTTTTTACTTCTTCTTTAAGGTCCCAACTTAAACTATGAAGAATCTTTCTGTCCTTACAAAAAAAATGACGTGTAAAAGATCTGCTTCCTAATGGATAATAAGATAAAGCATAATCATTAATTGAAGTAGCAATTGAGATAAACTAAATGGTACTAAACTAACGACCCGTAATTAGCGAAAAAATAACTCGCACTTGAATGTTTGTCCATTTAAAAAAATTGAAAGCTATGATATATTTATATGTTTATAAGACCAGACTAGAAAAACATAATTAATGAAAATCGAGTCCAAATAAACTCAAATAGCTCTTATAACATGAAAATCTACATGATATTAAACTAAGTGGATTGTCAAATGCATTTTGCTGGACAGTACAAGTCATTCGAAACACCTACAGTAATTGAATAAAATAAGCCACGGCCTACAAGTGGGTCGGATGTTGTCACAATCAGTGATCCCGCCGAGGTTACTGTATGGCATACATCATTGTTACTCTATTATGCTATCTGATATGGTTCAACAATGCAAAAAATATTTGAAAAATATTAACACTATATATCTAAAAAGTTTAAAAGATAGACGTGAAGCTTTAAAAATTTTAAAGCTTCAACTTCACGTTTTTATATCTCATATAGCAAGGTTGAGAGCAGTCAGAGAAAATTTAGTGCCAAGACACTATCTTCTACGCTTTTCGCCTAAATTTGAGACATACTGTTTTGTGTGCGGAAACTTTCTGCTATGATTTTTATATTGAAAGGTCATTTTTAAATGTATTTAATACTCAAAATACCTTCCGCTACACTACAAGTTAGACTGAAAATAAAATCAAATCTTAAATACTTAAATAGTAAGCATAAATACTCACCTTCCTGTTCAACTTTTTGGGACCTTGGATCTTCCCATTTAATATACGTCATTGCATACCATATCCCAGGTTTGGGGTTCTGCATAGTGAACGTCACGTTCGTTCCATCAGACGTAAGATTCAATGTGTACATAATATGCCGTGAATCTACGTCCATGAAATTCTTTGGAAACGGATATCCATCTGGATTAACGGTTGGAAAGGAACCGTGTTTTAGGTGGACGATAACTTCTTGAGGACTGCATGATCCTAAAAAAATAAATATTTTAATTTTTATAATCATTTTGCATTTATTTTAGTTTTACGCATTTTCTGCACATAGGGTAACTTAGACTGATGTCACAAAAGTCTTCTCATTTTAACAATTATTTATAGACTTTGTATATAGAAGGAAACATCTCAAGGAAGGAACTCAACACTGCAACTTGTTTTACCACACTAATAACTTTAAATATATTTTATAACTGCCTCAAGTGGAAATCTAGAAATAAAAAGACATCTACTTTCTTCCAATATGAGGCCGATAAAACAAGCATTAGCATACTGTTCATCAATTTCTTTAAAAATAAAAAAGAATTTTAATTTTTAAACGAAACTTTTGTTAAGAAAGAACTAAAGAAAGAAAGCTACTATGGAATTGTAGTAACCCCTCGTTGGCAGACACTACTGGCACTTCAACATGTACAGTCTACAGTATTGCAGAACGCATCATCCAAAATAGCAATTGTGTATAAATTGTTCATTTTCTTTAGATTTGTTACAATAATTGCAAAATAATAAATATATAATAATAAATAATATATAAAAATATATAATAATAAATAAATATATAATAATAAATAATATATAATAAATAATATATAAAAAAGCAACAAAAATAATGTGTTAACTCGGTCATCGAGAAGCTCATATGTAATAAGTAGCAATTGTATCACAAATTTGCTAAGTGGGATGACATGTTAGAACGTATTATGAGCTTCCTGCTATTAAGACAATATGTATAGGTCAAGCTAAGATGTTCTGTAAATCATATTAAATAGTATGATTGTTTACTTATACTGATAGATATTATCTATATTTAAATTGTATATTTTGTTGTTACAGATAAAAAAAATTATATAATGTTGTATGAAATTGTATTATAATCATAAACAATTTTTACTAATTTAATTAGTATTAAGAAAATAATGTATATTAGTATCAATAGAGAGACATAATTATATGTATATATAACTAGGTGACATAATTATAACTATAAATATAATTATAACTCATTAGAATTATTCTAAAATACCGGCAGCCTTTAATTCATATTGCGTATTGTAATTTAAATTAATGTATTAATATTTTTTACTAATATATTTGTGTACTTTTCAATAAAAGCAAATATTTCAAGATACTGTTTCTGTGTGTATTGTTAATTGTATTTATCTTAAAATTATTTGTTTATTATAAAATCATTAACTTCATATTCAAAAAATGTATTTATTAATTTCCTAATATTTTGCTCTCATTAATTTTATTACTTTTATTTGGACACACTAGATAAGGGTAAATCTTATCTTATCATTTTCGTATTAATTACATAAATACCTTTGTTTCTAATGGTAATCTTAAGATATTGTCTGTAAAATAAATTTATTTATTGTATTTTATACTACTTTAATTATATTTAAATTTTCATGAGGTATTCGTAGCAATAAAATACTGAAAAACACTAACCTAAAAGACTTAAAAATATAATAAAAAGTAACAAAATGTTATAAGTATTCTATTTCATTATTATACCTATATTATTGAGATGCAGCTCCTCCGATTGAAATGTGAAACGGGCATCACTAACATCGTTAACAACACGATAAAATACGAGGGACACTGTGCGATAACTCCTGTACATATAAACGTCGATTCCAACATGCCTAGTTACCAATTGATATCCTTCTAAAATCACAGGACGTGTACTCATTAACTGTTCAATAATCCTTCTCTTCTTATCTTCGATCTCAGCTTCAGCATCACTGTTACTGGCCACATAATAAACAAGAAATACCAATATATACACAACTCTTAATTTACACTTTAACATTATACTTATATATAATTTAAATTATGTATTATTTTAAAATTTTGTCCTTTGTGCATTTAAACATCAACAAAAAATTTTGACCAAATATATATATTTTTTATTTTTTCCAAGTTAAAACATTTGTCGGACGTTGCCGATCGATAGACTTGCGCTTTGCGCTGTTATCAATTGGAAATTGACGTTTCAGTTTTGACATTGCCATTTGACAGCCGATTAAAATTAAATTGTAATGTAAATAGTGTGGAGGTTAAAAGTTTAAGGAAAACCGTCTTGTACAGTAGACAAGTTGTAAAAGTGTTTACCTGCAAATTTGTGTCGCTACTGTAGCAAGAAGAAATGATATGATATAAAACTATGAAACAGAGTGAAGGTTGTAAATAATTATATTTGTAGGGGCTTTGTACTAAATAATGAGCAATATTTAAATATGCTTCAGTGTTTATTTCCATTTTTATTTTCAGATATAGATTTTAAAATCTTGTTTTTAAAATCAGTCCATTTGCTACTATAGCGTCACTTTTAATTACTGGGTTGGTACTCTTTAGGTCAGGTCTATAATAATAATCATCAATTTTAATCATTATAAATATGTAATCTAAAATTTACAGATACTTTATTTTTTATAATTATTATTATAATAAAGTCGTGGTCATGTCTTGGAACGTATATTATTTTAAGTGCTTTAAAATTTTAAAATATTTTGTAGAATAGTTTGAAATAAAAATGTAAGCATTATAAACTTAATTAGTATGAATTAACTGATACCGACACGAAGTTAACAATAGTTTCAGAGCTATTGTTGTTTTATTACACACTACACATCTACTATCAAATATTCAGTGTTTACACTAAAAAGCCAAGGTCACAAGATAAAAAAGAAATATATGAGACTTGGTAACACCACGAATTGGAAAACCTTTTTGCTGTTTGGATTCTGCGCGCGCATGTCTCGCTCCCTCGCAATTGCATAAATTTCGAAGTTTGGTCATCGCAGAATAATGGCTTCGATTATGGATTCGAAGCCCGCAGAAGTAAACGGTGAATGCCCGCGTTCGACAAAACGATATAAAATGGAAAATAATAATAAAGTGACTGTGGTCCTGGGCGCCCAATGGGGAGACGAAGGAAAGGGAAAAGTGGTGGATCTTCTTGCGGTAAACTCTGATATCGTGTGCCGCTGTCAGGTTATATACATTTTAGTTTATTATTGTTTTATTAATAAAAAATATTTCTACGATACTAATTTAAGAATCGGATATTTACTGTAACACATTTAACGATTCATCAATTTAGTAAGCGGAATAGTGTTTCAAAACAATCTTTGAGGTTATAAATGTAATGTTAATGTTTTTATTAATAATTATTCAAAACAATTTAAAATTTTATCATTTCAATAATATTTTATTTTAAACATCTAGTTCACTCTTATTGGAAGACAGTGGATGTAGCTGGCACAACGCCAGTTTGTTTGAAAATATTGTAAACTTGTTTATTTTGCTGCTGAATTTCATTTCGTATTAATATTATTTTTCAAATTGCACAAATCTTTACGTAAAACTGTTATTGCGTAACAATCGTGCATATTTCGCTCGGAAGCTGCACTTCATTACTTACTTTTTATAATCATGTGACCATGATTGATGTGTATAGCAATACGTTTTGAAACGCAAATAGATGTCATGAACAGTGACCGTTTAATTGTGGATTATTGCCAAGGTCTGGGACATTATTATCACGCTCCCTGGCTTTTATATTTTTTTGCATTTTAAATTTTCGGTTAGTTACATCATTTTATAAATAACATTTGTTATTGACTTTATAGTAGCAATACTATATAATAGGTAAGTGTGGTAGCATTATATAATCTGCCAAAATAAACATGATTAAAAGAGGTTTTTTAAACTGCCCTCTTTTTTAAATATTTTTAAGTCTAATTATGCAGATGTATATTTTTTTATAAGTTGTTTAACTGTGTCATCAGTTTCTTGATAATTCCACTTTTGTCCAGTAATTATGATAAAGTTTGTTTTGGTTTGTTACCCAATTACTCATTTTATACCGGAGTTAACCAGTCTGTGATTGATTTATTATAAAGACAGTTGCTATATTATTGACCTCATTGAATCACAAGAATGTTGTTGGTTTTTGTAGATAACAGGGATAATACATTAATTTAAGTGCTATTTTAAATAAAATGCCTACTTTGCACTATTTTAAAATACAGCTCTGGTGGTAAATTATAACTTCCTTATAATTACAATGTTCATAAACTATACTCTTAGTATCTAATAAAAATATAATGTTTCATCATGACTAATAAATTTACTTCCAAGGTTAGAAAATTCACTATTAACATAATGTTTCTTTTTAAATAAGAAAAAATTGTATATGATCTTGGCTTTTTAAGTTTTATAAATTCATTAGTTTCACTTTATACGGAGATTGAGTGCTTAAGTTTCCTTTTTAATCATTAAATCAAAAATTATAAAATTGATGATTATAAAATTTATTTATACATTTTTGAAATACATAACTTATTGAAATATGTCTTAATATACAACTTAGTATATTTTTGTTAAAATTCTTATATAATATATACTTTTTTAAAATACACATATATATTGACCTGTATATTAAATATTTTTTCTATAATGGTACAGTGGAAAAAGTTTCACCATTTGGTTGTGGGCTTAACCCCACTCAGGCAATAAATAATTTCAAAACATGATGTTCCTTCATCTAACAACAGTATCTCATTTGAGCAACCAGTTTGTGAAAGAATGGAGTGCACTTCTCTCTGCCTACCAACTTGCTTTATAATGTAAAGCTATAAAAATTCTTATCACAGAACTTTGATATCTGTCATGTCATCATGTTAGATTATAATACTTTAGATAGTATAATTTGATAGATCTTCAAGAGCTTAATATGCTCAAGCCTTAGCTTGTGATATTACAATATCGATTATACAATGTCACATTAGCCAGCAGAAAGTGCAATTTCATGGTATTTGGCTTGAGACATGACAATTATGGTTTTGATGAGGTTTGCCGTTTTGAAATATTTCAACAAAGTGTGGCATTTTGTGGCAACAAATTATTCTTTTATGCTTTATATTATCTACTATTTAAATTTAAGATACTCCAGAGTTATCGAGAAACTAGCACTGAAGTGATTAGTCATGGAATTGATATTTGTATGTAAAAATTTTCTTAAATTTTTCGTAGAGAAAGAGAATTTCAATATTCAGTAAACCATTTGGTACAAATTAAAAAACATTGAAACATGTGAATTATTTCAAGCAAAAGGCTTCTTTGCTAATATTCAATTGACACTATTTTATATATGTCAGTAAAACTGTATTATTTGGTGTTCTAATCTTTTACCAAAATACTTTTTGCGTTTTAACCATTTTGTGATTATTTTAATGACTGATATTGTTAATATTCTCAAGTTACGGACAGTGTAATTTTGCAATCTAATTTATAAAAAAAAAGAAAAAAAGTTCTTCAAATTACTGTTGCAAGAATCGATTCAATTTGATAAATAGTGTTATAGGTATTTTGCGAATACAAATAATATCACGTGCCCTATCGTAAACTTATTTTTATGATCGATTGCAATCGACACTTGAGAGAAATCCCTTATAGATAGATGTCTATTTACAAGGTCTTTAAGTAATTTATGTTGTTATCATTTTCTTATTGTTCAGTATGACGAAACGGCGAACTCGTTCGTGATGAAAGTGAATCGATTTTATTACTTGCATAAAGATCGTGTAACACGTTTAGATATTATTTTTATTTTATTTTACCAGTGCTAAGCTCGCGGCTTCGCTTACGTACGCTATAATAATATAATATGCATGTGTTAGACATACTCGTATAAATCTTACTTTTGAATAAGGATGTTATTAATAATAGCCACATTTAAATCCGTTGTGTAATTTAAAATATATAAAGTTGAATTTATATATGCGTCCGAGAGAGAGAGAGAGAGAGAGAGAAAGTTAAATATTATATTAACTTAAACATACATTTTCTTGTCTTCACAAATGAATGATATACGAAAACCTCAATTGAATTTGAACCCCTGATTATTATTTAATAAGTTAAACAACCGTTAATTTGAGGTGTTTTTTTTTAATTTTTAGGGCGGTAACAACGCCGGGCACACAGTAGTGGTGGATGGCAAGGAGTTTGACTTCCATCTACTTCCTAGTGGCATTATCAATCAAAAATGCATCTCAGTTATCGGTGAGAAGACTTTTTCTTTTTAAATAACTATATAATTTTAGCTAATGTTCTTAATGTAGAATTATTTTATTATACTGTGTAAGTTAATTTGAGCCCTAACTAACTTGTAACGATACCGCTTATCGATAATAGTAAATATTTTGATTACGATTAAAGTGTTGAGATAATATGATTTTGCCTATATGTTTAGTTTTTTTGCCTATATATCCATCTATCTATAGTATTTAAAATCGTTAGGTCTAAATGTAAACCTAAATCTGGGTATTTTTTAAATAGGCTTTTTTTACTCCTCATAACTCCTCTTCCAAGGGAGTAAAATAAAAGTTGAAATTTGTGTGAGATAATTTATAATGTGACATTTTATTTGTACAACAGTTACTTTAACTTGTACAATTTAACTTAGAACAGCGCCTGTCTGTAAACGTGACGGTTTGTAGGTTCGATTCCCACTCGTGGAAAATTACTTATTTTCATTTTCATCGCTCTGGCAACAAGACAAGGTGCGGCGTTGAGTTTCGCCATTCAACACGAGCCGTCGCTCGCCGTCTTAACGAGATACAGAGTGAAGCTAAAAAAATATTAACTTGTAATTTTAAGTTATTTTTTAACGTGAGTAACATTCTTGGAAAAATGGGAAAACACGCAGCAGGCAAAGCTGCGAGCGGTAGACCAGTATTTTGTAAATGAAAAGTGCTAGAGATAAAATGATGATGTATGTTAGATATATCTCTATATTACCATTGTTTTAAACAAACGCTCGTCTTAAAGCCTTTAAGTAAAAATTTATTAATTATTGTAAAAGTGATGATCTCGTTGATGTAAGTACTTTAAACCTAATACAAGATGAGCGCACAAGTTAATATTACCCAACACAAGTTAATATTAGTTTATATACTCGTTTTGGCCCTCGTGGCTCTGCCGAGGTTCTGGCGAATATAGCGGTTCTATCGAATGTCAGTCTGTGGCTACAATCCATAGGATCGCTGTCGGAACTCGATTCTGATCACCGTCCTGTAGTTCTGAAGATAGGTAGTGAGAGTTCCTCTGGCTCCCCTACTAAGACTGTTGTCGACTGGAAAAGTTTTTCGAAGCTTCTCCCGTCCAATGAATCACCACTCCATGAGTTGATACCTGTAATTAACGAATCTATAGAGTTAGCAATAGACGCGGCGAATAAATTCACTGAATATATACAGAAAGCTATCCGAACCTGTTCGAAAGAGGTTCCAAATCTACCCCAGGGGAGATTTGAAATTTCAGATAAACTTAGGAAGCTCATAAGGCGTAGAAATAAAGCTACCCGACGACACGACTCTTACCCGACTGACGAAAATCGTAGGAAGCTGTACAATCTGAGGAGGAGTGTGAAACATGAGATTTCGCTCCTCCGTGGTGATTCCTGGGACAACAAGCTCGAGAGACTTTCGCCATCGCACCAGGCTTTCTGGGCTTTGTCGAGAGTTTTAGAGTGGATTGCCTCTCGGCTATGCCACCCCTGACTAGGCCCGACATGTCTATAGCTGCCGATTACACCGAAAAGGCGGAATGTTTAGCAGACAGTTTAGAAGATCAATGCTCTCCAAGCAGTCAGCCCTGTGACCCGCACCACCTGACAAAGGTGGACTCCATGGTTGCAGAGTGGGCCTCTCTATGCTCCCGACCGGCGAGCCACTTCGCCCGACCTCTGTCGACGAGGTCAAAGTCATCATCAAAAATCTGAAAGATAGAAAGTCCCCGGGGCCTGACCGTCTTTCCAACAGAACATTAAAATTCTCTTCCGGCCCAGTTCGTGTCTCTATTAGTGTTGATATTCAACTCACTGTTGAAATTTTACTCCTTCCCGGACGAGTGGAAGGAGGCCATTGTCATTGGCATACCCAAACCCAATAGGCCGCGAAATCTCGCATCTAGCTATAGGCCTATAAGTTTACTCAGTTATCTAGAAAAATTTACGAGAGAATAATCTTGGTTGGACTCTCTGAAGTGGTAGAGGCCAAATCCTTGCTCATAAATGAGCAATTTGGTTTTAGGAAAAAGCACTCTGCTGTCCACCAAGTGCACCGCCTCGTAGAGCATATAGCTCGTTATAACATGAGAACGACGGCACACAGTAGCACTGCAGTCATTCTTCTCGATATCGCAAAAGCCTTTGACAAAGTGTGAGACAACGGCTTGATTTTCAAGCTGCTCACCGCCGGTGTACCACACTGTCTACTGTACATCCTACGAGACTTCTTGTCAAATAGGTATTTTCGATACAAAGTAGAGGGCACTCTATCCTCTCCCCGCCTCGTCCGTGCAGGCGTTCCCCAGGGTTCTACCATTTCTCCGATCTTGTACGCACTGTACACCAGCGACATGCCTCGTACAAAATTAGTCCAGCTGGCGATGTACGCCGATGACATCGCCCTATACACTACTTCTCGCTATTCTCGCCTGTTGACTGAAAGAGTCCAGACTGCGGCCGACGCCCTCGGCGATTGGTACCGTTTATGGAGGATCGAAGTTAATCCGGATAAGAGTGAAGCGATCCTGTTTCCTCGTGTTAAACACGAAACGGCCTCCACCGTCTACATGTTAAACCGACCTATTCCCTGGAAACCACAGGCAAAATATCTAGGAGTAATCCTAGATTCCAGACTCTTTTAGCTCACACGTCAAGAGCCAGAAACAAAGCTCTCTTTATTCTCAGTAGGCTTTATCCTCTTATCTGCAAACAGAGTAAATTGTTACTTAGACATAAGCTGTATAACAACACACTATACAAAACTTGTATAAGACCTGTCCTTACTTATGCTAGTGTAGTGTTCGCACACACTAAGCTGAATGCCCTTCAAATTGTTCATAATAAATTCTTGCGAATCGCGTCAGGTTGCCCCTGGTTCGTCCGCAATGTCGACCTTATATGCAATAGACATTCAAAATATTTAATATTTACTTGTTTTATTCTTTTTTTCTTTTTTTTTGTGAGTTTAATGCTGTTAGATCTATTGGCCTTGACAGCGACACCGGTTGGGGAGGGAAGAGGGTACTCTGTCCCTGAGAAGTAGCAAGCACTATCGTGTCTGCTTGAGAGGAAACGTCGGCGGCAAGGGCGTCCCCTGCGGAACTCGAGCCTCGGCTTGCCGCCCTTGCCGCCGACGTTTCCTGTCAAGCAGACACGATAGTGCTTGCTACTTCTCAGGGACAGAGTACCCTCTTCCCTCCCCAACCGGTGTCGCTGTCAAGGCCAATAGATCTAACAGCATTAAACTCACAAAAAAAAAAAAGAAAAAAGAATAAAACAAGTAAATATTAAATATTTTGAATGTCTATTGCATATAAATAGATTAAATAGCATCCTGCCATTAAATACCCATTTGAGGCAGAATGGAACTACCATTATCTTAATAATCAGGGACGCCAAAACTATAATTTAATTATATAATAATATAATTATTTTATTACATTGAACTGTTTATTCACTAAATAATCATTGATTTCATATAGGTATACTTGCAAATTAGTATAATCGAAAATAAAAATACGAGTTTGAAACAACAAACTGGCACGGTAATTGAATTTTATATCACGAAAGACAGTATACGGCATGCCAGGCACGGCAGGTACGGCTGATAAAGCTTATTAAAAGGAATTAAGCAATCGCTTTGCCCAAATTAACCGCAATTTTGTTCTTATCGATGACATTTCTAATTCGATCCACACAAGGAAAATAATTGCATATAAATAATTCGTGTATATAATACCGCGTTAGACTAAGAATAAATTCAATAACAAATTCAATAATTATAATTCAATAATATTTATTTCTACTCTCGTTTTTTTTTTATTTCTCTATTAAACCTGGACCCAGAATTCTCTACGATTGTTACAACAGTAAATTGCATCTAAATTTTTTTTTATTAAAAAAAATGCGATGGGTGATGTAAGATATGAGATTCAAAAGAGTTAGCATTAGGAAGGTATAATTGATAACAATAATACCTATAGTGATTGGTGACGTACAAAAACTAAACGGCCCTGCTTTAATTTTTTAAATGAAAATTAATTATATAGGTACTATTAGTAATATATTACAATGCAAGAAATAAATTATGCCGCCATATGAAATAAACCTAAGTCTCGTATTTATGTGTTTATAAATATTCTCATTGGCTCTAAAAATTTAAGTTGGCTTAATTATTTATAAGGTGCTGTGGCCCACGTGATCGTTTCCGTAGACTATCGTTGTCGAGAAAAGTCCCCCTCGATCTCCCCTTCGATGCCCAAGTAGAAAAATGTACATATAGGCATATGCCAAATTTTAACCTTTTATGCTTACTAGTGTGGTCAGTCAGTCAAGAACAGAAGGCTTATATAAATAACTTAATTTGCTATAAATATAAAATGACTGCTGTCAAAGCAATAAACTATATTAATGTCCGTTTCAATGTGGAAATTATTATATGATGTTCATCCAAGATGTTTTATCAAGTTACTTAAAGGCTTCCTTGCAAAAATTAATTCACAAGGACAATAATAAAAAAGAATAAAAGTACCTATAAAGATCGTTTCACGTTTAAAGAGTTAAAGTCGAAACGTTTAACTTTTAACGTCACGCAAACGTCACGTAATTTAGCGAATTGCAAATGTAATGCTGGAATATTACCTGCCATTACCTAACATTGCCTGAACTCGCTCGTAAATCTCAATGTGAATATATAATGTTTATATTTTTTTTTGTATATATTTGAATCCAGTTCCGCCGGTGAAACAGCGGGGCGTCCATAATCGGGGTGGTTGTGGGGGTCTCGGGGTGGTTGTGGGGGGTTCGGGGGAATGAATTTTGATTTCACAACTCGCTCTGGTGAGATAGATAATTAGATTAGATGATAATTAGAAACAGAGTATCTTGACGCTATGTTTCCGCTGCATACTTTGCTGTATGCGCGATAAAACGTCGAAGTGAAAAAAGTATAATTTTCCATTGATATATAATATGGCATTGAAACTGGCATCAGGCTGAACATACCAATACAAGCACACATGTAATTTTATCTGGACATTTCAGACTGAGCCACATTCTGGTCACCGACTTATACTGGTTTTAATAACAACAGCAAGTTAACAACAGTTCCTCATTATAACAATAACATTTGTATAGCGATATATCAATTTTTGTATAGATCGAATTCGGAAATGAGGAATGGAAATTTTTATTTAAAATTCTCTATTATATATTCTTTTTAGATGATTAATTTAAATATTTGTTAATAATTGTAATTATATTTATATTTTATATTAAAAACATATAAATACTATGGGACTGAGTGAATGATACCAAGAATTATCGTATTAGATTTCAACGAAATTATTAGAAACGTTAATTTCATTTTTATCAAAGAAAAGAAGCCTGGAAAATGGATGAATAGATGAATGAATGGTGATCGAACTCATATCCATTGCGTTTAGACGCTGCTCCACTGTACTACTACAACTACTAATAAATGTCATTAGGCAACGGTGTGGTCATCCACTTGCCTGGTCTTTTCGAGGAGTTGAAGAAGAACGAGCTGAAAGGCATGGAGGGGTGGCAACAGCGTCTCATAATATCGGACAGAGCGCACCTCGTCTTCGATTTCCACCAGCAGGTAAATTTTATGTTTGTATCGGTTTCGGGTTTTAAGTATCGATATATTATACACTATGATAAATATTTTGGTAGCTAACCTATTAAAATAAAACCCAGATTTCCCTTTAATAATACAAATTTAATATTGGATGAATTTTAAATACGTTAAAAAATAGTCGTCAAAAGCATACTTTCTAAAACTTTAATTTTACTGCTAATTAAACTAATCTTAATGTACTGTAAACTCATTATACTTGTGTCTTTTTATGAGTTTTCCAAATAAACCTTCTTGTGAAAGGACAAAGCTTACTCTGTAAACGCCCGCAATACGGAAAATAACGCTGCAAGCGAGCGGTGCATTTGTTTTTATTGTAAATTACTTTTTCCTCTGGTTGAGAGAGAGATCAGACAATACTATCTAGTAGTAGATTTAAAGTACCTACCCAAGTAACACATGTATATTTTTACGTTAAGGTCAATGAACCTTTTTGCATCAAGCAATAAATATTTATAAACACTGGGTTTTTATAAGGTTCTGATAAGAGCGAAAAAAAAACTTTCTACAATTACTCATATGTGTATTAATTAATATTCATTAAATTTACATAGTACCGTATTACTTAAATTGAGGTTGATTCAGCTTTACTGGAATTATCTGGTATAGCATTTACATTATTTCATGTCCATTTACTGTGTGTACGTTCATTGTGCTGAAAATTGAGTCTGCCTACAATTGAGTCTACCTTCTTTTAGTAATATCTAGATTGGCTAGACTGGTATTAGAAATCAAGTACTTTCGTTGAACATTTGGAAACGTATATACAAATTTGATAAGAACGTATAGCTTAAGTTAACGAACGTATAGTGTAGTGAGCGCATGGACGGCTTATTAGAGGCATGAGTTCGAGCTCAGCTACGTTTTAGTTTTTTTTAGGTTTTATTATGTTTACTTGCCATCATCTATGAAATTAAAAAAAATAAAACATCGAGAATACTGATCATACAGAGGCAACCTTAACTAATGTTAGTGAAAAAAGAAGATTAATAATTATATAATAGCCATTACTGTTATTCTTTTAAAGGTTGACGGTTTGCAAGAGGCGGAAAAGGGAAAGAACTCGCTCGGCACCACCAAGAAAGGTATCGGACCGACATATTCGTCCAAGGCCACAAGAAATGGCATCAGGATAGGCGATTTGATGGGAGACTTCAGTATATTCGAGGACAAGTAAATATATTTGTTTAAGTTGATTTGTTTTGGTCAAACTTCTTAAATACGCAATAAGTGAAACGGACAAATCAATTGAATGATAACGTTTTTAATCTGCTATACAGATAATATATATATATATATATATATATATATATATATATATATATATATATATATATATATATATATATATATATATATATACATATATACATATATATATATATATATATATATATACATATATATATATATATATATATATACATATATACATATATATATATATATATATATATATATATACATATATATATATATATATATATATATATATATATATATATATATATATATATATATATATATATATATATATATATATATATATATATATATATATATATATATATACATAGTATGGTGTGTTGTACAATTACACTAACAAACAACAATAACACTGACTATACTGCATTTTCGTTTGCGTGATTTTATATAACGTAAAATCCTGTTTTCTCCCGAAATTCTAAATCTAATTTGTAAATCTTTGATGAACAGATCCTGCTTCTTCTGACTTAAAAATTACCCTTAACGAAAGAACTTATAGGATTTTTAGGAATACATAAAATAATAAATAACACCTAGTATATTTTTGAATTGATTTCAGATTCCGTACTTTAGCAGCTAACTACAAAAGAATGTTCCCGTCACTAGAGCTGGACATCGAAAGTGAACTATCCAATTATAAAGAATATGCGAATAGAATACGACCTTTAGTCAAAGATACTGTGTCATATTTGCACAATCAAATACAGAGCGGGAAGAAGGTACTGGTCGAAGGAGCCAATGCCGCCATGTTGGATATTGATTTTGGTAATTTTTGCTATATTCTATAATATACGTATAATATAATAATTTTTAACTTTCCGCATAACTCTACTATCATTGCGAGCTAGAGTAAAAATTGTTCTCAATTTTCCTTTGAATCATTGCTTGGTGGAACTCAACTTTGCCGTACTTTGCCACTTCGCTTACTGGAACGGGGAAATTATTTTCCAAAATAATTGTGTTTTTTCCTGTATATAGTTAGTGTTAGTAGTAGTTATTTACACGATAGTAAAACGTCTTATAAACCTTTTTTTTTAATTTTTTCTTATCTGTCTTTATGTTGGCTAATCTCCGGCACAGTTCAAATCGTTCAAAGTAAGAATCTCATTAAATTCAGTTAATTTAATGAGATTCTTACTGAAAAATGGAGGTGTGGAGGAGCATATATATTTTACGTTGATTCTAAAGTAAGATTTATATGTAGGTACATTATATGAATATTATTTAAGAGTAGATCCGAGTACATCGAGTGATAGCAAAAAAATATTAAAACCTGATCCAATTCAGCAGATAATTTGTTAGTTAATAATGTAATAATGAACCCGTGCCCAGGTACGTACCCCTACGTGACGTCGTCCAACTGCAGCATAGGCGGCGTGTGCACCGGCCTGGGCCTCCCGCCCGGCCTCATCGGGGACGTGCTGGGCGTCGTCAAGGCCTACACCACCAGGGTGGGGGACGGGCCCTTCCCCACCGAGTTGCATGACGTGAGTATATTGGCAAAGCATTTACGCCTTGAGACGCTTGAGTATATATTTCTCTTAATTTAAAACATTGATCCAGTATGTGTTAGTAATTTACAATTAACGTCTCTCGGTAGCAAGTTTTTTTTTTTTACAAATTTCTACTTTCCAAAGACAAATAAGTTGTTACAACCTTATAAGAATTTCGACGTAGCTCGATAAGAACGTAAGGCTTGGGTCACGAGACGCGGGTTCAAAACGAGTTACGTCAAAATTTTTATACTTTTTCTGATACATCCTGTGGATTACAATTTTAAAAATAATAAAAATATAAATAATGTTTCCCAGGAAACAGGCGAGCTCCTCCAGTCGCGCGGTCACGAAGTGGGCGTCACGACGAAGCGCGTGCGCCGCTGCGGGTGGCTCGACCTCGTCGTCGTCAAGTACACCGCCATTGTCAATGGATACACGTCGTTAGTGCTGTTTACTTTATCATGTTTGTTTATTAAGTTTGAGGTGTGAGTTCGTTCCCCATTTGGGTGAATTATTATTATCATTCGCCATGGACCATCTTGAACTGACTTGACTGAAAACGCGGCTATCGTGGGTTCGATTCCCACTCGGAGCACTGGTTACGAGACTAAGCGTATAATTGAGCTATGTCACTCAACATCTTATATGTTGTATTCTGGCGTAAAGTGAAGAATAAATTGTTTTGACCATATAAGCTCTTTCTATATGTAGGATATGCGATATTAAAAGTGAAACTGTAACATGACACCAGGCATTTTGCTTTGTCTAAGCATATTGAGGATAGAGATAGAGAAGTCCTCAGTGGGATTTAATTTGCAATTGCATTGTATCTACTAATATTTAATTATATAGCTTTTTCCATGTTTATGTATGTTTAATATTTTGTGAAACTTATTTCATATAGAGGCATGACATTGAAAAATAATAATATATAGAATAGATCAACTTTAGGTGTTTGATTTTGATATTTCAAATATCAATTTGTATAGGTATTGTAATGTATGTAGTTTGTGTGTATTAAGTATTACGTATTAAATTTGGCCATTGGATTATTTATTAGCTTATTCTGCCTTAAATATCCGGTAATATTTATTTATTTTATTTTTCAGCTTATGTCTGACAAAATTAGACATTTTAGACACTTTAAAAGAGATCAAAGTGGGTGTTGCGTACAAAGTGAAAGGAAGGAAAATTGATTATTTCCCCTCATCAATGCCTGAGTTAAGTAATGTTGAAGTGAGTATTATATTTAATTATTATTATTAATAAGAACATATTAATAATTATACTGCACATAAATTAAAAAAAATTGAAAACCATGTAGATGAAGTAGTGGGGTTACTTCATCTACATGGACTTAATAAGTCACTGCAATATACTCATCACAACTTTATTTAAGAAGCAATATCTTTACTTCTTATAGTATATAATATTAGTGAGTACATAATTCTGCAATCTACTCTTAATTTGCCTTTTTTAAAATTTAAGTAAAATGTTAAAACAGTGCTCATGAGTACAGTTCATTACACTGTTCACATATTTCAATGATAAAAATGTGTGGAATTGATCTCATTTGAATTTATATAATGATAGCTACCATTTAATTAAATAATAAAATTTTAACATTGATATTTAAAAGAATTTTTATCTTTTTTAACTTTCAAAAGTGCTTGTAAAAGTATATTTGAATAAAGAATATTTTGAACTCATTTTGAATATAGATTATGCCTAAAATTATAATTCTGCAATAAGTATAGAAAATGCGTGAAGTAATCAGTATGTACATATATATGTATAATAATACTTGAAATTATTATAAAAGCATTGATAATAAATTTATGCATTAATAATTTCCAGGTGGAATACCTTACTTTACCCGGCTGGGCGTGTAGTACAGAGAATGTCAGAGAAATGAGCAAGCTGCCTGAAGCGGCCAGAAACTATGTGAGGACTATTGAAGATTATTTGCAAGTGCCTGGTAAGATTTCAGATGTTGAATGATGTTTTAAGTATTAAAATTAATGTTTTATTTATATGGATATATTTATATATAATTCTTATTTAAATACTGAACTGAAATATTCTTTTTTTTAAATTAATTAAAGTATATCTAATGATTGTCTATTGAATTAAAAGGTACTAAAGAAAGTCAAATTAAAAATATATAATATTAATATATTATTAATATAATATATAATATTAATTAATTATAATAATTTTGTTTTTTAATAATTTAAATGAAACACTCATCCAATGTTATGCTTAATTTTAATTATGCCATATATTTATATATTTATCTCCTTCTCACATATTGTACCAAACTTGAAGCAATAAGACCTTTTTGCAAATAAAAAATGTATGTATATGCATACATATATTTTTTATCTGCATATCTCGGCTATATCTCGCGTATAGCGGATTTGGTAGAGGAAACCCAGTGTTAAGACACTCCATTCCCCACATTCCATCCAATTTTCACGACATTGCGTGTTGAATGGCGGAACACAACGCCACGCTTTGCTTTCTTAACAGAGCGAGGAAATGATATTTCATTTCGTTAATAATATATAATTAAGAATTAAACAATATTCTATTCTGTTTTTTTACAGTGAAATACATAGGCGTGGGTCAAGGCCGGGAGTCCATCATCAACGTGGATTAGCATGCGTCCATATTGTTAGAACATTTTGTGTCTATGGATTTGTAGCATTTTTAAACACTTACCATATATAGTTTTCTTGATTATTTCACATTATTTTTTCTTTGTTTAATTTTTTATATTTTAATAGTATTACCTTATATCAACTGGGCGCCATTTGGTTATCGTAACCTTTTTTTTTTATTTTACTCGAAATTATTTCCTTGCAATTTTTTTTAAATTTAAGTTATTAATAAAAGCAATGTGTTTTTGTTCACATTGGTATATTTTAATAAATCATGTGAAGTAATCATTATTCATATTCAAACTAATATATAACATTTTGAGTAGCTATCTATGCTTGTGCAATAGATTTACCTTTTTTTATACAATATATTTCTGTGAAATAATCAAGAATACTTTAAAAAGTTTTCTTATATTGTCAATTTTAAGTAAAATGTATGCTACTTTTAAATCATAGGTGCCACTTGTATGTAGTAACAGTATTCTTTTTATACACTGCTCTATGTAATAATCTATATATAAATATGTGTATGTATATAAAAAACTTAATATTAATGGTGTCATTTTAAAATAATTTAGTTGATTTCTTAACGTTCATATTTTGTTATATTAATATTTTAGTATGTATTTTTAAACGTTTATTTTTTTGTAATCAGTACACCATTATTCTTCGGAAATTAGTTTATTATCGCTTAACTAATATTATCGTGTCTTTTAAATATAGTAATTCGAAATTTTAATCGATTTTTAATGTAAGTAGACAAATTTATTGATTTTTATTTTTGTAAATCGATTTCGCAACATTGATATTGTTAGATAAGCGATTATTTTATGTATATTTAACCACTAGCCGAATTTATTATTAAGGGCCTTGTCCAGTCTTTACTACTCGAATAACATTTTTTTTTAAATATTTTTTTTGTTTGTTTTTACAATTTAGAAACTATGCTATTTCTTGTTTATAGATTACTTGATAATTTATAATTTTATTGTTTTAATTGAAATCAAGGACTTTTTCATAAGCTCATTTTATTTTAAGACATTTGTTTTTAATCAATATGTAAAGAAAATTATATATTACTTGTATAGTATCTGTCTATCTCGAAACTTATTATTTTGGAGGATTTAAGCTAAAATGTTACGTCTAATTTGTAATGGTAATTTCTAGGAAATCTGTGGATTTCTCAAAATTCTATTTCAAATGGTGCTTCATACCACTTGGTAAATAAATAAGGCAATAATTTAACAATAGATGTATTACAAATATACTAGCTGACAATGACTGGCTCGGTTCCTAGTAATTTTATATAATATAATGTAGGTATATCATTGCTTATTTGAAAAGATATTTTTTTTTAAATTGTGTTTTTCATTTTTTTATATATGTTAAAAATTAAAATATTCTTTAATCAAATGAATTTTTATAAGCATTTCTGAATTATTGAATGAACATAAAGCTACCTTGTTTCACTGAATCATAATAATGCCTTAATATTTGGTGTATGTTCTGTTTGAAATAAAAATATTTTATTTATTCAGATTCACCGGTGGTACACAACTTATTTTACAAGTTTTTTCGTCTTGTTCTATTGTCCTTTTTAAAAATGAATACCGTATGCAGTTTTATATTATTTTATTGATGTAATTCATATTTTAATATTTTTTTAAATTCAAAATAATTTAAAAATAATAATAAGTAAGCAACGGTATACCTAGTGTTTGTTAATAAGAATGATTGCATTGAAGTATATCTTTTTCTAAAGATTTTTTAAGTGTAAACCTCTGTTATAGACTACTCTGCTTATATACAAAACAAAGAATGAGATACAAAATTAAAGTTTTAAAAACTAAATATTTTAACATAATTCAAGCTTTTTTTTGAAAATGAAATAACAAACTATAGTGATAATAAGATATCGAGCACAAAAAAATCTTTATACACTTAAATATGTGCTTACTGTGCATACTAATTTCTATAGTACAAGTAAAGAAATAGACTTCTTTTTTATTTTATTATTAAGCTATGATCCTATCCAGTATATAAATGAAATGGTAATAATATAATTATTATTAATTTAATGAAATATAATGAAACTTAGCTAAAAAAATAAAATTTAATGAAACTTAGCTGTGTGTAACAAGTGTATAAGAATTACGATAAATGTAGTTTTTATTATGCGAAGAGCCATGGGTTCGAATTCTGCTGTGTTAATTTTTTTATACATTTAAATATTTTTGGAAAACAAATAAAATTTAAGTTTGATCATTTTAGTTAATATGGTCGTAATTAACTAAGCCATGTTAAATGATTCTTGAATATTACTATACGTAGAAATATATGGTCTTTTTTTATAATTACTTTGGTCTCCCGAGTGGTTCAACCCTCCATATTCAAGTCTGTTTCTTTACATGCAACCATATATTAATATAATATTAAGCTTCACATTTTTTTGTTTAACAGATGTATTTGCTAAGAATATTCAATAATAATAACAACATTAACCGATTTTTTACATGTGAAATATTTAATGTTTTTATTATTTGATCATGTTTTAGAATTAATTTTTATTTTTATTTTCATATCTTTACGACGCTTATTATTAAGACATTATGATCATATATATTTTATTTTTTTTCCCCCCATATTTCCAAAATTCCTCCCATTCCAAAGATCATGATTGTACTTACAGTTTTGGATGTCAACGCTTTAGTTTATTAGACTTGTGTTATGTGATATCTATATGTTTATGTAAATAATTCAATGGTTACTATTATGCCAATAAATAATGGTTTATTCTTTTATGTGTGCATTTATTTGTGTATTATTATCCTGGCTGTATAGACCTTGAATTAATAATAATAATATTAATAATACTTTATTGCACAAAAAAAAATATATATATAACATTTCACAAATAGAATTATATGTGTATATTATGTGCAATGGCGGCTTTATCGCTGAAAGCGATCTCTTCCAGGCTTCTCATATGGAATCAGTAGCATAAGTGCAGTGCAAATTGTGATATATGTTAATTTTTATATTTAATTTTATTTATGTAATCAAATTGAATGTGTCAATATTGTTGCGCAGTATATACTTCTATATTAGGAAATAATATTGAACATGTTTTGGCTGTTTTAGAGGATTAAAAAAAACAATATATGGACACATTTATCATATAATTCCATCAGTACATCATGTTACAAGGTATATACAACAATCAAACAGGCTACATAGCTAAATATGCTGCTTATTTCTAGGGTTGTTGACACAAATATTTTTTTGAAACTTTTTTAATAATTGTCTGGCAGAAAGGTAGAAACAACAGTGTGTTGTATTATAATACATTATTTTTTTTTTACTAAAATACACTAGTAAAATATGGCTTGATACCCACTTGAAGGAAAATTTTTATTGATTTTCCGTTTGAGTAGGCAAAACACTCAATACTGTCTAAAATTGGGCGGAAAGTGAGGAACAGTGTTTCTTAACGGGCTCCCCCTATCTACTATGCGGAAAAAAGCGGGCAGATGTTTTCATTCAATTTTTTTTTTTCTATTTTATCTATTTTTTGTTAACACACAAATGTTTATGTAAACGGCCACATATTTCTAGTAATTTGTATTTAAAAGAAGCATATTTTATGCCTAAAAATTAACAAAAATCTTAAGAATATAGAGAGAGCAATTTTACAATGTACACCTTTTATGAACCAGAACTAGAATTAGCTAAAAGTGAAAAAAAAATCACAAGTTATTTATTTTTTCAAATCCACTGCTAAGATAGATTGATTCTTTATTATTCTTTTTGGTATCAAGTGATTTTTGATACAACCCAAGGAAAGCGGATGAGATAATTATTTAAACGCAATACAGTGAAGAGCCTCACTAAAAATAGTTGAATATTAATTTCAAATAATTTTTAGTAGCTTGTTCATTACTCAACTAGACCCTGTCAGATTTTAAATATGCAAAAGAGCTCTTTATATAAAGAAACTAAATAACTTAAGCATAGAGAAAAATAAAAATAGTATGTCTATGTATTCTAATGAATAATATTATAATTTATATTCTTTTCACAGTAACAGTAGTCGAGTCAAATTATTATTTCATAAAAAAATACAGATGTAAAAAAAAAAGTTGCTGAAAATTAAGAGTATTGATTAATATTATATACATTTATAGATTAACATTATACACAAAAATAATATTACGTTCACATATTCATATGACAAGAGATATACAATGAGACATATAGGCAGAACAGTCAAATTTTCAATTGAAATAAAAAAAAATACCACAAAAATCTTTATTACATAGAATATACTAACCAAATACAATTAATCTCTACTATTAGGAGACAGGTCTCTAACTCGCTTATTTTTCTTAGGGGCGGCGCGGTGCCTATCCCTCTTCCTGCTCGACGAGGAGCATGAGGACGAGGGGCTAGAGTCGGGAGGAGAGCCTGCTTCATCAGCTGTCGTCAACTGAGACTCAGGCGTGGAAGGTTCTAGAACACTATTCCTTAGTGCTCTTCGTTGTTCCTCTGTGTGTTGGGGGCAACGAGTTGATCTGAAATTTGGTATCAACCATTTAATAAAAAAAATCATTGTAGAAAAGTTAATTCTATTTACCAACTCAATCTGCGTAAGTTAATATTTAAATTATTTTCATTTATAAGCTATAGGTGTAGTACATGTTAAAAAAGGTCAGGAATCCTTAGGCATATTTAAATAAGTAACAAAATATTACACACTATTGGTTCAGAAGTCACCAGTGCTCGCGACATAGGGACCTGGGGCTTGGAGAACGCATGGCTTAGTAATCATAGAGGTTCGACGGTTTCCATGAAACGCGGGTTCAAGTCCCGCTGCGTTAAAATTTTTATGTTTTCTTTAAGTATTTTTTCTATCCTTAGTGTGGTTTAACACATTTAAAATCATAAAAATATTTAATTCAATGGCAGGGCAATATAACTTAATACAAAAAATTTTAGTATCTAACAATTACAAATCACTTACCTTGTGCACAATTTCTTGGTATGTTCAGAAACCACTCCGCAGATTTGGAGTAAAAGGTTTTTCTTTTCATTGGCAGACATTGTTTCATATGTTGCGCCTCCGTCATTGGAATCTGTGTTGTGGTTTCCATTGTTATTCCTATACATAAATGTTAGTTATAAATTGTTATATATAGCTAAGCAGGCTTAAGTGCTTAAGCAAATGGTTAGTTATTTCATTTTAATATATTTTTAAACTATTAAACTTGCTATTAGGCATAATAATAAAAAATCATCATATTTTTTAAAAGTATCAAGATCTCAAGCAGTTTAATTATTGCCAGTTTCAAACAAATATTAGAACATACAATTATTCAACTATTACAAGAATATTATTCATACATTTCATTAGACACTTAAAATTAAAATATTAAACAGAAAAATGGCAATCAAGAAAAGAAATTAAACTTCAACAATTATTAAAAACTTACTTATGCACTTTACTAGGCCGTTTATTATTATTATTCTTGATTCTTCTCTTCCTTCGATCACTGTGTAGTGATGCACCAGACCAGTCTGCATCATCTTCATCATCACTAAGCAGTCCTGCATAGGAGGTTGGCTCTCGACTGTTTGAAGCTATACGTCGAGATGCTATCCTTGAACTGTTGCGGCCCATACCTTAAGAAACATTGGTTTTTCTACATAAACAATTACAAATATGTAGTCACATAAAAATTTGCAAATACAGCTTACAAGCAAATTTAGACATCACTATCATTTGAAATGTAAGTATAAAAAAAATATAAATATATAAAAAGAATATAAAAATATAAATAGAACTACAAAACTAGCTCAGAGGTTGACAAAAATATTGTGTAATAAATTCATTGACTGGGCTGAAGATTTGAGCTTAAATTAGTGCAAATCATCAAAGTTAACAATATATTAAAAAAGTAAAGAATTTACTATTTTGTTTACTCTATATTGGTAAGATAAAAGTAATAGCTGTTCAATCAAATTAAAACTTCTTCATAAGTTGCATAATTGATATATGTAAGTATTTTAAGATATATATCTATATATAAAAGCTATTACTTACCCATGCATTTTTCTAAATGTGGGGCGAATCGTGTCGCAGATACAGGTCTCTCGCAGTTAGGACAGGAACAATTGCAATCGGGAGTCTTTTTCAAAATTGAAAAACCAAATACGTCACATTCCGGTGAATTAATAATCTTAAATCCTTCGTCGTCTTCCTTTTCACCCTCAATAAGATCGGTCAATCCTGTTTTTAATCCATGATGGAACTCAAAAAGCACTCCTAAACTAACATCGTCTAAAATACTTTCATAAATAAAATTTGCGGCGTCATCTGCGTTGTTTTCACTTTGCATAATCTCAAAAAATTTTGTGTTCAAATCGTTCATACTCAATTCGCTCGCTATAGTATTCATTTTAAGTGATAAAAATACAACAAATCAAAATAAAAAAATACACTGCGCTCAGCTGACTGATAGCGAATAACAATTATTAATATTACGTTTTTGTGTTGCCAGTAAAATATATTTAATAATATTTAAAACTTTAAAAAAATATATTGGTATTATGGAACTGCAAATACGATGGTTAAAGATTCGATCGATACTTAGAGAAAATTACTATTTATATTATGTTGGGACAAGGTTTCGAAAATGAGCGAAAAGTAAAAAAATATACGCTAGTGTCGTAGCTGATTGTATGAAACTAAATAGATTTAAAGTGAGAACTTGTTACTCAATTATTTATTGTTATTTAATATTTATTAATTTATTTATAAAAATTTACAAACAGTAGCCCGATAGGAGTCACGTTATATGAACACTTCGCCACTGATAGTTTTTGTTACACTAATTTATAAATTATACAGAAATCTTTTTTGAAACAGAGTTCAATAACCCCTGTTCGATAGTTTAAGCCTGAAACTGTAAGTAATTTTGATTAAAATTTGTCATACAATATTAAAAGATTAGAAATAATTATTAGAAGTTAGTGTATTTTAGTGTATTGAAGTGCATTGGCATCGAAATCTAATTAACATTTAAAGTTGTTTGTCCATTCTTCTCAAACGAACGGAACAATCCCAAAAAGAAACAAAATATAAAAGAATTAAATTCAAACACAGTCAAATATATATATATATATATATATATATATATATATATATAAAAGAGGAAGGTGACTGACATACCCAGATATCAACGCACGGCCCAAACCGCTGAACCTAGAACCATGAAACTTTGCATGTAGGTTTTTTATATAAAACATTTTTATTTTTTTCAATTCTTTTTAATTTAATCAAATTTAAAAAATTCTACCCCCAAGTTTAATGTTTGTATCAAATTATATACTCCTGCGATGGATCTGCTTGAAATTTTGTAAAAATATAGTGAACCTAAAGTTATAAAATATTTACTATAAAACGGAATATTTCAATTTAATACTTTTAATTATATCGTTCCAATAAATACAAAATAAGTACTGTGAGCGTGTTTTGGACTATAAATTTCAACTGTTGGAAGTGGGTATTCTGTTTTTTACGTTATAAATAGAAAATCTAGAACATAATTTGCTTACAGATTTTATGTTAATTACATATACGTTTACGTTTTAATATATACATACAAAAAACATATAGGTACATTATTTTTACAGTATTTAATAATAGACAGGAGTGATTCAAAAAAGACGATCAGAAATTCGGAGAATTGTACTGTGGTGTGTGTGACAAAACTAGTAAAATTATCTAAAAATCTGACATTTTGTTCACAATTTATTGATATTTGAACATAACAATATTATCGTAATATTGTTTACTGTACACTAAGATAACTTCACGAGATAATAGATATCGCTTAATAAGAGCAAGCGTTCAGTGCAATCGGACGAAGAGACGCTGGAATTAAATTATATTCAATATGGTAGGTTTTTAAATTAATATTTTTAATTATTTGATTTTAAATGTTATGTATAATTTAAGAATACTGCGCCAAGCTTGCCCTATTATTTAGTTATGAATTATGATCAATTATATTTAAACATAAAATACAATGTCGCAAATTAGTTTTAAAAAATTTTAGATAATCTTGAGGTTTTTACAAAATCAAAACTAAAGTAAGCCGCGCTATTCTTACAGTGATTTTTTACTTTCTAATTAATTCGTACAATAAATATTTATGGAACACGTTAAAAATTTGTAAATAAATATTAATTTTTTTTCATTTCTTACAGGTTGTCTTTAACGTACGTGGTCTATGCCCCCCAGTGTTCACGCCATTGAACAAGGACTATAGTATTAACTATGGTGCTATTGCACCATATGCTAAATTCTTAGTTGAGAATGGAATCAAATCTGTCTTAGGTATTTTCATTTTTACATATAGGTGTTTTGTAAACTAAAGAGAGCCTAGTGATATCACTCTATGAATATTTACGAATTAGTGATGTGGAATTTCTATTATCTATAGAATTTTTCCCAAATCCTCACTATATATGGCAGGGAACAAGCAGGGAGGACCGAGTTATACTTTTTTTTAGACCCCACTTTTCCCCAGAACTCGAGATATTGCTTATATATATATATATATATATATATATATATATATATATATATATATATATATATATATATATATATATATATATATATATATATATATATATATATATATATATATGTATATATATATATATATATATATATATATATATATATATATATATATATATATATATATATATATATATATATATATATATATATTTTAAGTGTTATTAATTTAGACGCAAATATTTATAAATATATAAGCTATAGGTACCTCGGCTATAATCTCGGTATTTTTAACGAAATTTATAAATTTACAGTAGGTGGAACGACGGGAGAGCACATGTCTTTGTCAGTAGCTGACAGAAAAAAAGTAATAGACGAGTGGGTGAGAGTTGGCAAGCCCATGGGATTGCATATAATGGTGCAAGTTGGTGGGGCGCCGCTCGCTGATGTTCTTGATTTAGTAAGTGTAGTATGTGCTATGTAGCTGGTTAAATAGATTTTAATAAATTTGACTTGTTTTCTATCTTCCATCTATATCATGTTATTCCAACTGCACGTTACTAAAACATAACAAAAAACCATTATTTTCTCTGTATGTGTGTTTCCATTTGTCTGGGCTATTCTCGGAAACGGCTGAACCGCTCTTTATGGAAGTTTCCATGGAAGATAGAGAAGATTGTAAAGCGATTTGAAATTAGAGAAAATTGCAATTACCATGCGCGAGTACCTTCAGCTCAGATTCGATATTTGTATACAAATCTGAGCTATTATTATAGATACATATGACGGTCGAGAACATTATATTTAATACTAGCATTTTCCTCTGATTTCGCACGCATTGCCAAATGGAAATAATTAAGAGTCGTGTATGACTGAATGTCCGAGGTATGTACAATAGGTTAAATCGATACGATTGACGTGATGTAATTCTTGAGATTAGTTAGTGCTTACAAACAAACAAATTCCTTAGTTGTATAATATTAATACACCCAGATATATTGCTTCATATAAATCGACACATCTTGGAAATTGTCAAATGTTAAATGGTTTATTGTAATAATGTAAATAAAAGTCAACCTTTTGTTTTAGATAAAAATATCTACACAATTTATTTTATTTACATAACTTTTGTTTTTGTGTTATCAGTTTGTTAATGTCAATGTTATCTTGTTGAGCTATGTGATGTCAGTTAAATATTTTGGTAATATCAAATTCAAATACAATATATAATCTTTATTCAAATAGACTTTTAGAAGCACTTTTGAATCGTCGAATGATCATGTTCCTACCACAGCTCTTACCGGTTCAGAAGACAGTTCTGCTGAGAGGAGCTGGCAAAAAACTCAGCAGTTGCTCTTTTGAAAATTCAAATGGCATCAATTCCACACATTTTTATCATTTAAACATGCCTGAACAGTGTAATTGGCTTTACTCACGAGCACTGTCTTAACATTTCCTTTAAATTTCTGAAGTGGCAAATTCAGAATTATTCAACGCTATATATAAATATTGCATCTAAGGCAACTCGATTTTTTTAATCTTGTATTTAGATCTAAGATGGTAATCACTTGACCTTCAAAATGGTAATTACTTTTTAAACTAAAACGAAAGATGTCTATTATAATTTAATTCACTTTAAAATGACAATGAATGTTTTGAAGATAATTGATGTGTTTGAGTGTCATTTTATTTGTTATTTAAATGAAAACTAAACTTTTACCTTACAAAAGTAAATATAATATTAGCATTGTTTAAAATATTTTCAAAGTTACCAAAAAGAATTGACTCCAAGTCTTTAGGCAACATAAGTAATATATATTCTTAGGTAGTAATATATGTGTAATATTACAATTTCAGGCTAAATACTGTTCAAAGGCTGGTGCAGATTCACTCCTGACTCTTCCTGAGCTGTACTTCAAGCCTCAATCGGTTTCTGAACTAGTGTCATATATAGAGCTCGTAGCAAATGTCGTACCAAATATGCCGGTCCTTTATTATAATATACCCGGAATGTCTAAAGTGGAAGGTGAGTTTTTTTATGTTTCTATTTCTAAAAATAGTTTGTATTTTTTAAGCAATTGATGAAATTTACTATCACAATTCTGATATAGACAGTTTTTCATACAAATTGTCACGATGGCGTACAATTTCATATTAAATATCATCTTTCTTTTATTTATCATTTTTTATCTAAATAAATAAGCCACATTTTAAAATGTATATATTAAGTAAAAATTATGAGACGTTGAATTGAGACTTTTTAAGAAATATTGTAAGGCGTTTTTTCATGCCATTGGCCATTCATTCATGCCATTAAGTTGCCGAGTATTTTATTCACCAGTATATTATGAAACTATATACAAATATAAAAAATTAAAAATTAAAATTAGCTTCACGTTGTATCCCGCAAATGGCAGGGTCGGCAGAGGGAACCGTAGGAACCGTAGGAACCGCCTTTTCGAGGCATTGCGTGTTGAGTGGCGGAATATAACGCCGCGCTTTTTGCCTTGTTACCAGAACGAAAACCGTTTACAGGCATACTATACCCAGATAATATTAAAATATTTACGAATTTATAATAATATTTTAACGTCTCTTTAAAAACGTCTGTAGCCTTAAATGGCTATAAGTTGAACGAACTACGTACGTAGGCTGAACGAGCTACGTCTAATTCTTATATTATAATTGCTACAATTTTTTTTTAGTTTTCTTTTCTTCCAATTCTTTCAGTGAACATGCCAGCATTCGTAAAAGAAGCTACAGAGCGTATTCCAAATTTTAAAGGCTTAAAATTTACCTCTAACGACTTGAGCGAAGGCGCACAAGTGCTTAGATCATTGAAGGATGACCAGGAAATGTTTCTTGGTGCTGATACTGTAAGTTAAATATTAATATATATATATATATATATATATATATATATATATATATATATATATATATATATATATATATATAACACACATATATATATGTATATATATATATATATATATATATATATATATATATATATATATATATATATATATATATATATATATATATATATAACACACATATATGCTTAACTATATCTATACTAGTATCATATAATGAATTAATTTGGTTGAACGCTCTAATCTCAGGAACTACCCAGGTTCTAATTGAAAACATATTTTAGGATTGCTTTTTCCATTTAATGAGGAAGGCTATATAGGTCATATAATGTTAATTAATCACATTAATTTGTCAAAATGTCTCATTTAGCATACACTCTAAATTATTACTATAAAGCGGACAAAGCCACAGATAAAAACTTGTATATAAGTAATTTTTTTTTATTTTAATTGATTTTTCGCAGCTCTTAGCGCCGGGTGCACTCCTAGGTATACGGTCTAGTATAGGAACTACATATAATATTTTCCCTCAACTCGCACAAGACATTTACGATGCAATGGAGAGAGCTGATATCGCAAAAGCTAAAGGTTTACAAGAAAAGCTCAGTATTGCTATAGAAGCTCACACTGTTGAAGGTATATTATATTTATTAAATGAATTCTGTAGTCGTGTTTTTTAGATAAATTTTAAATAGTAACTTTAATTGTACGTATGTATCTATCTATATATAATAAAATTGTAACTGATCAGTCTGTAATAATATAAATAAAAAAAATACTTATATAAATGGCCCAATAATATATTTTTTTATTACTTTATTATATAAGTGAAATAATTCATTCGTCCGAGTAAGAATCGGCTCTACAATCATCAGACGGAATTTTCTGGAACCAATCTTATAGTCAATGAGGTAGCTATTATTGGGGGCATTTATAACTTTAAATGTTTGTTTTATTTCAATAGGCTCATAAATAAAAAAAGTAAAATATTTTTTTTGTACGATAAAATTTTCACAAATAACTATTGAATTGTAGCTAAGAATATTTTATAGATACCTATATAAGGTAATAATATAATACATTCTCATTATATTTCCTAGGTCCATGGGTTCCAGTTATGAAGGCTAGTATGGAGTTAGTGACTGGTATCAATGTGGGTCCTCCAGCTTTACCACTTAAACCTATCTCGGAAGAAGCCAAGAAAAGAATAGCGGCAAAATTAAAAGGATTAAAATTGATTAATTAAATATTACCTATGTATAATAAACTACATAAACTTTTTAAATTTTTTTCTTTTATCTTTT
The DNA here is from genome assembly GCA_037127375.1 of Dione juno. NCBI lineage: Eukaryota > Metazoa > Arthropoda > Insecta > Lepidoptera > Nymphalidae > Dione > Dione juno. The sequence continues at coordinate 7,820,653 of JAXRJS010000067.1, forward strand.
GTATGAAAGCTTAAAACACGTATTATACAAATTCCACACAACTGTGGAATAGCCTACCAGTACTAGTGTTTCCAGGTCGATACAACATGGGTTACATTTAAAAAGCGCATCTACCTCCATCTTATAGGTTGGAATGACACCTGTAGCACCTCTGGTGTCTCATGGGTTGTTGGGTGGCGAACGCTTGTTCTATTAATTAAAAATAATTTACTAACAGAGCAGACTTACCTAAGCCTACCTAGGCAAAGCTAAGTTTATTTATGCCTATACTATATGTTAACAAAAAAGCTGATATAGTAGAAACCTCATTATCCCGATCAATTATATATACAGTTCAGATATATGCTAAATTGAGTTATTTATATATTTAGACAGAACATGTAACTTTCAAGCATCTCACCCAGTGAGGCTCATGTTAAGTTTAATTTAACAAGAAATAAGGGACTTCCGCATTTCCGCTTGCATTATTATTAAAAATAAATATATATCTTATATATAGAAAACTTTTTATTTAATAAATATAATTATAAATTTAATTATAATTTTACGTTCCGGTACGAGTCAAAACAGAAACACTTGTTAACAACCTTTCCAAAGCTTCCCGTTGTATGGGACAAGGGGAAAACGCTTCACAGTTATAACCTCTCACGCCTTTCATAGTGGCTTCTCTCAATGCTGTTGTATTCGTTATGGATGAAAGTAATTTATTACTGAAAAAAAAAAAATTAAAAGCTTGGATTTTTGTATGTATCATATATACATACACGTGTCTTGTAATTTTAACATATGACTGTAACATATACATATATTTACGCATAACCTGGCGGAGAGAACCTAGTGTTGACATATACTATTCTTCGCTATCTGCTTAAGTTCAAGACATTGCGTGTTTATTGGAGTAACTAAAAATATGCGCTTTGTCCGATAATGACAGTCAGACGTCAGACGTTTATTATTTTTAAATTCCTCATCCACACTAAGGATAGAAACGTTCTTAAAGAAAAATAAAAATTTTAACGAAGCCCGGGATTTAAACCTGCGCCTCTGACCACTAAGGCATGTGTTCTTCATCACGATGCGTCGAAATACTTATATGCTTATTACAACTTATTACGTTGTTAGCATCCGCCGCGTCCAAAATTTGTATATATTTTTTTTAACTAATCATTACACGTTTCATCACTGCGCCACGATACATTTGTCAATATAAATACAAACAGTTTTATTTTCTGGAGCCAATCTTATTGCCAATGAGGTAGCTGCAAAAACATATTTATTTTTATACATATACAATTTGTTATATAATTGTATTTACTTCATCATCTGTTTCCAAGTGTGCATAGACTCAGCGTTCCTTGTTGTTTGACTTATCCAACAAGCTAGTCTTTCCGGACATCCGCCGCTGTTCACCAGTAAATGCTCTTTCATGTTGATTAAAGTCAATTGATCGGAATCATGAGCTGAAAAGTTTGATCTATTTATTATTATTATATGCTACTTGTCAATAAGTATCATGAAATATTAAACTCTTCAGAACACTGGCCAATATTATTCTTAATCCCCAAGTTATAGATAAATTATCCATTTATAAATAAATCCTTTAATATTCAATGCTGCTATTTGGCGGGGCTACGTTGAGTGGTACAACTCGACGTCCTGCGCTTTGTATGTTGCGCTGTTACTAGAGCGAGGAAAATGAAAATAATACGTTCTCACCGAATGGGAATCGAACCCACTATCATTGTGTTTATTGTCGAATGCTGTGCAGCTGCTTTTAAGCTTTCAAGCTCTTAAGGGCATCGCTGTAAAGTCTGACCGAAACGACGGTTGTACATAGTGGGAACAGTTATTTTCATTCCTCCACTCTTGTAAGAGATGAGCAGCATTAAGCTCCGTAAAAAGTAAAGACTGGGACTTTTTTGATATGAGGTTCTCTCTGCCTACTGATGATGCTACTGATGGAATAAATTATAAAGCTGATTTTTTTTTAAATTTTAAATAAATCATTTTTAAGTAGAACGAGAATAAGTATTCATATAAACATAATTTGTAAAACAAAGAGTTTTTATCATATCGAATAAAACATTTTGCCTAAATACATATTTTTATCTAATAGAAAAAAAAAACAAATAAAACTATTCCTATTTCAAATAGTTCCAAACATACAAAATGTCAGTTGTGTGAACATCGACAAAATTTAACTTTAGGGTTACAAAATAAAATTTTCAGTGCTCAGTAATGCATTAATAGGACGAGACTACATTAATCCGCTACCGTAAGTATACAGAGTGAAATACAGCTATTTTTTGGTATACCTTTGTCCATACCAGTACTGCTATAAAAGCTATAGAAGTACTATAGAAGCTAAGCATCTAACATTTGTTGTATATGTTAATTCAATCTAATATTAAACGTCTCTTTACGTGGTCATATATAAATTAAATATAATATAAGTTTTAAGTGTAGCATCACTAGTACTCGACAAAATAAAGAATAATATGGTAGAGCTTAATAATGTTTAGACATAATTTTACAATAAAATAAAATGACGAATAAAGCTTTTAAAATTGGTATCGCAACGTGTGTGTCGTAATTATTTTATTCTCTCTCCGTGTACGTAATAAAGGAATAGAGTTTAATGTCAGTACATAGAGGAGATAACGAAGAAAATATACAAAAGACTTCTTCTAAGATAGACTTCTGATAAATACCGTTGAAATTGGCAGGTCATGGAGCAAATGTACCTGGTTGAGATATTCATAGACAAAGTCACTATTTTTGCAACTGGCGAAGACGAAAATAGCGGCGCTGATAAGAAACTTATTATAAAGATAAGATTTGGTCCTAAAGTACAATTTATTATAAAAGAAGGACAACTCGCACTCAATGAAAATATAAAAGATGATATAGTCGATTGTGATGAAAACGGAAGACGTAAATGGAGTCGTACCATAAGAGTTGGAAAGTCTTATTTATTCCCTTCTTATCCAGACACCGTGCTAATGATATTAAGCAAATTTCCTTTAGAGATTGAAGTATGGAATGATGATGAGAATGAAGTTGACATATTTGTAGGAATCGGTACAATGCATTGGGATACTCAATTTTTCCACATGCTTAAAGAAACTGCCGAAGCTTGTAAGCTCCATGAGCCACTCTCCATAAAACAAACTACGCCGTTATTTGCGGAGTGTTGTTGTAGGCAAGTAGGTGAAATATCTTTCATACTCAGAATAAGCGCATTAGGGGACAGTATAATTACGGAATTTCAACAACTTATGAATGATCCAGATTTGTTTGTCTTTAGGACAAATAAAGCACCAAGCATGTTTCAATGTAAGAGGGTTGAGGGTGACGATCCAAACTTTTGTATGGTCGGTAGTCTGTATGAGACAACTACTTTGGAAGATCCCACAGTAACGGGCAACGCCCAGCAAAAAATTGAAATATGCACAGAGATGCAGAGCTGTGGTGTTGTAGGAAGAGAGGACGATTATAGTTGTAAGCATGAAGCTGAAGATACTGATGCGTCACATAAAAAGAAATATCCTATCAATAAAATAAGAATGGGTGACATAACTGGTCCTTGTGGCAATACCAATTGCCCATTAGCTCATAAAGTTAGAATGTATATTAGAAACTTGGAAGCTTACAAACGGGAAGCAGAAGGTAAAGTAACGGAAACAAAAGATATTACTACAAGAAAGATTTGTGGTACATGTGACTGTAAAGACGATCGTTGGCATCGTGCTGAATGTCCTGAAAACTTAAATAGCGACGGTAAATTAAAGAAAGTCGATTGTACAGGATGCGGTGGCAAGGTAACGGAAGGTGAAACTTGTGAAGATCGAAGAAATAAAATGTACGGTACTGGTGTTACGCCAAAACCTAGTAAAACAACGGTAGCTTATGTTTTTAACGTAACTGAAGTACCAGGTTTTAAACAGGCCGCCTGTAAAAAAAATTACACAGAAGAAAATGTCTTACCCAACTGCTACTCTCAATCAACTGGCAATAATGACGTAACGACTGCCAAAGGCGGTTGTTGTTGTGCTCGATCTGGTTGTGCTTGGAAACAATACGAAGAAATATCTTTAAATGAACCCCCGTTCAATCTATCAACGAAGCCTACATTTCCAGAGAAACCAATACCCAATCAAAATCAATGTAATCAACCCGTAGTGTATAATGTTGAAGTAAAAGAATCAAAACGTAAAATTACCGTTTATGATTGCGTTGAAATTTCCGAGGACAAGGATTGTAAGTGTAATCCTCCGAAGCCAGCACCTCCTTGTAGGACATTCGACTGTGAGTGTTTGACTGAGATATCCAATATAGCTTCAAGGAAAGCTCATAAGCCTTTCTGTCCCTTATATAAACACAAACACAGCTGTCCAGTAACAATGATGCAGGAAGAAGAAGAAATGAAAAGAGCTGCAGATGAAGAAGACGACGCCGAGCCTTTGCTACCTTACGGTTTACCGCCTATAAAGCTCGGACCCTGTCCAGTGCTAGGGCGACCTTGCACTGTTCCTGATGGCTTCGCGAGGATGTACAAAACTGCAGCTCTACCACCCCAACCACCAAGCTATAGTGACGCGGGTAAAGTTTGCTGCTCTAAGGAATATGAAAGAATAAAGAAGGCAATAAAAGAATACATGAAGTATGAGAAAGATGATGATTATAGATGTATAAATAAGTTTATTGTAGATACTGAGAGGAGATGCTGTGACAAAGAACAGAAACTGCTCTCTCTATTGGGCAAAGGATGTTGTGGCTCCCACAAGTTAGCTATACAAGAAAAGTTTAAAGAAAAATAGCTAAATGTCATTGATATTTTATTTTGTAACCCATTAGTGTAACGTAAGATCTAAATAAATTTATACCATCTATATGATTTGTATCATTTGCAATATAAATAAATTTAAAGAATATATACATATTAAAAATTTTCAATCATTCAATCATTTTTTGAAAATTTTACTTTTTATTTTTTAATGTGTAAATTTTATTTTTTAATTTTTAAATTAATTTTTATTAATTACTTTTACTTGTAAGTTGATAATTATTTTGAGGTGAATGGTGAGCAGCTACACTGAGAAAACACTGTACAATAATAACATGATTAACGATTTAAATAAGATTTAATAGGACTTTAGTTACGAGACTTTAGACTTTAGTGCCTAAACGGATAGGATACAAAAAATATTAAGAGTTGTTGAATTTAATTGTCCATTGTAAATTTTAATTTTTCTGTATAAATGTTGACTCTAGTCTACAATTTAGTAACTAAAATGCTCTAATATACATAGGTGTTAAATAAAAATGGCGGAAGACGAAGACAATGATAAGAAGAAGAAAAAGAAATGCACTTCGAAATATAATTACACTTTCGGTGATATCCATCCAGGTAGTTTTTCATTTAACACTCTTGGTTGATATTTTCACTTTGAAAAAAAGAGAATCTAACTGGTTCGTTATTACAGGGGTCGTTATAGGTCACAAATCATGCAATCCCTTTTTGAAGCCAGGCTATCCAGTGCCTGGCGAAATGGGCTGGTTGTGGAATGCTTCAGATATACCCGGACTAAAGGTATAGATTATATATAAAATTGACTTTTGCTTTGTTCATTAAATAATAATATGCTAATGTGGTACAAATGGAAAGTAGCCCCGTCGCGGATGGCAGCCTGGCGTGATTGGGAAGAGTGTAGCTAAAATGATGACCTTTAAGTGTCCACGCGGTGGTCAGGACAAGGATAAGAGTAAAAAGAAGAAAAAGAAAGGTCGCACCGCAGGCGCGGACATGGGCGGTGGTGATTCAGAGCCAGACGAACCTTTAGAACCAAAGCCGACTTTGAAAGTGCAAAGAAAAGGAGATGTTTTTACGATTCAAGTAAGTGGTTCACCATTACTTTAACAAGCAAGCATTATTTAACATGCAAATTGAATATTATGGTATAAAAATTGGAATATGTTTTAGGTAAATCCATTAAAAGATTTGACTGAAATTGCACCTAATGAAGATCCATATGTTGATTGCGATCCGCTTATATTTAAAATTATTAAAAAGAGAAGTCCAGAAGAACACGCCAAAGTAGAAGCGAGAAAGATGGTCAAACTAAAGAAGCAGCGAGATGGTGAAATTCGGAAGGCCCTAGCCGAAGCCGTAGAAGATATTTGTAAATGTGCTTATATGGACGTGTATTGTAACGACCTCACTGCTATAGACAAAGTGATAGACAGCTGTCCAGCTTTTAAGGAACCGGAATGTATCTGCAAAGAAGAATCCTTAAGTTCACTTTCGAGTAATGCAACGTGGGATATTGAGTACACACCGCCCTTCGGCTGTTTCGACCTAGCGCCTAGAAAACGCAAGAATTTCATACATGTGGAAACGCAGTACATTCCAGCTGACGCAGGAATAGTGGAAGTGCAAAAAGTCAAATCTAAAAGGTCCTGCATGTCCTTGAAACCTAAAAGGAGAACCTCAAAAAAAGTTTGTTGTGGTCCATGTTTGTAATCTACTTATTGTGTTCGTGTCGTTGGAAAGTAAAATATGTAGTGTTATTATTTGGTAAATATTGTTTCTTTAAAACTAATAAATCTATTAAGAATATTTGTTCTCCAATTAATTTTGGTCTGATATGTAGCTAAAGCTGTAGCATATTTGTGCATGTAGCATGTAGCATATTTAATGCTGATATTAAAATAGTCGGCGTATGTGAAAGGAAAATATTTGAGGTAATTTGTGTGCATGCCAGTTTAAATATTGGTCATAATTTAATGGGTGAGTGGCATCATCTCTCACAGAAAGATAATATTTAGTAAAATTTAAGAAATATGATTAATAAATCCAGAAAATTTTCAACATTCTGAGAAGTTTCATTCTATGTTTTTAAACCAATGAGAAGTGGCGTACCTCGTGAAAGTCGGTTTTCCTGATATTCAAAGCTCTTATTGACTATAGGTCCAAAAACACTGACGAAGAATATGATCAGACTACCGAGGATCACTGCCATTGGATTTATATTGATTTTAGATTGACTCTGAAAATATTAAAAAAAAAATTAAAAATAAACTAGATACTATAATACATGGCTAATTAGTTAATTATCTAATTAATTTAATGAAAAAGTCATTTTCAATCAAGTCAATTTGCTATATTAGTATATATTATTGATCATATTACTATTTTTATTATATTACTATTTTTATTAATCTAGGCAACTTACCAGTCCAGGTAAGCCATATGAAGCGGCCGCGTCAAACGTTTTCGTGATTGGTATTTTTATAAACGGTATTGAGAAGTCCAGACCAACCTAAAATGTCAATATAATATAATGTGTGTATTCAAAAATTACATACAATTGAGCGGGAGTATAAATATTTTGCTCGATGTTCCTAGTACTTTTTGCGAAAGTCTTCAATCAAATAAATCATTATTTTGACTCATTTATAACAAACACCCATACGTATATATACGTATATGTACGTATTTATACGGAATTATGCAAAAAAAAATATTAAAATATTAATATGGATTAGTTTATGGATGATTTTTAAGTCGTACTTACATCAATATCCTGTCCTTCTGGTATAAAAGAGAATGTTCTCGCCCTCCTCGAACTCCTGTCTTCACAAGAAGCACAAACCAAAACTATAACTACCATATAAATAGAGAATAACATGGTTTTAATAAAATTTAAATAACTTTAGTAATATTAATATTAGTATTAATATTTTGTATGTTTGTTCCGTCGTGCCATTCGCTGATTTGGTCGTAAGTGGTATTTTACGCTGAATTTACAGGTACTGTGTGTAGGAAACCGAAGTGAATACGTTTCCTCGCATTGTACAATAAAATATAACAGCTTAGCTTCAATTGTGTGTGGTATAGAGCATTTAATATATAGAGCTGGCATAAAATTATAAAAAGATTTATTATATATTTTTTTATTTTATGTTATTATGTCAAAGTTGGAATGTGGCCTGCTCGTCATGGTAACTAGTTGGAATTGTATTAAATTATATTTCTACTATTTAAAATATTATGTATGTCTTTGTGTGTGTGTGTGTGTGTGTGTTTTTTTTTCCGTCGAGGGAAGAATACGCTTCCGTATCATAAGGTCTAGTCTCTCAGTGACCCCGTATGTCGGACTCGCCTATGATTGGCCTCTACCGACTAAAAAACCCTCAGACTTCTTAGCATCTTATTCCCCGTGGGATGGCCTTAAGGCATTACTTAACGGGGGGACGATTAGCAAACAGCTTTTTCTCTTGTGGTGAATTGTGTATTTAAATATTTGTACTTTTCCGAACTTGCGCTTTTTTACGTAGGTCTTTTAGGACATCCCTTGCGTAGTCGCTTATTGCTACCCAAGATGATGTACACGACAGCATTATCTCGGCTATATTATCAGAACATATTTGCTTGCCAACTCTGGTATGCAAGGCATCTCTAGCTTCTTCGTAGCTTGGGCATTCGAAGAAAACATGTTGAGCGTTTTCGTCCTCACCTCTGCACCTTGGACATTCTGGGGAATTCTCATGTTTAAAGCGGTACAAGTAATCTCGGTAGCAGCCGTGACCAGAGAGCATCTGGGTGAGGTAGTAATTAATCTCACCATGCTTACGGTTCAGCCACGGTTCGATCTTCGATATAAGACGATGGGTCCATCTTCCCTTGGTTGATATATCCCACCTCGACTGCCACTTTACAATGCCTTTTCGCCTTACATTATGTTTTGCCTCCGTAAAAGTTAGATCAGAGTTAACATTTTTGCTCTGGTACAGATTCATTCGTTCTTCAGTCAATATTTCGATAGGAATCATCCCAGAAATCACGCATATTGCTTCCATAGATACCGTGCGAAATGCGCTAGCTACTCGGAGTGCACCTATCCTATACTCTGACGCCATCTTTTGTCTTGCTGCTTTATTTTTAAGCGCATGAGGCCAGATTGGAGCACCATATAGGAGTACTGATGTGACAACTGTTGACAATAGTCTCCTTCTATTTTGTGTAGGTCCTCCGATGTTGGGCATGAGTCGGGCCAATGTTCTTACGACTACCGTTTCTATTATTTAGTTATCTTTACCTAACAAAAGAAAACAGTATAAATGAATGTACACATTGAATATATGTACTTAAGCGTGAGCACCCAACCGTAACATATCGTACAACTTAACAATAAAAATGTAGGTAGACCTTTTACAATATTACCTTAATTGATTTCGGCTAGGATCGTAAGTAATCGAATAATTAATAATAATCGAAAGTAAACATAACTTAATTTGTTAACGTACAGAAATTAAGATTTGGTATATCTTGGCTTGGTTTTAAGAAATTAGTTACATTACCATATATTTAGGTATGAATATGACAATGTACTTCGTTCATAAATTGGTAGTATTCCACTCAACAAAGGTGAAAAAAGGTTAGCTTGGGCCCAATTTCAGATGAAAACTGACCTTGCCTAAACGAAAATACTATGGCAAAAAACTTTTAAAGTCACGGGAAACTACTATATAGGTAGCTTTATTCATATTTTTTGATAGAAACATTCATTACAATTTCATATACAATTAAATGAGTTGGAAATTCAATCTTTTATTAGTAATTCTATGTATATATCCTGCCATGAAAACTTCAGGACAGTATCTTTCCTCTTCTCTGTGCTGTTATTGTGATTTTTGTAGTTGATGGACGAATTTGGGTATTTGTTGAAGCAGAAGATGAGTGAATGTATGTTCTGGCCTGGTAGTACAAATATAATTATGATTAGGTATTTTGATTTCTTATTATTTATATATTTTAGCTTTAATTATCTATTTATTTCACACCAAATTACATTGAACAGCAAATTTCGTACAACTGATCTAAGAATGTGAAATGGTCTTATCGCTTCATCTCTTCCAGGTATAATATATATAAATATTAATATATACTAGAGATCTATTGACGTTGCCATAGCAACGTGTATGTCACTTTATACAAAAGTTATATTGTTAAACATATGGTAGTGTGTGTAATGTTTTATTTATTGATTTAATGTACTTTATAAGCAATATTATTGAAAAATATTAGTGTTTTGCACTTAATAAGTGTGCCAAGTTCCATACTCCTCTGTCCCCACAATTAAAGTAGACCTCGTAAAAAGGGGTCCAAAGATATTGCTTCACGTATAAATATATACATATAAAATATATACATAAAAATATATATTTTATATCTAAGATATTGCTATTATTATATTTTACATAATATATTATTAATATAATTTTAAAATGCTTTACTCTGTGAAGTGTTAATTTACAATATTTTTACGGGGTGTGACCAGCGTAATAACTTATTTAAGTTGCAGCAATTTAAAGGAGTTATATTGTCATTTTATTGGGTATTATGCGCCATAACCGAAACACCTTTTAGTTAGAAAGCCATTGTTCACGAAATAGCTATGAAATAAGTAAATGCAAGTTCACGCTTAATATTTCCTAATAATTGTACTCTATTGCTAAGAATAATAAAAATATTTTATTTATGATAACGTCATATTATATAAATATATATTGGTTTAAAAAATATGTTTTTAGCCTTTTCTCTGTTCTGGTATAGCTTCATAACATGAATATATATATATATATATATATATATATATATATATATATATATATATATATATATATATATATATATATATATATATATATATATATATATATATATAAACAAGTAAAAGCATGTTAAAAAATATTATACAATGTAATAGAAGATTGATTGACTTTTTAGATCCAATTAATATAAGAACATAATACAATTAATAAAATAACTCTGCGTACAATTGAAAATCAATAAAGTCAATATTTTGTGAGAAAACCATGCATAATGTGAATACATTTTTTTCTGGTCTCTTTTCCATGAAAAGATATGTACGTATTATCTTAGCTATTTGACAAGGTTTCAAGAACCATTTTAGTTTATTTATTAGTGACTACGAAACGGTTTTTTAGCTTCGCACTGTATTCCGCATATAGCAGGGTAGGCAGAGGAAACCGTAGACAACTGTAAATTGGAGTGGCGGAACTCAACGCCGAGCTTTGCCTTGCTAGAGTGAAGAAAATGAAATTTATTCATTCTTCCCGAGCGGGATCGAACCCACAAACCGTCACGCTTACAGTCAGACGCTGTGCCTCTTCGACACGACAGTCCTTATTTTGTTAAGTCAGATTTTCATGTAAAATAAATATTTCCAATTTCAATGGCCCAAGAACATGCTTCTCTATGCAAAACATCATCACACTAGTTCAAGTTACGTAACATGTTTGTAGACGTAATTAAGTATATAATATATGTATTAAATATAAATGCTATAATTTGCATGTCAATAAAAGTCCTTTAATAATATTTATGTGTCCAAAAGTGGGTGAAATTTTGTCGGAGAAACCTATTTTCTGTAAAGATCACTACAATTTAGTTAACTTATCTTGCTATAACCAAATTTATATCAGAAGATATGAGAATACCCGACTTGGATCTCTAGAGCTACTCAAGTATGTCGAGAAATTAGTTTTTTTTTTTCTAAATAAAATTTTTGATTGATGAATAACAGTGATAAATGAGATTAACTAAACTATGGGAAACAAATATAAATATTTTTTTTATTAACGAACTGACCAGAAATAGGTTTAGAGTTAATTTGCACGCCTTTTGGAAATGCAACAACGAAGACTATACTTTCGGCGGCGGTTTGCGAAGATCTCGGCCTGCCTAGAACTATTACTAATTCATTTCTAGAACGATAGCGGCATTTGGATTTTGGTTATGTAGAGAGAAAGAGAGAGAGAGAGAGAGAGAGAGAGATAGAAGCTCTGACAGTCTGAAAGTCTAGTCTAGATTCTTATTTGTTGTACTTCATTCACCTAGACTTTGACAGTAAGTTGACATTTGACATTTGAAATTTGACAGTAAGTGAGAACTTATTTTTTATAAATGGAATATTCTCAATAATTATAATTTTATGTTTAACAGAGAAACAAACATTTACAAACTCGTATTTGTAGTTCGTTTCATACAAAATGAGTGGATACGACCGCAAATTTAATTGTGTAAATTTCTAATAAGTAGTATTTTTCTCAGTCTACCATCATGAAATAGGTACGGAACTCTCGGTGTGCAAATATTACTCGCACTTGACCGATATTATTTCATAAAAAAAATATAGTCATAAATTATCAAAGAAGCCAGATTATAACTACGGTGGACAAAGTCGAGAGAGACTTCCATGCATTATTATTCTCATCTGATTATGGAGTGGGCTCTCTTTGTTTTAACCTTCCACTTCTCTCGATTGCACGATCGTTTGCAGAAACATTCCAGGCGTTTCATGTCTTTCGTGATGGCATCTGTGCATCTAATTTTCGGTCTTCCTCACTTACTGGACCCAGCGATATTCAGATTCATTGTGTCAAAGTTATAACCTTCTAAATTTAATTACCAGTCAAATCGCTCACGTGTTGCTGGCACTTCTTGATTAGTAGCATAAAAATCGAAAATAATTAAAAAAAAAGTACCCTTACTATTTTTTGCGTTAATGTCAGGTAAGTTTCTGCTTCCGCTTTCACAAAATAAGAATCAAATTTATATGTACTCTAGTACATACAAATATTTTTTATACCACAAGGTTAGCAGCGAAGACAACTATCGACAAGCATATTACGTCATTATCAATTTGACCAATCCTGACCATTTTCGAAAACGTCATGATTGGTTAAATCGAAATCACTGGACTGAAGTATAAAAATTAATATTTTAAATAAAAAAATATATGATAAATAAACGATGGTGAAGATTTACAATAATAATAATATAATTTACTCCATAATACTTTTTTAACATATAATGTGCCTATATATATGACAGCCATCCACTCTTCATTGTTCACACTGTCAAATAGCCAATTATTAAATTCATTACACCAAGTGCGAACTTTAACTTGGGGCAGTCAAGATAAATCTATATCGGTGTTCGTAGCGTCCTATTATATTTAATAATATTTGTAACGAATATCAGGCCATAGTTAATTTAGAAACGTATACAAATTTATCATAGTGAAAAGAAATATTATGAAGCATATACAAATTTTTAACGTATGTAGAGCGACTCTAATTCACAATTCCTTCCTACGCGTAACGTACAATTATAAATTAAAATAGCAATACTTAAGAAATCTAACCTAAATGAGCTGCATGAACCTATTTTTCGAGTAAAATAAACAATATTTAAAACGCCATCCATTAATACCTCATTAAATCTTGCTGAAATCTCTTCTCTTCCTTATGCGATATCATCTCAGCGTGACGTCTGGTAAAAGTTGTTGTGTAATATATACATATGACAATGGTGTTTCCCCATACGATTGTTCAGAGGCAAGCTTCGGAACCATTTGTATAAAGTATTGAAGCGGACGCGGAATCCGACAGTGACATCCGAGGGACTTGCAAGATGGGTGTGAAGATAATTGTCGTAAGCTTGGTCGTCGCGTGCGCAGCTGTCCACGGCAATTATAGGAACGATGGGTGCGTATTAAATATATAATATTGTATAGAATTTTGCTATTGTTCCACAATTTAGCTATCAGCTTTGTTGTTAATAAAACAGTTGTTAATAAAAGCTGAAATAGATATACCTATATAATTCAATTTATTACATAAATCTTATTAAAAAAAGGTTTCTGCCCAGTACCGGCTACCAGAGGACAGAGGACCAGTTGGCAGAACCCTCCTCGCGCATTGACAAGGATCATGATGATAGAGACAATTCGGATAGGATACAACGGTTTGGATTATCAGGATTTGGAAGCACTGTAAGCTTGAATGTGTAATTTATATATTTATTCCAAATTTGTTTTTTGATGTTTTTGTTCAACCAAAATATGGTACCGAAATTGGAGAGATCTGTTTATATATTAGGACATTAATGGATACTTATAATTAATGAAGTAATTGTACAACTAACAGTAATTTAATTTAACCTGTTATTAATTATAGAATTAATTTTCGTAACAAATTTATAATGTACGTTGTGATCGACTTACTGTCTCTGAAATCGCATTTACGTCTACATTCCTCGCTTGCCACCTTTCGGAACATTGAGTTTTGAGTGGCGCGCCGCGCTTTGCCTTGTGGCCCCTCTCTAGTTCTCTCCCCGAGTTGGAATAAAACCCATACATACCCATACATACACAACCCGCAGTGCGAACAAGACGGCATAATTATTCCTTTTTACAGGGCCCATATGGAGGATCATCTCCAGGTATCTACGGACCAGTTAAGATAGACTTGGGTGGAGTCCTCCTTGGTTCTATACTAGGATTTGGAGCCGTGATTATACTTCCCAAGATTATTAATGCATTTAGCTATGGTTATGGAGGGTATGGAAGAAGTAAGCTGGATTTTGTTCCATTTTATATTAAAAAATTTGGCTTTAACTAATAAATTGCGATAATTATTGGTTAAATATGTTTAAAAAGAATTCAATTTTACTATATATTTTTGTAAAACCTTGTGTTTTTACATTGTTTATTTTGTCCAAAATAAAACTAAATCAACTAAATATGGCTGAATCTACTAACTACTACTACTACTAAAAGCTATAAAAACTTAAATAAATCCTATCTTAAATTCTTAGCAATAATCCTTAATGCTGTTTTTTTTCAAATCTAGGCGTAGAAACAGATCTAGGCCATGTTTCAGAGATGGTCAATCAATTCGATGAAATGCTCTCCCGTTACAATATCGATGGAGGGTCCTGCATGCGTCGTCTCGCGTGCGCTCACACACAGCTCGCTAGTGAGAATACGATAGCTGGGAATGCTACAGACTTTGACTTGTTAGTGGATAATTTGTCCAGGTTGGTTTTTTATATTTAATGCTATAGTTACCCAGTGGTAAGACAAACTTCGTTCCCCACATTTCGCCCTTCAATACATCACGCGTTGAGTGGCGTAACTCCATGTAATGAGTAGATTTTTGACAATTAGTTCTTAGTAAACTACACTTTAGAGGTTTTAAGTTGTCTTCTAAATCAGGACTCTTCAAACTTCTTTACACCGAGACCCTTGCCCCCTTGGCCCTTGGGACTTCGCGATTTCTACTACTACACACCACGTTGGATTACAAATGAATTCTTTAATATTTGAATTTTCTTATGGAAGAAAAAATACTGAGAAATGAGGACTGTTGTGGCGCAAAGGCACAGCGTCTGCCCGTAATGCGACAGTATGTGGGTTTCCACTCGGGGGGAGTGAATAAATTTTCAATATTCTCGCTCTGGCAACAAGACAAAGGGCGGCGTTGAGTTCTGCCACTCAACACGCAATGCCTCGAAGGGCGAAACGCGGTCGCTGCTTATGTGCGGGATACAGCGTGAGCAAGCTAAAAAAAGTACATAATTTACTATAGTAGATAAGTCTAATAAGTAGTCTTATAAGTAGATAAGTCTCTTAATATGTCCATATATTTTATGATATGCGCTTAATATTTTTTTCTTCGTTTACAGTAACGCGTTGGTCCGCCGGATGTTAGAGGGTACTTCCATATACGAGGCGATGTCAATCGGCCGTTCTTTGGACACTGACTGTCAGAAACTATATCCCAAATGCAAGCTGGACAAGAAAACTGTTGTTAAAATGATAACACAATTAGTACCATCGTAGATAAGCGTAAAGTAAAACTATGCCGTTTTTTTAGGTACCATTCTGTGAAATGTATGTTAGCTGAAAAAAAAATATACAATCATTTGGCGTTTTTAGCATTTTTGACTTAAGATTTTTAGATTTTCATAGTTAAGATTTTTATTAAGAAATTTTAATAAGTTTTATAAATCTTGTAATGAAGCAAGTTATTTTATTTCACCTGTTTCTAATTTTTTTACACTATAACGTGTAAGTTGTAACCAAACCAATCAAGTTATAAAAATGCCGAAATTTACAAAATATTCTATTTATATTTGTTTATGTCATCTTTGTTGTATAAAAACGTTTCATACGACTCACTTATATATAAATTAATATGTTACATAAAAAAATTAACAAATAACTATAATTAAACTAATATAATTCTATCGATTTTTTTCGAACTATAACTTCAAATTCCTAATCTTACGCATCAGCTATTTCTCCTAGATAAAAAGATACTAAAAATATAAGGGAAAAGGTGAAAATTAAAACACATTATATACAAATTTAACAATTTATTCAAATTAAACACCAAATCAACCCACGTCTGATATGCTCAGGCTCAGCAACTCAATACTCGAATACTGGCATACACTCCAACCGTCACTTACATTGCCGATGGTTTAAAATCGATTCATTTAAGAATAGAACGTTCTAGAACAAAATATTTACAAGGAAAAGCATAATTTCCGTATTTTTTTAATTCATTACATTCCGACCCTTGCTGCTATCCAATAAATTTGGATAAAAATTGATAAAATGCGTTTGAGCATTATTTTGGCCACATTATGATGAGGCGATACAAAAAAAATGATGTGCCAATAAAAAATGTGTGTGAAATTGAAACCTCATACAATAATAATCACCAAAATAAGGCGTTTCGAGTATTATTGATATTAAGATGCGTGACGTCATTCCTACAATGATCAGAAAAGAAAAAAAATCTTTACAACATTCGGGCCGTCACAGTGGTATCAAAAATAGCAAAAAAAAAATGTATAACGACACTACAATATTAAGAAACCGTATGTTATCTTAAGTTAACAACAATATTGTTGAAGTTGTTGTCTTTTTTTTGGTTTTGGTTCTTCACAGGCACTAACTTTAGTGAACCGGTCGTAATGTTTTTAACTTCGGAATATGAATCAGGTATTGACAGACTCTGACGGCCCAAAACGTACTTACAAAAATATTCTAACACTAACTTCACTAGATGAAGTCCCAAATTCGCTATTTATTGCATATTACACACAACAGGCTTTGAGTACACCGTTGGTACCCAAGTGCTGTGTCCTTATAAACTAGTCTACAGTACAAAATCTACAGTATGTGTATGCCGCTATGGAATGAAAACCCTTTTAAGGTAAAAGTTATGAATTTAAAAAAATATATATTGTTTAAGTAAAGTAAAAAGAACAACAAGAAAAAAAAAGTATAAGAATATGAACTTAGCGAAATCCGATCTTGAGTGTATTGCGTAACGACCAAAGAGGCGCAGGTTCGCATCCCGCTACTTTTAAATTTTTAAGACGATTCCTATATAATTTACCCTTAGTGTGGAACAGTAAAAAAATGGAACTCATCGTTTTCAAAAATTCATTTGCATAAATTGGTAACTAATTATTGTTTTCAATCCACAGCGGCAATTATCATTGCTATAGGCAACCATATTTGGCGATTCATACAAAGCGTACACACATATACGCATACATTACGATATATATATATATATATATATATATATATATATATATATATATATATATATATATATATATATATATATATATATATATATATATATATATATATATATATATATATATACTTATATATATATATATATATATATATATATATATATATATATATATATATATATATATATATATATATATATATATTAATAGAGTAAAAATTAACTTAGCATTTCGTATCTTATTATGTAAATATCAATAAAAATAGCTAAGATATATATAGTCTATATTTGTGACTGAGTAGTTCCTTTATTATATCAATTACGCATCATAAGTCTATTTTAAAATTGAATTATTTATTATAATCAAAATTGTATATATAATAAAGATATGAAGCTCAGGATTCGTACATATATATATATATATATATATATATATATATATATATATATATATATATATATATATATATATATGTATATATATATGTATATATATATATATATATATATATATATATATATATATATATATATATATATATATATATGTTAAAAATATTTTTAATAAGGGGGGCATGGCAACAGATTATTAATAATTAACAAAATAACTTCCGTTGTATCGAAGTATATTATTAATATTAAATGCGTAAGTCCTTGTATAAAATACATGTTATTATATATACTAAACTACAATTATATGTATGTGATGGCTATGTGATTATTTAAATAGTAGTTTTAATATAGATCTACCGCATCTACGTACATAATAATAAATAGTAATGAAAGTGGCATTACTTTCCAATAACAGCGTTTATGATTTAGTAAAAGAAAATTCAGTCAAAGAAAAAATACTATCGTAAAATATTAATAAACATATATAAAGACCAATTAAACAAAAAATTAGGAACTTGGAAATTATTATGTTACGTAATTTACAATACCGCCATTTTTGACAACCGCGTCGCCATTTTAAAAAAAAATTACATAGAGCGATGAGTATTCTTTTAAGGGTAAGTTGTTACTCAAAGTTATGTGTGTGTATACGAATTATATATATATATATATATATATATATATATATATATATATATATATATATATATATATATATATATATGTATATATGTGTGTGTAAATAAATGAGCAGATTTGAATATTAAAAAATAATTTCATTAAGTGGTATATATATATATATATATATATATATATATATATATATATATATATATATATATATATATATATATATATATATATATATATATATATACATAAATACATAAAAAATATCATGTAAATAAAAAAAAGGATTAAAATTAAATTTTGAAATCTATATTTTGAAAGGAACTGTTATATTTTATTTCGATATAAACGGTCCTAAAAAATTATTTAAACATATGTTTATAAAAGAACGCGCTAAACATAAAAACGCAGTCTTGTTCCTAAGATATTATCAAAAATACACATTGACTTGGTTCACGCGTGTACTTAGCTACAAAGTAGCTAATATATATACAAACAAACATATTTTTTAATCGCCCAGATATTAACAGGTACTGGCCGCTAAGTGGACATTTTTGGTTTATTAATTATAAAAAAAAATATGCTTTTAAATTTAGTAGGGCTTTAGTATTATGTACCAATAAAAAATGGACATTTTTGGTCCTAGACATGTCCTAAAAAGGTTATCATTGCTTTAATAGATTTTTCATCTTAATTGTTAATATGGTTCGAAATAATCGTTATTTCTATAGACAACTGTTAATATCATGTAATCGTATATATGCTGAAAAAAAATTTTCAACATGCTCCCTGTTCACCGAGACACGTCAAGACTACTGAGACTGGTTGATATTATGAAATAATAATGTTATATACATTGTTTTTTTTCTTTATTATTATTAATAGTACCTACGCGTAATTATTACATTAAAACCATTCAAAACTAATAATTTCGAATGGTGTCATGCGTAAGGCATTTATGCGGCATTTTATGTCGCTAGTTGAACAGAAGGCTAGAAATCACATATACATTTTTATTACGTTTCTAATTTGTCTAAGTACTAGAACTTTCCAAATGTTATCATTAAATAAGATGTGATAAAATTAAAATATTAAATGGTTTACATAATATTCATTGACTTGTAACTTTAAAATTATTAATGGTAGACATGTCTAGAAGTGATACATGCGACTTCAAGACTGGAGGTTTTTATAAATATTTAATTTTCTGTTTTTTTTTTATTATATTAAGTGCAGCGTTTGATATCTACCGTTGACACATAGTATGCCACTTTTTTATTATTTATTCCATTAAATATACAAACTTTATATTGATTATTCTCAATTTCATATTACTTAAAAAAAGTGTTAATGTATGTTTGTTTATATTTTACATATTTTAAATATACACACATAGTTCTATTCACTCAGTTGACAGTGACATTGACAGCTGAAAGTTGACTTATAAGCACGTCTCAATTTATTTATGCGTGGGGAGACTTTTACATCACTTTTATATCAGAGAATTATTTAATTAATATAAACAGAAATATATTGAACTTAACCTTTATATTTTGAACTATTGTTTACGAACGACGCGCGTGACGTATACATGTGCAGTTTGTAAAGGTGACAGTGATATTGACAATGGCGTTTTGACTTTGACAGTTGTTTGTATGTTTAATCTGTGATTGAGTGTTGCCAGTGGGGTTTTATTCGGTGTAAATGTAGTCGTAAGCCCCGAATCCTGGCAATGTTGGCTTTGATCATTGACACAGCATGCTAACTAATGAATGCGCGTATGCCATAGGTTTGACATCGGGATGGGGCTGAAAAATAATATTTTCATATTAATCAATTATTACTTTAACAAAGAAATGATAGTATTATTGCACAGTTTATGTACTTATGAAAATTTTAAATAGACTATAAAAATATTTTATTTATATTTATCTTCTGATATGTTTAAACTTATATTTATTTTGACTAGAGGGAGAAATTAAAGAAATGATTATTCAACAAATCAAGCAACTCTAGAAGACTTACCACAGCTTCATAGGACGTGAATTTTGGACTAAGATCCTTGCCATTCATTGTGATGAAAGCACCCAGGTTGCCCATTGTGTCACTAAAACAATATTAAAATCCGGCTTAATTTAAAATAGTTTTTTCTAACAAATTTATATACCGATAGTGCTGTGTTAGTTTATTTAACGACTTATATTTTGTTTCGAATATTTTATTATTTAAACGAAAATAGGCCGTCCGTATAATTATAATTATTAAATTAACTAAAGTTTCGCAAGGTTAGAAAACAATTTAAAGGTAAAAGAGTGTTTTTTGGTAGTAAAATTAACTGAATATTATGATTAATTTATATCTGTGCTAATGTTATATTGTAAAAATTTAAAAAAAAAACGTGTTATGTTTATACTAATAATAATAATGTTCCCAGAATTAAAAAAAAGTATTTATTTTAACGAAACCATCATATGAGAGCAGTAGTTTTTACTCCAATATAGAGTTGTTTACATTATTTATTATACAATAGTATAGGATATTTTTTATTATAAAGTACCTTGGTTTCGAATTCTAATACTTTTTAAATAAATATTATCCACGCTGTGTCCACCAAATGTATATACCAAAAAAAAAAAAACTAAAATCTCACCAATAATTAGGCGCAGAGAACACAGTGATGCATTTTCCATCGTGCGCTACTTCATAGCCATCATTCTTGACCTCATGGCTTCTTATTATATAGTCCAGTTTGTTTTTGTTTAAGAACCCTGTGGTCACATCTGGACCGAACTGGCATCCAACACCTCGCCTTGATGGTGCTCTGCCATTCATAGGCTGTGGGTCTGACCAGAGAAGCTCACACATAATACCTGGAAATTAAAGAAAATATTTAGAAATATATAAGAGGATAATAAAGAGAGGAGAGTGTTTTAGCACTAGGACCTTTAGTGCTTCACTTTTTAACACTATTTATTTAAAGTGGTAAATCTTGAGGAATAGTTAATTACTGTTAATTATGCACTAAATTCGCTTTCTTTATTTGAATAAAGTCGCATAAATTCGGGACAATAAAGCACTTACCGTCTTCTGGAGGTTGTTTATTCCTGTCAACATTTCTAATATCATCCAGAGTGACGTCATCCTTCGAGAACAGTCCACCGTGCATCACCAGCACACGATTATTGAGACAGTGGGCCAAGGGCAACCAGTTGTACAATTCCGTGAATAAATCGGCCATTTGGGATGTGTACTTGGATGTGACCTCGCCGCGGAATCCGTACACCCGATTCATGTCTACGGTCTCGTGATTACCTGGTAATAAAATTATTTAGTGAGATTTTATTTTTTTTCTTTTTTAAATATTTCTATAAATTCTAAATCTTGTATTCTGAAAGCTTCAATTCCGAATGGGTTAAAGTTTTTGAACGTAAATTTAGTATTTCTCCACTTGAAAGTATATTTGAGTTAAGAACATTGAAACTTTCAAAGAGACCTTTCCTTAAAACTTTCAAACTGATGGAAACGAAATGACAAAAAAAAGGACTTAAGTCTCCTTAGCCTCTTTTTGCAAACATAAAGGAATACTTTGAGCACACGTAAAAGAGTCAAAAAGTCCCGACTCACCTCTCGACATATAAAAATGATCGGGATACAACAATTTGAAACTAAACAGAGTGAATATACACTCCACACTGAAGGACCCTCGGTCTACAAAATCGCCATTGAATAAATAAGGATTTTTCTCCGAGGGCAGACCGTTCAGTTTAAATATATTCATTAGATCGTAGTATTGGCCGTGGATGTCGCCACAGACTGTGAACTTCTGGTCGTCCGGCACTTTGATATCAACTAAAGAGGGCTGTTTTTGGAAATACGCCTTTACGTCTATTAGTATCTGAAATGATAAACAAAAAACTACTATTGCATTGTTTTCAGACACAAATATATATATATATATATATATATATATATATATATATATATATATATATATATATATATATATATATATATATATATTCGTAATTATTATTTTAACAAGTCAAACATGTGCTAGTAGTGTGTGAGGTCATAAATTCCTAGAACTGTAAGTTCAAATGTATATTTGTTATTAATATTAATATATTATTATTTAAAACAAATTAATCATTAATAAATTACTTGCAAATCATTTAGCAGCACTAGTATTTTTTTATTTATATATATAGAAAGCTATTAAATATTTATATATAAATAAATGTACAACGCTTACTTTATAAGCATATTTTTTGTGTAGTTTCTTCTGTTCCTTGTAATACTCCATTAGGTCAGTGACAAATTTCAACGTTACTTTGCCATCTTCCAGACATGGACCTTCGTATTCATCTTCAATTGCTAAAATTGTTATATACAATTAATATTAAAGCACTACAAACACTATTTTATGTACATTGTCTCTGAGATTTGAACCCATTATTATTCTTACAATATATAATTATGATTAAAATTTTGATACGTTTCTAAATATTTTAATTAGTATATAAATAACACAAGTTACATACACACATTAGTATATAGTATACAATTTACATACTCATAGCATCTAGATTGATGGAGTCCGCGATATTGACTTCCTTTTTGTCCACTGAGATGGCTTTTTCAAATGCAATCTTCTTAACTATTTTATTGCACTCGTTGAATTTCATTTTTGCATCCTGATCATTAGGCCTCACTTTGGTTACCTAAAATAAAAATAATAAAAAAAAAATCTCAATTACCATAAGCCATTCAGCCATTAATCTCAACTGAAGGAATAAATTAGGAAGGATTAAAAATATGTAATTATTTTTGAAACCCACACATGGTAGACGGAGAGAACGCAGTGTTAAGACACTCGGTTAACCGCTTTCGAGCTCAACACCATATTTTGTCTTGTCAGATCGGGGAATGGAAAGTAAGTTAGTCCCCGCTATAACTTAAGCTATTATAAGACGTTCGTTTGTTCCAAATTTTCAAAAAATCAAATCATATATCCTTATACATGTATATATAATTATAGATACGTCACTAGAGAGGTAGTAATATACATAATATAAAATAATAATATGATTTCATTATATAGTACATTATATATCCTTCTAGTATATATACTAAACAATTTACAAGTTCTTTTTATTACCAATATTAAATAATGTTATAAATATTTGTGTATTGTGTATATATGTATATATTTATATATATTTTATCTCCTAGTGTTAAGACACTCCGTTCCGATCTTTCCGCCTTTCGAAGCATTGCGTGTTTTGCGTCAAAGGCGCACTTTTGCCTTATAAAAAAAAATGATGTGTAGATACAATACATATTTTCGTTTCTGTTTCATTTATTGGTATAACTTAAAACCACGCTGTGGATACCAGAGCAGGTAAAAGCAAATAATTTCAAATTTAGTCACTGTTGAATGTGGGGATAGAATTCACAACACTGGGTTTACAATGAAGAACTATCAAACAATGGCATCAACTAAAAGGATCATACATATAAAATAAAATGTATATACACGTTGGGAGTTACCTGGCAATCCTGACAAAGGTATCTGGTTCATGGTATGACAATATATATCGAAGTTGTGAACCATGTGCAAAAATTCAAGACAATATAAAAAAAAACATGACAAGATTGTCTTACATTGATTGATAAATCAATAGATAAATATAATTAAATTAATTAGACATTTTATTTGGTGCCTACCATTGTTGTTTCATCAAACATAATAATTATAATACTATTTTACAAACTTTGATGAAACATCCAAAAATCTGGCACCAACTGAATTCTTCATACAAGAAACGGTTTCAAAACAATATAAATAATTTATAGATTGATGTTGCAGCTATAGCAAAAATTGTGTAAAATTGAAATAAATACCTAATATTAGGTATTTTTATCAAAATATTTTATTTCAATTATTGTTGTGTTTATTATATAATTTTGCTAATGAAAATAAATTACATTTGTGAAATTGTACTGTATTTACCTAATACTTTTACAAGCTTGTAACATATATAATGTAATAATATGTTACAATATTTTTAAGAAATCCTAAATTATTAAAACACAATCTAGTTTCACTATAAAGAATAGATAGATACATAAATATTCAGAATTAAATAGCTCAATTTCAATGATAAGATTAAAGAGTGAGATAATATCATCATGCCAGATTAAAGTAATACAAACTTTATTGCTTATATAGTACACATGTGTAGAAAAGATTTTAAATAGTTCTTATATTTTACTATTATTACAATTTTTGAAAAACAATTATTTTTATAATAAACGATATATATAACAATCCTCGAGACACCATAATGAATTGAACTGATATAAACAAAAAAAACTTTAAAGTTTTTATATATGATTAATACATAGAAATCTTACTACCTGTACTAATAATATAATAATAAAAGCGGAAGAGTTGCTGTTTTTGAGTTCAAACAACTCAACAATCTCTGGTACTACTACGTTCAGTCAGATTTGAAAAAATATTTTTGTTTATTATAGCCATATTCAGGATGGAGGCTAGATAATTTCCAACATTATTCTTTTTTATTATATTATATATTAGCTTTAACCAGTGGCTTCACTACTATATTTAAATGCAAATAACTAAAACATACATATAACTCATATGTGTCATAATATTGTCACAACTTATATATGTATAATATATTCTACATGCTCGTGAAGGTACATTGAAGGTACAGTAAATGGAATATTAAATACAAAATTTTTTTTTTTAATTTCTACCATTTGTTACCAAGTTAAGCATGCTCAATCAAACAAACTCGTAAACCTTAATATTGGGCGACAAGACATATATATTATATTATAACAAATATTATTAATACATATATATATATATATATATATATATATATATATATATATATATATATATATATATATATATATATATATATATATATATATATTATACATATATAATACATTAATATTTTAAATGAAAAAGTCTATTTGAGATTAGGAAAAGCATAATGTTCATATAAATGTAAACGCGCTTAAAATGGCTATGTTTTTTAAAGCTTCTGAGCCATTTATTCTTTATGTCATAATAATAATTGTGTGCTAAATTTGAAAGAAGAATATCATAGACATGACAGTTAAGTTTATATACATCAAGAAGGTGTTTGAAAAAGGAATTTGTTATTATTTAATTATGTAAAAATAGAATAAAGCTTATGTTAAAAATATATATTATAAAAGTTAAGATAAGTTTTTTTTTTAATAAAGAAAGAAATAAATATCAAAATATAAAAAAAATCGATTTGAGGTTAGATTAAAATGTTTAATGTTTTTTCTATTATTAATATTTAATTTTGAGTAAAAAAAATGTGATAATAAAATAAAATATATAATTTTAAAAATTTGTTTCTTTATCTGTTAGAGGTTATTTCATATAATTATTGTTAAAATTTCAAAATTATGAAATTTATGGAATTGTTTTATAAAATTTACCATATGTAGTTTATTTGAAACTAAATATTGTATGTAATGCTGACTAACACTAACACACAAGTTAAATAAAGCAAGTATCCTACATCATAAAAGCAATGAGGAAAAAATAAACAGCTTAAATTTATCAATATGAAAAACACCACATGGATTTCTACAATATATTTGCATATGAAATTTCGCAAGAAAAGCACACATTTGTTAATAAAAATTAAATGATGGCACTTACATATTCAAAATCCTTAAGTGCTAGTTTGTATTTTCCTAGGGACATGTAAGCCGCCGCCCGCCTATAGTAAGCCTTAGTGTACAACTTATCTATTTCTATGGATTTCGATGCATCATTTAGTGCATATCCGAAATTCTCCAGCCTTAAGTTGGATATACTCCTGTTCGCATAGTATACAGCGTTATTTGGATTCTTTTCTATTGCTTTAGAATATAATTCAATTGCACCGTCGTAGCGTTGCTCTGAAATGAAGGTTATAATTTATCCAATTATAATTTTAAAAAAATACTAAATCAAGTATATACCATTAGCGTAGTATATGTAGAATGTGTTATACTTGTATATTATATTTTCTAATTAACATACTTGTGTTAAATATAAAGAGCACTCACTTTTAAATTGTTCATTTGCTTCATTTTTCAGTCTCTCCGCCGCCTCTATGTCTTCCTGAGATACAGGGCCGGATAGATCTCCGTTATCAGACATTGTATAAAAACAACACGCACGCTATAATAAAACTTTTATACTCAAATATAATGTTTATTGTTTATTCATGTGAAAATATTAATTTTCACACAAAAATTACATGCTATCCGTAAATCCGGAAAAATGATTTGATAGAATAATGAATGAACTATGAGGTATGAACGATTTTCTGAATGACTGATTGATTTAAATGTTGCTACTTATCAATGAAGTATTTATTACTGACAGCTCTATTTAGTCTATGGTGTCATGATTTACATGATTAAGCTAAACCACAAATATTTTTTTCATTCATTTTAATTTTTAGCCTTTTCTCCATACAATGTGACATCGACGAAGTGAATTGAGCTCAACTGGTGGCTCGCTTGAAAAATCATAACTAAAAAGAAGAAGAAAAAAAAAAGAAATGTATCCAATATGTAATTTACATCAATTATTTTAACAATTCATTTCAAAAGTATCATAGTGTTAAAAATTTCATAGTAGTTTACTCTTATAATTAGTAATTACTAAAATCAGCAAATATATTTAATGTGGTCAATGGAAGGAAGCTGGTTACCGATATATTACAGCCAATTCAGATTGTGCCGCCTCTGCCATTCCTGCGCCTGAAAAACTGCTTAACACAATATATTATTTTTAATATTAACACAACTGTGTAGTAGTAAATATGGCTGAAATAAAGTTGGACTGTTTTGTTCTTTGGCATGTACAAATTGTCAAGGCTGGTCGTGTTCTAATATTGAATCACCAACAGTAGAGGATACCAACAAGGAGATATAGGGCACATCACTTTTTTAATTATAATGTTAATTATACAATGGTTTCCAATTATATAGAATCACAACAGACCTATGGAATAGGTCGGCCAAATACCTGTACCTTTTTGAATCGTTATATCCCTGCGGCTCTTAGGAAAAAAATATCGAAACCTTTTTTATAGTCCATTTTATGACATAAGTTTTTTGTCAGAGGTAATATTTTCATGAAATTTACTGTTTCGGTGGACATGGAACTGGAGCATGGGGAATTTTAATTGTATTTTGAATAATTTAATCTTTTTCAGCTTCATGTGAATTCACTCTTATTTTTTGTTCTTATTTCACCAGGTAAGCGATATGGGGGCTACAAATGAAATAATATTCAGGTCAGGTCTGGTAAAGACCATGATTAAATAATTATGGAATTAAATCGGGCTGAGTCAACGGGACGGTCGGTCCTCGAGACGTTTAAGGGTTTTCCAGTGTCCAAAAGGCCCTATTTTAGTGACTCTAATTTTGTACCAGTATGAGCTAACTCACTCCGCTAACAATTTGACGCACTGGGTATATTGAGCAATGAGATAAGAGCAATTCCTCTCCTACCGTACCTCTCTGGCTGAGCGATTCGCCACGCAATCCATACAACTGAGCGGTGGGCGTGCGAACAAGGAGAGGAGCGGACGAAGCTCTTAACCGGCGATGGAAGGCTAATCTGGGGTCACCGGATGCAAGGGTAGCAACGGTAAAACCCTCACTAAAATGTTATTCTCGCCGTATTTACAGCTCGTGCATCAGATTGTACGTCAGGAGATATCTCGAGTATAATATTGCCGTGGATTTACCCTATCAATCTTGCCGAAATCCTCGCTGGGCCCCACAACGTCACGCCTCGATGGCTGAGTGGCACCTTTTACTGTCCAGTGTGGTGGGAGTTACTATTCCATTTGACGATTTTAATTTTTATATAATTAGTTATCCACAAAGTAACAATTTTGTACAAAATATCAAAATTTAAAAGCTTAATGAGCAGGTATAATGATTTTAGTTCGGTTAGTATTTTGTCTGTGAAACATGTTTCAGATTTTTATAAATATAAATATTTTGGACGTTATTATATTATGTAAATTAATAAAAACGTAAAAACGTAAAAAATTATAAAAACGTAATTATTATTATGTAAAAGATGAATATTATAAATCAATAATGATTTCATTTCCATTTATTTTGCTTATCACGCTGTCTTTTTTCTGCTCATCGCTGTATCCCGCATATTGGAGGGTAGAATAGAAGAATAGAATAATCAATCTGTGACACTGTAAAGAGAGCTCGATTTGCAAGTCAAGTTCAAAATTATTTTGTTTTGTTTTATCTTGTATAAAATATTAACCTGCGTAGAATTAGTAATGTAGGTGATAGGCCTGTCGGGTAATAAGGCCTAAGTGACAGAAACATAACTTAAAATAATCCCCGCCGTTTGAAGTAATAATAAGTTAGCTAACCATCCCAGATCACCTACCAAACTTGTCACGACTCGCCCGCCCGTGTGCTGCCGTCAGTGTGGCGTTATTCATCGTGGTCGGCAGTCGCACAGCTCGAATTATAATATAACGGTCTAACCAAATGTAAGTAATTCTTTAAATATCACACTTTGAGAAATAGTATAAATTAGATAGAATCATGTTATTTTAAAAAAAGCTTTACACAGTGGTAGATGGTTAATAAGGCCTATAAAATTCGACCATAGGCGATATAGTGTTATAGGGTTATAGGCGACCATAACGTTATAAACAATTCTTTGTTAGCATCATCAAGTGACTATTTTACTGATTTTATGCCTGCCAGAAATGTAAAAAGTGCTACACTGACTACAACTGTCGAAAGGTACAAAGTGCCTAGAACAACTCCAGACCGCTAGTTTAAAAAAATCCTTAGGCCGAAAACCTTAACTTAATGATGTACAAGAAACTGAGCTTCTGATAAGAATTGTAAGGCTTGCTGCAATAGGATTACGTGTAACACCACATTATTCACCGATTAGTCTTCAAATTTTGCAAAAAGAATGACATCAAGCATCCTTTCAATCAACTAGCCGAAGTTGCTGGTAAGGATAGGTTTAAGAAATTCATGAAAAGACATCTGGATATATCATGTAGAAAGGCTCAGTTTATGAACCCGGTCAGGGTTTAAAAGCTAAATCGATCATATGAACACCACTGGGACTTAGAACTTTTATTATTCATGGAATAAAATCCAGACAAAAAATTGACTGAGGCACGGGTCAATATTATACTTACAGCTGTCTAGTCTAAATGTATGACACATAATAACATAACTGGTAGTTTTAGAGCAACCTTTAATCCGCACGCTTTTCCCGAAACAGCATTTGCTCCATATGTCAGAAGACATCCCACCCATCGATATCAATTCAAGAACAAAGAATTGATCATATCCCAAAAAGATCATCTGAAAGGTTTTACAGAATGGTTTACGGAAGTTCCAGTTCTGATGATGAGGATAATGTACCCCTGGCTTAAGTTAAAAGAAGATCATTAAGGCAGCTCCTGCCAACACCAGCTAAAAATACCGAAAAAACACCAACAGTCAGAAGAAAGGCCATTAATTGTAGAGGAACTCCAATCTACAAGCACCTGTTTAGTAAAAATAAAATAAAAAAAAATACCTCAAAAATGGAAAAGACCGGAAAAGCAGAGAGCACTAAAGAGAAAAGAGAGAGTTGGTACTGTCATGCATGTAAGCACACGCATCTCGCGGGAGCGAGAGGCTGCTGGAATTTTAAAGGTTGTTGTGGACATTGTGTCGCAGCGGCATGTCGTCCACTGTTGCGGGTTTGATTATCACTCGGGGAGAATGATTTTTTCTAATTTCCTCGCTAGTTACAAGACAAAGCGAAACCTATGTCTCGTATTGAGGTGAAAGGCTGAACTGAGTGTCTTGTACCTATATTTTTTACAAGTTTCGACGACAGCGGGTGGTACATAGAAGGTGGCCAACATGGTAAGGATCATGAAGTCATGTTAAGGGTCACGTAAACGAAATTGCGGTGACAACCGCAATCCAAAATATAGTTAGCTTTTAGTCAGCAGGAAAGGCATTCATTAAAGAAATAAACAGGTTATAGGTATTCTAAAATTATTTATTTAAGTATATTCTTGTTTTTACATGTATACGGCCCATTAAAATTAATCATTGAGCTTTTATCAATAATAATTTTAAATTTTACTCCACCTATTATTCTTTTAAAACTTATTTTAATAGTTATAAAAATTCAATACAAATACAATGTTGTTTATTCTAATTCTAACTTTTAGTGAAAAACAATAAATTCTTATGCTATTATACTAAATATGTTACAAGGAACAAAATATAAATCTATCTTAAATTGTGATGACAAATAAAAATATACGATGTCATGTTTTTTTATTAAACTATATTAAATGTAAAATACTGCATATAATCATAATAATAATACTGCTCTTAACTAAGATGGCGCTGGACGGTTCGTCGCAGTCGTCATTTTGTTCTACATTTAAAAAGTAAGATTGATTAAGCTCTTGTCTTGTTTGGATGACAGTGTTAATGACTTGTGCGCTTTCAGGGAGAAGTGTACGCGTGCGACTTAATTTCCATACTCCAACTGTAAAAAAAATAAAATCGATTTTAATTAAATGTATAATTTGGATTTTTGTTTTTAATTAAATACTATGTTTAATTAAAAAAATATCTATGTAATGTTGTAGATAAGTAGTAATACTAGTATATATTGATATAGGTATTTAATTTTTAAATATTTGCACATTTTTAATCGTCAAAGAATTCAAATGTTATTCTTGAATTAAATAAATATAGTAGTTAGTGTATAATATGAAAATTACCATTTATTTTTTTTATTGTTATTTAAGTTATTTAAGATAGGTACGTAAAGCAATAATATTTTTTAGAGCAATTACTAAGTACTGAGAATATAAAAAAATAATATCTTAGAATAAAGCAAAGGGCTATCCTCTTTGCTTTATTCTAAAATATTAAACATATTAAAAAAAAAACTGTTTTATTAAACATATTAAAAAAAATTATCGTTCTAAATAACCGTCGATATTCTTCTGTCTATATAAAATGGGGCAAACTAAATTTTATTTTATATTATTACTCTACTTCATTTGTACACCATATTACTTATATAAATAAACAATATAAAAAAAATAAAAGAACAATGTTCAAAAGGTGATCTTATGGTTTTGTAGCCATCTCTTTATATATTATTATATAAAACTATACCTACCTAAAATTTTGTAAATTTTATTTAAATTAGATCAGCTTTAAGTAATTGGTAAAACGTTAATTAAAACATTCGAGTTTTTGTAACATTTGAAATAAATCGAGAAACTTATATTCTGGAATCATAAAGTATAGATTTTAACAGTGTCTATACAGTGAAAACATACCTGAGCGCCTGTACGGACCAACATTTACGCAACTGTACGCAAGTGAGTAAGACAAGTAATCGGTTGCGAGGATATACAGCTCCATTGATACCATTGGTGGTTCGGGATCTAGAAATTAAATATGTAGATATTAATGTATTGTAATTTTTATTTACCTGTTGGAATGTTTGGGTATATAGACAAAGTTGTGGTACAAAACGTGTCTGAAGCTAAGAACAAAGTTTCTGAACTTTAAATTCATAGAGAATTCAGACTTCTGAAACTTAGATACTGTTCTAATTACGTTTAACATTCTACTGTTCTAATATCGTTTAACATTCATAAATAAATTAATTAACATTCATTTAAATAGTATTAATTTTTTAAAAAATACACAATTTTTCAATCTCAATAATAATATTCATAATAATTATCAGATACAGTTCTCCTTGTCGTGTATGGACCCCTCTCGGGTAAAAG
Source organism: Dione juno (assembly GCA_037127375.1). Taxonomy (NCBI): domain Eukaryota; kingdom Metazoa; phylum Arthropoda; class Insecta; order Lepidoptera; family Nymphalidae; genus Dione; species Dione juno. The sequence goes on from JAXRJS010000067.1 coordinate 7,853,022, forward strand.
CCTCCTCCTTTTATTCATTTCAATAGTCTTTAATTAAACTTACCATCAGTAAATCGTATTGGTAGGTTAACCAGAATTTTAGCGCTACCATCATCCGAGATAAGCGTTGCATTTCCTGGTACACTATCCAGAACGCTATCAATTACTTGCCAGTTCAAAACGTCTACTACTCCAGTGTTCTCGTCGAGAGTGTATCTTGCGCCAACGCATGTGCCATTCTCATGGACTTGAGGATATTTCTCAATTTGGTACCAAACCCCAGAGTACTGCAATCAAAATGTAAATTGGAGAAATTGATCTTAATATTAGAGGGTTTTTGGCCGAATGGCATCATTAAGTCAACTATATCATAATTGAAAATAGTTTTAATATGTTAACCAATAAAATTACGTAAAATAAATAATATTAATGATGATCATGAATGATTTTAGGAAGCAAACTCACATTGACCACGCTGAAATTCTGAACGACTGGTATATTAGGGTCGCAGCTTCCAGGTAAGATGACGGGGTTCCCTGTTGGTTCAGGATAGTAGAAGCAATCATTGTCCGTCTGATTCACGCTTAGGAAGAATTGTGTTTCTAAAGTTTCTTCCCTCTCAATTACGGCGGCTATAGCGTTTTGAGCGGTTACGTTTAATTCTCGAGTCTTGCTGTACTTCGCGCTCCATACTGTAAAATAATATATACATGTAATTTTGTATGTAACACTTCAATCAGTTGAACAGAATGTCTGATTTTCTTTAGAAGAAACTTTTGAGAATATTTTTTCTTTTTTTTACCTTCGCTACTTGGTTGAATTTTGAAATTCGACGCTTCACTCTATCTTAGCGAAGCAGAAAAAGTAATAATAACTTCCGCCGAATGGGGATAGATTATATAAAAATATATTTAAAAAATACAAGAATCGAATTTGAAACTTACCTCGCCTGTAATTTGAGTCAATATTTTCACACGAATAGAGAAGTGCGTAGTTGTCGTAATCAGTTGCCAATACCCATACATCTAAAAAAATACGATACAAATAACTATCTTAAGAATCAATTTTTAAAATTTACTCTTTCCTAAATTTACACAATTTATTTTACAAAAAATAATGTTTTTATAATATTTATTTGGATTTTTAACTGCCAAACTATAAAAAAGGAAAAAAAAAATAAGTTTAATTTTATAATTTGCGCACTTATGATTACTAAAATCCAAAATAAATCTTTAATATGCCTGTATATATTATAACATATAAATAAAATTAAAAAAAAATGTCACTCACCAACACTTTGTCCATTTACTGTTCTGGTCAATCTTCCATTGTTACTGATAACGACATCACTCCTGTTAATACGAGCTGTTAATCCAAACACATTTGTATCGACGACTTGGAAAGTATTGCCAACTTGCGAATATTCGGAGCTAGCACACGTTCCTCTGTCTTCACTAGTCGGATAGCTTTCTATTTCGTGCCACCATCCAAGGAACTAAGAATGGAAGTCAATATATGATAAAATTGTAAGTAGCTGAAGTCTAAATGTATTTTAATGAGAGAGATTTAACAGAAACTAAAATAATTGTCAAATTGTTTAAAGAATGTTTGTTTGTCTATACATATGTGGTAAGCTGGTAAGCTACATCCAGGTCTTACCCGTTGAGCATCAAATCCTTGTACACCCTGAATATTGTCACATTGTCCTCTAAATCTTGGTGCTTCATTCTTATTGAGCTCTGGTATATAGAAGCAGGCGTCACTACTTTGACTTGTTGGCTTGTAGAACCTTTCGTTAAGTCCTTGAGTACTGGACACGATGGAGTCAATGATAGGTACGGCCTGAGGTGACAGCGTTGTGTTACGTGACAGCTTCCAACTGCTCACTGTAATTTTACATTAATAAAAATATATATATATATTTACTTTCTAAAGTCTATATCCTGGTATTTTTGTTTTTTTTTTTCAAATATATGTTGTTAAAATAATATTTTCAAATATATATTTAATATTTACTTAACTATCTTACGGCTTTGCAAATGTCTAATACATGTCTGTTGTATACACATAGCTCCGCAACAAAAGGTACCGGGTTCCTTTTCTTTTTAAATCATTATTATTTATAGGTAATCTTGGTTTACAATAAGTGAAAAACTTTTCGGAAATAGAATTATTTTCAATGGCCTGGTTTTTGTACATATGCTTATTAGTAACTAAATTTAAGAAGATTTAAGCTTAAAAATATATATGTATTATTTATCTCACCTGTTCTATTTCCATTGGGAAGGTTTCTACAACTATAGACGAGCGAGAAGCTTGTGTAGTCAGTTTCGAGCACGTAGTAGTTTACCACGTTAGTCACTAAAAAAGACATAGAGCTTATATTGTTGAATATTTCAATATTTTTTATTTTGATTATAACAATAATTCTTGATAACTATATATTTAATTAATTTAATATTTATCTTACAGATAAATTCTCTTGCAAGTGATTTTATATATCTGTAATATAAGATATTCCATCCACCATTCATTATATTAAGAATAATACACTTATAAGGCTTACTTCCATTCTCCAATACAAAAGTGACATCCAAGAGACCGCTACCATCATTAGACGCGACTACAGCAGTAGCGTATTGCACGTCGAGCACTCGGTTAACAACTTGAGTATTAAGGACGGTGACGGTTCCGCTGGCATCTGGTCCACTGTATTGTGCGCGTGCGCATTCGCCGAATTGGAACGGTTGTGGATAGCTTGCGATTTCATACCATTTGCCGAGATACTGTATGAAACCAAATAATTATTTATTATTTATACACTATGGTAGGCAGCGCGGCGATGAGTGTCGTAACTGCACACGTAATGTATGTGTTAAAGGCGAAATTAGGCAATGTGTCCTCTGTTTCCTATGTGGAATAAATAGTTAATCTGGTTTTTTTGTTTTCAATGAATAGTGCGTGTTTGTTTATACCTCACTTCTCATAAAAAGGAAGAGATTTCAAAAGAGGAACTTTTTTTGTAAAAAAATAAATAACTATATTTATTTTCTGGACTGAGTGAAATTCAATGCCAAACCATGTCACGTTTAGCCAATGGTGCTTTATTATATACACAAATTTTTTTTTTATCAACAATCACTAAAGAAGAAATCTTTGAAGTCACTTACATCCTGAACACTGAAGTTGGCCTTAGCTCTAATACTTTCATCGCAAGGTCCAATCAGTTCAATTTGAGAAGGCAGTTCGGTGTATTCAGGGTAGTGGAAACAGCCGGTTGTATTTTGGTCAGTATTCTCATAATATCCTTGGAACAAGTCGCCAGTCCTATTTACGATGTCCATGATACGATTGTCAGCGGTTTGTGACAATCCTTGTTGAGATCTACTTAGTTTCCAGCTGTATACTGTAGAAATATGTTTATTTTTAAATCAACTAGACTTCTTTGTTAGAAATAAAATAAATAGGCTAATAGTGAAAAGAGAACTTCGTTTGCCACTAAGACAAAAAATTGTTTTTTTGGGTACTCGTATTATGGGTCAAGAATGAGTGGAACTCGCGTATTGGGAGGCCAGTACGTACCAATATCACGATTTTAGGTCAAAAATACAAGTTATAAAAATGACAAACTTAAATATGTGGACGTACATAACGATTTTTCTGGGACTTAATGGTTTTTTTCTATATATAAGTTCTAAATTATGACCAAATTTCATACCAACTCTAGGTCAACGGAAATTAGTAGATTTCTTATAGAACTATGAGTCTTACCTTGTTTAGATGTACTATTGATGTTACCGCAACTGTACAATAGTGCGAAATCATTGTAGTCAACGTCCAAAACGTAGAAAGTGGTTGCGAAGCTTACTGTAATATAAGAAAAAAATGTTAACATAAACGAAAAATGCGAATAGATGAATATATTTTTATCGTATGAATTTCAAACCACTTATTGTTTCAATTTATAAATAACAGGTAAGCTTAAGTAAAATTATAGTTCCTGTATACGTTATGAGGCACAATCTGGTTAACCTAAACTAGGTACAGCCTTTTGGACTTTTAAACTAATTATTTATTAAATAATTAAATTTTTAAATGTTATCATTTAACACAGTGCAGCATCAATATGTAAATGTTTTCAGCTATTTTGAGATATTGCGTGTTGATAACGGAACGTAACGCCGCGCCAGATTCCCCGGATTTAACGAAAAATGAGTCTTACAGATTACCAGAGTGGGAAAATGAAAATAATTTATTCCCACGAATGGGGATCGAATGCACGACCTTCACGTTTTTATTATAGAGGCCGTTGAAGCGGCACAGCGTATGTAAACGACGGTTGTTGGATCGATTCCCTATCGGGGTGACTGAATTATTTCATGTCCACTAACACGTTTCATGTAACATGACAAAACGCGGTGATGTGTTCCGCCCCGCCCCGTCTTATATATTGATTTACATATGTATATATAATATATTGTAATGTACATATATTGTCATACCTCCACCTCCTGTTAGATTCACATTTAGTATTCCTTGTCCGTTACCAATAGGTGTTGCAGGACCGACCAAAGTGATCTGCCTTTCATTAAATACAATAGTTTTGCTCATGACTAACTGTTGATTATTCACTTCGAATCGGGACGAAACACATTGTCCTTCTTGTAGTTCAGATGGATAGCGTGCTACTTCATACCACGGGCCAGAGAACTGAAAGATATTAATGACAAATATACCCTATAAATATTATTAATTCAGAAGTATATGAGTTATTGTTTCTCGTAAAGATACTTAACAAATTTGGCCACAATATAGAAAAATGTGCAACTTGGCCATAATATAACAAATAATAATATAATAACAGCCCTTTATCTTACCAAAGCAGGGAAACGTAAATTATTAATCTCCTTGAGATTAGACCGGACCAATATCTATCGCGTTCACAAACTGATGCTGTACCACTTCGCCACGAAAGCCTAACTATGCTTTTATTAATATTTAATCCAATATTAATACTAACCAAAGTTACATTAAAGTTATTGACAATGGACAAGTTATTAAAATCACACTGTCCGTTTTGGATCACAGGGCCACCATTATTATCCGGATAGTAGAAGCAGTCCTCATCGGTATGTCCTCTTTCCAAATAGTATTCTTGGCGGAGGACAGGGATAGAGTTTATCACGTTATTAATGGTTGTTATTGAAGCTGGGGTAAGGGATCTCTGTCTGCTGAGCTTCCAGCTTCCGACTATTTGAAAGAAATAAGTATGAATTTAAACAAAAAAAAAATATATTTACAGTATAAAATAACGAAGGTTAAATTAAAATACATATTTTTGTAATATTTCTTATCTACCTATGCGAATATTCAGTATTGTACGTTAAGGTGATGAATTAAAACAATTGGTTTATGAACAAATCGACTTGTCTGTCAAAATGTTGTGATGTAGCAATAGTAGCAGTTATCTAACTAATATATAAGCTTTGTTATATCTAGTACAAAGGCTCAATTAAGATTTTCATTTCGTAAATGCAAACTATAGTGAAATAAAATAACCCATGGGTTATAAAAATACTTACTTCTATAATATTCATCGTCAATATTATTACAAGAGTATACGAGCGCATAATTCACGTAGTCAGTCGACAGAACCCAGTACGGTGTAGATGTTGTTACTGGAACAGTACATATTCAAATTATTATACAAAATACAAAATTTTTGGCTAAAAACAGTACACAGTAGAGTAAAAAACTGTTTAATTTTTATGTTTTCTAGATTAATCACGTAATATATCTAGTAAAATGCCGAAACCATAAATGTGAACGCGATAATTCTGAATTTGTCAGGAGAAAAACATGCCCAAGGCCAAGTGTGATATAAAAAAAGAACAAACTACAAATTTCTAAGTCCTATATACTATTTCCAGAAATTTCGGAACAAACAAAAAAAACATCAAATATATATTAAATAGCCAATTAATATAACTCAACTTACAATTAGTCCCAGCAATTGGGAACGTAACACTGAGTTTACCATCAGTAGCATTGCCTGCGAACACAGCAATACCATTTATGGTGTCGAGCTGTTGTCCCACCACTTGCGTGTTGAAGACGTCCACAAAAGATCCTAGAGTGTAGGTTGCAGTCGGACATGTGCCATCTTGGAAGCGGACAGGATAGCTTTCTATATCGTACCACGTGTTCATATACTGGATTATGGAAATTCATTTGTTTAATTATGATGTTGAAATTCTTATAAAGTCAAGCTGATTTTTCTATTTTATAACAAAATAACTGTTTTTAATTTGCCAATAGTGATATTTATTCTGTTCAGGTATATTTAAAAGATAAAATTATTATTATTCTTAACTTATGCGTAACTAGGATCATTTAGATTTCATGCAGCATATGTTTCATAATATTAATAATATAATTAAAATATGAAATTATAAAGAGCAATTATTGAGGTTCATACTAGCTGTAATGGTAGCTTTATTGTTAATCTACGGTTCGAAAGTTCTCGCCAAAGTCCTTTGAATAAAGAATATTTGGCATTCGAGAGTGAGAATGCTCTAACTTCAAAATATAATCTCACAGATGAAGGAGAGCTTGAAAACTACCATATTAATACTCGTATATATTTTGTACTTACAGCTGTAGCATTGAAATTTGTAACAACAGGAATAGATTCATCGCACTGTCCTCTAAATACTACGGGACTACCATCTGCCTCGGGATAATAAAAGCAAGCGCTGTCCGTGTGTTCTATTCTGGAGTAGTAGCGTTGGTTAAGAACATTGGTGGAATTAATAACGCGGTTGATTTCTGTTGTCGCGTTAGCGGAGAGATCTCTTGTTCGACTTAGCTTCCATGTGTACACTGGAATTAGAAAAGCAATATTAATATTTTTATCATTTAAAAACGGATTTTGATTTTGAAAATGTCGTAGTCGTCTCTCACCTCGACGTTGCGTGCTTCCAACGTTACGACAACTGTAGACCAAAGCGTATGAATTGTAGTCTGTGCTCAGCACCCAGTAGTCGGAAGATACAGGAGCTGTAAATACGATATTAAGGTTTTAATTATCATATATGTGTCCAAAAAGCATGCAAAATATTCTTTATTCAAAAACTTACCATTAGGGAAATTGACAAGTAACTTGGCACTTCCATCAGTGGTCGCGAGAGTAGCGTTTCCATTGATAACATCAAGAGTCTGGTTGATGACTTGCGTATTGACGACGTCGACAACGCCTCCTGATAGTGTGTATGTCGCGTCGGAGCAAGTGGCATTTACGTCTTGGAAATCTGAGGCGTAGCTCTCGATCATACGCCATCGACCAGAATACTGTTGTATAAAACAAAATTTTAATTTATTAGATTTATTCTGATTACTTAAGGCAGAAATGTAAGGAAAATAAAAAAAAAGATACAATAAACAATAACTTACCGCTACAGCATCAAAGTTCTGTACAACTGGTATATTCAGGTCACACTGTCCTGGGAACAGCACCGGTTCTCCTGGGCTCACGTCCGGCAAGTAGAAGCATGCAGCATCAGATTGGTTGATATTTTCATAGTATCTGTTGTCGAGTACGTCAATTTCTGCTATCTTGTTGTTGATAACAGTATTACCAGCTGATGATAGTTGCTTGGATCTGCTCAGCTTCCAGCTGTATACTAAAATAAATAGGTAGCATATGTAATAAATACGCAAAAATAAAAGTATACTAAATATTTTTTATATATTCTCCCACAGACTTTGAAAAAATTCAAGTTGAGAATGTTGCAAGCAATTTCGACTACGTGCGGGCTTAGTTTGGTTAATAAATTTGAGAACCTTTAGGAAATATGGTGAAATTTTAAATATTTATATCCAAACATACATATTATTGCGTGGGGCCGATGATCATGGAGATTCTTGGGGGAGACCTATGTCCAGCAGTGGGTGGAACAACGGTTGTGATGATGAAGATGATACATATGTATTATTATATAGAATCTTACCTGCTCTAGTGTTCAGGTCGCGGTTTACGCAACTATAGGCGAGCGCATAATCGGTGTAATTTATGCTTAAGACCCAGAATGGAATTACGATATCTGTAAAAAAACAACATTATACAACAACATTATTATTTACTGTTTAAACTTTTTAATTTATACTAACTGAAATTTTTATTATCCATACGTTATAAAACGCGTAGCCTAATAAGACCTCGCACATGTTGCCGACAAATAATTATCAATTTTAAATATTTTGATGATTTTAAAGTGCTAATCCACACTTTGCAAAAATACTTAAAGAAATATTATAAAAATTTTTACGCAGCGGGATTGCTTTATACAACTTAACGTTGTTAACTTCACTGTAATAAGTAGTATAAAGCATATAAAAACTACATGCCACAGAGCGCTTGGACGGTTTCCATGAGGCGCGGGTACATATCTCGCTGTGTTCAAATTTTTATATGTTTTCCATAAGTATATTTTAATTAGCAACTTTAATATTATTCACGTTTGAGATAGAATTTTGAATCACTCAATAGTGTCAATTTTACCAATAAAATTATAAAAATATTAAGATTAGATAAATCTTAAAAATTAGACTTACTGGATCCTGTAGAACTTAAAGTGATGCTCAATTTTCCACTAGAGTCCTGAGCTGAGGTGAATGTGACTCTACTGTTGAATACATTCTGGAGCTCGTTGATAACATTCGAAGAGACTAGGTCCAGGACATTAGATGCATTTAGAGAGTAGTCATGGTTAATACATTCACCACTTTGTTGATCTTTTGGATAAGCAGCTATTTCATTCCATGTACCTTGGAACTGTAAATGAAGCAAATTAAATTGTGTTATTTCCAAATAAACTCACAAGTTAAAAACGTTTTTAATGTACTTGTAGTTTTTTACATATGTTTCAATTATTATACACATATTTTTGTCCAAGCTCACCGCTGTCATGTTGAAGTTAGGTACTGCCTGTATACTCTCGTCACATTGTCCAGGAAACACAACCGGTACTCCTAGCTCAGGTTCAGGAAGGTAGAAACATCCTTCATCGCTTTGGTCTCTGTTAACGTAGTATCTATCGTCCAAAACTGGTATGGTATTGACTACGTTGTTGATGGGTGCTGAAGCATTTGTAGATAATTGCTTCGTTCTGCTGAGCTTCCAGGATGTAACTATAAATAAAATTGTATATATTACTCTCTTATTTATTATTGTTTTAAATCATTGTGATTTTTATTTTTATATTACATCGATATGATTAGAAAAAAAGTTATGGTTCGATTCGTACACGGATATTCGTCAGTTTTTGAAATATTGCTTGTAAATAGGACCGACTTTAACTAATTTCGTCAATCCGTCAAACTTAATCAGGCTAGAGAAGCTAAATAATATTTTTAGCTTCACCCGTTGTTCCGCATATTATCGAGAGGGCAAAGGGAACCTACTATACACAATACATATTAAAAGTCCTTTGGAAATGTTTACCTTGCTGATATTCCTCGTCGATGTTAATACAGCTGTAAACGAGGGCATATGAAGAGTAATCCGTTGAAAGCACCCAGTAAGGAGTTTCGGTTGTAACTGAAAATATATATATATATATATATTTGAAATTAATATAATATAATATTTGTCTGAAGTATAAGCAAAATAATGTTATGATAAGGAAATTCAATGTTGGGTTTATTATTATTATAAAAATAATAAAATATTCAAAAATAATAATAAAAACGATATAACGAGTAAACTTACGATTAGTGCCAGCGATAGGGAAGCTGACAATGAGTTTGGCAGTATTAGTATTTGTAAAGCGAGCGACTCCATTTATAGTACTCAAGCTTTGATTGACGACCTCAGTATTGAAGACGTCAACAACGTCTCCATTTAGGGAGTAGTATGCGTTACCACAAGTACCTTGTTGGAAGCGAGTGGGGTATGAAGAGATGTCATACCATTGACCCAAGTACTATGAAAAGGGAAGTCACATGTAATAATCTAGATTATTTGATGATAAAATTCTTTAAAGGTAAAGCTAATAATAATAATAATCATACGCTTTATTGTACACCACATAAAATTAAATAATATAACAAAAAAGAACACAAAATGATAACTTAAATGTACTATCAGGCGGCCTTATTACTATAAGCGATCTCTTCCAGGCAACCTTAAATTGTAGGATTAGTTGTATGGGTAGGCGGTGTACTTGCTTTATACACACATATATATATATATATATATATATATATATATATATATATATATATATATATATATATATATATATATATATATATATATATACAAGCCTATTTAAGTGGTTGTCTCTAATGTGGAGATAGTAAGCATCAGCATAATCAAGAATTGGTGGAATTTGTAGAATTGGAAGTAGTATGGAGTTTGCTAGCAAAATTTTAGTAGGTATATCAAGAAAGTTTTGTAGCGTGCGAATAGAAGCGACAGCTCCACAAAGCATACGGATTACTTCGTTCACTTGGCAGACGTAGATCCCATGGCAAATGTTGGTCTATTTTACTTTGTTTACTTTATTATACAAAATTGGCGTACCGTCAGATATAGCATGGCAAGGTCGAAGTAATTATTTTTGACCATAATCTTGGACTACCTATACTTAAAGATTGGTTTATTTTTTTACCGACGACCGACCTTGAATTGACCTACACTTTTGACCGAATTAATAGTACGACTGAAAGACTTGCTAAGCAAGCGAGGTCTTCATTCAATAAGACACTTATTTGGGATAAGTCATTAGCATATAGATAGTCTAAAATCTAGCCTTAGAGAACACGGTATTGAAAATATTGGAGGAAGATCACTTAAAAACGTCACGTGGAATTAATATTATTATATATTAAATTTCATGCAGGATATCTGTTATTGTACTTAATAGGAAAATTGACATTGAAAAGAGCCACTGTGAAGTTTCTAGTCGGCTATTAGCTTTGCGGTTTTAGAATAAAATGATGTGAAATCTGTCTTAAAAATAAGATATCACAGGTGAGAATGAGCTTGAAAATTAGGAATTTATTTTATTTTGTACTTACATCTCCAGCAGTGAAATTCGTAACAACAGGGATATTTTCATCGCACTGCCCTCTAAATACTACGGCACTACCATCTGCCTCAGGATAATAGAAGCAAGCGCTGTCCGTGTGTTCTATTCTGGAGTAGTAGCGTTGGTTAAGAACATTGGTGGAATTAATAACGCGGTTGATTTCTGTTGTTGCGTTAGCGGAGAGATCTCTTGTTCGACTTAGCTTCCATGTGTATACTGGAATTAGAAAAGCAATATTAATATTTTAAATATTTACAAAACCATTGAAAATTAATCGATATTTTTAGTCGAAATGTTTCACAAAAGCACATTTTTGGTTTAAAACTACTTAGCAGCTTATAGCCTATCAGTAAGTGTTTATCTGTTTTCAGTGCCACTATACAGTAGCAGCAAGATTTTTCGTTTTCTTTATCCCAATTTACCTAGTTACTTTGGTCGAAGAGTCTTTTGGAACGCATTAAGAATTTTAATAGCGCTGGAGAACATTGGTGCATTAGTGTTCGCCATTTTAATACCTTAAACTTGTCTTGCAGAATTAAATATAAACTTATTGTTCTGGCCTTGCAGCATTAAATATTTTAACTTAAAATTCTATGTCTTGAACTTTCTTATTCGATCTCAGCCTTACTTTATTTCATCTCCTATAAATTTATCCTAATTTCTCGCTTGTACCATAAATTGTTTGTGATGTCGAATTCTTGCTTTGTGGTTTTAAAAAGTGTTCTTATTTCCTGTTTATAGCAGGGTAGACGGAGGGAACTTAGTGTTAAGACACTTTGTGCCCACTTTCCACCCGTGTTGAGTGACAGAACTCAACGCCGGACTTTCCTTTTTACTATAGCGAGGAAATGAATGCTTAAACTTTCCTGTGGGAAGTGAACTTGTAAGGAGTAGGAATTGAACCCTACAATTGAAACCGTCGTGTTTACACCCGGACGCTGTGTCATTGCCCCACGACGGTCTCTGTCCTATGCATAAAAAATATAATTTGACATGATATATTGAAAATAGCGTAATCATCTCTCACCTCGACGTTGCGTGCTTCCTACGTTACGACAGCTGTAGACCAAAGCATATGAATTGTAGTCTGTGCTCAACACCCAGTAGTCGGAAGATACAGGAGCTGAAATATGATGTTAAGGTTTTAAGTTTCATGTATGTGTACAAATAATATAGATTAAAGAAAAATTTACACTGTCAATACATGTAAAAATTATATAAAAGAAATTAGTCTTAAATATAATAAAATCAATTATAGTGGTTATTTTATCCAGATCAAAATACGTAAAAAATTTTAAATAAAATTTACCATTAGGGAAGTTGACAAGTAACTTGGCACTTCCGTCAGTGGTCGCGAGAGTAGCGTTTCCATTGATAACGTCAAGAGTCTGGTTGATGACTTGCGTATTGACGACGTCGACAACGCCTCCTGAAAGTGTGTATGTCGCGTCGGAGCAAGTGGCATTTACGTCTTGGAAATCAGAGGCGTAGCTCTCGATCATACGCCATCGGCCAGAATACTGTTGTATTAAAAGATAATTTTAATTTATTAGATTTATTCTGATTCTTTAAGGCAGGATTTCCTAAAAGACATATGAGTTTGATAACAGTTGAGTTTGAAATTGATAACAGCAGAAACGTAAAGAAAATAAAAAAGATACAATAAACAATAACTTACCGCTACAGCATCAAAGTTCTGTACAACTGGTATATTCAGGTCACACTGTCCTGGGAACAGCACCGGTTCTCCTGGGCTCAAGTCCGGCAAGTAGAAGCATGCAGCATCAGATTGGTTGATATTTTCATAGTATCTGTTGTCGAGTACGTCAATTTCTGCTATCTTGTTGTTGATAACAGTATTACCAGCTGATGATAGTTGCTTGGATCTGCTCAGCTTCCAGCTGTATACTAAAATAAATAGGTAGCATATGTAAAAAATACGCAAAAATAAAAGCATACTAAATATTTTTTATATATACTCCCACAGACTTTGAAAAAATTCAAGTTGAGAATGTTGCAAGCAATTTCGACTACGTGCGGGCTTAGTTTGGTTAATAAATTTGAGAACCTTTTGGAAATATGGTGAAATTTTAAATATTTATATCCAAACATACATATTATTGCGTGGGGCCGATCATCATGGAGATTCTTGGGGGAGACCTATGTCCAGCAGTGGGTGGAACAACGGTTGTGATGATGAAGATGATACATATGTATTATTATATAGAATCTTACCTGCTCTAGTGTTCAGGTCGCGGTTTACGCAACTATAGGCGAGCGCATAATCGGTGTAATTTATGCTTAAGACCCAGAATGGAATTACGATATCTGTAAAAAAACAACATTATACAACAACATTATTATTTACTGTTTAAACTTTTTAATTTATACTAACTGAAATTTTTATTATCCATACGTTATAAAACGCGTAGCCTAATAAGACCTTGCACATGTTGCCGACAAATAATTATCAATTTTAAATATTTTGATGATTTTAAAGTGCTAATCCACACTTTGAAAAAATACTTAAAGAAATATTATAAAAATTTTTACGCAGCGGGATTGCTTTATACAACTTAACGTTGTTAACATCACTGTAATAAGTAGTATAAAGCATATAAAAACTACATGCCACAGAGCGCTTGGACGGTTTCCATGAGGCGCGGGTACATATCTCGCTGTGTTCAAATTTTTATATGTTTTCCATAAGTATATTTTAATTAGCAACTTTAATATTATTCACGTTTGAGATAGAATTTTGAATCACTCAATAGTGTCAATTTTACCAATAAAATTATAAAAATATTAAGATTAGATAAATCTAAAAATTAGACTTACTGGATCCTGTAGAACTTAAAGTGATGCTCAATTTTCCACTAGAGTCCTGAGCTGAGGTGAATGTGACTCTACTGTTGAATACATTCTGGAGCTCGTTGATAACATTCGAAGAGACTAGGTCCAGGACATTAGATGCATTTAGAGAGTAGTCATGGTTAATACATTCACCACTTTGTTGATCTTTTGGATAAGCAGCTATTTCATTCCATGTACCTTGGAACTGTAAATGAAGCAAATTAAATTGTGTTATTTCCAAATAAACTCACAAGTTAAAAACGTTTTTAATGTACTTGTAGTTTTTTACATATGTTTCAATTATTATACACATATTTTTGTCCAAGCTCACCGCTGTCATGTTGAAGTTAGGTACTGCCTGTATACTCTCGTCACATTGTCCAGGAAACACAACCGGTACTCCTAGCTCAGGTTCAGGAAGGTAGAAACATCCTTCATCGCTTTGGTCTCTGTTAACGTAGTATCTATCGTCCAAAACTGGTATGGTATTGACTACGTTGTTGATGGGTGCTGAAGCATTTGTAGATAATTGCTTCGTTCTGCTGAGCTTCCAGGATGTAACTATAAATAAAATTGTATATATTACTCTCTTATTTATCATTGTTTTAAATTGTTTTATTTTTTATTTGTATATTGCATCGGGATTAGTGCAAACTGCACTGGATAGGTCAATTCGTCCACGACCTAGTGTCAAGATTTACGTTCGCTACTAGACCTAAATTATTGATTTAAATTAAAAAAAAAATAATTATTAAGTTTTACCTTGCCGATATTCGTCGTCGATGTTTATGCAACTGTAAACGAGGGCATATGAAGAGTAATCCGTTGAAAGCACCCAGTAAGGAGTTTCAGTTGTAACTGAAAATATTATTTAAGATTAGTATAATATTTATGGTTAAATGTACATATTTATGTCTGAAGTATGACTAAAATATAAATAAATAATGTTATACACACACACACATATGTGGTAGTATTTAATAAAACATTCAATTTAATGCAGTAAATTGAATGTTACAAAATATTAAATACTTAACGTTAAAAATATCGATATAACGAGTATACTTACGATTTGTGCCAGCGATAGGAAAGCTGACAATAAGTTTGGCAGTATTATCAGTAGTTGCCAAACGAGCGACTCCATTTATAGTACTCAAGCTCTGGTTGACGACCTCCGTGTTGAAGACGTCAACTACGCCACCATTTAGGGAGTAGTATGCGTTACCACAAGTGCCTTGTTGGAACCGAGTGGGGTATGAAGAGATGTCATACCATTGACCCAAGTACTATGAAAAAAAGAAGTAACATATAAGTATGGAAAATGTTCTTATAATGTAAATTATATGCAATATATTTAAAGACATCGAGGCGCAGTGAGACTGCGTCTGACAGTAAATGTTATGACTGTGGATTAGATTCTGAAGTGTGATTTTTTTAATCTTCCCGTTTTGGTAAAAGAATGTACAGCTTCGAGTTCCTACACTCAACACGTAATATCTTGAATTTAATAAAAAAAGTGGTGAACGAGATATCTTGACTAGGTTGTCATAAATTGTGAAAATGTCAAATTTAATACAATATGAAAATGCTTACAGCTGATACATTAAAGTTGGAGACAACTGCGATATTTTGATCACACTGTCCACGGAATACAACGGCAGCGCCTGGGTCAGACGTGGGGAAGTAGAAGCAGGCTTGATCTGTTTGTGGCACGTTTGAGTAGAAGCGGTCGTTGAGGACGTTTATGTTGTTCACTATTTGGTTGATATTCTGAGTCGCGTTTGGGGTTAACGCTGATGTTCTACTTAGTTTCCAACTAGTAACTAAAGGACAATACAAAAGATCAACTTAAACTTAAGAAGATTCAAATTGATTCTCGCGAAGGAAATAATATGAATGTTTTAAGAAATATAAATTCAAAGTAAGTGAAAATATAAAATTGATTTCGTTACAAAGTTAAATTGAATATATTACAAATAGCAAAGATTTTTACCTAAGCGTTGATTGTTTACAAGGTTTCTGCAACTGTACACTAAAGCGTAGGAATCGTAGTCTGTATCCAGTACCCAATATGGAGCTGGTTCACTCGCTAAAAATAAAAATAAATAAATAAATATTTTACATATTTTATATGTGAATTAAATTTAAATTCGTATCGTAATATTTTTATTTTATTATTTTCAATAAATGATATTTACTTCCAGGGAAGGTCACTGAGAGCTTAGCACTGCCATCATTTGAAGCTAATACAGCTAATCCATTGATGGTACTTAGTTGCTGGTTGACGACCTCGGTGTTGAAGACGTCTACTGACCCGTTTGCATTTAGAGAGTAAGTGGCTTGACTACATGAACCCAACTGATTTACTTGCGGGTAGCTTTCAATTAAACGCCATCTTCCCAAATACTAAAATATAAAATTTTTGTTACGATTCACTGATTTTAGGAAGAAATTTTAATAATTTAACACCTTACTACATGAACAATTAAAAAAAAGAAAGCAAAAGGCGCACAAATTTGGTGTAAAATCAATTTCCTTTGGCCATTCCTTCATCAAAAAAAAAATTTTAATAGAAATTCTATACAGAAATTGGAAAAAATTTCCACATACTATTCATCATAATAGCTAATCTATATAACTTACCCTTGAAGCGTTAAAATTCTGCACAACATTAATATTATCATCGCATTGGCCAACAAATACTACAGGTTGATTCGGTACGGCCTCTGGTAGGAAGAAACATGCGTCCTCAGATTGATCAACGTCTTCATAATATGTGTTGTCTAAAACGTTTATATTTTGTATTGCACTGTTAATCGCTGAATTATTATTTATGCTTAACTGTTTGTTTCTGCTTAGTTTCCAACTGTACACTGAAAATATATTTGGTTTATTAGTTATAACATCGTTATGGCAATAATTTGAATGATTTTTTTTATGTAAACATTTTTTTTCTTAGTTTATCTATTGATCATACCTCCTCTGAAACTGTCGTTTAGGTTGACGCAGCTATATGCTAGTGCATAGGAGCTATAATCTGTGCTAAGGATCCAAAAGGGTATAGTGATATCTGCAAATATAAAATGAAAAATATGTTTATAAAATGTGTATGTTTACTTGCTTAGGCTTTAAAATTAAAAGTTTTAATAGAAAGCTTAAAATTATTCAAAAAGCATGAGCAAGAGCTTTAGATATTCTTAGATATTTATAATTGTTAGATAAGTAAATATCGAACTAACTGTTTCCTTCTGAAGTAAAAGAGATATTTAGTTTTCCACTCAGATCCTGCGGTGAAGCAAACACGACTTCGCTACTGCTTTGGCCCAAAATTTGATTTATGATGTTTGAGGACACTAAAGCCATGTTATTGGAGGAGGTTGAGAAATACTGGTGATTGATACATTGCCCACTTTGTTGATCCTTAGGATAAGCTTGTATTTCATGCCAAAGTCCAGTGAACTATAATAAAATAAATTTTTAATTTTGGTCATTTTGATACTGGCAAGTATCTTAAACATAGTAACTTTTTTTTACTTGTTGTTCAAATAAATAAATATAAATAACAAATGTAACGTTATATTTTTCTTATATCATATTGATAATCATTATTTAAATGTGTTTACTCACAGCCGACATGTTAAAGCTTAGGACCGCCTGTATATTGTTATCACACTGTCCTGGGAACACAACTGGTGATCCTGGCTGAGGGTCCGGGAAGTAAAAGCATCCTTCAGTAGTCTGATTTCGCTGATTGTAATATCTATCATCAAGCACAGGAATGGTATTGACGACGGAGTTGATGGCTGTTGTTGCGTTCACTGATAATTCCTTTGATCTACTGAGCTTCCATGATATCACTGGGGAAAATATATTGACAGATAAGTATCTCATCCTCCTAATATATAACATATACATTTATATATATATATATATATATATATATATATATATATATATATATATATATATATATATATATATATATATATATATATATATATATATATATCTATATATATATATATATATATATATATATATATATATATATATATTTTATTTTTAGTACAATAGAATATGAGTTTTATAAAAACTGTCTTAATTGACATTATGCACAAGTTAATAAGAAATAAATATCTGATGTTTAAACCACAACAAATTAAATAATACCCGCTTTGTCATTTTTAGCTTTAATTTTATATATTTTGATATTTTTTTGTTATAACTAAAAGTGTTTTACCTTGTCGTGTCTCAGCATCAATATTGACACAGCTGTAGACGAGTGCATAAGAGTCGTAGTCCGTTGAGAGTACCCAGTATGGTGTTGATGTAGTCACTATATAAATTAAATATTTTTAGTCTATGAAGAATGTATTTAATATTTAGTACAAATTTAAGTATAAATTTAGTATACATTTAATATTTTTAGTTCTATATATATATATATATATATATATATATATATATATATATATATATATATATATATATATATATATATATATATATATATATATATATATATATATATATATATATATATATATATATATATATATATATATATATATATATATATATATATTTATCTGTGTTCCTGTTTGTGGTATCGTGGCTCCTACACCAATAAAACAATTATTCTAAAAACAATTAAATATAAAAGGAAAACTTACGATTAGTGCCAGCAACGGGGAAGCTAACAATAAGTTTAGCACTGTTATCAGTGGACGCCAAACTAGCAACTCCATTGATAGTACTCAGAGTCTGGTTGATGACTTCAGTGTTGTAGACGTCGACAACACCGCCGTTGAGAGAGTAGTACGCGTTGCCACAAGTACCAAGTTGGAAGCGTGTAGGATATGATGAGATGTCATACCATTGACCCAAATACTAAAAAAAACACAAATTATTTTAGTAAAAATGGATTTTAATGCTACTGAGAAAAAGAAAAGACAATCCAGCTAGAAATATATTTGTTGTAATTGAAATTTTAGTATTAACAAAATACTTTATTTACCCAAATTATATTGAAAAGAAAATAAAATATTAGAAGGCTTAGGCGTCCAAAGCGTCCAAAGAATTTACACTTTAGATGGATACTGAAGGGCTCGGGTGCGACTACCTTCTCTATATCTATATCCATATCTATATCTATATCTATATAATATATCTTGAATATAATATTTTAGCAATCGTTTAAATAGAAAAGTCAAAATGAATGAGAATTAGAAAATGATTTACCAATTCATGATATAATAAAACCTCTTACCGCAGATACGTTGAAATTTTGTACCACATTTATATTAGGGTCACACTGTCCTCTGAATATGATTGGGGTATCAGATGATGGCGGTGGATAGTAGAAGCAGCCGTCATCAGATTGATTTAACTGTTGATAGTACCTATTGTTTAGAACTTGGACACTTCTTATAATTTGATTCATCCTGGTATTTGCTTCACTAGATAAACTTCTTGATCGACTTAGTTTCCAACTGATGACTGTAAAAAACAGAATTTGAAAATAAATTTGTTTTAACGGTTGGTGAAATGTATTGGGCCGTGGGACAGCGTTTTAATGGAAACACGTTGTGGGTTCGATTCTCTGTCGAGGCAATGGTTGTAATTTATAAATATGTTATCTTCCCGCACTGGTGGACATAGCGCGGCGTTGACGCTACTATGCGGGAAAAAACGTCAGCCGCTTTTTTTTTGCTTTCGGAGATTATGTTTTAGATATAATTTCATTGGGTAGTAAAGACAGTTCTTTCCTTAAATTTCACTAAGCAAATATATATATGTATATATTACTTCTTCTCTGTGTATTGCTTATATTCACGCAGTTGTAGACCAGCGAATATGAAGCGTAATCTGTGTCCAGGATCCAGTATTCGGTTCCATTGGCAGCTGTAATGAAATAAATAAATTCATCATAAAATCGTTTTTATTTTTACGGTGATGAGTAGTGAAGTACCTTATATGTTGAATTAGAGAATCTAAATAAATTCATTTTTATTCATTGTTATTTAGTAATATTACTAAAAATCGATACGACTTTTGCTAGTGTCGGCTACATAAATAGTTCTATAGCGAAAAAAGCTTTAGCTATTTATTCTTGAGCTACCTTTTCTGTCTGTAAGTCATTTACTACATAATAATTGCTGATTATAATAATGTATATCTAATTTTAACTAATTATTAACAATACCGCTGAATGTGACCAAATGTACAAGAAATATTAATAATTAATTACCGGCTGGTATAGAAACAAGTAGCCTTCCACTGCCATCGCTAGAAGCTAATGAAGCAGATCCAGGGGTGGTGATCAGATCTTGGTTGGTCACTTGCGAATTGTATACCAATATTGAGCCATTACTCTGAGAGTATGTCACATCATTGCAAGTACCACTGAGCTGACTGTCTGTGTAACTTTCAATTATGCGCCAAGTGCCAGCATACTAAAAAAAAATTTTTTTCATACATTTCTATTATACAAAAGTCTATTTGGAGGTTATGGATGAGACCATCGTGGTGCAGTTTCAACTGATGGCTATTATATGGATAGTAAATGTGTACGACTGTTGTGGGTTCAATTTCTATTTGGGTAAATGACATATAATTTCCCCGCTATGGTAAAACAAAGTGTGGCGTAAAGTTCCGTGGCTCAATACGCAAGGTCTCAAATTCGTGCGGAAAATGGAGACTTGATTCTCTGTCTTCTCTGCTATAAATATGATAAATAGTAAAGAACTATTCGGATAAAAAATTAAAAGTGAGCACAATCCTTCCTGTAAATAAATTATAATTCTCTTTAGCATCTTATATTAGCTTCAGAATAGAACATTACTAATACTTACACTAGTTAAGTTAAAGTTCTGAATAACAGGTATGTTTGGATCACATTGACCTTCTAGTATAATGGGCTGTCCTGGTGCAATCACAGGTAGGGTGAAACAGGCGTTGTCAGACTGATCCACATTTTCATAATATCTTTCTTCCAGAACAGCAATATTTTGTATGGTATTATTTATAGCGATCAAAGATGCAGGTGACAGTTGTGGTGTTCTGCTTAACTTCCAGCTGTACACTGTCGAAAGAAGATAAAGAAGTAAATATAGTAGAAGTAGAAATTATTATTTATTCGACATTTTCTTGTAGTGTTGTCTAAAGTAAGTTTGTAAAAGTCTTTAATAACTTTTTATTTACTGTCCAAATGTTAATTTAATATATATGTATATTATAGAATGAGTTAGGTCCTAAATAAATGAACGTAAGCCGAGGGAACGTTTTATTTGCATTAAAAGCCTTCTAAGGTGAAACGCGGAGACATTCGTTTAATGTGTGGCCATGAACATTCACTCATGTCTGTGAACATTCACAGATAGAGAATCTAGAGAGGTCCCTTGGTCAACATATATTTAGTATAAAAAATGTACAACAAAGAATACATCAAGCGTAATGAAATTAATAGTTTTATAATTTTTGTAACTTTTTAAGTGTTTGAAAAAATAATTCAGACTTACCCATTTTAAAATCGGAATTTTCATTAACGCAACTGTATGCCAGCGCATAATTTCCATAATCTGTGCTCAGTATCCAATAAGGAATTTGTATAACTAGAATATAAAACATGTTGTTATTGCATATTAAAATTTTACCACAATAATCAAACTTTCAATTGATTTTTTTTAATAAATTAAAGTAAATTTAAAGTAACGGAATGGAATATGGAAGGAAATATATATAAAACAAAGACAAATTGGTTAATTTGAAAAGGCAAGAAGTTACAGTGAGAGTCGCAGGTCCAATCCCCACTCGAGATTTCTATATAGGTTATTTTTTTTCTATTCCTGGTATGTAAAGAGTACGGCAGAACTTAAACTGCCTCTGAAGACTTAATAACAATGAATGTAATATTTTAAATAAATCCAAATTTGAACGTACTTTCTCCGTTAGCCGTGATCGATATAGTCATTTTTGCGGTACCATCGCTTGTATTTAACGACACAACACTGTTTGAAACCACAGTGAACTGATCATCTACACCAGTGGTGGTCAAATTGAAAGTATTAACGTTGAGGGAAAAGTCATGGGACACACATTGTCCTGGCTGCTGTTCTTTTGGATAGGCCTGGACTTCATACCACCTGCCTTGGAACTGGAATTTAAAAAATATATAAGATTAATCTCTTAGGTTGCCATGGCAACGTTATTTTATGGAAATATTAACATTCACCTCTCGCATACTGCGACAAAGAAACGCAATGGGGCAGTGTCTATTTTTAAGACTAAGAGGTAAGGAAACTTGAAATTCCCACGAATCACAGATTTAATTCGTTTTTTTTTCATTTGTCTTTTGTTTTTTTCGTTTATAGTTTTTAAAATTGAATATGTTTTAGCCAACTATTTCAATAAGGCAAATTAAATGAAACATTTAAAAATATTTAGATGTATACAAAAAAAATGTAGAATATCATTTAAACTTCACATTTGCACTTGAAAAATAATGTAGGATACGAGAATTTCCAAAATATGACACAATTTTTCGAGCTAAAATCAAAAAGTGCAATTTATTTTGAATTGCTAATAACTCTACAGTTGACCACTAATGCTAACATTATATACATTTCGTTTTATTACATACATACACTTATATATATATATATATATATATATATATATATATATATATATATATATATATATATATATATATCAATGATAATTATTATGTATTTTTTTTAATTGTTGAGTTCGTGGTCGCCAAGTGGACAGTCTGTGGAAACGCAACGGGTTCGATACCAACGCGAGGGAATATACTATATACTAGGTTCCCTCTGCCCACCGTGCTATGTGCGGTATATAGCGTGCGAAAATAATTCCATTTCCTTGTAATATGCGGCGTTGAGTTCCGCCGAATGTCTCAGCTTCAGACAGAAAACACAAGACATTCTTGTGAAGCGGTTCAAAATCAAAATCAAAATATTCTTTATTCAACTATTACATTAGACTATTACAAGCACTTTCGAATCGTCAATTAACATAAGTGTCAGTATTGTCAGTCCTACTAAAAGCTACCACCAGCTCGGAGGGCAGTTCTTCTGACCTATGCTGCTACATGTCGAATAAGCCGTGAAGGTGTAAAATATATTTACTCTGTCGCTTGGGCTACAATAATGTACTATTTTTAACAATTTTCGTAGTTAAAAGTCTTTTATTTTCAATTTTATGTTATTGACATATGTGATGGCGCGTCTCGTTAACAAACTAGTTATGCATAAAATCGTTCATGTCCAAATGATCTTTATCATTTTTTTCAAAATTCAAATTCAAAAAAAGCATATATGCTTTATTTTTTTAACGTTAAATAATTTACCAAATCGGCGAGACTTTTCTATATTTTTTTTGATTTGGTAACTTATAGATTTATAATAATTTATTAGTGACGATACCTAACGATCGAGCATTTCATTCCTAAGACGTGTTATCTTTTTTAAAATCATTAATTATGTTTAACGACCGAATTACCTTTAACGAGCAAACGCCTTTTGAAAAACTTTTTTTAATTTTAAATTGTGATATACAACATTCTCATACGTTTTTGGGATTCTATTTTAAAAGTAATATACATTACCCCATGAAAAATTGCGGATACAACGCATTTGAATTACAGACGCGGAAGTTTAAGCCTGTTTCGGGTATTATTATACTGTAAATCACCGAAAGCATTGTTTACATCGTCATCGTCACACAAATTTTGACTTATTTTCATTTAAAAAATCAATGAATTATCATCAACAAACAATACTATCTCATGGCTCTTTAAAACTAGATATGGTAAGGTATTTGTATATATTAAAAAGATGAAATGACCAAGAATAGACCCCCATGGTTAGCCTTACTGATTAATCACACAGGAGATTTTTGCCCTTTACATTGACCTTCTCTACGCTGTTAGCAAAATAAGAGGTCAGAAGCTCTTACACCGTATTTAATTAGCAGGTAGGTATATGTTTTTTTATTCTCAACATAAATATTTGATAAGTTTCTGACGACTTCTTTGACTTCGACGACTTTGACAGGATTCAACAAATATGCAATAAGACAGTATTTTAATGAACACGTGACAGTTGTGGGTTCAATTCTCACTCATATGAGTAATTATATTCAAATTATTTTCGCTTCGCTTCACTTCACTTCATTTAGTCTGATGAGGAAGGTTACGGCGGTAAAACCTACCACTCGACACGTAATGACTTGAACGAGCGGGCGGAAAGTGAATAAGCCCGTATCTTAATAACCTAGTTTATTTCTTAACGAAAAGCTCAGCCTTTACTTATGTCAAATTAGTTTTAAAACCACTCACCTGTGTCAAGTTAAAGTTAGCAGTAACAGGCACATCCTCGCACTGTCCTGGGAACCGAACTGGAACACCTGGTTGGGGCTCTGGATAATAGAAACATGCTTCAGGTCTTTGGTCATCCACTTCATAGTAGCGTTGGTCCAACACTGGTATGGTGTTAATGATTCCATTAATAGCTTCAATACTTTCGTTCTGTAATGATTTGCTTCTACTGAGTTTCCAGCTTCCTACTGTAATTAAAAACAAACAAAGTATGTTAGTATTAATATTTATGTCAGTTCAAGGTTCAACTTTATTGTAATAACTTTCTTGTAACTCTTATCTCTCATGTAAATAAGAGATATTATTATATATTGTACAAATAGCATTAATTACATAATTTAAAACATTTTGAACTTTTGAAATAAACATACACATTTTACTATGAGAGTTGTGAGAAGAAAAGAGAGCAATCGTAGAAAAAATTAAAATAGCCGTGACCTTTGTGGGACTAAATATTAATTTGAAGCAAAATTTTTAGACATAACAATATTACGTAATGTTTCAATTAATTAAAAAAAAATTAAAAAATTAACACATATACAATACAATACACAGTGCACAACAACAATTTACATATATAAATTTACAGAGAGGTTATCAGAGGTTATATTCTATATAAAGTGGCATAAGAGGACTTTGTTAGCTTTGTAATTTATCTTACAAATTGCACGTTAGAAAGAGAGAATATAGAATTGAGACACGCGTTCTCCGCTCTTGGACCTACTTTGTGACTTTTGTTTTAACAGAGAAATGAAGGTAAGTTATTCCCCCGAGTAGGCTTCGAACTAGTTACCGCTATACTCTCTCACTTCTTCATGATGGATTCTAATGAATAAGGATTTTAATAGTAAATCTTAACAGAATAGTTTGATGAAGAAAAAAGAAATACTTGTGGTTTTTAACACTGCACATTCTTAATTTGTAATTCAAATTTTAAATGTCAAGCAAACACTGACTGTAGACTGTAGATGGTATTAATTAGATTATCATCATAAAAATTTACATACATATCTTTTGTTTTATTATTAGCGTTATTTATCTTTTAAATGTATAAAAAATATTTAGATATATTACATTTGTAGGCAAATATAATATAGTGAACATTCCCTCCTTTCATATATAAACTATTTAGTTAGAGACACTACCATAATTCTACCATATATAATAGGTTGCAATTATTGTTGCAATGGAATAATTTTATTAATATTGCAGGAGAAATCGTTTTGGGCACATTTTTTAACTAGTTTCAAAATTCTATTTATGAGAATATTTTAAATTTCTATTTCAATCTCCAAATTAGCCGCCTTAACAATCTACCTTGTTGAGTTCCGCCACTAAACACGCTATGCCTTCAATGGCGGAAAGTGGGGGACTGAGTGTCTTGACACTAGGTTCCTTTAACCTACGGTTCCCTCTGCCTATCCTGCTATGTGCGGGATACAGCGTGAAGCTAAATATAACTAACTAACGTCCGCGGCTCAAGTTTATTCTTGCTGGTGAATCCACAATTGAACCTACATCTATACTAAAGCACGTTACAATTATCCTTATGAGCGATTGTAGTATGTTTTGTTATCACTTATCAATTTTAAAACGTTATCAAGGAAATAGCCTTGCCGTATCACAAACGTCGCTATCAACAAAAGCGGCATTTTAAAAACTATTTATCTTGATGAAATATATTGTTAGCAGCAAAAGATATGAGAGTCAAGTACAAGTAATGAACAGATTAAAAAATTACATTTTTTGTGTCTTCCAAAAACATCTATTTAAAATATTGATATCAAAAATTAAAAAAATCAATAGGAAGTGTATTGTAATTTACTTGCATTTGGCTTTTGTTTCTATATAAGGCCTTCGTGACGCAGTGAGCACTGTCTATCTGTCAACGCCATAACGATGGCTTCGATTACCACTAGAGAAAATAAATTATTCTCGTTCCGGGATATGGATTCATGGTGATAGATGGATTCTGACTAGATTTAATATGGATAGCAGAGTGTCTGAACACTAAGATTTCTCGGTACACATTGCAATGTGAAGCTGAAAAAAACTACAATATCTTACTTGATCTTTCATCACCAGTTATGTTGCTGCAGCTGTACACTAAGGCGTAGTTCACATAATCCGTCGACAGCACCCAGTAATTTGTAGATGTCGTCACTAAAAATATAAATTATATTAAATAAAGAATTAAAAAAAAATAATAATATTAATTTAGACAAATCTATATTAATAAAGATAAAAGCAATTGGATTTTTTATTTGCACTTATTTCTATATGTTCATCTGCAGAATATAAATGAGGATAAATACATATATATGTGTGTACATATATAAGTAAATAAAAATTGTTTGTTTCTATTGTTTCTGATCTAACCAAGAATGACCTTCCATTATTAATATATTAGACCGTTGCATCTATATCCGATCTAAACATGAACCCAGAAATACAATGTTATCAATGATACGATTGAAAATTAAAATAAAATACTTAGTCTTTAATTCACTTATTTTTTAGTATAAATTATTGAATAATTTTTTAAATTTTATAAATAACAAAATGCAGGCAAAGACAGAGGGAACGTAGTGCAAAGACCCTCCGTTCCCTCTTTTTGCCTTTCGCATTGCGTATTGAGTGGCAGAACTCAACGCGCTTGTTTTAGTTTTTTTTTATCTTATATTCGATAAAAATCGAAATCTCGGCACTATAAATTAATTGATGCTATATTTGCTATATGAAAGTTCAGAAAAAAGCACTTTGCTATCATAATATTGTTTACAAAATAATTTTTTTTGTCAAAAAATCATCGTACGACGACTTGGGCTTATTCTTATCTCCCAATAATAAATAAGGTTAAGCAGGTTAGTTTTAATGTTATTAGGGTTCCGTATCTCAATAGGAAAAAACGAAATCCTTATAAAGATCACTATGTTGCACTATGGGTACAATTAACATCACATATCTAAGTCTACTGTTCTTTGGAGATAAAAAAAAATTACTTTTAAGTCGATAGTGCATATAAAAAATAGCAAACACCCCCAAATACAAGCTTATCAACTTTAATAAGTTCAACTTTATATACAATCATGGTACGGAACCCT
The DNA here is from genome assembly GCA_037127375.1 of Dione juno. Lineage (NCBI taxonomy): Eukaryota > Metazoa > Arthropoda > Insecta > Lepidoptera > Nymphalidae > Dione > Dione juno. Next base: position 7,880,453 of record JAXRJS010000067.1, read on the forward strand.
CGTTACGCGAGTCCGACTCGCACTTTTATCAGTACTTCTTTTATTATGAAAAGCTACTAATTGACTTAAGAGTTATTTTATATAAGCGATAAGACAGTGAATTATGTAAAATATTACAAGTTAAAAATTATATCACATATAATTCATAATCTGCTTTTGTTTTTGTATTGTATTTTACAAGAAGTATCTTATATTGTAAAAAACTAAATTGTTTTATGGAAACATGTTATTTTTCAATTGATAAATAAATATTTAGGGCATACATGGGTGACAAAATCAAAATGATAGCTAGCAATTTTCATATATTATGTAAATAGCTGTTTATTTAAAAGTATTAGTGACTACTTAATATGATCATTGAGGGGCTATGGTTAATGGGGTGGTTATGGGTGCGATTCCCATGTTGGACATTAATGAAAATAACCCATACATAATCATAGCCCAGCGTTCAGTTCCGCCGCAAAATATGCAACGTTTCAAAAGCTGAATAGAGAGTGGGGAAGGTAGAGTCATGTCACTACGACCAACCTGCCTATCCTAGTTTACGGGATACAGCGGGAAGGTAAAAATATAGATTATTTTATAATATAAAAAATTACTTACAATTTGTACCCAGTATAGGAAAACTGACAGTCAGCTTGGCACCCCCATCGGTAGATGCGACTACAGCTATCCCATTAATGGTATCTAATCTTTGATCTATGACCTGAGTGTTGAAAACGTTGACGACTCCATCTCCAAGGGAGTACTGTGCGTTGTTGCAAGAACCTGGCGTGAAGAGCGAAGGATAGGACTCTATGCTGTGCCATAGTCCTAAGTACTGGTAAAAAAATATACATTAAAATATATGCAAAAATAATAGAACATAAGAATAAATTTAATTGTACAACTTACTGCAGTAACATTGAAATTTTGCACAACATTAATGCTCTCATCACATGGTCCTCTAAACGTAACAGGTTGGTTTGGGACCAGATTCGGATAGAAGAAGCAGCCTTCATCGGTTTGATTCGATGGAATCAAGAAACGGTTGTTCAAATCCACATAGGATCTAATTACTGCATCAACTGCATTTTGCGCTTCAGGAGTGAGTTGACGGGAGCGACTTGCGATCCATGTGTTTACTAAAATTTATAAATATATTTATATCCTCATATAGATATATGTATATATACATATATATTTTCTTACATATAGAGACAATATTGTGAACAAATCTCTTGGTTTCGCTTTTTAGCCAACTTAAGATCAGATCATTAAACTTAAACAGAGCGGAAGAAAAATTATATTGAAAAATTGAAGTATCGATGGTGAGGAGCTCACCAAATTCCAATAGTGCTGTTTCTGGGGATGACTTATAGGTAAATGGTATACACGCTAATTTTGAAACTTTCAAAGGTATTATCATTATATTTACCACTTCTCTGATTGTTTGGTAAGTTTGAACAGGTATAAGCGACTGCGTAGCTCGCGTAGTCTGTAGCCAAGATCGACAGAGGACTTTCCACTAGAACTGCAAGAGAAATGGACTTGTATAACATAAGGATGGAGAGATGATGTTGGAAATATAAATAAGTGTGTATCGTTTTTATTATTTTATGAGTAAATAATTATAAGGATAACAATTACGATGAAATGTGAATTTTATTTTGTTTTATTATTTTGTGTACATGGATGGTGTTTTAAACGGATATTAAAGTAATATTCGCTGTGTAACGTACATTTATATTTCACACATGAGCCATCATGGCGCAGTGCGACAGAATCTGACTGAAAACGAGCTGACTGTGAGTTCCATCCACATTTGGAAATAAATTATTTTAATTATTCGGGCGGAAAGCGGAGAACGGAATCGGAACGGAACAGAATCTCTCCGTCTATACACAAAATACAGCGTGAAGGTGAGTAATGTTTAGGATACATTACATTCATGATTAGCAAGTTTGTAATTTGATTGACTTTATTCAATTAATTACATTATTTAATATGATTATTGATTATTTATCTATATTAATGATTGTGATCGAATATTATCATATCTTTATTGTTGCTATAAATACTTGTTACGTGACTGTAATGAACGTTTAAAGGTTTAAATATTTTGTAATTTTTTTTTTCAAATTATTTTTATTTATTTGTTTTTTCAGCATTATGTTTTATCCTGTATATTAAAACGGCAGTGCCATTATGAATAGAAATAAAAAAACAAAAAAAAACGTCGTATAATATTTATTTAGTTCTAAAATATAAAAAAATAAAATTGAATTTTATGATATTGTTGTCAAGGGCGATAAACTATCGTAACAGGTTGTCACAAGATAAGCGAGACCAAACGTTATTCGTTCAGTTATTATTATGTAATTCCAAATGCTTAAGCAAAACATTTTTGTATATTCTCTCTTCTTCTAGGGTTAGAGGAGAGAGAACGTAGAATTAAAACACTTTATTTTCATCGATACGGTAAAAGTTTAACAGTCTTGGAATGAATCTGTCATCTGTCCGTCACACACGAATGAATACCCCACGTAAATCACGCGTACAATCGGTGCCATAGAGTTTAACTCTATGTAATATATACTTTTCCTAATAAATTATATAAATATTGAAATTTTGCATCAATTTATAATGTTATTTGTGAATTCACATAAGCTTTAGAAGGTTAAGGATTTCCTTTATCAATGTTTGAGTAGTTTAAGATTATCAGTTGACAGAGCATTCAATATTATGCAATATCTGTTGTTTTAAAAATAACAAGACACTGTTTTTTTATCTTCACACGTGTCCCTCGTATAGTAGAGTGTGACTTGGTGACTTTCTTTTTAGAGCGGTGACATATAAAAAATATAAAAAAAACAAATCCTCATTGGAATTATTTCATTTTAGATTATATAAACATCATTTATAGACAGTGTCTTTCTGCACCTTGATAGCGTCAATAATAAATAAGTATTGTTTTATTATATTATATTATTCGGATCGCATTCGAGGTGTAGTGGGCAATATATATATATATATATATATATATATATATATATATATATATATATATATATATATATATATATATATATATATATATATACATATATAATTCTCAGAGGGTGTCTAGCCAATTATCTGTCCGATATTTGGTTTCCGGCATACGGGTACGCGACCCCGGGACCTCGAGCCACCACTTTCATAACCCGATCCAATCCATGTAAGTGGTGTCCCTCCCCTATATTCCAAGTCTTTCTGCCTCTTATTCCCTTTCCTTTCTTGGTTTCTCCCAGTAATGGGTTTGGAGGTCAGATGGCAATCGCTCCACAAAAAACCACTTCGCCACTCATATGGACCGATTGGTCTTAGTCGGAAGGCAGACCCTGGCAAAAAGCCGGGACTAATGCCAGGAAGAAGAAGAAGAAGATATATATATATATATATATATATATATATATATATATATATATATATATATATATATATATATATATATATATATATATATATATATATACATATTCGAGTCCGACTCGGGGAGAATAAATTTATTTATTTTTTTCGCTCTAGTAACAAGATAAAGAGTGGCGTTGAGCTCCGCCGCTCAACACGCAATATTTCAAAATTAGGCGGAAAGTAGGGAAACGGGGTAATATATCATTTAAATGTTTCCTCCGCTTTAATACAGTTAATGACAATGTCAAGTTCCACAGCACGTAACGTTCTCTGCCGCAAAGATAATACACATTTTTTTATATATCGAACAGACCAAGCACTTACCTCCAGGAGTTACTTCTAAAACAACTGACAATCTAGCAGATCCATCGTTGCTAACGACCGTTGCGTTACCAGCCACTGTGTCCAAGGCGAGGTTCATCACTTGGCTGTTGAGGACTTGGACGACGTTACCCGACAGTGTGTACTCTGCACGATTACAAGTGCCTTGGCCGTTCGTGGAAAAATAAGTTGCTATTTGATGCCATGTGCCCATAAACTAAAAGATAAATTACGCTTATTATTCTGTCGTCAAATTACTGTGAAAAAATCGGCAATTTGGTTGCCGAATTTCTTTCTGAATATTAAGTAATATAAAGTTAAAGAGGTCTTTTAAGTAACTTTTTGTAAACTCCACATAGGTCAAGCACCTTGGAGTCTGAGTAATCAGACTTAAGCGTCTTTACTCGGGATACGAATCGTATCCCAATAGTAAAGCAGTACAAGAGAGTAATAAAGACCAGAAGAATATTTTTAAACGTTTACGTTTAGTCATTTTAAACGTTTTAGCTAAAGGAACAAAATCTAACTAGTCATTCTACCAATATCATGTTGAATGGATTGCAGGATCAATGGTTAAATAGGCAAAAAATAAATAAAATAAATAAAATATCTTTATCGAAACACATTTTCGTTTTTCCATTCATCGTTGTTAGGGGAGAAGCAGTTAAATATTTAATTTATAAATAATAATGACTACCCTACTTAGATTTTAAGCTCATTGATTACTCAGACTTAGGCATTACCCATTAATTATGAACTTACCGCAGATACGTTGAAATTTTCTACGACACTTATATTAACATTGCATTGGCCGGGCAGTATAACTGGTTGTCCTGCGGGTATTTCTGGTAGTACTTCACAAGCAAGTGCTGTATGATCGACTGATACCAGATCTTCTGACGTGAGATTAAACAATGTAACTAGAGTATTGTTTAAAAGAGCTTCCATCATGTCTGTAGGATATAATGCGGTCCTTCCCAGCTGCCACAAAAGAACTGTACAGAACCGAACAGGAAATAGTATTTTAATATTTTTTTATTAATATGTACATTTCTTAAATATTCCAATTGTTCTTTTGATTTTTTTTCTAAGAATGTTGCCTTACTACCGATGAATCTAGACGCCTTATTAGGCGTGATAGAAAGTAACGTATCTTAAAACTTAACTTTATTTTGGACAAAATTATGCTTTCTCAAAAAAACTAAACAAATATTCATAAATTACTAATCTTTTAAACAGTTATAAAATAAATATTAATCACCAAAACATGTATATAAATTTATGATACTATCAATATTAATACGTTAAAGTAACTTACGGTTTCTATGCGTAGCATTGAAATTTTCACAGGAATATGCAAGTGCTAGGTTTTCGTAGTCTGTTGTGATTATCCAAAAATTCAGACCTAAGGAAAAGAATGGGTTTTAAATAAAAATAAAATAATTTTCAAAATTAAGTACATTATCATAGTGATTGGAGCCTCCTGTTAAGCAAAAAAAAGCCTGTTTTAGGAGACCCCGTAAAGCATTAGGCTTTAAGCATTGACAGAATTAAATTGGCTAAGCTTAGTTTGTGGATGAGATGAAAAAATATGATGTATTAACAACAAACGATTGAAAGAAAAAAAAATGTAACAAGCGTATACAAATTTCTGTGTTGTTCAATTTGAACCTAGGGTATAATAGGTTAGAGCTACCCATACCCAAGGTATTCAAGGTTCGAGTACCACTATGTTTAAATGTTTATATGTTTAATATATATTATTGGAACTACTTTCAGGCTATTGATTAAAAGCGACTTGCATCAGATCGCTCTTTGATTTAATGATATGGAATAATATTTTTTATCTTTTATATTTTGTTATTCTATGGTACTTACTTTCATTAGACCCTGTCGTATTAAAATTAAATCTAGCCGTTCCATTTTCTAAATTTGCAGTAGCTGTAGTTTCTTCCAGAAAGTTTTCCTTGACACCACGATTATAAACTGTTATAGTGTCGTTAGATTGTACCAGGTCTATATAGGAACAATCTGTAGTAGAGATGCTCGACGCACTTCTTCTTACGACGAACCATCTTCCCAAGAACTGGAAAAGAAATAACAAATTTTATAAAAATTTTATAATATATATATATATATATATATATATATATATATATATATATATATATATATATATATATATATATATATATATATATATATATATATATATATATATATATATATATATATATATATATATATATATATATATATATATATATATATATATATATATATATCTGTAAGCATATATTATGCGGCATTATAAAAGCGACATATAGTTCTAACAGGAATGATTATACATCAAAACGTTGATTACAAATCGCTATCAATTTTGATATTAAAAATTAATGATGTTATCTTGTTAATGACCAAATGTTTTGTATATGAAAAAACAATATGTGTGTCATACTATTATTAATTTGAATGAGCTCATAACACACTTCGAAAATAAAAAAGGTCCAAAACACAAATTCTTCATCAAATATACTAAAAATGGTGTATAGTCATTTGTCGTTTAATTTTTGGTTTTCCCTCTCTGAGGTACCTTGTAAAGGTAGATAGGCTGGGTTCGTATGTTTCATAATAAGATAAATATTATGTACTTCTTGTTGTAGTAAAAACAGTCACAGACACACGAAACATAAAGATAACGTTAAGTTATCGGTCTCCAAAAAGTAAATAAATCATTTATGGGTTTGAGCGTATCTATGCCCATCTGTAATACAATTACAGAAACTATTATGAATAAACCACTGGTGAAATTTAACGTACAGTAATTTTAATGACTGAAAAAAACCTACACTATTTTTATAATTTTTAAAGTGTTAATCCACACTAAGGACAGAAAAAATACTTAAAGGAAACATATAAGTATTTCGACGCAGCGAAGCATGGATTATTGGTCCGAGCGCTTGGACGGTTTCAAATCCCCCTGCGTTCAAATTTTATATATGTTTTTTCTAAGTATTAAAACTTACACTGTTCAACGATATTTAAATAATAAAAATGTGTGTTCTTAGCACAACTGCCTTCTGTATCGGCAGCTATATTATATGTATATTAACAGATTTATCACCGTAATAAAATCAGCAATTTAACCTAGAACCTAGTGTTAGGACATTTCCCACTTTCCACCTTTCGCAATGTCTATGGCGTGTTCACTGGCGGACCTCAACACCGTGCTTTGTCTTGTTACCAGAGCGAAGAAAATCATTTTCTCCAAGTGGGAATTTAACTCACAACGTCGCGTCTACAGTTAGTCACTGTCTTCATCTCGGCCCTATTCAAAATTGTAACATATAAATTTAATATATTATATAACAACATAATATATTACATTATAATATTATTAACAATTTTCAAATAGATAAATTAAATAGATTATTTGTAATTAGGAAATTAGTAGGAATTAATAAGTAATTATTTAATTTACAGCAAAAACCGTTGTTCTACGGCCGCCATTATATGAAAAAAAAATGTTTAAATTATTTTGTTACTAAGATACTGACAGAGAGACAAAGTATGTAACGTAGGAACCTGTAATTTGACATGTAGGCATGTAGGGTCTTTGTGGAATCCCGATACTCCCAAACAATAAGAAAGAATTTCCCAAAATTCAAAATAAAATAGTCCACACAAATGAAATTGCGAAAGCCTTTCTTTATTTAAAAAAAATGGTGACAGACGAAACTAGTGGATAGGGCACTAAACAAAACACAAATTATCTCAAGTGTTATTGCAATGGGAGCTATTAAAATGGCAGTGTAAAGAAGAAACTGTCAATATTTCGCCCATAAATATAATGACTATATGCATACATTACTCATGTAGTTAGAGAGTTGCGGGAAATCCCCAAAATTTAAAAAGTTTTTTTTAAATTTTTATACATTATTTCCAGTTACTACGACAATTCCCTCGGATTTGGAACGATAATAAGTAATTTATCAGTTATTATCAATTTTGTTAGTCATTATGCTTATATAAAACAAATACACGTCGAATGGAATGTTCGACGCTAGTATTTTGGCAGATAAAAAATTAAATGGAATTATATTAGTTGTATTTTGATGGGGATTGTAGAATTCCATGTAAATTTTCCGGATTTTTTATATTCCTGTTGGAATTTTGAACGTATATATTTTATATATTGCAGCTGTAGATTTATAACGAATTCCTAGATCGTGTATTACGATGTATGCCTGGCAGTTCTAGGATAGACAAATTACGGTGAATTATAGCGACAATGTCAAACCAATTTTGCCGAGCTTTTTCGAGGTAATTTTTTTTTCTTTATATCATATTAATACAATAAAATGCTCGAGCATTTTGATTTAAATGGATTTAGGATTTGGGAGCAGTAACAACATAAATAGGCTCACATATTGGTCAGAGCGCTTGGGCGGTTTCCAAGAGACGCGGGTTCCAATCCACTAATATAAATTTTTTTAAACGCTTTCTACAAATTTATATTATGAATATTTTTTAGCAAGTATTTTCTCAAAAGTTAAATAAAAAATATTGATTCAACTATTTTAAACGCACCCACATTTTGACTTCTTTCAATTGATACCAAAATCATATGGTGATATCAAAGAAGTCGTACCAAAACCACCAATAGATTTTAAATCTTTGCACAAATTTTATTGCACTTCATATTTAAATGACCAATTTTTGTAAATGACCTCCTTTCTCAAATTTCCTGAAAAGCCGGACAATAGACAAATTGTGTGTGTCTAATAACATAATAATAATATTTAATTGTATTTTAGTCAATTCAAGTTTATATTCAACACATCGTATATCCGATACTTTCATACACATTATACACAATCATACTAAAAATAAGCTAATAAGCTAAAAATAAAACCAAAATAATTATAATAATTTATACTAAAGACATTTTTTTCAATATTTAAATTCAATGTGTTTTTACTTTTTAAACGTTTTGTAGATATGAATCAACTTGTATGTAAGTAAATAACGTAGCATCGTGTTTTGTTTTGGAGGGTGTCAAAGTGGTAATTTAAATTATATTTTATATTTTATGTCTTGCTTCTTGTGGGAGGGATCAGCCTTTTTTTCCGCTACCAAATAAATAATTTCATACATAATTGCATAGTCAAGAATAGAATGGAACTATGATACAAAATTCGAGGGAATATCTGATACCATTTTTTTTAATACTATGATGACGATGATGGCCGTTTTGGCTCAGCGACACAGCGTTTGACATTAAACGCGACGGTTGTGGAGTGGATTCGGGAGGTATTTCATTCCATCGGTTGATAAAGTGAGGAACGGAGTGTCTTAAGCACTATGTTTCCTCTATTAGCGGGAAAAAGCGGAAAGCTATTTTTTTCATATGAATATGTTATTCAAAAATCTGTTACGTCAATAGTACATTATAAATAAAATTAAAATAACATGAACTTTGGCAGATGTGTTAGTATCTTGTAGGACAAAAGAGAAATGTTATTTATTTTTATTTAATTTCAAAAAATGGTATATGGCAGGGTAGAAGCAGAGGGAGCCGTAGGAACCTAATGTTAAGATACTCCGTTCCCAGTGCTTAATTTCAGAAAACACTAAATTCAGTATAATCCCAAATTTTAAGAAATGACTACAGAATCAATTAAAAAAATGTATACAATTAAATATTGTATTTAGAGAATTAATGTTAGAAAATGTTTAAAAAAATGTAGCAGAACCTACGTCTCTTGGATACCCATTTTTGATATCAATGTGGCTCCAAGATCATTATCCAGCAGTGGGTAAACAAGGTTGAGGAAGTAAAACCTTGGAAACGGTCTAACAAGCGTGGGTTCAAATCTCGATTTATTTCGATTAATTTTCTTATATTATTTCTAAAAAGAAGTAGTCTTTCCTTAGTGTTGAATAAACACTTTCAAATACTTAAAAAAATCACATTGTCCGATATCCACGAAAAATATCGGCTTCGGGTCCCACCATTTAGGATACAATATCTCTCAGTTTCAAGTTAGTGGAAAATGGAGAATGGCATCACTAGACGAGAATAGTGTCTCTAGATATATATACATATAATTATATAACGACACATAAAAACACGTAAAAAATCTTACATCTGTCACTCTGAAATCCGTTTGCAGCTCTATATTAGGATCGCACTGTCCATTCTGGAGCAACTGAGCACTACTTAAAGCTAGACTTAGACTTATGAATAGAATAATTTTTAACATCCTGAGATCATATTATTAAGCACTGCACTAGGTATCGTGGCGAAATGGTGATATGTCAGGTTATTTATCATTTTTATAAGAAAATCTTATCAAGGATCATGTCGGCCGAATTGTTCTGTAATCGTAACGGTAATGGAAAGATTATTCACGATTTAGAATTTTATTTGGTTCGTTTGTTTGTTCGTACCCAAAAATAGGTTTCTTTTTGATTTATGAAAAATTTATCATCCTGCATGAGTTTTTTTCAAGGTTCTTCTTCTTTATTTCTTCATAATGGCCGCCATAGTAGTTTTGACCTTACTTAATGTTTCACATGTTGAATAGTTACTAGGAAATATACTTATTGAGGTCGCTAATTTTTACAAACAGACATTTTCTGGGCAAGATTGTTCGAAGCTGAATGTTTAAAGCAAGAGAGATTTAGAAGTCCTGTAAACAGCTGGTCCCTTTTGAACCTCATACAATATTATAAACAAACTTTTGTTTTTAACCTTCGTTATTTTCAATTTAGCTATTTGAACCTTAATATTCATGGATTTTATAAATAAAAATATCGGTGAAGTGCAAGTAGTACTTTCGCACTGAGGGTTCCGTACCAAGTTCATGATTGTTTGTCAACGGGAAGTACAACTTACAAAAGCAGACAAAATTGTATGGACTCATTTTGTATAAAATGAACCACAGATGAAAGTTTGTAGTAATTTTTCCCTATGATACAAATTATCGATTTTCAGATTAATTTCTTTATTAGTTACCTTAAGTTTTAAGTTCTTGCTAAATTTCATAATTCTAAGTTAACGGGAAGTATGTATAGATTTTGATTGCGCGGAATCGAATTTTATAATAATAAATTAAACATACAGCCGTATGATTTCATTCCATTAGCTTTGACTTTTCTATGCTCCAAGGGATCGTCGACCTGGATATTTGGTACATTGGTCTTCACATATGGATAGACAGACAGACAAACAGACGGACAGAAACTCTTCCTATAAGGTATTCTTCTTTATCCTTTTGAAGTACGGAACCCTAAAAGTCTGGTTTATTTGGGAGTTATATTTTTGTTCATTGTTACCGTGATAGCTGGGTGTCGTAATTTCTCTTAACGGTAATTGTTTTGTTAAAATTGTATTCAGCAAGTTGCTGCGCTTTGTCACGGAGCTTCCTAAAGCTAGTATATACCAGTGTGTCTTACAGACAGAGGACCGACAAAGACTGGCGACATATGCGTGGACTTATGAAAATGTAATCTTTAATAAATATTACAGATAATCTTCATTTAAAAGTTTCGTATCTGAAAAGGTAAAAACAGAACCTTTATAGGACCACTTCGTTTTCCGTTTGTTTGTCGAGACCATTTTCCTCTAGATCGTGATATATCTGAAGTGAAGAATCAAGATGAAATTAGTATTAAAAATCTGTATATTTATTCTGTGTTCCAAGGAACTATAGACACTCTACTGTCCTGCGGTTGAAATAGGAGCGAGAGATAGCAAAATCTCTCTATAGTTTGCTAAAAGATCTCGTCCTGTCTAAATCTATTACTAATTCATTTCTAGAACGTATTTCTAAGGTGGCACTATTAGATTCATTTCGAATTTGGTCAGATAGTGGGAGGTAATCCTCCCAATGCATTGTGAGTGTTAATGAATTTTAATGGGAAGGACCCTTGAACCTACATTTAAGTCCCAGACGGAACCTAGAACGCCATGGGCATGGCACCAGCACGGTGAATCCATGGGATGCTAAGTAGATTCTTCGCATACCTGTATATAGTTAAGTATTTAATAATTATATGGAAAGCAGATACATTTAATATATATTGAAAACATATATAAAGCCACCAATTATTTTATGACAAACATAAAATAATTAATCCTATTTGATTTGGTTGTATCAGAAATAAAAGTGGTACTGGTATAGAATGTATTGTGTTACATTCACATGACTGTAGTAATGATGTCATTAATTGATATCTACGTATTAATCTTTTTCGGAATGTAATGAGTGTTTGTGATGTTGATGAATATTTTTAAGGAAATATTTTTTTTATTACAAATATTCGTCATCATGAAGAGGATCATGTGCATGTCGTACTTGCACACCGAGGGCTCCGTACCAATGTCATTTCAACAAACTTAAATTTGCCAGCGTATGCACTTATTTTGTATGAAATGAACTACAAATATATAAGTTTGTAATGGTTTTTTTTCTGTGATAAACTTATAGATTACGAAGTTTTTGACTTTTTCGTTTATTTATACTGTAAGTTCTTGCTTGATCTCAATAACATCGACTGGAATGTCATTTTTAACGCTCCGACTATTGATGCTAAATTAGAAATATTTAACTCTATTTTAACTCAGCTCTATGACAAGCATGCTATCAATTCAGTTTCTCAAATTGTTTCTTCTTCCTTCCATATTTATGCTGTTGACCTTCAAATTTACTGAGCCACCCCGCCAAACAATATAAGTGAGGCTATTTGTAAATTTAACGAGGACTTGCAGAATGTTAGCAGTTGCAGCAAGTCTTTTGGCCTCATGGTTAACTCTGACAAGTCCCAAGTGTCTCTTATTGGTAGCACAATGCAACTGAAAAAAGTTAATATTAATAGTCTTCCAACAATCAATTTTAACGGTGGTAGTTAACGGTGGTATTAGTTTATGTATTGAGGATCTTGGTGTCATTCTTGACGATTCACTCTCTTGGTCAACACTGATAGCCGAGGTTAGCCGAAACATTTTTTGCTACAATCGGATCCTTAAAACGACTGAAATATTTCGAACCAATATAAACCAAAACTACTCTAACTCATTCACTGCTGTTACTGATTTTAGATTACGCTGACTCATGTTATCCCGACTTATCTGAAGTACTTATCCCGACTTATCTAAAGTAGAACGTTTATTTGTAAACGTTCTAGTTAATTTAATTTATATTATAGGTTTTGACCTATGTATTAGATTTATTTTTGGTTGACGTAAATATGATCACGTTTCCGATCACTGTCGTCAGCTTGGATGGCTTACTATCCGTCAGCGCCACAACATCCGCATGCTATATTCCATCCTCTATAACCCTCTTGTTCCCTCTTATCTGAAAAATAATTTTTGGCTAGTTGGTTGCGATTGCCTTCTACGCCTCGAGCTTAGGTGCCGTAGTGACAATCTCCTCAAACTACCTTCCTCTCATACGCATTTCTATTCCAACTCCTTTGCTGTGAAATCTGTGATCCTGTGGAATGAGCTTCCTCTTAAAGTCAGACATTCAAAAACGTTGTGTTCTTTTAAAAATCGTCTTAAAAGTACATATTTAACTTATAAATTATCCTATACTTATTATTTTTAATATCTTATAATATCAATATATTAAGTACATATATAATTGTATATGTTTGTTAAATATGTATATTTTGTATATAATTATATAATTTTATTATTGATATCATTTATTTTATATTGTAAAATATATTTGTTTTATTTTAGTATATATTTTGTTTTGTTATTTTTATATTATTATTATTTTTTTTTTTTTTTAATTTGCTTAATATTAATATAATTTGTTTTATTCTTACGTTTTTTAATTTTCTATGTGTGTGCAATAAAGTATAAATAAATAAAATAAAAATAAGTTCTCACTTCTTCGCAAATTTCATAATTCTAGCACCCTATAGAATTTGATCACTCAACCAATGTTTTACAATATGTCGTAAAACAAAGAAAGTAAGGCTGTAAGTTTTGATTACGTTAACTTAGAATTTTGATTTTCTATGCTCCGAGGGAGGTGTAAGAGGTGTGCAAGTCTGGACATTTGAAATAAATTTCCTTTTTTTTGTGTTACCTCTACGCGTTCTTATGAGAAGTGGCACAAATCTTGACAGACAGACAGACAGACAGACAGACGGGCAACAATATGGTTCTGTAAGGATTTCGTTTTACTCTCTTCAAGTAGACATTCCTAAATAGAAAAGTAAATAATAATATGTTGTAAATAATATGTTGTTAAGATGTACAAACAATAAAAGCTTATTCGCTTGTATTTGGTGCTGTTCTGTACTAGTATAATATAATAGGCACGATATCACAATCCGTTACATTAGAAATATTGAAATGAAGATCCTAGGACAAAAATAACAGATTAACATAAAGGAAACAAAAAATAACTTTAAAACAATGTATCGGTATATGGCCATCGTCAATCTGAAAAGCCGTAGCCGTAAAAGTAATAGTAAAGCTATTTAACTACATTTCTTTAAATCATGCCAAAATTACTGACATAAAAGAAAAGTCCCGTTCCCCATAAAAAATGACATCAGTCATTAACACCATATACATACTCGTACTATGTACTTCCGAACTGACTAATTCCTTAATTATGTCAAGTCGTTGATAACAGGTGCTGTTATCATGCAATACCTAAACCTTGTGATAACAATAGGAAGTACAAAACAAAATATATAAGTGATTATTTATTATTGTTAAACTAATATATTTTTTAAAGAATTCTTTGAATTTTTAGCGTAGATAGCGTTATCTATTTATTTATTATCTTAGCTCATCTATATCTACTGGTTAATAAATTTTTATATTATTCTCTATTTCACAGTCTTCAGTTACAGGAATTGTTTGTAAGGTAGTCGAAGTTTGTAAATATATCTCTACAAAGATACTAATAATAAAAATGAGTCGTAATTCGACGTCATTAATTATCTTCGGTGGTAAAGTTAATGTAAAATTTTAGTGAGAAGAATGCAAAAGAGATCCGCTAGCCTATTGTGGGAGGCCCAAGGAGGACGTAGAGATGATAGAGGGTGCATTATAGCCCACGCAAATAAAGTCGCGAGCGATAATTTTTAAATGACATTCTCTTACTTTACAAAGACCATCAGCACAGTCTATATGCTAGCCTGCACCCAAGACCGACAAATACATCACCAAACACCATTTCAATGCAGAAATTTTATAAATGAAAGGAAAAAAAATTTTGAAAAGGAAATTTTATAAATATTAATTAATACATAATTAATATTAATATTTACTAAAAACAAACAAGTTTTAAGAACTGGAAAGTATAATAAGTACGCCAACAAAAATGGAAAGTTTTAAATTAAAAAAAAAAAGAAATTAACATTAAGTTATAAAAGTTAAAAAAAAAATAAGGAAAAATAAGTTATCAGTTTTTATAAATAGTTGATATCAAATCATTGCTGTGCTGTTAATTTTAAACGTGTTGTACTTTATAGTAATCATTGTTAAATGAGACAATTTAAAGACTATTAATATGCAGGAAATGCTTACATACAATGCGGTAGTACTATAAGGTTGGTGGACTTTATGCCCTTGCATAGCAAGGCTTCTCCCATTTTGTACCCTTTGGAACTAGTAGCTAGTTGGTTAATTCCAATTAGAGAGAGTTTACACATTTTAGAGTTTACAGATTTTCTGCTTTCCATCTGATTTTGGTATTGCATATCTGTCTCACAATCATCACAATTACAGTTAATCGCTGCCCCAAGTTTTGGAACAGTGGCGTGGTGCTGATAGCCTTAACTTTCAATGATTTCTTGGATTTTCATATATCAACGAAAAAAGCTTCAATTTTTATTAAAGATACATTTTAGATCGTACTCAGATATGCAACATCAAATGTTTCATCCAAATTCATTCTGTAAATCCAAAGACAAATATGTTTTTAAAAAATTTTGTCTATCTGTTTGCCTAACAGATAAACAATTTTTTTTACAAACATATTTTGGTATTCTATAAGTGTTTTTACATTACCCTAAATTATTTTTCCTTAAAAATATTTAAAGTACAGACACAATTTTTATCATAATATGAAAACTTCTGTAAAAGTTTCAAGGACTGGAATTTGAAATATCGCCCCTTTTCAAAATTATGACTCATAATGATTTTCTTTTTTTTATTGTATCCCTTATTTGTTCACTACAGACTTTTGGCGTCCGTGACATTGTTCTTTTGGTTTTCTTGTTTGTATTATTATAGTTGGAGTTCATCGATTGATTCTCATCTATGTTCCGATTAGCCGAC
Source organism: Dione juno (assembly GCA_037127375.1). Lineage (NCBI taxonomy): Eukaryota > Metazoa > Arthropoda > Insecta > Lepidoptera > Nymphalidae > Dione > Dione juno. The sequence continues at coordinate 7,896,528 of JAXRJS010000067.1, forward strand.
AATTGTCGTCGAGAATATCTTCCGTTGTTGTTGTTTTCGCTCACATAATTATGTTATGTCATATCATGGATTTACTTACTTGCTCTCACTGGCTAACGCAATAAGCGTAGGCTAGAGGCAGCCCAAGAGGCATATATTAAAAAGGGTGCAGACATAACTTCTTCGAGATATTGAAATTGGCGAATGACTCTCAATATCCTTAGCCTATGAAGCTATTGTCAGGCGTGTTACAAATCTATGCTGTTTTTCAAATGGGAGGAGATCATTGCCCATGGACTATTCAGTCCTACAGTTCAATATTCGAACCATTTAAACTCGTGTGGAGTTTGGATGAATTTAGTAAGCCAAATGAGTTTACAATGTAACCAGTACTCATTGCAGAGTAAATTGATACAACCTAACGAGTGCCAAGTGCTAAGACACTTCCTTATCAACTTACAGCCGCTTTTCAATTTTAATATTTTGACTTGAAGAGAACTTACAAAATAAGAATAATATGACCGAAAGATAGTGAAAGCAAATAAAAACTAAGCTAGGCGAAGTCAAATAAGAAATTACTTAAGAAAGAGACGAGAAAGAGAAACACAGGAACCATTTACATTTTATAACACAAGAAAACAAAACAAATAAAATAATATTATTTCAATAAAAAGGATGACAACAATTTATCCGAATACATTGATTAAAAAATTGCAATTACTTATAAGCAAACCAGTTTTTTTAATTATCTTCTAATGATAGCGAAAAAGATTAAAAAATACAATATTATATCATAATTTGATCCATGTTTCGTAGAGGCATTTGCTGTTAAAGGATTAGAACGACCTCTTAAATAAGGTAGTAAGCATCTATCCTGCTAAGTGTGCTTATGGTGGGATCTATTCTCCAAAAAAGTCTTCCATAAAAAGCTACTGCATTAGGCACAAAACAAAACACATCATAATTTAACATCAAGATGAAGCGTCTAGTTTAGTAATAATAGAAATTATTCATATATACTACATTTTAAAAATTTTGATGCCTTTTTTTCATGTGTTTCCAGTTAGCTGTCCATCATTTTCTTTTTTTTTAGCTTCACGCCTTGCTGCCTTCCCTGCTATCCCGCACATAGCAGGGTAAGCAGAGGGAACCTATTGCAAAGACACTTAGTTCGTCGCTTTCGGCGGAAATCAACGCCGCGCTTTGTCTTGTTACATATATAACACCTTTATATTATGTTGAAACGAACTTTTTCTTAAGACAAAATTATTATGTTTTAAATTTTACTCTATAAAGTGCGATGATGATAAAGCTGTCCTTACATTATCTATTTAATAAATAACAATCTTCATTCTTGGAGTCAATGCTATTTGTGTATTTTTTAATTAATGTTATTATCTTTTGTTTGATGTACTTAATACTTATCTGTTGATATTATTTTTGCTTTGGCTGGCACCGACCGATTAATTTAAATTCAGTTTTGACTATTGTATTATAGTAAGACTTCCTTAACATTTAATGTTTACTTTATATTAATCGATTCATAAATATAAAAAAGTGATATCGATTTAAAGCGTTTTATTCGATAAAAATAGCGTGGGCTATGTCTCGGTGAACCTTGAAAAGGCGGGACAAATCATAATTGCACTGAATTCTTCAAATTAATTAAATTAGACAACGTCACAGGCACTAGGCTAGTTGACAATATAAACCTTAAAGTTTATGTTGTGTTGGAATATTAAATACGTAGTGTCTCGAATTTTTGCTAAAAGCGGAGAACGGAATGTCTTAATACTAGGTTCCTTTTACCTAGATACAGTGTGAAGCTTAAAAAAAATAAAAAGATTTTTTATAAATTTTACGGAAAAATTCAATGTGATTATTGCCTCACAACGGCGTCAAATCACAACAAAAGGTATCACATTTTTTGTTAAGCTATATCTGTTTCTTATAAAACATTACATCAATTCGTGTCATCATGCTCTTATAAATCCGATAAGAACTATCTATCTCCTTCCAATTCTATATAAAATTTAACCAAATCGCATCTACTAATAAGAAAACCTTGACAATTAATATAACTGCTATTTTTGTACAATTTTTTTTTAATGTCAAAAATACAAAGACCTCGTGACATGACAGAAAAGCTTACTTGCCAATTCTTGTTATTGGCCTATCATTGATAGTATACATGTAGTATTCAATGAAAATATTTTATTTTTACTCAGTGCCAAACGCTGTGCCTCTTTCATTTCTTAATGATTCGCTCAATGTTATTAATAAATTCAAATCCATATTGACTTTACAGTCCATTTTAGAGTAATGCTTGCCAATAATCAATCGAAGGATTCCATTTTTAATCTTTAAAATCAATCTATGTCTGGAAGGACAGATAGGAGGCTAAGATTGAATTTCGTATGAAAATGTGAGCTAATGCGTGCCAATAAGTGATCTGTCGATTTTGACATTTGGTTCGATAGCACACACGATCTCAGAATGCAATTCATGACGTTCCGGAGTTTACTTTATCATTTCTGCGGACTACAATGATATTTGACATTTTAAAGATGCGAAATAAAGTAAGTGTTAGTGATGGGTGTTAGTTGATTATAGCGCTTTACGCATACAATTCATATATATTTATATCTATTATATTTCACATAGCGCTAATCTCAAGAACGTCTACTTTGATTTGATTTTTTGTCTATAGGATATAATGTTACAGCACATTAATCGTTTCGATATAAAAGTATTTTAATAATTAAATTACTCCAAAGATGCATTTACGATGCATTTGATAACATTAAAAAGAGCAACTGAGAGCCCTCCGAGCTGGTGGTAGCTTCTAGTAGAACTGACAATACTGGCACTTATGTTAATTGACAATTCGAAAGTGCCTATTTGAATAAAGAATATATATATATATAAAAACAAAAGTTATTTTTTTGCGATTCATTATAATATTAATATCTGTTCGGTTCAGATAAAGATAAGCCACTAACAAGTAAAGAAACCAGGATGCTGCTGAGTCTAAGTCTAAGTCTTTTAAGAAAAAAAAAGAATATTATTACAAATAGTGTAGATAAATAAAAATGTGTAGTTTAGTTCTCTTGTAATAACTAACATTTAACTACAAATATTGTTTATCTTGTAACACTTAAGATAATAACACATGTAAGCAAATTAAAAGTGTTTATTAATAATATAAAACAAATGAAGACTCCATGGGAAAAACAATGAATGTCACCTGTTTTGTGAAACTTACTTAGTATTGCCATTTATCGGCTTATTGATGTTCTGTTTGTATAAAACGGAATTGGGTAAAATCATCGTAATCTGCGTTAATAGTTAATTTACTATGTGTTAATCCATCGCAAGAAGCAGGAATGTCCACGCGTCAAAAGTCAAAAACTGTCGCTGTCAATTTAAAATTTGTGCGAATTGCGGGTTTTTGTTACTGGGATTATGTTTGACGTCTGTCTGTATGTGCCTGTCGCATCGCAGCTCTAGAAGGAATGGATCTATATCGTGCGGTTTGCTTCATTCAAATGTCAAGTTTAAAGAATATTAGCTCTTTTCCAAAATGTTATAAGGCCTTTTTGCCATGAAATTGAATTATTTTTGTAGGGTTTTTTTTTTATTTTCAACTTAGTCTTAGTCCTAGCCTACTAGTAAGATTAAAAAAATTAAGTCAATAGTGCATTGTTGTTAGTGATGTAATGTCTAGTAGTGTTGAACACAGATCAAATCACTTAACCGGACAAAATATATAGAGGGTGAATAAATGATGTGATGAGACTAAGCCCTGAACTCGGCGAAGATTATTCCTACAAGCGATACGGGTACTTTTAGTCGAAACCAGGAATGTCAATGACATAGATTGTATATGCTATGGAGTACAGCCACAAGTTTTAGACTTTTTGCAAAAATTATTCTACCTACATATAAAAATAAAGTATATTTTTTTAAGTTCCTATCTAGAATATGTTGTTATAGCAATGACTTGTTTCATATTTGCACAAAGGAACATGAAATTAAAGAAATAAAGACTTGTTGTTTTCTCCGTGGAGTCTTTAAATAATAATAATCTTAAAATTAATATTATTTATGAGAGATATCCGTTTTCTATAATATCTTGTATTGCATTATCATCACTAACACTAAAAATATTGCTCATCTTTAAAAATGTCAAATGTAATCTGCAATAATAACAAAGTAAGCCCCGAAATGTCATCGATTGAACTGAATTCTGAGATCGTGTGTGCTATCGAACCAAATGATAAAATCGACAGATCACTTATTGGCACGCATTAGCTCACATTTTCATACGAAATTCCATTTTAGCCTCCTATCTGTCCTTCTAGAGATAGATTGATTTTTAAGATTAAAAATAATATCCTTCGATTGATTATTGGCAAGCATTACTCCAAAATGGAGACACAATGGTTGCAACCATAGATTGATTTTTCAATCTATTTTTGATCTGTGGATTAGAATTGATGCCAACATGTTCGCGTTCCGTTTCACATACCTATGCATATTGATTTATAGTTCAATATTCATAAAATTGATTATCTGTTAATATTATAAAAGTTATTTCTTAAAAGATGATTTAAAAAAAAACTCACAGATTATGTTTTTGTTTAAATAAAAAAAAAACAATGTAAAACGTCAAACCAAAGTGGACATTGCTAGGTTTGCTTATTGGCATGCAGATTAGAGATCTAAAGATATACAACAATCTAAGATGGGAGATTCAATATTAGCTCGTCGTCAAGTCACTGTTTTTAAAGTATTTGAGGCCATCGTAGCGTAGCGGCACAAGATCTTTACACGCGATATGTGGGTTCGAATCCCACTCGGGGAGAATGAATTATTATCATTTTCTTCGCTCTGGGATGAAGACAAAACGCAGTGTTGAGTCAGCAAAGCAAGTTCTTCAAATGAAGGTCTTTGTTATGTGGACTTTAATCAGAGCTTCATCCTGTAAAAAGGTATATTAAAATAGCAGCAATAATAATTATCAAGGTTTTCTTGTTATTAGATGCGATATCGTAAAATTTTATATAGAACTGGAATCAGATAGATAATTTTTATCGGATTTATAAGAGCACGACATGAATTGATGTAAAAAAATGTGACACCATTTTATTGTGACGCAAATAATCGCACTCGCTGTAAACACGAATTCGCGAGTTCGAATCTCATTGATTTTTTTCGTAGAATTTATATAACATCTTTTTATTTTTTCAAAGATTCACGCTGTATCTCGGACATAGGACGGGGTAGGCAGAGGAAACCTAGTGTTAAGACACTCCGTTCTCCGCTTTAAGAAAAAATTCGAGACACTGCGTGTTGACTAGTGTAATGTTGCAACTTTTCACATTATCTTCTCCCTGCCTCTTAACAGGCAGAAAATAAAAAAAATAAACTTTAAGGTTTATATTGTCAACTAGCCGCCTAGTGCCTGTGACGTTGTTTAATTTAATTATTTTAAAGAATTCGGTAAAATTATGATTTCACGTTTCCCGAAACATAATCCGCGCTATTTTTTTCAAATAAAACACTTTAAATCGATATCACTTTTTTATATTTATGAATCGATTAATATAAAATAAACATTAAATGTTAAGGAAGGCTTACTATAATACAATAGTCAAAACTGCATTTAAATTAATCGGTCGGTGCCAGCCAAAACAAAAATAATGTCAATAGATAACTACTAAGTGCATCAAACAAGAGATAATGAAATTAATAAAAAAAAATACACCAACCATTGGTACCGACTCCAAGAATGACAAGTTTTACATCTTGGTACAATTTTGATGTCGGTATATACGTGGTTTAGGTAGGTATATTGATAATATACTTAAAGTTATCAACGATTTAAAAAGCAAGGATAGCGCCGACATCGTCGCACTTTCTAGAGTACCTAAAATACATTAAGCCTATTTTTATTTATTTATTATTCAGTTTCACGCTGTATCCCGCACATAGCAGGGTAGGCAGAGGGAACTGTTGGTAGAAGGAACCTAGGGTTAAGACTCCGTTCCCCACTTTCCGCCATTCGAGGCATTGCGTGTTGAGTGGCGGAACTCAACGCCACACTTTGCCTTAAAATAGATAATTTACTCTCCTCGAGTGGGAATCGAACCCACAAACCGTCGCCTTTTGTCGACTGTATTAAGGAAAAAAAAGATAGATAGTTAATTATGATTTTCTTTAATTATGTTCTAAGAACTATAGACCTATATTTGATATTACTTACGAACTACAATCTACCATATTGAGAAAATTAGTCTTAACAGATGAACAGGTAGGCGGATCTACAAACAGACAGACAGACAGAGAGACAGGTGGACAATAAAGTGATCCTATAAGGCGGCTATAAGGGTTCTATTTTTTTTAAGGCTTAGGTTAGGTTAGGTTTAGGGATCCGCCCCTAAGAACGATATAAGCTTATATTATTAAAGTCAAGTTTGTCAACTGGTACTTGTCTATTTACCTATAAATTATTATCATGAGATTGAATCAAGCCCCGTACCTCGACTAATATTTTTATTTAACCCATTGTAGAACACTACAGCAGTAGCCGTCTAGAAACATCGAAGTATATAATCGATTCGGTCGCCACGCGACTTGTATTACAAAATTGGCCCCCAGATTGGTGAATGACTGTCTTCCTTTAAACTTGCCATAATAAAAGTTGAGTGCCTCGTTCGCTCGAATTGCAAAATGTAGCATATTTATAAAGTGTTATATAAAGTTATATAAATTTGCGACGCACTAAGAATATGTTATTGGGTTTTGTAGACGTTTTAAAGTATATTCGATTAGTTCGATGTGCCCAAGGGAAAGATTGTGGTTAGATTTCAATTTAGTTTTTTTGCTCTCGAAAGATACAGTTTCGCTATAAATGTCGACACTTAAAATTCAAGAAAAATAGAGTGTTGAAACACCAGGTTCTCTCTGCCTACCGGTGGATAAATATTAAATTTTTTATAACTTATCTATGTATATATTATGTAGACTACTACATGAAATTGGACGGTTTAATATAGTCGCGAATACGAGTCCCAACACATAAAATTTGGGAAAAAAATATGATAACTCTTCAAATATTGAGTATACTATAGCAAAAACACAATTTATTATTAAACAAATTTATAATCACTAAATAATAATAGACGTTTCTAGGTGCTAGTTCTCGTAAATATTCGACTGTTTCTGCGCGTCAGACATTTTCTTAGATAGTGTTCAATATAGTATATATTCAAAATAAATTCGCAAATTAAACAAACAAAAACATTTGGAATAAATTATATTCATAAAAAAACAAAATTAAATCTGTTGGAAATTCCACGTCGCACCGTTTAAAATTTAAAAACATAAATCATTTATATGAATTGAGATAATTAATATAAAAAGCTTTCATATAAGTTGATCAGATCTCTCACAGAATCGCACATATAAGCAACAGAGTATTCTTTTTCTTAGAACTTCCCTACGTATCTATTAAGCTCCCGAAGGTGTAGGTGTGGCAGGAGCACAGATATTGAACTCCCTGTGAAATTAATAAGAAACTCAAGAAAATCCGTCCGGAGTTGCCATTAATCACTTAATTAAGCAATTAAAACGTATATAAAAAATATTATTTATCACTGAAATCCTAAATGTACTATTTGACTCTCTGACTATACATATATATATATATATATATATATATATATATATATATATATATATATATATATATATATATATATATATATATATATATATATATATATATATATATATATATATATATATAAAGTAGTAAGTATTAAAGTTCACGCTGTATCCTACACATAGGAGGGTGGGCATAGGAAACCGCCTTTTGCCTTGTTGCCAGAGCGGAGAAAATGAAAATAAATCATTCTCCCTGAGTGGGAATCGAACCCACAAGCCGCTCCTCTGCACCACGACGTTCCTCAACAACAACTATATACTTTATTATTTTTAAAATTTCGACAGTCATTAATTATTAAATAATTTTTTTTTTGTATAAATTTTCCATATATGTTTTTAGTATTGTAAATATAGATTTTATAAAATTTGTGTCTAATCAAAATCCTTAAAGAAAAGAATTTATAAACAATACTAATCCCAAACTACATACATGTTACAGCCCCTCATAAAAAAAAAGTGACGATAAACTTACGATAAAGCTAATTTAAATTAAGGATAATCGATTTAGATCAATTTAATTCTAAATGACACTAGAATTATAAAAAACATGTAAAATCGATTAAGGAATAGCACGCGCTAATCTTATCCTTGCTATGGTATTCCATGAAACAGATAAGCGCTATCAACATGGGAACAGCATTGATGTTTAAAATCACGTTTTAAACTTATGTTAAATGGTTTTGCTATCGGTATTGGCACACCCAGAAAGAGCATGTAGGTATTACTGTAATTTATTACGCCAAGAACGCGGTTATTGCCAATTCGACGTGAAGAACAACAACCACCGAGATATGCTTTTATTTTCATATTGTTTAATCCATTCTAAGTAAAAGGAAAATAAATATTAAACTGTATAGTGTAGTGGCTTTTCCATGTGGCTTTGCTTTCAAAGTCAATAAGTTCTGTTGTGTATGACCCATGCCATACCGAGGCCGAGGTGACGTCCGCTGAAGATGGGTCGAAATGATTAATGCGATTTATTATAGCCTGTTTAATAAATGGGCTATCCAGTACAAAACGAATTTGCCAATTACCATTAAAGCAGTAGTTACTGAGAATGGCGTGAGCGAAAAACAAACTAGTCAGGTTTATATATTATTATAAATAAAACTCATCAGTTATCGACTTATTTACAACGCACAGATGAAACTAAGATCGAGTTAAGAGTAACTTGAAAGCGCTTAAAAAGTCCTACCATCATTTCCTTAACACGTAATGCCTCGAATGGCAGAAAGTGTGGAACGGAGTGTCTTAACACTAGGTTCCTTCAACCTACGGTTCCCTCTGCCTACCCTGTTATATATATATATATATATATATATATATATATATATATATATATATATATATATATATATATATATATATATATATATATATATATATATATATATATATATATATATATATATATATATATATATATATATATATATATATATATATATATATATATATATATATATATATATATATATTAGTTTTTATTATTAATTGTAATATACTCTTACACGCTGCTTTTAACTCGTCCAGTACCATAGGTTGGCTGGAAGAGATCTCACGATAAGTCACCTTTGTGAAGTGTGTTTTTTTTTATTTTTTTACCTATGTACGATTTTAGTACAATAGATAATATTATATAAGTTCTAACTATCCAAATATAATAACTCTAAGTCAACGGGACATAGGTTTGTAGATTTTGATTACGCGGCGATTTTCATTCAAATGCATAAAAATTTTGTATACGTGCTTATTATACCTTTTTCTGTGCTCTAAGCTATCACCAATCGGGAAACTTGTTTATATTGATAGCATCACCCGAGTAACGCAAAATTACCCTTATGGGTTCCTGTTTTTTTAAAGTACAATACTCAAAGAATATTTCATATCTAACATAACCTAACGAGTTTGTCACATACAAGTTATACAACATTAATGAAAGAATCATTAAAATGGATTTTGATTTATATCTGACATTAATTAACTTGCGATAATACAATTTAATGTGTATTTAATCGTACTAGGCGCCATAGGATTATAGTGAGGACATTTCCGATCTTTTTTTTATCTTCACGCTGTATCCCGCATATACCAGGGTAGACAGAGGCCGTAGGCTTAGGAACTTAGTGCTAAGATACTCCGTACCCCCTTTTCGGCCCTTCAAGGTATTGTGAAAATAATTCATCCTCTCCATATGGGAATCAAACTCACAAACTGTCGCGTTTACATGCAGACGCTGTGCATCTGCGCCACGACGGTCCTTAATCTTTTTATTTTATTATATGTACTTTATAGTGGATATCGTGACATAGTGGCATAGCATGAGACTGTTAACGCGACGGTTATGGTGTCAAATGTTATTTGGAGGATGAAATAAAAATTATTTCCTCATAAATAAAGTTTTTGGAGATGACTTGATTGTCATTAGAATTTTACAATTATTCATGAAATAATTCTGGACTCGCTGCAATCTAGTTACAGGCGCTGTAAGTTTAGGCTTATTTCTATTATAAATGTTATGTGAATAACCGATTTTGGAATGTGAATTGGAGTCTGTAAGAGAGAGACTGTAAGCCGTATGGAGTCCATGGTGATACCGAGAGAAACCGTAGAATCAACTGCATCAACGGCTTCACCATTTAAGAGTACATTTTACAGGCTTTAAAAATTTTCGTTTTAAGCGTTCTAAAAATTACACTTTGGTTTTTTTACTATTAAATTGGAAGTTATTAGCACTAAGCCATTGTACTACTTTAGAGAGGGCGTTGTTTACATCGTCAAATACATTGTTGTTTCCATTTTTAAAAATTTCAATGAGGTAACATCAGCAAAAAAAATAGTATCTCAAAATTTTGCCATGTAACATACTTTTTTATATAATTTACAGCAGGTCCTAACATAATTATGAAATGATCATTGCGGTTATATGTTTTTTCACTATATAGTTCATATAAGCTTCACCTACTCTTACGTATTCCTACTGTAGCCCAGTCATTAAATACCAGAAACTCCAGGACTTAATAGTTTTAGAAGTAAATATAGCATTCAACTCATTTTTAATTAGACTGAAAAATATCCCATAACAGGTTGGGTTCACTATTTTTTTTTAAGTATTTAAACTGATGAAGCATGACAGCGGCTTCTACAAATAGTGGCTCGAATAATATATACGTCATCTCTATATGTGAAAATAAAATAATACGTCAATATATGTATCTGAAATTGGACTTCGAATTCTTTATGATAGTAGAAAAAAAATTGTCCTTATACCGTCTAGAAACATCAAATGCCATAATCGATTCAGTTGCTACGCGACTTACGTATTACAAAATTGGCCCCCCGATTGGTGAATGACTGTCTTCCTTTAAAGTTTCCATAATAAAACTTGAGTTCTTCGTCTATATGAATGTGATGTACAAATGATAGTAATTGGCTTATGTACACACTTTAAAGTATATGGGTTCGATGTTATCAAGGGAACGATTCAAGACACGGAAACGGAAGACGGAGTGTTGACACACCAGGTCGAGAGGACCTTACCGGTTTATATATATATATATATATATATATATATATATATATATATATATATATATATATATATATATATATATATATATATATATATATATATATATATATATATATATCCCTCCCTTTAACTAAACCATAATATCTTGACTACTACCTCCATGTTGATTTCAATTTTGAGTCAATACGTAAAATTTTTGTACATTGTCAAAAATATTTTTATTTCTTTCATATGGAACTTAAATATAATACTTGAACCCATTCCTCATGGAAAGCGCACTAAGCGCACTAACCACTAAGCCATACGTTCTTCATCAAGCTGCGTCGAAGTTTTTTACAACATATTACGTTACTCATTTTTATACTTTTTCTTTAGTATTTTTCTGTCCTTAGTGTGGAACAACACACTTTAAAAAAATAATATAAAAAGAGCCCGTTTAATTAATATTCGACTGACTTTTGACTTATTTTGTTGTTGTTGTCTTTATATATGGCGTTTCGAGCGTGCCAGTGGAGACTTTTGACTTAAACATTATTATAAAGTTCCAAATGCATATGTCTATTATATAACTATATTCTTTATAAAAATCAAAATGTTTGGAATAAATTTAAATCCTAACGTATATTAAAGTATCCTATTGACATTTAATGTTTTTTTTTATCTTATTTTAATATACAATTTGGGTATATAAGTGAAGGATTTTTGGTCATCATCATCAGTTGCATTCCTTGCATTGTAAGTAAAATATGGATAATATATTTTACTTCTGCCTCTTCGCTCTCGTAGCAGCGGCGTCTGCCAGCGTCTACTCTGATGGCAAATGTCCGGAAGTAAAACCTGTGGGAAACTTTAACCTCACTGCTGTAAGTATTGATTTTCTGCTCCATGTAAAAATAACCTAGATTGATTTTTTTATATTCATCCCTTTTAGAGACAAAAAATTCCTTAATATACCACCATTTATATCACCTAAGTAAATATTGAACCCACGCCGATCATTTCCAGTCTAATACTTCTACTGGGCCATGACGATATCAAATTTTGAATATTCAATATTCCATATGGCCGTCGTGGTTCAGTGACTGATGACAGAATGTGACAGCGTCTGACTGTAAACGGGACGGGTTTGAGTACCAACACTCCTTTATAAAAATTTGTAAACTGACGTTCGATTCTCACATTTTATTAAACATTTTTGATTGTTTTTTTTTCTAGTTTGGCCAAGGCATCTGGTACGAGGTCGCGAGGTATCCTAACTTAGCTGAATCCGGTGCAGAATGTGGTTATGCTGAGTACAAGCTGGACGGCGACTCGATCAAAGTTAGGAACGTCTACATTAAGAACAACAAGCGCGTCTGGATAGACGGTGTTACTGAACTCGACAAAGAAGCCAATGGTTTCGGAAACTTAGTCTACGTTTTGCCATATGGAGGTAATTTATTTATTTTTGTTTATACGATATATATATATATATATATATATATATATATATATATATATATATATATATATATATATATATACGATATATTTATATATATATATATATATATATATATATATATATATATATATATATATATATATATATACAAATATATATGACGAAGATCCATGTCCAGAGTTGTTTTTAAAAATAATGACGTCAGCATTGCTGACGTCATTAATGTCACAATTTTCCATGACAAGTAAAACTCGCAAATATTTCGTATAGACCTTTATTTATTGCAATAAAGACGTCTACTGTTTACGATTGCTTGAGTCCGAATGCCTCGTGTAACAATATTCACTCTTATTTATAATAGTACCCCCACTATGAGTTTCTACAAAATCTGGCTTTAATCAATTGCTTGTCTATAAATCTTTTAGCAAATATTAATCATAATAATAATTTTAATTATATAAACTTATTTAGTTATATTAATAATCATTTTAGCAAATAATTATAATTTAACATTCATTCAATAATAATTTATTTATTTATAAATTGTCGTTACGCCGTTACGGCCGTTCTGATCGGCGGTGCGCGCTCTGCACCTGCCGTCTTTATGCTCTCTGCCAGAAGAAGTTTGCGTTTTGTCTGTAATAAAATAATATTTCCTTTTTTCAAAATTGGTATCTGTATACCTTCATACAGTTAATAATTAAGTGATTGTTTAAATTACATTTTAAAATGTAATTAGTTATGTGTGAATTATGGCGTACACTGTGGTACCTTTGTACACTGTGGTACTTTTGTACACTGTGGTACTTTTGTACACTGTGGTACTTTTGTACACTGTGGTACTTTTGTACACTGTGGTACTTTTGTACACTGTGGTACTTTTGTACACTGTGGTACTTTTGTACACTGTGGTACTTTTGTACACTGTGGTACTTTTGTACACTGTGGTACTTTTGTACACTGTGGTACTTTAGTGTAGTTTGTGTGTTTGTTACGGCAATGAATAATACAAATTCATAACTCACCGCTTAGTTTAAACATTTTGATCTTGGGTTTGTTGCTCATTAACGTTGGTTCTCGAAGTCGACGGTTCAGGGTCGTCGGTTGATTGTTCTTCTTCCGCCGTTACGGTTATCTGGTCTCCTGGTTGAGGTGCCCGACGAAGTTGATCATGAGCGACTTTCCTTGGTCGCCCCGAGCCCACGACTTTTTTTACTAGGTATCGATCATAATCCAATATTCTTAATATTTCGTATGGGTCACTGAACTTAACATCCAGTGATGTTTGATTGCGAGGATTATTTTTAACTAAAACATAATCACCCCGCTGGAAGTGACGGATTTTCGCTTTTCTGGAGTTAAAACGTTGTCTGTCTTGTTCAGCATTTTGCGACATCTTTTGTCGAACGTAGTTACCGAGTGCTTCAATATTTACAGTCTGCTCGTCAATGTTTACAAGACTGAGGAGCTCTGGAGGTACGCAATGCTTGCGCTGAGTAAGCAAGGTTAGTGGAGCTACGCCAGTCACACGATGGGGAGTGCAGTTTATTGCTAACTGTATTTCTTCAAGAGTTGTTTGCCATTCCTCTGTTTCATAATTTTTAATCATGATCAGAGTGTTTTTGAGCGTAGCCACAACACGTTCTACCTGACCATTTGCTCGGCTAATTCCTGGTGATATAGCATGGATCTCAATCCCCATACGGTCGCAGTAGATTTGAATTCCCCTAGGAACTCTCGTCCACCGTCAACTATAATTTGTACTGGAGTACCGAATAGGTGAACAGTACGTTTCAAGGCGGCCAAAGTACTATGTGGATTCTTATTGGTCGCATAATAAAATAGCACGTACTTTGTAAAGGCGTCTATAGAGACAATTACATACTGATGATCACTAGATGTTCCCATTTTGCCCGTTATATCCATGTGTATAACTTGAAAGGCAGTATTCGGTTTCTGAATTGGGTGCATTTGAGCTTGAATGGCACCAGATGCTCCTTTGGATGTTTTACAAACTACACAGTTATCAACGAACTTTCGAACGATTGTACTCATCTTATCAAACCAGTAGTCGTCCTTAATTTTGTGTAACGTTTTCTCCCAACCAGGATGTTTCAGTGCAGTGTGAAACGAGTTAATTAAGCTCCACTGAAAAGATTTTGGCACAACTGTACAAAGCTTTTGACCAAAAGGCCAGGATCTTCTATGATGCGTTTTAGAACATTGTTTTCTAGTACATAACCATTCCTTTGATCATTACTATTCATACTATCCATTATAGCTCGTAATGTTTGGTCGCGTCTTTGTTCCACTTTTAGCCAATCGATATCTTTGGTCATCATATTTACTGTGAGATCTACAGGATTCCTGCTGAAGTAGTCAGCGTGTTGAAGTTGTTGACCTTTGCGGTATTCCACCTCAAAATTATAATTTTGTAAAAATGCCCACCAGCGATGGATTCTAGGCAGTAGATCCTTTTTGTGCTTGGACGCCTTCAACGCATTACAGTCTGTGATGACTGTAAATTTGCGTCCATAAAGATATTGCCTGAAGTGTTTTATAGCTCTAACTACGGCCAAGGTCTCTAATTCATAAGAGTGGTATCTACTTTCAGTTTCGGTAGTCCTCATGCTCATGAACGCAACGACATGTTGTCGTCCCGCGATGACTTGTACCAGTACTGCCCCGAATCCCAGACTACTTGCATCGGTATATAATTGAATCGGCGCTTCCTCTTGAAATAGCGTAAGCACTGGAGAAGATATTAAGCACTGAATAACCTTTTCTCTTGCTTCCTCATGACGTTCATTCCACTCCCATTTAGCTCCTGGTTTGGTTAATTCATAAAGTGGAACCATTATACGTGAGAAGTCCGGTATAAATTTTCTAAAGTAGCCAGCCAGACCACAAAATTGTCTCACTTGCCTGGGTGTTGTTGGTACAGGCGCTTTTACAAGAGCATCTATTTTTTTTTTTGGACTCGGACGGACTTGACCATTAGATACCGAGTTGCCTAGATATTCAATTGAGCGCTTGAAAAAGCTGCATTTGTCAGCATTAATAGAGAAACCCGCATCTTGTAATGCGATGAGAATCCGTTCAATGTTTGACAGCCCTTCTTCGATTTCTTCACATTTGCTTAACACATCGTCAACATAAACTTGAGCTCCATTGCCTAGTAATGGACTCAAGGCTCTGTTGATACATCTTTGATTAGACGGAACATGCGTTGCTTAATCCAAAAGGCATAGTCACGTATTCAAATAAACCGTCTGGTGTCACAAAAGCTGTTTTTTCAATTGACGACTCTGCAATTGGTATTTGATGAAAACCCGCAGCCATATCAAATGTTGTAAAGAACTGTCCTTTGGCCAATTGATCGATCTGATCCGATATCAATGGCAATGGATAGTGGTCCCGTACGGTATTAGAGTTGAGCTCTCTGAAATCCACACACATGCGATCATCCCCATTCTTCTTTTTTACTAGAATAATGGGACTAGAATAGGGAGATTTGCTTTCACGTACAATGCCATGTTCCATTAACTCTTGAATAATGGCTCGTACCTTTTCTCGTTCGATTGGACTGAGCCTATATGGTCTTCGTTCTACATACTTATTTGGATTTTTCAAACGTATTTCCAGGTATTTTGCAAAATGAACAGATTGTCTTGGTGTTTTGGTTGGAGCCTGCTTCCTTGTTTTTGTTAGTTTCAGTTTTTGTAATATTCCTTTGTTCATATTGAGATCTTGGTTCGTTCGATTTATAGTAACATTCACTGGCAGTGTGATTGGATCTTCTACAAATACGGCACGGCGAAGTGGATGTTGTTGCATTCGAAAAACGTTGTCGCTTATTTGTAATGTTATTATTGGAATGCGTGTGAGGACGCTTCATAGTTTTTATTGATGATGCGACAGATATCAATTCTGGCACTGTTGTAGCCCTTGTATTCAGTAATTCAATCCTTAGTCTTTCGTCGTTTACGCATCCTATCACTGCCTCGACTGCATCTTCATTCGATAGTTTGTCCTTAGTGATCCTCCTCCACAAGACCCAAGCTCGTGATAAAAACTCTGAAATGTCTTTTGATGAGTCGTACACATGCTCTCTGAATCGCACTATATCTCGAGAGTAACGGTTTTCTGGCTCGAATGTTGTGATTAGATTGTTGCGCATCTCAGCCCATGAGACAGTAGTGACCATTCAATCATCAATCCACATTTTTGCTCTTCCCTTTAAAAGGCTACCGACCTTCATTCGCACATCAAAATCATTAAGTCTATAGGTTTCGATTGCTTTGTCGATGTGTTGACACCACTCACGTACTCCCACGTTAGTGTCATGGTCAAATGCTGGAAGATAAATGTCATTAATGCGTACCTTGGCCTCTGCTGGTGTATTTAAACGTTCCGACATTTGTTACATCATTTGCATTATTTGCATAATGAACTGTGGCGGTATACTATTCGTTGTTGCATTAAATAAGGCTGATTGTTCTTGTTGAATAGAAGCTCCAGTATTTCCTGTGTTATTTAATTCATGCAACCGTTCTTCTTGACTTAAAGCATCAGGTAGTTGAGCGGAAGTGGCGGCACCCGATCCCACTTCTGATGACGAAGATCCATGTCCAGAGTTGTTTTTAAAAATAATGTCACAATTTTCCATGACAAGTAAAACTCGCAAATATTTCGTATAGACCTTTATTTATTGCAATAAAGACGTCTACTGTTTACGATTGCTTGAGTCCGAATGCCTCGTGTAACAATATTCACTCTTATTTATAATAGTACCCCCACTATGAGTTTCTACAAAATCTGGCTTTAATCAATTGCTTGTCTATAAATCTTTTAGCAAATATTAATCATAATAATAATTTTAATTATATAAACTTATTTAGTTATATTAATAATCATTTTAGCAAATAATTATAATTTAACATTCATTCAATAATAATTTATTTATTTATAAATTGTCGTTACGCCGTTATATATATATATATATATATATATATATATATATATATATATATATATATATATATATATATATATATATATATATATATATATATATATATATATATATATATATATATATATATATATATATATATATATATATATATATATATATATATATATATATATATACATATTGTTTATTTTGATTTCATAACTTATAAAATTATACAGCGTGTTACTGCGCCACCTTAAAAAAGTAAAGATAACGCTAATTAGATAATTACTTTAGATTGCAAAATTCGATCCAGATGTTGTATCTTAATGACGTCAATGTTAAACTGAAATCGATAAGATCTTTTACCATTAAGTTCCAGTTATTAGCAGCCACACGTATATTCTATCCTTACAGTGGTTTACCATGAAACAGATAAGCACTATTAAAATAAGTACAGCTTTTAATTTCAATATTTTAATTTTACGCTTAACACGTGGGCTTGAAATTTTTATCAGAGAACGGCGCACCCAAAAAGTACATGTTGGAGATTCTGAATGCTGATTACGAAACATATGCAATTGGTTATCATTGCAAAGAAGACGAGAAGAAGAACGAACACCAAGGTATGTTTTATTATACAAAAAAAATTAGCATTTTTCCTTGTAAAATGAACCTTGGTTCATCTGGGTAACATTATGTAATCATTATTACTAGAGGACCCGTTGACGCGTGGAACTCGCGTTGCCATAGCAACGTGTACGTCACTTTACACAAAACTTATATTGTCAAACGTATGGTAGTGTGTGTAATGTTTTATTTATTGATTTAATGTACTTTATATGCACTATTATTGACAAATATTAGCGTTCTGCACTTCTCCTACACATAAACTATAAGTGTGCCATATTTCGTACTGCTCCGTCTGCGCAATTTTCGTAAAAATGGGTCTAAACTTTTTGAGCCTCACGTATTAATATGTAGACGTAGTAATAGTTTATCAATATGTAGACAAAAATCATACTAGGCGCCTCAGTAATATGGCTGTCGTAACGCAGAGGCATAGCGTGATACCTTGCACGACGATAGCGGGTTCGAGTCTTTTATTAGTATTTTCATTTGCTCAGTCTGGTAACAAGACAAAGCGCGGCGTTGAGTTCCGCCTCTTAGCACGATATGTCTCGGAAATTTGGGGCAAAGCGAGAAACGTGTCTTAATCATTAGGTTAT
The DNA here is from genome assembly GCA_037127375.1 of Dione juno. NCBI lineage: Eukaryota > Metazoa > Arthropoda > Insecta > Lepidoptera > Nymphalidae > Dione > Dione juno. The sequence continues at coordinate 7,915,400 of JAXRJS010000067.1, forward strand.
CTGTACCTACCTTGTTATGTTCAGGATATGTTTGGACTTAGTTGGCATATAATAAGTTATCCAAGAACATTTATAGAACTATTGACATTTTTAAAATCTGTGTAGTAGTATTACAGTAAAAAAAAAAACAACCTTCTTTATAATATATAAGAATAACAAGAAAAAAAATATATTATTAGCCATAAATAACACTTAAATCTAGCCTCGATCTAAGCAAACAATTATTTTTAGGATCGAATAAATTGGATACAATGATAATATAAGTTATGAGTGAATATTTACTTTACATATAAATTTTTACATTTTTTTCCAGATTTCGCCTGGGTGTTGTCTAGATCTAAAGTTATGCCATTCCACGCCAGGTCCGTCGTAGACGGACATATAAAGGAATCCAAGGTTTTGGATACCCAGAAATTCATGTGGCCTGACTTCAGCGACGGTGCTTGCAGAGTTGAGGAGTAAAAAATAAATTACTGTTTTCGCCATATAATGTTTTGATAATAAAAAATATTTATAGTTCATTTGTTTTATTAATACTTCATAAAATTTGATCGCTAACAAGAACTATTTAAAATTGAGCAAGCTTAAATCTATTTTAAGTTTATAACAGTTGACATTTATACAATTGTTCGCCATGATTATGGACTTCAAATCTACTCTAAGACAATTATTACGATATACAGCGTCTTTGTCTTTGAATATCTCACTATATTACCTACTATTACTTCTATGTCTAAATGATTATTAAGTTAACTTATTCTAAATCGCAAAATTACAACATTATAAATATAGGTGATTTTATGTCAACTAAAATACCTTATAGCCTTACTTAGTTTTATATAGGTAGTTCAGCTTATTTATTAAATATATATACGAGTATCAATTCATTTTGAAATATATATTGTATTTGACGTAAGGGGAGACCTCGGTTGATCTTTGAAAACACAGTGTCGAAGATGCTGGAGGAAAGTCACGTAAAAAGCATGAGGACCCCCGGAGAGCATGTATGAAGAGGTTAATGACAGTGGACGAGGCGAAAGGGGTATGCGGGGACCGCAGCGTCCTACCTAGCGACTACCCCGCTAGGGATAAAGCGTAAAGTGTTAGCCTAACCAGTTACCAGTACCAGTTACCAGCGCAGAGTTAATAAAGTTCTGTACGACAGAACACAGTCTCTTAAGTGTTCTGAGCTTGGAAAACAATGTGATATATGTGATATACCTAATGTAGTTAAATATTAAACAAATAATATTTTTATTGCACATTAAGCAAAAGAGATAAAATGACAAATATAAGTCATAAATAGTTAACTTATAACTTGGGCGGAATAAAAAAATATTGATTATGAAAATTATCGAAAGCCAAAATTTGTTTATAAACATAAAAATACTGCAAAATTGGTCGATTTGTTGTTTATCTAAATAGATAACCTTGTGTTTTAAGATGATGACCCGAAACTAAATTATATATAAGGTGGGATTATTGAAAGAATCGCAACACACGCAGGGAACTATAGAACAAAGGTCGACATGTATTTCTTATATCTTCTTGCACTCGTAGCGGCAGTTTCCGCTAACTGCCCAGCTGCTAAGCCTGTGGACAACTTCCAATTTGCTGCTGTAAGTTTATATCCATTTGATTATAGCTTCTTCCACAGGTCTTTTGCAGGTCAGCAAGCGATAACGTAGTGATGAACTATTCCTTTCTCCAGCTTACATTTATTTGTTTCACAAGGTAGCAGCTCCAATTGCTATTTTACCAAAGTTTCACTTTCCTGAAGTGAAAAATCAACAAGTTCTAGTCCGCGACTTGGTCTTATATTTTTATACGTTTTAAAAAATACATTTTTCTATTTTTCATAGTGTGGAATAATATATTAAATTTATAAAAAAAAAAACATATTTTCGTCTACGCTCTGTCGTTTTGGTTGTGTGTTGTCTGTGTGTCAGCCATTGAGTAAAGGAAGAATTTTATCTATGACAATAAATTATTCTTCCTAGGAACATTACAATTATTGCCTTCAGTCTAATACGTTCCTAACGCATCACTAAAGCGTCATTATATTTAAATTTATATAAAACTTGCTTGCTTTATGCTTGCTTGCTTAAAATAAATTTATATATTTACTTAACTACATAATATTTAGTTAATTTTACGTAATAAAATAAAATTTTATTGTTTATCTCCAGTACGGACAGGGCATTTGGTATGAAGTAGCAAGATATCCTAATAAAGCTGAAGAGGGTACGGTGTGCGGACACGCTGAATTTATTCCCGAGGGTGACAGCGTCAAAGTCAAGAACTACTTTGTTCGTAATAACAAAGCTGGATCCATTGAAGGGGTTGTATCACTCGCTCCGGGTGCCGGACAAGCCGGCAATCTCCTGTACAGCCTCCCATATGGACGTAAGTTTTTTATAAATCATAAACTAAATAGAACTATTTTTTGTTTATTTTTGTTGAAGTAAATCCATACTAAAAATCCCAGTTGTTGGTTCTGGACGGCGTTAAGTTGCGCCACTCAACACGCAATTACTCAAAAATGGAGTTGGAGAGAGAGGAGAGAGATGGAGAATGGAGAGATTCACGGCAGTAAAAAGTAATTTAATATGATTATGTTTTTAAACAGGTCATGGCCCGATCGATACTCTTGTAAGCGTCTTGGATATAGACTACGAAAAGTACCTTATTGAGTATTCTTGCAAGTTTGATGAATCATCACAAAAAATTAGAGGTAAAGTTTTTATATATATTTATTAATATTTATTTCCATGGCTAAAGAATTAGTAATCTTGTGATTAATTTTTTTTATAGAATTAGGTATTTAAGTCTAACCTTACAACATATTAGATTATCCACAATTTATATAATAACACTAGAATATTTTGAGAGAAGATGACAAGGCAGGAAAATAATAATACTATTAATAATATAAATTATAATGCAATACTATTAATAATTAAGACAATTTACAAAAACACACGTTGCTTATTTTGACAGAATTCGCGTGGGTCTTTTCACGATCCAAGGTTCTTCCTGATGACGCCAAAATTGCTATTGACAAGTACCTGAAAGAATCTGAAATTCTGGACAGCAAGAGATTCGAATGGCCAAGCCTTAGCGACGAAGACTGTAAAGTCAATGCTTAATCTAGATAATGAAATGTGATACATGATGTTCTTAATGACAATAGTTTATAAGGCATTAATATAGTTCAATAAATACTATCCACAAATTACCTCTTTTCATTCCTCGTATGTTCTGTAATATAATATCACTATAGAAACAAAATTATCATTACAACAAATAAAATATATTATTATATATATGTTATACAATATATAACACAAATTAGTGCTGATAAGTTTTATTCAATTCGTAAATGAACCATAACAGTCAGTGTCATCTCATTAAGAGAGCGATAAGCACAGAAGGAATGGGACAAATGTAAATGTTAACACACTCATAGATTTCAATTATAATTTAAGTGTCATTAGCAAATATTAGAAGAGATATAATTATCGTCTCGTCGACGTTTAGAATCGTCAATATTATTTGTTTATATTTTAAGACTATCGCCATGGTAACTTTATAAAAAAGAGCAAAGGTCAGCACTATGGGGTCGTTTTATTATTAAATGAGCGTTTGTTTGGTATTTTTAATGATATATAATTAGATATATATATAATTAACATCAATGTGGCATATATAGAGAGGTCGAGGGTTCGAGAGCTGGAAATATTATACATACATTTTACTTCAAATATTTTTGATTCCTCACCCGGCTTGGATAAAGTACAAATTTGCAAAAAGATAGATCGTCACATAGAAAAGTGAATTGGCCTCATATAATTCATTTAGGTTTGTCCGACTTAATACTATCGCAATGCTTATGATAAAAATATCAGTTCGCTTTTTTGTGAATATCAAGTATTTTTATTCAAAACTAGGTAGGTTTGAATTAAAAAAAATGATATTATACCCTACCTAACCTAAAGTAATATTTCGCTTGTATGTTGATAATATATTTATTAGTATTTATATCAAAACCTACCTGAGATACCATACCTTTATTTTGTACTATCGACGCGCCCGTAGTTTCGCTCGATTGAACCAAGCTATTATCTAATTATTAATAAGGTGAATTTCATTCGCTTTACATAAAGTATGCCCATATGTTATTCTAATGTACATATCTTCACAAGTTTTCACATTAATAAAATTAGTAGTATAATATGGGTTTATTATTGATCATTTGGAAATAATATTAAAGAACACATAAAAAAATTTTAACGCTGTGAGATTTGAACCCGCGTCTTATGGAAACCGCCCAAGCGCAATGTCCACTAAAAGCCATACGTTCTTCATCATCCTGCTTCTGATTCTTGTATGCTATTTACAACTTATTACGCTGGGTTAAACTTTTTGTAAGTAATAAATTATAGTAAGTAAACAATAAAATAAGAACATGATGATGTGTAAGACAAAGTGTTTGCATAAGGCTTTACCTCGTATACAGTGAAAGCGAAACGATGGAAGCTAATAAAGAGAAGCATATTTTGAACATCGCAATCCAATAACTACTATTTCGTGTACCTTTTTAGCATTTCACATTTCTCATTTAAACTGGAAACTTTAGCAGACTGAAATTCAACGTCACAGTTTGTTTTTAGCAATTTTGAACACATACAGTCAGATGTAGCCTGGGTTCATTTTATGAATATTTGGGATACAGTTTGATATTTTTTACCTTACTTAATGCTTAGATAGTCTTATGTAGTAATTAGTCTTATATAGTTAATTATAGAATTCCAAACAAACCGAAAAAAAACAGCAGCAACAGTAAACTACTGGTAAAATTTCCCCTGTTGACATGGACTGGCCATCTCTCCCGGACATACGGGAGGGATGGCCAATTTAAACCTAAATCACTTGAGATCATATAAAAAAATATAAAATACTATTATTTTTATTTTTACAGTGTCTGATAAAAAATATACGTCCATCTCCTACGGACTCCTATATTTATATTTTAGATACTATCCTTGGTAGAATAGATTTTTTGCTTCAAATATGGAAAAGTCAGTTACAAAATTCAAAATAATGTTTTAAAAGAGCACTTTCTGATACTTTAAGTTTATTATAATTTTTTTTTAATTCTTACATTTTCTTGCCTTTATACTATTGTGAATAGTGTCTATGTTATTGTTATATGTATAAATATATGTATGTATGTATGTATATACCTATATTTTGATTATATACGTATGTTATTTCATATTTGTTTTTTTTTATGTTTGTATGTCAATATTTTTGTAAATAATATGGTATAAATATAGTTTTATTTATTGTGACACTTTAGTAATATTATTACACTCTATCGCCAATCTCAATTTTTGTTATTTCCTCTGCATTACGGTCGCCTGGCAGAGATTGCTATTAAGCAATAAGGCCGCCTTTTGTGCAATTTTAATTTTTGAATTTTTTTGGTGTATCTTTTCTTGAGTGTGCAATAAAGGATTATTATTATTATTTAAAAGCATAAGCTAGACGCTAGAAAATATTTAATATATCTAATTCTAAATACTGTACTATCCGGTAGTTATTGTTTAAGCGTGATTCGTTACTGTTTATTTGTCCGTCTGTTCACATAGATAACCTTCTACTTCTACATGATGACCCTTATGTATATAAGACGTAAAGTCGTAATATGTTTATCATATATCCACAAGTCTTCACAACAATAAGTCATAATGTTCCTCATAGTTTTATTTGCTGTCGTAGCGTCAGCTTCTGCTAACTGTTGTCCGAAGGTCAAGTCTGTGGATAATTTCCAGTTAGCTAGTGTGAGTTGTGTTTGCTGGTGGTATATCTTTTGCAATAATTTGAATTATTTTTAACTTTAGGCTGTATTCTCCACATATCAGGATAGGCAGAGGGAACAAAGTATTAAGATTGTTCCTATTTTCTGCCTAATTTTACTTTTCAGCACATTGCTTGTCGAGTGGTGTAACTGCACTTCGTTTTCTTACCAGAAGAAATAAATGACAGATATTCTGGTCAATGTTGATTAATCCCGATTACTTCATGATCGTGGCCTAAACCCCCTACTTACGTGTTTACAGTCAATCGCTGTGCCACTGTTACGGCCCCCTGAGTTATAATAACATATGATTTTAGTATGGAAATGGAATCTGGTATGAGGTCGCCAGATACCCTGGCGCCGCCCCCAATGGCAGCTTTTGCGCTCACGTTGAACACAATCTAGAAGGGGACGAGATTAAAATGAAGAACTATTTTGTTATCGATCACAAGAAACATTTCATCGAAACTGTGGGACATCTCGCCCCAGACGCAGGACAGTCTGGTAAACTCCAGCTGCAAAATCAATATGGAAGTACGTTTAAGTTTATATGCCCTTTTGTTATGTAGATATATTAAGAAATGTATTATATTAATTATAAAGTAGTAATGGTACAGAAGTGGTTTTAACGGGACCGAAGTCGAAAGTTATAATTTTTGGTTAATCGAAGTCGGTACCGGAATCGAATCCAGAATCGTAAACGGAATCGCGCCACCTCCGATTATAGCCTCCGATTGACCTCCAAAGTCAGAATCGAGAGTGCTTCAATCGGAAGTTCCGATTTATTTGGACTGAAGGTAGCTGGCCTTAAGAGGCTCTTAACAACCCTATTATAAATAATAAGTTCAGGCTTTTTTTCGTATAAACCAGGGTAGGCAGAGGTCCCCCCTTTGAGATATTTCGTCTTGTTTGTCGGAACTCAACGCCACGTCTTGTCTTGTGACTAGAACTAAGAAAATGAAAATAATTCTTTCTTCTAGCGTGAATATTTCTTCTAGCGTGACTTACGTCAGATGCCGTGCCACTGCGTCACGAAGGCCTAAAACGATATCCTCAAATAGCCCTAGTGGTGCCCAATCACGCATATAATATTATACAAATATTATTATAATTTTTGTAAGCTATGTTTTTCATCCACAGGTCACATTCTGGAGATAATGGATATTGATTACGATAAATACTTCATTGCGTATTTCTGTAATTTTAACGAAAAAACTCACAGCCATAATGGTAAGGACTTTTAATATATTAAATTGTTATTTTTTTTGCTAAGTAGGCAGAGGTAATTTTCCGCTCCTCAGTGTCTGTCCAATTTTGGAGACATTTAGTGTTGATTAGCGTAACTCAACACTGTTCTGTATCTTAACGTATCCTAAAAGTATGTACATAATATATAAATCTTAAAAACATTTTGCCACAGTAGGAACTGTAATAACAAACACTGTAAGTTGACAAACGTAATTCAACGCCGCGCTATGCCTCATTAGACAGAGATAATGAAAATATATTTAAACAAATAATGTATGTATTTTGTCTCATGACAAGTAGTATTCTTTTTTTTAATTTATTTATATATTTTTACAGATTACGCCTGGATCTTCTCAAGATCTAAAGTTCTTCCTGAAGATGCTAAAGCTTCTATTGACAAGTTCTTGAAAGACTCTGATCTGTTGCAAAGTGATAAATTCATTTGGCTCAGTTTCAACGATGATCTTTGCCGAGTTGATCCTTGAATTAACTAATGTTAAAGAATACTATGATGTGTATGAAATAAAATATTATAACATATCTACGTTATCTACCTCTTCACATTTTTTTTAATTTTGTATATAATATATATATATATATATATATATATATATATATATATATATATATATATATATATATATATATATATATATATATATATATATATATACATATATATATATATATATATATATATATATATATATATATATATATATATATATATATATATATATATATATATATATATATCTGTACTGATTCACATATATACATATGTATCAACTATTGTACGAGTATCATAGGAGTTTGCTTAATAAATGTTATGAGATTCATCTCTACACATTTTATTATACTCTACGAGTACATTATATATACGAGTATATCCTATTAACATAACATAACATAAATACGCATTAAAATTTATAAAGTTACAGAAAATTTTCGCATAATGAAATGTAAAAATTAAAAAAAAAAAGATTATCACTAAAAGACTAAACTCCCAGACAACTTAACAACAATCAAAAGGATCTATTGAGAAGAGTGGGCATGACGCCCTTGTAAAAAAAGGATACGAGATATAATATGTTTATGATTAAACTTAAAAATATTAATATAAATATAAGCCTACACATATATTATGATATATTAAAAATATATACACTGGTACATAGAATTTGTTACGTTAGATGACTACATATGTCAGAAAGTCGAAATAAAATTCAAAATATACTTAAAACGAATATAAGATAATTACTCTTAAACTTATTACTAACTTATTACATTATCAAGCAATTGCGCGTTAAGGAACGGATACCATAGTCACGTTTAGTTTTCCCAGATTGGTACGTAATTCATTTCCCTAAGTGAGACCGAATCCACAAACATCGCGACAATTTCATTTTTAGTCAGATATCTCAGAGTAAAGGCCTCACTATCAATATATTATCTATATGCTTGTACTATTACATTGATTTTATTTACGTGACATGACGTGCATATTACAAACACATGTGAAAAATTTAGATAATCTCTTTATTCCGAGCTATAGTAAAAATTCAAAGAGTTTCATCAAGAAACAATAATATTGCATACAATTTTGACAAAAAACAAAACAAAAGATAAAACAAAAGATAATTAATGTATTTACAACAAAAAGGGCCTTAATTAGAATGGCCCTAAACTCGTACCTTGTGGCACACCCATCTGTAAAATAACAACCGGATGACTTTTAATTATTTTCTCTAACATGCTGAATTCTATTATTGTGATACGAGGCAATGACATTAACACCACAATGAGTAAGTTTTAGTAGTAATGTCGTGGTCTACGTAGCCAAAATTTTAGACAAATCACAAAATACGATAATACTTTTACAAGTTTGTACATGTGAAAACAATTTAATTTGTTGTCATATGTACAGAGGTATAATTATTTTTGTAATAACTAGATCTACTTGGTAATAAGTAAACTGCAACTAATGGAGATTATTTTAATGAGAATGTAATTTTTATTTAATTAAATTATTATTATTTTAATTTAATGGAAATTTGCTCTTTTTTAAATTTATTATCTATTTTTAATTCTGTCGATTCATTGTAGATTTTAGGTCTTCCAGCTGTACTTGTTATTATGTCTCATGTAGTTTCTATTTTGTTTTCAGAATTTGGCCCTACATTTCTAATATATACAGATTTTGCTTGAATGCAAACTTTTTAAATATCTTAGAGAAAACACTGGCCCAATTTAGAAAGTTGGGATCAGTATTCCATTCTATATGTGGACACGTCATACACCGTATAAAACTAAATCTAACCGTACCTATTTTATATGATTGTTATGAAAAACCCAGTATCTCTTACACTTTATAGTACTAGATTAATGAAAAATGAGTTATGGACATTTAGTTGCTTGTAACAACAATTGGACTTATCTGTAAACATAATATCGTTATACTCTCACGTTTAAATCATGTGGTGCGCTATCATGTGATAACAATTTGGAGTGGTTTGGAATTTGAGTTAAAAATAATCAAATCTTAAGATTTAATAACTAATGTTCTATTTTATTTTATCATTACTTAAATATATTCTTAATCTATAATTTTATAATACATATATCTCCCTGTCTTCATACACAACCACGTTGTGTTTGGTAGAGGCTTTGATGGTTCCTAGTTGATCAATAACTGCTCCTTTATCGTAACCAGCTCGCTGGACGTTAACACATATTGTTATTGATTTTGTTTCGGCTTCTTAAGCATTTCACTTGCTTAGGTAATCAAGCACTTTACATGCCTTGGTGAATGGAGACAATCTGTCTCGTCCATCAAATAGTACAATGTTCTTGTTTTTAATTCGCACTATTTGGCACTACCAGTCGACAGTCTGTAGTTCTACCTGACCCATAACCCAGTTGCGGTTGAGAGTAAGGGGGAAGTGTTAGCGGTCAATTTGGACATAGCGAATCCGTTGATCGAGTTTGGCACAAAGCTGTACTATAGAAGCTGCCTTCGATCAACTGTTTGGGTTAGTACCGGCTGCAGAATTCCACCATCGCAATACCCACTGAAAATTAAAGTTGTATCCTTACCACTTCCATTGGCGGAGTACGAGTACCACCGGGCCTTTCAAAAGATACTTTCTACAACGTACAACCGCACTGTGGATCGAACTCCCTGCACAGGTATTTCCCACCCAATACGATATTGGGGCCTTCAAGAAGCGAGTATATATCTTCTTAAAAGGCCGGTGACGCACCCTTGAACCCTCGGGCATCATGGTTGTCTATGGGCGGTGGTGATCACCCAACATCAGGTGACCCACTTGCTTGTTTGCCTCCCTCTAGTATATAAAAAAAACTCTATTCTATTCTATTCTATGGAATGATCGGCTTATTTAAGTTTATAATGGATTTTTCTATGATAAACTTCTGATTAATTAATAATTAAAAGTTCTAGGCCAAAGGGAAGTACCCGTTACATTTTGTTTATACCAATTTCGAACACACGTACAGTCAGATGTACCTTCCTGTAATTATTTTTGAACATTTGAGATCCGATTTATGTATTTTTGACCTAACTTAATTTTTAGATAGTCTTATCTAAGTTTTAAATAATCCATATCAAGAGAGATATCCAACTTTACTTACCTAAATGGACCAAAAACTGATAATATTACGTTAAATAATTACGCCGTCGTCGATCAGTTGGGAAATTTCGGCGTTCTAGTTATGGGTGCGATCTTGAATTAAAATATTACCATCTTTTAGTTCTAGTAACATAAAATGCATCTTTGAGCTCCACCACCCATTGTTGATTCAAAAAAAGAAGTAGCAAAATTCAAACTTATATTAATTTATCACTTAGAAATTATTTAACATACCTAATTCAAAATACTGTACTATCAGGTAATTATTATTTAAACGTGATTTGTTACTGTTCGTTTGTCGTCTCATCGTCTTCTTGGCATTAGTCCCGGCTTCGTTTGCCAGGGTCTGCCTTCCGACTAAGCTTACTCCACTTTGCACGGTCTTTAACATCCTCAGTGGACAATCTATTGACTCTTATGTCCTGCGTCACGACATCCAGCCATCGCTTCCTTGGGCGTCCGGGTGGTCTAACTCCAGGGATAGACATGTCAAGGCACTTCCTTCCGACATAGTTCTCAGATCGGCACATAATATGGCCATACCATCTCAGGCGACGCTCTTGGAGCTTATCCGCTACGTCACGCACCCCAAGACTACCTCGAATAAATGTGTTGCCTATGCGGTCGGTCCGCGTAACGTTACACATCCACCTCAGCGTCTTCATCTCCGTGATGTGAAGCTCCTGAGTGTGCCGAGATAATGTTGGCCCATATTTGCTGCCGTATAAAAGAACCGGTCGGAAAATAGTCTTGTATATCAGTCCTTCGTGCTTGGGCGGTATTTTTCTATCGCAGACCACACCAGTGACCTCCCGCCATTTGGTACCTGAACTTCTCACAACGGAGGCTGGCATTGGATGTGAACCGAGACGGTACTCAGCACTACATTGAATAAGAATGGACTAACAGCTGAGCCCTGGTTAACCCCTACTGTAACGGGAAGGGCTTAGTGTGGCCAACAGCGGTCTTAACCACTGAAGCTGAGTCGTTGTACATATCTCTTGATAACCTCAATATAGACTTCAGGGATCACCTTGGATCTCAATGCCTACCAGATACATTGACGTGGTACACAGTCAAAGGCCTTCTGCAGGTCCAAAAAGACCGCATGCAGAGCTCTCCTGTTTTCCCTGTAAGCCTTCATCAAAAAAATGGCGTCCATACTACCTGATCCTGGTTAAAACCCATACTGAGACTCAGAGGCAGTACACTCTCGGCGGAGCCTGAGGCCGATCATGCGCTCAAAGAGCTTCATGGTGTGGCTCATAATCTTAATGCCCCTATAACTATCGCAATGTTGAACACTGCCCCTTCTTTTGTAAAGCTCTAAATAATAAAGCTCTGCCGCCACTGATGTGGCATCTTTCCAGTATTCAAGATACGGTTAAACAGGTTAGTAAGTATAAGCACACCAAGAGATTCCAACGATTTCCACGCCTCGATCGGGATGTCGTCAGGTCCTACCGCTTTTCCGTTCTTCATGTGTCGAAGATAATTACGAGTTTCGTCATGGGTTATTGGAGCAACAAGTCCGAGGTTAGGAGGTTATTTAAGAGGAACACTACAAGACTGCTGAGTGTTCAGCAGCTCCTTAAAGTAGCTTCTCCATCTCTCCTTCACAGAGGCATGACTAGAAAGTAACGTGCACTGAGAATTTCTGACGCAGAGACATTTTGAAATATCCTCCGTCACTTTATCTCGAGCACGAGCCAGTCTGTTTATGAGCTTCTAACCCTCCACAGTTTCAAGTTTATCGTATAATGGCGACAAACTTTCTCTGCGGGCCCTGGCTACAGCTCTTTTGCTGGCCCGTTTCGCTGCTATGTACTCCAGTCTGTCTTCAGGAGAGTTAGAATGCTTCCCATTTTTAAACGCAGCCTTCTACTTCTGCAAGATGACCCTTATGTACATAAGACGTAAAGTTATAATATGTGCATCAGTTATCCACGGGTCTTCACAGTAATAAGTCATAATGTTCCTCATAGTCTTATTTGCTGTCGTAGGGTCAGTTTGTTGTGGTCAACTGTTGTCCGAAGGTCAAGTCTGTTGATAATTTCCAGATAACTAGTGTGAGTTGTGTTTCCTGGTAGACAATGTTTTGCAATTGACAAAGTTTTTTTTTAAATTTTTGCGCTGTTATATAGCAGAACAATGAAGTGAAAACCCATACTTGTCGTGCTTAAAGTCAGACATTGTGTTACTGCTACAGCCTCAAATAATAATTTGATTTTAGTTTGGAAAAGGTACATATTGGCCAGGTATCCCGGCGCTACCGCCAACGGCAGCGTCTCCGTTCATGTTGAGTACAAACTAGAAGGAAAGACAAACTTAAGGAAGGAAAGGAAGTACAAACTAAAATGAAGAATTACTTTGTTATCGATCACAAGGAACGTGTCCTCGAGACATCAGGACGCTTCGCCCCAGACGCAGGACAATCTGGTAAACTCTTGCTGCAAAATCGATTTGGAAGTAAGTCATAGTTTAGACGATCTAAAAAAATCCTCAAATAGCCCTAACAATGTCCAATCATGCACACCTCAACATAGTTATGGAAGCGTCACTATAATTTGTTTTGTTTATATTGATTGGAATACCCATAATATGTAATTTTTTTTTGAATTTCGTTATGTTCTTCATCAACAGGACATTTACGAGGTAGTGGATATTGATTACGACAGTTACTTCATTGCGTATGTCTGTAATTTCAGCGAAAAGTTTCACAGCCACGTCGGTAAGGACTGTTTAATGTATTTATAAATTGTACTGCACAGTTTTCATAGATTTTTTTTTTAGTATTACCCGCATATAGCGAGAAAGTCTAGCGTTAAGGCATTCCGCTCTCCACTTTCTGCTTAATTTTAAGACATCAGACGTTGAGTGGTGGAACTTAACGATTCTCAATAAATTATTTTATTACCTTATAATTTACTATGTTCAATGTTCACGACATATCTAAGGCGGAACTCAATACTGCTCGGCTCCTTACACAGCATAAAAAGATTTATATGAATCTTATAAATTTTGCCGCAGTAGGAATTGTAGTGATAGTTTGTACTAGCACCGTATATTGAATAGCGTGATTTGACTTCGCGCTTTGCCTCAATAGATAGGAGAAATTAAAATATATTTAAGCAAGTATCGTCAGAATTTTATAATTTCATATAATTAACTCCTTTCTTCAATCTTATCATCATCATAAAATATCTTGATAGTATTATTATTTTTAAATAAATTAGTAAATTTTTACAGATTTCGCCTAGACCTTCTCAAGGTCGAAAGTTCTTCCTGAAGATGCTTAAGTTTGTTCTTGAAAGACTCTGATCTGCTGCAAAGCGATAAATTCATTTGGCTCAGTTTCAACGATGATCTTTGCTGAGTTGACACTTGAATTAAGTAATGTTAAATAGATTATTTTATAGCATACCTACGTCACCTACATCAATTTAGTATAAAATTTAAAATGTGAAGAGGTTATACTGTATTTAACTGATCAGTTATAACTGTAATATTTCTTTACTGTGATATATCACATATAGATTTAACTATACTAAAGTTTTTTTAATATTTGTTATGAAATTTATATCTATACGTTTTATATGCACTATAGCTTTTTTTGTCAATATAGCTGAAGCATCTACTGCACAAAAGAGGGTAGGCATATGAATCTAGTGTTTAGACACTCTGTTCTCCGCTTTACGTCCATTATTAAGCCATTGTGTGTTGAGGAACGGATTTCATCATTATGTTTAGTTTGCCCAGATTGGTAAATAACTCATTACCCCGAGTGAGATTGAACCCGCAACCCACGCTAGTCAGGTATCTCACAGTAAAGGCCTCGTTATCAATATGTTTGTACTATTAATTTTATATCTATACTTGACATGACGTACGCATTACAGATACGTGAGTTAATTATGAGAAAGACATAGATATAAATTATGTGATAATATGTTTTTCTTTTTTTTTTTATATTTGTTGCATTTGTGTTACCTGTCTCATAAGACAATGACATCATAATATTTTAACAATACGTTAATCCTATTTCGCTTATTGCGTGATTTATTTTTAGCATATTATTCCATATATGTATAACTATATATGTACTGTGTATGTCATAAAATTAAAAAAAAAAAACATGAGTTTAAAGTAAAGCAGTACGTATAAGTATATAGTAATATAGTAATCTTTTCACTAACTTTATAAAATTATACATTTGTATATTTTCAGATTTGTATTTCTTTTTTGGGTTTTTTGCCTATATATGCCATTATGTAATAATGTAAAATATTCGACAACCCTGATATTTTAACACTTTTAAACGCACTAAACATTGTTTTTTTTTTGGTAGATCCAGCTTCCGAAATTGCGGATGTTCAACCTGTTGATGGCATTCAAATTAAGATGAAAATAATTACATAACTGAATATTGACAGAGAATGCAAACTTTTCTTAAATATCTTGGAAAGTATTGATACGCCAATTTCAAATATGTACTAAAATTGACTTCTTCTTCTATCTGATCGTTTTTTTTGCATAACAATGACGCCTCAACTACTGAGAGCTGACAGGCCGAGATCATTCACTCACAATATATAAAGCTTAATCTAAGCAAGTATCCATTGTCGTTATGATTAATCCCGTGATCACTTACACTATATATTCTAGATTAATTAAACGCAAGCTCAAAAGTAGGACTAGTAATGAACGCAATAAAAACAAAAGTAATAACAAACAGCTACAAAATATCAATTCAAAATATCATTCTCAAAAACAAACAGCACAGACGAAATTGAAAGAAGAATAAGTTTGAAGTTTGGTGGAAAAACGTCCGATACAATGATAATAGATGGACAGTAACAACAATAGAATGGAAAGGACCTGTAGGAAAAAGAGGACAGGGAGACCAAGGAAAAGGCGGGCCGACGAGTTGGTAGCCACTGCAGGAAAGGAGTGGCAAAGTGTAGCAAAGGGATAGAGACAAATTGAAGGTACTGGAGGAGGCCTTCACCCGTAGAGGGGCCCATTTCTCAAAAGATTAACAATATTAACGTCAATTGTAAGCAAATAACAAAAACAATACTAACCAAAAATTTGCAATAATTAAAATAAAGTAAAATGTAAGAGAAATGGGAAATAAAGGCTTTTTTATTTTATTTTTATAATAAATTTAAAAATGTGCGAGTTATGCTCATGCACCGCACTCGGTTCCGTACTTATTTCAAAATGATGGTTCATTGATGTGGAAAATTATAAAAGTTGACAAACATAACTTTGCACTCATTTTTTACGGAATGATCTACATACACATGTTTTCAATCACTGTCAAGTCAAACTACCAAACTTTCTGGTACTAATAAAAGTACCATCCAATCAACACCATTCCTCATTCGAAAAATACCTAAAAAATAAGAAAAACAATTATGTATATCTTTTTAGACATCTTCCCAGGTCCACCTAGACAGGCACCAGAAAATTGAATGCATTCTCCAGAATTGATTTAATTTACACCTTGTCGTGTGGGATCATTGAGTATCAGATCCCTGTATCCAGGGATCTTCTGAAGATTACGTCGTATGTTCATAAATTTATCGCAAGTTAAATTTAAAGTATGTAAACATAATTAATCTGTCAATATAATCTGTAACAAAATTCAAATTTATATTTATAGGCGCAAGCTCTACTTTCAAAATTATTTAATAAATCTAATTCTGAATACTATTAGGTAGTTATTGTTTAAGCAGGTTTAGGTATGTATATAAAACGTAAAGCTATACTATATTTATTATTTATCCACGGGTTCCTCATAATTTTATTTGCTGTCGTAGCGTCAGTTTCTACTAACTTTTGTCCGAAGGTCAAGTCTGTGGATAATTTCCAGTTGGCTAGTGTGAGTTTTATTTGGTCAAGTTTTTTCAATAATTTTAATTTTTTTATGTGAATATATTAAGCTAGGCCAGGGTAGGTAGGGCATCCTAATTTATACCCTATCTAAGTTATGGGGAACGGAGTGTGGAGCGGAGAGAGTTTTAATAGTAAGGTATTGAAACCCTCCGTTCATCACTTGCTGTTTAATTTTCGTAACGTAGTGCGTCGAATGGTGGATTTCAATGCTGTGCTTAGTCTCCACAGCAGAGCGAAAAATTAAAACCCATAAACGTCGTGTTTACGCTGAGCCACTGTGCCTCGATGGGCTCAAATTTTTGTTTATCTCTATAATATAAACAAATAACAACAAATATCTCTATAGTAAATATTATTTAGATAATGTTATATCTTAAATGTTAGGGCCTTTTGCCGTCCACATTACCCATCATTATTAGCTGCAACAACCGTACAAAAAACCGTATTTGTCATGCCTCAAAATATTCAAAAGTGGATATTGATTACGACCAATATTTTATTGGCTATTTCTGTAATTTCAACGACAAATCTCATGGCAACTCTGGTAAGGATTTTTAAGTATATTTATTACTATATTATATTGTTCAGTTTTTATAATCCTGTATAAATCACAGACGTGGGTGTTAACGCTGCTACATTAAAATGGGACTTTCTTCAATCTCCACGATACAATGACAAAATATCTTGATAATATTAAACTTTTTAAATTTATTGATATATTTTTACAGAATTTGCCTGAATCTTCTCAAGGTCTAAAGTTCTTCCTCAAGATGCTTAAGCTTCTATTGACAAGTTCTTGTATGTCTCTGATCTGTTGCAAAGCGATAAATTCATTTGGCTCAGTTTCAACATTGACCTTTGCCGAGTTGACCCTTGAATTAAATAATATTAAAAAGTTCTATGATGTGTAAGAAATTAAATATTATAAAAAAAAAATTAACGATTGTACTGTATTAAACTATACTATACAGTATTCATAATCAAATAAGTATTTGAGTAATCGTTAAAAAAATATGATTGAACAATTCTACACAAATACACATATAGATTTAACTATTGCATGAAAAGAGTTTGTTTAATAAACGTTATGAAATTTATCTGTACAAATTTTTATCATATCACTATAGCCCCTATGTATCACATTATATATATTTTTGTACAATGTCTGTATTAAATTTATTTCTTTACTTGACAACTATGTCAGCGTACGTACTAAAACGTAGGTATTACAGACACGGGTTAATTAAGACAAAAATGCAAAAAATGGCTATGGTGTGTTTAATCCCTATTTAAAGATTTTTATGGTTCCGTGTCTCTAAAGGAAAAAACTGAATCCTTATACCCTTATTACTTTGTTGTCCATCTGTCTGTCAGCCTGTTTGTCGAGATAATATTCTCATAGTTGCGAGGAGGTTTCAACTTGATACTAATGTCAAAAATCCAGGAAACAGTAATTTCTAACTTTTTAGTCCACGCAAACAAAAGATACGAGCCTTCATGCTTCATTTTTGCTGCATTTGCATGAAATTGGCCTCGTAAGGTCTCGTAGGGTACTTTTCGTTGCCCTAGTGTGATGAAATTTAAATATAACTAGGAACTTAGGAGGGCAGAGCAGCGTCTGGGACTTGCGACTCAAGTGCAAGTTTAAAAGGCCTGAATTCCTAGAAAAGTTTCCCACGGAACTATAGGTTCTACTAGTATTGAGCGTTTTAGGCTGCAAGCATAAAGGAAGATATAGGTCTGGACGACAAAAACACCAATATCCTCTAGGAATTCATACTATTTCTCATATATTTCCATCATAAGATTTATTGAAGTAAAACAGAAGAAATAGAGAAAGGCGTTTGCGTAGATTTTTTAATAACCTTTTTTCACAAACTCTATTGATCGTTTCCTGGTTGCTATGTTTATCTACGCTCTTGCTTCTAAAAGACTAATTGCTTCATGTATAATTTCTAGTACCTTCTCCTGGCACCGCGAGTATTGACCAATAGAGTATCCTACACCCCACCAGCATGTGCTTAGCTGTTCTTACTGCCTCCTTACAGATATAGCAAGATTTAGCGGTAGCTTTACTCCATCTTAATGATTTACTTTGAACTGGAAGAGTCATTTGAAAAACAATTAGCTATTTTAACAATGCTGGAGATCAGTCGTGAATTGGTGTATTGGGATGCGCCATTTGAAGCTAAAGAAATTCAAAATTCATCTTATACTACCTATCTCTCAATAATAATAAAGTTATAAATATCTCATACATATATGAGACATTAAATACGTCCTAGGCAAAATAAAAAGCCGACACGCATTTTGTCGTATTGTGAAACGTATGTCACAAAGTATATAAAAGATATTTTTTGGGTCATAAAAAATATAAAAAACACTTACATATATTCAATGTTTTGGAATTTGTGTCAAACATGAAATCTTTTACTTTGACGGTCATATCTTAAGTAAGAGCTCGCAATTTTTGTCATCCATTAGCTGTTGGTAAAGTGCTTTTGGAAAGGATTTTACAATGTGGTGCAAGTAAAGGATACGATGGGTTAGGCAACATCAAACGGCTGCAGATACGACAGCGGCCGAGTTGCACTTCCAAAACTTGCTACGGGCACGTATATTAAAATAAAAAAATCGATATTTTTTTAAGCTTTCTCTACATTAAGATGCTTATATACATACAAAAAGATATATGTCCACAATGATGACTCTACAATCAAATCACTAAGGGCTGGCTGCCCAATTCGGGTCACCTTTGAAGACACCATACTACCTCCATGTACTAATTATTATTATATGTAGATTATTTTATTCTTATCCTTTTTTAAAACGCTTTTATAACCTTGGTATGTATGTAACGGAAGCTTTGAACATAAATGAATGAACTTGAATGATGAATGAACTTTTAACGCTAATATGTGATCGATATGTGTAGAAGGAATATCATTTTGGTATATTAATAGTCAGCCCACGCTTTTTACAATAAAATATATATTCTTTTTTAATTTATAAATCAAGTCCTAATCAAATTATTGAATAAATTTTTTGATCAAATAAGTAATATCAAAGGATTTTCATATAAGAGTATTTATTTTCCAATCTTTTTTTAGGTCTTTTAAACTATTGTTAATTTATGTGCTCAGTATATTATGTTAAATATAAATTGTAACCTGCTAATGCGTTTGCGTGCACTATGAAAAAATGAAACGACATTGTACTTTTTATCCTCTACGGAACCCAAAGCAACTTACAGGCCAATTTTCGCCATTTACGCTCATTAGCTTCAACTATACATAGTCTATCGGTCAGTCACTCACTACTAAAAGAGTTTTATATACGTATTAAATTGACAGGAACAATGTCATCGATGAGTTGTTATGTGCTTGAATGTGATCGTAAGTAGAGGAAATTTCATATTTTTAACTATTTTATTTCTTATTGTATAAGCCTTAACACTAAGTTCTCTCCGCTTAATCTGCTATATGCTGGATGCAGTGTGAAGCTAAAAAAAGAATATAATATTTTTAACGAAAGGTAATGCACTTGCAAAACAATTAGGCGAAATTATTAATAAAATATTAATTAAATATGATACGGGAAGTTACCAGATATTTTTTCAAATGACTTTTATATAGATAAAATGCCAGAACTATTTTTAAAATCTATCAGGAACTATAGAACTACGCTGAATGCGAAGAGAACTCTTTTTATTTTTGATCTGCTGGACAATGATCTGTTAATTTCACAGACGTCTAGAAGAGGATCAGATTAAACAATTTCCACGTCGTCAACAAGAAAGTTGTGTATTTTGAAGGTATTGCGAAGCTCGCCCCTGATGCTGGGAAGAATTTAATAAAATTATTATATTTATAGGTTTTTGCACAATATTATTGAGAAAGTTACGAGGGCTGCAGTTGAAAGAACGAGTATTTATTATAAAAATAGTTTAATTATCTAATTTTTAACTTAATTTTAATTATAACTACACTAGTGTTATATGCTAGAAACAAAAGTAAAAGAAAATAACATCTTAAAATACAGCCTAACCTAACTGAACCTATAACTTATGGATTTGATGTTAGAACCACTAGTGAGGGGAAAATTCCATTCCTGCCGCCGTGAACGCCGTTGTCAAGTCATCATTTTATCGCACACGGCCGCCTATCAGACGAAAGCGTTATAAATAAATATTCCGCCTGTAACACGTACGGTGTTATGTAAGTTAAGTAACAAGATTGTAATTTAAAAAATTAGCTTCGCTGTATCCCTCACATGGAAGGGTAGGCGGGGGGAACTGCAGGAAACGGAGTGTTAAGACACTCCGTTCCCCGCTTTCTGCCATTCGAGACATTGCGTGTTGAGTGGCGGAACTCAACGCCGCGCTTTTTGCCTTGTTACGAGAGCGAAAAAAATCATTAATTCTCCCCGAGTGGGAATCGAACCCACAAACCGTCGGAAAGGCAAAGGCTATGCCTCTGCGCCACGACGGTCCTTGTAATTTATTATTGAATAATATTTATATATTTATTTGTTCATAAACTTAATTGTATTTCTCACGATGTAAAGTTGTATTATAGGTAGATACTGTTTAAGTATCATATCCATCCAATACGGGAATGTCAAATATTTTGATATATTTTGGGCTAAAAAGTGTACAATTAAGCCATCGTGTCACGTCTTACAGGGAAATGTATTATTTTCATTTTCACAAACGCACTTGCAGACAAATCGCGTCAGTTATTGTGTATTTTATATATATATACATATATATATATATATATATATATATATATATATATATATATATATATATATATATATATATATATATATATATATATATATATATATATATATATATATATATATATATATATATATATATACCGGTGTTTCCCTTGCCACCCTGCCAAAAAACCTAAGCAATTTTTTTTTACTCTGCACATTTATGTATTTATGTATTATAATTCACATAATTATTGCATTAATCAATAAATTGCATTATAATTCACATAATTATTGCAGAATTCGCCTGGATATTATCTAGATCTAAGAATCTCTCCGCCGTAGCTAAGGCGGCTGTAGACAAATGTTTAAAGGATAGTAAATTTTTGAACGGAAAAAAATTCGAATGGCCAAAATTCAGTGAAGAGGTCTGCAAAGTTGAAGCTTAAAATGTACTAACACTTGTGATACTAAATAAATGATTTAATGAAAAGCCATTAAATATATAATAAACGCGTTTAGTATATAAGCAAGTAATACATGTAATCTGTTTTAACTATTAGAATAAATGAAATTTCTATGAAATATGTTTTTTTTAATCACAGTTATTATATGCCAATAGAAAGAATTAAGAAATAAAGTATACTTCATCATAAATTAAAAAAAAGTTATAAAAAATAATATTTCTATAATTTGCATTATAGCGACATATTCGTTTGACGTACAACAATCTATTTGAAAAAAGTATATTTTAAATATTGAATTCTTTAAATCTATATTTTTACTTACAATATAATATAATATTGATATATTTTTAGATTTCTTTCCTTTTGATTTTTTTTGTCAACTGTCTTTTTTCTACTTTAGTATTCTTTAACCTATCAACAACATTATTCACTGGTTGTAAAACGTAGATAGTATATACGTTACAAGTACGTAAGTACTATCTACAAAATAAAATATTAGTGTTCGATCAATTATATGACCGTTTAATGACTATAGGACATAATATTTTGTACGAGTGCTCTTTCTTGTACCGATAGCTATAAATAATGTCGATAACCTAACATTTTTATATTCATGACCTGGCTTATAAGATGAGTATATAAAGCAAAGATTTTTTAAAATAGCACAATTCATTTACAGACCAGTAACAGCAGCTTTTAATTCAATATGTTTATGTTAGCGCCTCTCGCCCTCGTCGCCACCGTCTCGGCCGGATATTCTATGGATATCAAAACTGTTGACGATTTTCAGTTTAACTCTGTAAGTTAATTTAATTGTACCTATATTATTATACTTTGTACTTTTATTAGATTAAATATTTTTGTTATGTGATAGATTTTTTCTGATGGCATTGAAATTATATTTTTATGACCTATGTGCTATCAATATTCTTTCTTTACTTTATTGATGGTTAATAAAGTAAATTGTATGGATATATACATATATATATATATATATATATATATATATATATATATATATATATATATATATATATATATATATACATACATATATATATATATATATATATATATATATATATATATATATATATATATATATATATATATATATATATATATATATATACATACATATATATATATATATATATATATATATATATATATATATATATATATATATATATATATATATATATATATATATATATATATATATATATATATATATATATATATATATATATATATATATATATATATATATATATATATATATATATATATATATATATATATATATATTGTCTGTCTGCCTACCTTTCCGTGTGTCCATGCTTTTTTTACCTTTACCTTATTCTGATTTTGTGAAAAAATTAAATATGGATTCCATACAACGCTTAATCGATGGGTTTCATATATTGGTGTCAATGTTCGGATTGGTTACCTATTGCCTCTTAGTTCCTGAGATTAACGTGTTCAACCAAACAAACTCCTCAATCTTATCATATTGGTAAACTAATATCAATTTATAATTAAAGTTTGGACAAGGCATATGGTATGAAGTGGCGAGATATAATCATCCCCTAGAAGAAGACAGTGTGTGTGGTCATGCCGAGTACACGCCTGCCGGCAACGAGTTCAAAG
This sequence comes from Dione juno, assembly GCA_037127375.1. Lineage (NCBI taxonomy): Eukaryota > Metazoa > Arthropoda > Insecta > Lepidoptera > Nymphalidae > Dione > Dione juno. The sequence continues at coordinate 7,938,910 of JAXRJS010000067.1, forward strand.
TAAAAAACTACTTTGTTCGAAATAACAAAGCTTATACTATTGAAGGAGTTGGAAAACCAGCCCCAAGTGCTGGCAAGTCTGGCCAAGTCCTCTTCGAATACCCGTATGGACGTAAGTATTCTGATAATTTTAAAATCTAATATAATACAAAATTTCATCATTTATTAAACATATTATAATTATTTTATATTATTACCTTTAATAATTATATTTACATACAAATATTTTTTATATCGATATATGTATTTTGATTTTGTTTTTATATTAAATTGTAATTTACTATACTCTTACCCGCTACTATCAACTCATCGACTACACTATAGGTTGGCTGGAAGAGGTCGCTAATAGAGATAAGTCCATTTTTGTAAACAATTTTTTTAATGACTTTTCCTATATATGTTATTATATATATGTTTAGTATAATAAAAAATGTAATATTGTTTTAAATTTGATAAAGATAAACAATACGATATCATCACAAAATTTCTAAAGAAATCGATGATTGCATTAGAGACCCTCGTGGTGCAGCAGCACAGCATCTGACTGTCAACGTGACGGTCGTGGGGTTGAGTCCCATTCAAGAAATGGGTTTTTACATTATTCCATTCCCGCAAACAAAGTTGCTCGCTACATATCGGGTTATATAAGCTATATGCACAGATAATAATATTAATATGATAATTTTTTTTTCAGCTGAGCGTTCAATGAGTGATTACATTTTCAACGTCTTAGCAATTGATTATGACAGCTACTGCATCGGTTATTATAACAAATATGACAAAGATTCACAAAACCGTCAAGGTTGGTTGTATGAAATTGTCATTAATATTAATCGATATATCATTTTCTCAAGTATCAGTATTACGTTGTAAGCAAAAATATCTTAGGTTAACTTACTATTCCATTCTCTCGAATATCATTTTATATTATTTCTTTAAGAGTTTTGTATACCACATCACATATTTATATTGTCTGAGATAACTCTGACAACAGATATAAGTAATATATGGGTTGACTGAGCTAAGCTGCTATAAAGCTTAAATTTACTTTAAATTTACTTTAAAAAAAATATATATTTTTAATTTGAAACGCATTCATTCGCATTCTAATGTTGATAGAAACAGTGTCTTATTTGTTCATTATTTTAATGCTATATTACAATTGCTTTTGTTTTTTTTTTCAGATTTCGCGTGGGTATTCTCTAGATCTAAAGTTCTCTCTGCTGATGCTAAGGCCGCTGTTGACAAGTTTATTAGTGAATCCAAATTTTTGGACGCTAAGAAATTCATTTGGCCCGATTTTAGTGAGGAAGCATGCAAAGTGATATCTTAGAAAGACATCGAAGAAAATATCTTGAAAATTCTAAGCGTAATAAAACTAATATGACTGGAGTCATCTCGTTTTAGAGTAAATATGTAATTCAGTAATCATATAATATACTCATCGCAGAAATCTTTGTTTTATTCATTTCCATTTTTCTATAATTAGAGACTTTAATAAGGCTTTTGACCTTTACTTGCATTTTACCTGTTTTTCTGACATATTACTGTGATATATGATAACGTTGAGTGATAATGATAAGTTCAATCAAACCTTTGATAAGATATTAAGGTTATATATAGATACACTAAGCTTTAGCATTATGCTTGTTTTTAGATTGTTTTTAAATTTTTGGTTCAAAGTTTGTCCAATATTTAATTGTTGAACAAATTACTTGAATATTGAACAAGAATTTGAAGTTATCACAATATGCCGTGGTATAGTGGGACCACGTCTTATAATAAGCGCGATGGTAGTGGGTTCTATCCCCACTAGCTGTTATAGTACAAAATGTGACATTGAAAGCGGAAAACAGAGTCTTGACTAATACCAAGTCACTACGGGGCCGTTGTGGCGCAGCGACTTAGCGTTTTCTTCGTTCTGGTAACAAGACAAAAGTGGGGCGTTGAGTTTCGTCACTCAACAAGCAATGTCTCAAAAGGCGGAAAGCGGGGAGCGGAGTGTCTTCACATTAGATTCCCTCTAACTACTCAGCTATGTGACTGTGAGCGGGATACAGCGTGAAACAAAAGAAAAACTATTTGAAGTGCATACATGTATATAAGCTAGTAGTCAGAGTAGTTATCTACTAATACAATAGCTGTGCAATCTTGGCAATAAGTTCTTGAGTAATGGATAGACAGACAGACGTCATAATAAGACAAATAGAGAAAGGAAAGAAATATTAGGGTTTCGGACCTCTAGAAAAAACAAGAAAGAGACTTATGATTTTAGTGTAAAGGCAGACCTTTTTTCATAACTAGTGATCTCCAGGCAGCACTTACCATAAACTAAATAAAAAAAATAAGAGTCCGCGAGACACGAAAAGTTTAAAACGTAAACAAATAATATTTATTGGCTAGTTACGAACGCTGCAGTTGGAGGGGAAATAAGTACGAATGATTTGGGGTTAAATATTTTAATGTACATTTATTTTTAAAATAAAACTTATCCTAACTAATCCTTACTAAATCATGAATCTTAAGATACATCGATCTTTGTTTAGCGATTAATCGCGGACGGCTGCCTATCAGACCACGAGTTATTATATAATATACTCATGCTTCCGTCTGTGACATCGAGCGCTATATAACACGCTCTTTACTTACGTAAGTAAATATTGCAAACTTAATTGTATTGCTCAGAGTACTGCGGGCCCCTTATCTACAGGTCAAAGTGATCGAAATTGAAATATTTTTTTGGTTATATTATTTTTTTTTATATTCACAGCGATCACCATAGACACATAGACAGACTCGTCAAACATATAACACCCCTTTTTACTGTATCGGAAGTTGAAAGTCGTCGGTTGGTGTGCATATGATATTATAACAAATATGTTCGCTTACTTATATATTTTAACTTATTATATTCAATTGTAGTCACACACGGCGCATGTGCAAGGTGTATTTTACAACGTAGCCAACGTTTATTAGTGAAATTTCAATTTACGAATTTTTATGCTACGTGCCGAATAAAATAGACCTTATTTATGAAGACAGTATAGTGCAAATTTGTGTGACAAATTTCTCGGAAAGTGGAATAGAAGATGGCAAACTGATTGTCTGTAAGCCACATTAAAAGTGCAAATCGCATGATAAATCGAAAAGGAAACGATGATAAATTTAATAACAACGTAAGAGCGTAACTCGTCCCCAGAAAACAAAATGCAGCAGTAGCAGCTCAGAAGATGGTACATGGGACGGTCATTGACCAGCGGGCCCCACCGCGCCGAGGCGGGGACGTGCCGTGACATAGGTGGGTCGCCGTCGCCTGCTGTGGCCACGGCGGCGTGTCTTAAGGACAGAAGAGTGTAACCTTCCGCTGTAGTGACGGTTGGCTATAGTGAAGGGATCATCGGGATCGAAACTTCATGAATCACCGACCTATCCATATATAGGCATAAGCCTATTCATAATAACGATAAGTCGTCGTGTGACAACGTCGTTGAGTATCAAAAGCAAAAAAACATATAACAGAATCTGATATTAGCAACTACGAATATATTCATGAGATGGACCAGTCAGTAGTTTCTATTGAGCGTTTGGATAAAAGTAATGAAATATAATTTAATTCTTTTAGAATTGTTGTTAAAAGTAGTTTATGGAATATATTTCTTGACAAGAATTTCTAGTCCGCAGTAATAAATACTTCAAAGGTACATATTAATATCGCTTCTTTAAACTGTCGTTCTATTAAACGATCTACGGAACAAGTTAGCTCTATTTGCGAAATTACGGACATAGTCGTATTTCTTTAGACATGGTTGTTGCCACATGATTTAAATTATGTACACCAAGTCGCCAATAATACTATATATTAAAAACAAAATATATGATTTTTAATACTGGTAGAGTGCCGGACCAGTAGCCACAATGTATATGTATGGTGAGCCAATTCAAAGGGTTGCAATATTCAGGTACCTAGATTACTATTTGACGGAGAATCTCGTTGATGACAGCGACATTGCAAGAGAGCGCCGTGCTCTTGCAGTACGAGGAAACATGATTGCGCGCAGATTCTCTCGTTGTAGCGTAGCGGTTAAAAAAAAATATTATTTTAACATATTGTCAACATTTATACACATGTCAGATTTGGTTTAATTATACTCGAAGAGCCTACAGCGCCATCAGGCTACCGAGGTTTTGCAGCGCGTCGAATATGTTCGTATATACCGGACTTCTTTGTGGTCGTATGTGTCAGAATAGCTTTGTTTTGGGCTCGTTTGTGCGGAAGTAAGAATGAGATTCTCCAAGTAGTGGGTCGGTACCTGGATGTTTCTTTTCTTAATCATTGGCTGGCTCAGCGTTGCAGCGAGAATCGCAAATAACTAGATTTTTTTACTTTTTTAATATTTCGTGAAATATGAATATTTATTCTTTATAATCTGATCTGATCCCGAGCTCTTACACTATATATTCTTAGATTAATGAGAAATTAGTGATGAACATTTATTTGCTTATAGTAACGACTATTGTCTAACGATTATAAGACTTATCTATACATATACATATATAACATCACGTTGAAATCAACGTGGTTCGTTATCATGTGATACTAATGTACAATTACAAGTGGTTTGGAATTCAAGTCGAAAATAATCTAAATTTAATTTTATTTATATATGTAACCAATTTCATATTTTATTTCATCGTTACTCAAATGTGTTCAAGTAATCAACATACTATAATTAGCTTTTATGTATATTATAATCTCAATTAATTAATAATAAAACAGAGACCAAGTTCTAGTACCTAAAAAAAAGTGGAAATCAAAAGTTCAGTTTGTCATGATTATTTATAATCTGCCTCGCACTTGACCATTTTCAATTTTCCGATTTTTTTCTTTACTTTCGTACTAAAGTATATCTCGATTCCAAATTTCAGTTTTCAAGACCTTATAGAAGTATTTTTATTCATTAATATGTTTATAACCTGGCCCGCTTCTATTTTTCATTTTCTGAGCACCGATATTTCAATTTTCTGAAGTCGATAACTTTTATTCTATGACAGCTACAATAATGCAACTAAGTACTTAGAGTAAGTAATGAGGTATCATGATGTGTGTAAAGTTTCAATCAGATCCGTTGATTAGGTACCAAGATATAGTGGGGTCAAAAGTTGATTTCATACAAAATGAGTGCATACGTTGTATATATCGTTGACCTCCATCACGAAATTGGCACGGAATCCTCGGTGTGAGTATCACTCGACTTGACCGATATTTTTTTAAATTAACAAATTATAAGTTGCTAACACCTCTGTGGAATACGTACATTAAATATTTAGGTAAACATAATCTAATGTTCCCTATAATGTAATATACACGCTAATAAAGCAAAAAAAATACATTTTTTAGACTTTTTTCTGTCGTTTCGTTTGTCCGGTCTAATCTCCGAAACTGCTGAACCGATTTTTATGGGGGTTTCACTAGAAAATAGAAAAAAGTTATGGAGTAACATACAAGTTTATTTTTTCCCTGAAACCCTTGAGGTATGATAAAAAATAGCAGATAAAATGATACATATCAAATCATAATTTTCATGATGTATATTTACATATTTTTATTTTTCGTAGACAAAATTATTCTAAAGAGAAAAATAAAAAAACTAATATGTACAATACACTCGTTTTGTATTAGAGTAAAGCCAAGATGAAGCGGGCAAAGCCGTGAACGGGTCGCTTGCACTATTATATTACAGTAAAAAGTGGTATCTTTATATATCTACGAATTATGGAAATTATGGAAATGTAAAAATTACTGATAGAATGTTACATTTTTGTCTGTCTGTGTGTCTGCTTGTACTTCTGTTAATATCTTCTATTAGTCTATCTATTTTATCTTAATATCTATTGCATAGATTTGCATTAAACTTCTTTTTTTGCATAGTTATAGGCCCTGAGCAGAATACATCCTGCTCAGAGCCTATAACTATGCCACAATAGCTGAACTATTTAAAATAAGAAAACGAATACATACTGAAAGTTGTTGGCCGTAATGAGTATTTCTAGTTGACACATGTCAGACTTATTGGATGAAAAAATAAAAAGAAACTTAAAATATCAAAAAAATCTATATTTAATAGTAATATTCATGAAAGTTGCGATTAAAAAAAATTGTCACCGTTATAGGTATTTTGACGTGTGAAAGTCAAAGTGAAAATCTTATTTGGAATTGTAAAAGTACTTTCAAAACTCCATAACCAGAGATAAGAAGAAGAAGTAAAAAACGAAAAATTAATGAATGTGACTGTGTGTGACAAAACCGTTTAGACTCAATTTTCTACTGCAATAAAAATATGGTGGCAAGGATTGTGAAGTCCATGCAAACGAAGTTGCGAGCATTTACTAGTACTATTATATGTTTGTATACTTATTTAAGTATGTTAGCATGTAATAATATAGCATATGAGTTTTTAAGTAACTTTAGTATAAATATGAGTGAACATAATTGTTATAACATATACTCACCAACACCATCGATATACATGTATCCCTTGATCAATTTTAACGGTCGATACAATAAAGATTGGTGTTAAACGTTGACTTGTACCTGGTCTGTGGTCAGGTCAGGCAAAGGACTGGAACTGGAATTATTTTTTACAATATATGCATGTCATACGTGTAACTGAGCACTCGATCTTGAAAAGCAATAATGTAGTAAACTATAAAGTGTCAAGTTCGTTCGTTTGAGTGAACCCCATTCGCGGCAGTTCACTTGTATTAGTCACAAGTGATGTCGGTTACAACACTTCATTTCATCATCTCGACCTAACAAAGTGGCCCTCTGACGAATGCTACATTGAATTGTCCTGCATAGAGTTCAATAGACATGTTGTAGTATGCGTGTATCGATTCCCGTCAGGTAGTTTTGTAAGAGATAAAATTTATAACTTAGAAATAAACAATCTAAGTCCAAATGAGTGTTATAATAGAGTTTTTAACGAAATCTTAAATGAATTTAATAATATTTTTCAAGGTCGAAATTAAAATTTAGTGACTGTGCAACTGGTGGTATATACCAAAGTAGGGATAAACTATACGAGTTATATAATATGAGGCAGTGGAATCAAGATCCAGCGTTCTTATTAAAGATAGAACATTCTCAAAGATTTTTAAGCATGTATAACATATCTAGGCCAAGACAATATACATAAGGAATTTTTTTTTTTTAAATAATCCTAAGGCTACATGAGATGCTATTGCCATTACAACTGGGAGATCAAAACCTGTCAGCGAACCCATAAAGATAATAATTAATAACACATTATTAACTTCAAATATAAAAGTGGCAAATGCTTTTGATATTTATATCTCGGTAATATCCTCGTTCGAAAGCAGTATCCATTTTAAAAAAAATGTGTAGAGAAATGTAAATATATTTTTTCTTTAAATTTATATCACCAGATGGAATTATAAAAGCGTTTGAAAGACTTAATTTAAAAAAGAACTGGTGATATATGGGATATGTCTGTCAAGGTAGTTGATTCTATTATACATAATATAGTGCCTCAACTTGCTTTTATTTTTAATAACTGTGTAGAGTCCGGCACTTTTCCAAACATAGTGAAATATAGTAAAATAGTTCCACTTTACAAAAGTGGAATAGACATGACCCTGGAAACTATAGACCAAAGTTTTTGCTACCATCTTTAAGTAAAGGTTTTGAAAGAATAATATTCAATCAGACCTCAGATTTCTTAAACAGTTCCTTCCATAAAGAGCAATATGGCTTCACCAAAGGCAAATAAACTGCCGATGCACATTTACGATGCATGGGAGAAGTCGCAGAATGCTATTGAAGTGTTTTGCGACGTATCTAAAGCCTTTGACTGTGTAGACTATAAAACTCTATTGTTAAATCATTATGCAAACAAAATGCTGCTCTTGGTCTTATTGCCTCGTATCTAAGCCAATGAATACAAAGGGTTAATATAAATAATGTAAAATCGATAAAATCTTCCTGGGAGTTCCACAATGATCTATACTTGGTCCCTTTTTATTTATACTTTATATTAGTGACCTTCCGTTTTATGATTTATGTTTCATTTATTTGACGCAATGAATCTAATGTTGAATGCTAAAAAATTAAATGTATTGACTTCACGCGAAACCTAATGTCAAAAACAAAACTTTAATCTCACCATTAAAAGTGAAATAACGATTTAACAGTGTTCTTAGGTATGATATAGATTCTAAGCGAAGTGGAAAGTGGAAAAGTGGCTCACCTAGAAACATTTGCAGATAAATTCAGCTCTGCCGTGTTTAACGATTAAAAGTGTGAGAAGGTAATATAGTCGTTTTTGATAGAATGCCATCTATTGGTTGTTAGCTTAAAATCTTTTTCGATAATGAAAATAGACTATAGAAATAACGAAAATAGAACATAATAGTAATTCATTTGTTAGGACTGAAATAAAAACGCCAATTCAATTTAATTATTTAAATTATGGCGTTTCAATAAATAAAAAATAAATAGTATTGGTATGATTTGGATTATAAATATCAATTGTGGAAAGTGAATATTAATAATAATTAAATGCTTTATTCTATACCCATAAATAAAACAGTATAACAACAAAAAAAAAGAAATAACTAAAAAAAGCATGTATAATAGGCGACTTTATCGCTAAATAACGATTTCCTCCATGCAACCTTAAGGTATTGAATGTAAAGGGAAGGAAAAGGGTTAGAAGTGTGAAGAATGTATAATAAAATGCTAATAAAACATTTACTACTTCATACTTTCATATACACATACATACCGAACCTATTAAAAACCGCTTGAAAATAGGCAATGATTTTGCCCGCCATCCCTGAATATCAGGGTTAACCCAATCCAAAGTCTGAGGCTGTAATTATGAAGGAGTTGCTGAGGCAGAGAGAGGAGTGGAAGTTTTAGTGTAAATTTTTATCTAAGCACCTCAAAAATATATACACAGCCTATATGTTAATAACATTTATGTTTACGTTATACGTATACATGCAAGAAACACATAGGTACATTAATCTATTATTTTTAAAATATACAAGAGTGATTAAAAAAAGACACGACGACAAAATCGAAGAATTGCATTGTGATGTAGTTATAATATTTTAAAACGAACGCGATCTAGCTAGCTTAAGCGAGCGAAGCAGCGAGTGGGTCGCTTGTGTTATGATAAAAAAAGTGATAGACATACAGGATCTAGAAATAAAGATAAGCTGGTAACACCTAGTTACGCCTCCAAAAAGTTAAAAAACCTTTTTGGGTCTAGGTATACGCGTGTATAATAATGCAATGTCTACAATGTACTCTAATTTTCCACTTCAAAAATTTAAAGAAAATCTAGAAACAGTGCTCTTGAGTAAAGCCTTTTTATTATACTATTCAGGAATATTTGAATGATGAAAATGTGTGGAAATAAAGTCATTTGAATTTAATGCAGGATACTGCTACCATTGTATTTAATAAATTTTTTGTAATACAGATATTTAAAAGAGCAACTGCTGAGTTTCTTGTCGGCTCGCCTCAGAGCCTTTCGAGTTAGTGGAGACATGATCATTCGACTATTCAAAAGTGCTTGTAAAAATCTATTGGAATAAAGAGTATTTTGAATTCCAATTTGAAATTTGTAGCCACGGGGCCCGCATTATTCTAAATAATAAAATTAAGTTGGAGATACTTATTTCTGACTTCCCTTACGGTAATTCCTGCGCCCCGACGCAACAACCTCATAGTTAAGAATCATTTACACTTAAAGACGATGTAATATGGCGCTCGATGTCACAGACGGAAGCGTGAGTATATTATATAATAACTCGTGGTCTGATAGGCGGCCGTCCGCGATTAATCGCTAAACAAAGATCGATGTATCTTTAGATATTTAAAAAATAAATGTAGAATAATATATTTAATCACTCTCCAACTGTAGCCCTCGTACTAGCCAATAAATATTATTTGTTTACGTTTTAAACTTTTCGTGTCTCGCAGACTCTTATTTTTTTTTATTTAGTTTATGGTAAGTATTGCCTGGGGATAACTAGTTGTGTAAAAAAGTTCTGCCTTTACACTAAAATCATAAGTCTTTTTCTTGTTTTTTTAGAGGTCCGAAACCCTAATATTTCTTTCCTTTCTCTATTTGTCTTATTATAACGTCTGTCTGTCTATCCATTACTCAAGAACTTATTGTCAAGATTGCACAACTATTGTATTAGTAGATAACTACTCTGACTACTAGCTTATATACATGTATGCACTTCAAATAGTTTTTCTTTTGTTTCACGCTGTATCCCGCTCACAATCACATAGCTGAGTAGTTAGAGGGAATCTAATGTGAAGACACTCCGCTCCCCGCGCTCCCCGCTTTCCGCCTTTTGAGACATTGCTTGTTGAGTGACGAAACTCAACGTCCCACTTTTGTCTTGTTACCAGAACGAAGAAAACGTTAAATCGCTGCGCCACAACGGCCCCGTAGTGACTTGGTATTAGTCAAGACACTGTTCTCCGCTTTCAATGTCACATTTTGTACTATAAGAGCTAGTGGGGATAGAACCCACTACCATCGCACTTATTATAAGACGCGGTCCCATTGCCATAAGTTCAAATTCTTAATGAATGAAATATCCAATAAGAAAAATGATGTAATATTCAAGTAATTTGTTCAACAATTAAATATTGGTTAAACTTGAACCAAAAATTGGAAAACAATCTAAAAACAAGCATAATACAACCACTTAGTGTATCTATATATAACCAGCTTATCAAAGGTTCTTAAATTCATTTATATTGAACTTCATCAACGTTATCATATATCACAATAATATGTCAGAAAAACAGGTAAAATGCAAGTAAAGGTCAAAAGCCATATTAAAGTCTCTAATTATAGAAGAATTGAAATGAATGAAACAAAGATTTCCGCGATGAGTATATTATATGATTACTGAATTACATATTTACTCTAAAACGAGATGACTCCAGTCATATTAGTTTTATTACGCTTAGAATTTTCAAGATATTTTCTTCGATGTCTTTCTAAGATATCACTTTGCATGCTTCCTCACTAAAATCGGGCCAAATGAATTTCTTAGCGTCCAAAAATTTGGATTCACTAATAAACTTGTCAACAGCGGCCTTAGCATCAGCAGAGAGAACTTTAGATCTAGAGAATACCCACGCGAAATCTGAAAAAAAAAACAAAAGCAATTGTAATATAGCATTAAAATAATGAACAAATAAGACACTGTTTCTATCAACATTAGAATGCGAATGAATGCGTTTCAAATTAAAAATATATATTTTTTTAAAGTAAATTTATCGAAGATGGCTTTATAGCCTATAGATAGATAGCTTTATAGCAGCTTAGTTCACTCAACCCATATATTACTTATATCTGTAGTCAGAGTTATCTCAGACAATATAAATATGTGATGTGGTATACAAAACTCTTAAATAAATAATATAAAATGATATTCGAGAGAATGGAATAGTAAATTAACCTAAGATAGTTTTGCTTACAACGTAATACTGATACTTGAGAAAATGATATGTCGATTAATATTAATGAAACTTTCATACAACTAACCTTGTCGGTTTTGTGAATCTTTGTCATATTTGTTATAATAACAAATGCAGTAGCTGTCATAATCAATTGCTAAGATATTCAAAATGTGATCGGTCATGGAATGCCCAGCTGGAAAAAATATAATATTTTTTTATAACTATAATCTGTGCTTAAATAACTTACGTAACACTATGTATATTTAGACAGCAAGTTTGTATATATATATATATATATATATATATATATATATATATATATATATATATATATATATATATATGTTCTTCTTCTTCTTCTTGGCATTAGTCCCGGCTTTTCCCAGGGTCTGCCTTCCGACTAAGCCTACTCCACTTTGCACGGTCTTTAACATCCTCAGTGGACAATCTATTGGCTCTCATGTCTTGTGTCACGACATCCAGCCATCGCTTCCTTGGGCGTCCGGGTGGTCTAACTCCAGGGACAGGCATGTCAAGGCACTTCCTTCCGACATAGTTCTCAGATCGGCGCATAACATGGCCATACCATCTCAGGCGACGCTCTTGGAGCTTATCCGCTACGTCACGGACCCCAAGACTACCTCGAATGAATGTGTTGCGTATGCGGTCGGACCGCGTCACGCCACACATCCATCTCAGCATCTTCATCTCCGTGACGTGAAGCTCCTGAGTGTGCCGAGATAATGTTGGCCAACATTCGCTGCCGTATATAAGAACCGGTCGGATAATGCTCTTGTATATCAGTCCCTTGAGCTTGGGCGGTATTCTGCTATCGCAGACCACACCAGTGACCTCCCGCCATTTGGCCCAGGCAGCGTTTATACGGGCATGGATGTCGTGGTCGATGCCTCCAGACTCATGCATAACGGCTCCAAGGTACCTGAACTTCTCCGACTTAACGGCTGGCTCAGGCCCGATATGGATGGTGCTCGAGTCCGGGTTCCCGCAAGCCATGTACTCGGTCTTCGACACATTCAGTTTGAGACCACCGTTCTCAAGCGCAGGGTGCGCTTCAGGCTTTCACTTAACGCTCCAACATCAGTCGGTTCTAGTCGATGAGTACTATGTCATCGGCATACATTATCAGCCACGGAGGCTGGCATTGGATGTGAGCCGAGACAGTATCCAGCACTACATTGAATAAGAACGGACTAAGAGCTGAGCCCTGGTGAACCCCTACTGTAATCGGGAAGAGCTTGGTGTCGCCAACAGCGGTCCTAACTACTGAAGCGGAGTCGTTGTACATATCTCTGATAACCTCAATATAGGCTTCAGGGATCCCCTTGGATCGCAATGCCCACCAGATACACTGACGTGGCACACAGTCAAAGGCGTTCTGCAGGATGGAAGAGGTATATGTCGCATATATATATATATATATATATATATATATATATATATATATATATATATATATATATATATATATATATATATATATATATATATATATATATATATATACATATAGAATAATTAAAAATATTGTTCACAAAAGGTCTGGTCTTATCTCCATAAGATACCTCTTCCAGCCAACCTATGGTAGTGTAATCGATGAGTTAATAGTATCGGGTAAGAGTATATTACAGTACATTTCAATATAAAAACAAAATCAAAATACATATATCGATATAAAAAATAATTTTATATAAATATAGTTATTAAAGATAATAATATAAAATAATACTAATATGTTTAATAAATGACGAAATGTTGTATTATATTAGATTTCAAAATTATCAGAATACTTACGTCCATACGGGTATTCGATGAGGACTTGGCCAGACTTGCCAGCACCTGGGGCTGGTTTTCCAACTCCTTCAATAGTATAAGCTTTGTTATTTCGAACAAAGTAGTTTTTTACTTTGAACTCGTTGCCGGCAGGCGTGTACTCGGCATGACCACACACACTGTCTTCTTCTAGGGGATGATTATATCTCGCCACTTCATACCATATGCCTTGTCCAAACTTTAATTATAAATTGATATTAGTGTAATAATATTATAAGTATGAGCAGTTTGTTTGGTTGAACACGTTAATCTCAGGAACTAAGAGGCAAGGCAACCCATATAAAGCCAAGTTGTATGGAATCAATATTACTTCTTTACAATATATATATATATATAGATATATATATATATAATATATATATATATATATATATATATATATATATATATATATATATATATATATATATATATATATATATATATATAGATATATAGATATATATATATATATATATATATATATATATATATATATATATATATATATATATATATATATATATATATATATATATATATATATATATATATATATATATATATATATATATATATATATATATATATATTTATAGCGCTGAGTATGATAATATAGGTACAATTATATCAACTTACAGAGTTAAACTGAAAATCGTCAACAGTTTTGATATCCCTAGAATATCCGGCCGAGACGGTGGCGACGAGGGCGAGAGGCGCTAACATAAACATATTGAATTAAAAGCTGCTGTTACTGGTCTGTAAATGAATAGTGCTATTTTAAAAAAATCTTTGCTTTATATACTCATCTTATAAGCCAGGTCATGAATATAAAAATGTTAGGTTATCGACATTATTTATAGTTATCGGTACAAGAAAGAGCTCTCGTACAAAATATTATGTCCTATAGTCATTAAATTGTCATATAATGGATCGAATACTAATTATATTATTTTATTTTGTAGATAATACTTACATACTTGTAACGTACATACAATCGACCTTGTACAACCAGTTAATAAGGTTGTTGATAGATTAAAGAATAAAATAAAATAGAAAAAAAGCAGGTAGAAAAAAGACAGTTGACAAAAAAATCAAAAGGAAGCATATCTATGTACTAATATATTATATCATATCATATCATATGAGTATTGTAAATGAAAACATCGATTTTAAGAATGCTATATACAAAATATTGATATTTTTGTATTGACTGTTGTACGTCGAATGAAAATTTTATTTTTTACAAATTACATTTGATTTTGACTTATTTCTAGCTATGGCTAAGTCAAATTAAAACTGGCTGAAAATACATTGAAATATATATATATATATATATATATATATATATATATATATATATATATATATATATATATATATATATATATATATATATATATATATATATATATACATATATATATATATATATATATATATATATATATATATATATATATATATATATAGATATATATATATATATTTCATTTAATTATGATCCTTAAAAAACTACAACTATAAGTCCATTCGATGAGTTCTTCAAAATTTAATTTTAAATCTAAATTATATTTGAATTTAATCAAACAAGAGAAGATATTAATTAAATATTATGTATTTTTTATGTCTCTATTATATTATTTAATAATTAATTTTTAATATATATCTTATAGATAAGTCAAATTATTTAACGTATAAATAAAAAAAAAAATTAAAATTTCGCTATTAATGGAAATTATAGCAAATGTTATGTTGTATAACTTTTGGAAATATATAATGAAGTATACTTTATTTCTTATTTCTATTGACATATTATAATAAATGTGATTTAAAAAAAAGTCATATTTCATAGAAATTTCATTTATTTTCATAGTTAAAACAGATTACATTTATTATATGCTTATATACTAAACGATTTTATTATAAAGTTAATGGCTTTTCATTTAATCATTTAAAATATATCACAAGTGTTAGTACATTTTAAGCTTCAACTTTGCAGGCCTCTTCACTGAATTTTGGCCATTCGAATTTTTCACCGTTCAAAACTTTACTTTCCTTTAAATATTTGTCAACAGCCTCCTTAGCTTCGGCGGAGAGATTCTTAGATCTAGATAGTATCCAGGCGAATTCTGCAATAATAATATGAATTATAGTACAATTGATTGATTTGTACACAAATGTACAGTGTTAAAAAAGAATGTTACATATATATATATATATATATATATATATATATATATATATATATATATATATATATATATATATATATATATATATATATATATATATATATATATATATATATATATATATATATATATATATATATATATATATACATGTAACATTATTTTTTAACACTGCATATATAACATACACAATAAATTATCTTATTTCATCGTAATAATAATAATACCTTGTTGTTTTTGTGAAGTTTCATCATATTTACAATAGTATGCGATAAGATAATTATCGTAGTCGATAGCTAATATATTCAAAATGCTGTCACTCAACGCGTCTCCCACTAAAAACAATACGTTGTTTAAATATTAAGAATAAATGAGATTAAAAAGAAATAAGTAGTGTGATTTTTTTTATGCTTCTACATATTGCATAGCGATCTTCTAACGAAGTCATTATCGATATTTTTGTAGCTTCGAGGTTTATCCCGCACACAGCCGCGCAAGTGGAGAGTACCTAGTGTTGAGACTATGTTCTCCGCTTTCCGTTGTTGATGAAAAATTAAAAATATTACATTTTCCTGTAAGACACTGTTACAATGTGACATGATGGCCCCATTGTACCTTTTTTAGCCCGAAATATATCAAAATATTTAACAATATATATATATATATATATATATATATATATATATATATATATATATATTTATATATATATATATATATATATATATTTAATATATATATATATATATATATATATATATATATATATATATATATATATATATATATATATACATATATATATATATATATATATATATATATATATATATATATATATATATATATATATATATATATATATATATATATATATATATATATACTATATATATATATAAATATATAAATATATATGATATTTAAAAAATATGTGCCTATAATACAGCCTTTCATCGAGAGAAATATAATAATTTGTGAACAAATAAAATTACAATTATTGTTCAATAATAAATTACAATTTCAATAATATTGTAAAAAGTTTTATAAATATAATAATTTTATACAATATATCTCCTATATATCTTTTTATACAATATACCTCCATGATGCAGACTGTGAGCCACTTTTCCTGCCTTCCTAGCATCAGGGGCGAGCTTTGCAATACCTTCAACATACACAGCTTTCTTATTGACGACGTGGAAATTTTTCACTTTGATCTCATCGCCTTCTAGCTTATATTCAGCAGAACCACATTCTCCGATATCAACGCCTCCGTTAGGATACCGTGCTACTTCATACCATATGCCTTGACCATACTGAAAATGAAAAATTGTTATGTAATTCGCTTAACTGGTTTGCAAGTGCAATACGTTATGCCCTAAAAATATTGTATTTTTTTAGCTTCACGCTGCATCCCGCATATAGCAGGATACGCGGAGGAAACCAGGTGTTAAAACACTCCGTTCCCTGCTTCATTGTATTAAACACTTTATTCTTAAGTTCCGTTTGAGTAAAATTTACATATACCATTTTTTCACACACTTCTCAAATTGTCACAGAATTACATGGTTGTCGATTCGACCTCCTCTCGAGGGAATAGATAAATTTTATTCTCCTGCATTGAAAAGCACGGCGTTTAGATCCGCCACAGATTACGCAATGTCTCGAATTTGTTCATAGAACGTAAGAAGGCACTAGGTTCTTTTTGCCCTGCTTTGCGGGATAAAGCGTAAAGTTTAAGAGAGAAAGAAATTCATAGAATAAATGGAAAGAGCGATAAATCGATCGATAAAACCATAAACGCTGCTCCACATTTAGCTTATTATTATGAGATATTGTCTTACCAACTCTACATGAAATTTGCTTTCGAGCCAAATAATACCTAACCAATTTTATAGTTGGTTATGGTTATTTTTCATGGTTTTTTTTTAACATATAGTTTTTCATACATACAAAGGGAAACAAGAATATTTAAAATTTCAGATGTAAAATTTCCTCTAGTAATATAACTTATGATCACATTCAAGCACATAACAACTCATCGAAGACGTTGTTTCCCGTTAATTTAATACGTATATAAAACTCTTTAATTACCGCGTGACTGATCGATAGACGATGTATAGTTAAAGCTAATGAGCGTCAATGGGGAAAATTGGCTTGTAGGTTGCTTTGGGTTTCGTAATGGATAAAAGTGCAATGTCGTTTTAGTCTTTTCATAGTACAGGCAAACGCAATCGTAGGCTACAATTTATATTTAACATAGTATACTAAACAAAAACTCGGAAATAAAGAATAGTTTAAGAAAATTAAAAAAAACACGTTATTTTTTAAATTAACTAAAAAATTGTTGGGTAATAATACGCTTTTATATGAATCCCTTGATATATCATTTATTTGTTCAATAAGTTTGAACTAGGATTTGATTTGTAAAAAGGATAAAAATGAATTTCATTATAAAAAGCTTTATAGATACCAAAATGTTAATCTTTCTACATATATCCGTTACACATTAGCGTTTAAAATCGTGGCGAAAATCCGGTTCAAAGCTTTCGTTACAAACAAAAGTTTATAAAAGCGTTTCAAAAAAATGTCATTAATGTAATAAAATTAAATATATAATTTTCTCCAACTTACAGATGTGACATTAAAATTTTCTACTGGCTGCACTTCTGGACAGGAGTTGGCGGCGACAGACACGACAAAAACTATAAAAGCTAAGCGATACATTGTGACTGTTCACTACACGTTGATCCTACTCTTAAAAGATCCTTTGAAACTAATTTGATTGTGTTCAGAGGTCTGCTTTTATACGCCTCCCGGTCCCGGTTTGGCTAATAGAAGGTCAAGTTCTCGGTAATATGTTCGAATTTGATCAGCTGATTTAGATCTGAATCATGTATGTATGATATATATATACAGTACATATATATCGGCATAATCAAAATATATATTAAGAGGTGGGTAGAAAGCTAATATTTGTTCAAAATAATAATTATTATACACTTGACATACTCTTTTGTTTAAATTATCTTACTAATATTATAAATGCGAAAGTTTGTGAGCGAGTTTGTGTGTATGTTTGTTATTCAATCACGTCAAAATGACGGCTGAAGGGATCGGGATAAAATTTGACTCAAAGGTAGTTTATGATCTTTCATGACACATAGGCCACTTTTTATCCCACGGAAACAAAGTAAGCGGGATTTATTTATCTTAGTATTATATATATCTATTAGACTAATATTATAAATGCGAAAGTTTGTTCTGATTTCACTTAAAAACTACTGAACGAATTTAGATGAAACTTTGCTTTTTCATAATAATAACATATGGCTTACATTTAAGGACAAACGAATGCAATTCACTTTACTATTAAATCAATATGCAACAGTTCAAGCGGTCGCTAGTGTTTATGTATGTGTACTTAAATGGATTCATGAAGTATAGTAAGTAAGTAATTTTTAATTTTTAATTTAACGATATTTTATTGTAATAAATATATTATAATTTTACAAACATTTCAACGAAAAATGTTATATGAAATTAACATAAAAACATAATCAAATGTTTATTTTTCTAAGGATTTCTTTATGTCTTCTAAGAGTTTGTCTGTCTGTTTGCATTTTTCTTTCTAAGGAGATAAATTAGTAAGGAGATATATGCAATAGTATCTAAAGGTCCATTTGCTTAATGGTCCAATTATATTAATGAAAAAATTGCGAACAATTTAGCTTGTTAACAATCTTAGCCGACCACCAGTACTGTCGTGACGTCAGCAGCACCAAAGTGCATTAATCTAAGTAAAGAAACTTAAAAAGCATATATGTACTGTACTCATACTAAAATTTAGATCTAATAATCTAAATATTGTATAAAATGAGAGAGCTCCATCCAGGCTCCAAATCTATAGTTACTCTTTGTCAATTGGCCGGTGAAGAGGAATTTTCTATGAGGATATTGACTTAAGAGGATCTTAATGAATAAAATAATATGTGGGGTCGTCATGGCGCAGTGGCACAGCGTCTGACTGGAAACGCGACGGTGGTTCGATTCCGACTCGGGGAGAACCAATTATTTTCATTTTCCTCGATCTGGTATCAAGACAAAAGTAAAGAAAACATATCGATCAAATGCGAGCAGTACTCGCGCACTGAGGGTTCCGTACGTATTTCAATAGGAAATTACTACTTAAAAATTGCCAAACTTAAATTAGCAGTCGTAGCTACTCAGTTTGTATGAAATAAACTACAAATATAAGTTTCTAATAGTTTCTTTCTGCGTTAAACTTATAAATTATCAAATTTGAGATCATATCCTTTATATACAAAATAAGTTTCCGTGAATTTCCGTCTAGGTCTTAGTCTAAGGTCTAAGTCTAGGTCAATGAAATACAACTAATAAGAGTCGACAAATTTCGATTAACTGATATTTTCCTTTGGTTGTACTATAAGTTCTAGCTAATTGCCAAACTTCATAACTCCAAGTCAACGGGAGGTACCCTTTACGTTTTCATAACGTGCGATTTTCATATAAAATGCAAAAAAAAATATAGACGCTCATACCTTTTGATTGTGTTGACTTAGAAGTTTGATTCTGGCTTCAAGATATCATCGACTTAAATATTTGATATTAATTACAGCTTAATTATTTACCATGATTTGGAGAAAATGGTCTTGACAGACAGACTGACAGGCGTACAATATAGTCATCCTATAAGGATTTAGTGTTTTTTTTGGAGGTACAAAACCCTAAGAATAGTACTATAATGTATAGTATATTATGCTATAAGGTTTTAAGTTTTTAATTTTAGCTTTATTATTCGTCATAGTCAGTCGCATCATACATTAAATGCACCTTGAGCATATGAAGTCTCTCAGTGCTTTCAAAAGCTTTGAAAAGATACAATAAAGTACCAACTAATAACGTCATGTTAAAACTTATATGGTATAAGAGCTCGTCGTGACAGTTCAGTGATCGTATTTACTTAGGCCAGTTATTTTTTTTGTCAACACCGGTAAGTTTCCGCGTTAGTACATGTAATACACACGTTGCGAAATTTACACGTTTAGATAAGAAATAATTGTAAACACGAAAATATAATAACGAAAGTATAAAAAAAATCGCGTTCTTTGACACCGTCCAAGCGACCAGCAAGCAATATCCTTAATTTGAAACATTTATATATATATATATATATATATATATATATATATATATATATATATATATATATATATATATATATATATATATATATATATATATATATATATATATATAACATAATTATTGTTTATTATTTAGAAAGAATTGACAAGCAAAGTTTCACTATGTTCAGCTCATCTAACTATGCATGAGACTAACAGCAACATTATTTACAGCTGGCAAAGCCCATGTACCACTTCTAAAAAAAGAGGCGTAGCTTTGTATTCTGCAACTCAATCCACATAGTCTAGTTTTCGAGAAAGAAGTAACTAACTTTTAACTAAATTTTATTTTCTAACTTCTAACTTTCCTTACAAATACTCTTGTTTACTGAAATATAATCACAAGGAGACTGTAGGTGTATGAAAAAATATCGCGTATAAGGTAGAGTAATTCCGCGCGTCGAAATAATTATTTTCGATAATTATTTATTAATCATAGAAAATGGTAAATAAAATGAAAAACAATAATGATATTTTTATTTCCAAAATCAATTATTATTTAGTTATTACATTATTTATATATTTGGTAATCTGATTTTATTGAATAGTGTAAAATTTAATTTACATTTCTGTCACAATTTTATTAATTTTATTTTTTATTATAACATACATATCCAGTATAACTGCTACAACATTAAAACAGATTGATTGGTTACCAAAAGTTGTTAGTAAAGAAATCAGCCTCGTATTTATTTGTGAAGTCACAGCTCGCTTCAGAAAAGTCTTTAAGGACAAACGATTGCCGATGTTCCGCCAGTTCAGAGTACTTTGATAGAGTGTTCTCAACATTTTTCAGAAGTTCTCCATGTAACTTTTCCTTGTTTCGTGTAAGGACCCATGTGAAAACTGAAAATTAAATAGAAATAATTATTAAATATTATTTGTATCGTTATCAGATCGGTCTCTAAGAATTATTTTTCTTTACTTAGTGTGGTATAACATTTTTAAAATAGTAAAGAGAGTTGGTTAGAGAGTAGTAGAGAAGAGAATAGAAGAGAGACAATATAATAATCATTATACCAAATCCTAATACTGATGGAATCTAGTATAGATTTATTTTATTATTAAATAATTCCAGATCAATCACACGTTTCAAAACGATAGGTTGTTGGGACAACCTTGTACCCAACAAGGAGATGAATGAATGTGATGACGCTTTTGTCTCAAGTAGCAGCTACACGCTGTGTCTTGATGAAGTAGATGATGAAATCGGTATAAAATAAGTTGAGACTGCTATAGGCAATCTGAAATGTGATAAGTCATCGGGAGAAGATGCATTTACTACTGAGATGATCAAATATAATAGGACTCGCATCTTGTACTTGTTCTAAGATTATTGGCAAGGTACAGTCATCGCCCCTTTGTATAACTAAACTAAGGCAAACGTTCACAGATAGATTGTGCAAGCTATAGGGCTATCAGTTTGATTTGCTTAGATGGTTAAGTATATGTAAAAATTTAACAAAAATAATTCAAGAAAAAATTGCTTGGTGTACGCTGATTATGTTCATTGCCTCATCAGAATTACAGAATGCGAGCTGCAGGCAGGTCACCAATATGAAAAATGGGTGTTAAAATAATGATCTAAGCCCTTATGTAAGTAAGACATAGGTTATAGTATTTGAAAGAGACGAAGAAAGGACGGTATGCAAGATTTTTGTTAATGGAAACTTATTAGAATAAGTGAATGAAGTTAGTTCGTATACCTGGGAAGTGTATTACACTTGGGAAGAATGAGTTATTTTTATTATCTTCGCTCTGGATACAGTGTGAAGCACTTGTGTAATTTAGTACACTGTGATAAAATCATGCATTATATTATAATTTTGCATTGGTTTATATCTTATTATGGTTAATATTTTGGTGGAGCTTACACCTATACATATAAGATGGGGTTTATATGTATAAATATTTTCTCTTGAAACTTTATAAAAGTCATATTTATTTAGTGACGTTAAAAAAATATTCACCATAATGTGTCCTAATTTTCTTCTTCAGTGTTTTACAAGTGTATGCAATAGCATAGCCGTCGTAGTCAGTGGCAAGAATGAAGAATGGGAATTGGAGAACTTTATCTGAAATATACAAGAAAATTATTTAAAACATATATTATATAAACATATAATACATTTTATTAACAATAATTGTGCGTTCGATTACTACTCTAGGGACATAATTATATTAATGTCTTCGCTTTTGTAATGAGACAAAAATCGGCGTTATGTTCCACCACTCAACATGCAATGTGTCGAAAATTGGGCGGAAAGTGGAGAAGGGAGTCTTAACACTAAACTTTCTCTGTCTACCCTGCTATATGCGAGATACAGAGTAAAACTAAAACAATATGACATAAGAGTAGATACTAATAAATATTTGTAAAATTATTCATGTTACTATTGGCATTATACAATTGGTTTGAAATATAAATATAATCGGCATAGCTAAAAAAAGACGAACAAAACATGATTGAAATATTGAATCAAAAGCAAAATATTCTTTTTTTTAAATTGTCAATTACTTTCAAGCACTTTTGAATGGAATTAAAGAGGTGATTTCTTTCAGTCAACCTATGGGTATGAGATATACACTCAGACCTGCAAAATACAACATAATTTTGCAAAGCAGAGCAGCGTAAACTGAAAAGGATTTTTTATGGAATCTTGTATTGCCACCACACCCACCACGCCACACACCCATCAGGTGTGTCCAGCATATACGTTACGCAAGGCCACCGGCAACAGTTTGAGCTATAAGGACAATAAGGATTATTAAGCATATTAAAAAGTACAGGAAGGATTTACCTTATGAGAAGGAAGAATAGTGATGTGCCACTATATTATCTATACAAACCCAATAGACATTTAAATATATGAAAAAAATCTAACCTCCATCCTCATGGCTCACAATGAACTGCGCCTTATTTCCAGCATCGAAAGTTGGATCTACTCTTGCAAAGTAGGACTTTTGTGTTCTATTATTTTGATCCATATCTACGTATGTCTCTCTGAGTGTATATCCGAGGTTGTCTTCTTGAAAGTCTAGAGAGGCACAATCGTATATGCTTCGACCGTCACTGGCGTAGCCTGCTGCATTGTACCATACACCAGAAAACTGTGAAGTTGATGATGACGACAACGATTTTACTTTACGAAAATTTTTACTATCCAAATAAAGTTAGTTAGCAATTCTTATTACTCATATAGATTTTGAAATCACTATTTTTTGAATTGCATTTAACTATTTATATTATACATCTATAAATATAAATAAATTTGGAGTGTCCGTTTGTGATTTTGTTTGTGATAAGTGTATATTCAAACCAAAACATAAGACAATTTTATGAAAAAAAAATTGTCTGTCTGTCTTTCCGTTTGTCGGGCTAATTTCTGATACAGCTGAACTGATATTTATGAAACTTTCACTAGAATATAGAAGAAGCTGTATGTTTTGTCCCGGTATGATATATTGCATGTAATTAAAAAAGGGAAAAATAAAAAAATATAAGTACAATACATGCATATTAGAGTGAAAAAACGTCGACCAGGCGAGCGTAGCCGCGAACGGGTCGCTAGTAAAATAATAAAATAGTATTCTAGAATTTCTTATCAGTTCTTCTCAGCAGAGCTGCCTACCAAACCGGTATTTATTATATTAATTTGACTATTCCAAAATGTTTGTAAAACTCTATTTGAATAAAGAACATTTTGAATTTGAAAATAGCGTTGTTATGGGAACAGCTTTTGTTTAGGGGAAATATTAAATTATAGAAAAAGAATAATTATGACGTAAAATTTTCTAGAAATGTCTAGAAATATATGATATCTGAAAACCATGTCTAGAAATATATGTCATCAGAGTTCAAAGCTAGGAATTGTTTAAAATGAATAATTAGCATTATTCTTTGTAATCATATCCGGATGTCATGGTGACGATATTCAAGATGTAACTGAACGGCACCTAAATGAAGATTTATACGCAGTTATTAAAGTAGCTAAGCCAATCCTTTGTGACTATAAATAGAATAAGCCACGACATTGTCTTTGATTGAGTACCTGTGATGACGAAATACTGTGAAATGTATGAATTCTAGGTCACAAACTGAAATAGCCTGTATAAATCCAAAAAACCAAGTATTTAATTTAATATTGTTCATTATATAAAATTTTCTTTAATAAGCATCAGTTGTTTGACTGGAAGTATAAACAATGGGTGAGTTTTGTTTCTACCGAATATATATAGATCGAAATATTTGCATTACGACAAAATTATAACAATTTCCACCACTTAACGTGTCAATCAAACTAATCTTTATTCAATTAGGCAATTACAAGCACTTTTGAATGTATTAATATTGAAGTGTCAGTAGTGTCAGTCATACAGTACAAATATTTCCAAAAGTAGTAGAATTCTAATAAAACACTGTCTTAACACTGCGATGACGGTACGGTATTAAGGTATAAATATTAAAAAAAAAAACAACTAACCTTGGTGTAATCTAGATTCTCTTGTATCTTCACATTTGGACATTCACCAGCTAGCGTGAACTCAGCTGCATTCGAACATATAAATGTAAGATATACACATAGTATAAATAGAAAGAACATTGTAGAGACATGCAAAGTGTCAGAGTATATGATACAGATTGCGGGGTCGCGTCCCACATGATAATTATTAAATGACCGCAAACTCGATTTATATTGAAATTGCCAATTGAAACAAGGGTTCATTATGTCGTATGGTCATGTTTTTTTTAGATTATTGTGGTGTTTAGATATAGTTAGATATACATATATAGTAGGTATGTATTTTTATATGACTCTAGCTGTACCTGCGGCTTTGTGTTGCTAAGCCAATTTGAAATAACTAAGAGACGTGTGTTATGTTCTCGGTAGTTTTTGGTTTTTCGTATTTTTTTAATATTTTCCACTGTTATTTCACTCTTATTGGTCATGGTGTGATAAAATATAGCCTATAGCGTACTCTATATAGTATATTCTCGGTAAATGGACTATTAAATACAATATAGTGTTCCAATTCAAGCGAGTTGTTCCCGAGAAATTATATTAAGAATATAGAAATATTAAATAATATTAATATTAAATATTATTATCATTGTGAAATAATAATGAATTGTTTACACAATAAACAACAACTAATCGTCCAATATATTGTCCAATAAATGGACTATGTTGATGGCCAACATGATAAGGATTTTTGGATTCAAACCAATTGTTTGAGATAATCAAACATTCAATCAAACAAGCTGATTTTAATATAATATACAATTGTAAATGTTTAGGTTTTTTTATTTATTCGTTTCCTAATATGGAAACAGAATGTTTCTTCAAAATAACAAAATTATATATATATATATATATATATATATATATATATATATATATATATATATATATATATATATATATATATATATATATATATATATATATATATATATATATATATATATATATATATATATATATATATATATATATATATATATATATATATATATATATATATATATATATATAGTATTCTTTATTGCAATTAAAATATGTTGAATTACATACATAACAAAATATAGTTCCAAACGGTGGACTTATCTCTAGAAGAGATTTCTTCCAGCCAACCTGTGAAAGTGGGTGAAAGCAGAAGGTAGCGAGATGATGCTTAAAATGCAATATAAAGATAAAAATTTACGTAATTACATAAAACTAAAAATAACTTTAAAAAAAAATCCTATACATAAGGCATAAAAGATATACATACATACCAGTAATAATGTTAAATAAACATATACTTATACAAATACATATAAATACATACATACGCTATAAAATATATAAAATTTCAACACAAAAAAAAAAATAAACACATAAAAATATAAAATAAATAAAACATAGTTAAGTTAAATAATTTTCAGATACTATTAAGTTTGTTGATGAGATGTTTTTTCAGTTGCGACTTAAAAGACAAGATTGATTGGCTCTCTTGAATAGCTTTAGGGAGTTTATTCCAAAGGAGTGGAGCCTGTACGGAAAAGGAATTTTGAAGGAATTTGGTATTGCTCTTTGGAATGTCTAGCATTGGTAAAACAAAAGACCTCCTCGAGCGTGTAGGAGAGGGAAGGATTTTAAAACGGGAACGTAGATAAGGAGGGAAGTTTTGGTAGGCTATATATATATATATATATATATATATATATATATATATATATATATATATATATAAGAATGTCGAGAAATCCTCTCTTAGACTCCCCAAGGACTGACATGCTAAATCTATGGGCACTATGCCGTGTGATGTCTATACGTTGTTCATAATTTAGTCATTAACACAAATGATAAAAATTCTCACTATTGACATATCATTGTTTTAATAAAAATTAACGTGGAAAAGGAACTAATTAATTTAAGTGCATACTAGTTTCTCATATAAATAAAATGATTTAGATTTAAATCTGCCTCAAAATTTAAAATATCTTTTTGAAAATTGCGTTTAAGTCAAGACTTTTCCTTGTAAAATTAGTGGAAATTAAACAAAATGTTATTTTATAAACAAAACAACCGATTACTGAGAAGTACTCTCCCGACATACTAGCGACCCGTTCGCGGCGTCGCTCGCTTGATCGATGTTCTCGGATTTATTCTAATATAATAAGCATGGGCAATCCATGCATACTTACATTTTTAATTTTTTCCTTCCAAATCACTTTGTCTATAAAACATTTTATATGCAATAAAATATAAAATGTTCTCGATCTCGAGTGAATGATAAAAAATATACTTAGTGTTGCTTCACAATCTCTTTTATCTTCTTGTGAAAGTTGAAATTTGAATGAACTCTACACTTCTAAATTTTTTACTTCTTGTCCCGAATATGACGGAGTAGGTAGATATAAGCTAGTGTAAATAAGGTCCATTTTCCATTTACTGTTTTCCCTAAGATATCGAGACACCACGTATTTTGTAGCGGAACTCAACGCCGCACTTTGTCTTGAGAGATCCGTGGCATTAAACTAATTCATTACTCTGAGTAAAGATCAAACTGGAACCAGTTATTGCTATAGAGATTTAAAAACAGCGCTAGTAAGTAAAACACTGTTCAGGAATATTTTAATTAGAAAAATCTTGGGATTGAATTTCATTTGAATTTCATGCAGGCTTGCCACCATCGTATTTAATAATAAAATTGTAAATTGATATTCAAAAAGAGCAACTGTTAAGTTTATTGTTGGCTCTTCAGCAGAACTGCCTTACAAACCGGTGGGAGCGGCATTTTCATTAGTTTTTGATTGGTTACGTATTATAAACAAGTACTCTAAGGCTGTGGATACTAAAATATGAATGAATGTTATAATATAAAAATGAGAAGTTTCTTTGAATAAACGGCACAAATTGAAAAAATCTTATTGTTTTGGCCCTTTTATTGAGAAATGTTATATATTTTACAAGTCGTTATTTGTTACGGTACCTGTATCATGTAGCGTACATAACTATTACTTGAGAAATCGCAATCAAAAACGAGTCATTTATAAAATAACAATAAGAAAGTCTTTCAATTTATACACTTTCAATTTATAATCTCTTTCAATTTATACTAATAAAAACAATAATTTAAAGTTATTTATACTTGCATTACTATTTAAATATATTATACATATATTTTAGGTTAATATTTGACAATGCACAGTGGTAGTCTGTCAGTCACGCAGTGTAAATATTGGGGAGAGTAGAGGATGTTAATATTTCACGAAATTCCAACAGAGATTTACCTTTTATAGTCCACACAAATAGCGTGCTACAGCTCGTTTATTATAAATAACTAACTGAAATTAAATTAGCTTCACGCTGCATCCCGCACATGGCAGGGTGGCAGAGGGAACCGTAGGAACCTAGTGTTAAGACACTCCGTTCCCCGCTTTCCGACTTTCGGTCCATTGCGTGTTGAGTGGCGGAACTCAACGCTGCGTCTTTTGCCTTGTTACCAGAGCGGAGAATTTGAAAATAATTCATTATCTCCGAGTGGGAATCGAACCTATAAACTGTCGCGTTTACAGGCAGAGGCCATGCTTCTGCGCCCTCGTTTGTTATAATATAATTAAAATACATAGCATTATGTTTTATTCTTGGAATCATTTGTGTTAATAGATAACCTATAGTTAACCTCCAGTTACATATACGACGATATTGCCAGTGCACAACAGGCGGGCAGAATGTTGAAGTTGATATATTTTGTTTTGTGTTTTAATTCTGCATTTGCATATTTCACAATACCTGGAAGATGTCCTGATAATGTTGGACTGAAAGAAGATTTCAGATTGGCTGAGGTATATTATTACTGTTATTTTATATATATATATATATATATATATATATATATATATATATATATATATATATATATATATATATATATATATATATATATATATATATATATATATATATAAAATAACACTTCCATACGTACGTTTGTTTGATGTTTGCTGGGCTGGAGAGGTTCATATAGATTTAGTACTGTTTAGTACCTGCTATTTAAAACTTGATTGCTCATTTTTAATGTCATTTTTTAGTCCCCAGAATCGATACTAGAATGCTGAAATATTTCGCCTTAGCTGAAGGTGAAAAGTATGTTCCACTCACATCCCGCGTTCGTGAAAAAAATATGAGCGATTTTAAAATGCTAACCTAATATTATGAAATTTTATATTATATTTCATAATAGTCTAATAAGTTCGATGTACTTCTTTTCTTTCTAGTTACTCTGAAATTTAATATCATACCTTTTAAGTATTTTGCAAACGGTGTATTAGATTAAGTTTAATATTACACCAAACTATTTTTCAGTTCTCATTTTGGAATTCGTTTTTTTCTTCATGGTGCATATACGCAAGAGCGTATAGAAAAATGTTATGTTTTAAGTGGTGGAACTCAATCTATATATATCAAAATATGATGGGATATCAAAATAATTTATTTTTCAATTGGGGAATTGAACCCACGACCATCATATTGACAGTTAGCCCCTATGCCACGATGGACTCAGTGCTAAAATATTGTCTTATATAATTTTCCAGTTCTACGGTAAATGGTACCAAGTCTTCCACTACTCTAGCGATGGTCAACAGTTAAACAATTGTTCGACAATCGAGCTGATGACCAGACCTTCAGGAGTTTACTTGAACCAGTCGAGAGTAGATCTAGGACTTTTCCATCGTTTCAGCGTTGGCAAAATCGAAATACCTTCTAGTATTGAAGAAGCATCGAAATTGGATCTCACTTTTGCCTTCAAAAATGCACCCAGACGAAGTAAGTGTACTTAGATGAGACTAGGTATATTTTTTTAATTTAATATTCTATTCTGATCTTAAACTGTTTTTGTATAAGTAGCTGCAACACAATTTTCGCATTGTCTATAGATTAATGAATGAAAGTTATGTTAAATATAAAGCTGCCTCAAAAAGGCATCGTTTAAATTTTTCCTTTAAACTATACCCCATATATTTCAGTAAAGACCCGCAAGTATTCCTTTCGTGTGCTGGCAACGAACTATAACTACTTCGCTACAATATATACATGCCAGTACAGTTACTTGATAAACAAGCATTATAGTAAGTATTTGTAATTTTCGTAAGAAATATTATTTACATTTTATTGATTTTATAATTGTTTAATAGTATTATAATAATGTATGTAATGTACATTTATTGTGGTTTTCCTGCGTATACCTGGATCTCTGGATCTGTTGTGTAATTTCCATATAATTATAATCTATAATAATCTTTTCATTTGTTCTGGAGATAAGCCCGCCTAAACAGAAAGACAGACATACAGACATTTTTTCATAGGAAGCTTCTCCTGATAATAATTAGCATTAATCAACAAAAAAAGAATTGAAATTAGGCAAATTGTTCCATCCGTTCACGTGCCACGCCATGACCAAGGGAAACAGAGATTAGAGTTATATATATATATATATATATATATATATATATATATATATATATATATATATATATATATATATATATATATATATATATATATATATATATATATATATATATATATATATATATATATATATATATATATATATTATTCTATCATTTCTAAGAATGACTATTGTTTTATTTGTTTTATCATCTTCCTATTCTTTTTTTCAAGTCTATGTTTGGGTTCTATCAAGAAATCCAACATTAAATGCTGTGTCAAAAGAGCTTGCAGTAAAACCTCTTCAGCAAATTGGAGTTGATCCTCAAAAACTTGTGCAGGAAGATCGAAGTAAATGCTATCCCAAATACTATGAAGATGTTCTGGTGGAACCTACCACTTTTAGATTTGCTGTACCAGTTTGAATTTTTTAAATTTTAACTGACTGAATATAATTTTACATTTTATAGTAATTTTTACTTGCTTTAGTAGAATCTTTATAACCGATAAATTGATTATTCTGCCTTGTTTACTTTAAATATATCTTGTTTTTAAGACCAACGACAAAAAGTATTTTTTTTGGATTTATATTAATATTGCAAAATACCAATTATGTGGAGTTGGCAAATGTAAAACCTTTAACATATAAAAAAGCAGAAATCGTAGTGAGTAAAGACCTAGTTCAATATATGTTTATTATTCACCATTAACTAAAACATACGAAACTGTTTGACATTACTACGACAGGATTAAATTATAATCCATTAAATTAATTAAAAAATTATAATTTCTATAAATTTAAAATATATATAAGTATTTGTTTTTATTACGAACTAAATAAGACAAGCAAACATTTTTCTTCTGCATTTATTCTTCTGTCATAGTATTATTAAGATATTCAGCATTCACATGCGCCGACCAATGATAAGTGCAGTGTTTCTCATCGTGTTTCACAGTCTCTAAATATACAATGCTGCTGGAGGGTAGTGAGTTCACTTCCCGATACGCTTTCTCCAATAGATCAGGTTCTAAAAAGTTATTCCTTGATAATATCCAGGCGATGACTGAAAAGAGTTATTAATAGATATATAAAAATAAATTGTATTTGCTAAAAATTGAGTATACTCCCATATATAAATGTGAAAAAGGGAACTAAGTTCAATGATAATAATATACGAAGTATTAGTTTTCGTCGACAAAACAAATAAGTAAATTCTAGTCTTCACATACACATTTATCATCTGTAATGATACTCGTATTACAGAAAACTGAAAATATCTTTATTTACTTATTCTACATATATAACATTTGATTATTCAATTTATCAATATATAATACTTAAGTGATAAATTGTTTTACTGACTGTAAGATAGTAGTTGAAACTTTTTTAAATTTGGCTCTTATTAACCATTAAACAGAGCCAGTAAGAACATTTTATCTATTAACAAACGCTGTATGGACGATAGACGAAGCTAAAGCTGCTTTTTGTCCATCCTGTCAAAGGAAATGATCATATTTACAGTATAATAATTTTTCTTAATCGAACCCATACCCGTTATTTCCACGGTATAGTGACTTATGTAACGTTGAGTTCCAGCCTTCTCTCTCCGCCTACCCTGTTATATACGGAACACAATTGGTAGCTGAAATTAAATAAAAATGAACTTTTCTCTTTTTTGTAACAAATTTTAAAATACTGACCATACTTTAAATCTAATTCCTTATTCACTTTGCACCCATATACAACTGCATAGTTTGTATAATCTGTTGTTATTATAGACAATGGTATACCAATGGGGTCTGAAAAATTCAATGGTATACATTAGAATAGAATAGTACTAGTAGTAGTTGTAAAACCTTTATTCATAATTTTATTATATCAAGTAAAGAATGTTCTTTTCCATACTTTTCGAAAAAAACAGTTCATGCTTGTAGAAAGATTTAAAAATTTTTTTTTGATTTGATTTTTGATTTAATTTTTAATATAATTGAAAAATTAAGGAATTTTCCAGACAATAAGCAGAAAGTGTTGAAATTACTAATATTTTGCACAAATAGTGGTCTCTGAATACTAATAAAAATTACAGTTTAGTTTAAGTTAACAACTAACATTGTGTTTTATATAATGACTGTCTGTTAAGGAGTCATTATATAAAAAAAAATTAAAATAGATTTTTATTGGTGTAAAATAGTATAACAAGTATAAGTGACTAGTAGAGTCTCAATGATTATTTTTAATTATCACATTTGAAAACAGTTAATAAAATTTGTTTTAAGTGAGTGAAAGTACAGAAAATTTCAAACAACTCACCAATATTATTCTCCGGTATATTAAATATGGCCTCATCTCCAGGCGTGTACGAAGAGTTGACGTGTAAAACATATCGTATACCATCTTTCACATATATATGTTGGAATTGCATAGTTCTGCTGCATCGTTGGACAAGCTTGTAAGAACAGTCACCATCATCCTCGTACCATGATGGGAATCTTGCTATTTGATACCATCTACCTAAAAACTAATTCGATATCGGTATTAATTTATGTGTATAAAAGTTGATCTGTGATTGATTAATTGATACCTCCAATTTGAT
The DNA here is from genome assembly GCA_037127375.1 of Dione juno. Classification (NCBI taxonomy): domain Eukaryota; kingdom Metazoa; phylum Arthropoda; class Insecta; order Lepidoptera; family Nymphalidae; genus Dione; species Dione juno. The sequence goes on from JAXRJS010000067.1 coordinate 7,972,197, forward strand.
TTGTGAATAGTTGATTATAGAGATTTACTATGACTGGAGGACCCGTGGACGCGTGACATACGCGTTGCCATAGCAACGTATATGTCACTTTATACAAAAGTTATATGTGTTGTTAAACCTATAGTAGTGTGGGTAATGATTTATTTATTGATTTAATATACTTTATTGAAAATATAAATTATTATTGAAAAATATTAGCGTTTTCACTTCTCCTGCACATAAACTATAAGTGTGCCAAATTTTATGCTCCTGCGTCCGCGCAATTTTCGTAAAAAAGGGTCCAAAGTTTTGGCATCACGTATTAATATATAGATTATCAATGATTATTAAAAAAAAATTGTAATTGCATTTGATGTAAGTTATATCACAAGGAATTAAATTGCTTATATTAACATATTTTGATAGTCTAACAGTATATAGGTGGATATTAATCCAATATACAATATCTATTAGAGATCAAAAATTAGAACCCGGTGTCGTATATAACTGGTTGTATCAGGGTAATATATCACTTTTCTTCGCCTTTTTTACACATAAAAAATATATATATAAATTAAAAAAAAAACCTAAATAATATTTATCACCAATATAGTATATAAATAAGAGAAGACTTTAAAAAAAAAATTTCGTGATTTTCATCCATTCAAACAAAAGTAGTGACAAACATATATAAATAAATATGTACAAAGAAGCATAAAATATACAAAAACAAAAGTATACAATATAGATATAGCTTATAGATAAGAATTTGGCCCTACCCTTTCCAATTCGAAATATTTCATAGTCTCTACATATTTACAATCGCCAAACAATAACACTTGACCTTCACTAACACTTTGTAAGCTTAAAACAAAAATTACATATAGATTTCGATACATTATTACTATAAGTTAATAGAACACTATTGACAGTATAAAATATTCTTTTTTCTGGCATCACTTATCTTATCTTTATCTTTAGAAGATTCGAAAGATTTCTGATTATCTATAAAAAAAATATTGTTATCTAACATTTGAAATTGTAGATAGATGTAATATTGACGTTACTTCGGTTAAGTATTGATATGTAAGTAATTATTTATTCGAGTACTACCTCTTAACTGCGGTTTGCCCTCGTAGTAAGTCTTGTGTTTGTTTGCCTAACTTTATTTTTTCATAAATCGAACCAGTTATATCTAAGATTAGTGTGTACAACCAAACTAACTCTTAAAATTTACAGTATCAGTATAGATTTTAAGCATTCTAAGATCTTATAAAATTTAAATGTGTTCTCTAATAACCGATTTCACCTCCTTTTTCTAATTGATTTAAAACATATGGTGACATATTATTAAGATATGATCTATTGGCTTTTACGTACATTCATAAAATTTTGCTACTTCATAAGATTTCAACATTTTCAAGTCTTTCACCATATAATATAATATATTTGTACTCAACTGGCACTTTCAAAACTATAGCAATGCACTGAACTGACTTTGATAGGTTCGCACTTTAGCTAAGTATACAGATAAAATATATTTTTTTATTACAGGAAACTAGTTTTAAGACCCCCTAACCTGTTTTCTCACGTTTTCTCCGTACATCTCAATACGTGAGACATTACATGTTGTATGGCAGAACTCTACCGAGTGGGATCGTGGCTACAGTCAGACACATTAAGTGCTTGACCATCATTATTTCATTTTATTTCATACAACAAACTTATGTACCGGAAATTTAAATTTTCATCAACAAAAGGCAGCGCTACTTAAACTGCACTGAGGCAGAATAGCTAATTATTTTTTTTATCTTAAAAAAAGCTAAATACTCAAATCAAATGACGTGGACGGAAGATCAATCGATTTCCGGTAAATTGTTGTAAAAGTATATCACTTTGTGTTCTTCACTTTAGTAGTTTCATATCAAGTGTAGAGTTCTTAGAGTTTGTGAAATTTGGTATTATAATTAAGATATAAAAAAAACATAGTTTTAACCAATATATACTCGTAGAAGTTATATATTATATATACAACTTTTATAAAGTTTATAATATGTTAAAATGTTTTAAAATGTTAGTGTATTTTACTTTAATTTTATTTGTGTACGAAGTTAGTTCACAAAATACAAGCTGCACTATAGTAAACTCTACTATTTTGGATTTGCCGAAAGTAAGTAAAGAAAGCAACATTTGTAAAAATTTCCTAGTTTCTTTTTGGCTAAAATAGTTGTAAATAAATTGTGCAATATAAGAAATAATTAGAAGTGAACTGTAAACTTCGATGGTCGTGGGTTCAAAGACCGCAGTACAGCGTTGTGTTTCGCCACTCTACACACGTGAGAGTGGGACGTCTTGACATTAGAATCTCTATGTTTACTCTGCTATATGCGAAATGAAGTTCGGTTAATCTCAAAAAGAAATACAGTAAAATGTTGGCTTTTTAAATAAGAAAATATATAATATTTGGTACTATTAAAGCATTAAACCAGCCATTTATTATAATAATATTATTTCACATACATAATTTCCGTATAAAGCTCTTAAGCCAAATATACTTTAGCAAAAAGTTTTTTCTTAATAGAAGAACCTCCTTTACCCTTTCTCTTTCTCTCCTAGTCCCCCTTTCTTTTCTTTCGGCTCTAGCTTGAAACATTGCTTATTGGGAAGCGGGACTCAAAACCGCATTATATCTATCTTCTTAAGATATTAAGATATTTTTTCTACTTAGCTGGACGGAAGATGGTACTTTGCAGCGGTCGCCACAAACTTCAACAAGCAAGTTGACTGCGCCATAGTTGATTTTAATCATAAAACGAATAATACAACCGACATATCAATAACTTGGGTCATTAACAACACAGCTACTTTCAATAACGGCTCCGTTTTTCTAACGGATGTGGTTGACGGCGGCGATTTGCTTATTGTGAAATATAAAGGTGAAAATTTAAAGTTATATATTTATTATTTTTAAAATGTTATTCCACGCTAAGTATAAAAAAATAACCGCACCTCAAGGAAATATTTAATAAAATAGCATCTTCTTCATCATCTTTCTTGCTGAATGCAATAATCTTTGGTTATCGGAAAATCTATATAAGAACTCGGAAGTATATATATATATATATATATATATATATATATATATATATATATATATATATATATATATATATATATATATATATATATATATATATATATATATATATATATATATATATATATATATATATATATATATATATATATATATATATATATATATATATATATATAGCGGTTTCCGATCTCGTATCAAAATCTATACTTCACATCAATTAATTATAATAAAATATATTAGAATTGCGAGATATTTAAGAAAAGTACGGTATATAAAAAGAAATAAGAATTTTGTAATGACATCCATCCATAAGGTGACCATACCCAGGGTCCCAGTCATTATGGGGGCTTCAGTAATGTGGTATTATTTATTTCATTCTTCAACTGAACCCCATATACCGAATACCCTAGGGTTCTAAGACATCACTGTAAAACACGTAACAAAATGTTCACAATAACATTATTTTAATCTTTTTTTTTCATAATTTCAGATAACCGCACTGTCAAATATTCAGTGTTGGGTGTAGACTACGAGCACTATATCACATTGTACGCTTGTGCTGACAATACTGATGGTAGTGTCACATGTGAGTGTATATATGTATTTGTAGTGCGCTTAAGTTTTTGCAAGTTCAAAGACGAGCGTAGCCAAACTTAGTAATGTTTATTAACATTTAACATATGTACATTAAATTTCACTTTCACCTATTTTATTTATTTTCCCGCTTTGGGAAGACCAATCGCGGCGTTGAGTTCCGCCACTCAACACGTGATGTGCCTGATTTTTTTTTTTTAAGATTAGTTCTCTTCGCCTACTCTGCTATATGCAGGTTAAAGGATATATAGTACAGATATAAAGGATAATTGGTCGTTTGTTTATAAATTTAAGAAATTTTGACTGAATTTTAAATATAATAATCATACAAATGGAAATGGAAAAAATGAAATTTGTTTTTAAAAAAAAATAAAACTTTGGTTGTAAAAAAAATGCATATAAGAATAAGGATGCAGCGTGATGAATGTACATGCATGGATTAGCGCCTGGAAAATTTTTTATATGTTTTTTTTTAAGAACTTTTCTATCTTTAGTGTGAATTAATACTATATAACCATATAAATAAAAAAAATAATTATAATTACAAACATTGCAAATATTTAATTAAATGTTTGTATAAAAAATAGCTCTGTAAAGTAAATCGCTTGATTTTTTGTTTCAATTCGGTCGAGCTCCAATTGAGCGTAACGTATTATACTACTATTTAACTTTACACTAGCATCCGGATAGGAAGTTGATAAAACAAAAACACTGATATATTTTTATATAGTATTATTTTCCTTACATATGTAAATTTTTCTCTACCTTGGATGTTGTTATAGCAGTTTTTTTTATCTTGTTTTATGTATGTTTGATACATACATATATATATATATATATATATATATATATATATATATATATATATATATATATATATATATATATATGTATATATATATATATATATATATATATATATATATATATATATATATATATATATATATATATATTTATATATATATATATATATATATATATATATATATATATATATATATATATATATATATATATATATATATATATATATATATATATATATATATATATATATATATATATATATATATATATATATATATATATATATATATATATATATATATATATATATATATATATATATATATATATATATATATATATATATATATATATATATATCTTTTTTTTATCGAAATCATTCGACATACATAATTTCGGCTTACAAACATAATTCCAAATTTGAAATATTAATTTGCCATCTACCTACATTCGACATTTTATTGAATAAAAAAAAGAACTATATATTTTTGTCATATTACAGATGAACTGTGGAAACTAACCCGCTCACTTCACCTAAAAGCAACCGACGCCTCAAAACTTGATCAGACTGTGAAAAACTACGATTTGGAAAACACAACATTTGTCTTCTTCAAAAATTCTGAAGATTCTTGTAAATTTAACGCTGCGAATCATTTAAATTCTGCTACATTAGTTATGACGTCAGCTGCCACTATTGCTATGCTTCGACGGTTGTATTAAAAAAATTAAATTTAGCTACCGCCCCGAAGCTAAATGTTTTGTTGAGGTTCTCCATTGACAAATAAGCTGTACATCTAATCTTATCTTAAAAATCTAATCAATTTATATAATTATTGCAGGAAATGTTAGCTTTGTATCAATTATTCAAGTTAATTAACACTACAATCTCCTACTGTAGAAAACTATTTAATTATAATCGTTTTGATATTCTTGTGCCACTAGTGATAAGACTTTCGAAATCGTAATATCGAGGCACAACCCCCGTTTTAGCGTAAACCGATAATATCAAAATTAACTGTCTCAAAAATTTATTAAAACTCTAGATAGCAGATAGATATTATGTTAATCTGTTGAAATACAATAAAACGTAATAAAAGGTATTATTATTAGCGAAAATTATTTTATTCTAATATTTTAAGGTTAAGGTTATAAATAAACTTGTAGAGTTTATTTATAAGTGCCCTCTTGCGGTTGTGAGACTCTCTAGAATGCTTGAGATTAACGCGCTGTGATTCCCCTTTTAAAAAAGCAAGCTAGTTCCAAAAACGTCCCATAGATGGCAATGTAAATAAATTATAAAGAAACGTATTTGTTATTTTATTTAAAGGGTATTTTATATTTTTGTTGGCATAGAAAACCTATTAATATAGTATCACGTCGATGTCTTAATTCTTTACTATTTTCATTTTCCATAATTTCCGTAATTTGTAAGAATACGATATCCTCACTTTACAGACCCTCTGTGTACATATCACATAATAGTAATAGTAATATATAATAAATCTATAAAATTTAACGGTTTTCTTCATGCTTTATCCCGTGGTTGACAGGGAAGTTAGACAAAACCTAGAGTTAAAACACTCTATTCGCCTATTTCAAGACATTGCGAATATCTTAATTGTATCATATCCAATGTGAATATCTTAATTGTATTAAACACGCAGTGTGCAGATACTTTGTATTAAATTTAATTTAACTACATTTTCAATGTACCCCGAAAATGATCATGATCTAGAGAAATTTCTATCCAATCGAGGGATACCGTTACTTATTATGATTACGGCAAGTGTTTACAACTTTCAGAGTTAGATCCTTGACTTTTACGGCAGTTTTTACACCCGCGAACTACGGGTTGAGTACCCGTTCGTATAAACCGACAAACTTAAATTGAAACTTGGAAAAATATCTAAAATACACATAGAACCTTATGCCCATAGAGATAAAATATATAATATAAATATATTAGTTTTATTATTAGCAAAAGAGTTGGTTTCGTATACGAGTTGATTACAGTAATGCCCGAAGGTAAAATAGTGGGAAGGAGTTTTCTTTGGCGTTTTGCTGGAGGATGGACGATATGTGAAGTGGGTAAGTGTTCTAACAAATTAGATACAGTTTAGGTTTACATTCGAGTGGTTGCTTCCGTTGTACTAAGAAATGCTTCTTAGAAATATAAAAATATGTTTTTTTTTTTGACTAAATGAGAATGTCATACATTTTTCTTCACACTTTAATTACACTAAGTATCGTGTGCTACGGTAAATAATTTAATAGTTTATTTTACTGTCGACACCCGTTATACAAAACGATACGTTAAGAGCAAAAACTAGGAAAAGATAAATAAGTATTGTATTGTATTGTTTATTTTTAATTTCACGCTGTATTCCGCACATAGTCGGGTAGGCAGAGGGATTCATAGGTTGAAGGAACTTAGTGTTAAGACACTCCATTCCCCACTTACATCATACATTTTTTTAATAAATGTACATTTTAGACAGTTTAGAATATACAGCTAGAAATAAATATATAATAATAATACATACTATTTCACATATTTAGATAAAAGGTTGAAGTGAATTCTTAGATTAAAAAACAGAGCCAGGAAACAATTTTAGTTATAGCTTATTCATCAGGGCAATGCTTAATATCACGATCATTGGTATTTACAAACTTTGTAAATGAAGAAATCAATGTATGGACTGAATCGTCTAGCGAAACCAGACTGTATACTGAGCTTTACATTGCATAAAAGCAAAATAAGCTTTTTAAGTATTACTGTACGATACACTTTAAATTTTATTTTAAAATCTAAATTTATACTTATTTTGTGTTTAAATGACTTTATTTTTATAATAAGAATTGAATTTCATAGCTATACATATAATGTTAGACTATTATAAGATTTTATGTTATTTCAATTACGATAAAATTTGTAATATTATAAATATTGTTGTGCTATGGATAACACCAAGCTCACCGTGATGGTATTACTTGATTTTAGCAGCACGTTTAATTCGGTTGGTTTGATATACTTCTGGGCACTCTTCGCGCAGCTAACATCTCTTCTTCAGTTATCAGTCATCAGTTGGTTCTGTTCATATCTCTTCGGTAGTCGGCAGTGTGTAAAAACTAACGGTGTCACATAATCATGGTTGGAACTCACTGCTGGCGTTCCTTAAGGCGGCGTTATCTCTCCATTTCTTTTTTCTATTTTCATTAATAACATATAAGAACTAAAATTTCTTCTCTCTACTATTTGTATGCAGATGATCTGCATTTATATAAACATTGTAATTTGAATGAATTACCTAGGACTATCGAAACTCTAAACAAGGATCTTACTGCTATTCAGTTTTGGGCTGAATTTTTTGACTTATTAGTTAACCCTAATAAATCTCAAACTCTTATTATTGGTAGTAACAAGCTTAGAGGTAAAATCAGTTGGGACTCAACGCCAAAAATTTTGTATTTGAGAGTTAAAATTAAATACTGTAACAAAATAAAAAAATAGGCCTTCTTCTTGACAGTAATATGTCTTGGACTTCACACATTAATGATATTAGCAAACGCATGCATTTCTCTTTGCATTCTCTGAAGCATCTCTAATATTTCCTCCCTCAAAATGATGCTTGCACAATCTCTTCCTCTGCCAATTCTTGAATACGCCGACGTTTCCTATTTGGATGTGACTGAGGAGCTATTAAACAAGCTAGAGCGTCTTCAAAAACACGCCACACGATTTATCTTTGGTCTGCGTAAATTTGACCATCCATCAGTTATATATATATATATATATATATATATATATATATATATATATATATATATATATATATATATATATATATATATATATATATATATATATATATATATATATATATATATATATATATATATATATATATATATATATATATATATATATATATATATATATATATATATATATATATATTTTTTTTTTTTTTTTTGTATGGTGTATGTATGTTTGTGACTATTTATGTATTTGTAATAAGTAGTATATATTATAGTTCCATATTTGTATATATCAAGTTTTATGTTATATGTGTACATATAATTAATTATATATGTATTTCTGATTTATTTTATAATTAATTGTACTATATTCTCGCCCGCTGCTTAAAACTCATCCACTACCATAGGCTGGCTGGAAGAGATCTCTTGTAGGGATAAGTCCACCTTTGTGTACTATGTTTTTTTAATGTTGTTACACATATGTTTTTTTTTAGTACAATAAAGAATATTATGTATTCAGTTTTACAAATATGTATTTCGAGCCATTCGGTAGTTAGTATATGTTATAGACCTAGCCTTGTCTTAGAATTTTAATTTTTTTTCATGCTTTAGAGGACTACTGATGTGAAAATTTGTTAATAATTCAAATTCAAATTATGCATCAGCATGATACCACCACGTGTTTTAGAGAAAATGGTCTTGACAGACGGACAGACAGACGTACAAGAAAATGATTTCCGCTTTTAATTTTGAGGTATGGAGCCCTAAATATTAATTGTTAGATAAAACTACGATTAATGTGATATTTCGATTTTGAAATAATTATGCAAGCTCACACATTCGATAAATTTGTGACCAATTTGTGCTTAAAGCTTTTAAAGTGCTATTAATTATAAATGCGATATTTAATTCGGTAGATAATTTAAAAAACGATTTTCTTTGTATATAATATACTCGATGTATGTATATTGTATATGCAGTAGGTAATTCAACTATTAGCGTAGTTAAATTATATCATTATATAGTCTGTGGTATATATATATATATATATATATATATATATATATATATATATATATATATATATATATATATATATATATATATATATATATATATATATATATATATATATATATATATATATATATAAATATGTCTAATATCAACATACACCTGAAAAGCACAATTATTTATCACAACCCAAATAAGTTTTTGCGTCTTAACAAAAACTACAACACGACGTAATGGAGGAAATGATCCGAGAAACATTGCGGTCTGTTGCTTAGACGACAAAGGTATAAATAATTTGGGTACTTATTTGAGGCCATCATGGTGCATTGGAAATTTGGTACACGTGATGTAGGTTCGGTTTTTATCAGATTACCAAATAATATTTAAAATATATTTCTTCTTTCATTCTTGAGGCTGTCGTGGCGCAGGTTCGTATCCCACGTAGGGACAGTTAATTATATTCATTTTCTTCGCTCCGGTAACAAGACAAAGCGCGACATTGAGTTTCATCACTCTCTCGATGTCTCCAAAGGCGGAATCGAGGAGCGAAGTGTTAACACTAAGTTCCTTGTGCCTACCCTGCTTTGTGCGGGATACAGCGTGAAACTAAAAAATGAGTATTTTAATTTATTTAGTATATTAAGACAAATTGCGGCGGTTATTTCCGCCATTTTACCCGCGGTATGTCAATATGGGCCGAAATATGATCAAGGGATCATACAAATTTATTCTATTACTGAAAGCATCTGAATATTTTCAGTCTCAAAGACATCACCTTGTATAGTATAGCCTCAGGAAGCTTGCTAAGAGCTTTAAATGAACACTAAAGCTACCCGCCGGTCTTCATTAGGATTTCGAATACTAACTAAACCTAACTTAACTACTCTATGGTTAAGCTTACAAGATGTAGACACATTACGTATAATTAATTATACAATTTACGGTTAGACTAGGGTATTGACTTTTAGTTAACATTAATTACAGTGATGTTACTGTTTAAATATATGAAAAATAGAATGAGTTTAATATACTGTTTTCGAAAATATCAAAAATTTGTATAGACCGTTGAAGCTTTTCAAAAGGTGCGGCGGATTCGACTCCCAATATTATTTTTTTAAATTTAAAATAGAAGACGTTAAAATAAAGAAAGAACGTTAAAATAGAGTAAATTTGCTTAATCTGGTCCATAATATTTATCAAGAATTTGTTTAGCTTAACCTTTCTTCCGAACTCCATTCTAAATATCCCCTTCTATTGGGCGCCATTTCGTATAGCGTAATCATTGTCTGGCGGAACCCAGAACACTGCTTAGTGTTGCCAGACTCTTTCTCTCAGTGAAAGACGAACTTGCGAACGTTATCAAATATATAACTAATATAATTTAAGAGGGAGAGGATTGCAGAGTATTTTATCACTAAATCTTCTCTGTCTACCCTGTAATGCAGGTGAAAAACAAATATTTCATATTGTATAAAGAATGACAGACGCCTTCAATATAATTCTTGCGCTCTGTGGTATTGTGTAATATTTCTTTTTTATTTTTACCATACAACCTCCTTCGTGTGTTCTTCATACAACGTGAAATTAGTGAACTAATATGCCTGTGTTCAACTGGCACGCTCAGATTAAGATAAAAGTTTGCAGTAATATAGCTTTTACATCAGAATAACATATGGGTAGTTAGGTAGTTAAAGCAAGCGAAGTCGCGTGCCGGCTAATAGAATGTTTCTTAGTAAGAAAATACATTAATTTGCGAGACAGAATAAGAGGATATTATTAGATATGCATTTAATTTAAAGCTCATACTCGTACGTACCACAGTCGCACCTTTGCAAAAGCAAACATAGTCCAATAAGAGCTTTTCATTAGAAGATGCATTTCTAGCTTCGCTCGTGTTTCTAATACTATTTGTTTTCGAAATACAAAATTTGTAATGACTTTATTTTAATATTTCTATATATAATATATATTTTTTATTATTATTGGTATCTTACACTTAGACTGTAATGCAGTTTACGTTATAATAACTTAAGTTGTTGCTGTAATATCGTGTTTATTCCCGTTCTTGTCAGAAATCCTCTCTAAGTGCCACCCTTTACTCCCCAAGGGGATGCCAAATTTGAAGTTTCTGCGTTGAGTAGTTTCGGTTGTGCGTTGTGTGTCAGTCACACAATAAGGGAAGAGCTTTATATATATATATATATATATATATATATATATATATATATATATATATATATATATATATATATATATATATATATATATATATATATATATATATATAATGTATTATAAAGTAAAATAGATTATTCCACACAATACTCAATACATAATATGTATCACCACATAATTGGCAACTCTCAAAAAAAAATCAAATAAATTGACAGTTTATATATGTCACCATATTATTATATACACCATTAGTAGAAAAGAACAAAAAAAAATTCAACAGGGTTTTTATTTGCTTTTTTGCTTTTTTCCATAATTTTATATACTTCTGTGCCATTTATTACTTTACACATATAAAATTACATTCATATTTTATATAATATACATTTCAAAAATATAAATATTAAAGAAATTCCAGAAAATAGTAAGGGCTTGCACGCTGAAATGTTTTGTAAATTCTTTTTCCAGACACTGTTCACATTCGCTTACTAACACGTGGACTAGGAAAAAGGATTAAATCGATCCAATTTGGCCTGATACTGCTGCCTGTGCATTTGCTCGAACGTTTTCGATGGTGTTTCATGCACGGCTAACGTCATCTGTGGCCTCTACTATGAATTTCCCCCATTGATCATCATAAACATATTCTTCTCTCTTGATATAAACTTATAATAGCTTGATGACGTTTCCAAGAGGTGTGGGTTTAAATCTCGCCATGTTAAAATTTTCTCCTTAAGTAATTCTGTTATGACTTTTTTATTTTAACATTTTATTGTGAGACAACGGTGCGCATAACGCAATATTTCGTCCACTGATATAGTGTTATCGTGGTCTCCCTTTAGATATGCATTAATCTTATATAACAATACATCTATACATGCATACATTTCATATTGATTTAAAATATTATAATAAATAACGTCAATATTCTTAGTGTAAAGTAACTAGTTTAGATATGCAAATTCAGCAAAGTTAAGTTACGAGTAAGTTAAGTCTTATTTACAAAGAGGTTTTAATGTCATTAGGTAGGCCTAGATTTAATCTCGGTTTGTAAATACGTGTAAAATATATTTAAAATAATTATCATATAATTTATACATTATGTAAATTATATCTAAACTATATCAAGTATAGTAAACTTAATACGTTAGAGAACAAAGTGAACATAGCTGTATACTGTAGTGAAACCGATGTTAGTAGCATTGAACGATGTCTTTTTTCATACACACCCTACGTATTTTAATTTTTCACGTTTTCATTTAATATGCTTTTCTATATTACATAGAAAATTGAATAAAATTTTACTTTGGTAAAAGATTTTGAAATTAGTAGCTTTCTACAGAAGCAACGGCTAACAGTCACATTTTTATTTTAATTGAAGATTCAATAGATTATTTGTATAAAGAATATTTAGATTTTCATAAAATCTTTAAGTAAGGTTTGTTTTCAATTTACTTTCAAATGTATATTCAAAATCTCTCTCTCTCTCTCTCTCTCTCTCTCAATTTTATTATTTACAATCTGCTTCTTCTGCCTGGCATTAGTTTTGGTCTTGGTTGCTAGGTCTGCCTTCCCACTTGGTATTTTCTACTTTGCACGGTCTTTGGCATCCTCAGTGGTTAGTCCATTGATTCTCATAGAAGCTCTGATGATATTCAGCCCTAACTTCCTTGAGCGTCCAGGGGATCTTCCCAGGACAGACAGGCAAGACACTTTCTTCCGACATTGTTCATATATATATTTTTATTGGTGACTGGAATTGAACACTAATTTACTTATTTAGCTAATTACTTAATTGTTTAAGGTTGTCTTGAAACTTGGATTATGGGGAATTAAGTTATATATCATCAGTGCTTATCTCTTCTTATTGCATGCGATACATAAATATAAAGAATATATAGCCAGAGGCATTTATTTATTGGCGCATTAGAATAGTGTCTGTACACGTCATGATATTGTGAATGACTTAAGTGGGTGATTAGAATAAAATGTACTCTGCCAATTAATTCCAGGCCCAAAATTATCAATCAACGATGGATTGCATTGACTAGGTTCAGTTTGGCTTCTACCCTGCAGGAATATGCAGGATAAAGAAAAAAAGAAAATGAAAAAAAGTTTGTCCATGTTTTTTTTAGTTCATAATATACGTGTTGTTCATTCAGTAGCTAGAGGCGAAACGGACGTCTGATATTTTTTTATTATTAATATTTGTATACAAAAATACAGCATTGGTTATTCAACGGGTTATCAATACAGCACGTTTGGATTCGGATTTTATTGGATGCGCTTGAACTGAGCTAGAAAAATAGTGTTAGTAATGACCAGACAGGTAAATTGTTATTTACGAAATAGACTACAAAAAATATTTTTATAAAACTAATCAAATTAATTTTAAAATAACGTATATATTCGTATGTATGTTTTCTAAAGAATAATATTAAGGTTCCATTCATGTAAAAGTAAATAAAAACCGAAGGAGATTGATATTTTTTTAAATGCAACTTGCGACCGTCAATGAGAACCTCACGCCAGATGTTACGGTTCATAGCAACTTCTTCCCAGTTAAGCTTAATGCTGAAAGCGTTCATATCTCGCTTCACGCAATCTCTAAATCGTACCATGGGCATCAAGCAGAACACGCCGAGACGTGCGAGTGGATTTTATTCGATTCACATGCCGTAGCCAACGTAGCCGTCTTTGCTTAGCAGTGCAGTAAAGCTAGGCAGTCCAGATATTTACAGAACACGTTTATTTGTCACTCTATCCTTTCAAGATATTATGAGGATGTAACAAACATATGTCGTCCAGGTTTCAGCGCCGTACGAGAGCACACTCAAGACGCATGCTTGGTACACGATAATTTTGTAATATGTTCTATTCTTTTAAAGTGTTAATCCACTCAAAAAGTACTGAATATTGAAAGAAAACATTAAATTTGAATGCAGCAGAATCTGAACCCGCGCCTCAGGTGTTTGTGTGTGTGTTTGTGTGTGTGTGTGTGTAAGTGTAATGGCTATACATTTTGCCAATCAATCACCAATATTTTAATTAATTGTAAAGTTGAGAACGTAGTATCTTGAGATTAAGTATAGCCCACCCTGCTGTAATACCATATATAGTAGTGTGAATATATAAGCAATAAGTTAATAATATATATATATTTATATATATATATATATATATATATATATATATATATATATATATATATATATATATATATATATATATATATATATATATATATATATATATATATATATATATATATATATATATATATATATATATATATATATATATATATATATATATATATATATATATATATATATATATATATATATATATATATATATATATATATATATATATATACAATGAACATATTATGTACGTATATTTTTAAGCATATATCATCGCAATTCCTTTTTAAGGAAACTGAATATGTGTAACGGCAACGCATTCTAAATCTTTTGAGCTTGTAGATGTGGAAATTTGGACCACTTACCGTAAGGTACGAGAAAGGCTTCTGCTCGTTTTTAATTAAAGTCGAAACATAAATATATAGGAAATTTTCGAAGCATAAAACGCGTAATACTGGTAGAACTTAAAGTTCCGTGGAAAACGAATATTTCTAAAAATCATAACTTAAGTTTACTTCACAACTACTTCGAACTTCCTAAAGAACTGACCAGGAATAGGTTTAGAGTTAATTTGTAGGCGGTTGAAGTGGGGCCAAGAGTATAACAATGCAATCTCTCTATAGTTTGCTAAAAGATGTAATCTATAGTTTACTAATTAATTTCTAGAGCACACATCGAAGGCAAACAAACATTTTATTCACGCTGTATCCCGCACATGGCACCTGGCTGCCATGCCTGCCTGCCAGACAGAGGGAACCGTAATAACCTGCTTTTCTCCTTTCGAGGCATTGCGTGTTGAGGTGGGACTCGCGCTTTGAGAATGAAAATTATTCATTCTTTCCGAGCGGAAATCGAACCCACAAACCGTCGTGCTTACAGGCAGACGCAGTGACCCTGAACCACGACGGTCCTGAATGGGGAAGTGTTGTATTTTATATATAATATTAAATTAAAAAAGTAATTTGTTTTAATCATCCCCATGTGCATAGGGCCAATTGAAACACAAGCAAATATTTATAAAAAGTAAATATATTTTATTACTAACATTTTGACTCTTAATAATACAATCGAATATTATACATGTTTTTTTATTTATAAACAAGCTCTTGAGAATATTCTAAATTTATTTTATATAGATCTACTATAATTTTATTGATTGGATGAAATTCGTATCAATCAGGTATAGGTAATCAGGTATTCTATCAGTCAGGTATTTACCTGATCTGCAACCTACCTGTCATCTGTGGAGCTTGTAAGTATGATAGGTATGTATAGTTATTTGTAGTACAAAAATAGCGGCCTGCTCTTGATTTATTCCTGAGCTTTATATTTCTTGATTTTCATTACTACTCGTTTGAAACATACCTCAATAGGAAATAGTTATTTAGTTTTTCTGCGGTCGTTCTAATCGATGGTCCCGTTTTTATATTTTTTTAACGTTGTTTCGTTTCTGAGTTAGCCCGACATTTCAATGTTAAAAGATAAAAAAAAATCACATAAATTTCAACCGTACCCATAAAGATACTTCATCCTTCCCCAACTCGCTTCTAGATATAAAGATTTTTACACTAAAAGTTGAAAATTTAAATAAAAATTAATCATAACATAAGCTTAATTTAAATTGATACGAAACTTTCAATACTTAATCTTTAATTAAAACTACTTTTGTGTCAAAAAATTCGTGTCATTTTCGCCTCTTTCTTTCCGCTCTCGTCACGAACGGTTTAAGAGTATACCCTACTTACATACCCAGAAAAAGCAGAATTTCATACAATAAATAAATTACAGAATATTATACATTTTATATTTCTTTCATCTCAATGTTCATTGGAATAATTTTATTTATGTTACTTTAAAAACTTTAGATTATAAAAACTAAGCTGGAGTAGGTAATCAAAAGTTCTCCTGTTACGACTTGAGCTTGCTAAGTTTAGTCTTTTTAAAAGCTTCTCAGTTTATAAAACTGAAATTTTATTAAGTCTTTATTATGTACTTTTTACAATATTATGATGAGAAAGATGATGCATGTAAATATCTAGTGATGTACTCGTACATATTATTTTGTATAGTTTCCTTTCTTTTATTGTTATAAATTTAGAATCTTCTAAGAATCTTCTTAGAAATTATTTGCTAAGATATAATATATGAAGAAGTAAAATAATTGTATTAAAGCTAATAATCTAGACAAATATAACAAAAAAATGATAATCATTTTAAAAGATATCATTAATAAAAAAATCTGATATAATGAATAATGCTAAAATAAATTAATTATTGAAGTTGTTATATACTAATATAATATATAATTTGTGCTAGATGGCGGGCTAATCACAAAGTATACTAGCTAAGCTAGTAAAATTCGAAGTTAGACCAATTGAGACGCAGCTAGACGCGATAATTGTGGGTTGGATCCTCACTAATTTATAACTTATGCCCACTTATTATGACAAAGTGGGCATTTAATAAACAGTATCTCGAAAGTGAACAACAGAATATGTTAGCACTTATATTTTCTCTACTTGACGTCTTTTTTACGGGATAAAGCGTGAAGTTAAAAACAGATTCAATATTTGTGCATTGCGTTAAAGCTTTTATTTAAGTTGCAATGTATGTAAATATATTTGTTCTTTGAACTCAATTTTGACAATGCATAATTAGGTGTGACGTAGTTGTAAATCCAATATGGCGCACCATCCAAGATGGCGGAATAGTTATTTTTAACCCATTTCTACTACACAGATATTAGATAAAATGGCTTGTTGAGAGTAACTTGAAATAACAAAAAACTAAAAAATATTTTCTTTTTTAAAAAAGTTATTTTTGCTTTTATTATTATACAAGACTGAGAACAATATATATACATGAATAATATATATACATAAATGAGAATAGATTCAGCAATTCTTACATTTAATAGTAAAAATTATAAAATGTTTGACCAACATATTTTTATTACTTCAAAATCTTGTTAAGACGGCGATGATTTATTTTCGCAAATTAGTAGATCCGTAAGGCTAAATCCACAAAGGAAAAGTGAAGTAGTACAGTGTTTTGCTCGCTTAGCCTCTTTAGCGGTGCATTGCTCTGCGGAAGCTGAGTTTTGCACGCGCTGAGAAGTTTATGGGACACACTGCTGTAAAATTTATTATTTTTATTTATTTTTAAAGAAGGAGAGAGATAGAGAGAAAGCTCGTTTTGTTTGTTGGAACTGAAAATATATAGTATATAATATAATAACAAAACAAAATTGTAATTTATGTATTATGTCAAAAGTATAACATTAGGCACGATATTATTTAAAATATAAGGTAATTTATATATTCATTGTAATTAGGTACTCGAATTTATAATTGAAATACCGTTAAAATTCTACAAAATTTGGATTGCGTGGATTTAAACTTCTGGACCAAAAATTTTACTACCTTTCATACACAAAGGTTGTCTGGTAGAATCTTTCGTAGATATAATTTGCATTTTTAATTTTGTATTGATTATTGTAACAAAGTGCAATAAAGTGTTCATATAAAAATAACACAAAATGCCGCCTTCTACTCCGCCCTAAATGGGCCAGAATGTTTGAAATACGGATAGAAGTAGAAATGTAGTGTCTAGACACTACGTTTGATCTGCTTTACTTTGACTTGCGGAAGCGGAAGCAACTTAAAATATTTTAATCAACAAAAATATCTGCTTCATTTTTTTGTCTGTGTGTATAAAAATACAGTATGAAAAAAAAAAACCTGGCGTCTCACAATTTGTCGTAGCATCCACGTTGTGTGACCACATTGCTTCAGAGACTGAAGGTTTCCTGTATCATCATTCTCTATATAATATAAAGTAAAAGTTATGAAGCGAAACTCGAAGCTCAAAGCTTTTATATCTTGAATTGGACAAAAGAAAAAAACATTAGTGATGCTTTTTTTTATTTTAAAGCATATATAAAATAATTGCTATATCCCATTTCCCCCATATAGCAGAGTAGGCAGAGGGAACCTAGTGGTAAGACACTCCAATCCCCACTTTCCGCCTATCGAGACATGTGTGTTGTGTGGCGGAATTACCAGAACGAGGAATATGATAATTATCCATTTTCCCTGAGTGGGAATCGAACTTGTAGCTGTCGCGTTTACACTCAGTTGCAGTGCCGCGGCACCAAGACGGTTCTTTTGAAGTACCTATATACTCGTATAATAATATTCTATAAATTGTATTATTTTAAAAATTATGCTTTTCTATAGTAAACATTCGACTAGCTTTAACCTGCGACTTCGTCCGCGTATTCCAATTGAAATAGTTAAGTTGTGTACGACACATCATACATTCCAAGTGTCGAAGGTAGCTGTGACGTGTATAGCCTATGGCCGTCCTCGTTAAAGGGACATAAAACAGAGAGTTTCGGGAGAGTGAATGAACGTGCGGAATTGAGTTCCGCCACTCAATACACAACACTACGAAAAGTGTAAAGTGAGGAACAGAATGTCTTAACACTAGGTTCCTTTGTACGGTCATTTTCGGGCATATAGCGGGGTAGACAGAGGGTACCTAGTGTTATACAACTCCGATCCCTACTTTCCGCCCAATTTTAGAGATTTCCGCCCAATTTTTGCGTGTTAAGTGGCAGTTCAATGCCGCACTTTGTCTTCTCACTAGAACGAAAAAATTAAATAATTAATTTCCCCAAGCGGGAATCGAACTCGTAGCATTAACAGTCAGATGAAAAAAAAATATACAAAAACAAAGAACAAAATTAATTCTGTTCTTAATTTTAAATTTAACAAGTATTTAATATGGAATATAATCAATGTATTCGTAATACAAACGTTAAACTGTCGGCTACAGATAACCGCGTCTGATACTTTAATTGTTTCCACGGAAGCGGAAATTGCCTTGTATTGACTGCGGAACACTATTTTGTGAAGATATAAACGTAGCTCATTTACTCTACGAGTATATATGATAAACAAAGACAATTTCATGGACTATAGAGTATAGACTGTGTAAGTATTTAAAAGAACGTTCTACTTTCAAATTGCAGCAATTTGTTTAAGTTATAAATATATATACAAATATACAAATTTATGCAATTTATACATAATTATGAAAGCTTTTTAAAGTCTAAGTTAAGAAAGCAATTTGAGCTTAAATATATTTTTTACAAGTTATTAAATTATCTATTAGATAGTAATTTAATAACTTGTAAAAAATATATTTAAACTCATTTATATTTGAATAATATAAACCAATACAGTTTTTGTATATTTTTAATATATGAGAAATAAAGAAAACTATTTTTTAAATTTATCCAATAATGTAATAATTTATAATAAAAATATATTCATATTCACTCCTATTGTATAAACTAAAAAGTTTTTATGTGTTGTGTCCCTTTAACAAGGAAGGCTATAGGCCATAGGCTATAATATGCTTATACGTCACGTAAGTCGTTTCCATTACATCAGAGCTACCTTGGACACTTGGAGAGTGTGATGTGTCATATGCAATTCTTAATTATTCTTATTGGTTCATTTCTTACAGAACGCGAACATAAATAAAAATTGACTAACCTACAAACTGACTGAGAATCTTTTAGGTATTATATAGAGAGCAGTATCCAGCTATATATCCCCTAAAAAATCCAGATAACATAGAAGATGCAATTAGGTATATAATAGAACTTATCCAAACAGCTGGCTGGATTAATACTCCTGAACTTAAACTAGACGACAATCATTTAAATTACCCAATGGTAATTAAAAAGTCTCAAATTTTGCTGACGTACTAGCCAGTAATACAGACCCTGTTATTGCGTCACGCCACATTCTCGCATCACGACAGTGTCAAGTTCTTGGATGGATGCCTGACGTGGAGGAATCACATTAAAACAAAGAGGTATGAACTTAATATTCGATACGAAAACCTTCATTGGATACTGGGGGCGTAACAGTAAACTGAGCCTCAAAATGATACATAAAGTCGTACTGAAGCCTGTATGGCTTTATGCAGATCCAATATCACCATGATCCAAAGGGCAGAAAACTCTATACTGCGAACAATCAGCTAAGTACCATGGTTTGTTGCCAACAAGGAAATCCATGAAAATCTCAAGTTGAACACTGTTGTTGATGAAATAAAAAAACATGTAGTTAAAATAGAGACCTCCATGAAAGGCATCCTAACGACCTTGCATGGGCCCTTGTGACTGGAAGTTACAACAAAAGATTGAAAAGAAATGTCATCCTTTAAATAGAATTGAAAAAATATATGGTAGATGGCTCACTACTTTACTTGTAAATTGCATAAAACCAATTAGCTAAAAGTAGAAAACTGATTGCAAATTCATCACCAAAAAGAAAAATCTATTCGAGTACTCGGACGAAGTCGCATGTTAAAGCTAGTCGAATGTTTACTATTGGAAAGCGTAACGAATAAAAATCGACCTAAAACAATTTTTAGAATATTATATATAGTTACTTCAAAAGAACCGTCATCGCGCAAGTGCAACTGCAAGTTCGATTTCTACTCAGTAAGAATGTATATTTTTTTTATATTCCTCGCTCCAATGACAAGGAAAAGCTTGAGTTCCGCCAATCAATACCCAATGTCTCGAAAGGCGGAAGTGGGTTTGGAGCGTCATACTACCGTGAAGCTATTTCTATTATACATGTGCTAAGCGGATGGTACTGTGGAAACCACCACTACCCATGAAAACCCAGCGGAAGCTCTCCTCACCTAAAGATTAAAGCGCCTCAGTGAATTATATTTAGCCTACCCTAACCATAATAACTTTTAGTGTATTTTATATATATATATATATATATATATATATATATATATATATATATATATATATATATATATATATATATATATATATATATATATATATATATATATATATTTATATATATATTTATATATATATAAATATTGCAAGAGTGCGATAGTGTGACAATTTACGACACGCGACGCCGTGCACGTACAAGATAGCCCTGTATCGAGTCCCTGGGGCACGTTACGCTATGGGTTCGAGAGTGGGTAGAATTTATTGTATCTTATACTATATTAGTAATATATTTTTGAATTGCTTTGTCATAGGACTTATGTGTAAGCCATTTAATTTGTATGTTTGATTTTACTTTGATTAACTCTTAGTATTTTAATAGAAGGTTCGCGTATTTTCCTGAAGATGCTTCGACGGGCGGGAGGGGTGCTTAGATTTAAAAAAAATATAATAGGCAGCTTTAAAGTCACTCCGATGATTGAAAATAATTGAAAAGTTCTTAACATCGTATGGCGATATTAAACAACGCGAAGAATATTATGTGGTGCATTTGGCTCTAAATTTGCCAGAGTGAAAAAGGAGCAACAGCCACCCGTCTTTGGCCTGGTGGGCTAAAACTGAAAGAGACCTAAACAATTCAAAAACCCAGTACCATGTTTCTTGGCACAGAAAAGTGAGGAAGGGGGTGAACAGACGAGGCACGGAAGAAAACAGCAGGGTTGTCAAAGAGAATGTGGTGTCAAGACACTACAAGCTCCGCTGTCAGCTCGAATTTGAAACATTGCATGCTGTGTGTTGAAACTAATCGAAAAGACGTGTTATACGTGTTGTAGTCTTATTAGTACTACACTTTCTCCCAAATTCACAATATTTACATGTTACAGTTTTTATAAAACAAAAGCACAACAAAGTACTTTGCCTATCCAGATATATGCAACATTAATCGAGAAGCTAAAAAAATAAAATGACAAACGCTTTTCAATAAAATCACACTAAAAACGTAAACGGAAACATATGAATACCTCAATATCATGAATGAAGCCGCCATAAGGTAGTTACTTGCCATTGTTATGATCCCAAGCGAGTTCGTTTGTATTTTAATATTGAAGGACAGTGCGGTACACAATTTAGGATTCATGTGGGTAAGAGATAGATTGTTAACTTGTAAATAAAATATAAAATGGAGCATTATTTATTTATTTATATATGTATGCATGTACGTTTGTTTCAAGTATGTGAAGTGGAAGTGAAACCTTTTTGTAATCTGTGTTTGTCTCTTGAAATCTGTGGAACTTGAGGGAAACTTAGGGGCAAGAAATCTGTTATCTGGCGCAGTGGACAATGTTAGACTGTGAAAGCGATGGTTGTGGACTTAGTACCTTGTTTTGATTAGTTTTAACCGCGGCGTTAAGTTCCACCACTCAATTCAACGCTCACTGAACAAATTTCGGATGAAAGTGAAGACGACATATACACGAACGAACACTAGATTCTAGATTCTTCCAAGCTTATATCAAAATTAAAAATATTCATATTTTCGATTAGGTTTCTTAAGACCGCCAGATGAAGTTCTATCGGCTAATTGATTTATGAGAAATTCTTATAGAAATTACAAAGCTAATTCAATTGTTTTATTTTAGTGTGTAATATTGTTTTACTTACTTAGTGTTACAGCGAATTAAAATCATAAATCAAACAATTAGGTAACAAAGTGCAGAGTGCAAACGTCCGTTTTCCTTAACGGCTCCCCTTGACACCTGTTAAAAGTTTCCCATTTGTAAGTTAATTTGTATTTTGAACCTTAACACAATGCAATAAAAGCCATATACATGGAAACTAACCAATCTTAATTTCTATAGTGTAAATGAATGCTTCTAGTAAATAATAATATAAGTCGCAGTTCTGAAGAAAATGTACAAAGGATTTCATAAAATTGCTTAATTTTTTTTATTTCTGGGAGCTTATATACCTACTTACCAAGAGATTTTCATATACTTATTTATATAATCCCGGTCTTGTAGACATTGGTAAATGCAACAACATTTACCAATTTAATTTATTACAACAAATAAAAACACTATTTACAAGAAGTATATACATATATTTCATATAAACATTGTTTGTTGTAACAAAATTATATACCGCTATGGTCAAATCTAAACAAAAATCTCATGTTCACATTCTGATCACATTCTGAGATTTCATAAATAAATCCAACCCTTAGTCGTTCTCAAAAACAAACCGAAAAATGCATTTTAAAAAGGTTTTTTTTTTTCCCAAAAAAAAGGGTAACTGTGCGCCAAAGGGCATACTTATATCCAAAAATTGACTGCTCCATTCCGGTCCGGTTCCCCCTTTGTATTAAAAGCACACTCTGAACGAAAAGCATTTCGTTTTGCCCCATGCGACGGGCATCCCTTCTCAAAATGTTTTATATTATCGAATTATTTAATGTCATGGAAAATTATGTTATTTTTGCGTCGATTATCAAGAATGTAATATTTTTTGAAATGGACAGTGTTAATAATTGTTATAGTGAAGAACAGGTTTCGTTTTATACTGTGTATATAGTATGGATTTTTTTTCGCTTATTGTTGTATTCCGCATATAGCTGTGTAAATGAGAGAGAATTTTGTGCGACACATTTTGAGTGGTGACACTCAACGCAATAGGTGCCTTCTCTTACCAGAGCGGGAAAATGTAAATCCCCAATTAAATCCCCTAGTGGGAATCGAACCCGCACGTTTCGTGTGTGCAGGTAGTGTTATTCTGTGCCACGATAGAATCATGGTATATAATTTATTCAATATAGAAATTTGAGTTTCCGTTGCTATTTAGTGGATGGTAAAGTAGTATTCCTATTTATGTCGCTGCCCTTTCATATATAGACGTGACAAGTGAATTTCGATTTGGACTATTATATTTGAACAGAATGCAAAGTGTAGGTTCATATTCCTACACATTTTTTTTAATTGCAACTTTTTTCATTTAAAAATAATAAATCTAGAAAATTTAGTAGGTGAATGTATTGTGGACATAAAAAGATTGAGGACCGTTGATAACGAAGTTGACAAGCAAGGCAATAAGGCACTATGAGGTACTTGAGTGAGGTGTCGCGATAGGGACGTGAAGCGAATACCGACGGCCTGATTTATTTTTTATTGAATCAAAATAATTAGAGGGTCTTAGCTGACGTGGCCAATGTGTTACATGAATGTGTGATATGTTTTTTTGTTGTAATATATTTTTTAATGGACATATTTCACAACATTTTGGACACTTTTGATTGAGAATTGATCTCTCATTATTATAATATAGTATTCGGTATTATTCGATTCTTTTTTTACTTGTAATTTTCCGAATACCGATCGAGCTATCGAAGAAGAATCGAGTCGTTCGTCTAAAAAAAAAAAATAATGAGCAGAATAACTAAAAATAAACTTGTAAACTTAGAATAATTACATTTTTATATTTGCAAAGTAATTAATATTAGACTTTTCTATTACAATCAAAATACGTTTAATCCTAGATCACTCACCTTATCTTTCGTCGCTTAATCACTAACCTTCATCGCTTCGACTGAGGTTCTTACAAAAGGGGCTTAAAGGTTTTATTTAAATTTATTCCATGTTTTATTATTAAACAGTATTTATTCATTTTATTTATTACATTAAGATAAATAATAACAACAAAATTTCTTATTTGAAAAGCCTTATGAGTGAGACTATAGAGAAAACTATAGAGTTTTGAGCATTAATCACTAACTTTTTTCTGCTTCACGCTGCCTGCCGCTTTCTTCCCACTGTTTACCATATATACGGTATCCCGCAAGCAGAGGGACCCCTAATGTTAAGACACTCCGTTCTCCGCTTTTCTTATTTGAGGCATTGCGTGTTGAGTGACAAAACTCAACGCCGCGCTTTGTCTTCAACCATTTCATTACAACCATTTCAAATTAGTACTTTAACTACAACTAGACATGACAAATATAAATTAAATTAACTTATAAAATTAACTTTTTGTTAGATTAGACCACAATTTTCTATCAATTAGTACACTTGTAACAAACGTCTAGTATTGATCGTAAAACGTCAAGTACTTTTGTTTTAGGCTTATGTACCTCAAAAGAAAAAAAAGAAATTTTCATAGAGATCTTGTAATCCACTCTCTCTGTCTGTCTGTCGGTCAGTATGGTAAATGAAGACCATACATGCCACCAATAGACCGAGAGATATCAAGCTAAAATTAATATCAAATATGTACGTGGCTAGTCAGTTGGACTAGAGAAAAATCAAAAGCAATCAAAAAATACGAGATTTTATGCTTCGTTTTCGCCGAATATTATATGATATTCACTGCATAGTGAAAAGCTCAAAAGGCATTTTTAAAAAAATAAATATAGTCTTAACCATTTTTTTTCCAACATGATGAACATTTCTAATGGCATATAAAGATCAAAGGTTCCGGGCATATGATATGGAACTCATAGATCTTGAATAAAGCTGCGAATTCGAAGTGGTATATATATATATATATATATATATATATATATATATATATATATATATATATATATATATATATATATATATATATATATATATATATATATATATATATATATATATATATATATATATATATATATATATATATATATATATATATATATATATATATATATATATATATATATATATATTTAAATAAAAATGCCTACCATTTTTTATTTTGTTAATACTGTATCCAAATAAAACCCACGATATCCTAATTTGGAACCAACAGAGCGAAAAAATTTATTGCAGTAGGATTATGAGGGAAATATCAGCCTTTCTGTTGATATATAAAACCTCCTGTTGTTATGAAATATTTTGTTTATGTATGAAATTGATATACGACTTAGATAAAATGTGCATATATATTATGGAAGCTGTTATTTTAGCTTACCAAGATTTTGTTGATTCAAAAACAGAGATATTTAATACGTGACCAAAGTTATATATATAATATAATATATACACATATATATATATATATATATATATATATATATATATATATATATATATATATATATATATATATATATATATATATATATAAATAAAAAAAGACTTCAACTTCCTGTCAGCAGAAACACATATAATTCCAATGTCTAAAAAACTACTGAACCGATTTTCATGTAGTTTGTATGATCGTCTTAATCGTCTTGACATGAATTTCGTTCAGAAATTAAGCGTGCTAATAAACTTTAATAGATTAACGCATACAAATAATATTCTATGCAAACACACAAGTGAAACTAATAACTTCTTTTTTTTAAGTAGGTTAAGAATGATTTACATTATGTTTTAGTATCAATCACAACGGCTTGTCCATAAGATACGATAAGGCTGATAATGAAATAATTATGATAGTAATTTTTGTTTCTTATCATCGTTTTATCAAATATTTTTCACAAAACCTATATAATATAAGTAGTGTAGGTTTTTGTAATACACCTGAAAGGTTGCAAATACAGACATTTTTAAGACATTCTAAGTTTTTTAAAAAATTCAATTTGTCAAAATAAAGAAATTATATATCCCAGTCTCCAAGGGGAAAATATCGTTTTAAAGTAAGTAAATTAGCAGCAATTAGTATGGAAAGGAGTACAGAATAATCACATTGAGATGTAATTAACGTTAATCACCACGGGTGTTGATGATCATTGGTCAATTAAGTTTTAAATTATTACTGTCATTTACATAATTGGGCAACACTGAGATGACTGTATGTCGATGCTTACAAACGTGGCGTTAGTGCGGTTACTTAGCGTGTTTTGTTTTTTTTTTATAATTATGACAAAGAATAAAAAATAATAGTAGAAACTGCAAAAATGATATGGCTGCATTTGTAATAGCTTAATTAACATGTACACTTGATTAATAAACGACCACTGTGCTTTTCGTAAGCGTGCCAAATTCTATTGCGTTTAAAATTTTAAGCGGAATGAGTAAAATTTAAATCACAGCTTACAAAACTTGTATTATGTAATTCTCTACATAGAGTTTATACTGGACTTTGTTACTAAGCACATAGTCTATTCTAATTATTAAATTAAACATATATCATTAAATATTATAAATTAAGCAAAATAGTAGAAAATGTGCTAAATTATCTATAAAATTATTGAGGA
Organism: Dione juno; assembly: GCA_037127375.1. Taxonomy (NCBI): domain Eukaryota; kingdom Metazoa; phylum Arthropoda; class Insecta; order Lepidoptera; family Nymphalidae; genus Dione; species Dione juno. The sequence continues at coordinate 7,999,730 of JAXRJS010000067.1, forward strand.
ACAGAGAAAATGCAATTCGTGGCGGCCCCTTAATCATTTTGAAATAATCTTTAAATAAGTATATTCATTATTTCGCTCTCATACCAATGCAAAACAGTGTCGAGTTCCGCCATTCAACACACAATTGCGTATGTCATAACAATAAGCTCCATCTGTCTATGCTTCTACATGCGGGATAGAGCGTGAAGCAAAAAAAAAATATTATATGTAGCATATACAATGAAATGACGTCTCAACGTCTCAAAACTGCACGTCTGTAGTCAGCCTAATTCAATCAGTCATCCCTTTCAAATTTAAATTATATCACCTGACAATAGAGTCGAAAATTGTTAAAACTTCTAAAAACGCTTTGTCGCCTATTGTTCTCACATAAGAACAATCGTTGGGAGCAAGTTTTCCGTATAATCAGATTACGGCAGATGAACGAGAGGCGATTTGCATGCGTAATGCTGCTAAGTGCACTTTTAGACTTGTTTTGCTCTGGATTATAGCTCTCTAGATTTGACATGTAACTGTCGGTACTAGTTTTTAAGCCAAATGGCTTTCATTTAAGCTTTATTTGGTTTTGTGTACGTGTTTTAATATAATGTGATTTTATTCAGTAAATAAATGTAATTTAAATTCTAATTTCAAATAATTGTATTCAAAGTAAGAATACATGATTCATTGTTCACTAAAGTGAATGCCTCAGACCTGAGAAGAACCGGCACAAGAAACTCAGTCGGACCTTTTTTAGTTAATTTTCTTTCGTTTCTATGTATTATAGACCTTCTTAAAAGAACTACGACTATATAAATTCATTTTAAGTTTTCACTCGACCTAACCTAGTATGAATTTTCAATATAAATGCTTCTGAGATATTTGAGGGTAGACTTCCGTTGAAATTTCTTTTGGCAACAATAAAAAACATATTGAATGAAAATTATTCTAAATAGAGTAAGCCTTGTGTTCAGGCATTACTACATCACTACGTGGCTTGAATTCGAGCGGAAAGCTGAGAACATAGTAACTAAACACTAGCTTTTTTCTGCTGACCCTACACTACAGTCTACCAGATTTTAATACGTTGCTCTGTAAATCGTTTTTTTTTATTTAATTTTTCTAATATCATTTTAATATATTCTGAATTTTAGATTCAGTAGTAGAGATGTAAGATGACAATCTTAAGAGACTATTACTTAACTGGTAGGTCAAGAACCGGATGCAGAATGCCGGAAGGAGTACCGCTTGAAACGTCGCGTAACTTGTGCTTGTATGTACTTCTACGCCATTTTTATAAAATTTTTTTTCATTTTCAAAATTTTCTAAAAGGTTTAGATTTAAATAGGTCCTTTAGAAAATGATTTTGATTTTTGAATGATTGTATTGTGATTGTGATTATATTTTTTCTAATCTAAGATATACTTTAGCGATAACATGTGTACATTTCATTAGTTTTTTTCTAGGTTTTCTCTATTACTAATTCATATTATATATGAAAGTTGCTTAAACATAAATTCTCATATATATATATATATATATATATATATATATATATATATATATATATATATATATATATATATATATATATATATATATATATACATATATAATGTATTTGTACGTTGTATGCATCAAGCTTTATATGTAAATTCATTGTATTTTTGCCGGAATGACACTGAAAAGGCAAAAACAAATGAAAACCGATTGGTTGCGTTTCCAATAGATTGATTGTCCGGGAATCCAATCCGATGAAGATTTATTAGATTTTCCATATTGATATCAGTATGCTGTGACATTAAATTTCCATCAAGTAATTAATGATTTTAGGCCATTGTGGCTCAGTTCATGTGTCTGGTTAATACTCAGCAGTCACAAGTTCAAGTCCACTCGGGGTTTTTGTTTGTTTAAGAATTAGTATTGAATAGACTATCGCTTGTTATCGATCGTTGATAATGTTATACCATGTTATACTTTATAGCAGTAGTCTTGTTGTAGGTCTCGAGATATAAACTGAAATTAAAAATGTTTGGAGAAATCGTGGCGCTGTAGTAAAACGTCCGACTGTAAACGCATCGGTTGCAGGTTCGACTTCCACTCGGGGTAATGAGCTATTTTAATTTCTATGCAATTTAATGGTAACAAGACAAAGCGTGACATCGAGGTCTTCCAACCAACACGCAATGTCTCCAAAATTTATCGTAAAATCGTAATTTAACAATTTCACTATTTAGTAATAATCTAAAGACACTATACATACATACACTAGTTAAGTAATATGTAATATAAGTAAAGTGGACCATAGGGGCACAGAGGCACAGCGTCTGAATATAACCGCGACGGCTTAGGTTCGATTCCCACTTGGGAGAAGTAATTATTTTCATAATTATATATACTGGCAAAACAAAAGACAAAGCGTGGCTTTAAGTTTCCTCATCTACATTTAGATATTACATTGTCCTACATATCGCTGTACACGCAAATATGTTAACAGCTAACAGCCAACAGCTGACTATTAAAAGCGCCATAGCTAAAGCTTTCTAGTTGTATAATCACTATACCTATCCCTCGTAATAGGCGTTATATTTTGTTGGTAAATGTACATTGGGTGTACCTCGGGGACCCTTTTGTTTTACGTATTCGTTGGGGAGCCGGAATTACAACACCGTTTATCTTTTACGGCGCAATTCGAGTAGCAACTTGACTGTTTGCAAAAGTAAGGGGTAGAGATAATGCGGATCGGTCAGTGAACTTGTGTGATTAATGCAATAATGAAGGCTGGCTGGTTAGTTGAATTTTAGATTTGTAGGTAATTTTAGTTGTTTTTTTTTCTCTTTTAAATTTCAACTCCATTTTGTGCATGTTCTAGAATTCCGACAACCTGTTTTCTATGGAAAATTGCATTTATGTGTTAACGCCACATTATTTTTGTGAAAAAAAAAACTATTGAATCAAAATTTTTCCCTGGGGACTTAAGACCACATTTCCTCACATACAGTCCAGTTCAATTCAATTATTTAGTTATGACGTTTCAACTGTACCAAAATATGTACATATATTAATAACTTTCAAATCTATTTATTCCGAGTAAAAGTAAAAAGAAATCGATATACGAAAGCAACCTCAGTTAGAATTTTGCTTAAAATGTGTTAAAATATCGAAAAACAAAAAAAAATTACTTTCCAATTTCAATAAAAAAGTATAATTTCTGACAACATTATCTTGCGTTAAAGCAATTATTTCTTAGCTACTTACGAATCAAAACTGTTTATGTGATATATTTGATGTGTAATTTAATTAAATCGATATAAAGTCTAACCTGCCCTGGAAATAAAAAAAAACTACATAAACACATACGACGTTTTATTTGAATTTTCAACGAGATCCAAATGATAAATACGACATTCTCACAGCATTTCCAGAAAAACAAAGATAAATATTTTTATGTAGGTATTTTGTAATTATTTTATCAATTCTACTTCAGTGGTATAGGCAAAGTGAAATTGAAAAATCACTCCGTTCATCACTTCCCCAATATTGAAGGTTGACCAACGTCATGAAAGAAATCCAAATATATAATTTTTTATATGAACATCATAATTTTTATGCTGAGACTACAATAAAATCCTAGAAAATATAACTGTAAATGTACCTGTTCTCGACATATTCTGCTTTAAGATCTTCTAAGCTTTATAAGCTTGTTTTAGCAACTAGTCGTTATTTTATTTCTATAAAAAGTATAAAATATAATTTACATTTTTTTATCTGATTAGATGCGTATAAAAACAACACATAGTCTATGAGGATTTTTCGAGGATATTTTGTTACCAGATCTAATATTTTCACTTAGTCTTTACGCAGTATTGTAAAGGTACGGTTAAGGTATAATAGAGCTATTCGACTATGGCTTGCTAAAAGATTTCTACCTATCTAGAATTAAAATCAGTATATTTCTAGAACGTATTTTGAAAGCAGCTCTGATAAATTAATTTCGTAATTGGTTAGCAAGAGGCAGAAGCTTGAATAGTAGAGCCCAACGTTAATGCGCATATTAAAGGAACTTCTTTAAGCCTTATATTTAGATTTAAGATCCCAGGCGATGTTCCAGGCGAGCTCCCTCTGCAGCAGCATCCAAATTGTTAATCCATGGGATGCCTACAAGTTATTTCTATGTTATATAGAATAAAAAAATATACGGAACAGTGGAATATGTAAATAGCCATCTAAAAAAATATGATAACGTGTAGGGTCTGAAACATTTCAGGGTTAATGCATGCATAATGCATTTATGTAAACAATTTGGACGATAGTTGAAATTCTTTTACTTGCACTATGGTTGTATTTTATTTATTTACTTATTCATTGTTTATTGGTCAATTAAGTACGGTGGCAGCGTAGGATCCAAAAAAAAATCCAAATAAAATGTTTTTATTTAAAATTACAATTTAAATTAAATTAAATAACCAAAATGGTGATACTGTCTTCGATGTAAGAAAAGAAGAGTGAATAATTATTTTAATTTTAAAACTAATTTGAATTAAAACAATGGATGAAAAAAAAACCCTACGTTTTACATTTCTTATTGTTACAATTCTTGGATCTGATGCAATGCATTAAACAAGTTATGCGAAATCTGGCTAAGTGATCCCCGGGTAGTGTGGGAATGTAACAGGTCTACAAAACAAATAACAATCACAACAACATGTATTAAAATAACAGAAAAAAATCATGATTATAGTACGTACACACGATTGCATTTATCACGATGCAGACATAAAAAGCGTTTATAACATTAGTGTATTAATAGGGATTTTAACGCAAACCATCCATGAGTCTACCCACCAAAACACAGCAGAATCCCTCTCCACCTATATTTGACGCTGCAGGATCGCTTGCAAATACCATTACAGCGGCTCGATAGAAGGCCCACCCAATGTAAGCCACCATCGCCTAAATTACAATAACACCTACTTTAACCAATAGCAATGATAAAGAACATTGATAAATAAAATTCTTACTTCAAACAACATTATATCTACAAAAAAAATTAAATTAAAAAATTATCTAACTTAAGTTAATTCATGTGTAATTTAAACAATCTCATTTAGCTTTGGACACAGAGAGGCCAAGCCTTTGCCATGTACCTGTCAAATTGCAAAAGACCATTTTATCTAGAACTGCAAAATTTATATACACGACTGTTGTATTGAATGTTGACTGAAATTGAAAAGACGTGTATTGTATTTTCATTTCGTCGCGATGAATAGTGCTCTCGAATTGCATTTTGTTTATAAACCTTGTGTTCCACGAAAGCAGACGCTGTTTTATTAATTACAACAAAATTAATAATTGTCGATTTACATTGTAATAGCTAAATTAAACGATTAACGCTACTATAAAATGTATGCAAACAATAAAAAATGTTCAGAATATATATTTGATAACGAGCGCGCAAACGACGTGGTGGCATTACTTCAGTGATTAGCGTGGTGTTAAAGTGCAAGTTAGTGTTTGTGAGATCAATGCTAGTAAAGTCGGTATTTGTGAAACGTGTGAAGTGTAATTGAAAAGTTAAAGTAATTATCCGTGTCGTTTAATTGAAATTACGCAGTTTAGTGAAACTGTTTTATTTTTGTGTTAGTGATTGAACTGTGTGAATATAATCTGAAAATAGCAAGTGTTGTATTATTGATATTATGAGTCAAGATCATCATATAACATGTGAAGGCGATATATAGGGCAACCTCGCCTATCCTATATACTCCCAGCTTAAATTCCGGACAGGGCGAACGTAACCTAGTACTAAGACACTCTGTTACCCGCTTTCTGCCTTTCGAGGCTTTACTTATTGAGTGGCGGAAGTAATTGTTACGACAGCTACTCGTAATTACACAACATATTCGTTATAACAAATATGGAATTGGTATTTAGACATGTGGTCCAAAGTAATCTAGGATTCTTTCCCTGTGTTGGATTCGTTCCCTGGAAAGGTGTGTGAAGAAGCATTAATTAAAATAAACATAAGCAAAGGCAGCAACTAAATTAACAATAATGTAAAAATAATGCGGGTAAATCCGCCGGTTACTAGTTAGCAAATTATTATTATAGCTTTAAGTGGCTACTGCCTTAACAAAACTCTACTTGACGATGTAAACAACTAACATAGTTGCTATATGTTATTGTGCAATATTACCAATATAGACGGAATGTATTCAAGAATTTGTTATATTAGGACCCGCCTTCGGTTTCACCCGCTTGAACTACACGATTGATTTATTTATAGTAGCAAGGTGAATATTTTAAATATTGTAATGTAATTGTAATGTTAAACGTTCTATAAAACTGTAGACGATTTTTTTGTGCTATCATCAATAGTTTCCGCAGCGTACGCGATCGCAGAATTTTTTAGGCTTTTTTACACATTTTGGAATAAATATTGGGTTTTTATTAAGGATCCCTATTTTTTTTGTATATAGCCTACATGACTCTAAGACAGCTTATTTAAACACTTGTCCCCAGTCACATTGGTGCAAGGTTGACTATCTACATAGGCATTGTCTGGCGTGGCTTCAGCGGGCATTTGTGGCTTAGCACTACACTATATAATAGTCAGCTGCTATATGTGATTTTAATATATGCTAGCAAATGTTGACAACACTATAAAAAGTTTGTCGGAACAGGCAAACTTTTATATACTATGTACTTATTTTAATATATTTTTACTGCTACCATAAAGAGCGGCGTTGAGTTCCGCCACTCAAGACTATATTTTGAATCAGAGGGGAAAGTGGGTAACAACGGAATATTCTGACACCAAGTTCTCTCTAGAGAATAGCGCTGACTACAAATTTATATATTGAATCTACACTCATCATATATACTGTAATTCGTGTCTACTGTACTTTCAAATATACGCCATAATAATAGCAAGGAAAGGCTCGTTTAAAGCAATTTCCCCGATAGCCAACTTAATCTGCTTGCAGGCATAATTCTCCAAAAGGAATCCTTTACAGAAGTAGGTATGCCGCGGTTAACACAAGGCATCCGCTTCAAAAGGATTTAGTTCAAAGGCTAAACAGAAAATAATATAAATTTTCATAAAAAAAGAAAATGATGTGCCCATCTTGTATATGGTAGGTATGGTTTTAAGGTAACTAAACTATGATTTCTCGGCATTTTATTAATGTATGTATATTTTCATATAGGTATTCAGGTTTAAAGCATTTCTAATGAATTTCAAGAAAGGAGAGTTTTTGATGCGTTTTTTTTTAAATTTATTTTATTCGAATTTGTCAAGTACGTTTATATTTATAATTAGTTAATAATAATATATAAATAATATTTTATTAGGTCCATGTTTTATTCTGCATATAACAGCTATATAAATAATATAAGCAAGTGGCAAAATTGGTCGGCGATTGGTCTTCTTTCTAAAGTGATGAAATGTAAATAGTTCATTGCCCCGAGTTGGAATCGAACCAACAACGCTTACATTTCGACGCTGAGCCGCTAAGTCCGTTTTATTTTACCAACTTTTTTTGTACAGATACATATCTAGAGCTTAGATATGTATCTGTATGTTGCATGTAGGGTCATTGGGGAGTAAAGGGGAGCTCCACTAAGAGAGAATTTCCCGCAATTCCACCGGGAACAGGAAAAAGTGGGGTTATACGTATTATTTTTACTAAAATATAGGCGATTATTCTGGTGAAAGAGTGATGTTAAATTGCAATCCTTTGTATGTCATATACATATATCACGTACATACTAAAGATGTATGATATATATATATATATATATATATATATATATATATATATATATATATATATATATATATATATATATATATATATATATATATATATATATATATATATATATATATATATATATATATATATATATATATATATATATATATATATATATATATATACATACATGTGACCATACCATCTCAGACGACGCTCTTGGAGCTTATCCGCTACGTCACGGACCCCAAGACTACCTCGAATGAATGTGTTGCGTATGCGGTCAGCCCGAGTAAGGCCACACATCCACCTCAGCATCTTCATCTCCGTTACGTGAAGCTCCTGAGTGTGCCGAGATAATGCTGGCCAACATTCGCTGTCGTAGTCGATGCCTCCGGACTCGTGCATAATGGATCCAAGGTTCCTGAACTTCTCCGACTTAACGGCTGGCTCAGGCCCGATGTGGATGGTGCTCGAGTCTGGGTTCCCGCAAGCCATGTACTCGGTCTTTGACACATTCAGTTTAAGACCACCGTTCTCAAGCGCATCCTTCATTCACTTTACGCTCCAGCATCAGTTGGTTCTCCTCAATGAGTACTATGTCATCGGCATACATCATCAGCCGCATATATATATATATATATATATATATATATATATATATATATATATATATATATATATATATATATATATATATATATATATATATATATATATATATATATATATATATATATATACTTTATTTTATTACTCATTAAATAATAAGACAATACAATTTGTAATTATTTTATAAAATATTATATATATACTTCGCCAAAAATAATAATAAAACACATTATTGATCGTCATGACTGTAGGTTCGATTCCCTCATCAAAATATCCATTTCCGCCATCATCGCACAATTTTTCTAAATAAGGGAAAAGCTTAGAACAAAATTCTTCTACCAATACTTCTATTGGTAGAAGATTTCTATACCAATACACTACGTGTGTATGTTGTATGTGTGAACATACATATGTAAAGTGTAAAGTGTAAAGTGAAATATATAAAAAACCACACTATATCACTCTGCATCAGAACATATTGAAAATTCTTTTTTTTTCTATGAATATATTTATATGCACTATCCAAATAGAATTGTACCTGATGTTACCGACAGAGGCCTGGAAAATGGCTTTATAACAATTTTTCGTTTAAATATTCATTGTTGTTTCATAATCGAATCAAGTTCTTAATAGCCTATAGTTTGTATATAAATAATATATAGGTAGGTTCAAGTGGTGCAATGGGGACATGCTTGACTAAATATGGTGTTTATATAATTAATTTAGGCGGAAAGCGGGGAACGGAGTGTCTTAACACTAGGTTCTTACGGTTCCCTCTGCCTATCCTGCCATGTGCGGTATACAGCGTGAAGCTGATTTAATTTCATTTCATTTATATAATTAATACATGAGATGTGATGTTTTTTAAATAGATTTCTCTTGGCCCTTTTTTAGTATTCTGAATACCACGATAGCCTCACAATATTTCTGTCTTGGAAGAGCGTCTGATTATTAATGTGACTATGAACCGTGTAATGGCGAAGAGTGTAATTTTTGTAAAGGTAAACCAAAATAAATTCAAACAGTATACAATTAGTTATTCAAATAGTATATAGTAATATATTCAATGTCATAGTAATATATTCAAATAGTAATTCAAATAGTATATAGTAGTTGACCAAAGTTGTAACTTAGGATATGTACTCAGTAAATATTTCTATTGTATGAAATAAAATTGATGTATAGTCGGATTACTGTTAGTTAATGATTAATTGCTATTTACCAATTATTAAGAATTAAAACAGTTAACCCTGTGAGAATCGTATTGTATGGACACTTCACCACTGCTATGAATCCACAATCTCTAGTGGGGGGAATTATTCATTAATTAATCACATTTATTTCGTTGCTTTAGTAAGACGATACTTCGTATCTTTCTGCTAGGGGTACAACGTGAAGTATATTAAATATTGCTAGTGTAAAATATACGTGTTGAAAAAAAAATAAAATTAAAAAAATATTTTGTGTAATATCAAAAATGGTTTAAATGATTCAAATTTTTATTTAGAGACAGCACAGGACAGGCACAGCGTCTGAGTGTAGATGCGATGATCATGGGTTCGATTCCCACTCGGTGTGAATGATTTACTTAACTTTCTTGCTCTGGTAGCATATAACATAGTGTTATGACACTCCGTTCCCCACTTTCCGCCCAATATTGAGACATCGCGTATTAAAGTAGTGGAATTTAACACCGCGTTATCGGAGCGGAAAATAAATAACCAAATAATCTATAAAATTACAACACTAAAAACCAATAGAAAAACAGTTTTCAACTTTCCAGTTGAACGCGTTGACTATATTCGCTCTTGTCGTTAGTTATCAACAGTGGGGCGAGGGCCCTTTAAAAAGTGCAGTGCACTTTAAAAAAGTTGAAACACCTGGGTTTTATTAAAAAAGTAAAAGTATGGCGGTCCTAGAGCACTCGCGGTACCCTATATTGCTATTTCACTTTATTACTATCGAGTTTTATTTTCCGGATATACGTTTTTATTGGTTATCGCAGTCTTTGTCTGTACCGTTTATAAGGTGGTATAAAATTTGCTATAGCTTAGTTTTATACAAAGAGATACAAGTTCGATTCTGTGCAAGGCAAGTGTCAATTAATAGTAAACTGTAGTGAATTATATTAATATGTAAGTTATTATTTAAACTAGAAAACCCATTGACGTGTGAAACACGCGTTTCCATAGCAACGTGTATGTCACTTCAAACCAAAGCTATATTGTTAAACGTATGGTAGTGTGTGTAATATTTTATTTATTGATTTAATGTACTTTATAAGAATTAATATTGAAAACATTAGCGGTCTGCACTTCACCTACATTTACTATATGTGTGCCAAATTTCGTAAAAAGGTCCAAAGCTTTTGCTTCACGTATTAATATAAAGCAAATAATATGAAATATTATAATTAAATATATAATTCTAACTTACTTTTGTTTCATATTTACACAGTATTCCTCATAGTATGGAGTAATTTTTATTCAGCTCAAATTCGGGACATTGCATGTTACATGACATGTATATAAAATTTATAATTACAGTCTTTACTCGACATATATATTTTTTCTTTTTAATTTTATCTAAAATGTAGAAGAACTTTTGTATACTAACGTGTCTTTTTAAGTATAACTTTTTAATATTACCAGTAGATAGATTTTTAAGTTATATTTGTTAACCTAGTGTTCACTACGTTCCTCGCTTTTCAACCAATTTCGTTAGTCTTCATACAAGAGCAAGAAAATGATTTATTCTAGCTATTTTTAAAATAAAACTTACTGAAAACGAAATCTATACTTCAGTTATCTCCCATGTGGGATTTGAAGCTGGTTTCTAATATAGTTTAAAATTGATCACATTTGCGGCGTCGAACGTACTATCCATAATCCAATGTATTTTTAACAGATTGAAGATATATCAATATTGAACTCAATGTTACACAATTGTGAAGAGGTTGCAGGTTCAAGTCTCCCTTGGGTACTTCTTCATATTTATAATATATTGAGGCTGTCGTGGTGCAGCGGACAGCGTCTGAACGTAAATGCGACGGTTGTGATGTCAATTCCCGCGCGGGGAGAATTAATTATTTCATATTATATATATATATATATATATATATATATATATATATATATATATATATATATATATATATATATATATATATATATATATATATATATATATATATATATATATATATATATATATATATATATATATATGTATATATCTACTTATTACTATCATAAAGAACTTAATTTTGAAACTCTCCGTTCGAGATAAAAACGAGATATTGTGTTTTGAGTAGCGGAGCTCAACGTCGCATATATTCGCGTCAAAGATATTACGGAAGATATTACGGATATTATCTATATTTATACTTACTAATGAAAAAAATTGGAGCGTCTGCTTGTAATATTAACATAACCACTTGTTACTACATGCATATGAATATATATATATATATATATATATATATATATATATATATATATATATATATATATATATATATATATATATATATATATATATATATATATATATATATATATACGGTATATATACCAAAATAGCATTCTTACAATTACAATTACAATTTTTGTATTACAATTTTTGTATGTCGGTCTGTTTGTTCCGGCTGATCTCTGAAACGGTTCAACCGATTTTGACGGGGCTTTCGCTGACAGGTAGCTGATGTAATAGCAAGTCAGTAAGTAAGGCTACTTTTATTATACTGAACATGTACAATGTGATTTCATATAACATATCGAAACGAAAGCAATAAAGTTTACTTAAGCGACGAAGCCGAGAGCTGTTCGCAATCATTTGAAATTAGTATAGTATGACGTATTACGCATATTTGCTGTTTTTTTATAAAAAAAGTTATAAAGCAAAATTTACAATGTACCTGTATATTTTTAAGCGTGACGAAATGATGAATGGGAATAAAAGTTAATAGGTTTTTCAACGGTTTCAAATAATTTATTGTCATGTAGGCTTTTGATTAAATACTTTCGTGGGTACCGTATTGAAATGTACTGAACCCCGTTATGAATATATGTACAGATATGAACATATACATATATGTGGGAAATACGTTTAATAATATTTAACCTTAAGCATAAAAACATATAGTATCTTGAGCATATAAACATATAAACATATAGCACCTTAAGCATATAAACATACAGCAAATATGTTACACATTATTGGTCAATTAATGTCGCTATGGAATTGTATTTGGCTGATAGCGGAACGGTTGTGGATTCTATTCCCAGTCAGGGGGATATCATACTCAATATGCAATGTCTCCAATTCATGGTGAATCCATGGAATGCTAATATTTTTTTTCTTGTATCTGCAGTAAGGTTAAAAATATATTTTAATATACATAGTACTGATCTCTATACTAATAATTTATCAGAGATAGAAATTCTACTAAAGTTACGGAACCCATGCTAGGATTTTATTCTAACTTACCATTTTTATCTAAACTATTGATTGATGACCCTAATATTTCATATTTGAAAAACTATTCAATTTTAGTTTGACTAATACCGAGATTTATATTAATAGTGCTGGTATTTAAAAAACTATATGTATATATACATACATACATATATATATATATATATATATATATATATATATATATATATATATATATATATATATATATATATATATATATATATATATATATATATATATATATATATATATATATATATATAATATGCAATGTCTCAGATTATCTCGATATAAGGCTATCAATACCTATCCTGCTATATGCGGGATGCAACGAGGTAAATATATCAACGAGACGTAAAAGTAAATAAATTACTAGTAGATTTATTCGAAAATACAATTTTGTCTTTGAAAACTGTTTGCTCTTAAGAGTGCAGTGAAGCAGCGATCGTAACACTAGTTAATAATAATTAAATGACTTCTGAACAATAAAATTCTAATCCGGAAAATGTACGCATGAACAAAGTTTACATACAACTATAATTTAAACTTGAAATATATCAGAACAATGTTTTACAAGTTGAGAGAAAATTTTCAGAGCAAAGCGGTCTACATGATATCGTTTATTGCTGAAGTTATTGTAAATATGTTAATTCATGAAATGTTTAAAATATATAATATGAGGTCTTATATGAGATGAAGTTTATCTCTATATAAAACTCAGCGAACTGCCTGTTACGGCGTGAATATTTTTATTGAAATGTCCTTCGTCCTTTCTTGGAAGGTGTAGGAGGAAACTCAGCTCACTCAGCAGAACTGCCCTCCGAGCTGGAACTTACAATACTGACACTTATGTTAATTGGTGATTCGAATGTGCTTGTAATAGCCTATTTGAATAAAGAATATTTTGAAAGCACTAAGAGAGAGATTCCTGAAAATACCTACAGGAACGAGAAAAAATGTGATTAACGCAAAAACGGAGTTATACTTAATACTGCGACGGTCCATTTTCTAATTAATGCCTATTTGAAAGGTATCGCGTTTTGTATAACAAGCTTAATAATTGAATATTATTACTTATGACTATATTGGTCATAAATAATATTCACGGTCATAATATTATTTGAGCTTTACATTATTGTGCTTTGAAATTATTACAAAAGAAAGAAAATGTTAACTTGTTACTTTTAAAAAAAAACATATAGCAATTTGGACGAAGCGGGACTTCAACCCGCGCCTTTGGACGGTTTCGCTACGTTTTGTTTTTATGTAGACAGTGGGAACCTAGTGTTAAGACACTCCGTACGTCACTTTCCGCCTTTCGAGACGGAATCCTCAACGCAGCGTTGAGGATTCCGTCTCGAAAGGCGGTTTTGTCCCGTTACTAGAGTATGGAAAATTAAAATATACGTTCATTCTTATCAAGGTGGAATTGAGAAGAAAACAGCCAGTCATTGCTCTTTTTTTATATTTATTTATTTATGATTTATTTAGCTTTTAGCTTTATCCTGCAAATAGCAGTGCAGGCAGAAGGAACCGTAGGTTGAAGGAACCTAGTGTTAAGAAACTCCGTTCCCCACTTCCGTTCCCATGACCGTCATGGCGCAGAGGCACAACGTCTGCCTGTAAATGCGACGGTTTGTGGATTCGATTCCCACTCGGGAAGAATGAATTATTTTCATTTTATTCGCTCTGGCAACAAGGTAAAGCGCGGCGTTGAGTTACGCCACTCAACACGCAATGTCTCGAATGGCAATAGCAGAGAGGGAAAGAAATATTACGCAAAATAAATTATTAACGTACATCAAATTATATTAATTTGAGTGATTGATCTGAAACAATTACTCGTATAATAATAAATACATAAATACATGAAAATATACCCCCGTGTATTCATTAGAAACAACTGAATAACTTCCTACTATAAACCAAATATCCCGCCGTATTTGTTAAATTATTGCAAGCAATTTTGCCTGCGTGTAAAAGTAATTTTACAGTTAAAGCCACTTTAATAATACAATTAATTATTTTTGCAGCAGTTTCGTCATACAAAATAATTTAAATTGACATAACTTGTTTATGAACGTATTTAAATAAAACAAACTCTAAATGTTAAGTGAAGTTACCATAATATAATGGTTTCGTTTCTGCAATTAGCGCGAACAAACGTACATACAAAAAAAATCATTGTTTCGGATTCTATTACATTTATAAATGCCCTTAATAATAGTTTTTTTTAATATACATAATATCTTATATGTAAAGACAGCGCTTTGTTACATTTTTATTATATGTATAGATTAGGTTATTACTTCCATATCATTGCAGACGCCATCGCGGCGTAGAGGGTCAGTGTCTGATAAATATATGTGATGTGTGATATTATTTTGGTGGAACAATGCTATAAATATTGTTTTCATATTTTTAGTCTGGAAAGACTAAGCGCGGCGTTAAGTTCCGTCGTTATAAATATTATATTTAAAAAAAATCCTAAAACGGGACTTAAGTTAGGTTCTCTTAAGTAAGGATAAACACATTCTTAATGCGAAAATTGTGTCAATCAAAATCCCTATCTTTCAATCATACGATTCCCATGCAACAAATAAAAAAATAAAAATTATCCCTTAGATTTGGCCCCTGAATCTTCATCCCATTTACCCTCTATGGTATTTCATTAAAAGCTAGCAACTAGCGGCCTGTTCGCATTTTCGTCCGTTTTATCAAATTGTGTTCTTGAAAACACAGTATTTTGGAACAGACACGTCAATTTTATTTATATGTATAGACTAAATGTCACGAATAGATAACCTACATACATGTGTAACATATAGCTGAGCTTACCGCTTCAATTAACTTTCTAGTTCCAAACTTTCACATACACCTTTCATAGTAAATGTAGTTCGCAAGGAATTGAGCTGAGCTGGATCAAATTAGGGTATTTGACGACTTTGCAATTCATCCATGGTTCTAGAGAGGGGAGAATCGGCTTATTGAAAAACAGTGTATGAAATACTGTACTATATAAATAATTTTCAATTTTTGTTAAACTTTATTAGCTATTACTTACTCTGTTCAAGAATATTTAAATGGCACGAATTTTACAGTTCTCTGGCAACGCCACGCCACGTTTTTGCCTTGTTGCCAGAGCGATGAAAATGAAAGTAACTTAGTCTTCCCGAGAGACGCTGTGCATCTGCACCACGACGGTCCTCGAAGTTTAAGACGGTTCTAAAATAATTGTAATATAATAAAATCGAACCTTTATATCGAAAAGAGCAAGTCTTGGCTTTTCCCAGCAGAATTGTCTTCCAAACCAGTGATAGCTATATGTTACTTTCGTTAGTTATGGTTATCCTTGGAGGTGGCCTATGTCCAGCAGTCGACGTAAACATACTGTGATAACGTATAGAAAATAAAATAGAAAATTAACATATAAAAGTATAGAAATCTTCCGTATTGAAAACTGGTATAAAAATGATTTGATATATATTACATATAACAATGTGAAATTGAAGCAATTAACATGATTAACTTCGTCGTAACTGTACTCCATGCAGCCAAACGCATACAAAGGAACGCTTGCAACGCCCAGTCCTCCTAAGTTTACAGAAGCAAGATTAAGCTTTGTATAAGAGAACCTATTCTATTTTTATATAGGTATATGTTTCATTCTCAAACATTTATTATGTCATTTGTCTAAAGAACTTAACTTTTAAGACTGTGTGTGATGGGATGAAGAATCCCAATGAGGATTTCCACATAGCAGGATATAAAAGCACCTAGTACCAAGACACTCCGTTCTTTACTTTCTACTCAACTCAATACCGTGATTTATGATATGCCAGAGCAGGTAAGTAGAAATATTTCTTTCCTTTGATTGAGGAACCGACTACCATAACGCTTACGGACAGTCAAACGACTACGCCTCGACGTCTAAATTGATTATTATTTTGTAATATTTGTCCGACCAAATAGAGTAGTTTTCACAAAGCAGTATAGTGAGTTCACCTCTCAACCTCTTTTTCAAGTACTTTAAAACGGTTTTTATTCGCTTTGAACTGGTAACACTAATTTTTATTTTAAATTAAGCGAACTGCTACAAACGTGCTGGGTAACAAGCTGTGTTATTTTTTGTTACATTTGTGTTTATTATCGTATATTCCCTCTACGTGTTCACGTGCTGAATTTTAACTAACGTTTTTTTTAAAAGCTGAATTACTTTTTTTGCTTTAAGCTGTATAGATGCAGTACATTTTATTAATTTTACGGCAAATATAGCAAGTTTGAATTACAAAACATACAAAGTGATGAATATAAGTGTCCACGTCTTAACTTTACATACAATATGGATTTGTATAGGTTAATTGTATTGTTTAATATGTATAACACTTCTACTATTTAAATTTAATAGATCTGTCACACACAGATGTACAGATAAAGAATATTTGGTAAAATCATTGGTATTTAATAAAGAATTCTATAATATCATTAGTATACTCCAAAATCAGGCTCATTATATCCAGTGTGCCGTGTGGTCCTATTATATAAAACCAGCCATGTGTTAAATTAGAAGAACATGATCTAAAATGTGAATATACTCGTACAACCGTATACTGGAATGATTTCCGTTTAAGATCGGTGTTTCACAAAAGCCAAACATCGATGCGTACATCGGAAACATAAACTAATTGCTTTGCGGCCAGAACTACCTAGGGCCGGTAGTGTCCAGATATATCCGGTTTTATCCGGTTGAAACTGCCCGCGTCCGGCTTGTACTAGATGTATCAAATATTACGCGAGGTGTAAAAGTTTACGGATAGATAAACTTTACGCTTCGGTTTGTGGATCGAATAGTTAACTTGCCAAATAAAATAAGCTTCTTTAAAGCAGGTTTATGTTGGAGCTTTGTGTAGAAAGTGGGGCTTCCGTCTATTTTATACTATAAGCTATTTCTTCATAGCTGAATGCTTTTGAAATTTTTGGAGGACCTACACAAGAAGGACATATTACTAATAATATTATTTACATTGTTATAAGTAAGTGTTAGTAAGTTCAGTAATAATGATATGATAATTATTATATAAGATTGCTTAGATGTTAATCTTATGGAACACCTAAATATACAAGAACGGGAAGACATTCATTTAGTATTTTGCAGAAATAGAAATACTTTCCAGTAAACATAATGCAGTGTGCATTTTGTTTCATGGAAAGTATCTAAAAAAAATGGATCGAACAAGACGTTAACCTGCCAGCATCTCATATAAGCTGACAACACCGGTAAAGAAAAACTAATGAGATTACGAGGCAAATGTGATAAAAAACAACTAGTGTTATAATGATACTTTAATAAATAATTCAGAGAGCCATATGAATTAATTTCGTAGCTTTTCGCGACCGCATGTAGCAGTCACTTGGGCGTATTCTGTACTTGCTCATAATGTCTTGTATTTTTTATACTACACTTTAACCGCGGTTGCGCCTGTGTTAATTTCTTTTAAATTACGGCCAATGATAAAAAAAATAAAATTAAAATTAGTAAAAGAAAGTCAAACATGTTTTTATAACATTGAATTATACATTTTTAAAAGTATCCTACTTCTTTCATTATAGTTGTATATTTCTTAAAATACATATACAATATTTAATTGTAAAGGGTTGAATGTTTTACTCTTAAAACATAGCAAAAAACTCACTTTCGCTTTACAGGGTAGGCCGAGGGAACCAAGTGTAAAGACACTCCGTTCCCCACTTTCCGCCTAATTTTTGAGACATTGCGTATTGAGTGGCGGAACTCAACGCCGCGCTTTGTCATAATTAATTATCCCCGAGTGGGAATCGAACCCACAATCCTCCAATTTACAATCTGATGCTGTTCCGAATAATAAAAAAATTATGAAATTATATTATAACTAGACAATTTTTGCATAGTCTGAATGCCCAGTGTACCTTCATAGTCTATGCATCCACATTAGCAGAATAGCTGACAGTAATGACATTACACTCTTACATTTTGTTTCTGTGTCGACTCTTTGTGGTTAATAAGCGGTAATATGTTTCACAAAGAATATTAATGAGGCCACTGTAGTACTATGCTTTTATGTATTCAGTTATTTTTATTATTAACTTCCACCATTCTGTGTATTTCAGTTTTTGTGTTGATATTTTAGCTAATTTTGTGAATTTATTTATTTAAATACAGGTGATAATGGAATTACTGTTATATTCGTATATAAGGAAATAGAGGTACACACTATATTTCGTAACTTACTTTGTGTCTATAACTGAAGCACAGTGGTGATACAAAATGCAAGAGATGTAGGATGAGACTGGGTCCGCTTGGAACATTTCACGGCTTATAGTCAGTGACAGAAAACGGAAGTATATTAAGTAAAAGAATGTATATCTGTCCACTGAGCAATATTATTTGAGACCAACTGTATTGTATTTTATGATATAAATTAAAAAAAAAATAACTAATTTATAATGTAAATTAAAAAAAAAAATAAGTAATTTCAATCGTCCTCATGCCATGGCCGGTTGAAAGAGTGGATTTATTTTATTAATAATTTAATATAATTTTGCAAATCCTAATGACAGTTGAATATAATAATAAAGTTTATAAGTATTAAAGCCTTTCAGAATACCTATAATAACATATGTTATATATATACATATATATATATATATATATATATATATATATATATATATATATATATATATATATATACATATATATATATATATATATACATATATATATATATATATATATATATATATATATATATATATATATATATATATATATATATATATATATATATATATATATATATATATATATATATATATATATATATATATATATATATATGTATATATACATATATACAAATATATATATATATATATATATATATATATATATATATATATATATATATATATATATATATATATATATATATAAAAAACAGGAATTGCTTGAGAACTTGGAGAGGGCTGGATAGAAGTTTACTGAACTTAACTTCTAAATATTTGGATATTCCATTGGTATAATCAAAGCTTTTGATTGTTCTCCGTGAACTGTACTTCTATTATGAGCTTTATGTCCTATTTCTTACGTACTTACTTACCATACATTTCTGCTGTTAGTTTTAATAGTGATCTAGTTTTTACATTTTAATAACAAAAATACTTACGTTTTTTGTCACAAAATACAATACAATCTATACACGGGCAGCGTGCGAATAGCGATACAACACTGAAATCAGTGTCTCTCCTTGTCGGGTTATATAAAAGTCGAGTTTGTTTCAACCATCCACTATTTCAATCGTACCCAGGGTACACTACAATGTAAATGAGATGCTTGTGCTTGAAAAATAAGGCTTTATATTATATATTTAATATACTCTATATTTTGAGTAAGTTTCTTGATTCTTAATATTTTTCACTTTTGGGTGCCTATTAATATATTTATTATTTCAATTAAATACCTTCACCACAAATAAAATCACTCAAATAATTAATTAAAGAATTTCAGTCAAACTTTCGCTAATTTTGGCAACAGTTTTTCGCCATCAGCCGTTAAATGGAATAAAAAAAAAAAAAAAATATATATATATATATATATATATATATATATATATATATATATATATATATATATATATATATATATATATATATATATATATATATTGTAACTTTTAGAACGTTCATTTAGATACGGCTTTGAATATTTTATTTAATTTTGTTGGTTTTTATTTAAATTCTTTATTTTGTATTCAATTATAAAATTCGCTAATTACCTATGTTCTTTTTGGGACATTTAGTTTAAAAGTGGGCTTTGTTTCTGCACACTTAGCTATATGCGGGATATATGTATATAATATAGAATACTATATTATTTCAGACAGTTGGCTTCCATTTTCTCATATATCCACGTAATATAAACACAATATCCACTTCTCACAATTAGAATTTATGTTCTAATTCCATTCTAACACAGTTCTGTATATTGTAGTCCAGATATAAATGTCACTGAAATATTATTTGGATATTTTTTAACACTGGCCGAATAATTAAATATAAAGATTTAATTTCGTGACAATTTATTCAAAATAATATCTATGAAATTATAAAATTTGGCGTTCGCTCTGCAAGTAATCGATGAAATTTGAATGTGCTTATTTTACGGAAACATTAAAAACAAATAAGAATTATTTATGTTGTTTTGGGCAAAATTCAGAATTCACTTAATTCGGTGTAGTAGTTAACAGTAAGTTTACTTTATGGCATTAAGTTTTTTACAGGAATATTGAAAATCTTGATGATATCTATTAATATGCGAATTTAGACTCTATACTAATAGTGTACCAAAAAATATTTAATGTCAAGTGATTTTTGTGTGATTCGCTCACAATTAAACGTACAGACAGACAAAAAATCTGCTGTGTGATTTTCATTTTTTATTATAGATATTTTAACATGTTCAGAATTGACTTTTGTATCATTTTATTAAATAAAAAGGTGACGATTATTCAAATTAATAATTTTTTCTTTGTAAACATGAGATAATCAGATTTGATGCAATTACATAACGTGATAACTTTACTCTTACTATATAAACTCATAGATTCGTCAAGTTTCCGTATACCTTATTAAGCGAAACAATTTATTTCATTTTACAATATTAGTATACCTCCAATATAATGTACATATGTCATTGTTAGTAGTTAAAACCAAGAACATTACCTCCAAATTCTCTCAAAATACCTCACAAGTAATAAATTCTTATATCAATAAAAATCTAAGTGAAACGATAAAACCACGCTTACCCCACATCGCATATTTGGCCGCTTTATAATGTATATTCTGAACAATACATTATGGGCGAGCTTTGTTATTTTATAGTACTACAGCGGCTCATAAAAGTTACCCATAAGCCTGCTTAAGTGAAATTTGTGTAAGAATTTTCTTCTACAAAGCGATTCTTTATGTTATTTATTGTGGTGTTAAACGCTGCGTTTTTATAGATTCTTGTAAATATATATTTTTTTGAGTCGCGCTTCCCATGCATTTTGCGGTGTAAGTAGGGATAAGATTATATAATTTGATTCTGTACAAACTGGCTGGTTGGTTAAATCCAACAGAATCGTAACTAACGTACGTGTTGCAAATATTTAAAAACAAATGCTTTGAGTAACATATGATTCTCTGATCATCGTAGTCATCCGGAAAGTCATCACTTATAAATGGCGTAGTGTCGTTCTTCACAATTCACCACAACTTGTTTGTAGCCATAATAAAAAAAAGTCCAAAAAATATGAATACATGAAAAAAATTAAATACAATACTTTAAAATGAACCTACATGGTATATACAAAATATAATATTTGCATACAAGGTTGGTAGGCAGTAACGGTAAAGTTACACCGATGTACGTAGTGTGTACATGGTGAAGTTCACCCTGTTATAAATTAATTTAGTACTATCTAGTTTTCGCTTGAATGCCACTTATTGTTCTAACCCTATCTCACTCGCCAGACAGACAGACAGGTCAAACCATAGACTAAATATGCTATTAAATTGAAGTTCTAATTTAACAAAATTTATATTAGAAAGTGATTAAAAATCTTTTAGTTTATAATCGTATCTAATTTTAAGATTTTAACTAAAAATTATTTTTGGACATTTTTGGTTAGCGCCTTAGGGTTCTTCTAAGGCCTAATTTGTGTTTTTGTAATATTAATGTAATTTTTCTTTCAATGACCTATCTCTTCCTTTGAAGAGATAGGTCATTGAATTTAAATTTTATAGCATTCTACTTCGATAATTTAAATAGATTGTCATTTTCGACTATCAACAGTAATAATACACCTAACCTATTTATTACGGTACACTTTATGTCATTTAAACTTGGCTTTCTTTCTTTCTTTTCATTAAGCAACGATAATTGGGCCTAAGTTGAATTCGAGAATAATTGAGTTTCTGAGCTCAATCTGAAAATTATTTTAAGTCCCATTGCCACATCTATAACATGTAATTTGCCTGATCCTTTTTATTGAAGTTATATTATAGTTAGTGAAGATTTGCTAAATATATAACCATATTTTATAATCTACCTATTGTTTTGTTGTTTCCCATTAGATGACTAGACTAATAGGAAACATCCTTATCATCAAATTGAGTTTATATTCTATATATATATATATATATATATATATATATATATATATATATATATATATATATATACATATATATATATATATATATATATATATATATATATATATATATATATATATATATATATATATATATATATATATATATATATATATATATATATATAAATATATATATATATATATATATATATATATATATATATATATATATATATATATATATATATATATATATATATATATATATATATATATATATGTATATACATATTCTTTTTTTTTGTATTCTATGTGATTTATGTCCTGAGAAGTCCTATCCGCAAACACCACGTAACTGCATTATGCCACTTGGCATTTTTTTTATATTACAAAATGTTTAAAGCAAAAGGCTTTGCCTCAATTACTATGTTCTATGATCGGTTGCCCATTTGGTGGCAATGTATAGAGTTAATCTGATCTAATAACCGAGAGTATGAATAGACTACCAGAGATAATGTTCACGGTGGAGTGACTAGCTTGTAGTGATGATATGATTTGGAAAATAAGAGATTCAGTATTGACAAAAGTAAAGAGAAAGAGAAAGACAAAAAGAAAAAGAGACTGACTGACAATAGGCATGTAGTTTTTTTGTCTTCTATATAATAATGTATGTGCGATCCTTTTTCAAAATAAAAAAAAAGCGAGTTCTCATCATTAAAAAATGCACCCGTAAACAGGAACTACTAAACAAAGTATAAGCTGAACTAGTTTTATATGTCTAAATACGTAAAATGTATATTATTGTGACCAAAGCACAAAATTCCAAATAAATTTGACCCAAAATTCCTGAGCTTCATATAAATACCTACATATGAGTAGGCTTGGTTAAAAAAGTTTTGAACGACTCGCCACTAGCGGCTTAGCGGAACGAATGGAAACTTCTTTATGTACCGGATTAAGCCGAAATGAGTTTTTTCTCTGGGAAACTGAAACAGTTTGTACAAAAGGATTGTTATTCGGTGGTTGTTTGATTTTAGTTGATTAGTTCATTGAGTTTTGACTGGTTTGTTTAGTATTTTGGGGTTTAGTTTTCGTGTGTGAGAATGAATTTGAAATTTGGTCAAGCAAGAATATTAAGTGTTTGTTTTTTCTTAATATATATTTATAAATTATTCAAAAAATAAAAAGAAAAATGATTTCTCACTTGAGTTTTTGAGAAATTATAGTAATATCAAAATAACAAATAGTCCAAATATATAAAAATAACAGTATAACAGCAGTATTTCCATCCACATCCATTATCAGTTTATTGATGAAATTAAAGCAGCGCCAAGATAGATAAAAATGTTATAAGCACGCTTTCTCAACAAAATATACAAATGAACGAATCACCCATACGGACATTTATTATATACATATTTTAAAAGATATATAACCAGCACATATTACAATTATAAACAAATATTAAAATAAAGTAAATATTTAATAAACGTATACTGATTTATAATGTACAATTATTACATAATATATAATTATTTTATACCTTTAGTAGAAGGTGTAAAACTCAAAAACAATAAAATAAGTGAATTATATATTTTACTATTTGCATTGAAATGTTTTTGAGAGAAAGTTCTTAAGTTAATTTATCCAAAGAACAAAAAGCTTCATAAAAACTCCTTAGGGTATAAATTTCTTGGTTGACAAACCATATCCATGAACTAACAACATTCAACAGTTATCATTGAATAAGAGTGAATAAAATGTATTAATAATTATTTATTTATATTTGTGAAAGAATAGAGGTTTTATTGAAATACTAACAACGAAAAGCTTTTCTATATTTTATTATTATTTATTATTATTTTCATCAAAGAAAACAAAAAGAATGTAATTAATGTAAAATCGACTGGATCGACTTAGAGAAGCCTAAAGATAGGTGTTCCACAAGGATCTATTCTTGGTTTCCTTTTATATCTACTTTATATTAATGACCTTTATATTTATGTAAAGGATTTATATAATATTATACGGTTCATAGAGTATATTTCTATTGTATTTAAGAATGATAGATATAAATTAAATTATGTTTATATGATTGGTTTATAATCATGTATTCTTCAATCATCCCACATAAATAATCCTATGTTGAATGCTAAAAGAACAAAAAAAATAAATATTAAACTCTCCTTTAAAAGTGAAACACTTAATGTAATGCAATCAACAATATTTTTAGGTATAATTTAACTCCAGTGTAATGCCCACCTAGCAGCACATTTGCAGCTCTACCGCGTTTGTAATAAAAAAAAGTAAATGACGGATCTGATCATGTGAAGATGAGCCGTGAGATGATTTATAATCTGAAAGCTAGAGATTCTCTGCAAAATTTCAGGTATTCTAACAGTTGCTTCGCAATATGTATATTATAATATTTTATTCGTCAGATAATATATTCAATATTTTAATAAAATTGGTGACACACATACGATAAGGACAAGAAAAAAGAAAAAGCTAGTAACACCTAGTTATCGCCTCCAAAAAGTAAATAAATCGTTTATGGTTCTGAGTATACGTATCTTTAAAAAAATATATATTCTAAATTTGCCCGTACAAAAATTTAAAGAACATGAAAAAATAGTGCTTGTGAGTAAAGCTTATTTATTACACTGGTCAGGTCTATTTAAATTATAAAAACGTTTGGAATTATTGGTGTAATTTGAATTTCATGCAGGTTACTCGTAGCTACCATTGTATGTAATAATAAAAATGTATTATTGGCATTCAAAAGAGCAACTGTTGAGTTGCTTGCCGGCTCTTCTCAGCAGGTTCTGCCTTCCAAATAGCGATATGTTCATTCGACTCAAAAGTGCTTGTAAAAATCTATTTTAATAAATTATATCTTGAATTTGAATATAAAGCAAAAAAAATATTAATTTCTAATTTAGTTGAAGTTTGAACACTGGTAAGTACAATTTTAAAGTCAAGTATAAAAAATTACTGAGCGCTTATTTTAATAGAGTGATAACAGTGTTGGTAGGTATCGATATCTAACAAGATTTATATTCCCTTCAAATTGAATTCGTAACTTCAATCATTTAATTTCGATAATAAAGTTTGTTACTATAGCTGTAGATCTTAGTGAAACTAAAATACCTCAAACTAAATGAGTAAAATAAATAGCAATGAAAGTTAAAGCTATTCGGCTTCGATAGCCACTCTCGGGTTTTCTGTGCGCTTCAAAATTTTCATACCAGTTTTATGGTGTGGAAGAATGTTCATAAGAATACGTACTTGAAATAAAGCAGCCTTTATTTTAAAGTATTTTAGAGACAAAGAGGATTTCCTAAAAGTGAATTTTAAAAATGTTATATGACTATCTTGGCGAAGTGAAACATACCAGACTAAATAAAACGATTTTAAACTCTAGAACAGTTTATACTTGTAATGTCAATGAGACTCAGTATGGAGAAGCGATAGCCGGGGAAGAAAGCTTTTCGGCATTTTTTAGGCGGATTGGTTACCACAAACCGGACGACGCACAGCAATAATCTGGTGACCTTTCATCAGAAGTATCTGGACACAGACAGCACAGGCTTATGGTTAAGCCTGGAGAGTTTTGGGAAACGTCTTCGTCCAGCAGTAGACGACATCAGGCTAAAATTTCGATATTTTTTTAGTTTTTCATGCTGTTTATCACATACCGCCCACTGGTGGAAACCATTTGATAAACCTGATAAAGACTTTACAGATGATAGAAATATATGATCATCGACCAACCAGTAAAGTAATTCTTATTCTGTGTGTTACGGGATTTTAAGTATTTTTATTATTATTAATTTTATAAAATTGCAACTACTAAGGCCGTCATGGTACAGCGGAACAGCGTCTAGCTGTAAGTCCACGCGACGGTATTGGGTTCGAATCCGAAAAAGTACTGAAGTCCGAAAATAGTATTTTGCCTCGCTCTGGTAACAAAACAAAGTGTAGCATGATTGGATACAGAAAATAGCGTGAAACTTTTTTTTTCAATTAATTATAATATAGTATTTAAGCTGCGTCAGTATGGCGTGTTAGCATTATATATATAGTATAATTAAAAAAAACTACTTGACTGACTTATTATGGTACTACTTTAATCATAATATCTAAAGATTGCAAGCGAAATGTTAAAATAAATCTACTAGTCTAATATAAATTTACTAGCAAGTACGTTGGGAAGACCGTTTCAAGATGCCGTAGAAGGTAATTTAGGTTAAAACGAACAGAAGGAAGTCCGAGCAAATAAACGATATTGGAGCAACTGGCTACAAACTGTTGAGACTTTCTAGTTCACAGGATACGGTAGGATTTTTCTATTTTCTAGTATTTATTATTTGCTTATATATTATACAATACTTTCTGTAGAAATATTTTCATAATAAAGTGTAAATGCATATTTTTTTAAAGAATATTGTGATAAAATATCCATTGTAGATGCCATTGTGTTTCTTGGCATAGTGGGATTTCTGATTGTAAACGCGATAGCTGTAAGTTTGATCCCCACTTGGTGCAATTAATTATTTGCTTTTTATCGCTCTGGTTCCGACACTCAACACACAATGCCTCGAAAGGCGGAAAGCGGGGAACGGAGTGTCTTAGCACTAGGTTCCTTGAGCTTACGGTTCCCTCTGCCTACCCTGCTTTGTGCGGTATATACCGTGAAGCTAAAAAAAAGCTAATATTTTTTGTAGCTTTCTACTTGTATATATAAAGTCGGTATCCACAAAAATTAAAGGCATAAAAGATATTAATGGTGTTATCCCTCTAGCTTTTTCTTTATCGAAGCTACTGATATAAGAACAGAAGCTAAAAAAAGCTAATATTTTTTGTAGCTCTCTACTTGTATATATAAAGTCGGTATCCACAAAAATAAAAGCCATAAAAGATATCAATGGTGTTATCAATCTAGCCTTTTCTTTATCGAAGCTACTGAAATAAGAACAAAAGCTAAAAAATACTAATATTTTTTGTAGCTCTCTACTTGTATATATAAAGTCGGTATCCACAAAAATAAAAGCCATAAAAGATATCAATGGTGTTATCCCTCTAGCCTTTTCTTTATCGAAGCTACTGATATATGAACAGTATTAACCCAATATAGGGTATTAAATAGTAGTATTAAATGAGAATGAGGATATATTGAGGATAGAAGATAACATGAGTACGATCATTTTATATTTAGAAGAGAACATTTTCAAAACTTGATATCATTGTTTTCTGTACTTTCATAGAATATATCGTAATTTAATTTCATACATAATTCTATTACATTATATATTTTTCATTGGAAAACGAAAATTCTCAATGACTTAGAATTTTAAGTGTTTGTTGTTAACATCTCTTTATGACATATAATTTGTAGCGAGATTTCTGTTCGAATAAAGTTAGTTTTAAAGTTACAATTTTAATACGTTTTCTATTTAATTTTTTTTATTTCTTTAGTATGAAATAGCACTTTATACAATATTTAAAATAAAAACATTTATTTGTTTATTAACAAACCAACAGACATACAGATTTAAAAACTTCAATATATATATTTTTTACTATACATACACATATATTTATAAGCACACCGTTGCGTACAACGTTTTAACGTTTACGATCTAAGTATGGGAGGGTTATGAGGCTATAACACTAACAATAATATGGCGTACTAAATGTCCACAAGTTTCTTCATTATCGTAGGTCCGGAAAGGACATATGTTCACTACAGGTAAAATACATTGGGGAAAGGTAAATTTTGGTTAAATTGCTTAATTGAATTTGTTAAATTTTGTTTATAAGCCTAGAATTATATAGTCGTAGTAGTACCTAGTTAGATCATCGCGGCACAGTGGAAGTCGGCGCAGCGTCAATCTGTAAGCGCGATGATTGTGGGTTCAATTTCCACTAGAGGAAACAAATTTTTTTTCCACGCTCCAATAAAGCAAAGTCCGCACTTGAGTTGCAATATTGAACTAGGGCCAAAATCGGAGAACGGAGTGTGTTCATAATAAGTTCGCTCTATCTGCATTGCTTTTAGCTATCTAAGCATAGTCGAGGTAGAGTGTGAAGCTTAATATAAATTTAATAATTTTTTTTTAAATAAAAAGAAGGCTTAGAAGGACTTACTTTCTTTGTTCTGAATCTTATTTTATGTTGAGATTTCTTAATGATATATTTTCATAATTAAAAAATTTAAGCGAGACGTTATCGTTCTTTCCTGTTATATAAATATGAATAATAAGAGATAATTACCACGTTTACTGCAGATCACCCGCAATCGACCCGACTTTACATTACAGGCACTAATAGCGCACCTTGTTACGAACTAATTTCAGGCCATTTTTGGACCGCCACTACACCAGATGGAAGTCACTAGGAAAAAATCCACAATAAACAGGATAAAATGCTTTAAATATTGTTCCAGGTATCACTTAATATTTAAAGAAAACTTATAAAAGTATTTGGACGCAGCGGGATTTGAAAGCGCCTCATGAAAACCGAATTAAATTAAATTACACTGAATGTGTATATAAAATGAGATAATAGTCAAAATTGGAGTAAAAGTGATGTAATCTGTATATTTTTTTGTTATTTCAGGCCATCGCATAATGGCGTGATGGACCAAAGCACATGGATTCGATCCCAGCGGTGAGTTCCTTCATTCATCAAATTTGAGCGGAAAACGTAGAACGGAGTGTCTCGGCACTAGGTTCTCTGTGTCTATACTATAACTAAGGTAAAAAGTATACATGTAAAATATACAACTATAGCATCTATTTACATAATTGTTTAATTTATTTGATTAATTTTAATGTATTTCAAATTTATTTTATTTAATTTATTTTACTTATATACAAGAAAAGCTGAACTGATTTTAATACAATATTTTATGTATGAAACTTGAATACCAAAGATATCAAATTAGCTTTTTGGTGTCATCATGGGATATTACGCAGATCTGGCAAGAAAATAATAATAATAATACTCTATTGCACAAAAAAAAAAAAAAAATATATATATATATATATATATATATATATATATATATATATATATATATATATATATATATATATATATATATATATATATATATATATATATATATATATATATATATATATATATATATATATATATATGCAACCATTATGATTAATAATCAGTAGCAGTGCAGAAAGGTGCAAAAAGTATTACATTACGACTATAAATACATTTAAGGTATTATATATAAATATACTAAACATACTTACATATATAACTATTTATATAGATATACATACACATATCTATATATACACATAGATACACAAACATATATAAATAAATAAAAAAAATACATAAGATAATACATAAAATACATGGTAACCACCATGTACATACAAACATATAAAGGTATATATTATATACTTAAATAGACATACATACAATAAATATGAAATTATAAGATATAATTCTAATTATATAGATAGTTCCAGATAGTGTTCCTTGAGACGGCGTTTAAATATTTCAACAGATTGGGACTGTCTTACTTTGAGTGGCAGTGAGTATTAGTTATATTCTTATGTCATTCGAAAAGTACGACAGAGATTTTAAGCGAAATTTAAAAACTGAAGGCTCTTTCAATTATGAAATTAGCTGTGAAATATTAAAAAGTAATTGATTTTCATATTCCATAGAAGACTTGGGGTCAAGATGAAAGAGATACACGAAATGGTGGAAGTAGTTAGTATATAGTACCCTTATAGTGTATTTGTTTGCCGACTCCAAAAAAAAAAATAATAATAATAAATATATATATATATATATATATATATATATATATATATATATATATATATATATATATATATATATATATATATATATATATATATATATATATATATATATATATATATATATATATATATATATATATATATATATATATATATATATATATATATATATATATATATATATATATATAAGGAAGTATAATTAAGTATATTATATTTAAATATAATCTTAAAGTTAACATGGGAGAAAAGTAAAAAAGGGCGTTTTGTGTTTGTCAACACATTTTTTAGCTTCACGCTGTATCTCTTTTCATGTCTTATTCTTAAATTATTTCTAGCACAACACAAGTAAATTCAGATCAGTTTACTGGTAACATTTATGTGAACATAAAGGTTGCTAATATCATTATGGATTCCATGGGGCAAGGCGCTTAGCATTCCACGCACAGAGGTAATTACTCCAGTATTGTGTTGCTTTATGCCTTACAGGAGTAACACCATAGTTTCATATCACCATAGATTTTTCATATCAGAGGAAAAAAGTATGTTAAATATAAATAATGTTAACTAAACGATGGATTTTAGCAGGGAAGGGAGAGAGAATCCAATAACCAGACTCCAGACCTCCATTCTCCATTCCACCTGAATTCAAAATAAGCAAGTTCAATTATTTTGTCGTTATCATTAAAACATAATTTATAGACCAGCATGTGTTCCATATATTGACAAATACTTCTCCCAGTACAAATTTATAAAAAAATCAGTACCGAAAATATTATAAGCATAAAAAGAAAACACAAAAATAAAATAAACTCGTAATTAAAATCAAAAACCCTATGTATTTAATAGTATTTATCACTTAATAAAATTTTATAGCTGGTCACATTGTAGCTACAAGCTAATACCATCGGTGTGATAGGACGCCTTGTAATGTCCGAGGCCGTTGTTTTTAATGTGACTAGCCGGTGTTTGGTTTAGCTATATGACCATTCTAATTGGTAACGAACATAGAACAAGAAGACTATGGAAATGGTATTAATACACAGCAAAAAAAATGTATTTAAAAATACTGAAAGAAAAAGAGATTCGCCAATCAATGTGGTATAAAAAAATTTAAACAAAATTTGAAGTTTTATTTTTTTTCCGTGTCATAGACAAAGGAAACATGGTGTCCAGACACTACGTGATCCGTTTGTACTATTCACTACCATCGCTTTTGCTGTTATTTCGCCTATACAAAATAAAAATTTCACATCGCAATTTTTAATTATAATATACTGTATATTTTGTATACTGATATTTAATTGTATGTTAATTAAAATCTATAGACATTTATTATCATATCCGACAACGCATATACCGGTCATCATTAATCTAAACATTCAAAATTATGCAAACTTTTAACTCATACGCAATTTACATAGGATGCGAGTTCGCTCATTACTGTTTAACTCGATATTGATTGGAGCTTAATATTATAACTTCAACAGTTTTTCATTACGTCAAAATGGAAAGCTTTTAAGGCTCCTTCACACGTCTTTTCTATATTAAGCAAATGTTTAATATTAAAATGAAGCTTTACACCTTATCCCGCATTCAGAAATATATTATATGTTGACGAGGACCAAGTGTTAAGACACTCTGCTCTTTGTTCTCTGTCATCTTATACACTTTACGATCGTTTTGTAAGCATTTTACACTTTACTCAATAATTTTGTGTAGGAAAAGCTTATGCAAATATCCAAACTCGAATCCACTTAGACTTCCTCAAGTATGCTAAACTTTGAAGCATAATTAGAAATCAATGTAAACAATTTATGGTGACAATATTATACGTTAAATTATTTTTAATGAGAAATAACATATTTTATTGATTTTTAAAACGTTAGTCCACACCAAGCAGAAAAAAAATTTAAACAAAACATAATAATTATATTATAATTGAAAAATTCCGCTGTGTTCAAATTTTTATATGCTTTCTTTAAGTATACATGACATAGTTAGACTAAATTTACTGATTTATCAAATTATTATGATTGTTTCTGTATATATAGATCTTTAAATAATGTTTATTAGTTCTAATAGAATGTACCCAACCGAAACCAAGTAGTGCCCAAACCAAGAGAAGACCTACTCCATTTTTTATTCAATTTCTACACATCGTCTTGTAAATAGAAAAAACTTCCACTTCCACTTCTAATATCTTATATATACTCTCTTATATATAGCTTTGGTATATTCTGCATACATAGCAGTGTAGGCAGAGGCAGCCTAGTGTTAAGACACTCCTTTCACTGTTTTCCGCGCTATTTTCGAGATTTTCGAGATCTTTTTATCACAGAAAGAAATAGAAACAGAACATCATTTACTCATCCAAGTTAGAATTTAATCTAAAACCATCGCATTTATTTATACTATATTTATATATATTCAAAATAATCTTAATCAATTACCAACATTACAAAATTAAATAGACATTAGTATGATACATAGAGTTCACGTTCTAATATTGTCCGCATTGATTTTACGGTATACTTTTGTTCGTCAGGATATATATTATATTATATATTGTTACATTATTTCTACTATGTCGTGTAACGGCGGTCCCTCTTACATAGAATCCTAATAAAATTAATCATTGAAGGGGTTCCGTCGCATTATTTAAAAGACAATAGAAGTTTTACTTGTTCTCTTTAATCTTATTCATAATGTTTTGTTATAGTTAGAATTTAACTTAATAATATTTTTAGATGGCTTTTGTATTTTTTTAGAGTTCCGTACCTCAGAAGAAAAAACCAAAACCTTTGTTTAGAAACATATTGTTGTCCGTCTCCGGTGGATGAGTTCTGCTCGCACTTGACCGGCTTTAATGTGGTACACGAAGTATAGAATTAAATGGTTTAAGTGAAATAATATAATAATAAATAATAATAGTAACAATCAATAAATCCAATTAATATTTTATATTTTATTAATCTTTTTCATATTATTTGTCATGAGTACGAATTCATCTAATTTTTTATAAAATGTTTGTTTTATATTCTTTGTTTCTCTAAACGAAACTACCATAATCTAAACGAAAGAACCATTTTCACACAGGCAAAACCAGGGCCAATCACTAGCAAGCAATAAATCTTTAAACCGCCTAAATGGCTCTAATTAATACGTTTGCGTAGACCCTAAATCCTCTCGTATTCATTATATACCCTCGTTAGTGAATGGAAGAATGCTCGCATGTCACGTCACGTAGTACAATGCTTTGTCAAATGATTTGCTAACAATGACTCTTAATATGACGTAGCATCGTTAACCTACATGATCTTTTCTTTTCTTTTAAATTATAAGCTTTAAAGCTCATGGCATATATATAGATGATTTGTGCAAAGTTGATTTTTGTCTCTAGTACAATAAAATTTATTATTTTTTCTATATATATTTATTTATTTATTTATTTTTATTTGTATCAATATACCATATATAAAAAATCCTATTTTTGGACACACTGTGTATTGCATAGCAGCAGCGTAGGCGGCGAAAAATCAATATTTATGACATTCCGTATTCCTAACTCTTCACGAAATTTTCGAAGTGTTTCTTGTTTGTGTGCTTGTTTGTCGGAACTGAAAGCGAGCTTTGTCTTGCTAGAGGAAACTAATGGAAATAATTTATTCCTCCGAGTCCTCTGAACCCACATCCCACAACCGTACACAGTCAGCCCACGCCCAGTCTCCCGCCAAAAAACTCACAATAATAATGTAGAAATTCGTATTTCCAAAGGAATATAAACAATTGGTATGTTGTGAGTGATTCTCTATTTATCTAATAAATAATATATTTACCCTCTCAATGTAATAAAAAATTATACGCCTTCAATATTTAGTTTAGGGCCGTTATGGCGCAGAGACGACAGCGTCTGCGTGTAAACGTCGGTTTGTGGGTTCCATTCACACTCGGTGAGAATGAATTATTTCCATTTTCTTCGCTCTGGTAAAAAGGCAAAAGCGTTGAGTTAAGCCACTCATCACGCAATGCCTGGTAAGTTGGATAGCGGGGAGCGGAGTGTCTTAACACTAGGTATCTTTAGCCTGCGGTTCCTTCTGCCTATACTGCTATGTGCGGGACACTGCGTGAAGCTAAGACGAAAAAAAATTTAATCTGTATAACGAGAATATAAATACTATAAGAGGTTATCATTTTTATTTTATTGTTATTTTATATCCCAGTAGTGGCTATGATGTGCCAAAACACTAAAAATCTCATTACTAGTACAATATTGAAGTAAATTGTTCCTTTGAAAGTATTATTAATGAAATTGTATTAATATTATTATTATTTTAATTGTATATAAGTATTATTAATGAATTTTTATAACCTCATCCGATATACGTGGACGACTCCTCTCTCGAGGCTGTTAGTGAATATATCTACCTAGGGCAAGCTATTCAGCTTGGTAAGAACAATTGCGAGAGCGAAGCTGATCGAAGAATATAGTTAGGTTGGGCAGCGTTTGGCAAGCTGCGTCAGATGTTCACGTCACCTATACCACAATGTCTGAAGACGAAAGTTTTCAACCAGTGCGTCCTACTTGTCATGACTTACGGTACCGAAACGTGGACACTAACAGTCGGTCTAGTCCACAAATTTAGAGTGGCCCAACGTGCTATGGAGCGAGCTATGCTCGGAGTCTCTTTAAAGAATAAAATCCGAAACGAGGTTATCCGGACAAGAACCAGAGTTGCCGACATCGCTCGCAGGATAAGTACGTTGAAGTGGCAGTGGGCTGGACACATCTGTCGAAGAGCCGATGGCCGTTGGAGCAGACGAGTTCTAGAGTGGAGACCGCGAATTGGCAAACGGAGTGTAGGGCGCCCTCCAGCTCGATGGACCGACGACCTAAAAAAGGTAGCCGGCTCTAACTGGATGCGGAAGGCGGAGGAACGGGATCTCTGGCGCACCCTAGGGGAGGTCTATGTCCAGCAGTGGACAAAAACTGACTGATTTGATTGATTGATTGATTGAATGGAAAAATAGTTAGAAATTACTGTTCATCAGTTTTAATTTTAAGTAATATCTAAGTAATTATTGTTGTAATAAAATACAAGGGCAAAATTAACTTTTGTTTAATCAAAGAATAAATGTACAAAAACAGTCTTTAAATTTTTGAAAATCTCTTGAATCATGATATAGACTACTTTTGCCTTAATATGTAAATCGTCTCCGTCATCACGATCCATTTAATACGGATTAATATTTCCTAAATCGATACTAAACTTTTTATTTCCGTCTCTAATGAATGTTACATCGGACATACTGTCAAATCCTGCCATTACTGCAGATTCCGTATTTACGTCTCGTCTCGTACATATAAAGAAACACTACTTTCAAGATATAAATCTCATTAAAGTTTGCTTTTCTCTTAAATGCCAGACATATTCAGACAAATGAGACCCAGACAAATGAGAATTTGGAAAAAAAATTGATTCCTATTAGTTTATTAGTGGTCAACTTTTATTTTAACATTAATAAATATAAATATTCAACCTAAAGAGATCTAACAGTATTGTCAAAAAAACTTAATAACTCAAACAGTATCCCATAAATGGCGACAGATTAATTATGCCACTTACCTTACAAACGCCAGATGACTAGTTTACATCGTGATTTCTTACTAAATTACGTGCGGAAACGATCACTCTGTATGTTGAGTCGACAATAACTCGCGCCGCCTATCATAAGCCGACATATTTATTAGTAAAAATTAAAGCACTTTGAAGTTGCATGGTGTGACGTCACGGTCCGCACAAATGAGTATTTACACGACATAGACATTTTTTAAATGACTGTAACCCCTTAATTAGTGTACTTTTTATAATTTAAATTAGTACACATCATTCAGCATACAATGGAATATCGATGTAACTGGTTAATGTTAGTTAGTTATGATAATTTCTTATAGAAAAAAATATAAATCCTCGCAAAACTGTCGTTGGGATGCGCCAGATTAATTAGTTGTAGGTGTTATCTGCAGACATAAATGGCTTATTTTTAAATAAATTACAAATAAAGATTTCATGCCATGATAGACCTTTCACATATGATCTGCAATTAATATTCAAAACAAAGATATCTTTCATATGTTCTTCGATGAAAATCCTTCTAAAACTCCATTTCGAAGAATCACCAACTATATTTGCGTGACCGTCAAAATGTGAAAAAACATTTTTATCCTTTCTCTTCGGAAGTGTGAAATATTTCAAAAAATGCTTTGTTAGCACTTCCCTCCCAGGAGCCTTAAAACCAAATTAAAGTGTCAGTCACTCCGTAATCAAAGAGTTTTATATATATATATATATATATATATATATATATATATATATATATATATATATATATATATATATATATATATATATATATATATATATATATATATATATAAATATATATATATATATATATATATATATATATAATATATATATATATATATATATATATATATATATATATATATATATATATATATATATATATATATATATATATATATATATATATATATATATATATATATATATATATATATATACATATATATATTATTTTATCATTTATATCATAATATGATGTATGCGCGTGCTCTCGGTCTACAATGAGAGCGGTTAAGATAATCTTCAAACAAGAACAAAACCATTATAAACTTGATCAATCAAAGTTCGGAACGAAATAGCTCCGGCAAAGGATTTAATGTGTATTTACTTTGTATTTAAATTTTAATATCGGGATTTTCTTATCAGAATTTATATATAAAAATAATGAGTAAGATTTAAACGTTATTATGTGATTCCATTTAAAGCTAGTCTAGAGCTTATTGTAGTAGTGTAGTAAAATAGCGTCTGGCTGTAAACAGGAAGTGGGTTCAACGTCCGAATTAGGAGAATTAATTGTTTTCATCTCCACCCTAGTAAAACTTAGTGGATGTCAATCTTTTGGGTGGAACACGAACAACAAAGTAAAATTATAAATGGACAACAAAATAGAGGTTATGATGCATTTTCCATTTCCAAAACGAAAATGTCAAACGAAAATGTAATAAATGATTTTTAATATACATATATGATATGTAGTATTGGATAAGCTTGAGTAAATCGACTAATAAATACAATATGGACACTAGACCTCATTTACCAAGAGTAAATAAAGGTACGACAGCTCAATGTGATGGAAAATAGTGAATTTAAGCACTATGTTTTTTTAAGCTTTTAAGAGGGTACCGGAAGTAGAAGGAAACGTAGGTAGATGAAAAATTTTAAGACACTCCGTTCCTTTCGAGTTGAGTGGCGGAGCTCAACGCCGCGATTTGCTTTATTGCCAGAGGAAAAAAAAGAAATAATTCATTCTCTTCGAGTGGAAATCGATTCCACAAACAGCCGCGTTTACAGGCAGACGCTGTGCCTCTGCGCCACGACGGTCCTCACCGGACTACTTAAGTATAAAAATATACATGCAATAATTATTTCAGAGTTCTTTATAGAATTAAAATAAATTCTAATGACATTAATTGCTAAGTTTATACAGAAATTAAAAGTACTTACATGCTACAAGGTAAACAACAACATGCCTATTTTGCCAACAAGTATATTTCGATCTTTGTCCCGTATATTGTAGGATTATGTCAAGAAAGTTCCTTCTCAAATTATTGCCTGAATTAAAACAAAATAGTATTAGGACAGAGCAGGATAATTAAATTAAATTATTGTCTCAAGTGAGAATAAAACCCACAACCATCGAATTTCCACAATGGATTTTATAAATATTACAAAAAAAGTACGATAGTTCATTAAACAGTAAGTGCATTTCTCTTTCAAAAGACATTTGTAATGCTTGATGTCAGAAAATTTGTATGTATGTGGTAAATATTCAATTATGTTATATAAATTAAAAATTAATAATAATGCGAATGAAATTTCACACGATATTAAAATGGAATTCAATTTATGAGCTTTGTCACTTGTACGCTCGCGGTCACATAATATAAGAAACCGGAAGCGATCAATATATTTTACATCAGCATATTGGCAATTTGTTTAATAAATTGGAGCGAAAGCCTAATAATAAGTAATTAAGTAACTAAGTCTGAACTAAATTTTACAATATCGATATTTTAGATTTATATTATGTAAATACAAGTAAGCTGAATTAATAAATAAAAAATCATGGTGAATGTCTGGATTTAACCCACAAGCATTGTGTTTTTTTCTTTTATCGCCAAGGAAGAAAAAAAAGCAGACTTTTCTTTTAAGATTTGCTT
Source organism: Dione juno (assembly GCA_037127375.1). NCBI lineage: Eukaryota > Metazoa > Arthropoda > Insecta > Lepidoptera > Nymphalidae > Dione > Dione juno. The sequence goes on from JAXRJS010000067.1 coordinate 8,038,851, forward strand.
AAATTCGCTATTCTCTTCAATGTGTACTACCCCTGTATTCTCAAGAGCTTCTATTTAAGGAGCAAGAGGCGGTGGAGGAGGCAGAGTGGCGTACACGTCGCAATTAGAATTGGGGGTAGGTTCAAATTAAGAGGTTCATGCCGTAAAGCTCTGAGAGCTTGGCTGGTAATGTCTTAACGCTTTGTACCACAAAAGTTAATTTTGCAATTGAAATGTCACTATATGTACATATATATAATTGAAATATCACTATATGTACATATATATAAACTCCGTACGAGTCTATGATTTTTAAAAAGTGAAATTTTGTGTGTTTTGACATTTCTTGTTTATTATCTAATAGACACAGTGTGAATATGGATAATTTATGTATATAATATATGAAATTAGCACAGAGGCGTTACAGAACGCGACGGTTTGTGGGTTCGATTCTCATTATGGGAGAATGAATAATTTCCTTTTTTTTTCGCTCTGGCAACAAGGTAGATGCAGCGTTGAGTTCAGCCACTCAACACGCAATGCCTCGAATGGCGGAAACTGGGGAACGGAGTGTCTTAACACTAGGTTCCTTCAACCTACAGTTCCGTCTACCTTCCCTGCTATGTGCGAGATACAGTGTGAAGCTAATATAATTAACTATATGCTAATTATATATATATATATATATATATATATATATATATATATATATATATATATATAGATATATATATATATATATATATATATATATATATATATATATATATATATATATATATATATATATATATATATATATATATATATATATATATAATTTTTATATTATAATATAATTTAAATTATAGTATAATTTTTACTCCACTTGGTATAGTACTGTGCTCTCTTGATCTCTCTGTAACGACGTCAAAATATCCTCACGCGCTTTCCCCTGCATAAAGCGGGGTACGCGAGATTTTATTAAATGCCGTGATTTCCACTTTGCGCTAAGTTTTCAATATAAATCGCATTAAGTGGCAAACCTCAAAACTACATTTTCTAAAAGATAGAGCCATTGTGTCATGAAAGCCTGTATATTAAAAAAATCATTTTATTAAAGTCATAAGTATGAACTTTTTCTCAAATACGCCAACACAGCATCCCTTTAAATCTCAACAAAATTGCCAATCTGAAATACTTTGCCCTAATAAAACTCTTGTAACTACATTATAAAATAATGAAGCACAGACTCGTCTCATCTTCTAACATAAAATCTAATAAATAAAATAGCCGATCGTAAAATTGTACAGGAAACGTAGCTAAAGCGAACTTCTTGACATTTTTATCGTCGGCCATATCACGTAGCGACTCCACCCCGTATACTATAAACAAAACGAAAATTTAAGAGATATAAAGTTGATTTCAATAATTGAAGTGGGATTTTAGGAAGGTTGCACAGGGTGCGACATTATTGTCTTGATAATTTCGATAATGTATGATTTTATATAGATTTTAGTTAGAAATAACTATACTGTCTGCTATACGATTAAGTACGCTGGAAGCGAGCTTCAAATCATGTATAGCCCTTTTTATTTATTATAATCATAATAATATAAGCACTTTAGTAGTGCAATGAAAAAGTTACTGTACACTGTAGAATAGGAGAGGCGAGAAGAGAAAATATTAAATAAAGATTATAAATGGGTAAGAAGGTTCTAGTGTCAATACATTTCATTCTATACTTTCCAATAGAATGCGAGATATTGTATGGAGACTAGTAGAACTAAACCCCGCACTATGTCCTACTAAAGTGGACATCTTTTATAATGAATTAGTGCCGAAATAAATTTATGAACTTTTCTCGAATTGAAATATGGACATGACACACAATAAGCTTTTCCTCTCAAAGTCCCTCGTCCTCTTAATGTTCAGTGTTTGTTGATGTTTGTGTTTAGTCCTTTGTGTAAATTTTTATGTAAATATATTAAATATAATAATATTAAAGTATAAGCTAACACTCATGTAAAATATTATTTATTACTAACCTTATGTTATCTGTACATATTGTAGATATCTGTTAATTTTGTTATAGGTGAAGGATTTAAACTGGATCTCTTTAAAACATGCATTCTTCTATAGTGTAATATTAACTCTTTTTTACCGTACACTCTCTTTTGTGTGTTCTCCATTCAACGTGACATTGGCGAAGTGAATTGTGCTCCACTGGCACGCTCGAAACGCCACATATAAAGACAACAACAACAACAACAACAACTACAACTACAACAACAACAACAACACAATAAGCTATTATTTTTTTTATTAACCACTTTTAATCTCGCTTTTAATATGCGGTTTTGCTCACAGTCAAATGGAAATGACTAAGAGTTGTATATGGCGTATGACATATGACATATGGCATATTAAGTTCTCGAGGTGACTTTATCAGAAGGTATAGTGGGTTAACCATACCTATATGGTTAATAATAATACACATTTTTTTTCAATTTGAAACAGTGGTTCCTGAGATTAAAATAGAGCCAAGCAAACTGATTATGCTTATAATATTAGTATAGATATACGAGTATTATGCGATAAGTCTTAAGTGCGTAATCGTACTTAGCTGTAAACTTTTCTCATTTCTAAAGACTTTTTCGCTGGAATTCTGTTGATTACAAAATGATAATATATTAGAGTAAAATATTATGATTTCACATTATTTAAGTATTTTCTTTAAGATTATAATATTTGAATAATATTGAGACCGTTGTAACACAGTGCCATAGCGTCATGCTGTAAACGCGACGGGTTTGGGTTCGATTTCCCTATTCATAGTATCGAATTATTTTTATTACCTCTCTCTGGTAGGAATATAAAAGCAAAAATAAGCACGTTTACTTCCGCCATTTAACTTTAAAAAAATAACGTAGTCTATCCCTCATGTCTGAGTATCATGGACAGCATCGGGGTTGCATCTGGAGTGGATGATCTGCCTCCACCGGCAGGTCCGGCGGTTTCTATCCAGCGCGTCTCTTACAGCCGTTTGGATGATGATGATGACTCCATGACTTGGTCGGTCCATGGTGATGGTGAAGGATGCACGTGATCTTTTGCCTTCACTATTTCCTTATTTATTTATTAATTCATAACACTTAGCAAATTATACAAGAAACAATTTTTTACGATAGTGTAAAACTGTGGCTTTTCAACCATTATAGGATTTATATTGTTATTGCTGTTTACAGATATATGTTGTTGCTGTAGCTTATAAGCTGGATGTATTGAGCGCAAATTAAGGAAAAAATATTGGTCACTCGCATTTATATATATATATATATATATATATATATATATATATATATATATATATATATATATATATATATATATATATATATATATATATATATATATATATATATATATATATATATATATATATATATACATATATATATATATATATATATATATATATATATATATATATATATATATATATATATATATATATATATATATATATATATATATATATATATATATATATATATATATATATATATATATATATATATATATATATATATATATATAATAACGAATAATTTTAATCAGAACAACGGGCACATTCATATTGAGCTACGATAGCGTGAATTATTTGTTTTTAGTGTCAGGCTTTCCACATAAGACTTTCCCTTCTCTACTTTTGAATTACAACCGAATTTGGACAATGCGTGTGGACAATTGGCGTAACTCAACGCGGCGCTTTGTCTAGTTTGTTCAGGGAAAAATAAAGAAAAATTAAAAAATATTTAAAAATGACCTCGCCCGTGATGCAAATTGAAGCTACAATCATAGGGTTCACAGACATACGTTATACCACTGCGCTAAGATGTTCTTAACACTCGACTACGATACATTAGAGTACTAAATATAGAATAAAATTTTCCTTTGCAAATATGTAGACAGCCGATAAGCGGATTGGTAAATATGTAAAAACCTTTGAATGATTTCTATAGAGACGTTTTGCTTTCTATTTCTTAGAAGAAAAAATATTTTATGTTACAATATTATATTTATTTCTATTCACAATTTGTTATACGTAATATATTTATAAAGACACATTCGTGGTAGGGCAAGTTAATGTTTTATATAAGTTAAGGTGACAAAATGAATATCATATAATATATATATATATACACATATATATATATATATATATATATATATATATATATATATATATATATATATATATATATATATATATATATATATATATATATATATATATATATATATATATATATATATATATATATATATATATATATATATATATTATATATGTAATGAAAAAGTGAATAGTATATAACGGTAAGGAGAGCCTTCGAAAATAATCAATCAATATCAATATCGAAGATACTGGAAGGAACGTCACGTAAAAAGCATGAGGACCCCCCGGAGAGCGTCTATGAAAAGGTTAATGACATGGGACGAGGCGAAAGACGTATGCAGGGACCGCAGCATTTGGTGCCCCGTTCTCTCTGACTACCCCGCTAGGGATAAAGCGTGAAGTTATAGTATAGTATAATAGTACAAAGTAGACGGTAGAAGACCAAATCGCCGACGGTTGGACGCTGTCAAAGAGATGACTGAACTCCCCATTATTAACCTGCTAAACAAAGCTGTAGACAGGATGGTATGGAAGCATCTCGTCTGCCCTTCCACCAGTGCTTACCGGAGCAGGTACAACCTTCATTAATGAAGAAAACGATGACGAAAATATGATTATTTGAAGAAGCTAGGTCAATTAGATAATATGTTTTACTTTATACGGAAAATGAATGAATAAAAAAAATTACAAAGTAGACTCTTAGATATATCTTAGATAGATCTTAAATCTTGTACAATTGATATTACTATATACTTACTAAGAAAAGTTAAAGCGGAAAACTAGTACACTAACAAACGTATGTAATTTAGATTTGAACTGAACTTGCAAGTTTCAGTTGGTCAAAGCAAACACAATGCTGCGTTGCGAGCTAAATGGAAAAAGTTTTGATATTTCAACTTTACAATAGAGCGTGTTATTTATTAGAAATATTTTTCATCAACAGTTTATTGGGGGCTTATTGTTAAAGAAATAACAGAATTCTGATCAAAATATTAAAACATAGAAGAATTAACTAATTTAATTTCCCTTCTTTTAAACAAAATGCGGCGTTGGGTTCCACCAGTCATACGCAATGTCTTGAAAATTGGGGTAACTTTCTTGTTCTGTACAGAATATATATGATTCCGCTACAAACATGCTAAAGCGTGACAAGAAGCCTTTCTATTATGTAATCTTACATAGCTTAACAATTGTGGCGGAACTTAACACCGCACTTTGTCTTGTTGCCAAAGAAAATGAAAATAATTTATTCCGCTTTAAACAAAATGTCTTCAATGTGTAAACAATGTGGAACTAAAATATATACCATAAAATGTAGTACGCGTACTCGTAGTAAGCAAAAACCGTATAGCAAGAACTTTTTTATTTATACGCATTCTATACGCAACGTCTCAAATTTGGATGGAAAGGAAAGCGGAGAACAAAGTGTCTTTACTCACTTCACTACATTCTCTCCGACTTCCCGTACTATGCGAATATAGAGCTGGTGCTCAAAATAAAAATAGATCTTTAATTAACAAACTATCTTCTAAATAATACTTTTTGCCTGGATTAAAACAATATATAACTAATTAATACATACATACATACTATATATATATATATATATATATATATATATATATATATATATATATATATATATATATATATATATATATATATATATATATATATATATATATATATATATACATGACTTATTTACAACTTCCTAATTTACCCAATACCGTACATTTTAGTTCAAAATCTTACCAGATATGATTTTGCAGTGACAATTTAAATTTGTCAGTCACGTAGCAATCGTGAACAGATGGTAACCGCATAACATTCGGACGTGTCGAGTGTATAATGGAATTTGTATCACATATATTTCAACTAATTGCTTGTTTTTTTTTAATTTTATCTTTATAATTTAACTATTTATAATTATATATAACTTTCTTTCTTTTATTTTTACTTTTTTCTTTTACCCGATGACTAAAGAGAACTAAAAATGCTTAAAAATGTATAAAATCTAAATGAACTTGAAAGTAGTCCAGCCACTGTTCTTAAACTAGTGCCTGAAGGAAATGTAGTTTGCAAGTAAGTTATAACACGCGTATAAGTAGACGTAGCTCGATAATAACGTATGGATTAAATAGCTAGAGACAGACAATTTTCAAGAGGTGCAGGTTCGATCACGTCATTTTAAAAATTGTATTTATATTTTTTTAGATATCAATTTGAGGTCTACCTAGTTACCTAGAACCAGCTTATTTCAAACAAAATAATAATTCAATTTATTTTTCTTTTACAATTTAATTAAAAACATTTCGTGTTCCTTAGCGGATCTTATCGCTGCTCACTGAAACAAATGTATTTAAATATACGAATAAATATGAAATTAACCAATTTTATTATATAGCATATATATATATACATATATATATATATATATATATATATATATATATATATATATATATATATATATATATATATATATATATATATATATATATATATATATATATATATATGTATATATATATATATATATACATATATATATATATATATATATATATATATATATATATATATATATATATATATATATATATATATATATATATATATATATATATATATATATATATATATATATATATATATATAATGTACTCGTATATAAATAAAAATCTCTTCGGTCTGCCTTGGGGAGTTTTGGGTAACACTAAGATTTTCCGAGATTCCAACGGGAATGGAAAACGATAACGGGAATCTACGTTTTATATAACTTATTGGCAACGGTTATAACGGTCACATTTTTATTACTAAAAATGACTAACAAAAAGACACTATTTTTATGCTAATTTGTTTGGTTAGATTTGGAAACAGATATATTTAAGTGCTAGTTATTAAATTTAACTTGTAGTTAGTTGTTTCTATCGTGAGCATTACATTGAGGGGCCAAATGTAGGCAATTCACGTTATCTTTTAGGATAGTAGGGCGAATACGTTTAAGTGGCGCGTGGAGGGTGACATTAATATTGTATATTAGGACACGCTTTAAAATTTAACTGGACTACGTTTTGTTTTACTTGCCATGCTTAATATTTAGTTTTATATATTTAATTTAAGATATATAACATTTTTGTAGGTACATATGTAATTAATTTTCTAATGAACATAATAGTAGTATTTTGAGAGGTGTCAGTCAAGTGATAAGTTGGTCAGTCACTTTCTGCCTCTTTCAACTAAATTAAGTCCAATTCGTCCTTATGACGGATGGTTAAACTTAGCGAGAAAGAGGTGAGAAACTCATCTTAACAATAACTTTTCTGTATTCCGCTTATTTTGGTATATGCATGAAGACAATGTAGGCTCGGTCCCCATTCAGGAGAAAATAAATTATTTTTTATATCTCTCTCAAGATAAAGCACAGCATTGAGTTATGTCACTCAAAATATTGTCGTGGATTTGAATGGAAAGCGGAGAACGGAGTGTCTCGAAACTAAAGCACTTTGCTTAATATCGAATTAAATTTGATAATAGCAGCCATGTCATTAAAGTATCATCTATATGATAATACTTTATACTTCGAACAATTTAAAGTCAAGTTTAAGAACATATTATTAGGGAAAATATATTCTTCAATCCGAGAATATTAAACGGATGTTAGTGTGTGGAGTTAAGTACTGTTGATGCTCATTCGGGAGGCTAACCGCAGTTGTGAATATATTGTAAAATTACATTAAAAAGAGCAACTGTTGAGTTTCTCGCCAGCTCTTCTCAGCAGAACTGCCCTCCGAGCTGGTGGTAGCTTCTAGTAGAACTGTCAAAACTGACACTTATGTTAATTGATTCGAAAGTGCCTATTTGAATAAAGAATATTTTGATGTTTTTTTTGATTTTAATATCAAATACTATAAATATAAAGAAACTCTTCATCTTCATATATAAATAGCAGAGAACCTAAGAAAAATATACATTCCAATATTAATACTAAAAGAAGCGAGTGAATATGTCCCAGCTCGGAACTCAATAACTAGAGTGCATACGACGGCCATCAGTTTGCGACTGTGAGTGACGCGTACGTGACCTGATTTCCATATGCTACACCAGTTTAAGAAAGTCTAGATAAGAATATCTGAGAATCTGTTTAGTTTTTTTTCCATTTTTAGTTTCATTTGTCTTTCTTATGTTTTTTGTGTAAAATAAGAAGATAATAAGTTTTAGTCGTTGCTTGAATGGGTTTTTGGGTTCAAATCCAATATATCTGTGTCCATTAAAGACCACGGGATTTAAATGTTGAAATTTCGAATAGATATAGGTGGAAGATATATAGGATCTTTATCAATACTTCCATCATAAACACACTATGTCATTAAGTACCTACTGGCTCAATTAGTTTTTTTCTTGTATTGAATAGACCCTCTATTGATTGAGCCCAAAGCCCAAACTCTGTGGTCAATGTTAACGGTACTTACAAAGTGTCATGTGTCATAAAAAAATTTTCAATTATTTCCATTTGAGAACGAGGCCAAAGCTGCAAGTAAAATATAGTTAAATATAGAGAATATATTCTATAATATCTTGGCTACATTTCGCTGAAACATAAACTGGATCAAAATCCATCCCCTAAAATAAGCAAATAAATATATTTGCTTATATTAGGGGATATATAACTTTCTTTAAGAAAGTAAAAAAAAAAAACACGCACCCAAGTTGAGCGTTCATCAAATTCAAAAGGAAACGCGATTTATAAAAAGAACAATCGCAAAGTTCTTTAACAAATTAAGTAATCCCATTAAAAACAAATGGTGGGTTGGTTAAAACAATTAGAACGGCGAGATCAATCTAATTTGTAGGGGAAATTTTATTAAGTAGAATTTATAAAGGGTTCCTTCGGGCTATTTATTCGTACCACGTACGAAACCGACACAAATCTAAAGCGGCGTTTTAGATTAAAATTCGGTATGCGAGGCATTGTTCATTGTCTATATACAAATATTCTCTAATTATGTCCGACGTTTGCTATTTTTCAAACAGTGCAAGTAATAAGCTGTCAACTATTTAAAATTTTCTCATTTATTGATTCCCGTAATTTATTCTGATATATTTATTTATTTATTCGGCTCAACAATAATAATTATCACACAATATGAAACAAACTAAATAATAATACAAATTTATAATTTTAGACAGTTAATTTCATATAATTAAAATAAAAGTGTTATAAGCTTGTTAAAGCTCGTAGGGCTTTGTAATATTTGTATGAATAATATTTTGGATGATATTTTATTTATTTGATCGTGGCAGCCGAAGAGGTCTATGCCATGTCTATGACTAAACTTCTGCAATAACTTCCTCTATTATATATGAGGAAAATGGACAAGTAGTATTTGGTGAAATTCATTATTGATATTCCGTTGACACAAGTCACAAGATATTTACATATATAAGCATATGTATAACAGAAATATAACTGTATGTAGGTATATGTTGAAACATCATTACAATTTTGTATAAGGCAACTTTTAAAATCATTTAATTTTATACAAAACTATTGAGCAAAAAGTATTTAAATTACTTGGTTGGCTTGGCTCTTGGTGAATTTTATTCGTTTGACGAATATCTGATATCTGTGTTGTACACTGGAGTTTTGACCATAGGATGGCAAAACAGAATTAAAAAAAATACAAAAATAGGCGAAAAATCTACCATCCAAAGCTAGAATGAACAACCATTAATTAAAAATCGAAACATTTCATGTTCAGTGAGATCGTTTCTAAAAGCCAACTGCATTGCATGATCGGTCGTTTTAATCGCTTAAGGCAAAAAGAACTTAACTGAGTTAAGTTTTTTTAGAATGAGAACATCTAATTATACTTCTGTAAACTTTTTAACATTTGCAGTAATGGATCGTTTAACCCCAAAATGTAGTTTTTAATCGAAAAACCATTTTTGAATTTGGAAAGCATAAAAATAATTGCCACAAAAAAATATCAGGGGCCTTATCACTAAAACGCAGGCTTCAAATCAAATAAAAAATGTAACACAAGGGAAGTCAACAAAGCACAAAATTAGTTTTATCCGAAATATAGAAGGGGCGATGAAACGAAATGCGATAGAATTGCCGAGCTATTTGCGGTATTGTTGTACGATATGATGCCATTTCGGGCACTTTAGTCATTCTATAGGAGGATAACGATTTACGTATTTGGTTAGCAGAGTTGAGTCTTTTTATACATTCGAAGATTAAATTCCGTCATTCAATACGCATTTTCGAAAATTGAGTGGAAAGTGTGATACGGAGTGTATTAACACTAGGTTTCCTCTGCTTCCCTGGTATTTGATAGATACCGAGTAAACTTAAAAATAGCTTTGGCTATTCTAAAATGGTATCCCTATATATAATATATAAGTAAGAGAAATTTGGAATAAGTAAGAGAATCTACCTCTTAATGGGCCAGTGGTGCTATGGGATCACTTGACTTCACTGTGTAAGCATTACAGGTGCAGATTACCCGTAGTAGATCGTATATGGCTCGCTCACACTTCTCACCGGAAGTGGTTAAACAACCTGCGCCTTGAGCGACTCTCATGTCTCAGCAACTTTTGTCTGATGTGATCACTAAATGCGCATCTACGTCCAAATTGGCAGTTTTTTGTTTTCAGGTTGTAAAAAAATAAAAGCTCAGGAATAAATTATTAAAAAAGCCCCAACTGAAATGACCACCTGATACCATTTACCCTTGTCTCCCCTAATCTAACCTAATTTGACGAATGAATAAAAAATATACTAAACATTTTCAAATAAAATTACATTAATGAAAATACGGTAAAGATAAAGCTCAATCCTCATGTCATCAATTTGACATCCTGTTAATGCCACAAAGGCTTAAATTTCTTAACGAGCTTGTATAAGCGATTTTGCTCAAGTGTTTAAATGAAAAAAAAACTTACAAATTGAAATTACTAAAAGTGACACATGTACGACAAATTACTTATTTTAAGTGCTCGGATTAAGTCTGACCGTAGGTACAGTGAGTTACATCGAAACGATAAACGTGGTATAATAGCCCAATAGCCTTCCGTAATAAATGGACTATCATATATAGTACTATATTTTCAATTAAATTCCTGTTTTCCTAAATTCCTTTCCAGCTTTATAATATTAAGTATAGAGGAAAGCATATTTGTTATTATTATTTTGGCGCATTAATACGCTTAGGTAAAAGTAATCAAAATTGAAGTGATTCTTAGCTGCTTATTCTGACAGATATTTTTCTTGCCTTATTTATAGATAAAAAAAATTACTTTAATCTCTCCGAAATCAAGCCCACTAGAATCACGTGTTCCGCTGCGCCACTATAACCTCAATTATTTACTTTATATATGTTATATATTTAAAAAAAAAAGATATATATATATATATATATATATATATATATATATATATATATATATATATATATATATATTATATTTTCACAAGAAAAATATCTAAAATCACTCCACCTACGCTACTCCCAAACATTTCTAAGCGACCGATATCCTATTTTTCAAAAACACGTGAATTAAAGCGTGTTTGCGCTGGCGTTCGATCACACTATTCCATTAGGTTCTCTTAGTGACAAAATCTCGAGTCGACTGCAAGTGGTAAAGAAGCTCGACAAATAAACTACTAGAAGCCTTTGGCAAGATCGAGATCGATTGGTATATCGAATAGGTTTCTTTCATGTTTATAAAGTAATTTTGCTAAAACTTTTATTAAAGTGAATTTAAATTAATGGTTAAATTGAAAAGTAAACAATTTTGTAAATAGTATTACTTAATTTGATGGGCTTTAAAGCTTTTTTGGATTCCGTGCTTCAATAGAAAATGGTACCCATATAGAATCATTTTGTTATACGTCTCAAAAGTTTATTAATCAGAGCATGCATAATGTATTATGTTAATTTAGTCGTTTGATTTTGACAGAAGAACAGACAGACAGACGAATTAACAGAGGTATATAACAAATTTAAGTTTGTACATTTTTATAAGTCGTACGTTCGGTTGATATTAAATTGGTACAGACACCACTCAAAAATTGCAACCTACCATTGTTTCACTATAAATTTAAGTTACAAATGAATGTCTATTACAGAAAAGGACAAAAATCGAAGCTGTTTAACAAGTTATTCCCGATTTAAATCGAAGGTGTCAGTCATTGTTATATTATTTAAACGTATATATCTAATATAAATGTTCAAATTTAAATAAGAATTGAATTCTCAAAAAGTAAATGGAATATAGACTCAAATATAACGTTAACTTAGCGCAACTTGAGCCTTTTCTGATGGAAATACTAGTAAACTTTTTTCAGCTTTGAACTACATCCTGTACAGGGTAGGCAAAATAAACCGACCTCTGCTTTCCACCTGAATTCGAGATATTGCTTTTTGAGTAATGGAATTCAACGCCACACTTAATCTTAACAGAAGCGGATAATTGAAATGTGCAAGTAAAAATCAATCCCGCAACCACCTCATTTACCGGAAATAATGAAAGAACTTAAAAAAACTGAACTGTTTAAATAATTATCAATAAGTATAAATATCAATTTCTTAATAAGGTCACATAATATATGATATAATTAATCTATATGTAAGACACGAAGCATTTACAGAAGTCCAAGCTCAGAACAAAATGTTTCTCCAGCCCAAGCGCAAGGCTAATGGAATATAAATCTGGGAACGCGATCTGCGAGCCACTTTATCATAAAAACCAAACTTTATGTACGGCCCTTTAATAATAATGCCATAAAAATCATGAGACACAGTGAATAGAGCCCTTTGAATTTATATATTTTCCTTTATTTCTTATACAATATGGTCCCTGTTTTATTACGAAAAGCATAACGTAAACCTTACCTAAAAGTTATGGTGGAAATTTAATTAAGTTACCTATTAAGTTTCCGTAATGGATAATACGGAGCTTTGTTCACTTTTCTACACAATTATTTATCAGAATTGTTCTCAAAATTATGACGGATGACATAACAATTATGTCAGGACAGTAAATATGTAAGAAAATATGGAAGACCAGAAGAACCAAATTTAAAATATTGTATGTATATGTTTTTTTTCTACTTTAATCAGTCAAGATGAAAATGAAAAATAATTTATTAGTTTTCAAAATTAAGTCCATTATCATAGTGCTTGGAGCTTCCTGTAAAGCAAAAACTAGCCTGTTTTAGGGGACCCCCACTTCCATATCATTATGTTCATAGTGTACTAATTAATAGTAGAAGAAACAGTGTTTATTTTAAATATTTTACCAAATTAAAAGAGGTAACTCTAAAATCTTAACGAAAAAAATTATAGTAAGTTGTGTATATTAATTAGTGGGTGCTAGTATGTGTGTGCCAGTATGTGTGTGTCAGTATGTTTGTACTTGTTTGCGTGTGTGTATGCGTATGTGTATGTGTGCGTAGGTGATTTTGTGTGTGCGTGTGTGCTTGAGAGAAATGTGGGTTCGTGTTTTATTCCAACATCGTCTCCATAGGTAAGTGGTTTTATCCAGTTACTTAACTTTTTTTTACATTCCACCAGAATTTCTTTATGTAGGTTAATCTGCTTATTTAATTTATTATACAGTAGTGCTGATCGCTTATTATATTGTCTACTCGCAAATTTGGTTTTGGTGTAGGGAACTTCAGATATTTTGTCTATTCTTCTTTTAAGAGTTGAGTTGGGGTCATAGGGTAGTGTTTTATGCATTTTTAAAAACTTTTTAATAATGTATAGTTTCTTGGAAAAGAGAAAGTGTACGATATCTAATATATTTAAAGTACATTACTTATATCAAGGCTCGTTGCCCCCGTTCAAGACCTATATATTTAGTCTTAGCTGCACCCCCTCAAATGGAGATACAGTAAGTCAAGATGGACTGAATCAGAGCTATATATATTTCATTGAGGAGGTTCTTTGGTTTATTTGTTTTTGTGGGGAGATTTTTTGGTACAATATATCTTAGCGTTTTAAATATCCATATCAATATCCTGATCCTGGCAGTTACCTATTCCAGGTGCGGGTACCAGGACAGTTTTTGATCCACCTAAATATTTTGTATGTGTTACTTTTTCTAATGTTGGACATAGACATCCATTAGAATCTTCACATGTATGTATTTTTATGCTAAAATCAGTATTTGGTTTAGTATGTTTTGAAATTGCAAAACATATGTAATTAGTTTTAGCCGTTTTCAGTGTTAGTAGATTATTATTGAGCCATCTAGCTATTTGAGACATGCTCACCTCAGCAGTGGCAGCAGCTTCACGCCAGGATTTTCCATTTAAAATGATGGCAGTATCATTAGCATAAGAAAATACTTTTGCGTTACTTATCCTGATGCCACTGAGGTCATTAATATAGATCAGGAATAGAGAAAGGCCAAGCACACTTCCTTGTGGAACTCCAAATGTGACATTAGCTTCGTTACTAATGTGATCGTCAATCTTGACCCTTTGCTTTCTTTTAGACAGGTAGTCAATAAAAAGCTTCAGTGGGGTTCCTCTCGGTCCTGTAGCCTCTAGTTTATTTATTAGAATGGGCACTGACACGGTGTCAAACGCTTTTTTTAAGTCTAGGAATACCGCAACACATTTATGACCATTATCCATACTATCAGTTTCTAAAGAGATAAGTGCAGTAATTTCATCCTCGGTAGACACACCGTGCCTAAATCCAAAATATAAGTTACTTATAATTTTATATTTCTGTAGATATTTCAAAAGTCTGATATTAACTAATATTTCTAATATTTTTCATATAGCTGGTAGTATGGATATAGGCCTGTAATTATTAACATCGTCTCTGTCTCCACCCTTGTATACTGGAATTATAATTGATAGTTTTAATGGCGCGCGGAAAACGCCCTTCGAGAAACAGAGATTAGCTAAATGTGTTACTATCGGAACAATGTCCTGGCTCACGTGTTTCAAAAACCTAGTAGATACATTATGCCATCCTGGTACACTCATTTTTGAGGTATAATAAAATCGTACTCACTTCATCGTTATCGGTTTCCAAGACAGTAAAAGAATTAATTTGAGTAATCAAGATGCTTCTTTTGAATAATTAACTTAAAATAATTAATTCTTCAATGAGAATCGAATTTAAAACTACCAATATTTGAGCTAGATACCTACTGTCTCACTGTGCCACGATGGTGAAATTTAAATTTTATTTCTAATTATCTAATAATAATTCTAGCATTCACTTATCTAATTAGGTAGAAGATTAAAATGCAAAAAAAGAAGCCACTTCTGTTTGTGACAATTTGTTATTCGTTTTTTTTACAGACTTTTTCCATATATATTACATTCTTTGATTCGCTTGAAGTACTTAAATATTATATTTTTATATTATGGAATGTTAATCTCATTGCGGATTAAGGCACAGCACTCTGTACATCTATATATACATTCATTTGGCATTGTCCAAAAACAGAGAGAAGAGAAAACATCACTATAACAAAAAAAAGCAAATATCTCCCATTCATAATAACTACGCAGATATTAAAGATATTGTCATCGGAATACCATAGAGCTACCCCACTCGGGGCAACGTAATAAAGAAACTAAATTGGGTAAATTCTAATTTTGGATTCTGTCCCGTCGTGTCATAAAGACGTATACAGACGGTTCAAGTACTGCTAAGTATTAAGCGTTTTATGAATTTTGCATAGTACACGGTTATTTGAGCAGATGTCGCCACTGCCTTATTAAATTTTAGCCGCTCGTTAACTCTGTATGTGTCGTACATACAGTACGAGCATCGGTTAAACTATGTGGCGTTTCTGTGATTTTATATAGTTTTGGTTTTTGTTCTCCTTTGTATAGTACATATATATATATATATATATATATATATATATATATATATATATATATATATATATATATATATATATATATATATATATATATATATATATATATATATATATATATATATATATATATATATATATATATATATATATATATATATATATATATAGCAATGATGATATCCTGGTCCCGTTTGATTTATTCGTTCACCCAAATACAATCGCACAGAAGGTAAGGACAGTAAAATTTTATTCGGGCGCTATAAAAATCCATCACCGCTAATTCGTCTTTCCATTTAGTTTCTACGATTTAGGTCTCCTATTGTAATGTGTTACTTTCAATTTTGGTAATAGATAGGGGATTCTATAAGAAATGTCGTCACAGAAAGTTATTTTATAACTTACTTTGGGCAAATTCTCACATTTTTTCAGTAAGACGAAAAAAATTGTAAGGAGAATATATCTAGCGCTAAGACTACGTTTCCCGCTTTCTGTCGCACATCTTGGTATCAGTACAAGAAAAAGTGTATATATAAATAATGAAAAGATTGAAAAGGTGATTATGACTTATCATATGTCGGTCACAATAGCGAAAAACCATAAAACAGAATCCATAAGTAACTTAAGTTATATAATATATTATATTTGTATGTTGATACATTTTGAATTCTCCAGTATGGTAGTAGTAGCAATAAGTAATTAATACAATATACATGTAACAGAACATTATAAATGTACTTACTTTTTTCTTTTAAGTGAGTTTTATTTTTTTTTGTAGCCAACTAAAAGGAGTAAGAAGTAAATCGAATTTTACATATACAGTGTTCTTACCAAGAGGCACGTTTGTTTAAGAAAAACAAATCTTTTACCTCCACGATTACCTGACATGTCCCCCCCCCCACCCACTACCCAGGTAAAGTAAAGTAAAGTGAAGCTAACGTAGACACAGTAAGCAATGCGTGCTATTAAATTTTCAGTGGCAAGAATGAGTCCACTTTGAGCTGAGTGATATCCCTAGAGAAATTCGAATATTGCAAGGTAAAGCGGATGAATACGTCTGAACATTCTTTTATGAGGGCACAATATTGCCCTTGTTCAGAACACTGTACTGTATAATTGATTTTTAAGTTACAAGTACAATGGTTTTTTTCACTTGACTCTGTATTTGGTATAAAGCAGAGGCAACCTAGTAATGGAAACCTCGTTCCACATTTTCTGATCAATTATCAAGACATAGAGTGGCGATACTCAATGCCGCGATTTGTCTTCTGACTAGAGCGAGGAAATTTAAATATTGTATGCCCCCGAGCGGGAATCGAACCCACAACCCGAAAACTGTACTGGTGTGTTACGATGGCCTATACCTATATAATGTATTTTTTTAATATGTGTTCAATTTTCATTGAAAACAATTGCCTGCTTGGAAACCTAATTGACTACTAAACCAGTAGGCGATACAAATTAATCTGCAGCTTTCATTACTTTTATGATTACTTCTTTTATTATTAAATAAAAAACCTCCAAACTTGAACCTTAATGCATATAAATAATAAAAAAGTTGAAGATTATACAACCCTAAGTTTTATCGGTAAAAGGAGAGAGCCTTAACGAATGCTATGTGGCCTTATGGAGGCTACTTAAGATATAGACAACGAAAATGCTTTAATAACCATGTTGTAATAACCAACTTGTAATATAATTATTTATTTTTTATATTTTTCAGAAAAAGTGAGTTTTATCAACTATATTTTTTTAGAGAGTAGAAATCCACCATCGTGGCGTGGAGGCATAGCCCCTGCCTGTAAACGCGACGTTTTGTGGGTTCGATTTCCAGTCGGGGAGAACGAATGATTTTCTGGTAACAAGGCAAAAAGCGCGGTAAAGAGTTCCGCCACTCAACACACGATGCCTCAAAAGGCGGAAAGTGGGGAATAAAGTGTCTTAACAGTTCCCTCTGCCTACCATGCTATGTGCGGGATACAGCGTGAAGCTAATTTATTTATATATCTTAATAGAGAAGGAGGCTTCATCTCGAAGCAGTCTAAAGAGGTAAGGTAAGGTATTTTCAACATACATACATATTAAAGGCGTTATTAAGATAAATTTATAGAAATAATATATCTTCTCATCTATAAAGTAATATAAACTAACATAAGATCACAAAAGAAACAACAAAGGAAAAATCCGAATGTATATATTTTAGAGGAAACAAATAAAAATATCATAAAATATGAGCGCCTTGTACTAAAAACCGTCCATTTTGATCCATGGTAGGTTTATGAGAACTCAACTCAAGCTTATGATAAAAAAAATCATAGCTTTTATTGCAGCTTCACGTTTTTTCCCCACATAAAATGGTAGGCAGAGAGTATCTAGTACCAAATCAGCCAATTCTCCACTTTCCGCCCGAATATAAATTATTTAATTCTTCAAAAAATTGCTTTCAAAAAATTAAGCTTGTCTATTCCTATTTTAAAATTATTTGACTTTCACTTTGACTTTGATTTCGCAACCATCGCATGAACAGTTAGACCACTGCGGCACAATGGCCTCGTATTTACATAAACGTTATTAAAAGATAAGCTCGTGCTCCGAAAAACACAAACAGCTATAGTCCAATTCAATTATTATTATGGTGCTTTATAATGTGATTAGTCGCTTCAAATAATAGAGTTTACATAAATTAATAATAATTGTAGGCGTTTCATGTTTTGTCGTAAATTGTGTAATTAAAAATGGAATCTCAGGTACAAAACAATATAAAAGATTAAAATGTCAGAAAATTTGTTTAATTAATTTAAAGTACTTATTATTTTCTTTCAATAACTT
Organism: Dione juno; assembly: GCA_037127375.1. Taxonomy (NCBI): domain Eukaryota; kingdom Metazoa; phylum Arthropoda; class Insecta; order Lepidoptera; family Nymphalidae; genus Dione; species Dione juno. The sequence goes on from JAXRJS010000067.1 coordinate 8,057,689, forward strand.
TATATATATATATATATATATATATATATATATATATATATATATATATATATATATATATATATATATATATATATATATATATATATATATATATATATATATATATATATATATATATATAAAGTTATTGAAAGAAAATAATGTAAAGTAGGAATGAGAAAAGTTATTGATGTATAAATGAAAAGTTAAATAATTATGACAGCTTTTTGATTTGATTTGATTATAGGCGGAGCCTCGACAATATGTGTACATTTATTTGAATGATTTTTAAAGTTTTCTAACTAAAATCCTTAGTGTAAAGCCACATTAAGTATAGAAAAAATACTTAAAGAAAACATATAAAAATGTGACCAAGCATTCTGATCACTAAGCCGTTCGTTCTTCCTCACGCCACGACAAAATTCTTATACCTATGCTTTATACAACCATCCAACTAACAACATTTCCCTACAAAGATGCTAACAACGTAATAAGTATGTATACATTTTTTTAGTGTCACGCGGTTTTCTCGCATATAGAAGGGTAGGCAGATGGATCCTTGTGTTAAGAAACCCCGATTTCAGCATTTAAGAGACATTTTGTAGTGAGTAACGGATCTCAACGCTGTAATATAATTTGAAATCGTGAAATATATATATATATATAATATATATATATAATATATATATATATATATATATATATATATATATATATATATATATATATATATATATATATATATATATATATATATACATATATATATATATATACATATATATATATATACATATATATATATATATATATATATATATATATATCTATATATATATATATATATATATATATATATATATATATATATATATAACATTGAACAAGCCAATCTCTTTTGACACAAACTAATCGAAATCGTCCTGTCTATCATATTAAGTCTGTTTTCTCGACCGCGTAATGCCCACTGTCCAGTACCATTGACCTCTCCTGTACCAAAGCTTTTGGATCGGCCCAAGGATTTTCCAAGCTATCGCAAACCGGAGAGCTTTTATTAATCTGGTCCACACATTACGTCGGAATACGTCGACTAGTTGACCCGGCCTTTTAATAGGGTCACCCATCACTCAAACTGTCCCTTCAAATGAACGTTTTCCTCGTTCTGATCCTGTGGAAGTCAGCTTTTGTTATTTCATAACCTCTGTGTAATAGGATAAGATAACATAAAGTGTATTGGGATTTAGATATTGGCGTAAATATAATTTGTTAGGTTGTATGTTTTTTTATTAAAGGGTTTTTTATTAAACAGGGTGTTTAGGGTGTTTTACCTCAAAAAAAAAATTAAACCCTTAAAGGATCATTTTGTCTTCCATCTGTCTGCCGTCTGGCAAGAATATTGTCTACAAAATGAAATAAATATTAAAAATTCTATGTGAAACATAGAAAAAATGAAACTTTTAAGTCAACGCAATCACAAGATATGAGCGTTTATGATAATTTTTTTACATTTTATATGAAAATTGCGTATCTGCGATAACAAACCGCGTAATTAAAACCTACAGGACATTCGTCTTGTCGTCCTAGAGTTATGAAATTTGACAACAAGTTAGAGCTTATAGTACAATCCAAAAGTACAGTCCAAAAAAAAATAATTATTGATATATCCCAGTAACAAACCATTACAAACTTATACTGTTATTCGTTTATACGACCGCAAGCTTAAGTTTGTCCTTTGATCTTCAAATAAATCACGAACCTTGAAATAAGTACGGAACCCTCGGTGCGTGAGTACTACTCGCGGAACAATACGCTGTACTTTGCCCACATAGACATATGTGGTATATAGAAGTGGGAATCGAACCTTAAACCAACATGTATAAAAACACAAGTTATATATATACATTCAAAAAAATATGTTGGAGTACAAACATAGAGAAATATAGTTAGGGACGGTGGACTTATCTCTAGAAGAGATTTCTTCCAGCCAACCTGTGGAAGTAGGTGCAATATAAAGGTTTCATAAAAATAAAACAATTTGCTTTTTATTAAATAGAAACCAAACATATATTAGAACTGACGTAAATATATATATATATATATATATATATATATATATATATATATATATATATATATATATATATATATATATATATATATATATATATATATATATATATATATATATATATATATATATATATATATATATATATATCTTTATTATATAGTAAACACATGTAATTAGATGTGTTGATTTACCTAACTATTACAGTACGACGCACTAACGCGTGTCACGCGTGGCAATCTGTTTTCATTGTGCTTCATATATTTTGACAAGATATATTATAATATTTACATATGAAGCTATATAGGCTCAATAAGTCAGTCAGTCGGTCACTATTTGACTGAATGGAAATATTTCACTTGACTGACACAAATGAAATTGATTGTTTATGGATAATATAACTTGTAGAAAGTTTACTGGATGATCTTGTCTTTATTTACATATGTTTTCAATTGAGCCGCTTTTAAGCTAAATATAAACCAACAGACTTACAAACATACAAACAAATTTAAAAAAATAATATTTCCCAGTCAAAAATTAATAAAACTACATAGGTATAAATATGCAATCAGAGGCGTAAAACGTTTTTATCACATTAGTTCAACAGCGCGAACGTATTCCTGTCGGTACTATAGCCTAGACTATCATATATTAGCTATAATTAATTCCATAACCTATGGTTTACCACATATTACCGGTCACAATATGTCAAATTAGGGTTGATGAGGATATTGATGCGTTTACGTGGATTATACGCTATCGACGTTGTGGTTGGCACTGCACTCTTGTGTAAAACTTACTTGGAAATAAGGTAAAAGGTATTTACCACTGTGGCGCAGTGGTTGTGGGTTCGATTCCCACCCGGGGGAATGATTCATTATCATTTTACCGCTCTGTTAAGCTCCACCACTCAACACGCAATGTCTGACATCCTGGTGTAAAGCGGAGCACAAAGTGTTATAGTACTAGCTCCTTTTTGTCTATCCTTATATATGCGGTATAAAATGTAAAATTGTAAGTATAACGAAAATATTTAAAAATAGAAAAACGAGTTAATAAGGGACTCTTAGTAGTTCCAGACAACCAAAATGATGGAAAACTTGGCTCTCACAAATAGCGGACATATAGGTCAGATAGTAAGCTCTCTACTCTCTCTGTCAACAAATATATAGTACGGTATCTAACGTTACGAAAACCCGTTCACTTGCCGCCAGATATCAAAACATTGCCCGTTGAGTGGAATTTAGAGAAATGCGTGTTGCAGGGTGGACAGAGGTAACCCAGTGTTAAGACTCTCTGTTCTCCACTCTCCGCTTAATTTCGATACATAGCATGTTGAGTGACGGAACACAACGCCGCGCTTTGTCTCGTTACTAGAGCGAGGAAAATAAATAATTTATTCTCACCGAGTGGGAATCAAACCCACAACTAGACGCTTGTAAATTTAAAACGAAACCAATTGTTAATAATTTTCCCGTGTTAGTAATCCTATTAATCAGTGTTTTACAGTTTATATAATCTATTTTTGTGACAGAATTAGTTAGTCGATAGACAATTTCTAAGTAAAAAAAAAAATTATGATTATTATTCACTAAAGATATTAATATTTAGTTTTCTTTTTTTTATATATTTATTATTTATTTCTGGGTATTTAGTCACCTAATTGACTATGCTACCGCCGTAAAGTACGTTTTGTTCTTTTTTTTTCTTTTTGTAAATTCTTTGCGTGTCACTTAAAACTAGACTTACCTACGTGACTTACATAATTTTAGATTATATTGTGTGTATGTGACTTATATTGAGTGACTGTAGGTCACCAATTTGACTAAACTAATATAATCTAAAACCACTACTAAATAATTAAATTAATTATGCATAATTCTGTTATGGCCATTAATTAGTAACACAAAATGCATGTCAAATACCTTCATGTCATACAAATGTATATTAATTTAATGTTTGTAGGTATATTTTGTGATTAGGGGTATATCGACGTAGTTGGCGTTACCGCCATGATGAAGAGGTGATTTCATATCTACCTTTTAATGCAAGAAAAGCTTGAGCTTGCATTGCATAATGACTTTTTCTTATAAGAATTGTAAAACTTTAAGTTACTAAGTGACACGTATTGTTAGGGTATAAAACCTTTAAAAAATCCAATTTCATGTTAAATATCCAATACGTAAGTGCGTTAGTATCTAAAACTTATTTAGACTTAACTATTTTTAATTTATATATCTGGAAAACTTTTGGTCGATTATAGATACTATAGATAGTTTATGATATATATTAAATTCGCAGCTTATTCAAATGTATTAGGTAGCTTATTTGTTTACAAGCTTATTAGGTAGCCGGAAAGTCAGGTACCAAAGCTCAAACGTCTATGCAAACCTCTTTCACCTCGTCGACTGTCATCGAACTCTTCATATATGCCTCCAATATGTTCGTGTGTTTTTTACATGATTTCCCTCCAATGTCATAGACACTGTGTTTTTCATATATCCGTATATGTGTTTCGTGTAACGTATTCGGTTTTGCAGTACCCAATTGTGAATTAAAATGCTCCAAATGATTTATAAATAAAGTTTAATTTTCAGCAGAAACTTTCGCCTTGGATCTCTCTCTCTTTTCTTAGGCTAAATGTTAAGCGGAGTGTCATAACACAGCTTTTCTGTATTTAATTCAATTTTACAAGAGAAATTACTTTAGAAATAAACTTTTTAAGTAACGGTAAGCATCACGCATAATAAAAGTATTATATGAGGTATATGGCAACCGCATTTCACCTTAAGCTTTCGTACATTGCTAACAAAACTCAAATATTTATAGAATTTACGCGTGAGTCGAGTATTTTGGTGGTAACTTACAAATATTACCGCGATTTTGTACGGAGAGGAACTGTGTCCTAAACAAAATTCTGATGAAACAATTTGATCCGCAACGGCAAGGAAATAAAGGATATATTACTATAAAATATTTTTAAGGTTAAAACATTTTAATAAAAGGTTTCTTAGAAATTTGTATGTAAAGCTATAGGGTAAGAATATTTATGGTATGAAATGAACGACTGTATATCTGGAGATTTACAATAAATATGATAATTTTACATTCGCAATCGAATATGTAAATCAACTATGCACTTAAATAAAACAACTAAGTGGATTAAATGTCTTAAATAGAAATCTTATTCTTATTTTATTATTAATATGGTAAATAAATGTATATAAAAAACCGATACATACTTTATATATTTGAAATTTTGCGGGAGAGATCAGTCACTCTGCTTCTCACTTACTGCTTGTTGTCGATACTTGGTAAGGGATAGCACGTCTAGCTAAAATGAAATTATATAAAATGTATATAAATGTTAAACTTTATTCAATATTGAAGAAGATTTTATAAAATTGAAAATATTTTAATGAGTGTAAACTGATTTCAAGTCTCAAATATTATAGTATCTCATAGTGTTAATGAAAGCCCGGTGTCGCTGTACAGACCATTTGCGGTCAAAAGTATTTATTCATTTCGAATGAGGAGCTTCGTGGCGCAGAGGCAGCGTCTGTAAACGCGACCGTTTGTGGGTTCGATTCCCACTTGGGGAGAATGTATTATTTTCATACTCATGCTTAACACGTAAGCTTCAAAAGGCGGAAAGCAGGGAACGGTGTGTCTTAATTCTTAGTGTAGTTATCACTAGGTTGTTACGTGCGGGATACAGCGTAAAGCTAAAAGAAAACCTATATATATATATATATATATATATATATATATATATATATATATATATATATATATATATATATATATATATATATATATATATATATATATATATATACATATATATATATATATATATATATATATATATATATATATATGTCTAGCCAATTATCTGTCCGATATTTGGTTTCCGGCATACGGGTACGCGACCCCGGGACCTCGAGCCACCACTTTCATAACCCGATCCAATCCATGTACGTGGTGTCCCTCCCCTATATTCCAAGTCTTTCTGCCTCTTATTCCCTTTCCTTTCTTGGTTTCTCCCAGTAATGGGTTTGGAGGTCAGATGGCAATCGCTCCACTAAAAACCACTTCGCCACTCATATGGACCGATTTGACAAAAAGCTGGGTATGGCTAGGGCGTCGCCGTTAAACGACGCGCAGGCACATCGCCCTACACCTGCGATAAGTGGGCAAGGGCTACCGTGTCAAGTACGGGCACGGCTAACGACGTCAGTACCCAGACGGAAACTCCGCTTTGCAACATGGAATATTGGCTCTCTAACCGGACGATGCAGAGAACTCGCAGATGTACTCATGAGACGTCGGGTCCAGTGTGCTTTCCTTCAGGAAATTCGCTGGAAGGGCAATAAGTCTCGTAACATCGGGCAGGGTTACCGCCTTATATACACTGGGTCACCTACGGGCAAAAACGGTGTAGCTGTAGCGCTTTCTGAAGAGCTTCAGAATGGGCTTCTTGAAGTTGACCGTCGCTGCGACCGCTTGATGCGGGTAAAGGTACTGATCGAGGGCGTAATCACAAACTTAATCAGTGCTTATGCTCCCCAGGCGGGTTGTAGCGCGGCTGAAAAGGAGACTTTCTGGGAGCAGTGTGAAGAGGTCCTACTCGCTATACCGTCTACCGAAGCAATCTTAGTTGGGGGGGACTTGAACGGTCACGTGGGTAGGGTCGCTGAGGTGTATGAACGTGTTCACGGGGGTTTTGGATATGGTCTTCGCAATGCAGAGGGAGAAAATATTCTAAGAACCTGCATTGCGTCTGATCTGGCCATCGTGAACACTTTCTTCCAGAAGAAACCTCAGCACCTTATAACGTATAAGAACGGGTCCCACTCAACTCAAATTGATTATTTGCTGACTAGACGGTGTCATATAGGCAGGGTGACCAACTGTAAGGTCATTCCCGGCGAAAGCCTGACGGCCCAACATCGCCTCCTTGTCATGGACTATAATGTTACCCCGAAAAAGAAAGTAGCTGAGAAACGCAAGCCTAGGATTAAGTGGTGGTTGTTGAATGGGCCGATGCAGACAGACTTCTTGGCGGAGAGTCAGAATCTACTGACTAACACCGAGACCGCTCAGACTGCATGGGATCGAGCTCATTCAGCAATCATTGCGGCGGGCAAGCGAGTTCTTGGTGTTACTAAGGGTGGGCGTGTCATCGACAGGGAGACATGGTGGTGGAATGACCAGGTGCAGGGGGTGATTCAGGAAAAGAAGGCTGCGTTTAAAGAGTGGCAGCATTCCAACTCTCCTGAAGACAGACTGGAGTACATTGCAGCGAAACGGGCCAGCAAAAGAGCTGTAGCCAGAGCCCGCAGAGAAAGTTTGTCGCCATTGTACGATAAACTTGAAACTGTGGAGGGGCAGAAGCTCATATACAAACTGGTTCGTGCTCGAGATAAAGCGACGCAGGATATTACAAAATGTCTTTGCGTCAGAGATTCTCGGGGCACGTTGCTTTGTAGTCATGCCTCTGTGAAGGAGAGATGGAGAAGCTACTTTAAGGAGCTGCTGAACACTCAGCAGTTTTGTAGTCTTCCTCCTGAATTATCTCCTAACCTCGGACTTGTTGCTCCAATAACCCGTGACGAAACTCGTAATTGTCTTCGACGCATGAAGAACGGAAAAGCGGTAGGACCTGACGACATCCCAATCGAGGCGTGGAAATCGTTGGGCTCTCTTGGTGTGCTTATACTTACTGACCTGTTTAACCGTATCTTGAATACTGGAAAGATGCCACATCAGTGGCGGCAGAGCTTTATTATCCCTATTTACAAAGGAAGGGGCAGTGTTCAAGATTGCGGTAGTTATAGGGGCATTAAGATTATGAGCCACACCATGAAGCTCTTCGAGAGCATGATCGGCCTCAGGCTCCGCCAAGAATGTACTGTCTCTGAGTCTCAGTATGGGTTTCAACCAGGATCAGGCACTATGGATGCCATTTTTGCCCTCAGAACTTTGATGGAGGCTTACAGGGAAAAAAGGAGAGCTCTGCATGTGGCCTTTTTGGATCTGCAGAAGGCCTTTGACTGTGTGCCACGTCAGTGTATCTGGTGGGCATTGCGATCCAAGGGGATCCCTGAAGCCTATATTGAGGTTATCAGAGATATGTACAACGACTCCGCTTCAGTGGTTAGGACCGCTGTTGGCGACACCAAGCCCTTCCCGATTACTGTAGGGGTTCACCAGGGCTCAGCTCTTAGTCCGTTCTTATTCAATGTAGTGCTGGATACTGTCTCGGCTCACATCCAATGCCAGCCCCCGTGGCTGATGATGTATGCCGATGACATAGTACTCATCGACGAGAACCGACTGATGCTGGAGCGTAAAGTGAACGCCTGGAAGGGTGCGCTTGAGAACGGTGGTCTCAAACTGAATGTGTCGAAGACCGAGTACATGGCTTGCGGGAACCCGGACTCGAGCACCATCCATATCGGGCCTGAGCCAGCCGTTAAGTCGGAGAAGTTCAGGTACCTAGGAGCCGTTATGCATGAGTCCGGAGGCATCGACCACGACATCCATGCCCGTATAAACGCTGCCTGGGCCAAATGGCGGGAGGTCACTGGTGTAGTCTGTGATAGCAGAATACCGCACAAGCTCAAGGGACTGATATACAAGAGCATTATCCGACCGGTTCTTTTATACGGCAGCGAATGTTGGCCAACATTATCTCGGCACACTCAGGAGCTTCACGTCACGGAGATGAAGATGCTGAGATGGATGTGTGGCGTTACGCGGTCCGACCGCATACGCAACACATTCATTCGAGGTAGTCTTGGGGTCCGTGACGTAGCGGATAAGCTCAAAGAGCGTCGCCTGAGATGGTATGGCCATGTTATGCGCCGATCTGAGAACTATGTCGGAAGGAAGTGCCTTGACATGTCTGTCCCTGGAGTTAGACCACCCGGACGCCCAAGGAAGCGATGGCTGGATGTCGTGACACAAGACATGAGAGCCAATAGATTGTCCACTGAGGATGTTAAAGACCGTGCAAAGTGGAGTAGGCTTAGTCGGAAGGCAGACCCTGGCAAAAGCCGGGACTAATGCCAGGAAGAAGAAGATATATATATATATATATATATATATATATATATATATATATATATATATATATATATATATATATATATATATATATATATATATATATATATATATATATATATATCTAAACGTTGATTTAAGTATCTGAGTATGTTTGTTAATTAGCCAATGAATAGCATTGTATATTGACAAAAACAGCATATGTACGAAATATCTATACTACATATACAATAAATGCGTTAGATTTTGCTTTGAACGCGAAACAATTTCAATGCAAATTAGCCTAATTACTTGAAATAATGCTTATAGAAATTGAATTGCAATACATTTTCGATGAAATCGAATCAAATTTATATATAAGGGTTTATTAGAATATTATGAAGCCTTGTGCCTGTGATAATAATTTCGCAATTAGCCATATAGTTGTATTTAATATTTTAACGCCTGTGAAATTATATCGGCAGCTCTGTATAAGGATATTTTGCTATAATTTATTGTTCTAATAATATGTTTCTGCGACTAATATTTATTTATTATTATAGAGTAAAATAGGTTAAAATTCTTACATTCCTTATCTTTTTAATAAGCAAGAAAAATCATTTTAATTTTCATTAGTAATAACTAATAAGTAAGTTAACTATATAATATATAATTATATACATCATGGCCAGTGTGATAGAATCTGACTGGAAGCATGATGGTTGTTAGGTTCATTCCTAATGGGGGATAAAAAGAGCAATAAAGCATTGGCATTGAGTTCCGCAACTCAACTAGTCTCTGATTGGACGAAAAGTGGGGTAAGACACTCCATGTGTCTTAACACTAGGTTCTTTTTAATTAATTTATTTATTTATTAGTGTAAGCGTTAGTTGGATGTATTTAGTATTTAAATTTTACTCGCACCGACTCTAAAAATAACATAACTTACATTTTAAATTGTAAATACGTAGCTATATACGCAAAGGCATTATATATCGTTACTGGTTATTTATTTTTCTTTACTTGAAAGTAATTTAACTACTTTTTTACTTTATAATTTTTACTTTTTCCGCCACTGTTGAATGTAGGTCGCAATATTCTTAAGCATTTCTTAATATATTATAGTATATGAAACAGAAATTAAAATTCTATATAACTTAATTAAGCCATAGCACACACATGGTTTACAAATTTACAAATGGCTTTAGAACTTCCTCCTTTTTGAAATAGGTTAGAAATAAGCTTATTCGTATTAGTTTTAGCATCAATCCGCACCCCACCGGTATCTTTTGATTCCCTGGTATTCCATCATCAGATCCAGATTTGGCAGCAATAGAACCACCACTACCACGAGAAGAACGATCTTCCAAACTAAAGAAAAATAAATCAGTTCACAACTGATGGACTACGGAGAAATAGATGGACATACATAAACAAAATTTAGGCGAAACACTTAGAACCTCCTCTTATTTTGAAGTTGGTTACTAAATTTTCAATATAATATGTTGGTATGTTTTTTTCTAAGAATCACCATTTCTAATACAATGATTTTGATAAAAAAAAATTTCTGGACGAAGACGACCTTTAATAGTTAAATTTTAAGTTACAGATGTCCATTCAGTATAGTCTAGACTGATACTCTGATTACTACTTACTGCTTTCAGTATAGTCTAGATCTGCCATAGTTCTTGTTATCGTTCGGCACTTTTATTGTTCAATTGAAGCATAAAATTATTTTTTAAAGTTTTATTATGTCTATCTATAGGAATAAAAAACCGGCCAAGTGCGAACTGGACTCAAGCATCGACGACCGTATTAATTTTATGATTTAGGTCAACCGAAAGTACACTATATAAAAGTTGTTAAACTTAAATTTGTTTGTTTTTTTAACATCACACTGCATCCTGCATATAGCATCAGCACTCCGTTCTCCGCTTTTCTCCTTTCGAAATATTGTGTGGCGGAACTCAACGACCATAGACCAACATATTATATTATCTTGCTTGTAATCAAAAATCTATAGGATAAACCTATCCTACCCTAAAATTTTGCAAGAAATAATTCCTTGTTGTCCCTATAAATTAAAAATCCAAGTACAGATATATAATATTAATAAAATTACCAAAAAGTATTTGTCGTTAATTTAGTGCAAAATTAGTACATCACACACGCAAGTTTTATTTTGTTTTACTTCTCGTTGAACTACAATAAATTTATGAAATTGGTACGGATTCCTCAATGCACGAATCCGTCTCACACTTACCCGACTTTTTATTATGATTATGCTTCTATATATTTTTTGTGGTACATAATGTTCTATATGTACATTTTAAGTTTATATATCAAGGGACGTTAATTTTTGTATATTCAAGTCCAAATTTTAATTGCTTTGTTAAATTTTTTTTTCTCAACGCGTAAATTTTACAATTAGCTATATTGCATTTTTTGCCCATTTTCGCCATTTTTTTCCTTCTTTTTTAATTATATCTCTTGCTTGTTCACCACAGACTTGGCGTCTGTGCCATTGTTGTTCTGATTTTCTTATTTGTGTTATTATAATTGGAGTTTTCCACTTAATCCAAGACATCGTGTATTGCATAGTGTAACTCAACGTCGCCGTTTGTTTTAGCAGAGGGGAAGAAAGGGGGACCGAACGCACTACCCAATGGTACTGGCATTTTTATAATGCACTGACTAAACTTATAGTAGAATGTGAAAGCAATTCAGTAGTAAAAGAACAATCCTTCAGCTAAAGCGGGCGAAGCCGCGCGTGGGTCGCTAGTTCATAATATATGGCTTCCTTCTAAATCACTCCTGCTATCGTTTGTGAAAATCAAAATAAGCCTATATTACCCCCAAAAGACAAAAAGAAGATCAGCACGCCTATGTGCATACGATATTAAAGGTTGCTTGGACGGGACGAATATGCAGGAGCTCTTGATACTAACATTCTGGCTTCTTATAAAAAAAATATTGAAAGAAAAGTAAAAGAACGTAATAAGATTTTGTTCAAAAACAGCATAGAACTGGATATTTGAAAGATTCTGAAATGATTAATTAAGCTTAGGCTTGCTATTTTTAGTTTTCTTAATGAGTTCAATTTCTACGTACAAATTTATAGTCTGCGAAGTTTTTTGGCAAACAATCTATTCACTTATAATATAAAAAATGAAATAGTAAAATCTTTGTATTAATAGTTAATATTTATTTAAAAAAATAAACAGTTATTTTGTAGTTTTTTTTAAATATATTTTATCTTTTATGGCCGAATCATAAAAAACAATAATCGTCTAATTCATTCTTATTTATCGACATTAAATTCGGGTGGAAAATGGAAAACATAGTTATTTGATATTGAGCCTAGCCCTATGCTAAAAAAGGCAAAAAATATATACTGTCTACAACTTGTTTATACCATATCTACAATATTTCATACAATAGTTAAAAATTAAAAAAAAAAACTTTTAATTATTATTTTAGTTTATATACCTTTAACAACTAAAAGAAAGGAATTTAATAAAATATATGAACAAAATAGACTCGCTTTATTGGACCAGTACACAAATGAAATTACGGCAATGGTAAACTAAACAGCGAAGACAAAAAAAGAGGAACCTCGTTATCTATTTAACGAAAAACCATTGGTAAGATCTTTCGGCATAATTAAACAGATGTTCGGGAAAAAAAATAACTGTTCCAGGTTCATTTGGGGGCTCATAAAATTCTGAACACGCACCCCATAACGTTGCAGGCAATGTTAGACTGTGGACCAAGATGTAGAGGAGAGCGTATATTTAATAAAATACAAATACATTTATTTTATAGTTTTATACTATATTATTTAGTTTTCGATGTTTTCTATAGTTAAATCAAAATCAAATCAAATAAAACCAATGCTTTTTACCATTTAACACAAAAGGATTAAAAAAAACATAATAATAAAATAATTAAACGGTAAAAGGAGTGTGGCTCCAGCAAATGCTGTGAGACATATTCGTCTCCAGCATCGTTTTTCAGCCTCACCCTTATTAAAAAAAATACTAAATATAAAGTAAAGTAAGTACATGATTTCAAACATAACAGATTCCTTTAAACGACAACTTTAACAGTTGAAACTTCTAGATAAAAGTAATATTAATATTGCCAGAGGTCATTGGAAATATTTTAACTTTGTAAACTGCAAATAGAGTATATAAACTAGCCTTAACCGCTTTATGCATTCACCTTCGACATTATTTTGTTAAAGGTCAACCTATATTGATTTTTTTAATATATTAAATTTACTTTTGAAAATAAATAAAAAATAATATAATGATATCAAAAAAAAAATTTAAAAAGATATAAAAGTATAAAAGATAATAATACTCGTGGTGGCGCCGAGGCATACAATTGCCTAAAAACGCGATGGCTTGTGGGTTCGATTCCCACTCGGGGAGAATGAACTATTTTCATTTTTGCAGCGTTGACTTCCACCACTCAACAAGTAATAAGTGAAGTTAAAAAAAACTAAATTTGAGCCTATGACTTGAGCCAATATAAAAATCGCCGAGTCCGAAATCCCGCAATTCGCAGCTCCTCCCTATTATTATTAGTCAGATATACTAATCGTTAGGGCGTTACCACCTGATACGCTGAATGTATATCTTTGTATTAATCTTATATATGTGGAAGTTAATTAGTGAAGAAATGTCCTGTTAGCGCAGTCGCGAGGACTTTGATTGAGCTTTATAGTTATAACTTCAATTCGAATTAGTATATTTATATTTGGCGCTTTTGAATGGATTATTATAACTTCTCTCTATAGTAAGAAGATTATATGCGGCGTTGAGTTAAGCTTTTTAACACGCAATGTCTCGAATATAGGCATAAAGCGAAGAATGGATTGTCAGAAAACTGCTGTCATATAGACAGCAGTTTTCTATATGACGATATAGACTATATCTGATGATATAGACTATATCGATTATATTTATAATATTCTTCTTTTGATATTGTAACAAAATTACAATCGATTGTGACAGAAAAATAAATAAAAATATTAAAACAGTAATGTATACATAAGTGGAGGGTTCCATTCCATTATACTGTATATTGGAATAATAAATTAGATTTTCAATAAAAAAATTAAATTTTAATCAATTTCCAACTCTTCCTTGCTCTTGTACAGCAGTTAATCTATCTAATAAAATACAACTGTTGTAACAACACTGTAGAAAGTTATTGGGAACCCTTAAAAGCTTTTATCTATATTTATTTTGGTTACAAATTACCGAACAAAAATCCGCTTTGTAGTGTTAATTAGATGGATTATGCTTACACCGGAGCTTTCTTATATTTTTTATGTTGAAATATTTACCTTCTATTCCCCAATTTTGCACTTTAGAGCTTTAGACTTTCTCTAATATGACTGACAAAGCTATATCTTGAAACGCACAAGCTAGGCAAAGAAGTTTGCCAGTGTCATACTGTTTTCTGCATATAACAGGATAGGCGAAGAGATCCTAGTGTCGAGACACTCCTTTCTATACTTTCTGCCCGAATTAAAAACATGACTGAAAATTAAATTAACTCACTATTCCAATTAATATTGGAATATATGGAACAACCATCGACATGGTGGAATATTTCCCCAATTCCGAAACGAAACCTGGTGGGTTTGATTCAAAATCAATTATGGTTTTTAGAAGAAATCATTTAAAAACTTTTTATTAAAAAAATAATAAAAAAAATATATTAATTTTTAGGAATTTCAATGATATTTCTGTTACGGTGTGACAGAACGTTTTCAGAGCTAATATATGAAATGGGTAGCGTTAACAGAATAACACAGTAATATACGTTCGTGTTCACTCAATTGTGGCTTGTAAATTGCATATCTGATTTAAATATATAACTATACGATAATTAAGTAATAATTAGGCGTATGTAGCCAATAATTGTTTGAATGGCAATTGATATAAATAAATAGCTTTACGATATATCCAGCATAAAATAGTGTAAGTAGAAGGTCAGTGTTAAGACACTCTTCACACTTTCCACCTAAATTTAGATACATTGTGAGTTAAGTGGCTGAACCCATCGCCACTCGCCTCGCCTTACACGCCTTACTCGCTTCGCTCTGGTAACAAGACTAATGTCTTGTTACCAGAGCGAAGCGAGTAAGCGTATAGAAGCGCAAGCAACGATATGTAGTATAATTATATATATATATATATATATATATATATATATATATATATATATATATATATATATATATATATATATATATATATATATATATATATATATATATATATATATATATAATATATATATATATATATATATATATATATATATATATATATATATATATATATATATATATATATATATATATATATATATATATATATATATATTCGTATAACTGGTGGCGTAACTCAACGACACATTCTGACTTTAATAACAATTGATATAAATATAACAACATATAGCTAATATGAAATCGAGATAACCATTTGCATTTCACATAAGGAATCAAACAGTAGGTACAGATTAATTAAAGCAGTCAAATAGGCAAAGTAAAGTGGTATAACTTAAATTGTTCTTACTTTTTTTATTATTGTTTTTTTTTAATATGACATATTTTACTTACACTACATACATTTGGTCCTTATTCTGATTTCTCGATGCTTGTTCGTGTTTTAAGTTTTTCTTGGAGTCTTTATATCGTATATTTATTCAATGGGAAGGGTGGCAGTTTTTAGGGGTCCCTAATGAAAGATTTATCTCGTACAGGTGCTATAATACCAATTTCGTCGCCTAATCAAATACTTGAGTTAATAAAGCTACATATTCAACGCATTCATTCGGTGGAAAAGCCTTTAGCTATACAATATATGATCATGGGTTCGATTCCGTTCGAAGTTGGTTTTCTATTTAGATAGATTTTCAGTATTAAGTCTGGTAAGGAAAGCGTGATATTAATAAATAACTAATTTTTTTTATAAATGTGCAATATAAATAAATCTGTTATTGTCTTTATATCTAGTAATATTACTTTATATTGGATAGATATATAGAATGTAGTGATAATTCATATCATTTTACATTCATTTTTAGTAGTATTTCTTACTAGCAAAATACAACTGCATACTTTCTCGCCACAAAAACACAAATAATATGAGCCATTTAAATAAAGACAGTCAATTTTGAACTGATATTGTTAACTAAATTGTCCAGTCCAGTCAGGCATAAGACCAAATCTTTATTTATTTTTTCACACCTTAACAATGTATACCAAAAGGTAGACAGAGAACTTAGTGTTAAGGTACTCTCTTCTCCATTTTTTAAACAAATTCTTCAATTTTTGCCCAAATTTATTAAAATCTTCAATTCATTACCTGTCTAGTGTTGCAACTTAACACTGCACCAAGTAACCACTATATCTAGTAAGCCAGAGGCGGTAATAAAAATATTTAGTCTCTTCGACTGGGTTCCAACCCACACCCATCATGATATGTTATAAAATATATATAAATAAGTAATATTTAAAATCTAAAATATTGACGATATATATTTTTAACAAAGGAAGGCTTTATATATTGAACAAGGACTACATGAAACGTATTGATTGTGATACATTGCTTAATTAAACACAGCTAATATAAAAGTGATCTAACTCATCTTTATATTTTATAAAAATTACATATGATTTACAAGACACTTAAGACTACTCATAAAAATATTAAAGACTAATATTACTTTTATTTTTATAGTTTTAGTGGATAAGATAAATATAGTATCAAAAATGTGTATCACAGAGACCAGCAGAGCCATATTATGTACATATTTATTAATGGCCCATGATTCTATAACTATAACGATGTAATTTTTTATGTTTTATGCTTAGTTGAAATACTTCCCATTGAATAAATATACGATATAAAGACTCCAAGAAAAACTTAAAACACGAACAAGCATCGAGAAATCAGAATAAGGACCAAATGTATGTAGTGTAAGTAAAATATGTCATATTAAAAAAACAATAATAAAAAAGTAAGAACAATTTAAGTTATACCACTTCACTTTGCCTATTTGACTGCTTTAATTAATCTGTACCTACTGTTTGATTCCTTATGTGAAATGCAAATGGTTATCTCGATTTCATATTAGCTATATGTTGTTATATTTATATCAATTGTTATTAATGTCAGTGTGTGTCGTTGAGTTACGCCACCAGTTATACGAATATATATATATATATATATATATATATATATATATATATATATATATATATATATATATATATATATATATATATATATATATATATATATATTCGTATAACTGGTGGCGTAACTCAACGACACACTCTGACTTTAATAACAATTGATATAAATATAACAACATATAGCTAATATGAAATCGAGATAACCATTTGCATTTCACATAAGGAATCAAACAGTAGGTACAGATTAATTAAAGCAGTCAAATAGGCAAAGTGAAGTGGTATAACTTAAATTGTTCTTACTTTTTTTATTATTGTTTTTTTAATATGACATATTTTACTTACACTACATACATTTGGTCCTTATTCTGATTTCTCGATGCTTGTTCGTGTTTTAAGTTTTTCTTGGAGTCTTTATATCGTATATTTATTCAATGGGAAGTATTTCAACTAAGCATAAAACATAAAAAATTACATCGTTATAGTTATATAATCATGGGCCATTAATAAATATGTACATAATATGGCTCTGCTGGTCTCTGTGATACACATTTTTGATACTATATTTATCTTATCAACTAAAACTATAAAAATAAAAGTAATATTAGTCTTTAATATTTTTATGAGTAGTCTTAAGTGTCTTGTAAATCATATGTAATTTTTATAAAATATAAAAGAGGAGTTAGATCACTTTTATATTAGCTGTGTTTAATTAAGCAATGTATCACAATCAATACGTTTCATGTAGTCCTTGTTCAATATATAAAGCCTTCCTTTGTTAAAAATATATATCGTCAATAGATTAGATTTTAAATATTACTATTATTTATATATTTTATAACATATCATGATGGGTGTGGGTTGGAACCCAGTCGAAGAAACTAATTATTTTTATTACCGCCTCTGGCTTACTAGATATAGTGGTTACTTGGTGCAGTGTTAAGTTGCATCACTAGACAGGTAATGAATTGAAGATTTTAATAAATTTGGGCAAAAATTGAAGAATTTGTTTAAAAAATGGAGAAGAGAGTACCTTAACACTAAGTTCTCTGTCTACCTTTTGGTATACATTGTTAAGGTGTGAAAAAATAAATAAAGATTTGGTCTTATGCCTGACTGGACTGGACAATTTAGTTAACAATATCAGTTCAAAATTGACTGTCTTTATTTAAATGGCTCATATTATTTGTAATTTTGTGGCGAGAAAGTATGCAGTTGTATTTTGCTAGTAAGAAATACTACTAAAAATGAATGTAAAATGATATGAATTATCACTACATTCTATATATCTATCCAATATAAAGTAATATTACTAGATATAAAGACAATAACAGATTTATTTATATTGCACATTTATAAAAAAAATTAGTTATTTATTAATATCACGCTTTCCTTACCAGACTTAATACTGAAAATCTATCTAAATAGAAACATAACTTCGAACGGAATCGAACCCATGATCATATATTGTATAGCTAAAGGCTTTTCCACCGAATGAATGCGTTGAATATGTAGCTTTATTAACTCAAGTATTTGATTAGGCGACGAAATTGGTATTATAGCACCTGTACGAGATAAATCTTTCATTAGGGGCCCCTAAAAACTGCCACAATACGAACCAATAAGGGGTATTTTGAAGGACACGGAATTAGAAATATCGTTTACTAGATGTGGTTTAGATTTTTGAAATATTGAATTATTTAATTATAGCTATTAATTAATCAAAATATTCAATAATAATACCTATAATGCATGCATACCGGAGGGCATGCATGAAGAGGTTAATGATAGTGGACTGCAGCGTTTGGCTGAATAATGACAGTATTCTACATAACTAGGATCGGAGGAATAGTTGAAGGCAAAGAAATAATTAGCAAAATGTAACATAGCCTATAACATTCCTCCATTTAGCGACTATGTAACACAAAAAAGCGTGTTCAAACAAACACACTTGTTCTGGGTTCTTGTTGTGGGTTCGCTTCCCATCCGGGGAGATAAAATTATTTTCATTTTCTTCAATCTAGTAACAAGCATAGCGTGTAGCGTTGAGCTCCGTCACTCAACACGCAACGTCTCGAAAGGCGGAAAGTGGAAAACGGAGTGTACTAACACTACGTTCCCTCTGGCACCCTGCTCCGTGCTACGTACAGTGTAATGCTAAAAATATTATATTTTTCTAAAGCGAAGTCTCATTTCGCCAACATCTCTCTATCAAAGCTACGTAAAGCAAAAAAGAGGCAGCAACCGGGAATAATTTCTAACACAGCCATCCAGATATTCACCTCACGTAAAGCACAATGGTGACTTTTTTTTCCCGAGCTCCCGTACGAGTATTCCGCGTATTCGACCTGACAATTCCGCCACCTACATCAGGTTGGCCATTGTGAATGCCGTTAAGGGATTTTTGCTGAATTAAAAATGATTTCGATTCTTACAGTGTATAGTAACATATACACATACGTACACACATAGGTATGTATGTACATATATAACAGTGTTTCATCGTTTATTTAGGATTTCAGGATTTCGCCTTTTGTTGATACGTTATGTTTGTATGCAGAAGTGAAATGCAAATCTGTGAAACTGTAAATGAATAGGATTTCTATAGGAACACTCTATAGGATGTGTAAAACATATAGTTCAAAATATGATATTAAAATGACAGAAAATATTTGTTTTAAGGTTATGAAGATGCAGTTGAACATGTTCTGATAATTGATGGCTTGACCGGATGTAGTTCCTGAGGAATTAATGAAACCCAAAAATGCCTGTCTGCCTGCACTGCCTGCTCCGCCTCAGGGTTCATCTGTGAGACAATATTAATTACATCAGTATGTTAACTCATTCCGAGACATACTGTCATGGATTTAGATTTGGATCTATAGCGGTCGTATTTATTCATGAAGATCCAAATGTTAGCATATTTAGCGTTATTTAAATGCTTAAGAGCTTACAGCCTACCTAAGAAAGGCTCAATTTATATGTATATATGTCAAAATTTATATAAATATGCATAATAATTAATCATAATATATTTAATAGTATGTTAAATATTTAATATAAGAAGATAACATTATCATTAAAAATTTTAGGTATAATTTTAATTACAGTGCCTTCTAATAAACAACGGACTTGGCACCGTTTGTGATACGAATATCTAATTAAAACGTTACAAAATTAATTGCAGTCGTAAATCATAGGAAAAAACATGTGTACGTACTACATCTGGAAATAGAAGCTATATATTTACTTCTAGTTTACATGAGATGAAATTTTCTTTAGCTTCGCTTGTCTTACATTTGGAGAAAGTTTGTGGCCATTCCATTGATGCAAAGTTCGAATTCTGAGATAAGTTATATATGTTGCTCTACAAAATTCTCTATCTTCTAAGTCCCATAAAAAGTTCAGTTCAGCTGTTCTGGAGATTTACCGGGACAACCAGAAAGACTAACAGACAGATTACCGCTATGGCAAGGCAAATTGTGACGTTGAAATCCACCAATCAACGCAACCAAGCAATGCAGTGTCTCGAAGGTAAGCAAAAAATGGAGCGCAAGTGTTTTAACAATATGTTCTCTCTTTCGATACTGTGATAGATGTGCGACGCGAGAAATTAGGCAAGCACGAGTCGGACACGATCACCGTTGGCTCCGTACTAATTTCATGACTTCAGGTATCTTTTGATTGCATTGACTTAGAAGTTTAACTTTCTTTCTTCTTCTAGACTGTACACCTGCATCTGATGATATTGTAAAAAAATGTTCTTGACAGATAGACCTTAGGTTAAAAGTTTTTTCTTTTGTTATACGGAACCTTAAAAAGATAATTGAGTTATAAAAACGTATTCGTCTTTAAATACTTTGATACTAAGATTCGTGTGAAATACGATGGCGAATACATAGTTAATTTTCATATTGAAGAAGTAATTAATATGTAACGGATTAAAGCTATAGAGTTAATTTTAGTTATGTTTTTACTATAGAAGTTTCATAAATTAATTCTATTAATTCAAGAGATGTTGTGAATGTGCTAAAATCTCATTTATTATTAAAAATAAAAACTGAAAAGTTACTTTGTAAAATTTTCTAGTAAAATTCTAGTTAAAACTTGTGTAAGCTGTATGTAATGAGAAATAGAAAATAAATTCTTTTTACTTTTATTTAAGCTTAAGCTTTCAATTAAGCTTTCAAATTTTTTTATTTTACAGTCTAACTTTCAAATGGTTTTTGTTTATTTATCTTTGCTATAAAACATAGTATATAAATATCAGAAGCTTAGAAATCTGACTCAAAAGTTTTTAAGCAACGAATATTGAACAGGATAGTGCCAAAACACTCGTTTATATATTAAGTTAATCCACACTAAATATAGAAAAAGTACCTAAAGAAAACATAAAAAGTTGGGCACAGCGTGAGGAAGAACGCGTGGCTTAGTGGTCAGAGCATTTGGACGGTTTCCATGAGGCACGTGTTTAAATCCCGCTGTGTTGTAAATTTTTATATGTTTTTCTTTAAGTAAACTCGTTTATAGTTTATCGTTGTGTGGCAGAACTCCACGACAGTGTCGTCTTTCCAGACGAAAGTAATACTGTTTATTTACAGCTACAGTGATCTCACGAAAAATAGATATGTAGCGTCAAAATTGCACAATAATTACAAATTGCCGAATGAAGCAAAATTAAATATATATTATTTTTAAATACAAAACGAAATCTCCCAATTCTGAAAACTAAACATTGGTAAACGTCAAAACAAGGCTGTTAACAGAACCCGACTCGCGCTGCGCTAGACGGATCGTGGCAGGTGCGAGACTAAAATATACTATAGCGTAGTGTGGCGCAACATAGTATGTTGAATGTGTTATCGATATCGTTATTTATTTTTAATAATATCTTATTATATTGGATGGATATTTCAAAAAATATATATATTAAATTTTTACAATTTATTTATGTAGATATCATTATAGATACGCAGTATATACAATTCGAAATTTTATAACTTAACAGCATTGATATATTTGTAATTTTTTTTAATTTACATAATTTACATAAAATACTTCTGGCAATTTTATATATAAGATATTATGTTTTGAGAGACAAAAACCAATAAATAAATTACCACTCAAAAAAAATCATACGATTCCATAATAACGATATATACAATATTTATACGTTACTTTTTTTGTGATTTATGTACCTATAGATAATCTTTCTAGTATTAGCTTGTCTATAAACATTATGCCCGTATACAATTGAGAAGGAAAAACCCGGACGCCCAAGGAAGCGATGGCTGGATGTCGTGACACAAGACATGAGAGCCAATAGATTGTCCACTGAGGATGTTAAAGAACGTGCAAAGTGGAGTAGGCTTAGTCGGAAGGCAGACCCTGGCAAAAGCCGGGACTAATGCCAAGAAGAAGAAGACAATTGAGAAGGAAAAAAATGAGTCTGCCTATATTTAGAAAAAATAACCGCCAAAACGATTATTAACATTCTCAAAACATATATAAGCTACATCCCTAGTAAGCCTAATAACAGTACGTCACTAAGGAAGAGATTATAAAATCGCCATAATCATAATTCAATTATATGTTATATATTTATGTGTCTCGTTAAATCAACACATTGTGGTACTAAATTAGAATTAGTTCTGTATTACAAATTGATCTACTTATGAATAAGTACCATTTGACTTGGAATATGCGGTGCATACTGTCGATTTTTTGGTTTAGTCATTGATTTAAATAATAATGAGATAGAAAGAAAGAAGAGAGAGAGAGAGAGAGATTAAATGTTATCATTCTGATTAAAAAAAAATGTGATTGACTGGCTCTAAAAATTTAAAAAAAAAAAAAAGTTTTTATGATTCATAATATAATAATGTAATTTTAAAGTGGCATCAATTCATAATATAATAATGTAATTTTAAGTACTTAACACAGCGGGATTTGAACCCGCTCGTCGTGGAAACCGTCCAAGGGATTTTATTTATTTCACAAACACAAAATAAACACTGTAAAAATCTATATATATATATATATATATATATATATATATATATATATATATATATATATATATATATATATATATATATATATATATATATATATATATATATATATATCGCGTGTCGCGCGCGCAGTGCGTACTACAATCAAATGTCTCTCAATATGCGTACACCATTACACACTCTTGCGCAAAGTGGGCTTACTGTACAATAATATCAATACTTTATTGGTATTTAAATGAGTTTTTGTAGCATAAGTGTCATATTATTTAAGGTATTTGGATAGAACTTGGATATCCCATGTTTAATCTGCACGTATGTATATATATAACGTAGTAAATTAGGACTAACTTGTCGCTGACAATGCTTCAAGTGCTTGTTAAAATTGGTTTTGTTTTATTATTATTAGTCTATCTTCTAGTTTATATGATAGAGATTATAAGATTCCAGAGTCTACCGATATAAGAATTGTTCAGCTTTTCACCAGAATCTTAGCCTGTATTGAGGATTATAAGAACATACAACAATATTAAATATCTTTGTTGAGACGCATTCGGCATTTAAGAT
The DNA here is from genome assembly GCA_037127375.1 of Dione juno. Lineage (NCBI taxonomy): Eukaryota > Metazoa > Arthropoda > Insecta > Lepidoptera > Nymphalidae > Dione > Dione juno. The sequence continues at coordinate 8,081,585 of JAXRJS010000067.1, forward strand.
ATATTTATTGTTGGTATTGAAGTACTCTATTCTAAATTATTATTTAATGATTGGCTTTGGCATCACATTTACTGTTCGTAAATTTGAACAATCTATATTTCCTATATACTAATAATTTTTTTTTTAATTTTCTAATTGTATCCCTGTAAGCCTTTTGTTATTTACGTTTTTCCCGAATTAGAAATATTGCGATAAATATATCGCCTAATAATAACTATATCCTCAAATCATGATAATGGCAACTCTTTCTTTATACATGTTTTTGTAGAGACTCGGTAAAATAAGTATTTATATAATTTTACTAGTGCTTTCCTCGCAGCAGCGTTTGCAATACAATTATTACTTTAGCTATTTGCCATATTGGTGGGTAAACGAACAAAGATATTGTATTTATAATATTATATAACAAATAATCGATACTCTCGACTTTACTCTGATATGATAAGCATATATATTATAATAACATATATCTATAATATATTGTATATTTTATATATTATATACTTATAATATACTAAATATATGTAATATATTATAATAACTTCACGCTTCAGAGGGAACGTAGTGCTTCGTTCCTCACTTTCCGTCCATTTGCGTGTTGAGTGGTAGATCTCCATGTTCTCTTATTAGAACAAGAAAATGAAATAATTAATTGGCTCGAATTGGAATCGAACCCACAGTGGGTATTTACAGTCAGACGATGTGCCACTGTGCCACGATGGCCAATATCTTACAAATGCATATCATACAAACTTTTCTCATGAATCACTGTATCTTTTAGTGACACCCGCATTAAAATTCGTTTATATATTCTAAAATATATACATTTTTATTCTATATAAAGAACTACAATGGGACTTTAACTTCTTGAACCTTAATACCTTATTAACCTTCTACAGAAAATGTATGAAATAATTCAAAAACAAATAATACTAAAATTAATATTATTTCTACGGTAAATCCTATCAAGATTGTCTCAGATCTCATAATGCTAATGTAGAAAGATTGTTATATATTAACACGCTTTTATTAGATACCTTTATCTTTGTTCTTACAACAAATGAAATCTTACAACCTTAGTCCAACCGGTGTCGCTGTCAAGGCCAAATTAAAGCATTAAACTCACAACAAAAAAAAATGCTACCTTATTGTAACCCAATTCTTGCTGACCCTAAAATTTGAATGTCACGTATTTTTTTTATTTCCCATTTAATCGATTAAACCAGATTGACTGACTAATTGACACTTGACTGACTGATTCAGTCGGTAAGTCAGTCAGTAAGAACAAGTATGACCAGGGACGATAAGCTTAAAACAACTACACTACACTAACTACATTATTTATTTTTCCTGTCAGAAATCTGATTTTTAACGTTATTTTTTACTTTTTTTTTTTATTATAAGACAAAAATAAAAAAATGTGCCACCAACTATAAATAATACAATTTGCCCGTGAAATGTGTACGAAACATTTGCTAGTGAAATAGTACAGATTTGTACAATTAAAAAAATTCTGATTTGAAATTTCTATGTAAATCTCGTTCACATTTTAAAAACGCGAAATCAATTAAAAATCTCGCTGCACGCAAAAACTACTTCAACTAGCGAACCGTAATTCAACTACATACATATATGATTTAGTTTTACCTTTTACTTACTAAAGCCGTATATTTTTTAGCTGCTTTTTTTTTTGTAATTTACAAAACTAGGCTCGATAATGCAATACTTTTGTTAGTCCAATTCTTATTTAGTAAATTAAAGCATTCAAATCGAATGTGAATATACTTTATAATCTACTTAAAAACGAAAAAATTGAATTGTCTAAACGGTTTCTATTACTGCATTAATAATATATTTATCTTTTTTAATTTCTTACATATGTTACAAATAAACATTCGAACGCTAGATTCTCCCACATATATATGTATATACATATATATATATATATATATATATATATTTATATATATATATATATATATATATATATATATATATATACATATATATATATATATATATATATATATATATATATATATATATATATATATATATATATATATATATTTATATATATATATATATATATATATATACGTATATACGTATATATATATATATATATATATATATATATATATATATATATATATATATATATATATATATATATATATATATATATATATAGACGGCGTGTGTTCAAAAAGCCACGAAGTCGCGTACAAGCAGCGATGTATGAGCGGTATCGTAGTGCAAAAGAAAATTTTTGTTTTTCCACAAATTCGGGTGTTTCGGGCGGATCGCTTCGTGCAAATTGCGCATTATTTGCAGGTAATATTCCTTATTCATCATTCTACCCTGTGGCAAGAACTCATGATGAACCACGCCCCTGCAATCGAAGAAAACTGTTAGCTGCAATCGAAGAAAACTTTCACATTAGACTGAACTTAGCGTGCTTTTTTCGGGTTCGGTTCATGCGGCAACTTTCATTGAGATGATTGAGTTATGGTTCCACGTCATAAACATAACCCCACGATTCGTCACCAGTTATGACCCTCTGGAGCAAATTCCGGTCGTCGCAGACAGATTCCAACATCTCACTAGCAATGTTCATGCGATGCTGTTTTTGATTAAAATGTATCGATTAAAATCGAATGGCATGAGCCAATCGATATGCCTAGGTCCTCGGCAATTTCTCTAACGGAAATTCGATGATTGGCCTATACCATTTTCTTAACTTCATCAATTTTTTTGTTTGTTGTTTAAGCGCTCGGGCGTCCGGCACGCCCTTCGTCGTTCACATCTTCGCGGCCTTCTGAAAACATTTTGTACCACCGATAAACGTTGCTTTTGTCCAGAGTAGCCTCTCCACATGCCACAGTGAACATTCGGCATGCATCCGCGCACTTACTTTCGTTTTTACACAAAATTTGTTACAGGTTCTTGGTTCCATTTTTTTGAATAGGTAAAAATCGAAGACGACCCAAAACTGTCAAAAATTAACTGAATATTCAAAACGGCCGAACTTGTCAGCATAAGTGAGAGACATATGTACCAACATGACGCCACAAAAAAAAAATTAAATTTAAATATACGTAACCCGCGAAAATTAAAAATTCGCGATAGTTTTTGCACACACCGTCTCGTATATATAAAAATCGACAACATTTTGGACATAATCTTCCATGACTTAATCGAACATACAACCCAACCCATACAAACACACCAACAACATAACATACAACTGTTAATATAATATTAATTAATCGTTTAAAGTGAACATAATATTGTAATACGAATGTACCAAGTTATCGCGTACAATGAGAATGAACTGAAACTGGCCAATTAACAATTTGTATGCAATTACATGGTGCGTGCTGGAACGACCGCCAGACTGTCACCTCATGCATTGTTTACACTAGGTATCTAATTACAGTGTTCTGATTTTTATTTGTTTTAAATTACCATAATGATTTGTGGGTAACGGCACAGCTCCTGATTGTAAACGCGACGGTTGCAGGTTCGATTCGTAATTAGGGAGAGTGAATCATTATATTTCCTTGTTCTGGTAACGAGGCGGAAAGTGGGCAACTGTATTTGTATATATATATATATATATATATATATATATATATATATATATATATATATATATATATATATATATATATATATATATATATATATATATATATATATATATATATATATATATATATATATATAAATCTGAGAGTAAAGTTCCTATATGCGTATGTATGGGCATACGTGTAGGCAATTCTGAACCTTACTTTTGTACAACGTATATCTGACAAAATTGTTCTTATAGTTGACATATTTAACATATTTTTGTATTATTTTAGGGTAGAGTTGCATTTATACCTTAATAATATAGTTAAAATGAAATTGTTAATGAATTTCATAGTCAGTCATGCAATAGGGGAATATTAGCACGATCGCTTTAACAATAACGGACAGCTGTTGATTGAAAAGATAAAATTTCCATTTATAATTCAAAATTAAGTTATTAAATTTTTTACGTGGTCGTAGGTAAAAGGTCAGAGGGAGGGCTTATACAGAGTGCTCTATAAAACAGTTACATTAAATATTTTTTATGACGCTTTTATTAGATCAAGCTGTAACTAATTGACTATTTAGGTACTTAATATATAAGCTTTGTCATCATGGAACTTGGCCTTCAACTCGTCTTAACAGTTCTTTTGTCTATGAAAATGATATTTTTAGATTTTAAACTAACAAACAGAACGAACAAGTCAGTAATTGCTTAACAACGTTATAAAACAGATGTCATACCGTGCGTGACACTAAGTGATATTTCATATTGTGATATTGATATTTAGGTACCGGTATTCTTTACACGAGTCAGTAGCAAGAAGGTAAGGGAGAACTTACTTGACCGTCGAGAACGCAATATCGATGGTACTGGAGGAAGAGCATGTATGAAGATATAAACGACAGTAGACCAGTAGACCCTCTGGAGATATAAAGAAATATATATATATATATATATATATATATATATATATATATATATATATATATATATATATATATATGTATATATATATATATATATATATATATATATATATATATATATATATATATATATATATATATATATATATATATATATATATATATATATATATATATATGTACGGTATTTATTGACAAATAGTAAATAAAAATTCATTGATCTAGGTTTTAGGTTGTATTATTTCTAGATCAAGGTTTTAGATGGTAGTAGCTTATCGTATATCCTGCTGATCACATATATTTATATTATTTTTGTTTCCCCGATCTAGTAGACAAAGCAAGAAATAAATCACGTTTCCCCCAAAAGGATGGATCCCACAACCAATGTATGTATAGCCAGACACTGTCACTGTGCCATGGGAGCTTAATTGATATTTTTATGTTAAAGTAAGTATCAATAGCTTTTTGCTCAATTGTAGCTTCTTATCAGTTAACAGCTTTGCATAGACATCCTTTTATATACTAACAAGGAAGGCTTTAAATGTGACAGAAAGTGTAAAGCAATACACGTTTTCTTATTTTAAAATAACGTAATAGAAAACAAGCACAGTCGTTGCGGGTTTGACTCTCACTCGGGGGAATGAATCAATTTCATTGCCTGCCTTTGCGTTGTTAAATTCCGCCACTCAACAAGTAATGTAGCCAAAAATTGAACGGAAACTGGACAGAGTGCCGTAACACTACGTTCCCTCTGCCCTACTCTGCTATACGAGAAGAAGCTGCTTCATTCTATACTTAGGATGAAGAATTCGCTTACAGATTGGTTAGGATTAAAAATAAATAAATAATTCTTTATTGATATTTCATAAATGGCATATATTAAAATTTAGTTCACTTTGAAATATGAAAGCAAATCAATTGCATGAAAGGTTTTTATTGAAACCGTTATATAAATATTTGTTTGTCAATTACAAACATAATATGTCACTAATAGTAAAATACAAATGTCAAAATTGAATATTGCTGTAGAATAAGCATTTTTTTACTACATCACTGTTTATACCGCATAAGAGGATAGACAAAAGGAATCAATATATAACCTATAGATTCTCTCACAATACATTATGTTCTTCACTTTCCGCCCGTATTCGAAATATCTCGATAAATGAAATGTATTATAGTATTTATAGATGTGGCTATAAATAACATCAACAATTCCAATTTCAACTGAGCTATATTACTCGAGTAATGCTAGCTGCATCATCTACACAAACGAATAGTATAGGAAATGTGTTTTCTCACTATATACAAGCTTTTTTAGGATTCCGTACCTCAAAAGGAAAAACTAGACCTTTATAGGATCACTTTGTTGTTCGTCCGTCTGACTGTCTGTCTGTTAAGACCATTTTCTCAAAATCACGAGGAGGAATCAAGCTGATCATCAAATTATTATGAAATATCTATTTAATAAAGGCCCTATTATGCTTAATTTTGAAATTTGGCACTATAAGTTTTACTTATAGTACAAACAAAGGAAAAAGCTCGAAAATTTTTAATCTATAATTATATCCCAAAAACAAACTATTTCAAACTTATACTGTAGTTCATTTCATACAAAATAGAGTGTAAGTCATAAGTCTTAGACTAATGAAATTTGACGAGACTGACTTACACTATATATACTCGTATATAGGAGGAAATCTCAAAATTTATAATTTATATGTTTATGTGTTAAACATAACAAGCCATTACAAAATTATATTTGTAGTTCCTTTCATACAAAATGAATGGTTACGGCCGCAAATTTAAGTTTCAAAATTTTTATAAGTAGTATTTTCCTCAGCGGAATACCTACAATCTCGATATAGGTGAGGAACACTTGGTGCGCGAGTACTGCTCGAATTTAACCGATATTTTTTATAATATGTTCGTACATATACATTAAAGAGTACTATAATATAGTACTGCGCAGTATGTAACAGTAAAATTTTGTAGTAGGACACTTAGAATTAATGTCTTATTGCATCTGATTGGAAAGACAGAAGAAATACTGATCTTAAATGGAGATCAGTCATATCATATCATCCTCACATTGTCTCTGCCAGCCGCAAATTGCAGGAGACAATTTAATATAAAATATCTCACAACCATACTTTTTGTAATAAACAGCTTAGTATGGCTTCAACGCCGCGCTTTCAGTTTGTTACCAGAGCGAAGAAAATGAGAATAATTCACTCTCCCCAAATGGGAATCGAACCCACAAGCCGTCGCGTTTATAGGCAGACGCTATGCTTCTACACCACGACAGTCGAGGTCCTCAATATTATACCTATATGATAATTTGATCAAAATCTACTAAAGAAGCAATTTTGTTTCACTAGACATGTATTTTTAAGATCACATTAATATGAAACATAAGATAACTCTCATTCAGTAAAACGTCTAAAAACAGCTATTTTATAGTTATATTAACTAAAAATACATTTCAAAGGACATAACGTCGCGCCATGATACATGGTCAGTACAAAGAAGGTGACAAACATCGTAAACGTTTAGAGCTAAAATTATATCGTGAAATGCTCAATCAGATGGGGTACTATTTAGTAGTGGTGCGTTAATTTATCGAATGATGTTTTTTTTAGATATTTACGTACTTATTAATAGTCATTAATAAAAATAATAATTTAATTCTCTAGTTTTATAGTAATTACTTTTTGAGGTGATCATAACCCAGCGACAGTGATATAGTAGTAGCGTATGATGTTAAATATGATGGTGCGGATTTGACCCCCATTTTGAGTTGTTATTTAAATAATTTGCCCTTCCTTGGTAATACAAAATGTAGCGTATAATTCAAATACGAAGTAGTACAAAAAACGGTGAACGGAGACTTTTGTCACCAAAAAGCAATAAATTTTACTAATGACTAATGCAACAAGTGTATATGAAGTCACAACTGTCATGTTTACACCAAGCCTATTTGTAATATCTCCATTTCAGATAGTTTATAAGTAAATGCACACGCATCCAATCTTTGGGAGATACACAGTATAACCGAAAAGCCAATATAAAACATGACGCAATAAAACTCGGTTAATAGATGAAATCGATACCGTACACTATAAAAGTTTAAAATGAATTACGACAGCAAACTATTGGAATCAAGTTCATTTGCATATCTTTAAATAAACGTGAAAAGTCATGGCGCCAATGCGACGCAGTTGTGATGTGTCTGATTGGAGAAGCGATAGTCGTTGGTTCAATTTTGAATTAAAAAAAATTGTGAATATAAATGAAAGATAATTGTGTTAATGTTCTAGACATTTACAGTAGTTGTTCTAGACATTTCGGGTGGATAGTTAAGAACTGAAGAAGTGAAGCGTGTCTTGACATAAGGGCTGAAGCTGGAAAAAAAAATCCATATCTTCTCTTTGCTTAAATTACACGTGGCGTTGAGTTCCGCAATTTAACATGCAATATTTCCAAAATGGAATTGGACTGGAGAAACAACTCTCGTAGCACTAGGTAGGGAAGAGGTTTAAGAATATTCACAGATATTTATATCGTGTGCCCTAAAGACCGTCGCTACTGAATGTTCAGTGAATTTTGAAACAAACTTGTCTTTTACAAATTGCATTCCTCGTGGTCGAGTCCGTCCAAAGAATTATGGTTTCGTGTCCTTTTTGATGAATTCAAACGACTAATACCTTCAACAATATGATATGGATACGGTATTATAATTTTTTTATAGCTGAAGTGTTAAGACACTCCGTTCTTTGCTTTTTATCTTTCAAAACATTGCGTGTTGAGCGGTGTAGCTAAACGCTGTGCTTTGTCTTGTAACCAGAGCGAAGAAAATGAACATAACTCATTCTCCCCGAGTGGGAATCGAACTTACAGCCATCGCGTTTACAATCAGACGATAAAAGACGAGATTCTTAAAATATAAGTATATGTACATATAATATAGAAGTTTTATATTTAAACGCTCAATTCCACGCGATTACTGTAAATTCAATTTAGTATAGTGAAAAATAATATTTATTATACATGGGATTTAAAATTTAACTATAAAGCACAAAACATATAACATAGCAAATGGATAAACAAAAACAAAAAGAATTAAATGCTTATAATTTATTTGAATGAATAATTATCTATATATATATATATATATATATATATATATATATATATATATATATATATATATATATATATATATATATATATATATATATATATATATATATATATATATATATATATATATATATATATATATATATATATATATATATATATATATATATATATATATATATATATATATATATATATATATATATATATATATATATATATATATATATATATATATATATATATATATATATATATATATATATCATTTTTTTTTTCTTTTTTTCTAATATAAAAGTATAAGCCTAAGTTACTCCTTATTACATCAGCTACCTGTTAGTGAAAGTCCCGTCAAAATCGGTCCAGCCGTTTCAGAGCTTAGCCGGAACAAACAGATATAAAGGCAGTAATTTTATTTTACTTTGGTATATGTATAATTTGGTATAATATCATGTATAATTTGGTATATGTTAACTGTTATTTTGGTATATGTACCGTATATATATTCATATGCATGTAGTAAAAGCGGAAATAGATATCAAATCCAACTGAAACGTTTTACTTAAAATCTGTATATAGAGACAATACTACTTATTAGTAAGTAATGTTTCAATATAATACGTGACGAAAGAAAAAAGAAATAATATCGACATAAAAATCCATAAAAATATTATTTGCTAATTTATCGTCCTAAGAGTCAAATTTTCACAGATATAACTTCCTGGTTTAGTTCTGTCACACAACACACAATACCATATTATCCAAACGTTAAACTATAAACGAGTACTTAAAGAGAAATATATAAAAATTTGAACGGAGCGGGATTTGAACCCGCGCCTCGTGGAAACCGTCCAAGTGCTCTGACCACTAAGCCATGCGTTCTTCCTCACGCTGCGTTGAAATTCTTATATGCTTTATACAACTTATTACGTTGTTATCATCTCTGTAGGGAGATTTTACAAATTTCCACTATCCAAAGATAAAGAACATTTATCTGGCAAGAGATAATGCTATGTATATTAAATATTTTAATGATTTTGATAGTGTTAATCCACACTAAGGATAGAAACAATACTTAAAGATAACATAACTTTTTTTAACTCTAGTTATTTCAATTTGACAACACAAGCGAAGCCGGAGGTAAAAGCTAGTAGCATATAAGATGTAAATACCACATTTCAAGTTATTAAAAACAATACGCGTCAATACTACGGTATCAATAGTAGCGTCTGAGAGTGAAGGAGATGAATTTCAAAGGATATCGGAAGGGTTGGATCGAACAGCTGATTAAGCTTACACTTTGTGGGGTTAATCTTGAATAGTTATCATTGCCGTTGAATATATTTTATAGAGCTTTTATTATTTATTATTAGTTGTATTTTATTAATATATTTTATATATATATATATTTTGTTGCGATTATTTTAGGCTTGCGTTATAATAATGAAACTTTCATATATATGTATATATATATATATATATATATATATATATATATATATATATATATATATATATATATATATATATATATATATATATATATATATATATATATATATATATATATATATATATATATATATATATATATATATATATATATATATATATATATCTATATATATATTGATTTTCAATAGACAAATAATTTATAGACACTATATACTAATTTATAGACACTCCGTTCCGTTCCGTTCCGTCGTACTATCACTACTTTAATATAAAAATATAAAAATGCTTAGTTGCTTATAATCCCAAATGTGTGAAAAATACTTAAAAAAATATATATTTATAACCATTCAATGACACGAGTGCCATGTTTTAAACACGCTTGAATTTTTTTTTTTGCGTAATATGTTTTTTTTTCATATTAATAATTTTTTTAAAGCTTCACTCATATTGAATGCCGGAAATGCCGCAACGAGGCAAATGGATAAATGTGTTTCTAAATATAAGCATACTTTTTCATAATAATATTTGAACACGTTACCATTGTTTGTATATTCTGGAATATGAATTGCGCCTCTTTTATCTTTTTTAATGTAATTTTTGTTTACAATAGCAAAATAGGCCTAGAGAATCTAGTGCTAAGACAATCTTTTCTTTGTTTTACGCACATATTTGAGACACTTATGTGTTTAAGGTACTCAGTTCGTTATACCATAGCGAAGAAATCGAACTAAATAAATCCCCCGAACGTTGATCGAACCCAAGATCCAGGCGTTTATCGTCACTAAGCCACTGCGCTATTATGGTAACTTTTTTAAATGTTTCTTTCCTTTAGTCAGCTAAGAAACAATTATAGAGATAGATTATAGACCTAGAATTAAGATAATTTAGGTACTAAAATTTGTCTTGTGACCAGAGCGAGAAAACAAAAAAAAAACCATTCTACCCTATTAAGAATCGAACCCGCAACCGTCGCGCTTACAAACAGACATCCAGCCGTTCAATTTGTTTATAATACAAATATTAACAACTCCACGATTATCACTTACTTCTTTTGTTTCTGTCACCCATATAAATAATAATCTCATTTAGTTATCTCGGCCTCGTGTATGTTGTTAAAATGTGTTCATTTGCGCAAGCTCGTCTAAACGTATAAATCAACAGTGCCTTAGGCGGCTTATTAATATTTGCTGTCATATACTTTAGCTGGATGGGGTTGGTTCCATTTATTATTTTTCTATACATTTTTCGGCTAAACGGAGAAAACGTAGAGATTATTTTTCATTTCTTTCTGCTTATTTAGAAATACTAGAGGACCCGTTAACGCGGAAAGTGTAAAGCGGAGTGTGTTGACACTACACTGTCACTGCTTACCCTCTGCCTGTAAATACACGAGTTATATTAAGAAAATTTATTATCACATCCTTCTTCTTCTACCTGGCATTAGTCCCGGCTTTGTTTGCCAGGGTCTGCCTTCCGACTAAGCTTACTCCGCTTTGCTCGGTCTTTAACATCCTCAGTGGACAATCTATTGGCTCTCGTGTCCTGTGTCACGACATCCAGCCATCGCTTCCTTGGGCGTACAATCCGGGTAGCCTAACGCCAGGGACAGACATTATTACCACATCCATTGGCTAATAATCATTATGTTAGAATAAATAAGATGGTATCTAAAGCGCAGTTAAATGAATACGTAGAAAGACTTGTATGTGTCAGTTTGTTTGCACTAAGTTTGTACGAGTATGTCCACTTTGTCATATGCCACGCTTTCATTTAGAAATGGGCGAGAATTTAAAGCTTCGAACAATCTACTGTGTAATATAAATTATTAATATTAATATAAATATACGTTGAACTTTAAAATAAAAACATGTTTAATAATAATGATATGTCATGACTTGCTATTTTGACAAAGTTGGCACGTTGGCTTGATTCACCGTGATAATTGAGTGTTCGAATCCCATTTAGGGGATTGTTTGTAAATAGTGAGCTCTCAGTGGCGAAGTGTCCATATAACACGATTTCTATCGGTTTACCTTTTGTAAATCTTAAAAATATATCAATAAATAGTAAATAACAATAAATAACTAACTAGTAATAATTTCACTATAAATGTATGATTTTTTCAAGGTAATTTATTATTTTTTAATTTTTTCAACACCCGTCTTACCTTCACAAAAATCATACCCTTCACCACTAGGAGTCATGCTTCTTCTTCTACTTCAGTTATTCGACGTAATGATATAAAAATATGAATGTTAAACTTTTAGAAGAACAACAATGTAATTTACATCGACAGCGATATTAATTACACATAGCTATTCAATTATTTGTATTACTTTCGCGCTATATCACCCATATAGTAAGGCAGGTAGAGGGAACCTAGTGTTAAGTTACTGCTTTCTCCGTTTTCCGCCTTTTGAAGCATTGCGCGTTGTGTGACGGAACTTAACGCAGCGCCTTGTCTTGTTACCAGACAATAATTCATTCTCCCGGAGTGGGAATCGAACCCACAAAACGCTGCGATTACTGGCAGATACTGTGCCGCTGCACCACAACGGCCCTCAAGTCCTAAGTACTAGTTGACCTTACAATATGTACATATATACAAGCTTAGAGTTTCAATAATTCCACTTTATTGTAATTGTGACCATAATAAGATTATGATTATAAGTTTATTATTGTAATTGTGACCATAATCTTAATAAGTTTCAAGTGAATCAAGATGTAAATTAGAAAATCCTAGTTTAAATTTCATATCCGTTTGTTTTAAGAGCATCTTAAATTTTATACTTATTTTACGTAAACAAAGGTGATCCCAGACACGATTTACGAAGTGATTATAATATAATTAGACAGAAAGTAAGGGTGTTCATTAAAGTTAAATATCACTATGAAGCTGATTAAGTGCTAACAGCTCTTTTATTATTCAGTAGGTATATTTACATTTCTATCCTGGCTTTGGCTCATATCTCTTGAGAGGAAACAGAAATACATTTTCTACAAAGTTGGTAATATTTCATATTGTGCTTTTGGATAGTCAATTAATAGTAAATACTAAATAAGTAAAAAAATATGAGTATGAGTTCCGCCACTCAATACCCGCTGTCTCGGAAGGTTCCCGCTAGGTTCCCACTGCCTTTTTGCGGGATACTGCGTGAAACTAGAAAAAAAAACTAGTACCTATGATAAGGTCCAAGTGCAAAGTACAGTGGACAGAGCTTCATACTTAGCTTCAACCGTAACTCTAGAAGCCCACGTATTTACATAAAATTAAGTAACCAATGTAAATCTGATCAATGATTTTTACAATTTTTAAAGTGAATAAGTAGATAGTTATTAGTTATTCTGTCCACATAATAATAACTAATAGATTATTAGTTATTATTATGTGGACAGAAAATATAGAAGTCTCTTGACACCAATGCAATCGATTTTTTTTCCTTTTTATTGGTACATTTACATTAGTTTCACGCTTTCAGCTTTTAATAATAGCAACGTAGGCACAGGTAGCCTACTCTTAAAACACTTTGTTCTTCAAGTTTCGCTTCGCTTGACACTTAATGTTGATAGGCGAAAAAGATAATATAAGTGAAATGTTATAATAATTCATGTATCCCTATTTTCTATAATATAATATAAAATACACAACAGATTCTGTGTTTTTTTACCACAAAAATAAACGAAAATATGCACCAATGGCTGAGAGAAATTAAAAATGCAATTATTTAGAAATGTATTTATTTTTCATTTTATTGTGCTCCTCATATTTATAAATAGACGTATCCGTCCGAAAATTTTATAATAATAGCGATGCTTTCATACTATACAATTCGAAATAATTAAAACAAATAAATATAACTTAAAGTCAGTAAAAGTAAAACAGAAACAAAATAATTGTTTTTTGATATCAACTATAGTTTATAACCAAGCAATTTCCACTTTATCTCGTAGTTTTCTATACTGCCTGTAGAACTTTTTATTGGTTTACATATTTACATATCTGATTGATGTTTCAAATACTATACGTTATAAATTATGTAGCTATTTCATGTTTCAGTTAATTTACTTGACAGATATCAATGATTTTAATCCAAAGGAAATTATTTTTAACTTCATCTTATGAAATTGACTATTGGATCAGTCAGTTACAGTTTATCTCAATTTTATACATATTTTTATATTGAAGTAGTAAATGAATTTTGGTAATACCAAAGTAGTTTTAGCACCAGAAAATAAATTATATCTAAACACAGAAATTAAAGAGCGTGATTTCATATCATAAAATGTGATGCAGTTAGGCTTTGAACCTGTATAAAGTGTAAACGTAGATGGACTATATTGCCTTGGGGTGTGAATCCGTATTTTATTACGTTTAAAACTATACAGATATTGAGCCCACATATATTAACTAAGTGTGAGAAAAACACTTTTAAATCGTTATAAATAAATGCAGATAGATTTATTGTGATATGATTATAAAATTCAAGTCACTATTCTAAGCTTAGTCTATTTTTACAATATCTACAATTCATTAAAGTCCATAATTTACAATATTTTTACATAAACTCAAAGATGTGTTACAATTTAATTTCATACATACATAATTGCGATAATTTTAGGACTAGCTCGATATAAATTACTAGGACGAAACCGCTACTACCTAAATACTTTCACATAATTTTATACAAAACCTATTCAAATTGCTTTTCATTTCAAATTAATACTAAAAGCTATGAAGAAACCAATATTCTAATCGAAAAACCTTCGGTTCATTAGAAATTATTTTGTACAGACTTGTAGAAATATCACTAATATGTATAATCCCGATGAATTCATAAATGCTATTATCGAAGAAGGCAAGAGGCCATACTGAATATCAGTTAGAGTAGGCCGTAGAACTATTAATGCTTGAAATTACAATCGATATAAAATTGTGATATCACTCAATATGGAACCGTTATGGCACGCTCACTGAGCCCGAAAGCTGTCGTTCACGACAAAGGTATTTCTGCTGACAAGCGATGTCGTGAAGAAGCTCTGGTACCACAGGTGCCGCAAGTGTTATTACTGTATCCTGAATCGGACCCAAATGATGAGTCTCCACTGGGAGGTTTTGGAGACGCTCTTGGACCTCTCCAGCAGTTAATTCCCGGTAATTCACCTCCAGGCCATGCTCCACCAGGACCGATCGGCATAGGGCCAGGTGGTCGCGCTCCAACTGTTCCTACTTGCGGGTATAGCCTCAGGAGAGCATCCAGCAGAACTCCTTCATGAAATTCTGAAGGATCTGGTGGATGGACATGTCTTGGCATTCTATGTTGACCCCGTCGTCGCTCCAGAGACTTGGGCCGGCGATCTAGTCGTTGCGGTCTCGGTCTGTGCGGCAAGGAATGTGGTGCAGGCGGACGTGAACATGTCCGACAGGGCACAGCTTCGCCTACTAGACTTAGTTCGTCTTCAGCAAAGTGATCATCACTATGCACAGAATCATCAGATCGATGAGGCAGCTCTTCGTATAATGGTGTACCGCAAGGATCACCGCAAGAATTTCCTCGCCACGACCCACCAGTTCCACAAACAAAAACGCGCTCCTGACAGCTAGGTCTTCTTGTTTCCACCATCTGTAAGATTATAGATATTTTTTAGTTAAGTAAATAACTATGACTTACATATATTTTTAAAAAAAATCATCAAAACATAAGAGTAAGTGATGACGTGACAGGCATATATAATCAACCATAAATTGCTTTTCATTTTTAAGACGTTTAAGGAAGGTTCGTGCGTGTAACGAAATAAACGTATTAAGTAAAGCGTGTTGACGACAACTTCACGTTTTTCGAGTTTGTTTATTCAATTTTGTGGTTTAAGTAAATAGAGAACAGTATAATATATGTATGTTTTTGAGTTTGTCAATATTATATTCCTTTTATAGTTATCGCAATATTAATATAAAGCAGAAAGTAATGATATAAGTCATAATATAAGTAACTCTATTCGCCCATTTAGACAGCTTTTCAATTACCTCAAGCTGTGGTTCTATATCCGGTCTTTGAGGCAACGGTGGTCTTCTTGGCAGGTCTTGCAGGTCTTCGTAGAGAGGAGCTGGGGGCGGGGCTCGTCTTTGTGATCCTCCTTGACTTGGGGCTGATGATTTTGATGGAAGAAGATTCGATACTTTTCTTTTATGTCTGCAAATAATGGTTTCTATTAGTTTCAGTTTACATATAACCATGTAGGATTTCAATCTACAATATTTACATTAGGGACTTTTCTAAGAATTTTTTTTAATATAATATAACATACAATAAGAACAATCTCTATTCACGACAATAACTTTGAATTATCCTGTCATACTTAGTAATGGCTCAGCGATTAACTTTTGGGATTACAAGATCATGTTTACGGATTTGATTCCACGCAAACTTGATATTTCAACAATGTAGCACTTAAGATTCATCTCGCGTTCAACAGTGAGGTAAATTAATGGGGTTTCCTAACAAGAACACGCGATTTAGACAACGCCCCATATTTAATGTTATCCATTTTAGCTATACTTCTGTAGTTAAATAAAAGCTAAGCACTATAATCTAGCTTTAAAATAAAAGCTTATCCTACAGTGGATTTTTTTTAATGTTTCAGTACATTTGTATATGTATGTTGTGAAATGTGAAGCAAGTAGTTAGTTTAGTGTTATTAGATTCTGTTTCCTATTTTTTTTCAAATTAAGGACATTCGTGTGTTTAAAGTTTAAGCTACTTCATCCGGGCAAATGATTAGTAATAATTGTTTTTGCATTATCTTAAACCTACATCTACAAAACATAATCTCTCTAGTGTATGAAATGCATATATTACATAATATTCTTAAATGTTATATTTGTAATTTTATGTAGTAATAAATATATGTCATGACGAAATAGCTTCGTCGGAAATAACTCTACGGTACATTTCCTTAAAATTTAAATTCAATCTACAACTAATACTTCTGAGATAAACTATAAAAGGTTCTACTATTATAATATAAAAAAAAAACATATATAACATTTTTGAAATCAATAAAATCTATGACTTTTGTAATTTTAATACATTTTAAATGAAATGCTTTACCGGAACAATCATATATATTTATACTGGTAGACTGATCATCGACTATGGACTTTGCAAAGTGCTCAAAACATCAGTTTTCCAAAACTATATAGTATCAAAATAGCCTAATATTTTTTTATTCAACAAAAGAGTTCAAATTTTAAACTACCAACATAAAATACAAACAACCGGAAATTGCTATCACATAAACTATTTATTTCAAAGATAATGACATACTTTCTTAAAAAAATTAAACGTTCGGTACTTTATAAGTATAATATAAGTTATTATGAAAAATGTTAACAAAAGCCTTTATCAGTGGTTCGTTCAATGCGTATGCGGTTATCACGATATCTCAATTAATATTTGTCGGGGACGTATTGTATCTGGAATCTAGCGATTGTGGTTTACGCAGATGTTTTTAACTGATTTTGAGTAAAGGAATGATAACTTTGAATGTTTTGAAAGCTGCAGTTGGATGTAAATAATTGGTAATTTGGTGCATTTAATATCTATAGTAGCACAAGAGAGCTTTTTAGAATAAAAGCTTATTTTGTGTATAGTAGGTGTTAATAGAAACCTTCATAAAAAACAGGTCTTTTTCGTTGTCATTGGAATTTTGAGAAATCTTCTCTTAGTGCGAGGAGCACTTCCCTACTACATGCCAAATTTCAGGTTTCAACGATGCGAAAAACCAGCCATACGTTGTCTGTCAGTCACAAAGGAAGCGAAAAGTTGCATAATCTTGGTAAATATCAGTGAAACTTTTTTAGCTTGCTTAAGTTTATAATAAAATCATTTGAAGGCCAAAAAATGCTGCTTCAATCAATTATTTTGGCAAAAAATTACTAGTTAGACTGAATACAAGCAAAAAATGGCATTCAAGAATAAAAGTTATTATTATATTTATATTTAGTATATTGCCTAATAATTTGGTTAAACCATTTCTATAAATGCATTTAATTTAACAATGTTAACGTAATATTATATTTGTCCACTCTACTGTGCAATTTGAAGATTCTATTTGGGATAAAAACGATCATAGGTTTATTGTAAGCAGATTTGTTTCGGTACTTGAGTAGTGATCTATGTGGTAAAGAATATAGACTGTATGGCTGACTGTATGGCTTGTATTGAATTAAAAATTAAGCAGAAATTATTGTATACAAAAAATAAGAAAACGAGCTTTATTTGTGTGGAATATAAAATTTAAAACTCCGTTTTTTTTCTAATCTCACAGGAATTTCGACAAAGCCTCTCTTATTCGCCTTCATTCTTCAAGGAACCTACTTGCCAAATTTTATTGTTTGGAACCCAATCGTTCTGGTTGTACATAAGACTATGAAGACGTCAGTCATATGAAAAAGAAGAATGTTTATATAAAGATATAGATAAAAGATAGATATATAAATAGATATTTGTTATGGATGTTATGGAATCTGTAGCCATTTTATATACAGCTCTAGACAATTTAAACTATTTTCTATAATAAATATCAAAATTCAAAGGTCAGAAAACCAAAAAACTAACTTCCGATTACGACACCGACCACCCACGGCTATAGTCTTGACATCGTGAAATGGCCACTGCTATAAAAAGGCAGTTAACAGCTCGTTGTCGATTGACTGATACAACGCTTTCCCTTAAACAACGTGCCATATAAAATGTTTGTTCTAATGTACTTTTTTTGTTTTGATATCAAGATATATAAGAGATAAGTGTATTGTTTTTTTCTTATATGAGTAAATTTTTGTTACATACTATGTTCTAAAAATAATATATTAAAAAATATATATTTAACTTTAAAAAAAAAACAGCTTCAGGGTGTAGCTTGAAGTAATTTAGATGACTTTTTTAATTTAGGTATTTTTAATATAGATAAAATAAAATATAAATAATTGTAAAATAAACTTGATTACAATAGTCATGTGACATATGGTATTCAACTGTATCTTTATAATGGAATGCCCATTCAAACGTTTAGTCATTTCTTATTAATCTCACTTTGACCACATATAGAAGATATGTATCTATTATCTAATTTTTCAAGATAAGCTCTTATTTTTATATCTTTGAAAGCTAAACATATAATAAGCTTTATTTCTCTCCATTTAAAGTCTATTTTCTTGTATCACTCTCCGACACCAGTATTTCGTATGGTACGTACGTAGGTTGTCGACAAAATCAATAATATAAATCAAACAACTTGTTTCGAATTTAAATATCGATAAATTATATTTTCATGAATATTTTCGTTAGATATCGATTATTTTTTTTAAATATTATAGTAATTTGTGTGGATCTTTGATCAAATTTAATCGTGATTCGTGTTTTAATCGTATTTTAAGTTTATATCGTGTTGATAGGTAAATGGGTTATATGATATCTCGAGATGGAGATAAGCATATGATATATATACATGTATACTTTTTTTCCACAGCTTTACGTATAGACAGAGAGGACGTAGTGTTAAGACTCTCCATTCTTTTATTTTGGATGTTGTGTATTGATTGACGAATTCAATGCCCAGAATGGGAATCGAATCCACAACTGTGTCTACAGTCAGACCGCGCTGTCCAATTGTGACAAGATGGCGTATATTAAGTATAGGCCTTTTCTTTATAATTCTTTAAAACTCTATACATTCAAACTAAACAGTGATTCATTAAGAAATCACTATGTATGAATTTACTTTTTTTTACGATTTTTCCCACACCATTGGCTTATTTTGTTAGTGTTTTTTTTCTCTTTTTTCACAATTTGCATCTTTAGTGTATTTGGAAGGAATAAAGTTTACTCGGTCACACGAAATTTTTACGTTTTTACGTACGCCACATTTTGATACGAATTCGATACTTTAATCATTTAATAATTTTGTGTATAAAGAAGTATACTGCATTCATTTTTTTTTGAGTATCCGCATAACGATAGTGTTCCTGGTCTCCGTTTCTCCCTTTCCGTTCGATTTCGATATAGTTAATAATGTAAATTAGTATAATGCAGCGTTAAATTACGCTTTTAATATTCTTCTGATTTTTAATTTTCATTTAAATTATCCCCTTACTTACTTAAGATGGTTAAACTTTGTAGGCATAGGAAACCTAGTATTAAGACAGTTCGTTCTCCACTTTCTAAAACCTAAAGCATCTTGAATAGAACTCACCACCGCGAATTGCCTGGTTACTAGAGCGTGAAAAAAAATCCCCGAGTGGAAATTGAACCCTCGACCGTCGGGTTTACGGCAGACGTTGTGCCGCTGGGCCACGACGGCCTCAATTACAATTAAATATGTTTGACTAAGCGCGGTGGTTTAAATACACTTACTTGTGAAGAGAAATTTTAAGCTTAAAATACTGTATATAATAATTTGTTCCAAGATTTTTGATTTTTACATGTTTTTAATGAACTCTTCTACCGAGTAGTCGCCTATGTTTTAGTACTAAAAAATACTTAAATGTACAGATATATGGAAACATATGTAAGTATGTCATAGAATTACGTAGGTACCTACTTGGTAACGGGTAGACAAACCAGCGAATGTATGAAAAGGTTTATTTAAAATAATAATTTACTAACAAGTTATCTTTTTTTCTGCTCCAAGTCGAGATAATACAAAAAATAATTCTTTTAAAACTTAAAACTCTTATTTCAAAAAAAAAAAAAAAATATATATATATATATATATATATATATATATATATATATATATATATATATATATATATATATATATATATATATATATATATATATATATATATATATATATATATATATATATATATATATATATATATATATATATATATATATATATATATGCACCGACGCGTAAATTTTCACACAAATAACACCTACATTGTAATTCTATATTTTAATTGGTTCTCTAGTACAAAAAAAGTGTTAAAAACCCCATGTGATTTATCATCGACACGTCATACGTCGCAGCTCATTATCCCATAACACATCACTAGCTGTAAAGAAATACGCCAATCAATCTCATAAGTTGTCCAAGCGATTAGTGACGCGCCACTAATTATTATCGAGTCACTAAATATCGAGGAACCTGATATGTGGTGGTATCGACAAAATGAAGTGTCGACGTCGATTTGGCGTCTCGTTTGCTTGTTATTTACTTTACATTTGGTTGATTTTGTAACGGGATGGTGTTTTGGGTCATTCGTTTTAAGTTAAAATTATTAAAGTTGGCATAATATTGGTTTTTTTCTTCTCTCTTCACTTTAAAAAAAAAACAGAAGTAACTCAACGCCGCGCTGATTACTTCAACATGATCACACCGTTTTTTTTATATAATTTAACTACACTTGACTACTACACTTGACTAAGAAATGGACATTCAACCAACAGATATATTATTTTAAGACCATATTTTTTGACATATCCTATATAGACAAAAACAAACTTAAGCTTGTTTTCTATATAATATGCAATTAAATTGAAAATTTCCAAAATGTCTATAAGAAAAAGAAACAAATTTTGATTTTAAATGTCTAATTTTGTATAAGAATTGTATCAAACGCCGTACATACATTTGTTACAAGAAAAGGCGTTGTAAAGTCGAGCCCGAGTCCGAGTGGATTATATTACAGCATCGTCCAACATCACGATGCTCTATTGTCTACCAGTATTTACGTATGGATTCCCGTCCTTGTTTAAAGTTATTTAAGTTCCATAGCTTTACTTAAATATAAAGTATTTTTTACTTTTCATTATTTATTTATACCGCTTAGTGTATATATAATAAATAATAACAAAAGGGGGCTGTCGTAAACGCGACAATTGTGGGTTCGATTCCCGGTCGGGGAGATTAAATTATTGTCATTTTATTCGCTCTGGTAACAAGAGAAAGCGCGGCGTTGAGTTCCGCCATACAACACACAATGCCTCATGCACTTATCATATTTCTACTAAATCACTGAGAGATAGCATATAAATAACAATCAATCGTTATATATATTTAATATCATTTAATTGAGGTCTCTGAGAGCGGCTAAACGTACGTGTACAATAACTAACGATATATTAATCTAGGCCTGCCCGGTACATTTAATTATGATATCGTGTTTCAATTAAAATTCGCATCCGGGTAATGTAATTGTAGGGATAGAACAGGAAGGGGATCGACTTCAAAGGCTTATTGAATCATTTGGGGTCTTCCAGTAAGTAAAATTATATTTTGTATCATAAATTACTTTGTACTGCCCCATGTGCACAGTTTCTACGTTTAGGACACATGCAATTGTTTTGGTTATTTTGTGATAAATCGATAAAATAGTGAAAAATCACTACACATTTTTTGTGTTTGGGTTCGTATCGCAAGTTTTTATTTTATTTAGTATTCTAACTTCAGGTATACTAGGTTATATAGAAATCATGCAGTTTGTTATATAAGCTATACAGCCTAATATAGCATGTATAATTGGACGATCCAACAAAAAAAGAAGTTTCCATTGAAACCTCCAATTCCTCTAAGCTCCTTAATGTAAATAAGCTCTTCAGTTTTATGATAATAGCATAGTTGGTATAGATTTAATTAAATGTAACTAAACAAAAATAATTTCATAATTATTTGATTTCCTCGCTCAAGACAACAAATCGCATCAAGACAAAGCGCGGAATTGAGTCCAGAGGGAGCCACTCAAAAACTGTCTGAAAATTGGGAGGTATCTGTGGGAGGTATCGTCTTAACACTAAGTTTCCTCCATCTACCCTGATATATACTTTAGCTATAGCTTTAGCGGTATAAATGAATGTTACGATAAATTTATTGTATTAGATTGTCCAAAACAAAAGAAATTTCCTGCGGTTAACACGCTTAGACAAACAAACTGGTTTATAATAACAAAAATAAACAGTATTTTGTAATTATATTAATTTGAATCGTATAGGTAGATAGATAGATAAATATAAATCGATATATTTGACAGAATTTATATATATATATATATATATATATATATATATATATATATATATATATATATATATATATATATATATATATATATATATATATATATATATATATATATATATATATATATAAATTCTGTCAAATATATCGATTTATATCTATCGATCTATCTATTTATACGATTCAAATTAATATAATTACAAAATACTGTTTATTTTTGTTATTAATATAGTCTTGGGACTATTGTGGACTCAATTTCATAGTGTCTGACTGGTAAGATGCCTTCAGCTTCGATGCCTGCTAGAAGGAATATTCTCTAAAGCTCGGAGCCGAGTTCTGGATGGAATGCGAAGAACATACGACGCGTATTTGTTTAGAAGCACTAATTATTTAAATACAAGTGTTTATTTTTTCACATTTCTGATTGATCGACTCGCCTTAATTCAATCAAAAAATTATAAATTATAACATAAAAAAATAACAACGTATGATTTTGGCCACTTTTTACCCAGGACTTAAGTTCAGCGGAACTAAAAAAAATATATACTATATGATGAAGTGTGTAAGATTTATTTTTCATTGTTCAAAAATAATCTAGGGTAACAATCTTCTGTAAAGTGGCAGCTTGGATTAGACAGCTCTAGCTGGGTTAGGTTGAGTACTTGTAGAATCTAGACACTAATAAATACCGGAAATAGAATGTAGGCTTTTAGCCTTAATTTCATTGCAAAGGTGGTAGAGTTATTTGAAAGTTATTGTTACATGGGTATTTTTATATAATAACATTTGAAATAAAAAACATTGTAATTGTTATTTTATTTATAACAAGAAAATGAGTGGTTGTGACGAAGCCGAAGTGGTGGTTCTTTTTTCCTTTTCTGCATCGATTTTATATTTGTTATACTCGATTTTTATTTAAAATTGTCACTTTTGCTATTAAAACTCACTTATATATTTTATTTCTTATATATCAAGGCTGACTAGAAGATAATGCTTTTTAGAGTTAAAACCGCCTTTTACTTGCATACATACATACATACTAAACTAATAAAAGCGTTTACAATCAAACAGTCAAATAAATGTTCTACATAACTTTTTTACTCCAATTTAATCGCGTTAAAGTTAGACAATATTGCGACGAACTTTTCAGTTGCATATTTATAAGTTGGGAATTCGACGTATGGTGTAGTATACTATTATATTATAGTATAGTGTGAACATCGAGAAGTCCATTATACTAAAGTTAGTGTCTGTAAAGTTTCCGAATTGGCATGCCAAAGTTATAAGTTTCCCGGTTCCGACTTCTGCGACGAAAATTCTGAACGTAACGTAACGGTGTCTTGCGAATTTGATAAAAAATCTTAACTAAATATGCGGGTTTCAGTCTTTGTGAGATTCTTTCATAACAATTCGATTATAATCTATTGATATAATGAAATAGTAAGCAAATGGTGTCAGCACATTAGATATTTTTACGAAAAATAATGGAGGGGGATTTAAAAACACTAGTAGTATATATGAATCTATCAGTTTTTTAAATGTTTGTCTGTCTGTTTGTCTGTTTGTGCACGCATATCCTTGGATCTACCTACTAGACTTATAATTATAACAAGAACATAATAATAAATCATGGATCTGGAACACCTTATGTAAAACTATAAAACGGCAGCTTAAATATAAAAAAAATGACTTTTTAGTAAACATTGTGGCGCGTGATGAGCATTTTTCATTGATGTATGAAAATCTAAAATCTGGAAAATCGTATGATGAAACATAATGTCGAACTAAACTATATGAAAGAAGGAAATGGCGTCTTTACAAAAGTTGTTCACTGTGAAGTACATTTTTAATTGACATTTTGATATATAAAAATCAAGGTACTGGAACACCTGATGCTCATACAGCTAAGAACTATAAAAAATAAAAAGTGGTAATAATCATAAACTCCACGCTAACGAAGTTCTAAGCATCAACTAGTTTATAAATAATTTAAATAATGATTTTAGATTATTGCGATTTCGATTTTGGGTTACCAATTTCTATCTAATGTCTACTGCATAGCAAATGCGGTGGTTAGAGCATGTCTCATAACTTGTATCGAATGACTTTAAGTTTGGACCTGTAATATGGTACTCTCTTGGAATAATTGTTTAATTTATATTTTTGGCATAATAAAGAAACTAATTTCTTATTTAGTTAGACAAAAGTTAAAAAGCTTTTGCCAATTGTCTTATAAAACGGCCGCTTAGTGCTAATGTCAGTACTTTTACGAACATAAATTTCGTATTTATGTATTTCAAATACTAAAATTCCTAAAAAATGTGATCAATATTATCGTTTTCTAAGATTATACTTCCTTAACATCATTCTCTCACACAACTTGAATAGATTCCTAGCTAAATTAAGCTTAATTAAAACTGTCAAAATCACACTACAATTTAAATTAAGCTTGAAACCTGTCATTTGAACTGATAACGGATATATAGCGCCTACTTGTATGTAATTACATAATATGAATAGAGTTAAAGATAAATGGGTTATATCTTATAATTTATGGACCGACAATGTCACACTTAATCATAAAGTTTGGGGAGGCTTTTAACAGAAAGCTTTGAACAATAATTACAAGTAAATCTGGAGCTTTCGGGTATTGGACGTGAATTTATGCTCGTATTTGTATTAAATGATAGCAATAAGCAAGCAGTAAGTAGTAAGTAGTATACTACTTACTGCTTGCTTATTTGCTACTTCCTGCTTTTGTTTATAAGTTAAATCATGTCATACAATAAACTTACTACACTATTAAGGTAATTGCTTTGGCTCAGAAGTTAAATCATATTAATTATATAAATCTTGCAGTGCTTTTCAGAAACTAGGGACTAAGATAGTTACGAGTGCAATAGCACAAATATTTATCTTCGTTAGAGTTTATTTTTTATCATAACAAAATTAGTACAGAAATTTAGATTACTAAAAAAACAGTCAATAAAATCATTATAATAAAATAATTAACGGGCCAATTATAATACCACATCAGGCCAAATATAGGGAGATAATGAATAAAAATGTTAACCTAAAAGCTCATTACAATTTAAACTACTAAATCTATAACAATTTCAATAATAAACAATTATTAACCACAAAATTGAATAAAAATTGGTTAATTAAGGGTAAATCCGCATGAGCATACATTGTAGCTATTTGTATGGTTTGTGTAACTCGCTTTTTCACGTCAGTAATTATAATAAATAAACAACACAGCATTGTGTATAATAACAATTCATTTTTACTGTTATTTGTGCTATACTAATTGAAAACTATTGAAATTTTAATACTTATTTAAAATTAATAATTAATTTCAATAAATAATGTTTAACGTTTCATTTGTTAAGAGAGATTGTGAGTATGGTGTTCTTGTTTGGTTAAAGTTAAGGTCTTGAAAATTAATCAGAAACGACAGTCTAAATAAGGTATATAATATAATATTTCTAGAAGTTAGCAGTCTTGCCGTTAGTTAGTTATATTATGGCTACTTGGAAAGTGTGTGACGGTGTAAGTAACTGTAGTGGGTTCACGTTCCTTTAAAACTATTGATAAACCTTGGTGCAGTCGTAGATGTGGAGTAGTGTCTTTTTGATAGGTTCATTTTTACAGTAGTCAGATAGGTTAACCTAGTGTTTAGAGTCTCCGTTCCTTATATTATCTCAATTTAAGATTTATTACGTGCTGAGTGATGGAACTCAACGCTGTGCTTTGCCCATATAGTTAAATGAAAATAATTCATTTCACGAAGTGTAACTTTATGTTCCGACTGGCCGACAGTTGTCGTCGACAATACCTTCTCGTTTATAGTCAGATGCTGACCCACTGTACCCCGATGGCCTCTGTATAATGTGTTGATTATAATTCGAACATTCGTTAACAATAACTGATAGAGAACGGTTTCTAATACACAAAACAATGGTTAGGCACACGCTACGTCGAACTCATGCGTAAAATGCTATTCAAATTAAGCAAAGAACGAATTGAGATATAATGCAAATCTGTTATTGTATGTAGAGTGCTGATAGTCGTAATAAATATATACCTATGAATAAAACAATGAAGATAAATAAATCTCAACCTTAAATTTATAATATTACGGTATATTGTTGTATGAAAATATAGCCGTGAAAGATATCTGAAGTATGACTATCGAGATCTACGACTTTAACCAATTTTGGACTTTATGGATAAGAGGTAAACATTAATTTGGCTTAGTAAGTCCATCTTGCACAATTGGTATACCATAATGAGAGAAACAATGGAGCTTAATAAAGACGTTATCCGATATATGCATGATATACGTTTTAAGCTTGAGGGGTCCTATTTGATTATACGTTCTGGTATACAATTTCACGCACCGACTGTTTATTATGAATTTGTATCGATATTTTTATGTTTAAATTTCTCAGGCTTATTATAAATGTTTTATATTATATTCAGAAGAAATTAAACCTATACTATCATGTACAGTCATTGACTTCGTTGTTTCCCTGGTGCCATTAGACAAAGCAAGGCGTGTGTTCCGCCACTTGACACGCACTTCCTCTACACGGATGGAAAATGGAGATTATTGTGACTTATTATTATGCCTGCCCACAAGCACAACACAAAAAAAAAGAAAAATTAAAAAAGATAAACCCCAGCATAAGTTTTATTTATGATAAAATTCTTTATATTTAAAAAAAATTATTATCATCAAAGCCAAATTTAAAAGTACCAACTTTACAAAACTAATAAGTCCAAAACACCTAAGTCTATTAATTAGCCAAACCGCCCTTTGGATTTCTTGCTCAATTACCAAAAAATTAAGAAAATGGAGATTATTGTGACTTATTATTATGCCTGCCCACAAGCACAACACAAAAAAAAAAGAAAAATTAAAAAAGTAAACCCCAGCATAAGTTTTATTTATGATAAAATTCTTTATATTTAAAAAAAATATTATCATCAAAGCCAAATTTAAAAGTACCAACTTTACAAAACTAATAAGTCCAAAACACCTAAGTCTATTAATTAGCCCGCCAACCGCCCTTTGGATTTCTTGCTCAGTTACCTAAAAATTAAGTAAACAAACAGAATTTGGTAACTTCAATCAGGGTTGAATCCATTGAAAATCTGGTTCAGACTTTAAAAAAAAAACGAAAGCAAAATGGATTTACTGCAGTCTTTCTTAGTTCTTAGGTTCAACCACTCAAAGTTAAGACAAAAGCCGCCTGTAAATAGTCCATTGTTTGGGCCCCCAGCAAAGGGGATTCGAGTGCAGGCCGAGTGTTGTTGAGAGCTGCTCTGTTGAGGTGTGGTACTGTTCAATCTTTGATGAAAGTTGGGAATAGTTGATAACGATCGTGGCTAAATTGAAAATAAGCTTTGTACGTTCAATGGAGCTAGTTCATTAGATGTTAGTAACGTATATTAATATAATAGGTTGTGGGTTCGATTTTCTTTTGGGGTAATTCATTATTGTTATTTCTTTACACTGGTGTGCTTAGCGCTACATTGAGTTTCGGCCACTCAGTACGCCATGTCTCAAAGCAGAGAGCGGAGAACAGAGTGTTTTTCCACTATATTCTCTATAAATACGGAATTTTATCTGATTGAATACATCATACTGTAGCGTGAAACTAGAAAAAATGGATAGTGTTACTACTGTTACTTGATGTTTTGATATTGGAGCCGGATATGTAGTCTTAGGTTCAAATCTTAGTTAAAAAAATTGTATTTTCAAGTACTATTATTACTATTCGAAGCTTGTAAATCTCTTTATAAAATTAGAGGACTGGAGTGATATAATGTATTTTTTTCTTTTTTGTATAATATTATTTGTGTCGAATAATTCTGTACTTCCGGTATATTCATTCAAGCGTATCTGGTAAAACCTTAAAAAAACTCATCCGGTTGTCGATATCGATTTTGTCTACATACCAGTAAAATGCAAAAAAAATCGTGACGTACATATTAAAATAAATGAATATGTTTTTGATGCTATGTCATTTTGAATTGTCTAATTATTTTTTTTTAGTACAAACCGTAATTAAGTAATATTTGTTACATTAATATTTGTTAAGGTGAAAACTATAGACAAAAACACAGGCGCTAGGCATCGTGGAATCGTAAAATGTGGGGCGTGTGAGTGTATGGGTTCGATCCCCACTCGAGACAGTGATTTTATTTCTACCATTTACCCGTTCACGTTTGTTTTGTTTTACTAGACGTAAAACAAAAGACCGGCGTTGAGTTCCGCCACTCAACAAGCATAATTGAACTGTAATTAGCTCTAATAACTTCCCTTTTCATAAATTAAACATTTGTTTTATCATTAACATGAATAACAATCTAATTGTATTATTACATTCAAATATTGCTAAGTGCTGCGCAGGAGTGGACCGCCCTAGTGTTTCATTGGTCGGCCGTCACGTCCGCGGCCAATCGCAAACGAGCCGCACGCTGTATAAATTTGGCATAATAATTAGTCACGCATTGAAATTACACAAAAAATATTTTGATATACGTTGTGGATATCTTCTACAAACTGGTTTTACGTTGGTAACACGTGTTTTTTAAATTTAAACGGCGATTGTACTTTAGAAATTTTATTTTATTATATAGCTGTAATATAATAGAATAGTCTGTATAGTGTAAATGTAAATATTTATGTGCATAGGTGGAGATTCGAATGCCGCTGGGGGTAATATTTCAATTTTTAATATACTTGTTCCTTGGTTTGATTTATCAACAAGTCTCTGGGGTATAAAGGGATTACTAGATTAGAATAGAAAGCGATGCGCGGAGAGAAAATAAAATATCTATATAATTGTAAAGCTAAAGCTTTTATTGAACGCGCAAAGCAATTCCTTCCATTTTCCAACATTCAACAAAAAGAAGAAACAAAAATAGATAAGTGAAAAAAAATAAAATTAAAACATAAGCATCTACTTACATATTTTTTTCACTAAAGTTCAGATATTTTAGTATGAAAGGTAAATATGTAGTTGCAAATGGGAAAATATTTCAGTGAAAATAATAACCGCCGTCGTTGGCGAAGCGTTATTCTGAGTACGACCTATTCAGAAACGACGGTTCTTTTTTAAAATCTTAGGCAGCGTGTGGAGTGACTTTGTGAGATTTTTTTTATATAAAGTAGATTGAAATAGTTTTATTATATCTACTGTACAATAAAAAACGTATTCGTTCATTATATTCTATGATTAGCTTAGATGGTTTCAAAGAGGCGTCGAATCTAGGACGTTGTTAACATTTTGTACGTTATCTAAAACTGTTTATTTACTTAAATATGGAAATAACGTTTTACAAATGTTCAAAATAAGAAATTATGATCTTATTTCATTAAGAAAATATGAAATTATGATATTAAGACAAAAAAATCCTTCTAAATTTACTTGTAGGTTTTTATGCTTATACAATGTATATACTCAGTCACTCACTCATAGTATACTCAGGGAGAATAAGTGATTTTCATTTTCTTCGCTCCGGTGACAAGGCAAAGCGCGGCGTTGAGTTCCGCCACTCAACACGCAATGCCTCATAAAGGCGGAAAGCGGGGAACGTAGTGTCTTAACACTAGGTTCCTGCCATGTGCCGGATACAGCGTGAAGCTAATTTAATTTAATGAATTAAATAAAGTTCATTAAACCTAATGTCCTGTTGAAATTGTTATTCTTCCATAATAGATGAGTCCGAGAGGAAGCGTACGATATTTCTGTTTACATATTGACATTCAGATGATTTATGAATAATAAACGCATGCGGCATGTTGCCATATTGTTCTGAAATAGTTTATTGTTTTAAAGACGTACGTACATTAGTGTTTGTGTAGCTATCAAAATTAAAAAAAAAAACATGTATTTGGAATTTGGAGTACACGTGTAGTATGATTAAATAAACTATTTTTATTTATATTATATATTGTTTTCAAGCCTTTATTAAAGACAATATCAAAATAGGGCTAACATCTTTATTCCACACATCATAATTCATTTATTTCAGAATCACATATTATGTGGAAAAATTTTCCTAGTATTTAATCTAGAGAAAAAGAAAAGATCTATTATAAAAAAAATCTCTCCCTCAAATGCGATTGGAATCCACATCCACACGTAGAAACAATTTTTTTTTATGTAAAATGGCCAACGCGTATGAGCGTATCTGGTCTAGTAAGTTGAGTTCCATTACTCAACATATGACTCGAATTCAGACAGGAAGCAGAACTTAAAAATTTCGTTAAAGCAAATTTATAATTCTGATAATCGTTATTTAATAAATGTTTTAATTTACTAAAAATTATTAAAATATTTTTTCGTCCAGAATTTAAATTGAATTTCTTAATTCTAACTGACAGCGCTTTGGGGGTATCACAAAGCATGTTAATTAAGAATTTGTCAGAAAAAATTAGAGGTCCACAAGTTGCCCTTTCAAGTTATATTTTGGTATAAAATAAAGGATTTTGATGTGAAGTTGAAAGTTACCAATATAAAATAGAGCTAGAATTTGAAATTTTACACGAGCATGAGTTAATATTCTTTGTTTCACACTTCAAACAGTGATTTATGTGAAGATGTATAAAAAAAGAACAAAAATCTAGTATTAAGGAGCTGTCGTGTTGCAGAGGCACAGTGTCTAACAGTAAACGTGACGATAGATGCTGGTGTAGGTTCGATTCCCACTTGGGGAAGTGAATTACTTTTAATATTCTTCGCTCTAGTAACAAGATGGCGTTGAGTTCCGCAACTCAACAATATCTCGAAAGGTGGAAAGCGGGGAACGTAGTGTCTCTATCCCCCGCCATATGCGGGATAAGCTTCACTTTGGAAGCTAAAAAAAGCTTATTTCTTTCGGTCATCTGTACAAAGCTTTATAATTGTATACTTACATATCTTTAGTTAGATTTAGTGTCGGTTAGAACGTGAACTAGCAATAGGTAAACATTACAATTTACGACTTACATTGTTCAATGTAGTTACTGACTTTAACGGCTCGTTATACGGTAAGTGATTTTATTAGATTAACTTTGGATTTAACATCGCTTTGTGGATGCGGTAATGGAGTATGGTGTTCGATTTCCTGTTTGTACCGCCTATTTAATATTTGTATTATAATTTAAAAAAATAACAGTTAATACCAGTAGACCCAGATCAATTATTTTACTATATATTTTATTGTCATGGTCAACAGATATTCAAGAATGACCGGAGTTCAACTTCAGAGTTAAAAATAATAATTTTATTATACAAACTTGTGCATATTTTTGTATTGTCATAAAATAAATAATTCCTTCATATGAATATATTATGGCGCTGTTGATACGTTCACTTCCATCATATATATATATATATATATATATATATATATATATATATATATATATATATATATATATATATATATATATAATATATATATATATATATATATATATATATATATATATATATATATATATATATATATATATATATATATATATATATATATATATATATATATATATATATATATATATATATATATATATATATATATATATATATATATATATATATATATATATATATATATATATATATATATATATATATATATATATATATATATATATATATACATTTTATATTTATATATATTTATGAATATACATACTCAAAAGCAAGTGTACACCAAAGCTCGTATATTTTATTATACAGTACAATAAAACTAAATATAAATCGTATGAAAATCGTGAAGTGTGGGCGTAAGCTCTGGGCGATTGTGACTGACGTAACGCACGAATGTGTGTTCGGCTTGACCCACGTCGTTCACTTTTACAATTTACCAATAAAAATATAAGAAAAAAATAGTGAAATTTGGATTGAAATTTATGTACAAAAGCTTCTATAGAACGGCAGGTAAGCTTTGTCATCTAGGTACTTCGTAGTTATTTATATTAAGATAAATAATGGTCTCGTAAATAATAATACCAATTGGTAAAGAATACAAAGCGCGGCGTTGAGTTCCGCCACTCAAAATATTGGAACCAAAGTATATAATTTGTTTAAGGCTACGGAACCGTATAATTGTGATTTGATATTATACAAGTAAAATATAATTTATGATAATATTAAAAAAAAATTACTTACAATAAAAAAAAAATCACTAATTTTTGTGTATTATTATCATTTTCAATAGAATTGAATAAATCTATTAACAAATTAACATTTCTGTCAGCTTATTATACTCGTATATATAAATAGCATTACAATTTTGGTCTTATTGAAGCTTAAATCTGACGACGTCGACTTGTCCGTACCAAGTATTGTGACATGTATTATTTAATCTACTGAAATTAAGTTAAAAGAGCGAGCGTTTTTAGATAAATAAAATATTTTAGTACTTTAGTATCATTATTTATGTTTTGTTTTTAAAAACACACTAATATAGAATAAAAAATTTAAACGAATTTAAATTTAAAGCTCCCGTTTAATAGAGAAATTGTTGAGATTTATCAGCAAAAGTGCTCACCGAGCTGGCATCCAGCTCCTTTAGTACTTACTACAATTTTTATGTAACTTGACGTTTGTAATACCTACTTGAATAAAGAATATTTTGATTTTGGTTAAATTAAATTTAATAGCATTAAAGCCTCTATAAAAACTTCTTAACTTTACAAAAAAAAGCATTTATTTACCCAACAAAAAAAAATCAAAAACAATCATTAACTTGTAACGAACTTGTATATCCTCATATATATATATATATATATATATATATATATATATATATATATATATATATATATATATATATATATATATATATATATATATATATATATATTATAAACTTTTTACTTGCACAGCATCTACAGTAAAACCAAGACTGAATCTCGCATAGGTGACAGTTCTAATCAACTTTACCGAGACGTATGTGACGACGGTTTTAACGACGATTAAACTGTCACATTCTCTGCTGTCTCCAGATTGGTGGCGCTAATTCGTGAAAATAAAATATTGTTTTGTTCCCTTCCCTTCTCCTTTCTTGAAGATTTACTAACAAATTTAGACAGTGAAAGGATTTTATGGACAGTAAGTGGAGTAATTTGGACTTGTGCTTAGTATATAGTTTAATTTAGTTAAGTATTTGTTGAAGGAAATATATGTCTATGTTGGAAATATTAACAAAAATATTGGATATCTTAATAAAAATGTTGACGATGGTTATTGGTTAAATATGGGAATACATTATTTAATAAGTGAAACTGCGGCGTAGAGTTCGGGCGGAAAGCGGAGAACGGAGTATCATACCACTAAATACACTCTGCCTACCGTATATTTTGCTATACGTTTAAAATATACTTTGCTATCACAAAATATCAATTTCAGCAACACAAAATATAACTAAATTTAAAGAATATTATATAATATTAAAACAGTTACTTACTTCCAAACCAATATGGCTCCTATAAACACGCCTATAACGAGGACGATGGAACAGAGCGCGATGACAGCTGACGTTTGGAACGATGGCCCGCTGTGGTTGTATGCGTCTATCTTCTGTAAAAGAAAATTATGACTTAATAAATGTTTAAAATATAAAAGTATGTTTGCCTAAGCGTCCTAATCTAAGGAAATATTCTTAATTTTAATATATAGAGCAAGCTATATTAATGAATTATTTCAACGTATGTATAGTTATGTAAAAAAGTATGCATGTTATCGTCATATAATAAGAGAACGCTCTAAATAGTTATATTTGATCAATTTCCATTTTTACCGATCTGTTAGACAAAAAAAACGGTGTTGACTTATGCCTTTAAAAATGTGCTAAAAAGGTGAAAACAGAGCCTATATGCAATTTTTTTCCGTAAGTTACTTAATGATATTGTACCTATAGAACACTCAATATAATTAATTATAAAAATATATTAAAAAGCAGGTGTTTTCAATTCCAATGGTAAAAAAAACAGTATATTTTATATTTCATATTTTCCTTCTTACAAATATTCAAAATTGTGAGAAAAACTGGGAGCATTAAGAAAATTGAAACATGTCACGTTTAGCACGTAATAGGTAGCTTTTGTAAGAAAATTCTTTAGTCATCACTTTATTTGGAGCGTAAATTACACTTCGTTCAATGAATTATAATATTGGTAGATTTTTATATTGGTACACTCACTAGCGTGAAGCATATTGTACTATAGTTTGTTATTCCTCCTTGGCAATATGCCGTCAGTATACATATATATGTATGTAGACTTTTGTTGCTTCTATCATTTCATTTTTTAGCTTCACGCTTTATACTATACGAGTACCTATATGGCAAAGTGGACAGACATCTGTCTGTATATTGATTTTGGGCGCAAATTTGATAAAATGTATATATATATATATATATATATATATATATATATATATATATATATATATATATATATATATATATATATATATATATATATATATATATATATATATATATATATATATATATATATATGTTAAGTATGAATATATGTACCTAATGTAGATTTATCTCGAATTCATGCAAATTTTTCATAAAAGTAAGAATTTCTCTTATTTTACTTCTATTTTTATCATTATTTACTTAGATATAGATAAAACAAAATAAAAAAAATCAATAATCTATCAATTACAATGGTATACACAATATATAAAATTCCATAATATCACATACAAAACGAAAATTAATCAAACCAAAGTATCTGTGTAGAGAATAATTCAATAGCGGAATAGTTGGACCGGCTCCAGATGCGGACAAAACAATCACGTCTACCATTTGTCATAAATATCATATCACAGCAAAATAGGCATTCATGCTTTCGGTGAAAGGCTATAATGCAATATGTTAAGTGACATAATGACTTTTGGACACTGTACTGCTAATATGTCTTGCAAGGAGTCGACGATCCTAGCCAAATTTGGATCATTTGAAAATTTCCTCAGTCATTGCTCATTTGTGCCAAAATTCTAGCTAATGGGTGTTATTCAATAGTTTGTATGATCGTTTGTTGTATGATATATTAGTCTAGTTTCTTTTCTGAACGAACTTAAGTGGGGTTGTTTTAGTGAAATATATGGTTTTAGGATGGGTGAATTATCTCGGTAGTTAAACAAAGCAAGTCTTATTTTATCATGAATTAATAAATTAGGTAGGTATTGATTGAGTAAGGGATATTAGAAAAATTTGTATATAATGTGGAAGAAAAACGAAGACAACCTTTGAATGAAGAAGACCTTGGTGGAGTTTCAAGATTCAAATGCAAAATTTAGCAGAATTTATATTAATATGAATTAATTATTTAAATTAAATATAATATTGATGGTATCGTGGCGCAGTAGATTCGGCGCAGTAGAGTAGTTCGATCCCCACTTGGTAAATGAATCGTTGTCATTTTTTCCCTCTGAAAAGAGGAAAAGTGGCGCTAAGCACAATTTCTGAGATATCATAGTAAGCGAAAAAGAACAGAAAAAGAACAGTGTTTTTGACACTACCCTGTCTACCCTGCTATAAACAGGATAAAGCAAAAATCCCAGATAATAATAAAAAAATCTTCCAACATGCCAACCTTAAGCCAATTTATACTATATGTGAGACGCCGTAACAACTTCATAACTCGCTATTGAAGAAGCTCATTATGACCCCACGTAATTCTTTCCCTCTTGGGAATTATTAATACAAAAAAAGGGTCCAAAAAACGCCTTTGTTTTTTTACCCCACTAGACAGACAAAGGTGAGGAATTCCACACAATTGACATAACTAATGATGTTGAAAATTTTTGAAAATATTGAACATTGAATTTGGATATAAATTGTTAATTTAATGTAAGTTAACGGTTAAACGTATAACGGTTATAATGGTTATCTACATTCACCTATTTTATTTAATTTTTTTTTAAAGAAGAGTAAACAGAAAGAATCTAGTGTCAGGACACTGTTCTCTGGTATCCGCCCTTAACATGGCGTACTCAGTGGCGGAACTCAACGCCGAAATGTTAACAACATAGCTGATTGACATACAATGTTTATAAAATGTATATTTATGCTAGTTAGAACCAATAACGAATACTGGAAAAGTAAATCATACTCGTATTTGTGCAAATTACAATATATCCAAATTTAGTATCCAATTTCTCTATTTTAAAGTATAGAAATACATACTTTTTCCCGCATATAGCAAAGTAGACAGGGTGACCTAGTGTTGAGACATTGCGTTCTCCACTTTCTGCCACCACCATCGCGTTTACAGTCAGACGGTACCTCTGCGACACGACGGCGTGAAGCCTCTTATCGAGAGGTTATATTATGCATTTAAATGAAATTTATGAGGAAGAACTCCCATAAAAATGCATGACAATAAAATGCAATTATACTGTACAGTATTATGATTATATCATAATAAAAGGCACAGATACTCTATAAAGGGTACTTCCACAGCTGGTAAATACTGTTGCCATCTGTCGCTATCTTTGCTACATTAATATTTAACCGAAATTTGCATTTATTACCAATATTATAAAGCGAGTTTGTTTGTTTAACGAATAAACCTCAGGAACTATACGTTAATTATTTTAATCTAACTCAATAATATGCGGTCTGAGTTACCTTGGACACTCAGTGTCTGTATGTACTCATATGTCAAACATAACTTGGCTATTACCGTTTAATCACACAAGAGAAGTCGTAGGCTAGTTGGACTGCATAATAATACAAGCTATTAACCGCAATTCTATTTGCGTGTTCTATAAAATGTAATATTTAATTTTTTCTCGCTTACGATCCTCTCTTACAGCTCCCCTTCACTCCCCAAGGCATCTTTAATATGCTAAATTTCAAGGTTTCTATTCTGCGTAATTTCGTCTGTACATTGTATGTCAGTCATACAAAAATGGAAAAATCTACATTGATGTATACAAGAATTTCTAAATATATAAATGTGTACTATAGTACATAATAAAATATATCACTAGATGAAAATTACACACATTTACCCTACCCTACCCTAGCAGGGTAGCCATAGAGAACGGAGAGCCAAACGCTACGGTCCCTACATATCTCTTTTACCACTGCCATTAACCTCTTCATATATGCTTTCCCAAGAATCCTCGTTCTTTTTACCTGATCCTCCTTCAGTATCTTCACTGTTCTCGAAGGTCAACCGAGGGTCACTCTTGCTTCATAATATTATACGTATTCTAAATAAGCAATAATAATGACTAAATAAGCAAGAATGAGTCATACTCACAGAATAATGCAATTTCTCATGAACATCTATTATTTATACAAAATTCAAAATGAAAGGTACGTTAGTCATCACAATGTATGTAAGAACGACTAACGACTTCCAAAATTGCTAGTAAATGTTTTATATTTCCTAGTAGTTATCAAAACGACTTAATTAGCAAGCACTTTTTTAAAATTTATATGGGCTTTCGATCGGTATTTAGTATTTTAGTAAACGGATAAAATATAACAAGTCTCGCGACTCCTTTTGCCAAGATTCATTTTATTATAATATTTAATGGTGAATGATAGAACTTAGCGGTTTTTTTTATACTAGAGGGAGAGAAACGAGCAAGATAAGAGGATAACCTGATGTTGGGTGATCACCGCCACCCATAAATACCCATGACGCCTGAGCGTTCAAGGGGTCTAATTTGACCGCTTTAGCTAAGCATACCAACTTGTAGAGGTACTGAGTGGGACTCAACGCCGCGCTTCGTCTCTCAGACGGGACATACATGTAATGCAGACTCCGCAACCAACGCTTTTACACTCAAGAAATCTCCCATTAAACTTTATTATGCTAGATTTAACAATAATTTTTTGAATATTTTGTAAGAGGAGAGTGTTATGACATATTTCTCTTTTAATTTTTCTCTTCTTTTTTTTTACATTTTAAGTAACAGAAACTCCAAACATAATATATTATACACATTCATATATGTATATGAATGCGAATGTCGAGGGTGTGCTAATGTTTTTCGGCATTTCGAAGCAATTAGGGTGCGGGGCAAATAATATTATGTAAGGCAATTCGATAGATTTTATCGAATTAGGGCGTCTGCTTGTCCATTTTGTATTGGCGTAATGAAATATCATTGCTTTGTACGCAATTAAGGGGTATCAAGTTATTGTTATAGATATAAAAGCCTACTTATATATTGGTTAATATTAATATTTTGATACATCAATAGATATATATAAAACTCTTTCGTTACTAAGTGACTGACTGACTGACAGACAGACAACGCACAGTCGAAACTACTGAGCGTAGATACCTGTAGTTTGACATGTGGTGTCATTGGGCAGTGATGGGGATCTCTAAGAGAGAATTTCCCCAAATTCCATCGCGAACAGGGAAAAGCAGAGTTGTACGTTTTATATCTCACGCAAATGAAATTGCAAGCTGCAGCTTATATAATATAGTTTAATTATTAAGAAAATGGATAAACGGACCTAGGTATTATCAATAATCCTACTATAGAAATCGAACCTATAACCATCTCGGAAAGAGAATTTTCAACTGTGCTTCAACAGCGTCCATACTAATGTACTCATATGTATGATTGAATTTAATTTTGTTAGGACAAGACAAAATCTATTTACTATATATTTCATTCAACACTTAAGTACAGTTTAAACAATGTAGTAGATCAATTGTGTAAATAACTTAAGAACGTTAGCTCGTTAAGAGGTCACGAGAACTCGTTTATTGACATACTTATTATAAAAGACATATGCATGTATGTGTAAGAGATATCATAGAAAAAAAATAATAATACCTCAGCACCATACTTTATGAGAGGTTCCAGAGAGAGATCCATGTTTATAGAGAGCCCTCTCATGTCACTTGGAAATACTCTAGTACAGATTTAAGTCTAGTTTTAATTTTTTTATTCCTAAAGCTAATTTACCAAATCATCATCATCATCATCATGACATAAATATAAAAATATAAAAAAAAATCAAGCTTACCATCAGTTAACTAAAAACCAGTTATATCTCAACAAAACTGACACTGTACATATGACGTATACCATAAATTATATCTACCGAGAGACATTCCCAAGTTGGTCATTGTATCGATATTCCATAAAAAAGATAAATATCGGACCAGGCCCAAGAGAATTAAACTCGAAAAAAGGGACGACGATTTGTCAAAACGTCCGGCTATCTGTATAGGAATCCGTCATCGGGGCAAGACGATTTATCGAAGGTATATCATGTGTATCTAAACAATTAATGATACGGTGATATCTTATGGACAATGTTTTTAAATTATTTGGATAGTATGGCTTGGGTGACAATTTTAAAATATTTATTTAGTTTTTTTTTATTTAAAATGGTAAACGTGTTTTGGCAACGGTACTAAGCGTTATTTAGAACTGTTTAGTAAAAAGTTAAATAATTGAATAAAAAAGCTGAAGCTAATACTAAAAAATAAATTCATAATAAATAAAGACTGAGAGCGCTTTATATATTCTAGCTTTTTCTATGGTTACGCTCCTGTCACATAATAAAAACTAAATGTTGAATAAAACATGTTATGACATAGACGTATATTCTATGCGTAAGCTAACATTGAAACGATTTACGTGATGTAATATAGCCTATAGCCTTCCTCTACTAATAGACTATCAATATATATATATATATATATATATATATATATATATATATATATATATATATATATATATATATATATATATATATATCTTCTTCTTCTTCCTGGCATTAGTCCCGGCTTTTTGCCAGGGTCTGCCTTCCGACTAAGACCAATCGGTCCATATGAGTGGCGAAGTGGTTTTGTGGAGCGATTGCCATCTGACCTCCAAACCCATTACTGGGAGAAACCAAGAAAGGAAAGGGAATAAGAGGCAGAAAGACTTGGAAGATATAGGGGAGGGACACCACTTACATGGATTGGATCGGGTTATGAAAGTGGTGGCTCGAGGTCCCGGGGTCGCGTACCCGTATGCCGGAAACCAAATATCGGACAGATAATTGGCTAGACACCCTCTGAGATGATATATATATATATATATATATATATATATATATATATATATATATATATATATATATATATATATATATATATATATATATATATATATATATATATATATATATATATATATATATATATATATATATATATATATATATATATATATGTATATATATGTTAAATGTTCAACTAAACAAACGCTAATAATATATAAGTATAGATATACATTATATCCTATAAAAATAAACTGTACAGCCACCCTCATCCGATCGATCTTAAGACGGTAGCTATTTGTCAATGCTCGTCGTTTAATTATTAAAAAAAGAAGGAAAAGAATTGAAAGGGTTTTAATTAATTTGGTCCTGCTACTGGAACTTTTTTTATAAATTATGATCATCCCTATCCTTAATTTTTTAGAGGATTCCCAAATAAGACAATTAAGCGAAGCGAAGGGTGGTATGAGAGCAGTCGTTATTGAATTACGCCATTTTATAAAATATTTTTTATTTCGAAATGTAAAATTAATTGGAACTCTATTCCGTTGTGGCTAAGCGGGACAGTGTTTGATTGTACAATATAGTGGGATCGATTCCGTCTGGGGAAAATTATTATATTTATTTTTTTTTCCGTTTGGATAGATAAAGCGCGGCGTTGAACTCCGCCACTTAACATGAAAATGTCGACGTGATACTTT
This sequence comes from Dione juno, assembly GCA_037127375.1. NCBI lineage: Eukaryota > Metazoa > Arthropoda > Insecta > Lepidoptera > Nymphalidae > Dione > Dione juno. Next base: position 8,123,473 of record JAXRJS010000067.1, read on the forward strand.
GAATAAATAGATTACACATAAAACTTTAAAACATTCATGATTCCTTCATTAGAAACATATAATATATTAAACGTACAATAAATCAAATTTCCAAGGACCTAAATAGAAATGTTAAACAAAATTCATCGGCTATACCAACTTTAATGAGATTTTTTATAAACTTTTAACTTACATAACGGCTGTGTTAGAATATCACGACAGTCAATTTCCGACATCGGCTAACAAGTTTACTTACAAAGTTAGTTAACTCAAGCCTGATCGATGTATTGCACCTGACGTCAAACAACCGCAGCTATGAGAACATTTAAATAAAATTATATTATATAATATAATTATCTAAGTACGTATCTTTATATATAAAAAAATCCGGCACTAAATGACCGATATGCAACGCAAAGCCGAATTTATGCATCATAGAAACCTGAAATTTGGCATATAGTGTCTTTGGAGTGTGTAGAGGAGTATCAAAAAAAAAATTCCAGAAATTCCAGACGGAACGGGAAAAAGCAATAATTTACGTTTAAAAGTCCGCGCAAATGTAACAACGGGCCACAACTCTTAATGTATATAATGAAATGGATAAATTGTTTGTTAAGTTTTATGAAAAAAAATATGAACGAACTAGACAGTAAGTATGTCATTATATCGCAAATACCTGATTGCAGCTGTTGCAAGTCAAATTAAGTAATTATAATATATACAAATATTTATTTTTAACTTTACTATAACTTATTATTTGTACTGTCCTTACTAACTTCTTAACAAATTTCATAATTGTACTTTTGTGTGTATAGACTTAGAAGTCATTTTTTAATGGACTACTTTCACGTAATTCTGAGAAAAATATTCTTGTCATACAGACAGACAGACAGATGGGCAAGAGAGATCCTAAAAGAATTCCGTTTTTTCCTTTTGAGCTTTAAAAAAAGCTTCATCACTAGATACACTTTGTACTTCTTGAGATATATTTCAAGATTAAAATAAATAAGTAAGCCCATTGAAGGCGATGCAACTTGAAGGGGGCGGGCCTCGTTATAAGGAACGTGAATATTTAATATTAATTATTCAAAAATTTTAGACAAAACAAAAAGGGAATATCACATTTGAATGGTATATAATATTATGCGCATATTAAATCTTGCAGTCTCATGACAAACAATCATAGTCAAAATAAACAATAATTAGGACGTAGGGTTAAAATAATAAATACAACTGTTACAACAACACTGAAATAAGCAGTTGGCATTGCTTGAATTTCTTTTTTAAATGTGCCCACCCCAGAATCGTCTGGTGCCCACCCCAGAATTCCCACTACCAAAAACAATAAAGGGACGAAATTTGTGTATAAACGATATTTCTATGATATTTTTATGTACTGGTATACAAATATTAGACTCAAAAATCAAAATCTACACTGATTTACTTAATACTTACTTACTTAATACGTTCATATCATAAATATTTAAAATTAATATTGAATATAGTTAAAAATTGTGGCCGTTATTTTATCGCTTTTATTACAGCTATAAGTCGTAAAGTGTCTTTTAATATGATATAAGTTTGGGAAATATTGCAAAAAAATACTTAGAACATGGTTTGCTATTAAGCAAAAGTATCGATATTTTGAAATCCACTTATAGAGTGCAGGTTCGATTATTATTGATATGACTAAGACAGAATACATGGTTTCAACAAATCTTATGTTATAAATTTTTATATATACATATTTAATTCTTCTGTACGTCTGTTTGTCATCTTCTTTCTCCAAAACGGCTAACAACAATTTCAATAACTGTTTGTATATATTTTAATAGATTTCTGGATAGTTTAAAATAATAATACTAATTTAAAATAATGCAATAGATCTACTACATGATAATAATCATTGATTTATCTTGTTTTGAAACGTGAAGCCAAAAGATGTTTTATTCACATATGTATTATTAATTTATACTTCCTCCATTTTATATTCAAGCCAAGACATACATCGGATGATTCATAAAGGAATGACATCCGACAACAGAAGCGCAAAGATATGCATTAAAAAATTTAAACTTAAGTTATTGAAAGTGTATGCAAAAAAAAACTAAGCGAAATAAGATCTCAAGACATTTTATTATCACTATTATCTTATGCGTTGTTATTTTTAAATTTTATTTACGAGAGAAATCCAGATAACGACCTCTTTTCTCACCATTCTATTAATTTTAAAGCTTATATTCACCTATATTTATCATTTTTAGAAAGTTCCTAGGGGCTAGTGCAGCATGGGGGAAAAGTTTGATCGTAAATACGACGGTAGTGGGTTCCATTCCCACTTGGGGAATGAAAGGAAAGTGGGGATAGGAGGTTCCTTCTAACTAACATGCTATATGCAAGATACCGAGTCAACAAAAAATAAGAAATATTCTAACTTGTAATAAATAATCTATCTGATTTGTAAACAATGTCCGGTCGTTATGTAGAACTATTGATAGACTTCGGGTACCACAAAAGCGTAAAATAACTACTAATAAAGATATTAAGAAGATAAAACAGAATTTTTATAAAGAATTTCAATATGTTTACTGTCGTAAGTATGTGAATAACACTTAAAACATCTTAATGGTGTCCAATTTATAGCTTCTTGTCCATAATGTTCTAAATTTCGATCCTGATAGAGACCACCTCGTGATTCCGCTTACTATGACTGAGTTGAGTCATAGCAAACATGTTAACACAGTTGGCGTAGAAACCGCAAACGTGTATATATAATAAGATGCGCCGTCAGTTTGGATAGCTTGTTAAAATATATGATATTTTTTTTAATGAAGACCTCCGTGGTGTGGTAAAATATTTTTGCAGTAAAATTGTTATTACCTCTGAGATTGGGTATTTGTTTAGTCTTCAAATATCTTTTACATTTATTAAGGCGTGTATGATTGACTGTTCCCTATATTGCCCCTACATAGAGAATTACTGCATTGAAATATTTAATTTTATTTATTTGAACTGATTTTCAAGTCTGTCCAATTAGAAATAATATTCTGATTTGAAAAATTATTTTAACTAATTTTGTCTTAATAAAGCAAAATCGCAAATAACAAATTAAAACATTTTTAAGTCTACAACTATTATTTTTTTAATTATTTTCTTTCTTGTCATCTAACATACGCAAATTGTATCAGAAGAGATTAATAAAAAAAATATTCTATAATTGACACTCCACGGATGTCATGAGATAATAAAAAAAAAACACATTTGAAGCAGGGTGAAAAAGCTAGTGTCACTACCTACCGCGCATTTACCTACTAAAACTTTATTGGTCCCACAAAGTGCCGCCTTGATGTCTTAATCAAACGAGAATGCGATATGGAAGGGTATGGAATTTTACGCAGGTTATAAAAATGATATAAAAACGCGTTAAAAATTAGTGATTCGTTACACACTTAATTTACCGAACAGATTACTTCTATATATCAGTTTTAATGAAAAACATAAGATTTGGATAATTGGTCGGTTTATAATTCTAAGACTATTTATGTGATTGGTTTAATATTCTTATTTGGGACTATTGTGGTGTTATGGGATAGTTTGACTATAAGGGCGATAGTTGCAAGTTTGATATCCACTCAGGGGAGTAAGATACTTTGATTTTCTATCTTGACGTAATAGAGTATTCGTAATTATAGTTGTGCTAGTTATAACTGTGCTATTATAACTGTGCTAGTTCATAGCTTTTTGCCACCAATATGAGGTAATCTAATGAAATAATCGAATACTTCACATGTTAAAAAATAATTAAATATAGAATTTAGACAATTAGTAAAGACAAAGCGCCTTGATTTACTCCACACAATACACAATGTCTCGAAATTTGGACGGCAATTGGGCACCAGAGTGTGTAAACACTAGACCCTCTACACTGCTATTTGCAGGATAAGGCGTGAAGGTAATAATAAAAAATATTTTAAAATAATATTTACTTATTAATATAGTATTTGTATCAGTTTGGATAACAGTGAGAGCTGTTAAATAAGACGTATATTTCACAATCTCTTATTTGATGTTCATATCTAACAGATAACCTAATTGTCACTCTCTACATTACGAAAATATCTAAAGTGCCTACAAACAATATGTCACTCAGTAATAACGAGTGCAGCTTAAAATATATGATGCATTTTTAAATATTTTTCATATAAAATTAAGTCTGAATAAAATCTTTTATCGATATTTATAATTTTTTCAGCTCGACTTGAATAGCTCATGAAAGGATTTATAAACCTAAATATAATTATTTAAAGAAATGTCAGGATATTCTGTTCCTCACTTTTGGATTCGAGACATATGGAGTGATAAAAATAACTCATCCCCCCCAAGGGAATCAAACTAACAACCAATGGGTTTACAGTCAGACGATATTACACTGCGCCGCGATGGCGTCATCCATACGTAAGAATATCAGTAGATAAAAACACCATAAAGTATAGACATTAGATACATATCATACAAAACAATTGAATCAACAATTAAAAAAAAAACAACAGCTTATCCCAAACCTTGCATCACAACTCAAGATTCTTTAACAATAAAGAAAGAAATGAGGGAAGCAAATAGAAAGCAAGTATCAATATTAGCATTACGAGTGCTTAGAAAATCCAGGCAATAAACCGTTAGTCTGTTTCTAACTGTAAAGTGGAAATGTAAGCAAGAGTTCGGGTGTAAAATGTATCGCTGGTAACGTGTTACTATAGAGTTTATAGATTACGTGAGCGCCTTTCGTTTTGAAATATTTGTACGTAGGTATATATTATAAACGTACAAATATTTTTTTCTCACAAGTCTCAAAAAAAAAAAAAATATATATATACATATATATATATATATATATATATATATATATATATATATATATATATATATATATATATATATATATATATATATATATATATATATATATATATATATATATATATATATATATATATATATATATATATATATATACATATGAGACAGGATACGAATATCTACGTAAGTTAACAGAATGTTTATAATATATCAATGTAGTATCCAACAGTAGGATACTATCAAATGATAGATTGCGGATAAACTAATTACAGAAAATATACTTTACTTTATTTATTTAATTATTATTGCGCTTAATATACGTTTAATGACTCATTTTACTTCCATATGTTTCTTTCATAACTTTTCTCGCTAGCGACAATCGACTTACTTACCTTAGTACAGGTAGTAAGATGTAAAGATAAAAGCCATTGTCATTAAAGCCCGCATATGTCAAATATTTACTATAATGATAAGAGTTACTCATAAGCCTTTTAGATAACAGAAAACGTTTATCTCACGTTCATAGGTGCCCTAATATTTTAAGCTTTATTAAAGCTTTTAAAAAGCTTGTGTGATTCATTGAAAATGTATACAGAATTTTTGGACTGGATTTGAACCAACTATATACTTTTAATGCTGATTTTAAACAAGTTTTGTATACGCTTATTTCTTTTATTGTTAGCGCTATGAATAGAATATATAATATGAAAATGTATCATTAAAGTTATATAGATGTTATTTTCTAAATAATATTTCAATGTTTCAGCTCTTATTAATTTTAATAGCTTAGTTAATTGGAGTAGTTGAAACTGCGCTTCGTTTGAATTTAGTATATTTTTATTTCAATGGACTTATTATAATCCTTTGTGTATGAATAACGCTAAAAATGTTATTAAATGAAATCAAAAGTGGTTTTTACTATCATTTTGGACTATTTAAAAAAAATATAGCTGTACAGCTATAAAATAATACATAAAAATAATGAGTGTATATATATATATATATATATATATATATATATATATATATTATATATATATATATATATATATATATATATATATATATATATATATATATATATATATATATATATATATATATATATATATATATTAAAACACATTCAAAAACGACATGTACATACGAGAAAATTAAATTTATATATTTAAAAATTCAGTACATTTCTGTCTTCATTTAATGGGATCATCGACACGAATTACTACCGCCTTGAATCAGAGCAGAAAAATTTGCATCGTAGAGGTTTTATATATATATATTTATTGGACGAATTGGCGTCTAGCCATATCTAGTAAAATTATTTTTGACATACCGATTCTTGAAATAGACATTTTATTCTATGTTTATGGCGAAAATCTAAAACCCCATTGTGTTACTTATATATAATATTTTCAAACAAGATAATGCCAAATTTAAGCAATTTTTTCGCTTTCAAAGCGTAAAATAATTTCAAGCCTTACTAAATTTGACTATGTGAATACTAAAGCACTTTGTTTTAGATTAAGTAAGCTTTTCCAAGTGGACTGTTGCAGAAATGTTGCAGAAGTGGCATTCTAATTAGAATTTGCATTAAAATTTCCTACATATTTAAGTTATTCCAACTTTAAAGCGGACCGCATTTTATTTTTCTTTCACCATATACGCTTTCGTTATAGGAAGGTATTTATTTTCTCTAGAACGTTATATTAATATGAACGACTTCATTTACTCGAATTCGTTCCTTGGTGATTTATTTTCGACATTGACTTAAATTTAATATTTGTAATAGTAATAGTCGTTAAGAGCATTTAGCTCTATCGATTAATTTTTAAGTAAAGTTATTACTCAGAAAAACACCTCACATAAACAATGGAATTTATAAAGAATTTTCTTTAGTAATAAAGAATTAATTTACAAATAATTAGTAAGTTAATTTACAAATATTACTGGTTTACGACTTAACGTTTAATCCTGCATAGCGTACTCGTATATTATAGTCAGTAGAGAGAACCTGATGTCAAAATTCATTTGTCATTCTGCATTTTCCTTTCGAAATCGAGTCATAATATCTTAGGCTACAAATCTCAATGCTTGGCTTTATCCTGCTAGACCGAGGATATCAAAACAATTCATTCCATTGATAGGAAATGGAACGCACAACCGTCGCGTTTACAGTCGGACGTCTACTGCGTCCAATAATGACAAATAATTAACCCTGTCATTATTTTTTAAAAAGTTGTTAGATAAAAACTACTTACTGGCTCCGTATTACAAGTTTCTAAATCTGGTATTGGATCGTCAGCACAATAATATTCCGCTTGGAGGAACGGGGGTCGTGGTGGAGGTGGCAAAAGGAACTCCGGCGGTGGTCCGAGACAGTCACAATCTGCTAGATCCGTGGGCTCCAACTCCCACATCTCGTACTTGTCTAACTTAACACTATTCACAACCTCCTTAAAATCACTAACACTAGAAAGGCTAGAATCTCGTTTGACGCGACTAACTTCATTTGAAGTCCTGAGTTTGATTAAGTTTGCTATGTACAGTTCATCATCGATATCACTCCACACATTTTTCCTATCGTTATAATCAGAAACACTTTGATCACTTATCGTATCTTCATCAGATGCTATAACACTTTCATGTATTGTTTCTGGAATATTATTATAATCTTCTCTGTTTTTAGTTTGGACAACATTTTCGTTGACAGACTCTGATGCGGAATTTATGTTTGGCTGGTGTTCACTAAGGTCTCTGTGCCAGGCATTGTGCAGTGTCCACAAAGCGTACGCTGACGCTTTAGTTGGACTCTCGTCGTACGTTGCGTCCATACGCGGTTTCCTTCTAATTTATCTGTAACAAAAAATATAAAACATTTAAATATAATTTTTATCTTAAAACAAATCACATTTAAATAATGACTATGAAGCGAGCACTTTCGTAACTGACATGGGGCGAATCAATCCTTGACTTCGATCAAACTACTTATTATTTAATAGAAGAACTAACACTTCATTTTGTATAACAAAGACACCGCAATTAGAGACTACCGCATCTCGAGGCACAATAGCTACGTTAGTATCGATATCATCGAACCTGGTTATTTTAATTTATTTTTTATCGCATCCATTTAAACGGATGGTGCTCTAGCTATGCAGTCTTCGTATCATGATGTCAGAACAGGCTTTATAGAAGATTAAAGTTCACTGTTTTTTTTTTATATATACTAAACGTTTGCCAGCATTATTGATCTGATATACCTCGCCAGTAATTTGAATGTTAATCGAAAATTGCTCTATTATAGTGTTTATATGATTTATAACTTAATAACTTAATATTCTACACGTTTAAATGTTCATAAAGTTATAAATGAAAATACCAAAATCTAAACACCTAATTAGTTTTGAATGGAAATCTAAATATACAATATTAATTTCAAAATCCATCAATCACATGTTAAATGCACGTCAAGACCGTAAATTAAATTGTTATTCCAATGAATATTTACTAATGTGCCATTGACATTGTAGTTGGGCGCAATGTAAAAGTAAAATCCGGCGTGAGATTACAAGTTCAGGAGGTCAAGACAAGTCAATACGTACCATACATACCACGTACTTCAATCGCGAACATTATAACTTATTGTAGTTAAATCTATATGATTGATTGAGAGTCGATATAGAATATAATGCTTTGTAATTAAGTGTCGTGTTGTAAGGTATTTCGTTTTTTGATACCACTGTTGTATGTGTAGCTTAGAATACTGTTTTAAAATTATATGTATGTAGTTTTTGAGTAAGGTATTCGTGAAATTTACTATAAAACTCTATAAAATATAGAGCTTATCTATTATAATTTACTATAAAACTCTATAAAATATAGAGTCTTGTGAGCAAATATGAGCTATTGACTAAATCCTCGTAACATGCAATGCCTTATAATAGGTTTAACCTATTGATGGATTAATTAATCTATTACTTGTTTCTTTTTTAAAGTGAATTCTGTAATATTACAATTTTTTAATATGTACGATAAAAATTCGTTAATTTCCTTTTAAAACTACAAAATTATAATCTAAATCCTTTACACAAAACAAATAATCTTATTGTATTGATTAAGATTCCTCTTACAAAGGCGTACAACACGCACGTACGATAGTGACGTACTAGCGTTAATTAGATTTAATACACTGTCAGATAGATTGACATTAATAAGCCTATGTAACATAATATAACATACTACACTTCCAACTGACTAGCGAATATTATTACTAATTAGGCTTTTAAAATAATACTAATATTAATGAAGGTATTATTAATATTGTAATATGAATTCCTAAAAATATCTATATAATTTGATTTTCCGATACCACTAGACTCTATAAATAGAAACGTACCTTACAGTAGAAAAAAAGAAAAAAGTGTAAATAAAAATTATATTTTCCTCAGTTATATTGCAATAGATAGCTAGAGTACATTTACCGCCTCAGTATACTTCTTAACTAGACCAAGAAAAAAACGTATACAAGTTTCTTAGCATTTCATGGACTCACAGGAAGGAGGGGATCGAGTCCATCACATTACTCGCTTTAGGCTACAATTTATAATAAATAGAAAACAGAAATGCTTGTCAAGTAGAATTTGAACCTGCACCTACCACGTTCAATCAAACACATTTTAATTATTGGTAATTGTTATTGACGAATCCGCTCAATGGCACTCAATATGGGTTGTCTCATTAACATTTTGGCGAACTCTAAGGGCCTGACATCAGCACAATACAAAGTGTAGAGCCATCGAGACTCTTAACGAAGCTATTCTGTTGATTTTCTCGTGTGAATTATTAGGTTTACCGGTTCCGTAGTGGTGGAATTTGGGACCGTCTCAATTCTAATAAGACTCCTTGAGAGTTTCACTGTAGAGTCGATGTTAAATGTAATTAAAGCAACTGTAATTAAATTTACTTAGATCCATTCGATATTAAAAAATAATTAAGAATATTTACAACAACAACAATGTTTATTATTTATCTTGTTTTAATGAAAAAATATTTTTCTTATTGGGATGGTAAATAAAGAAATACTGTTCTTGTTTGATTAATATTAATTTAAACACGCAGAAATTATAGACTATATAGCATTTTATTTAATATTTTGTATCTTATATTAATATAAGATAAATTAATGTTTTTTTCTATAAAGCTGTTCAATATTTATTTATTTAATGTTTAATTTCATAATTGTATTTAATTTACATACATCTCCGATATATGGCAGGTGGATAACACTCCGTTCTCCATTTTTTATCCGTATATTGAAACATTACATATTAGTTGGTTAATATTGATATCATATTTGTATATAATATCTGGAAAATATTTTATTCATAACCTATACGAATTTCAATAGTAGTATTACTATCAAACCAAAATATGTTTTATACAAACAACAATATATGAGACAGTTTTCCATTTGTACAGTAGAGTTTGACTTGTGACCTATTTTATGTGAAATGTATCGATTTCAGAATATTAGATATGTATTGAAACATTATAGTATGCTTGATCACCATTGTAGTAAATTTGGAAACTGATTGACTGACTCTATATATTAGTTATAATAGTTATAGTTATAGTTTAAATTCTGACAGAGGGGTTAGTAATCTAATTAAAGAAATCCGTTCCATACAGTTAGACAAAATGCAGTGTTGGGGTTTGCGACGCGCCAATATATATATGATAAATGAAAGGAAAATGTAGAGCTGATTTAGTAATGTGTATTTGGTTTTATTTTACGTATTGTATTATATCCGTATTCGTGAAATTCGTTATGCTTGTGAAAATCAAATTGTAGGAATAAAACAATAAAACAAAATAAATAACAGCGTTAAAACTAATCGAAAATATAGAAAGTTTATAATTTCATTTGTAAAACTACAAAACTTGTGTAGAGAATAACTTGTTGAGAAACAATCGGACCAGCTTTAAGCAATAATGTTATAACGCGATTTATTAAATATTGGCTAAGAGTGCCAACTTTATTTTGGTTTTGTATTGAAGCAACTATTTTTATTTGGGTTAAATTATTAAGCACAGTTTTAGTACCCACTGACACATTTGAGTTCGCTGTCTCTTGTGGTGTAATTTATGTTTGGACGGAAGGCTATTTTTATAATTAACTTTATGGTATTTGATTCTGAACAGACAGATGAAATGTTATTTAAACAAGTAAACTATATATATATATATATATATATATATATAATATATATATATATATATATATATATATATATATGTATATATATATATATATATATATATATATATATATATATATATATATATATATATATATATATATATATTATATATATATATATATATATATATATATATATATATATATATATATATATATATATATATATATATGTATATATATATATATATATATATATATATATATATATATATATATATATATATTTATATATATATATATATATATATATATATATATATATATATATATATATATATATATATATATATATATATATATATATATATATATATATATATATATATATATATATATATATATATATATATATATATATATATTTAAATTGTCAAAATGAACACTATACAATTTTACTAAAGCTGTGATATAATAAGAATAAGTGCTTTATCATGATAAAATAACCAATCTATGCTTTATAGCGTATCAATTTTCTTGTTGATTAATAATAGACTCAAATAGATTTGACAAATAAAATTGTTCATTTTGTAAAAGAAAAGTCTACTAAGTAAAATATTACTTAGCATCTTATCCCCTGTATATATCTGACTCTATAATAGCTTTAATGCACTTCATCCTTTATATATACACTATTAAATAAATTAAATAATAATGGCAATAAAATGTCCTTTTTTTAAAATATTTAGTTTTCTTATTTTAGTACTGTACTCTTAGTTTTCTTACTTTTATAAATAAAACGTTTAGTTCTATCTAACTACTTTCATTAATTACTTATAAGTCTCGTTAAAATAACAGAGTTGTTATAGTTATTTTTAATAGAAACCAGATTTTGCTTTTGACATAATCGTAAAAAGTATATGACAAAGTTTTATTTACTTTCATGAAAAATTTAAATTTATAATATTCCCATATACAAATAAATATACTGTATAAAAGTTTACTGTATAAAATTTATATCCAAATGTAAAAGGATATAAATTTTTACTAACATATGAAATTTCATTTATAAAATTTAAAATATAGAGCACTATTTTTTGACTTCAATAAATTATTAATAAAAAATATATATATTTAACAATGCCGAAAATTTTATAATGAAAAAAAAACTTGACAAAACTCTACGTCGAAAATTTAACCTTAAAAAATATCAGTATCAATAAATATATGTATAAAATATTTTTTACTATAAATAATAATCTAACCTTTAGTCAATTTAATCCAAATCCTCATATTGGCACAAAATTTCCAAACAACACACTACACATTCACGCACATTTCCAACACGTCTGACTCGGTCCAGCGTTTAGAACTAAATGAAATTCTCTACGAGCACCCCTTTATAAATCCTCGGTTTTCGACTGTAAAGCTCTACTACGATTGGTTGTGACCAGGTAGCTTTTTTTTGTTGTATTTTGTTTTAGTATTCATTCCGACTTGTATATTTTTGTTGTTATACAGATTCATTGTAAAAATATTTTCTATAATTATTATGAAAACTGTATCATTTTGTTTATCTGTTTATGTAAAATATGTATATTATTAGATAAAACGCTTAATTTTCAGATATTATTTCAATTTAGTTATGTCAGATTGTTTTTTAATATTGTTTTAAAAATAATTCATTTGACAAATTGTTTACCTCAATAATTCAAAAGTAGCGTTTTGCTTCAATCATTTGTAATAACTATACTATAATATTTTTTAATCTTTTGATTAATCACTTTATTAATGATTTGTACACATTAGAGTATTACCTATGGGGTCATGGGTTCGATCCCCACTCAAGGTATTGGTTCTTTATGTTTTTTTTTAATCTGCCAAAACAAGTTAGGGGTTTTGAGTTTCGTCACTCAATACCTACTGTGCCAAATTTAAACGGAAAACAGAGAACGAATTGTCTTGACACCTAGTATCAACTCTTTTTAATATCTTCTCCGCTAGCACATGAAAAAAAAAGCGTGAAGACGATAAGAAAATGAATCCACATCTATCATTTCACTCTGGCACGAGACAGCTGCGCCAAAATCACGTCAAAACATATTTATAATGAAAAATATTTTTATTTTCACTTTAAAATATGATGCTAAATTAAAAGCAACTTCGTTAAAAGACCGTTGGTGATAGCTAGTTTGCTATAAAATTGTTTATATTTCAAAGTTAAAGTAAAGTTAAACGTTGAAAGCAAGTAAATTACAAGCATAAAACCAAGTAAACATTCTAATTAAGAAAGTGCGAGGTAAAAATCTTGTAGTTTCTTATCTTACCTTTTTCCTTCATTATCTACTCCTTTAAAGAAACTATTCGTCTCGTTTGGAAAATCTTATCTTATAACTTGTTATCACGATACGTCTCCAAAAATGTATACATATATTTTTTATATAATTGAGGCTTAAAATTTATAAATATTTAACCACAGTAAGAATCGAACCCGAGCCTTTTGGCTACCAAACGCCCTACACAATTGAGCCATACGTTCATATCCAGTAACTTAGGTGGCATACATTTGAAAATATCTGATGTAGGCATCTACATCTCCATCCTTTCTTAGAACAAAAATATATTCCGTTAATAACACTTTAAAAATGTTAAAACTTTTTATTCATTACAAATTTACACATACTTTGTGTACTATACTGTGTGATGAAATGTAAGATAATTTTACCGATATAGCTAGCGTATAAATGTAGTATAAATGTACTACATTTTGGACATCTATCAAGCACTTATCTATGTCATAGGCAATGGTACTGGATTTGATTTAAACTTCAGTATAACTGTTAATATATTAACAATTAAATAAACTGCAATTTTAAGTCCCCTCACTGGCTATACGGATTATTGATAATAAAAGTAAAGAGAAAGACATAATGATGTAGAGCTAAATTATTTTTGCTTTAGACATTATGTGTACATACAAACGAGTATTTACCATTTACTATATGTAGCAGAGAATATTTATTTAAAGAAGGTGTCTCTTTGTGACTCTTTCAAATACATTTAATATAGAGTGGCGGTGTTCAATGCGTGTATTGTCGAAAAAAAAAAAACAATATGAGAAAGTAAATGTATAGAAAATCATGAAAATAATACTTTGTAAGCCAATAGCAATATATTTCTGCGGCCGACGGCGACATTCAACTAAAAGTATTTCTTAGACATAATCTTATTAATACGTGTTCACTAGTTAATTAGTTTGTGGGGATTTAGTTCGGCGTTTGTTCCGTTTATTTGGGGAATATTTTATATAGATTTCTTATTTCTAAATTATCTAATTTCCAAATATATATTCATTATTATTGGGATAAATAACGTACTATATGTTTGAAAATTAATTATTATTATATTTATTATTTAACAGTTGTGGTACAGCAACTGCACAGTGGCAGTCTTTGATCGTGAACACGAAGGCTGTGGGTTCGATTCTCACTCTCACGGAATAAAAAAAGGAAAATGTTTTTATTATTACTTCTTCTTTAACATATGGGGCACATGTAAATATTAGATATACCGGTCTATTTAACTTAAAAATTAGAGATCATTAAGTTATTCAACATAGTTGATCGGCCGATTCAAAAGTGTTTGCAAAAGTCAAAGTTGTTTATCATAAAAATAGTATCGACAAGTTGGTATATATATATATATATATATATATATATATATATATATATATATATATATATATATATATATATATATATATATATGTATATATACATATATATATATATATATATATATATATATATATATATATATATATATATATATATATATATATATTATATATATATATATATATATATATATATGTATATATATATATATATTATATATATATATATATATATATATATATATATATATATATATATATATATATATATGTATATATATATATATATATATATATATATATATATATATATATATATATATATATATATATATATATATATATATATATATATATATATATATATATATATATATATATTATATATTTTAGACATTATAAAAACATATTTTTCAATATAATTTAATTATCATTATCATACATTTTACTATATTCTCTACATTTTCTTTCATTTCTCAATATACAATTATATTTCTATATTATTTTCTCTCCCCTAAATATATATGATATGATATCAAATATAACGGCATAAGTCGGCATTACAAATATCCCTTTTGACGTATTGTGGTCAAACGTTTTAGCTAAGAGCGTGTTCTATGTTTGCTCTGGTGTTAGCCTCCGTCCGCCTAATGGCCAGCGTCTTGTTCTTTACACGCTTCTAAAGTAGTTAAGCTGGTATTAATGCGCACTGTAGTTGGATATTTTGCTTTGGGTGGTTTTTTTTTAATTGTTTTGAAAATATTTTATATGGGTATAGAAAGTAATGTAACTAAAACTAAGATGAAGTACCTTTAATTTTTTACTATATTTTCCATTTTAACCATGAATTGATTTCGTATGATTAATTTAAACATAAAAAAATACGTTTGAATATAAAAATATTAAAAAAAAAATTACAAAGTCATAGAAGAAGAAAAGAATGGTGTTGTGATTATTAGTTATAATTAAATTTGAAACTGAACAATAACAAAACATTATTTTATATTCAAATCAATATATTTATATATCTTGATTTATTATATATCTTATTTATCTTTATTATATATATCTTTATTTATTTATTATATATCTTATTTATATATCTTATTGTAACATACAACAAGAAAACATAAAAACGGAGACATTCGCCACTCTTAGGCTAACACAAAGAATAAGAATTTCTCCATATTATTAATTTCATAGTTAAAGTGTTCAATCCAGTAGTGAGTATCCACCTTGCCCCAGGTTTATTGTTTGTGCTAAACGCAATAACACTCGAGCGGGTTACGCTGGACGATTTATTTTTATTTCAACCTTTAAAACTTGGGAACTTTGTTTTCATATAGATGCGTTTTGGTAGAACTAAAAAATATATATATTTTATAAGAGTCAATAAGTCTTACCAGATATCAATTATCTTAATACAGACACCTAGTTGTGGGTTCGATATCAATTTGAGGGAAAATTTTAATATATATTTAAATTGTATTATTAAGAAATAAGGCACAGTATGTGTGAAATATATACAAAATGAGAATGAAGTGACTTGACACTATATATTATAGATTGTCTCTACCTACTCAGATCCAACCCAGATTATAGACGAGACATGTGTCGAAGAGAAAAATAACAAGAGAGATAGTTATGTCTAAATTTAAAAAAAAAAAATCTGTACAGACCTAAGCCTGACTAAACTTGCAATTGCGTAATCGTTCCAATTTAGTATGTTATAAATAAGGAGCTACTAAATTAATCACTAGCACATTTTGAAACAAAAGTTGAAAAAAATGAATGAAATTAATATTTATGTATAAAATGTATAAAATTAGTATTAGTAAATTAGTATTTTTAAGTCACAATATGCAATATTTTAATAAAATTGTAAACTATGTTTGCTTCACGATTTTTCTCGCATATAATAATATAGATGGGTTTACAGAGAGAACCTAGTGTTAAGATATTCCGTATCCCATTTTCTGCTTAATTTATGATAATATATCAAAAACATGTTTTGTGTTGAATGGCAGTACTTAACGCCGCGCCATGTCTTTTTACCAAAGCAAAATTTCCCCGAGTAGGAATTAAACCCACAACCGGCACACTTACATTCAGATCATGTGCCGCTGAGCCCTGAATGCCTCAATTACGTAATTTTATCTTAAAATTACATGAAATAATAAATTTTAAATAATATCCACTTTATGTTTGTAATAAAATCATCAAAAGTATATTAAAGATGTTGAATGCATTCATGATAAAAGCTTCTTAGAAAGCTGTAAAGTTTGAAAGTTTAATGTTATTTTGTATATAGTATAGTAGTGTTTCTGTGTTTTCTAGTGTTAATCTTTTTAGTAATATTTCATTTTAGTACGTTTATTTAGCGTAGATAAAATTTCTGTTAGCGAATAGAACTTGTCATTCTTTTTTAAAGTTATCAAAATGGTGGTTTAATATACACTTTTTAAAGTATTATTCCACACAGAGAAACGATATGTATATAGAGAAAAAAAAATCTCTTCGACGCCAAAAGGCGCAGGTTCGTTTTCCACTACTTTTAAATATTTTATATCAATAGACACTTTCCATAATAATAAAAAAAATATATGTTTATTTGACATATTTCAATGATACATATTAAATGAGCTACTAGCTCCTAAATAAGTATATACTGTGTATAAGGAGCTAGTGATTTCCCAAAGACACAGTTATCTTGTCAAGTAGACCAAAAAAGTGTTATTAATATATTAATAATAATTCTATTTCAAACTTTCCAATCTAACAAAATATGATAGAATGTACAAAAATATTAAACATACTGTTGGCGTAAAAATATATTGCCACATACATATATAATGAATAACGAAATAATGTGAACTATAAAAAGTAATAATGTCACCAATTTTCACGACTTTGGAAAAACAAGAACATAACCTAATTTTTTGTAGCAACGTTGGAAATCTAGATACAAATCTGGGTTACACAGACTGATGTGCATGCGTGCCAAGTGAAAAGACAGCCAAGTATCGCTAGCGTATCTAATGTACTTCTACTACAGGAATCTCAAAATATTTACTTACGCAGAATCGATATTTTTAACAAGATTACGTCCTTGTAGAATTTTATGTAAATTTTTTACTTTGAGGCTATCCTGCCATATTGGACAGGCTCTGACAGTAAACTGTAAACGTGATAGTCGTGGGTTCAATACCCAGTCGGAGAAATAAATTATGGTCACATCCTAGCAAAGGCAAAATAAAGCGCGGCGACGAGTTCCACTATTCACCATACATTGTCTCAAACAGACTTGTGATCTAGTGTCAAAATATTCCGAATATATTGACACTAGGTTTTCTCTGCCATACCGGGCGTGGCGTAGTGTGAGCTTTACGAGATAAAACGAGAAATGGGAAAATATATATGTATAAATTTTAAATTAAAACGATCAGCACTGTACTAAGTATGGTATAGAGGGTGGCAATACGACTTTGGGAGGATGTTAGAACTTGGCAGCTACATCCTACTAACGGAAACATATTGAGTTCGCTCGAGAGGCGATCTCTCAACAGTTCTTACTAAAATTTCGTTTAAACTATCGATGGATTCCAATTTGATTTATATTACATCGCTTGCCAAATATACTTAGAGTGAAAATTATATATAAAGTATATGTTTGTTTTATATGTTATTACAAAGCTTTTGTGTATTTGATATGTTGTCATAATTTAAATATAAATTTATCGCAAAGCTTATAAATAAAATAATAAAAGCTACTATGCGAGTTAATTTCAAAGGTTAGAGTTCCACTGTGCGAATTTCATCTATGAATGTTTTAACTAAATCGTTGGTTATATATAATATTTCATTTTAAAAAGTTTCAGTGAACCTCTATTATAAATTCTGTCGTTCCATACGATATAAAAGGTGACTAATAACTTAGTATAAAGTATCTCTCGCAAAATGTGAAAGATGATAAGATAAAGGGATTTAAATCTTTATATTTCTGCTCAAGTATGATTTACCTGGCGGGTTTCCGCCACTCATCACAAGCAATCTCATATTCGACAGCGGCAGCGGAGAACGAAGTGTTCCGACACTAGGTTAAAATCATTATTATAGATTTTATTTGACGAGTTTAAGTAAGCTTTTTTTCTATTTTAAAGTAATAGAGTTTAATAAATGATTGCCCCCAATACAAATCTGGCCGGAATTTGTGAAAGCTTCAGCCGAGTTAATCCAAAATGTTAAATAAACATTTTAACAATTTTTTAGACAACTTTATTGTTATTACCTCTGGCTGGAGTATTTTAGGACATTTTACCGACTATAGATACATTTTGGTACTGTTTTCATTTATACTAATATTTTAAAATGACAGTTTGTTTGGTTGAACGTGCTGATCTCAGGAACTATGGATTTAAATTAAAAAAATATTTTCGCAATATATAGTCCATTTATTAAGGAAGGCTATGGCTATATTAACATATTGTCGCATCAATGTAACCTTGAGCACTTAGAATGTATCATGTATCATATACAACTTTTAGTTGTTTTATTTGGAGCACGTGGGTAAAGCCACGGGTAAAAGCTAGCTATAAAATAAAATTGTGTTTGATCTCGAACACTGTCTATAATGGCTATGATATTCATGTGTGTGTGGCATTCAAAGATATTAACTAACTATGACACGATTCACAAGCTAAAAAAGTTTATTCTAAGCACTTGCCACGTGGTGTGTTTTATAGGATGCAGGATTTATATATATATATATATATATATATATATATATATATATATATATATATATATATATATATATATATATATATATATATATATATATATATATATATATATATATATATATATATATATATATATATATATATATATATATATATAGCAAAAAAAAAATATCTCTCTGATTAAAAAGCGTCTGAAAAAAATATTGAAAATTCCCTACTCAATATGATTTATTTTTATTTTATCGCACTAGTATTATAATTTTATTTACATTTAAGTAAAAATACTTCGATATTATTTCTACATTGCGAACTATAATTACAATATGAATTTACCTATATACTGACTAGCAAATAGATCCAAATAATATACATAAAAATACAATTAAAACGGAACGCTGCTATAAACATATCAATTTGAGACATAAAGACGGCAGCCCCTCACGACTGTTCGCGGGCCACGACTAAAAACTGAGCTGAACCGGGAACTTAATTAAGATACCTAACGACGCCAATTTACAAGGAATCCGTACGTGTCCACAGAGTTAAGATGCTATTAGAATTCTTGATGGTTATCCGGATAATTTACATATACTAGGGATAGGAGCCATTTATAGGAGAATAGTGTACAATTGTGCTTATTAAAGTTATATATAGTATATATGTATGTATATATCTTTCTTTTTGGATACATTGGCAGAGCAATTAAATTGCTACAAAGTTTAGTACATACATATATTGTTGGCTTGATTCATATTGAAAAGTGGAAAAAAAAATTTGTTCTTGATATCTGGCAAATATGAATTCAGATAATTAATGTTTAAAATTCAATCCAGTCTTTAAATAAATAAAAAAGAATCTAAAAAAAACTGCAATATAAGCAATAAATATTCAAAACAAATATTCATAATAACCTAATTATTATTCTTTATATTTTTCCGATAAATTCCTTAAACATGAACCTTTCCTTCTTATCTATCTTTTCTTTCTATCTATCTTTTCAAGCTAAATATCGAATGGCTATTATATCTAATCTCTTACATATCTTCGTATCATCAAACAATCGTTAGCGAATGGGCTGGATCTTGAATCTGAACTTCTCCACTCTGCCATTATAATTACGTGGTTCGATCAGAATTCCAAATCTAATTCCGCTACGTGAGTGCATATCAATGTAATTAAAATTGAAACACGTCCTTATAACAGGAGTTTCGGAAAGTCGTGTTCGGCACTAATTTTGCATAGCCAAGTTCTCCAGGGTTAGAGATATGTTTGAGTTTCTTAACTTAACTTTAATGTTGATAGGTTTGTTGTAGGAATTAATTTTCCTGCCATATACGCATATTGTTTCCATTTATTATAATATACTATTTATTAGCAATAAAAGTAAAGGAAAATATGTTATTGACATTAGGTATATTTTCTTTGGGTAAGAGCCTATCTATAAACTTCATTTGCCAGTAGGCAGGCAAAAGATGTGCTTAATTTTTTAGTAATATCATACATTTGTGTGTCAAGCTTACTCAAATGATTGCTAGTTGGACCCAGAATAAGTATATTTGTATAAAAAACATCTGATGGACTTTTAAGTTAACAAGTCTTACATTCAATGCAGGTAC
The DNA here is from genome assembly GCA_037127375.1 of Dione juno. Lineage (NCBI taxonomy): Eukaryota > Metazoa > Arthropoda > Insecta > Lepidoptera > Nymphalidae > Dione > Dione juno. The sequence continues at coordinate 8,144,542 of JAXRJS010000067.1, forward strand.
ATAAATCCCGTATCGATTTTACTTTTCCAATAATTTATATGACTATTTCAAATAAACATCACACGTATCTTGCTTTACTGTGGAAATGACCTATTTAGTTTCTCACAGGTACTACGGGAGCAAAAGTCCAAACCGGAAGTGAGCACATTTATCTTTAACTTCTTCAATTCATTGAAAAGCTCACAAGTTAAAAGTAAATACTCGAAGTTATATAAGAGTAGTTCGGCGCCAAATATTGTATCCTTTAAATTGGTTAACTTAACGAAACTTGTGGTCTAAGTAAGCGATACGTTTAACCCAGAAAAGCTACAATTCTGTATAAAATATATATTTTTTTGAAATACAAGATTTTAAATACCAGATGGTACATTACTAAAATTAACTAAGAATTTCATTCATCAGATATATTCCTAAGAGTGGAATCCAAACCAATTTATACGGAATGGAAATGTTTTTAAAAATTTAAAAGTCAATAACTTCAAAATACAAAAAAATTAACGCAGTGGGATTTGAACCCGCGCCTCATGGAAATCGTCTAAGCGCTCTAACTACTAAGCCATGCGTTCTCATCAAGCTTCGTCGAACTTCTTATATGATTTTTACAATTTATTACATTATCAACATCGACTTTTATATTAAAAGCGTTTAACCCAAATCAGTTTTTCAATCACAACATATCAATAAAGGTGAACGAGTAAAAAAAAACAATATGGAAAAGTTAAAAAAGCTTAAAATTCCGAAAGCTCCGCACGCTCGTGGCAATATTTACGTTGTCTATAAAGTGAGCGTCGCAAGTCTTAGTTTTATGTTCCGATGAATGGGAATTGTCGGTGGTATTTTTTACTTGATGACTTTATCCAGTTTCTCTAGTTAACATGCATTTTCGCTAACGAACATGATAGCAAGTACGTTGTATGTAGGCTCTGTATATTTTTTTGATTGGCATACGTGCGAGTATATATTACATTCTTGAATTAGATTTGAAGTTTTATTATGACTTACCTATGCTGGGTGACTGACTGACAGATTATAGCTGAAACAAATGAGTGGAGAGTATTTAAATTTGATATGTATATGCCATGGATATTTCAGTACTAATGGTAACCAACTCTTACTCAGAAAAGGTAAAAAAGACAATTTATATTTCATAGTCAATACATAAACAAATTAAATTATTAAAGTAATTCTCACAAAGGTCTAACGTATTTGGTACTTATCGTGTTATAAATAAAAATCTGTTATAAATTATCAAATTTAGACATTTATCCCAAAGTACCAGTAGTACTCAATCAATATAAAAATACCTAATTACTTCATTTTAAAAGTATCTAATACATTTTCTTAACGCAATATACGAAACATTGATTGTAAGCTTTCAAAGTGTAATTAATTTCATCGCTCGTCCCGTTTATAATATCCTTCCGTCCAAGACACAGGTTAACAAGCTCAAATAAAAGGATATTGAACACGCCTATATTTATAAAGGACGAGATGAGATGAGAATTGGTGCCTGAAGCTGTGTTTTAGCTATAATTTATCGCTCGCTCAGTACAAGCAAATTGGTTGCTACATACAATTCATGTAAATGCCAACTGATACACGGTTAGAGCTAATTGTTATTGGAAATATTTTCTAAAGTTATATTGTTATGTGTGATTAAACACGAATGTCAAGGGTTCAAATCCCACTTAAAGAAATATATATTGATACCGAATATATTTTTTCTTTCCTTATTATGGAAAACACTTCAAAAGTAATTAAATAATTAATTAATTTCATTTCCACAATCCGGTGAAAATAACATGGCGTTGAGACGGAATCGTACCATTCAACATGCAATATATCAAATTTGATTCAATTTGTCCTCTGCCTCTTCTATTATATACTAAATACAGTGTAAATGTGAAAAAAAATATAATAAACAGCTCTAAACTTTTCTGCTACTTGTGTTAAACACTTTACTAACAATATTTCTAAAGCAAGCAATTGACCATCAAGAATCTCTATAGGTGCCTTGATAGTTATATATATATATATATATATATATATATATATATATATATATATATATATATATATATATATATATATATATATATATATATATATATATATATATATATATATATATATATATATATATATATATATATATATATATATATATATATAGATATATATATATATATATATATATATATATATATATATATATATATATATATATATATATATATATATATATATATATATATATATATATATATATATATATATATAGAAAATTTATGTATTAATTTACTTACAAAATGTATTCTTTTATGTCGAAAAACAAAACAAATTTGCTCTGTAGCATATATTATTTGAAATTAATAATTAACTAAAGTCCAAAGCAAAACCGGAGAACGAAAGCTAGTTAGCTCAAATTAATTGTATCTAAAAATATAACGACAATGTTCTGTATTTTCAACGTGTCATCGCGTTCATTTATAATGAAACGGTAACAGGCCTTTGATCACTTTAAAGAAGACAAAAGTAAATTATATGGACAAAAAGCATAATTGAAGCAGGCACAAGACTAAATGTCAACTTGTATACAGTATTACAGTATTAGAAAAACAGATCAAATAATAACTATTGTTTTGAACTATGTTTTATTTTCAAAATGGAGAATGCAGTGTCTCAACACTCTTTTATTTTTGCCTATCATTTAAAAAATAATAAATTATACCGCCACTCACTTCATGACTTGAGTGTCTTGACACTAGGTTCCCTATACATATATATATATATATATATATATATATATATATATATATATATATATATATATATATATATATATATATATATATATATATATATATATATATATATATATATATATATATATATATATATATATATATATATATATATATATATATATATATATATATATATATATATAGATATATATATATATATATATATATATATATATATATATATATATATATATATATATATATATATATATATATATATATATATATAGATATATATATATATATATATATATATATATATATATATATATATATATATATATATATATATATATATATATATATATATATATATATATATATATATATATATATATATATATATATATATATATATATATGTATATATATATATATATATATATATATGTATGTATATATATATATATATATATATATATATATATATATATATATATATATATATATATATATATATATATATATATATATATATATATATATATATATATATATATATATATATATATATATATATATATATATATATATATATATATATATACATATATATATATAACATATATAAGCTAATAAAGCAATACTTTTTTATGTCAACGAGTTATATACTAAATAAACTCGACAAATACGTTAATATTTTTCCGACATTGTATCCCCCTAAAGTACTTTGACAACTGTCGTAAAACCTCGTCTAGACATAAGGCAATTATTAAGCCATTTTCACACTATTCACACTAAAGCTCCCCTATATATTAGGATTGTTTTTATTTATTTTTGCACGTTCGCTTCTGTCATTTTTGCGTAGGAAGAGAGTCATAATTCAATTCTGTTTCAACTTTCTACGTATAGTTTTAAGTTAGATTAATGTCGGATCCAATGTTTGAATTATGACTAAGTAAATATAAAAAAGTAAGCTAGGTTCGCGTAGTTTCATTCATCAAATTACAGTTGCGCTTTCTCTATTTTGCCCCGAGAACGGAATATCATGATACCTTGCCTTGCATTTGCCTATCCTGCTATGAGCGAGATATAGCGTAAAGTTAAAAAAAAAACAAATATGACACTATAACCAAAAGTAAAATAATACAAAACACATATATAACCACACTGTAGATATATTTAGACCGTTGTCTCATCTGCTGCGTGAATGCTTGCCACTATAGCAAGAAGTGGTAGCAAAGCCTACTCCTCCCCAGCTTTAGGTGGACGTCAATCTATATAAGATATTATTTTATTTAATACTTTAAAATATTAGAAGTGACAAAACTAACACAACACAAAGTGCTTTTAAGCTATACCGCGACGAGAGCTCCATAATCCTACAAATATTCAGCCTGTGCGCCATTTAATCAAAAGGAAACTCGAGTTAATTTAATGTATAGCGTATTTTAATTAATACGCTGCTTTAATACGAGAGTGTAACGTACGACTACGTATGTATATTGTGCTTCGGATTAATTTCAGTTATTAATGAGGCACGAAAGTTTTAAGTCACTTTGTCACGGTTACGCCATGTTTTTTCATGTTATATTTCAAAATTTAAAAAAAAAAATAGCTTTTTCAGCAATTTCGTTTGTATGTCCAAATGGAATTAACAAAAAGTAGTGTATGATAGTGTATGTGTATGAAAAGTAGTGTATAACACATTCAAGTGCCTGAAGTAATTCTGATAGCAGGTACAGTGGGCTATATTGAAACGATTTACGTGTTGTAATATACATATTCTCTCGATAAATCGACTATCTCTTAATCGTTAAGGTTCTTCTTGTATATTTTAAATGCAAATTCATATAGTTAAACTAACCCATCATATATTATACAGTCATCATTTTGCTTTAGTTCTTCTTCTGTAATATTCACGATTCAGTGCTGTTCAACAGGATCGGTACCAGCATTGCATACATCAATGCAGACAAGGAACCCTTTATGCTGGTACCGGCAGAAATACCTCTTTCCACATTCATTTCATATCCATATATCGTCTCCATATATCGTGTCTATATATCCATATATCGTATCTATTTAACATACTTCCGAAGTGCACTTCATCTCTTGTTCAAATATGAAAAATATTACAACAAGTGAATGAATTATACATTAATTAACAAAAATCTTGCATCTTTTTTAATCTCTTTCAGCACCAGCACCAGAATCCTTGCCTTACTCGCGTTTAGGTTAAGACCATTATTCATATCCATCTTTCAAAGTGATGCTTGCAACTCGCATTCTGATGTTGCAATACTCACTTTTTACATAAAAAAAATATAGAGTCGAGTGCATAAAAACTTAAATTGAAAAAAAAAATAAGTTAAATAACGTTTTTTATGTATATTCAAAAGCTTATTTACTTTCCAGTTCAAGAAAGTCGTCACTCCATTTTTTACATTCGACGGATCACGACTTCGTCGAGAAGTTTAGTAAACGTTTGTACGTGCGTTAAGAATCATTTTAAGAGGCGATGTGCTTGACGTCTTAATCTAAAAAGTTTATTCCAAAAACTTATCACTTCCGCAGTGTTTCAATTGACATATATTTTTTTATTTTGTTTTGTAATACATTTCGTTATAAGAAGTCCATTTTCTTGTTTTATTTTAAAAATATTATGGAATTGATCACGTGACATGTTTAAAGATTAATATTTTTTTTTACTACACACACCAAAGCTAATCGTGGCGTAATGAGAATGTTATGATCTTTGGAATGGATTCGAGCACAAACAATAAAATAATCGTGTGAAAAGCAGAGAATATAATATTTCTCTCCGTTCTATGTGGAGGACAATATATGCTAGAAAGAAAGCCTAGTGTCTATGTAATAATACTTTAAATATACATATTGCAGTCAATAAATAGTTCGTTCCAATATGTCAACGTAAAAAATACCGTTCAATAAAGCTTTACTTTATTTAACTTTATACTCCATTTTAATACTGCCCATGTCATATAAACTATAACACGGATATTCTATAGGAAAATATAAACGATTTCGTTACCGTTACCGCAAAAACAGGCTGCGTCAAAACGGATCGTAAATTCTGAAAGGTTTCAGTTTTTTCGGTTAAGTCAAAACCGAATTTATGGGGCGGACGAGATTCTGAGGTTGGTTGCTCTTTGATTATATCTCTTAGGAGCTTTCTGAAAAGCTCCGTTCCAACTATTTCGCTATTGTATTTTAAAATATTCGTTTCGCTTGCTTATATTTGCTTCAGTATTAATTAAAATGAAAAATGTTTTAAAAGCTTTGTATTTTTTTTGTATATTTTAAGCTCTTGCTGATTGTTTTGGAATACACCGAAGGTTGTAACCGTAAACGAGATAGTTGTGAGTTTGATGCTCACTAGAAGGACATCACTAGGCTAGGCGAGATTAATTTTAATTGCGCCGCTTTGATAAAGTACTTTCTTATTCGATAAAATTCTAAGAACGTAGGTTATTAATTTCATATTTGGTTTCAAGATAATAAATTTTATAACACAAATAAAGTATTCTTTTTGTTTTTAATTTAGAGTTAAATCGCTTTCTTTTAAGCTTTTTGCACATTTAAAGGAAGTTGTGAAGAAAGAAAAACATTAACTCAATAATTAGACCAGGGAACTACTTACCGTGAGTCGAAATCGAACGTGTATATAACGTGTTAATTTTTTAACAGTATATTGAATATTCCCCTATATGCTTTTTATACAGGAAATCATAAAAATTATATCTGCATTAATAATGGATTCGAGCACAAACAAAAATTAATATGGACAGGTGCTGACTAAATGTCACCAGGCAATTATTGAAACTTCGCTAAAATTTGTCGTATAATTAAAAATAAATGATCGTGTTCTGTTTTTTGGTTGTTATAATGTCACTACTTTTGTTTACTAAATAAGTGTAAAATGAAAAATATATGTATTATTAAATATATTTATTTACACTAGGTACCGACTTGAATAAAGTATTTAAAAAATATTGACATTATTCTATCAATTTCACGCTGTAGTAGGATCCAGCACATAAAACATATCCTACAGCCAAAGTAGAGTGGTGAGAAATGACACATAATATTATGATTAGATTAATAAATTTAATATTATGCTTAGAGGTTGAGGCGGACGTGGATCCAAAGAAGAGAAGAATAGTAGGCAGAGTGTATAGACAGTACAATCTTTCTTCAGAAGTATTGTATTATGAGCTTAAATTTAAAGTAGCACCTGCATTTAGCAAGGTAAAATCGGCAACTAGAGCAAAAAAGTGACGCTGAGCTTTATTTTCAGTTTTAGAGTAAGCTCAGCGTTGAATTTCTCCATTCAATACAAAATATTTTGGACGGAAAGTGGAAAATGGAGTTTACTAGGTTAGTGGAAAATGGAGTGTCCTAGGTTGAGTTCTCTCTACATGGCTATGTAATGCTAATCGTGAAAGTACTAAATTATGACTAAATTAGTGATATGATCTACTTAAACGTTGCCAGAGAATCAATATTTCTTGTACACAGCCATTTCGTCAAATGAAATTCGAACTTACTACCACAGAGTAATTAAGCATTCTATTATGTCACAATAGCGTCAATCCTAATTAACAATCAAATTATGCGAAGACTAACCAGATTTTCAATAATGATTTCTTTTGTTCTTCACAATAAAGGTTTTTTTTTTAATATACAAAGACGTCTAGATTATATAGAATCTTTTGTTAATGGAACTTAAGAAGACGTCAAATGAAGCTGACATCGCTGACTACAAGACTTGAATAGATTATACTTATATATAAGCAATCTATACAACATTAATAATGTTATTAAGAATCCATGCTTATATTTATGTCGACTCTACTTAGTAATAATCTGGATGATCTTAGGTTCAATTCCCACTGGTAATGATATTTCAAAAATAATAAAAAAAAAATGTGCTAACAAAAGTGTTTAAGAAGAAAAGACAATTAATAAAAATCTTTATAAGAATAATATATAGAAAATCTATAATAAAAATATCTCTATAATAATAACAATGTTAAAAAAAAGCTTGATAAGTATATACAAAAGCTCTACAGTGACACTTACTCTACAGTAATCTCAGATAACACTGACATTCGTTTACCAATCCCTCAACAGATCATCAATCGTGCAACTTATTTGAACAGGATCTCGTCTTAAAAAATATATTTGTTCTTTCCTTTCACGACAATTACGCTACCATTTGTCACCATTCAACGTTGAAGCTTGATTTTGTCAATCAGTGGAGCTTTAGGTTGATTGATTGGTCTAAATCTTTCCCTTATATATTAGTATTCTTACTAAATACATGTGAATCATGGAGTTTCACTTCTAAGTTAATGGTATATCGGTTTAATGTTTTTTTATGTATGTAAGTATGTATTACATGAGAGATAATGGAGCGCCGGTCCCTGCATACATCTTTCGTCTCTTCCACTGTCATTAACCTCTTCACACATGCTGTCCAGGGGGTCCGCACACTTTTTACGTGACCTTCCGCCAGTATCTTCGACACCGTGTTTTCGAAGGTCAACAAAGGTCTCCTTTTACCACTCTCTTTTACCTTCTCTCTCGTCTTTTTTACCTTTTACCATGATTTCATCACTCATGATCTCGACGTGTCTAAACCGTCGGAGCACGTTTTTCTTCATTCCCACTGTGACGTCCTCGTCGGTAATGGCATATTGACAAATGTACTATCAAAATTACAATTTTCTTTTGTTAGCTTCACGCTGTATACTACACACAGCAGAGTAGGCAGAGAGAACCAAGAATCAATATAACCTGTTTTCCGCTTATCACTACACTTCGAGATTATATATATTGAGTGGCGTAACTCAACAACGCATCTTGTCGGACTGACTTGACTGACTGACTGATCATTTTCCCGGTTCCCCCCGAGCTGCTATGCAAGAAATGACAAAGCAATGATTTATAATGATACTCTCTCTTCTCATCCCTCATTCTATCCATTATGAATCTTCTTCTTTTTCAACATTTATTTTGTGGCTAATTCACTCGTTTTGTAATTCCATACAAAAACTTTAAACTTAGCAAAGCAACTATTCAAGCATTCCAGCAAATTAAATTTGTATACGATTGCTACAATGTTTATGTTTATGTGTATATATATATATATATATATATGTATCTATCTACCTATTCATCTATGTGTCTCTCTACCTATCTATCTATCTATCCATCTATCTATCTATCTATTCATGTATGTATCTATCTACCTATCTATCTATCTATCCATCTATCTATCTATCCATCTATCTATCTATCTATTCATCCATGTTTCTACCTATCTATCTATCTATCTATCTATCTTTCTTCTTCCTGGCATTAGTCCCGGCTTTTTTGCCAGGGTCTGCCTTCCGACTAAGACCAATCGGTCCATATGAGTGGCGAAGTGGTTTTTTGTGGAGCGATTGCCATCTGACCTCCAAACCCATTACTGGGAGAAACCAAGAAAGGACAGGGAATAAGAGGCAGAAAGACTTGGAATATAGGGGAGGGACACCACTTACATGGATTGGATCGGGTTATGAAAGTGGTGGCTCGAGGTCCCGGGGTCGCGTACCCGTATGCCGGAAACCAAATATCGGACAGATAATTGGCTGGACACCCTCTGAGATGATATATATATATATATATATATATATATATATATATATATATATATATATATATATATATATATATATATATATATATATATATATATATATATATATATATATATATATATATATATATATATATATATATATATATATATATTGGAATATATTCGAATTCGAAAATTCGCTCATCAGTACACTGTGCACAGTAAGTGCGACGGTTGTGCGTTCGATTCCACTCGTGAGGAATGAAATACTTTAATTTTTCTCGTTCTGTCAGCGACAAAGCGCGGCGTTGACTCTCGCCATACAACACGCCTCACATGTCTCAAAATCGGAAAGCGGAGAACTGAGTGTCTTATCACTACCTAATTTTAAGATACTTCTTCTGCCTACTTTGCAATATGCGGAATTATTTTGCACTAAATGTAAAAAAAAAAGAATATATTGCTTAATTGTCAAGTAAGGGTGTTATTATTAAGAACGGTTAAAATGATTTTACGTTTCATATCTACACAAATCAAGTCACAGGCTACAATTTGCTAGCTATATTTAAAAAAAAAAACACTATAAAACGTGTAAAAATTATATAAACGTACTATATTATTAAATAAACGTACAGGGTTTTGAACTCGCACCTCATGGAAACCGTCTTATTTAGTATAGATTAACACTGAAAAGAAATTTTCGCCAACAACCTAAAAATCGACAACTAATTTAATTACAACATAATATATATTAAAAGCAAAAAGCCTTATTACTCCCAAAGACGTCCCCCAACTAATTTGGATTGAATCCAATTACATAAATGCCTTTTTTGTCTCATCCTACAAGGCTGCAACGCAATTTTCGCAGTTGATTTTATAGCGGACATCCGAGACAAATGCTTCCACTGAGTACGGATCGTGAATCAAAATATTACTTTGCGAAACGTTAAGTATATTGCTTTGGAGTCTTTAAATAATGATGAATAATAGTTTGTGAATCTAATTTTGTTATTATTATTATATATATTATTTTAGTTTTTATGTTGATTGTGTGTATGCGCGTGTGTGTGTGTGTGTGTGTGTGTGTGTGTGTGTGTGTGTTTGTGTTTACGGGTGCTTAGTGATTGCCAAATCAAAAATTGGTTCTTCATAAAAGAAATGTTAGGTTTGTAACTAAATTGGTTTAAGCTATACAAAATATATATATTCTGATCAAAAAAATCTTAATCTGCTATTTTTTTATGTTTATATAGAAAAATATATTGTTTAAATCTATAGTGCATTACATGTCTTCGTTTTCAATCCAACCACGACTAGTAACTGTAAAGTAAATATAGATATATTGTGGTTGATGCGTTCTCAATTTATTATGACAGTAAACAAATAAATAGCGGCGTTAAACGCTTCTAGAAGGCAGTGTATAATTTCTAACTTTTTTATTATTTAGTCACTCCAAAAATCTACACCTACAAAACAAGATAACGGTGCCAAAATTAAAAAAAATAAAAAAAGCCTATAATTCGTCATCACACTTAATTATTTTGCGGAAACGCCGATACAGGTTGCTTTGCAAAAAATAATAAGGTAATTACTCACAGCGATGGGTTAAAGTAACTTGTCGGTGAGCAAAAACGGTGGACATTTGAACAACAGTTTTTGTTGTAAGAATCACAGCCTACAAAAACACTGACATCCTATTGTACGCTTTCACAGAACAAGAAATCGTGTAATAATTGACATATGCGATAAAAAAAAACGGTGCGAGTGAAAAAATGATTTGTGTTGAATAAATTCGTATTATATGTTTTAAACTAAAAAGTATACTTAAGAAATGTATTCAAGTTACACAGTTGTCAATTAAAGTTAATATACTAATATATCTATAATAAATGAAGGATAGCGCTAGATAGAAGTTAGTGGAATAGAAACTTTGGGAATCGTAAAGCTGTATCCCGTATGTATAGGTTGTTAGAGTGAATCTAGTGTGATATCTTCACATATCTTCTCTATTTCTTCTCCGTCTTCTACTTATTGCCCAAATCTGAGATATTGCATGTTGAGTGGGTGAAGTCAACGCTGCACTGTTCCTTATCAGATAAGCCGCAACCAGTACATAGTCAGTTGCAGAGCCTCTGTACCACGATACCCTCAGATATTGCGCATTATTTTTATATGTACTTTTAAAGTGTTAGTCCCCACTAAGAAAAATATTTTTACATCAAATTTTTTAACAAAGGGGAATTTTTGAACCTGCGCCCCTTGGTAACTGTCCAAGTGCTCTGACCGCTACCGTACACCAGACCGTACCACCATACGTTCTGATGGCTTAGCGGTCAGAGTGCTTGTTTTTTTAAAAAAAAGTATTCATATAAAAGTGACACCCAACTTAGCAAAAGCTTTAAATATGTTTTTCTTCAGTTGAAGAGTAAGAACTTTCGCGCTAAGAACTTAATTGTTATGCCCTTTTTTATACAACTTCCGAGATAACACACTTTTGTTTTTATTGCCTTCCTTTTCTTATTTCGTTTAGTTTTGTTGAGTATTTTATAGGTAAGGTAAGGTAAGGTTAAGTAGGTACCTACTTGTTATCATTATTTAGTCTTCCACAAATCATATTCATGTCACCCAAAATGAAAATTTGTTCAAATATTTTATTACAGTGTAGATGGAGAATAATGTCAATTCATTTTACATTAATACAAAACTATAGGTGATTGATGCATTGAGAATGGTGTTAAATATCGTATTTAACACCATGCTTTGCCTTTTTTTTAGTTTGATGCTGTAGTCTCGCATATGACTTAGTAGGCGGAAAGCGGGAAACTGAGTGAAGAAACTCCGTTATAGACGTTGCGTGTTGAATGGCGGATCTCAACGCTGCGCTTTGTTTTCTTACCAGCGCGAGTAAATGAAAATAATTGATTCCCACAAGTGGGAAAGGAACCCACAACCGACGGCCTTCGGATAAATGGATTGAATACAATTCCATACCATAGGTGCCGTAACTATATTGATATTTATTAAATAAATATTCATATTCAATAAAACAATTTTAATAAAAGATAAGGTAAATATCCCATTGAAATCATTTAATCCACTCCGCAAATATTAACCGCTAGTTACAAACAAACGTTCTTCCATGAAGATCCTACAATTATTTATTTCATCTTTATTGCCAATCAAGAAAGAAAAACTGTAACGTTGAAAGGTATTAAAACTAACAAGATCTAAATAAACGAAGCTTATTTTAGATAGAAGCCAACTTGACTCGGAAATAATTCAATAGACAGCAATAAACTGGAGCTGAGGGAAATGACATGAATGTTGGCGACAAGTTCAAATATTTTTGAACTGGCAACTTCTATTCGTACATAGAGTATTTATATGAGTGGATTTTTTTTAATATATTTTAATAACTAATTTAAGAATATTTAAAAAAAAACGGTTAAATCATTTAACGGGGTTTTTTTTCTGTATTCCTTGGATTGGAAGCCGTGAACGGTGTCAAAGAAGCGTTGGTTGGCTAGAAAATGAATGCAGCAGTCAAATTACGCAAAGGGAATGTTTTTGAGCTCACAACTTGTGCACAGATTATATGTAGGAGCTGAACTTTTTTATAGCATTATTCCAAATAAAGAGAGACTATAAAAGAGAGAGAGATATATAAAAAACGTATAAAAATTTGACAGTACGAAGAGATAGACTAAAGTATTGCTCCATCCATTTATAAAAAAAAAAATCAATATTTCTACCATCATATTCATATCCCTGATATAATAGGGTACAATAATCGTATAGTATAGTAATAGTGTTGACATCGGTCATTTGAATGTTTGGCGGAATGTGATGTTGGCAGGTTCATATGTCACTTACAGAATTGTGTTTAAAATGCGGAGTTGAATTTGATTCCGCAAATCAGTACGCAATGTCTTAAATTCATTCAGAATTCAGAGAACTTAACTATAATATAATTTATAGAAATTTATATTCTAGTATTTTTTTTTAAATCTGCTTTAGCTCTAGCTTTTATTTATAACACACAAAGACAATAATATATTCAAAATCATATTTAAACTAACATTGCTCATCAATTATGTATATAATATTTCCAAAGAACATAAAAAGGAAACACCGATTCTTAATATCATTATTCATTCTACAGCATTATTATTAAATGCAAAATATAAAACCGACTCAAAATAAACCAATCACAACCAATAAGCGAGAGGAGAGGAAATTAATACAAACGTCGGCGACAAAGCCGATCGTGTACGCCGTACAAGTTGACAGATGTCACTGAGATGAAATATCCTCGCTATAAGATACGCCCGGCGCGGGGTTTCGGAGAAATTTTTATAAATTATACATACATTCTCAAAATTATAGCCAATGTGGTTCAGTTGGAGGGTGAGAGCATATGTGCTACAGGTGTAGGTACGTTTTAAGTTAGTACTAATTAAGTATATTTTAATAAGGTTTGTATCCGCGATTGTGAATGCGACGGCTGTGGCAAGTCCCGCACACGGAGAATAAACTATTTTCTTTTTTTTTCGTTTTGGTAATAAGATAAAGTGCGGCATTCAATCCGCCATTTAATATGCAATGTTATGAAATTCGGCAGTAATTGGGCGGTAAGTGTCTTTAGACTAAGTTACCTTCTGCCTATCCTGCAATATGTGGAAAACTGCGTGAAGCGATTGTAGCGATATAAGCAACAGGTTCTTATCTAGCTAACAATGAAAATGATAAAAATTACTTGTTATGATGAAAAAGGTAAAACCTTAGATTTTAAATGCCATCGTCCAATACTGAATTCTGTCAACGAATGAGTGACATGTCAGAACATAGCTCACTACATTCTTGTCGCATATATTATTTCTTTACAAACTTTACACTATACAAACATTCTGGTAAATAAAAAGTCTGCCCGTGACCCTTGACGGACTACTGCAGAGTGTTCGAACCGTTCGGTCTTAAAATAAATTACTTTTATTATTTATTTCTTCATAACGTATTTTAGTTTTCGCAATTTTTTTTGTGAACATTATAGTGCACTGGAGCAGTGGCTGATAAACACTATGGTTGTGGGTTCATTATTATATCAATTTTCCTGTTCTGATAAGACATAAAGCGGAGAAAAGTTCCACAAATTGGGCAAAAAGTAGAGAACTGAGCATCCTGACACTACTTTCCCCCATAATTGCGTAGGTAGAGGTCTGCTGAATGATTCCTTTAACGTGAGGCGTATTCTGTCTAAATTTTTTTAAAAACAAAATTTAAGCCAAGATTAAAAAAGGTATAATAATTTCGCCCTTTGGTATCTGCTATATCAGAGTGCGACAAGGGACCGTAAAAATTCATTCGACAACATTGTTTTGATTTCAACGAAATCATATTTTTAAGATGCACAAGACTACAACATACTTTTACGTATGTTTTTAGAGTTCCGTACTTCAAAATAATAAAACGGAAACCTGTCTGCCTGTCTGTCTGTTAAGACCCCTTTTATATGGGCCCTTGAAGGTATCAAGCTGAAGTTAATATCAAATATCTTGATTTACACGACCATTTTCCGTTTTTGTAGCATACTATATATAATTCACTGCGTATTCAAACCTATCGTATACTTGACGTTAACCTAGAATTATGAAATTGCAAAAAAACAATACAAATAAAGGAAAAGATCTAAAAACATGTAAGTTGTAGAAAACATAAAACCAAGTTTAACTCTGTAGCTTATTTCACACAAAATTAATGTATACGTCTGCACATTTACGTTTGTCAATTTTTGTAAGTTTCGCTTTTCGTTGACCCATCGTTATGAAATTGGTACGGCATCCATAAGAACCCAAAATCTGTTAAAGGGTCAATATTAATAAATTATGATTTGGATTAATATAAACGAAATCGTCATAGCTTTTATCTACGGTTTTGCCCCCGAGGGCAATATATATATATATATATATATATATATATATATATATATATATATATATATATATATATATATATATATATATATATATATATATATATATATATATATATATATATATATATATATATATATATATATATATATATATATATATATATATATATATATATATAACCTCGATAAATTCCATTTAATATAAAAATATTTATTTCCTTTTTCATTTGACCCCGTAGTTCCAGAGATTAGTAAAAACAAGCAAATAAGCCCTTCAGCATCATACAGTAGGAATAGTAAATAAATATAGACAAAACATAAACCAAATATAAATCTAACATTTATGAATCAAAAAAGTCCATAAAAAAATATTGCGGTTATGACACAAAAATAAAATGGATCATTAGTCTAAATAAACATTCTATTAGTTGGCCACCCAAGATGAACAATGTTTTCAGATCTAACGTATCATAAAATCTCGGTTTTTATCACAACCGAGCCCATTCAAACGTACTAAGATTTAACACCCACTCTGGAACACACTGTATAGTTTTATTACTGCGATAATCTAACATGCTTTATATTGTTGAATTATTGCATTTTACATGTTGTAAATTATATATAAATGTTTCGGGCCATCCAGTTATTACAGAAATATTTATATACGGTTATATTGTTGGGATGTAGAGATAATGCGTAAGCTTTTTGTCAGCTTTACGCTTTATTCCGTATATAAGTAGTAGTATTATAGAAAATAATTAACTAGCAAAAAGCTCACTATAAATCAATTTTATTTCATACTATACAAGCCAGGCCTACTAATTAATGTCAATTTTTATATTATTTAAGACAAGTGGCAGGTTTGGGTGTTATGGTACCTTGGTCTTAATGGGTCTGAAACTGAAGATTAGAGTAAATTACTACTAGGTATTTTATCAGCCTACCTGTTAAAATACAATAAATGTATGAGGATAAACTCCTTGGTTAGGGTGCAGATAGAGGAACTTGGAGTACGTTTTGGACTTGCAACGGGAGTATTGGCTTAATGAGCTCCTTTAAAATACGCATTAATGCTCAGCACGATCAAGGCCTACAATTCAACTATAAAACCTACGAAATACGTTCTAGAAATGAATTTATGATATTTCTAGAAAAACCAAGATAAATTCATGTATAATATAAATTAAATAATAAATTAAGGTTCCCTATGCCTACTCTACTATGTGCGGGATACAGCGTGAAAGTAAAAAATAGGCCCAATATATTCTCGGTTGTAACGTGAACTGTTAAAACAATAACAAATAATTACAGTTAAAATATTTCTTGAGATTTTTGAGCTGATAAAACTATTTATGTATGTGTAACTTAAGATTGTAAGTAAAAAAATATAATATTGTGTAGTATGCGCGTTTCTGGCATGATGTTTTATAGCATTCGTGTTTCTGGCTATGTGCTTTTCTGGCATTCTCTTAAGTTAATTAAGCATAAGCATAAAAGCTTAAAAGCTTTTAAGGTTAATAAGCAGGAAAAATTTGCTTAACTTAAACGTTTTACTCTTGTATATTATTGCCATCTAAAAATTTCAGTGAGAAGGTATAAAAAAGGAAGGACGTGGATTTTAATTCATTCATAAGTTTTACTATATAGCAAATTTTACTCAAATTGCAAACTATCAACCAGCTCAGCATATATTGCAAATAAATTGAACTGACTTACTATTTTTTCACTATTTCCAGTTATTTCAAGCAATGTCACTCGCACCTAATTAAATGCATTTCAGTTTTAAGCCATGACATTTTCTATTTATATTTACCACAGAGAGCGGGCGTTTCGTTATAAATGTCCAACTTGATATGTTTATTTAATTTATAGTAATAACTCTTCAAGAATTATTACTTTACACCGGAAGATATAATGTGAAAATTGTTGTTTACAAAATATTATGACGATGAAGGCATCATCAATTGTATCGCTTATGAGTGTAAAGCTTAATGTGTTTAGATTAAATATGGTATGCTTTTATTCTTGGTATGTACAGATAATGCGTAAGCTTTTTGTCAGCTTTACGCTTTATTCTATATAAAAGTAGTAGTAGAAAATAATTTACTAGCAAAAATCCTGCTATAAATCAATAGAGATATAATCAATCAAATCAATAAAGACAAAGTGGCAGGTTTGGATGTTACTCAAAATGCTTAAAACTAATAATGTAAGGGTTAGTTAAAATTTTGATATACAGTAACAATTTTATAAAACAAAGCTTCACGCTTATTTTCACATATAATGGGATAGACAGAGGGCATTTATAGTTAGGAAGCTCGCTTCTCCATTTTCCATTCAATTTTCGAGATATTAATAAGTGGTGGAACGCAATGCCGCACTTTGTCTACTTACTAGGGTAAGAAAATCCGTCAAGTGGAAATCAAACTCACAATCGTCACGATTACAGTAAGACACCGTGCCGCTGCGCCACGATGATGATGATGATGTTTCACATGACAGTAAACTTGGTATATATTATATTACTAGCTGCACCTCGCAACTTTGTCTACGTTGGAGAATAATTTTTAAAGTTTCAGCCAACTCAATAAAGCAGATATTTTGTAGTTGTTTCGTCGTACAAAATATTTTAAATTGATATCACTTTCTTATTTTTGTACCGATCGAAATAAAAAAAATGTAAATATAAACGGAAGTTACCCATAATACAATAGTGAAAACTGCACTTGAATCTGTTAAGCCGTTTAGGTAGGCATAGGTTTTTTTAAAATAAATTCTAAGTACATACAGCGATCAGTTTCACATTTTGATTTTATGTATATAATTTTATTATGTTATCAAATTCAATAATAAATAGGCTGTTTTATACAGATGAGTGTGTAAGTCACAGTTATAGTAATACAATACTTTGTCCTCACTATAAACCTGTTTTAGAAATATTGACATATGATTTTGATAAACGTGTGGTATGAGTGGAAATTTAAAGCAAGTCTTTTACATAAAATATACATATTTATACCAACTCCTGCATACGTCAGGTTAGGCAGAGACAGCTCCATGTCAATGAACCCAGTTATCCATTTTCAAACATTTTATTTAAGAATTAGATTTGATACATGATGGAAACTTGTAAGCTTTTAAAAGAAATCACATTTATTTTGATTACAGAACAAATAAGCTTTGCCGCGCGAAAATGTTAAAAACCCAACTTGCCTTAATGCTTCAGATCATAAAAGAGATTGTAAAATTTTTACGATTAGTATAAAATCAAACATGGTAAGACGTTACGGACTTTCTAAGTTATGAGGAATTTCTGAGGAATAATTCTTCTGTATGACTAACTAAGAAATTTAAGTAACATACCACATTCTAAATTTAAAGCTTTACCGCTTATACCGCTTTTTATTTATTTATTAGGTTTAGG
The DNA here is from genome assembly GCA_037127375.1 of Dione juno. Classification (NCBI taxonomy): domain Eukaryota; kingdom Metazoa; phylum Arthropoda; class Insecta; order Lepidoptera; family Nymphalidae; genus Dione; species Dione juno. Next base: position 8,163,297 of record JAXRJS010000067.1, read on the forward strand.
ATTTTCTTATATATTATTATATAAGGAAAATATATAATTATAAAACTTTTTGAAAGTTGACATTGCGTGTTAAATAAAAATCATACAAAGAAAGAACTGCTTACAGCACATCCTTTTAAGAACACGGATAAGAGACATTCAAAATATCATATAATTAAATTAAAATTAAAAAAGCTTTAATTAAAAAGATTTCTAATTTATGGTATATTTTATAAATTATGGATTTTTTTTAAATATTGGATAGACATATTTGTATTTCACTTTATTATGGAATACATATTAAACCTACAGCCAAGTGTCAAACCTACAAACCTAGTATCCGCTCGGGCTCCACTTTCCGGGCTTAGTCAGGACGAACAACGATGTGCTTTGCACCAACCAGCCAAGATTTTGGTAATTTCTTAAAAATAATTATATCTTTCTAATTGTAGAAAAAATAATGCCTTTTGATTAGCTGAAACGGTGCAATAGTTATCGCGTGTTAATAACAAATCTCCCCCTTATTGAACTTTAAACTCCAACGTACGTACAACTTACAATAAAAACAAATTAAAAAAATTCTACATCTAAAACTAGTTTTAAATTGGTGTCATACGTTTCAATTTGGCATACATCTATCTATCAATCTATCAATTGCTTGTCATGTTGTCCTTTATTAGTCGTTGTATTGACAGATCTAACTAAATCAGAATCAGATCAAATATTTGGATGTTCCATTAAACAAATGGAATCATGGGGGTATGACTTGCGAATTTATTTATAGTAAATCGGGTTAAAAAAAGAACGTGACGTCATCATAGTGCAGTAAACGTGAATGTAACTGTGAAGTGACACTTATAGATTCAATTCAATCGCGGGGAAATTATTATTGAGCCTTTTATGGATACTTACATTTTTTTAACATAAATAATAAAAAAAAAACAATTAAATGCGTTAAAATACCCAGTCTAAGGTATCATTTGATTTCATCATTTGATTTTGTTCACAACATTCTTAATTTTTATTAAGAATTACTAAATGACTTTATCCATATCGATAGAGCGGAGTGTTTTTACTCTATATTCCCTCCGCCTACCCCCACCTACCCTGAATCCACAGTTTGTATAAAGGAAAACTAAATAAACAAACATTACGATAACGAACGCTCTGACATCTGTCACCGATGAGATAACAATGGCCGTGTAACAGTTTATTTTGTTGCTATACTGATTGGAGTTGCGGAAATTGGGATAGGGACAGCCAATATGTGAGTTTAGATTAAAAATATTCATATAATATTGTATTGTACTATTGTTCATATAATATTGTATTGGGGTTCAAAGGTAAATAAAAATATATCACTGACCGATTCGAAAAAAAGTAGGTTCTACTACTTTCTATTGACTCTAAACAGGTTAATTTCAAATTTATTGAACATACATACATAAACAACTAGTATATGTAGTGATGACGAACAGATAGTTTAACACTAGCTTCCCACTTACCCTGCTATACGGGATACATCATGAATTTTCAAAAAAAAAAACAAATGAAAATAAATCGGAATAATTGCACCTACCCAAGCATACTGGTATGTCAAGTTTGCTAATTAAACCAAACATCTAAAATAAGTCATTAGCTACCTGAAGCATATAACGGACTGCCCATTGAATAAAAAATGACGGCAGGTGGTACCGAAGCCAATAATAAAGTAGGAATTTGGACGGACATTACATATTATCTTAATACTGATACGCTTAACAAAAGAGCGTTACGCGCGACATATGCTGGGGTAGCGACGGCGATAGCGACAGTTGCACTCGGGCTGCCTTGTACACTATTAAAATTTCAATCAACACACCTGTATTTGAGTTTATACTTTATTTATATATGAATTTGTAAGGTATTTTTTATTTGATACAAATCCAAAGCAAATATTTGGAAAATATGGCCTGGAAGGGGATAGGAGGACAATTATATATATATGTATGTACAATTGGACATATGTAAATAGTACATTCATTTGTATTTTGTTCTTAATAATCTTCTCATATATTATTCTAAGCTATTGACACAGCGTGTTGATTGATCAGAGTTTAATATTTGTTAACATATCTGAAAAACATCTTACTATATATATTTTGAAGTAATAATAGACATGAACCCAATACCATTGTGAAACAGTACTAAGACGGTCTCAATTCTTGAATATAAATAAATAATAACATTCTTTGCTACAAAGGCCGTCGTGGCACAACGGCATAGCGTCCGACTGTAAACGCGACAGTTGTGGGTTCCGTTCCCACTTGGGGAGAATGAATTATTTCATTTACACACTGCTTACAAGACCAAGCGCGGCGTTGAGTTCCGCCACACAACACGTAATGCCTCAAAATTGAGCGGAAAGTAAGGAACGCGTCCATCAGTCTAACCTGCTATAAGCGGGAAATATTGTGAAGCTATTTATTCTCTACAAAAACAAACACACATTTTTATTACTCTTGCATAACAGTACATCGGATCATTCAATGCCATATCGTAAATTGTAAGTTGTCAACGTTCCAAATCCTAAACTGTCAATCGGTAGCCATCTATTATAGCTATCTTCTTTACACATCGTGACAACGGCGACCACTGGCGTCGAAAAAAATAACAGGTAGAGGAACTTCGTTAGTTTGTCGGTCCGTAGTGAAACTTAGATAACAATCTCCGAATAATTTCTGAGAAGTTCTGAGCTTTTAGGGCCGTTAGGACCTTTAGGCTTTGTCTTATGATAAGTTTATTAAGTTCACACTTGGTGGGTTCTAGGAATGAGATGTCATGTTCGGAAGCTATTTGTGGGGGCAATGTGGTATTGGGGTGGATAGTTACTGGTTCGATTCCAGTGAAAAAAATTACTATGACTACAATTGGCATTTATGAGTTCAAAGAATGATTAAAATTTTATATATTTGTATTGTAACGAAACTAAAATTGATAGACCTTCCATTCCACTCCATTTAGGCTAATGTAGCCATAATTATAAACTTTTACCCATATATTGTGTACAAATTTAATTTATTGAGATTACAACCCAAAAAATGTATTCTGAATATACATAGAATATTATTAATAACAACACAAAGCGCTCAACTTCAAAGCAAAAGCTTATTATCCAAGAACTACAATCCAAAACTAAACAGTATAAAGACATAAATATAATAGATAATAGTCTCGACACCAGAATTTGTGAGATATTCCACGAACAAATTGCTCCCAAAACTTTGAGAAAACCGAGGTTGACTTCGTAAATTGAGATATCTGGTCAGTTTACCATGCATCGTTATTGTCGCCTTTTTTTATACACCAGCAGGTAAAGAATCAAGCGGACGGTCTTATAAATCGCTTTCCTTGAAACGATGATTGATGAAGTATTAAATTATTGAACGATAAACGCATCGATGAAGTCCTTTAAAGCTTATTTTAAAGGTGTTGATGATATTTCACGTAATGTAATCTTTTTAAGTCATAAATTTGATATATTGTATTTATATAGTTAGCTTACGTGACACGTTTGCAGTTTGTTATTTATTATAAGTCATGTATTTTTTTATGGTCAAAGTTTTGTTGGGATATTTAAAAGCGCTTAGATTTATTATACAAAATTGAATCAAAATAATATCCTCGAGTGGGAATCGAATCCGCAACCGATTGTTTCATGTTTAATATTACACAAATAATATGTAAATGTTGCATTATGAAATTTGCAGGTATGTATATCTCATCCAAAAAACTTCATCCAAATTAGAAGAAAACAGTAGAAAGCTAAATTATCGTAATTCTACAATGCAAAGCTTTGACAAATGACGCCGCCGTACTATTTGACAAGCGGCTTAATGCAGTACAGTAGTTAGGCGTTAGTTGGCTAGTTTCGAAATACGAGCTAAATCTATTTGTTTCCGTCTAAATGCTAAATGTTGTGTTTCTTGCTGGCGACGTGTTGAAACAAATCAAGTGTAATGGACAGACAGATTTGGAGTTTTAAAAAATACCTAAAAGTACAAAAATATATATATTTTTTTGAGATTTTAAGAAGTTTTATTCTATAATTTTTTTAAATTTTTTTGGGTTTTATTATAATAACAAGAAAGTGCTAAAATTGGAGCCGTTGGATTTATTTTATAGAACTTTGTCAAGTATATTTAGTTATAAGGCGATAATTACTATAATATATGATACTATGAAGATAAAGATAAGGTAAAGCTCCTCGCTTTGTCTTACAAGTAGTACTGTAAGCAGAAATATCCTAGTGTTGAAACATTTCGTTCCACGCTTAGTGCCTGAATTCAGGGCACTTTGTGGATACTCAACACCCTAATTGCTCTTGAAAATGATATTCTACCGAGTGGCATCGAAATCACAGTCTTACACTTTAGCCCATATAGACTTAATTTTAATTTGTAATTTAAAACTTTAACTTACAATTATTTAAAAAAAAATACTTTACTTATTTAAAATAATACGATCTCGACATACGTATTATATAGCCACCACTTTCCGTTTAAATTTCAATAGTAAAACTCAAATAACTTTACTACAATAGTTAACTTTAACGATACTAGTAACGGTGACTTGCGAGACCTTTTGTTTAAAGTGCGCTTTGTTTAGAGCCCTTGAAGTCTTGTAGCGATATTAAATAGAATTTATTCACTTTCCAGCATGTCAGTATAAATCTACACATTTTATTATGTATGTATATACCCTTATATTTACGTATTATTTAACATTACTATATGATGTATGTAACATGTAAATGTAATTATAGTAGGTACTTAACTTTAACTTAAGATTCAATTTAGACACTTTGTTCTTAGTGGTAAGAACGCTTGGTCGGTTTCGAAGAAGTGCAGGTTCCGATCCCTGTACTTTAATATTTTTATCCGTCCTTAGTGTGATACACCAAAACAGTATAAATATTTATATATAAGGTTTTTTCATTAATATTTAAAAAGAGCAAGAAAATATTTAAAAAGCTAAGAAAATTTTCGGGGCTTAGCGGCACCGTGTCTACCTGTACACATGATGGTTATAGGTTTGATCTCCACTCGGGAAGAATGAATTATTTTATTTCTTTGGCTTGGTAGCAAGGCAAAGCGTTACTTGGATTCCGCCACAAAACACACAATATTTCTGAGTTGGCCGGAGAGTAGAGAATAGAGTGTTTTAACAGTATGTCCCCTTTACCCTGCTATTAGCTTTTTTAATATTTTTATTTAAAAAGCTAAGATTATATAAAATACAAATTTTCCTTTATTTGTCCAAAAATCATAGTCACGATCTCCTAACACTTAACTGATAACGCAAAAAAAAAGAACGTTGCGTGACGATTGTTAATATTTTTTTATTAAACATTTCTTTCTTATGAAGCACTTGAGAAAGGACAAAGTAAGTGCTCGAAATACAAAGAAGTCAGTAGCGGCGTATTCACGGTCGTCCTCGATGTAAACAAACTTTAGTGTCTTAGAAAAATATTTCTCTTTCAAATCATAAAACCGATTTTTACTGCTTGGCGCCGGTGGACATATTGTCGTTTAGAAGTCCATATGTGTCATCATGTGTTGTACTATTCTAAAGTTGGCAAGTGGCTTTTAAGTGATGTTTGTGTAATCAAATCTCGTTTAGAGGGATTAATATATATATATATATATATATATATATATATTATATATATATATATATATATATATATATATATATATATATATATATATATATATATATATATATATATATATATATATATATATATATATATATATATATATATATATATATATATATATATATTTATTTTTCAAAGAGAAATAGGCTTGGTTTGCCTACTTCTAAAGTTAACTTAAATATATTATTATAGATTACTGCTTTTTCTAAAAATAAGAATTAGGAATAATGAATGTATAGGATAATAAACGTTTCGATGACAAAAAATGTTAAATAGAAGAATATTGTGTTAGTTATAATATACTTTACTCTTGTATCGAATTAAGGCGGAATTAAATACTGGTAAATTTGAACTTTAATTAATTTTTGGATGAAAATTCAAAATCTAGTATTATCATTATTATCAATAGTACTTGTCATAGAAAAAATTGACCGACTGTCAGCTTTACCATACTAAGTAATATACCTGATGAAACCACCCAAATTATCAAACAACAATTGTACCAACAATTTGTTCTCATGGGTCATTTGGGCCTCTAATAAATGTATGAATAAATCGTTTATTGCAACGAAACTATCCCTTTGTGCCACTCTTTGTTGTATTAATGTTTTGAACAGTATATATAATAGTGTGCTATAGAAATAATCAAAATATGAATGTGGGGTAGATTCGACCATCTGTCGCCTGGGGGTTGGCATCCATTTTGATATTGATGGCGTTTCCATGTTACGGTTAAATACATTTTTGCATGTAAAGTTAGCAGGTAGCCGGTCTAAATTTTTTTTTGTCACTTATGTATAATAGATTTAATAATATTATTAAGTTGTATTAGTTTTTTGTGATAAAATAATAATATCTTAATTGAAAATATATAGAAGTGATTTATTACTAAGTTACTGTCGTTTAAAAATAATGGCCTCTTATTGAACTCAATATTATTGTTTTTTTTTGTTTAATTACTTTTGCTTAAGGATTTATATCTTTTATAAAGCTTCAAATGATCGACATATTCAAATACATTAAAACGTCTAATCAAGTTCTAGCTTAAAATAAAACAAAATATAATTCAACTATGTATGTATATTATATACATTTTATTAATACACACAAAAAGCTTAAACCCAACGTGCTTTTATAGTATAACAATAGGAAAATACTATTATTTGTTAAAGCAAAATATTTTCGGAGCACTCGTAATAGAGGTCCGTACTGCTCTAGACCTAACACTAATAACACACGACTATAAAAACTAGTGAACTAACATACCAAGCCTGAATAAAACACCGGCATATGGCATGAAGCGAAACTAAACGAGAAAAAAAAAAACATTCACGAAAATTTATAACACGTCAAATCTGTAGAGAAATGGTTTCCTTTGGATAGAAACGTTTTATATGAAATTAATTGCGCCTTCGCCAGCTTGCATCTGCCAGCTTTTGTTCGTTTTTTGTCATCCAAAAATAGATCACTATGAAACATCTATACAAATAATATTATAAAATGACCTTCAGTATCAGATTCGCTCATTAAAATCCATGTAACCGATACAGAGCTGTCGATAATTATTCGAATGCCTAACTCTGATATACAATGTTTAAGTGAAGCCTCTTCACTCATGTTACCAATAGCGATCGTCATAAACCCCGATAATGAACGTCTCGGAGCGAATGCTTATATTACATTTCAATTACCATATAAAATGTACCAAGCCGATCCAGCCCAACTCCATCGATAATCATCTAATCAGAGATCATTCAATAACTTTTATTTGAGGCCTCCAAGAAATGGTTCGTTCGTGTAATAAAAAGCTCTACTCGAGCGTGAAGAAAGGTTAAATTGCCTTGGACCTGTTAACGACTGGAGCGAACCTCTTGTTTTATCTTAAAGAATTTCACGTCGTCTATTTCTAGCACGTCATGTGTAAAATAAAACGTGTGTTCCAATAGCGCTCTAATCACGGCCGCTTTGAGCTTATTTTTGAAAGGCACAATTTCCACATCACATTCTTATTTCCTAAAGGTATGTTGGAAACGTCAATGAGTGTTCGTAATCGAGATTCGAAACGCAAAAGGATGTACGTTGTCGATGCTATAGCAGTTCAAAAAGTTGCCGCACGAAAAAATAAAAATTGGACGCTATGTGACTTTGTTACGTGCCCGACGCGACGGTGGGTTTTATTTAAAAAATAAAACCGCAGACCCGCCTCATTTACCTCCATTGTTTAGAATTAAATGCGTTCTCTCATACTTTCCAAGTTCAAATATTTCGTGTTTTCTCCCAAATTGTTGTGAACGTTTAAAAAACTTTACAACTTAATTGCGTACATATGTTAGTGGTCTGACACGATTTATAATGGGTCCCTTGCGCCACAATAAATTTCGGAGGAGACAATCAAGTTATTCGCGGCATCGACAAAAAACGAATGAAGAAAACAAAGCGCATAATGAATTAAACAACGTAATAAGAAGGTTTGGGATCGGGAACCATGGACACCTGCGAGGAACTCAAACGTCTTCATTATAAAGAGCCGCACAGGCACAGGTGCATTCTGATTGGAGGTTGCAGACTAATAATTGATAGTTAAATTTATGCCGTATTAAAGTTTAGATGCTTTATAGTAAGACCGACCTTTCGTTACTTAATTAGCTGTTTTGTTTTGCGTATGTTTTTCATTTTGTTGGCGATTAGACTGAAATATCATAGTGATTCTGCTCTCCTCTTTCCATTTTCATTGTATTTTGAACTCAAATCTAATATTTTTTTTAATAAAATTATAAATATAAATATTTATTTAAATTTTAAATTAAAATAATCATATTCAGTCAAGCGTATCCATCTGCTTTAGTATACTAGTTTCCCTTTTTTGCATATTTCCACAGTATATCGCATATAGCAGGGTAGACAGAGGGAACCTTGTACTATATACTACTTTCCCGGTTTACTTAATTACCCAGTTTTCGACCAATTGTGTGACGAGTCGCGGAATTCAACACCACGCTTTGTCTTTTTACCAAAACTAGGAAAATATAAAATAACAATGAACCCACAACCGTCGCATTTATATTCAAACACTGTGCCGATGTAACACGACAATCTATACTTGTTATATTAATAACATTTATTTACATCAACAATATCTCAAATATATTGTTGTTCAAAATAATAAATAAACACTGTAAAACATTCAAATGTAACTTAGATTAAATTACACAAGAACAATATTACGAAGTCACGATCTTGGTAATTGTCTCATCAGCTGTCAGGCACCCCATGGGTAACGAAGGGGAAGGCGAGCCGACCTTGCTGACCCATCCGTCAGACAGTATACATCTGTTTCACCATGTCAAACCGCCAGCTAATATATATACAGAGTTAAAACTGTTTTCGAAGAAAGAGATTTCGTGTTGACAAGCTACGCTTGGATTTATGAGGGATTTAAAGCATCTGTGTATTCAGCAAAAACTTGTCGCTTAATTGATCTGATTTATGTATATATTATGTTCGTTCGTATGTTGGTTTGTAAACGTTTATTGGTGTTGCTTGTAGAGTTCTATTTCCTTTTTGGATAATAAAACCGTATCTACAAACAGTTGTACGAGTACGTGGTGTGAGAAATTTTATGTGGGTACATATTTGATTGGAGCCGATTTCAAATTTATTAAGTATTTTGAGTAATTTATAAAATAGTGTTGAGACTCTCCGGCCCCCCTCGCCGCCAATTCCATTCACACTCTCTCCAATTTTAGGGACGTTGCGATGTGGGTGGTGGAAGTCAATGCCGTGCTTCTTGCTTCTTCGTCTTATCAGAGTTATCTATTAGAGCGAAGAATTAAAAATAATTAGTGTTATATAACTAATTTATTATATAACTTTATAATTTATAACCATTAAAACCAAATATTTTTATTAAAACAATGATCCATATTTACAATGGATATAGCAATTCAACTGCCCATTTTTAAAAATTGCATCGCTACACACAAAATGTTGGTCTTATTTTAAAAATCTGAGCAAGATTACGGTTACTATAAAAGAATGTAATGGTTGGTGCCGGAGGCTAGCAATTTCCTTATAGCTACCGAAATACTAAAAGAAATATGCGTAACAACTTTGATTGTACATCAAGAGAAGAAGAAACTTTGTTCGGCTTGAATCATCGTGTGATTTGGCCGAAAATCCTTAAGGCTTACCGAAATAAGGTCGAAAATTCCATGATAATAAAAGGAATTGTAGTCAACCGTTCATCACTCTTCGTTGTTTACAACAGTCATTAGCGTGTTTCGCGATCATGCTGCATTTTTATATTTATTAGAAACAATGATTTACTTAGAAGTTAGTGCGATAACGAGTTTTATATAGTTGGTAAGAATTTAGCCAAAATATGGGAGTTCGGGAATAATTAATAACGGCGACGAAAAAGCTTTTGTGATGGACTTTATTTAAGTTCTATTTATATTTGGGTATGCTTTTTCTCTTAAAATAATATTAAATGAAGTGTATTATTGTCAACTGCCTAAGATCCTCAAGAGTGAAGGAAAATGGAAGACGCCGACGGCTAACATTGATAGCTATATTTTTCATGTTCGAACAAAGTGGTGATTTGTAAATTTATGTAAAAGTTAAAACACTGTATAAAGATTATCATTATCATCTTATTCGTTTTATATCCACTACTGGACATAAGGTTTACAAAAAAATCAGACTTAACCCCAATATCACTTAACGATATTTTATAGATAACAGCTATAAAATCTACTATGGCAGTAGGTATTTGGAATTTACAAAATATATATTTATTTTTCTTTATAATAATATATATTTATCTTTGTTTAGCTTCACGCTGTATCCTGCATATAGCAGGATAGACAGAACTTAGTGTTAAGGCACTCCCCTTTATCACTATCCATCTTCCGAAACATTGTTTGTTGAGTGTTCATTCTCCCGGAGTGGGAATCAAACTAATAACTGTCGTATTTATAATCAGCCGTTGTACCATGACGGCGTCAATTTACAATTCTTTGTCTAAGAATAGTACTATAAAATATATTTGAAAAAAATCGTTATAAAATCCGTGACGGCTTAGAGTACAAGATTAATAACTTGTTAGCAACAGACAGTAATAAATTAAAATGGATCTGAAATCTATTGATTGAGTCACAAAATATTAAATCACTTGTCTTCTGTAATACAGATGACAAAGTAAAGTAATCGTTCGCAAGGCTTAGTCAATTTATCAATGTAAATTGTATTTTATATTATTTGTATTGTTATTGAAATAAGGAATGAAATGGGTCTGTTTATTATTGTTTTTGATATGACTGTTGGGTAATTGGACTTACTTTGTTTGATTGTTGGTGATTTGCGTATTGGGTGGTGGAACTCAATGGAGCCCCGAGTTATATGACGAATGAATTTTATATGACGATATATTAAATAACAGACTGAATAATTATAAATTATAATATATGTATATATACATATATATATATATATATATATATATATATATATTATATATATATATATATATATAGTATATATATATATATATATATATATATATATATATATATATATATATATATATATATAATATATATATATATATATATATATATATATATATATATATATATATATATATATATATTATATATATATATATATATATATATTTATGTGTGTATGTATAAAATAAAAAAAATACTTAATTTGTGGATAGATTAGTAAAATATAAAACAAAAATTATTTACCTATGTCTTCTAAGACGTGAAAATGCGGAAATAATATAGAAATTCCTATATAAAATAAGTTTATTGCACGTACAGTTTACTGTTTACATATTTCACCTGGTCATGTCGTTTTACTATCAATAATTTGACCATAAATATGGAAGATACGGGGAAGGGTACACTAAATTTTTAAATTTATTACTTGCACGCTAAAGCTAAAACGGTCTTAAACATGTTTTATGATTTGATTTTCTCGCGTAATATTGCTATACTTTAAATTATTTATTAACCAAATGAAAATATAAAAGCATGAGAGTACTTGATTTCTTCAAGTAGAGAAATCTAGTGTCAGAACACTCCATTCTCCAATATCAGTCCGAATTCGAGAATCAACGCCTCGCTGCCCATGTTACCAGAAAGGGGATTTTAAGCACTAAGTATCTGCTTAGCATTCCTTGATGTTGGGTCCATCGCATTGTGAGGAGATGAGGTTGGTGCAGTGCCTCCGACTTGCCAAGCCAAGTAGGTATATATATATATATATATATATATATATATATATATATATATATATATATATATATATATATATATATAATTTTTTTGGGGATTATACTAAGAAAGGATTTCTCGAAATTCCTACAAAACTAGAAAAACAATATTTAATATGTAAGTCCATGCAAACGGGCTACAGCTTGTAAAAATATAAAACACAATAAATACTTATAAAAATTCATACAATATAAACATATACGGACCTTTGCAATGACATTATTCAGGTCGCGACGACATCTGTAAGTAATGAGAGGAAGCGATTAATTTTTATGTAAATTCATATTTCATTATACATACAATTATATATAAATAAAACATAAACATATGAATAAAGCAATTAATAATAGCTTAAAATCTAATTTGATATCATCAATTGGATGCAATGGTCATGGGTTCAAGTCCAGGCGATGAAAATGTAGAGATAAGACCCTGTCCATAGAGAGACAGAACATTATGCACTTTACACCCATTTTTAAATAATGCGTAATATTAAAAGCTACCTTTGAAATCATTTCTTATATAGTCAGTCCTTCAGTCGTAAACTCTATATTTTGGCTAAAAAATGGAATTATTTTATGTCCTAACTAATCAACACGTAGTAATCAGCGTATAGCACATTCAAGTTAATGAGTAAAAGTTTTACTTTTTCGTTTTTGTTTTTGAAGTGTCGAATTTTTATACATTGTTCTCATATGCAGGCTATACGGACAGAACTTAACTACTTTGTTCACGTGTCTCACATTAAACCTGTAGACTTGCCAGCGTAGTAAAATGTATGCAACATGATATATTCGTATTCAGCGAGTACAGTGAGTTACATCGAAAGTGTGAAATAACACAAGATAAAGAAAATCCATTTGAAGCAGTAATTTCTGAGATAGCCCGTTTATATAAAGCCACATCTTTTAGACATTTATGAAATACGAATAACTTCACTTATTTATCTGTACATCACTGTAATTGCTAAAAATAAAAATAATAAACATAAGGCTTAATGTTACTGTACCAATTTGATTTCCTTCGCGCGTTTTTTTATATCTCAATCAATTTTCTGTAGTCAATGCTCCTCTATTATTAGGCACGGCAGTTGTTGAGCCAAGTTTTTTTTGAGGAAGTTATTATAAAAAAAACATTAAATAAAATCTGAACGACAATAAACAACGTCGCATGTTGTTAAGTATGACGCCTTATTTTAAACATATAATTATATTACCACAATTTTAGATCAAACCCTTTAAGTTATCGCGGCGTTTGCTTCCTTAACTAAGAAATTTAATATACGTAATTAGATTTTTACTGCTATAAAGAGTAAGCTCAATTTTATTTTTGTGTTTATTTTCTTCCTTTTCCTCATTTATATCATTCCGAAAGAAAAAAATATTATAATTACATTATTTATTAACAGTATGGGTGACAGTGGCAAAGAAGTTTTTGAATATATGTCCCACAGTGAGTCAAGTCAAGTTGCTATATTATTTTTATACGGAAATACTTATAATTTTACTTATATTAAAAAATTATAATTTTACCTAAATATCCCTAAATATTAATTATTAATGATACGAGTATATACTTTAATTTCATACTAGAAAAGAAAGGGAAGAACCTGGCTATATTTTTTCCACTATCAATATTACCCGTATCCACCATCTCTCTCACCCATAGAGCCTTACGCGGCGAACAAACACGGGCTCAGAATTAAGCAATTATGGTTAATTTCAAATCTCCCCATGGCCAGTCGTGTCGGTAAGAATGTGTTATTTTGTAACGTAATTTGTGAGAAGGCATCCGCTTGAGCAGCTGTAAATTATATTGTATTATATTATATAACGATGAGTGGGCTATTAGAGTTCTAGGTACATCGTTCTATATAGCGATTTGGATGAGAGCTTATATTGGTAAAGTTTGTATCTATTTTGATTTTACGAGTATAACACGTTTGTTACAGTGTACTTAAAATGTGTTTAGTGCAGTGTAGAGTGGGTTAAAGCGAAGCTTTATTCAATAAATGCACTATGTCATACAAAATATTTTTTGAATTCGGAACAGTGGTTTCTAAGCTTAGAGCTTTCAACAAACACAACTTTTCAGCTTTATGGAGCGATATGAACAATGTTATATAATAAAGGTTTGTGAATTTTGATGGAACAACGATGAAATCTATGACAGTTTTAAAAGTAGCAAGTAAAGTCTCAGAATGACGGTTCTTAATAATCTGTCAAACAATTTGAATCGAGCAGATGTTTAAAATTTAGAATTACATAATATATAGCTTAGTTTCAAAAAAGATCGGCAAAATTTAAACAAATAAATTTTATTTTTAAAATAATAAATATTTAATAATAAGATAATTATAGAATTGATCAATAATTATAAATAAATTATTTTATTTTTTATTATTTTCACGTTATATCCCGCATATAGCAGGATAGGCAGTGTAGGCTCAGTGTCAAGACACTCGTTCGTCACTTTACATCCATCACTTTATCTTACCAGAGCGGAGAACTGAAAATAACTAAATTTCCGAGTGGAAATCGAACCCAGAACCTTTACTTTTACAGTTACGACGCTACGCTTTCAATATATACATTAGACATTGTATTCAGTGACCATTCTTAAATAATTACTATAGAAATAAACTGACACTCGATGTCACCCAATATTAATGTGACTGACACAAATTTATGTCAGCCAAAGTTAACACGATTGGACGTTTCTATAGAATTTACAACGGCGGGCGGGGCGTAGTGGAATAATTAAAATCGTAGATGACTATCCCGACTTGAAGTTTCCGGCGTAATTGTTAATAGGTAGAAACATCGTTTTTCCTTAACTTAACGGTTAGCTGACGACTGTAATGAGTATAGATGGTACAATTATATATATTATATATAATTATATATATAGATATAATTATAATTATATATAATTATATATATATAGATATAATTATATATATAGATGGTATAATTAATGTACGATTTCTATTCTTTATATATACCTAATGATTATTCATTTTAATGTGTTAATTTGTAAGTGAACTAAGTGCTTGAGGTCATCGCATGGAAAAGCGTGTAGCTGCGTTGAGCTCTGTCAGTCAATAAACAATCTTTAAAATTTTGGCAGATAGTGTAGTACTGAAGTAAAAATAAAATTATTTCTGTGCCTACGCACGTGCAGGATTAAGGACTGACCAGAAGAAAATTTTCAACATTTATAATACGTATTGGGTTTTTTTTTTTAATTTTCGTATTTATAATACGTCTTCGTCCTCCATTTCTCAGACCCGTCTAAAGACAATTCATTTGACGGTATCGTGTGAGCAACACTAGTCTCCTTTTTACATCACTACAGCATAATAAGTTAATATATTAATACAAGCTTATGAATTTATAAAGTTAAATATGAGCAAAAGGCTGAAAATAATATTTAAATCACTTTATAATAATGAAAATCCCAAAAATTATAATAAATAGAATTTTGTGATACGTACATAAATACCTATTTAGCATTTAAAATCTGATATTCTTGGAGTCGGTGCCAATCTTTACAATACTTTTTGTTCGGTGTATTTAGTAGTTTTCTATTAGCTTTATAAGAAAGTATATATGAACGCTTCTTTCTTTTTTAAAATCGGTTAAAAATTTGTTATAACTTACAATAATCGCTTTTATTATAACATAAATTATCAACAAGGAAATGTCTATAGAAATATTTTAAAAATAGCGTAATAAGCAAAAGGTGAGGTCTAAAGAAACGTAAGCCAATTAAAATGCTAGGCAATTACTTTTTTCTTTTTTTCTTGCAATAGTACACTAAAGTGATTGAAACCGTAATTATTTTCATTGAAAACGATAAGGTACAGCCTTCCTAATTTTTTTTTATTTTTTGACAGATAGAATCTGTACTAAATGTTAGACTTAGGGAAAATAAAAAGTGTGAGCCAAACTAGCACAGCGATGCTTCCGTACTAATTGTAGTTCAACAAGAATTGCAATTTATAAAAGTTGATAAATCTGAATTTGCATATATGCACTCATCTTGTATGAAATTAACTGCAGATATAAATTTATAATGATATTCTGAAGAAAAATAAACTTGACAGATAGACATACTGATGGTTTTTGACGGAGTGTTTTTTTTTACATTAGAGGTCAAGATGAATCAAGGGGGGGAAGCTAAGAAATTTCTCCTCCTGATCAAGAATCAAACCTAGAGCTATAGTACGAGGTACAAAATATCTTGTAATAAATAATCAAAATATTTCAATATTATATATACAAATAAAATTTGAATAGAAATTATCCATCCGTATGTGTCAAGTTCATTTATGCGAACGTAATATCTATTTGAGGACTAATGACTTCACTAAGTAATATTAGCTCGAGGTAATATAATACAAGCTTATTATGTATTCGTAGTCCAAAGTAATAGAATATGATAGGTGTTTAGCATATTGTGGTTCATAACACTATCTGGGATGTTGATGACATTGTGGTGTGGGTCTTCTTTGCATGGTTGAACATGATGGTTGGTGGATATCCCATGGACTCGAAATTTGGGATAATTTCTAGAATGTGTAGATATTTCCTTTTGTTTAGATACATTTCTGAATGCTACACAAGCTGTAATATCCTGGAAATAGGGGATAAATGATAGAGATTACATCATATTTATATAAGATCAATGAAATATGATGAAATTGTCAACGATGAAACTTGTACCGTCGTGGCGCAGGCTCACAACGTCTGCCTGTAAACGCGACGGTTTGCGGGTTCGATTCCCACTCTGTGAGAATGAATTCTTTCCATTTTCTTCGCTCTGGCAACAAGGCAAAAGCGCGGCATTGAGTTCCGCCAATCAACACGCATCGAATGGCAGATACTGGGGAAAGGAGTGCCTCAACACTAGGTTCCTTCAACCTACGGTTCCCTCTGCCTACCCTGCTATGTGTGGGATACAGCGTGTAGGTATTTATAAAATTTGTATATTTTTATACTTATACTAGCTATTTTAAGCATATTCTAGTTTTGCTTATTAAATAAATTAAAAACGTAAAAATATTTAGATCTATATATATATATATATATATATATATATATATATATATATATATATATATATATATATATATATATATATATATATATATATATATATATATATATATATATATATATATATATATATATATATATATATATATATATATATATATATATATATATATATATATATATATATATGTTAACTAAAAATAATCTATTGACCACGGGAGCAAAGTCACAAGTAAATATTTAATATATACATTATATATATATATATATATATATATATATATATATATATATATATATATATATATATATATATATATATATATATATATATATATATATATATATATATATATATATACTGCCAATAATATAATATACAACCATTATTGATATTATATATTGGAAATGACATATACAGTAATGCTATTCAAAGCCAATTAAGTGTCACTTAATAGTTAATACAAACAATTAATGTTTTAATTATAATAATGTATATATTAAATATTTACTTGTGACTTTGCTCCCGTGGTCAATAGATTATTTTTAGTTAACATAGCCTATAGGCTATTAGCCTCTTCGATGGACAAGCCAACAAACATTGTCCCTTGATTCAGCAGTTCCTGAGATTAACGCGCTTAACCAACCAGATTCTTCAACTTTATAATATTACTATAGATTCTCCAAGTCATAAAGCTAAGTAAATGTAAATAAATGGGAGCAAGTGATAAATGACAAGGTTATTTAATGAAATATATAACATACTATTTTATTGATTTATTTAATCTCACATAGAATATATTTCGTTGTAAAGCTACGTTAATTTTATCAAACTCGAAAATTATGAACTAAAGCTTGCATTATATAAATATTTTGTATCGAATTCGAATTCCCAAGGCAATAAGCTCCTAATAATTTATCTAAACCAGAGCACAGAGAAAAGCATCACTAAAAAATCTCATTACTTCACTACAACAAGAAGGCACAAGGCAAAGTGATATACCCTTCACAAGAGCACCGTAAATAAATAATGTATAGGAAAATTTAACGCACACCATTACGGTGTTAATGTAGGCAAATTTCTGTCTTGCAGCATTAGCTATCAGTTCCTGCGGGAAACCGTTTGTGATGCAAATTCTGTACGAGATATTAGTTGCTGCTTTATTGGTTCTCCTACATTAGCCTGGGACGTTAAATTGTGGCTTAACTTATTATTAAAACGCTATATGTTTAGATATGTATATATGTGTATTTGAGAGCTTCTAAACATATACTATGCATATTGATCTTGAATATTTTGGCCGAAATTATAAGTATTGTGTATTTAGATGAAGGATAATTTATCTATCTATTTATATCTAAGGTTAGACTATAAATAAAGTACTTAATACTTTTTTTAGGTAGAGTAACTAAAATTAAAAACATAATTAGTCTAATATTTAGGAAATTCGAGAGATAATTTATAGTTTAAGCTTAGTTACACAAAAAAATATTCCTTTTTAAAGGATGAATAAAAAATAAATATAATTTTTGTACGCAGATGGTACGAGTTGTATTACTTTAACATTAGCGCAGTGGGGTATCAAATGGCTGTAAACAATATTAAAAATAACGATTTTCTGTTTCTTGACCAGTGAATACCAAGTGCGGCGTTAAATTACGTCACATAGCACGCCATGTCTATAATTCAAGCAAAAAGTGAACAGCAGTATGTATACAATTAAATAATTTAAAATTAAAAAAAAGGATGAATAAATTTAATATATTTTTTATAACAAGGCAATATTCGACTTAAGCCAGTGACCTACTTTAAATATTTGACACTCGAATGGTGAAGCTTTTGTTCTACTATTACTATTCTTTTAAGTTATAATGACACGAAGTCAAGGGTTCTAAAGGAATTTTTAAGGGATGAAATTATTTTATATATATATATATATATATATATATATATATATATATATATATATATATATATATATATATATATATATATATATATATATATATATATATATATATATATATATATATATATATATATATATATACTCTTAACATTTAAATAAATAAATACATCGACTCGTCCTGTTAAAATAAGACTTATACATTTATCTCAGAACAATATTTATTGGTTTCTTTTTCCTCCTTTGCGAATACACTCCGTTTTCTGATTTCCATAGAAATTCGAGACACTGCCTCAGTGGAGTGGATCATCACTTAGTTCTCTTTGTGACTTATTCAACATAATAAAATAAAAAAAAGCTATATATATATATATATATATATATATATATATATATATATATATATATATATATATATATATATATATATATATATATATATATATCTTCTTCTTCTTCTTCCTGGCATTAGTCCCGGCTTTTTGCCAGGGTCTGCCTTCTGACTAAGACCAATCGGTCCATATGAGTGGCGAAGTGGTTTTTTGTGGAGCGATTGCCATCTGACCTCCAAACCCATTACTGGGAGAAACCAGGAAAGGAAAGGGAATAAGAGGCAGAAAGACTTGGAATATAGGGGAGGGACACCACTTACATGGATTGGATCGGGTTATGAAAGTGGTGGCTCGAGGTCCCGGGGTCGCGTACCCGTATGCCGGAAACCAAATATCGGACAGATAATTGGCTAGACACCCTCTGAGATATATATATATATATATATATATATATATATATATATATATATATATATATATATATATATATATATATATATATATATATATATATATATATATATATATATATATATATATATATATATACATACATATATATATACATACATAGACATAAGCGTTGGCTTTCAACACGACGTAATAACGTAATAATTGTTATGCTAATACTATACCCTAATAATAAATTAATTAAGTCATTTCATACACTTAATTGTGATTTATAATATAAAATATATATTTTACGTCGTAAAGCCAGTCATATTCAACGAAAGTTATTTTTTATGGCTTTCATTAAATTAACACATGATAAAATGAAAAGAATATTATTTTATTTTAATAATTTATGAGACTAATTTGAATTAAAATGGAAAATATAGAGATTAATCACTGTTATGTATGTTTTTAAGGTAAATTATTTTTTAATTTTGAAAATCACAAATGCTTTACTATTCGTTATTTTTCCATCTAATATAATTTACCACATAACAGTGTTGGTATAAAGAATTAAGTCTCAAGATGCCGTTCTCCGCTCTCCGCCGGACTATACATATTATATAGAATAGTATACCTAATGGTGGAACTAAACGCTGCGTTTTTTTCTTACCAAAGCGTATAAATACAAATACTTTAAATTTATTTTGAGTGGGGATGGGGCTCCCACCTACAACCATACGCTGTGTCGCTGCGCCTCCACAAAATCAAATATATCTTATTATTCACTAAAAAACTTTTTTTACAAAAACGCTTTTGAGTTATATCTTTTATTATTAAACCGAGCAACTACTCAGTGTCTAAACCAACTACAGGCGTGATTACGAAATGCAAACGACCAGTGACGTACGTGCATACATGCATACATACATACATACACACACACACACGCATGCACACACACACACACACACACACACACACACACACACACACACACACACACACACACACACATACATACATACGTACATACATACACACATGCATGTTTTTCCTTCGAACTATTGTCGGGCCAATTATTGTGTACAGTGTGTACAGTGTAGTTTCGTACAATTTTATGTTTATTTTTATGTAATAAAATTATGTACAACTCTAGAATTTTGTAATTAAATTATTTATACATATGAATACGTTATATATTTTAATATTTGCTATTGAATTATGTTATTTATTGTAAGTTGTGTTTAGTTATTATATTATATTCATTCATATATAGTTATATTCATTCATATATAGTTAAATTCATTCATACAAAAATAAATTGATAAAATGTGTGAATTTGAATATCAATTTAATTCATAATAATAAAATTGTAAGATTTCTTAGCAGTTCTTCTCAGAGCAGAACTGCTTTTTGTTCCAGTGAGAGCAAGATATGCATCCGATCATTCAAAAATACTTGTAAACATCTATTTGAATTAAGAATATACTAAAGAGTTTGATATATGAAGTATGTATCAATATTTATGAAGTATCAGTATCAATATTTAATTCAATAGTTGCACTCAAGGATACCCAGTTTTAAAACATAAAATAAAAAGTACTAATAAGTACTATATTTATAATAAATGATTTTAGCTACTTTGACCTAAATTTACGTTTCTACAAATAGAATATAGCAGCTTCAGTTTCCAAACTACGTATGAATACAAACCTATACCAATATGCCACTTACATGGGTTCCCATACCTACTGTTACCTGACGATGTCGATTAACATACAATTATATTTAGTACCTATACAATATTCTCTCAACAATAATATCTAGAAATTGTTTTTGCATGCATCTTTCACATGGCTTTCTAAGTTTGGCGTTAAAAAGTCTTCATATTACTTAATATATCAACTTATATCCCGTGACTTCGCTTGAGTAAGTTATGACTTTTTAATTTTTTTGAGAAATCATCCGCTGATTCAACTTTTTAGTAAAATAAAAAAATATTTTACAAGATTTTAATTTCAAAATTCCAATCATAAATTGAATAGTATTTTATATATATTATATATAACAATAGGATATATATACGTATATATATATATATATATATATATATATATATATATATATATATATATATATATATATATATATATATATATATATATATATATATATATATATATATATATATATATATATATATATATATATATATATATTGGTTTAGATAGAATGTTATATAGAAATAGTTGAGTTCTATCCGTTTTTTACACACAATTTGGATTGCGGTTAAGCAAATATTATCCCGCTTTGCTATTTATTTACATACATTTTGTGTTAAAAACATGTATTTCTGGTATAATTATAAAATCACTTGGCGATACAATTTGCATGGTTTAATGCACAGGATGTGTTGTAAATTATTTGCTATATAAAATAAATATGAGTAAATTTGTTAGTAAATTCATCATTTTATGTATTATAAATGCCATTATGTAGTGGTGGGTCAGCGTATCATTGTAGATGTGATGGTCGTGGGTTCTACCCCCAATTGGAAGTTGAATTTATTCCCCCGCTCTGGTAAGTTTGCGGTGTTGAATTCCGCCACTTATTATATGTTACATTAGGCGAAAATTAGGCAAATTATCTTGTGAACGTAGTATCTTAACACTAGGTTCCCTCTGGCTATGTTAGCAAAAAGAATCTTTACATGTATAAAAATCTAGCTATATAACCTAGATACAACCAACACGAATAACCAAGATAAAACTAGCCTTGTAAAGCTTGTAAGGGATAAGCTGTAGCCTGTAAAGTAGTTTCCAGCTGTATTAAATTTAGTTACACACCGTGTTAAATATATTTTCTATATCAGTAACAATATAATAAATTAGTAATGTACTTACAACACTTGTAAGTAGGAAATGAATTTCATATGATTTATTGACATTAAGATGTAAACCGAAGACGAAAGTCATAAGTTCGAATTCCATTTATGTCATATACATCTTTTTTAGCGCAAAAATATATTACTTCATAGAAAATAGGTGATTATAAAATGGATGATACATAAAAGCTATATAATATATTATTGAATTAATTAATAGCTTCACGCTGTATCCCGCACATGGCAGGGTGTAGTAGTGTTAAGACACTAGTGTTAAAACACTCCGTTTCGCGGTTTCCGCCTTTTTGAGGCATTGCGTATTAAGTGGCGGAACTCAACGCCGCACTTTGCCTTGTTACCAGAGCGAAGAAAATGAAAATTATTAATTCTCCCCGAGTGGGAATCGAATATAATGTACATATAATAAAAAAATACATATTATTAAATTTGGTATGTAATTCATCAAAATTACATATTAAGCAAGAATAATCTATTACTTTAACAATTTCTAATCTTTAAAGCAAATAAAAAAATTGATTAATGCTATTTCCCGCATATAGCAGGGTAGACAGAGGAAACCTAGTGTTAAGACACTCCGTTCTCCACTATCCGCAGAATACTCTTTAAAGTATACTTTTAAATTTAAAGAGGCTTCAAAACAGCTACCGACTATTATTAGAGACCCAAATATTATAACAAAAAAAATCTCAATATAACATAGAAATGAAATAGCGCAGTCATCCAATATCCAAAGCTTGACGAATCGCTATGAAGACGTCAATTTCTTTACATACCCTACAAAACCAACAAGTAGCGTACAAAAAATACAACAAGAACTGGACTAAATAAAATAGGGTGTATAACTTGACGGTCGTGTCGTTTGGCTTTATAATAATAAATAATCAAAGCCATCATGGATGTTAATAAAAAAATATATACACATACATACATATATATTAATAGGGTATTTGCATACTTTACGTTGAAAATAATATATAATATTTGTATTATAATTTAAAATCGTGCTTAATTAAGTTACAATTTTATACACTCTTGTAACCAACAACTTAGCAGTTTTTTTACCAGCAGGTTTTAAGTAGGCAGTAAAAACTTTTCTCCCAGTAAGGCTGTCACATTTTGACCTTGTGTTAAGCTGGTCGTAAAATAGAGAAATGAACAAAAGACATCAAAACGATATTATTTTCATAAACCGTTAGTTTTAACGGATTTCGTCTCCGAGATCCATCATTGGACCAGCTCGATGGTACCATATTGTATTGTATTGTCACCTGATCTACATACAATTGCTAAGTTCCATGATGAATAAAAAAATCAGAACTAGAGAAAATTAAGTTTAATTATGTATATATAATATATCAAATGTCAAATTATACATTTGAAGACTTTACTAACTTCGCTAGTAGACGTCAAAACCACACATAACCTGATATAATTGGTCTATATTATATGAAAATGACTTCAGCTGGGAATTAAACCTATAACCATAACGTGCATCAGAAACGCCTCATTTGCGTTATGGCTGAATTAATAATTATTACCGTATAACTGTGGGACATTAATTAGATATACGACTTTAAGAGATCATAAGCTATATGTATCCTTACGAGTATATCGTATAAGTATATACAAATTATAGACGTTTTTTACTCACAAAACTGATAGGAAAAAGTCGAGTGTCGCACTGGGACGGAGTCGGACGGTTCGATACTCATTCTGAGGTATGAATTGAAGGTATGAAGCATAAAAAAAAAAAAAGTAAGAAAATAGAAGATTTCATAAAAAAACGTTTACGTAATATCAAATATATCTACAAAAACCTTATCTCACTATTTCTATCTAAATAATAAAATTTGTATGGAAATTATAAACGAATTTAAGCACTGTATAAATATAATAAAAAGCGACTTTCAACAGAAACGTTTATACGGTTTAAAATTTGGCCTCATTTAAAAAAAATAATGTTTAACCCGAAAAAGTTCGTTTATTAACTTTGACTTGATTTTTTTTTGGAGCTTTTAACAACTCTACTTCATGGCATAGGAATTGAAAGGTTTATCAATTTGCGTCGGTGGTTTTTGCGAATACGTTACAGCGTTATACATCGCACGAACTTTTTATTTTTATTTCGAATGTTCTTTGATAGAAATAGAAAATATTTATATAAATAAACTTTTATCTGTATATCATTTTTTTTTATTACTTTTTAACTTTTATTTTGAAGTCTGTGTAGAGATTTTAGGTTGATTTCTTTGAAAATTATAAACATCAATATGATACGATATGAACGTATAGCTTAATTAGCTACAGCGTTCGGAGAATATATGAGTGATGCAGGTTCAAATCCGATGACACTAGATACAATTTTTTTTCCAATTTTCCCTACAAATGAAATTAAAAAAAACTAAATTTTTACTTGCTTAATGGGGAACGGAGTGTTATAATACTACGTTCTCTCTCACTACTTTGCTATATATGGGAAATCAAATGAATTTTTTTTTATTTCTTCCATTAAACATCAAATTTAATAGTAGAAAAAAAAATGGGGTAGCTAGGTGAGCTAAGTACACGTGAAAGTCGAGCTCAAAAGGGAATCGTGACGTAATGGGTAGCACTGTCAGGTTCGTCCAACTAAATGCCCTTTGTATTTGCCTTTTGTTGTCTAACAATTTCATTGTTTGCTTTCGTTACTATGCATTTTCTCGTTCTTGTAAAACGTATAGATTGTTATGAAGACGTCAAGTTTATTATAATCTGAAGTGCCATTAGCGTTGTTTGTTTCTTTTCAAGGGCGAAATCTTGAGATATTCTTTAATTTTCGAGCATTTTGGCCCGGAATGTTGATGCCGTGCTGAGAAGTGACTAATTGAATACAATGGATTTAGTTCTACGAGAAGTGAATATTTATTAAGTTTTTAATTGCCCATTCGGGGGGTCCCCGAATTCTCGAGAAATTTCTGCTTGGGCCAGAAATTAAGACAGGTATGATCATTTCTAGAAGAAATATGAGATAATAGAAAAAAAAATCTCTCCATATTTCAAAAAATATTTGAAAATCTCTATTTTCTCAGTACAAATGATAAATATATTAGTTCTAGAGTTCAAGATTCACAAAGGAAGGCGGATTAAGTCGTCAGCTTTGTGGTCCATGATCTGTGGGATCATTAGTTGTTTTGTTTGGCTCGAGATGCGGGTGCCTCGTTTTCTTATTATTGCTTTTTTTTGTTCTTGTTTCATACAACCTTTTTTTATTTCACTTTAATCACTTTATTGTAATAATCATTAATGTTAGCTTTTATTACAGTTAATTATTTTACTACAACATTTCAAGTTATGGCACTAATTTTGTAATTCTTTTTCTAGCTTCTAGCTACTTAGTGTACCTACTCAGCGTAGCGGAAAAGAAATTCATTTTTCCATTCAACGGGAATCAAACCCAGAATGGCTGCGTTTGTTTTTTCATAGTTTATTTTTTTGCTCACTGCTCTTCTATTCTGTATAAGGCCAACCACGTGTATTATAATAACGAACTTAATCTTTGCTTTACGAGTATATTTCAGGATGTCAAATGCAAAACTCTTAACTACTTGAACGGGCACGCTCGAAACTCCAGCTCCAAGAGATGAACTCATTTGATTTAACTAATCTCTTTAACATGAAAATATCGTCGAAGCCCTCATGGCACAGTGATACGATATCTGGTTATAATTGGTTCGATCCATTGAATTGAAATTTGATCTTTTATCATCATTTGTATTAAAACGATGCGCGGCGTTAAGTTCCATAAGTTAATATGCAATATTAATAAAATTAGACGGAAATTGGAGAGTCCTAAGTTCTTATTTAGCCTGATCTATGTGATCGTAATGTTATTTTATACCGATTTGTTAACATCACGCCCGTCGAATATTATATTTATTCATGAAATTAGTTATTTATTATATTAGTGTGTTATTGCTTTTTGATCACTTTTGTATGTAAATAAAATATTCATATACACTGTTCAGTGTTTACTTTGATATCAAATTGGACTTGTAAAAGGTTCTATTAGCTCACCTATACATATAGTAGTAATATTTTAAAATTTACTCTATATTTCTCACCGATTTGAGAGTTATTGTTTAAGAAAAAAAAATTGTGCTTATTTTAAACTTTCAGTCTGTTTATATTACAAAAGATAGATAATATATAATATTTATAATTGAAAAAGAATGTATAGTCTGAAAAAATCAAATAAATTTAAATATAAACATAGTGGAGATCATACTTTTTACCATCACTTATGTAATCAGATACTTCCCACGTCGGCATTATAGCGTCAAATATTTATTTATAAAATAAATAAATATTTCACGATGTATCCCGCATAAAGCAGGATAGGCAGAAGGAACCTAGAGCTAAAACACTCCGTTCTCCACTTTCTATTTTTCGAGTCATTTTGTATCGAGTTGTGACGATGAGCGTTACTTCAGCGACGAACTAACTGTAAGTAAAAATTCCCCCAAGTGTTAATCTAACCCACAATCATCGTGTATACAGCCAGATGGTGTGCCGCTGCGCCATTACGACCTCAATGTAATATTTAAAGGTTAATTTTAACCAATAAAAACTCTCCAGCAGTTGGGAGGGAGGGAACGCCTGCGGGTGCAAAGTATGTAGTAATTATTATTAGACAAACGCTAACGCCCGATATCAAAAAGGCCGACATGCGTGTGCCCACGACGAAGATATTATGGGGTTGCCAGATAAAAATAAATATATTAAATGGTAAATTGTATTTTTAGATATATATTTTCTTTATTTTGTAATTTTTAGTTATCAGTCGTTTAATATATGATTGAATAATCATAAAATATATATATATATATATATATATATATATATATATATATATATATATATATATATATATATATATATATATATATATATATATATATATATATATATATATATATATATATATAAAGAAAATCATATACGAATTAAATGTATTAAATATTTATTAAAAACAACTGTTGTACCACCGCATCTGGCAACACAGAACAAGTTAACATCATAATTACGAAAGCCACTGACGTGCGTCGAGTTGAGACGGGCTTAAACAAAATGGCCAGTAATTTTATTTATATTTAGGGGCATGCTTGATACATTATAGTTAGAATTATAATATTTTTCACTGAATCTCGTTGACGGGGTCACACACACGTGACTATCTGATATAATAATGATATACAGTTAATTAAAATGCAGTATTTTTAAACTTGTTACGAAAGGAAAGACGTGGTTAGCATAATCAGGGAGAATAGAGATTGGATCTGTTGTTTGGAGTAATCTACTTCGTTGGTCAAATGTGTATCGTAGATATAAAAAATGTTCACTGAATGAACGTTAACTTGAAATTGATTGCGTTGATTTTTCGTAGAGCTGTTTTTTTTTTGTCTTCAGTGATAGATTATCTATTATATTTAATAGATTATCTGTGTGTTTAACAAAAATAACGCTTGAAAACAAAGATAAAATCTAGATAGTGACTTCTACCTTTCAGGTTCGGCCTAGTAGTCAGTGGTCATATGGATGGTAACTTTGGTTGGTGGTTGGTGGTAAAGTTGACTATTTGTACAGTAAATTATATGGAAATAATAGAAAATAGCCTTCCTCAATTGGATTATTCAATAGAAAAAGAATTGTTCAATCTAAATCTGTAGATTCTAGAGACTAAGTGTAAGCTGTATAATATGAGCATTACATATAAAATTTTAATTAAAATTATAATTTTCAGCCAGAAGTTATTCAACTGAGCTCATAAGCATAATAAAGTAGTCAAATCGGTGACAGAAACTAGTACAGAATTAAATATATTATTATCAACGCTTGTGACAATGCCTCCAACAATGAAGGGAACTCGTTGACCCACAAGCCCAGCCCCGCTATATGATAATGAGGGCGCATGAATAAAATACGTTTGGGCATTAGCTATCTTCTAACAGTAGCTACCAACATTTAAATATGAGTTAGTAAGTGATTAATATTTATAATTTAGACGGTAGCAGAAAGGTATTTAGTTAGGTTGTTTGGACAATTTTGAATTGCTTCCTGAGTGCCGGATTTAGTAAGAGAATTTGAAATCAAGTTGAATTTTATTACTTAATTTTAATTCTAGGTATATATATATATATATATATATATATATATATATATATATATATATATATATATATATATATATATATATATATATATATATATATATATATAATTTTTAGAATACATATTATGAGAGAAATATAAAATGCTATTGTAATAAAATAACAACATTATTGTACATTTTGATGAATTTTAAAGTGTTAATCCACACAAAGGATATAAAAAAAACTTAAAGAAAACATGAAAAATTGAATTCAAATCCCGCTGCATTTTAATCATTATGTATTTCTTTAAGTAACATTATTTTATTTAATTAAACATACAATAATCTGTTATCAAAATACAATTTGACCATACTTTACTTTTACAGTGTACAAGATAAAATACACCCAAATTTGTAATTGATTGAGATAGCAAGAACAAATTAGGCTTAGAGACACACATAACCATATCAAGTCGCGTTTAAAGTAACTACTTAGAAATGGAGGCTATCAAGATTGTGAGAAGAGAAATGGTCAAGTAATTATTAAAACGAGATTATCATCGAAAACTTTATATCTTGTAAGGTCAAAACAAGTTATTTAGATTAATAATGAACAGCTTCAACGCTTCCAACATTAATTGCTTGGCACTACTATGATGAATTGTTAGATATTGTAAGCACACTTTGTAAGCTTTAGGGATCGCCTTAAAAATCTTTGTATAAGAAGCTTTTTAGCGTAGTTACATCATTAGGGCTATAATAATTTCTTTACACTCTTTAGTACTTTGAAAATTTTCACCTAACGAGGAAGATGTAGCTTTAAAATGTAAATAACAATATTGAATATAAAAGCTAATTTGTTTGTTAATACAAAGCATCAAGAAATATTTGAATTATAAACTAAAATAAATACAGAAATGGCCCGTCATTATACGGAGTCCAAAACATTGGCCTTGTCTGAAGCTTTTAACGAAATTGTATTATTTTGCATTAATTTTTGACAAAAACCTTTTGAGCTTATAAAGGCTTCAGAGACTTGCCAATTGCATGTATTAGGAAACTTTTTTGTCTATTATCAATGTTGTTATATAAAATACAAAGAGAATTGGAAGTGAATGAATTAGAAAAAGTGATATATAAGAGCATACGAACAATATAATGCTTATATTATTATTTAAACTTAGAATGTCTTTAATTTTTTTTAAATTTGTTTAAAATGTACGTAACAAAAGCTTGTTTTAAATAAAACGGAGTATCTTAACACTAGGTACCCACTGCCTGCTACTAGCGGAAACAGCGGATTTTTTTTAAATCATTTTTATACCCTGCGATCTGCCTTTTTGTGGGCATTTAGCTGGTGGTTATGAGTGGCTTAATGTCATGCATGGCATGCGCCCAGTGGCATATCCATATAATGTGGAGGAATATCTCGAAAGATATAATTTTGTGATCATAGGAGGGAAACAGCGTGAAAAAAAAAGTAGTAATATTTCTCCATAATCTAATCCAAAACCAACATACACACTACACAGCCACACAACCCAATGGTGTTACATCACAATTTTAATTAAACGTCAGTGATCTTGATAAAGTCAGAATAGATAGCGTATAATTTGTGCAAATTGTACAAAAAGGGCACTCCGCCACCAATATTAATATGGCAAAAGCTAAAGCCGTCAGCGTTACTTCATTTCACTCGTATATGAGGCGTTAACGATTTGGATCTTTCAAATTATATGCCATTAATTGAAACGTCGAGTTTGCAAAGGCGGGTAAAAAAAGAAGAGTATACGTCCACATACTAATTTAGATATCAAGCGGACGGGACCGACAAATTGGTGGGCATTGGTTGCGTTCGTGGAATTAAGACATCAGACGGCAGCTTTGTTAGAATATTTTTAGTTTTAGTTTGGTCCGGACGCAACGTGGTCTGGGGCTTGTTCTTTGGCGGTTTTTTTTGACAGGCTAGGAAGGTATCAGAACATTTATATTTATATTAAACATTTATATATTCAAGGTCAATGAGGATTGGCACAGTGTACGTGTAAGAAATGATCGTGGGATTGATTTTCGTGGGTAATATTTTTATTTTTTCGCTTTGTTTACAAGTCCGGTGTTGAGTTACGTTTAGTGTCCAATGTCTCGTATTCGGATGCGTCGTGAAGCGGAGAATAGTAAATTTTGACATTATTTAGATTACTTTTAATGGGAATCCAACTTATAATCATCGCGTACACAAAAAAATATTTCTCGATTGTTTTACTATACCTTTTGTAAGACCTTGATAAAGTAATATAAAATTCAAAATATTTTTATTATTTAGTATATGATATCCGAACGCTTCATATAATATTATTAAACTAGACTATTTAATTTTACTCATAACTAATTAGCAAGTAAACACTAAAGCATATATATATATATATATATATATATATATATATATATATATATATATATATATATATATATATATATATATATATATATATATATATATATATATATATATATATATATATATATATATATATATATATATGTGTGTGTTATTAAAACTCTACAAACCGTTATAAATGTTAATAAAGCCATAAATTTATACACAAAAGCCCACACACAAAATTTATTGATTGCAATCATTCTATTTTACTTTGTGATTTTATAGAAACAGGTTGTTGTTGTTGTAAATGTCGTCTGAACAGAGGTTATTTGATGCGAATAATAAATATATGCTATTTTTTAGTCTAACGAATCACTATTTTTAGTTCCACGATGGTTTGTGGGTTCAATTCCCAATTGGGGGGAATTAACTATTTTCATTTTCAAGTATCAAGGCAAAGCGCGGCGTTGTGTTCCACCACTCAATATGAAATGCCTATTAACACTTTAATTTGAAAAAAAAAAACATTATATTAATAATTAACTAAGCGAAAGCAATTAGTGGCATATCACTCTATTTATTATTGCTTTATCTTGCATCATACATTCTCTCGGCTGGGAATCGAATCCACACTTATCGTGTTTACAGTCAGATGCTTTCCACTTGCGCTGTGACGGTCTTACAAATGATATAAATTAGTAGAACCTTTTTAATAATTTACGCTCAGCCATTTCATTATCAGCGAACAACGTTGTGAGAATTATAAATCTCATACACTTAGGCGTATTTTCATAAAATTTCTATAAAAAATTAAATAGCCTAATTAAACTTGCACTTATATACACGCATAAATGCATTCTATGTGTATGTAAGTATAGTCGTTAATACAATGTATGTAAGGTGTCGTTTGTTACATTTTGGTAAATGCATGGATATACATTCCTTAATAATATATTTTTAAGGAAATTTATAATTTTGTCTCTATAGTATTGTTGATAATATGTAAATAGATGACGTCGTAGCATTCGGAAGCAGTGATTTGGTATCTAGTAAATATATTTTTTCATATAAGTTATATATATTTGAGTATAGAGGAGTGACATAGGGGAGTGTTTGACTTTATCACTCAAACTTCAGGAACTATACAAAACTTTTTTGCCTAAAAAACTTTCCTTGCCTGGAAGCTTGAGCTAGATTCGCGTATAGTTTTTTTTAGATTCACGCTGTAACCCGCACATAGCAGGATAGGCTTGAAGGCCGAATTGAAAATATTGTATATTGAGTGACTGAACTAATGTCACAATAAATATAAATTAATTAAAATAAATAATTTTCCTACTGGGATTAGAACCCATAACCAACGCAATCCCACATCATGCCCAACAATGGGCTCATAATGAAAAATAACATTAATTTGTATGTATATATTATATAAAAAATTTAATAAAAAAATATATATATTTATGTTAACAATATTATACACTACAACAAGAATTTTGGCAGGATCAAGTAGGGAACGCAATTTTCTACGTCACTAGACTTAGCTCTCATGACCGAGAGTTGGATCTCGCCCAGTCTCATTTCCATACTATCCCAGCTATGAAGTACCCAGTACAGTATTAAGTAACATGAATTATGGGAATATGCAAAGACACGAAAAATATGTACATATCGACGTTTTCATGGCGTTTTTTTTTATGGATATCTAAGCGTATACAACGGTATACGATTCGACGGTTCGATTACCGTTTGGGGTATTTTTTCTTAATTTTTAAGTGCCTAGATTTCTATTTAGTCTATATAAAGTCTATATCTAGTCGCTTCGAGTAGATAGACACCATTGAAATGAAATATCACTTAATTTTATGCTTATAGCATTTTAATACGTTATTATCATATACAAATTGGAAACTAGAATATCATATGAGCTTAATAATATAACTGTAAGCGTATAATAACGGTTATAACTACAACAATCTATAGATATACGTAACACTCCAATCAAAGTTATGGTCTGAATGTGTTAATAACAATCACCCATTCAGGTATGGGGAGATTGTCTTTAATATATAGTTGCTAGTTATAAACTGTTTTTTATAGCCAAATTGGACCATTTTGTATGCTAATTATACTATTTTTCTATTTCTCCGATTAAATCTCCGCCCGCTGTTTCCAAAAGAAACGGATTGCGGAAAAATTTATCACTTCTATATATACTTTTTCTACAAAATTATTGAAGTGAACAAGATCTTGAATACAAGACAAAGTAGATTTAAAAAAAAAAAAAAAACAATCTGACAAGATGGCTTATGTTGTAGAAACATAAATTGTAGATACTCAGATTACACTAACGTATGGCGTTTCAATTGAAATATAGTTATATATATGGAAAATAAGTGTGTAGAAGTTTATAAGAATCCAAGCACCCAGAAGTGTGAGAGCCAAGTTTGTGTTGCTCATACAAATAAATTCTATAGCAACATATATGTATCTAATAAATAAATATAAAATTATAATTATTACTTCAATTAAGTTGAATAATATAATCTGGGTTATAAATATATTGGCAGTCTTACCAAAATTTGAATATATTATAATTATGTCGAATCCATACATTTTAAAGTAAAATTATATGTTTTAATTTAATAAAGTAATTACAAAAATGCCAAACTATTTACAAGGTATACTTTCTCTTTACAAATTTGCTATTAATAAGTTTATTTGAACAGCGGTTTTATTGTACGGAGAGACTACGGAGAGCTATATAATGCCAAGTTATATAATAATATATTTGAATAATAAAGTTATTGTTAAGGCCATTGTGGTACAGTGACACAGTATCCTGCTTATGACTGGAAATAACGGTTATGGAATCAATAGGATAAGTCTTAAATTAAGGTTGAAAGTGGGGAACGGAGAGTTTTAACACTTAATTCTCTCTGGCTACCCGTATATATCGTGAAACGTTTAAAGTTCAAGAACCGTGTACATCGAACTTGGCATTTTTTTACATTTTCATTTATTCTTTACACGAATTGCATCACGTCCTCAAATATATTAACAGCAAGACAATCTCATTGAAAAATAAAAATATGAATATATTATTGTAATGTAAATGATAAACGATGTAATGAAACTGCTTGCGGTGTACAATTTACAACTAAAGTTACATCCAATCGTGAATTTATCGATGTATGATAAGTTATTCACTTTGATAGATGTATTAGTAGTAATCTACCTATTGGTTTAGTTGTTACTGACTAAGGACTAATTATAAATTCAATATATATATATATATATATATATATATATATATATATATATATATATATATATATATATATATATATATATATATATATATATATATATAATTAAAAAATGTACACATATATGTATGTATGTATATTCTTGCCTTACACTATATTTAATATTAAAATATTTATAATCATTGATAAATATGAAATATATATATATATATATTTTTTTTTTTAATGATAATAATACTTAAGTTGAGTGTATGATATACTTTATTTGTGTTACATATGCATTTAATACTAATAAAATATCAAATAACCTACATCAAGTACTGTGCTAGATAACTCTTATATAATTTAATATATAAAAATCCAAAACAAAAGTCCCTGTGACATAAGCTTTACATTATTTAAAATCACTTCATTAAATTCATTTAACAAATCATAAAAAGAAACAAATGTAAAATCAAACCAATATACATACATATATTTCGAACAAAATAACATTGTGGAACGACTGTACACCTCACATTGAGCTCAGCGGGTGGTTCAAGCAAGTTAAAGTTTGAAGTAACATTATAATCAACGACCAGTTAACAAGATACTTAGCAAACTCAGGTTATGGAACGAGTTGTAACCAGAAATATGTATCGTTTGCGAGAACTTTATTTTTTAGCTACACGCTGTATACTGGATTTAGATGGAGGGGAAAGGGGAACTAGTGTTAAGAAACTCCATTCTCCACTTTTTCTCCATCTCGCCCTATAATAATATCATTACAGCTGGACTCTTCGAGTTTTGAAACAGATGTTCTAGACCTTGAATTTTTTTATGTCAGCAGAAAATTCTCATCGATCTGAACAAGTTTTATTAAGCCAGTTCATTATATCTTAGTATAAATTATTATATTTCATATAATTAAGCTAATCTGCTATAGTTCTAAATCAGGTGTGACAATCTCCAAAATTATTGCTCTGTTCCTCCACAGGTTTAATAGGTATATTCGTACAATAATAAACGTCAGCTATGTTCCGTAGATCAGAGGATGTGCGCGTAAAAGCATTCAGCTTGTATTGTTTATATATATTTAGATAAGAATCTCATATCTGGTCTCGTACGTGTCATGTTATACTGGTCATTACACGATGATTGCTCACGATTATGATGTTAAGAATAATAATTAGAAAAAGTCTTGACGTTTCTAGAACGATGGTCACAGGTTTGGTGTGGATGTGTGGATGTTGACATTGGCTATTAATAATTTTTTTGAAGTATGTATGACACGACATACAAGATTTTGGTATTTTGAAGAATTAAATTTATAGTTTTAAAGTCGGAGGTAATTTTATATACTTACTAATATTGATTTGACTATATTTGTAACAGAATTTAGTGACAAAACTCTCATTATTATATATTACTTTAAATTTATTAGTGAATTTTGTCTTAAGGCATGTTATCAAACGTACTTTCAATACTTGAACTTGCTGTTCAAGCTATATATGCCACATGTAGCAGGGCAAGCATAGATACCCTAGTGTTAAGACACTCCGCTGCGCACTCCGCAAATGCTTTCATAAAATTATTATTCATTTTCGTAAAATTCCTTTATCTTAAGGAGAGACTTGGCTCTTTGCTGTACTTTCTTTTAAGGACATTCTCTTTTTAGTCTCAGCGTTCTATCATATGCATAGCATGACTATATTTCAATAAAATGTATGCTGTTTTATATTGAATTTAAATCAATAATCATGAAGTGTAGCTAGATATGTATAATTATTAAACTTCAGTAAATAATATTTATAAAATCCTTTTAAAATTACTGTAATATATAAACCAATAGTAACAACAGTATTTTACTTCCAAATTAAAATACATATTTTTCACTATATCTCCCAACAAATGACCATTATTAAAGCGACAAAAGCGTCCAATTAAAAAATTCCCATACATTTCTTAGAAATAGTGTGAGAAAAACGTAATAACGGTGTATCTGATAGCAATTTCAATTATATGAATGAGATTCTATCTCATTGAAGTAAGAAAAAAGCTTTGGCGTCAGTCTGTGGACTTCGGTATCGAAAGCTCGCGTTGTATTATTGTATATACTACACACGTATGATAGGTTATTGGCAACAAAACGGTACACGTATAGCGGAATGTCGCTACATTCTGGACCAATATTGAGCTTTGAACAGAGAAGCTTCTAGAAAATACTTAAAAATAACTTCTTTATAGTATGCTATTACTTTTGTATTTTCATTAAATGAAACTGACGTAACTTAAAAATGCATAGTTTGTATAGAACCTATTTAAAATAGATTTTTATTGAAAATTTTTGGAAACATCTGATATTTTGGGTTAAACATCATTGATTAATATTTTAAAACCGTAACAAAATTATAAATAATATCTAATATTAACGTAACTAACTTAACCAAGAAATCTTATAAATTAGCTCTCTTCTATTATTGGCCATAGTGTCATGTCAAATAAATCATTCATTATATATAGATGCTGGCAGTTGAGTTGGAAAAGGCTTTATGAATACCGAACTGCAAACTTTTTGCTTTGAACTCGTCCAGACCCGCTCAATGCTAAAGAATGCTGTTGACCAGCGTGTTGATGAGATCTGTCTTTGTTTTATGGGAGTATACTGTATACAAAAATATAAATATAAGAAGAATTGTGATTTATGCTAGTTATTTTTTTTACTTTTGACATGTAGGCTTTAATAAGGTTGATATTGAAACTAATCTAGTCAAGATTTTATATCAATTTTGTGATTTTTATATCAATAATACATGATAAGAATGCAGTGAATTTATAGAAGTTATGAATACATCTACAGGTATAAGTTTATAATAGTATTTTTTTATGTGACATACTCTACATCTTTTTTATGTGACGTACTCTGTTAAAAGCATCAAAATGTGATCCTGTGACTTAGAAATTTTTTATATTCTCTTGTTTAATGTTTATATTCTAGAAATGGATAGCTGGATTTCTTAAATATACTTTGAATTTTGCAAGGTCATACCTAAATACATTTCCTTCCACACGTTAAGAATATTATTATGTAAGATTTGTGTTGACCTTTTTAATTCTCATTTACTTGCTGAGACCATAAGAAATTACCTTAAATATAAAGTGCAATTGCATTTCTTTATATAGAAATTTGCAATGCAATTGTGAGCTTTTATCTTTGATTAATCATATGATATGAACTTTTAACTTATTGTAATGAAGTAGAATTCGAGTTACGAGTAAGCTATCTGCACGAAGTAACTTAATAATTACTCGTTTCTTTCATAGGTAATTAAAATTAATTTTTGCTTTTAATAAGCGCGTGTTGCGACTGCAGTTGACGTGATGTTAATCAGTGTAGGTTTAGCATTAAATTTGTACTTAATATTATTAAAAACTTGTAGAATTTGTATATTTTTGTACTTGAGACCGAATTTATAGATGAAGGCTATATATATTTTTACCCCACTTTTAATATTTTCTATTATGTCATACAAAGTTTTAGTTATTAAAATTTATCTCCATAAAGCAAAATTGATTATCATACTTGTTACAGTATTTTTTTTTATTTTAAGTATTCTTTATCTTATTTAAATGATTTTAAAGGACACTAAGGATAGAAAACAGACATGCTAACAATGTAATAAGTTGTAAAAAGCATATAAGAATTTCGACGCAGCGTGAGGAAGAACACAAAGCAGTGGTCTGAGCGCTTGGACGGTTTCTATGAGACGCGGGTTCAAATCTCGCAGCGTTCAAATTTGTATATGTTTATTTAAAGTAATATTCTTAATCTTACCAGTACAAGGAAATTAATTCCCCTAAGTGAGACTTGAACCCGCAACCGTTACATTTACCGTCAGACGCTGTGCCACTGCGTAACTAGTTCTCAATGAATAATTTTTTACAAATATCATGGCTACAGTAGTCCAGAGACCACAGTGCAAATAACAAAGTAATCGGCCCTCGGAGATTGTCTCAGAATCGCGTCGTACAAATTCTATATTTCTTGCACAATCATTTTGTATTTTGTAAACATTCAGTAAAAATCAAAGCATTTATATTGTATACACGTATAAATGCGCTAGGAGCGGTAAGTGCGCAGCTTCGATACTCAATCAGGGGTAAATAACGAACATTTTTTTTAATTCCTGCTCATATAAGACAAAATGAAGCCCTAAGTATTGTCACTAAGCACGCCTACCCTTGAATTTGGCTAAATTTGAGACACTATGTCACCAAAGTGGGAAAATGAAAAT
Source organism: Dione juno (assembly GCA_037127375.1). Lineage (NCBI taxonomy): Eukaryota > Metazoa > Arthropoda > Insecta > Lepidoptera > Nymphalidae > Dione > Dione juno. The sequence goes on from JAXRJS010000067.1 coordinate 8,201,911, forward strand.
GATCAACTCCCTCAATATGGAATCGAACTTGCTATCATAACGTGTAAGACCCAAAACCCAAAAACCCATTTAACTTAATGTACAAACTAATTAGTACCATGACAAATATTAAGTGATGTAACACTAAGATCGTCATCACTCTAGCTTACAAAATGACAAATTGTACAAACAAACATATTTTAAACAACCGTATTGTGAATGTATAAATTATTCGTAAGAGGAAACTCAAATTATGATTGAAGTCGAAACGGCTTTAATAAATATGATTTATAAATGTAAATGACTCTAGTAATAAAATGATAATTTTATGCCCGTTTCGAAAGCAAAAAGCAGATGCTAAAAGGGTATAAGTAAAATAATTTAAATTTTACATCGTTGGATAATTGTTGCAAAATTCTTGGCTAATCTTTGAAATCTAGTGGTAATAATCCTTTAGATTTGCAATTAAGTAACAGTATTTTGTTTTATGACAAACGAGCTGTTTTTGTTTGACATTTTATTTGCAACAACTATTAGTCGTAAAGATGTTTTTTCTCAGTCACGTTGGAATTTCGGGAAATTTTCTCGTAGTGCTTGTTTTTTTAGTTACCAAGAAAAAAAATACTAAATTTCAGAAATTTACGCTATATATTTTCTACTGTGCGTGGTCTGTCACTAAGTAAACTAGCAGTTAAACATGAAATTTGTACAGCACAAAAGCGGAACGCTAGTTAACAATATAAAAAACCCAATAGGATCTGTTATGACATTCTTTTCATTTATATCCTAACGGTATAAATATAGCAAAAAATATATAAATAATAGAAAAAAAAACAACTGTATTCCATTAAAATCTAGAATTTACTATAAGAGTTCTCATCGTTGTAGCTGGCTGCAATCAATTTACGACTTGTCATTACAAAAAGCAGTTGTAGACGACTTGCCGCGTGTCATTATTACGTTGGTAGTAGAAATGTTATATAATAAACTTTTAAAGTTCACACGCTTAGATTTTGAAAAACAGCTAGTGTGAGCTCTGCTAGTGTTGAAACACTCTGTTTTCCGTTTGAAGACACTGTTTATTGTATTGAAGTTAATTCATACCCCCGAGTGTGCATCGAACCCGGAACCACTGTGTTTACAGAAGCATACCGTTCCAATAGTGTGCAATAGTGGCAACTATAGTGGCAACTATGACAAATTAAATTATACTTATAGCTAGACTGATAATGAAGATTAAAATCGTAATATACTAATTAAAAAAATAATTTTACGGTCTTATCATTCTTCTGGTCGTTGTGGCGGTCACTGACTATAATAAATACGATAATTTAGGCTTGATTCTAACATGGGGGAGCAATTTTTTTTATTTCCAAATGCAGAGAATAGTGTCTTGACACTAGGTTCTTTTACGTAAGCTGCTTTGCGAATAAAAATGTGAAGCTTATACGTTCTACTTGGATTGGACGTACTTGGATTGGAAGCTTACAAAAATTACTTTGACGGTAACAAAGTAAGTAAGTTGCAAGTTCATATCCTGAAACATTAAAAATTTTATATGGAATCTCAAAATATAAGTATAGTCATACTATAAATCAGTAACCCTACCCGCACATGTGTTGAGAGAGGGCGTTCCATAGTTATTAATTACAGACCGACAGACGTCCGACTGAAACGATTCTCAGTGAGTATTTCAACGTCTTAATTGGTAACAAATGTGTTGATAGACCCGATTTTTATGAACAAACACCACTTTCGATGGTTTGTTTTGACATAGGCGCACTACATAAATAATATTTTTTTTACTTTTTAAGTAGACTTGTCTTGTTAATATGAAAATATTCGGTATAATTCTTTACGATAAAAGAAGTATATATAAATATGTAGGCGACGATTGTTGGTTCGATTCCCACTCGAAGAAAGATAAATTATTACATTTCATCATTCTGGTTAAAGGATAAAGCGCGGCGTTAAGTTTTATTTTACTTGCCTCGGTCGATATCAATGGGTGGAAATAAGATAATTTGAATGTCATTTAGGCATAGCTCTCATATAATTGTTAAATAAAAAAAATTTACCATTCATTTTGTATATCAAAATGTTACAAAATACAGCGTAAAAAACGTTCTCAAGACATATAATAGAATATCCCCACGAAATACCCTGAGCCCACGACTTCCAGCTCAGTCATTAAATACTAACCGAACAAAACCACTAAGCCGACATACAATTAAAACAAAAACAATCATCAAAATCCATATTTAACTTAATAAAAATATTCAAATGTAAACAGCAAGTCGGCGGCCATTTTATAAATTGACTAACACGCCCCTACTGTTTGGTCATTTGCAAATATTGACTGTACTCAAAAGTCGGGATTGACCAGAAATATGAACCCCACTCTTAATTACAAAGAGCACCGCGCCTCGAAACACCGGGAACATTAATATGTACAAACAAACAGACGGCTAGGTCGGCCGTCCATGGAATGTGTGTAGACATATAAAATGTATATATTTTTTTAGCTTCCCGCTGTATACCGCAGTGTAGGTAGAAGGCAGAAGGAACATAGTGTTAAGACACTCCGTTCCCCGTTTTCCGCTTCTTGAGGTATTGCGTGTTAAGTGGCGGGACTCAACGCCGCGTTTTTGTCTTGTGCCAAAGCGAAGAAATTTTATATATATATATATGTACTTACTCAGGTAATGAATCACTCCCACTCTGCTAAAATAAAGTCCAGTGTTAATTACCGCAAATCACCACGCAATGTCTCAAGAAGCCCGAAAAAATCTAGCTAGAAATTTAAGTAAAAAATCTAAATCTAGCTAGAAGAAATCTTAATTCTCTCCACTTACTGATTGATATATACATATATGTATGATATAAGAAAAAAAATCACACTATTCCAGTAGACGCAAAGCTTTACCAAAACTAACAAACAAGGTGGCGACGTCGTACATTCATCAAAGAAACGCCGCTTCCCCAGATAATGCTTCGACCGGTCAATATTGACTGTATCGTTAGTCGTCTTTACGTAAAACCGATGTTTTTATATTCATCTCGGTAGCCATTTTAGGTGTCATTGTAAATAGCTTTCTATATTTAATATGACTATGTATAGGGCAGGCAAAAAGAAATCTAGTGTTAAGACACTCCGTTCTCGGCTTTTCCGAAACACTGTGTATAGTGACGGAACTCAACGCCGCACTTAACCAGTATGGGGAAATGGAAATAATTCGTATTTTCACATGGCCATGAATCGATAACTATAGGAAGATATCTAGACTCGAACGCTGTACCGCTCAGTCACGGCCTCTAAACGCAACGGTCTTGGGTTCGATTCCCACTTGGTGAGATCGAAATATTGCATAAGTCTTAGCACTCGATTCCCTCTGTCTATCCTGCTTTATACTGGAAATAGCGTGAAGGTATTTATTTATTTTATTTTACGATATCAACAAAAACAGTAAATAACAAACTAATTATACTAACTTTATGCTTATTTAAAATTACACAATAAATCTTAATCCTTGTTTATGTAAAAGTTTTAAGCCGAATCTGTCCTTTCATTTACAACAAGTTCTGACGTGAATTATATTTTGGAGCTTTACGTGAATTAGGGGTAATAAAGAACGGGTACTAAAGTAACAAATTACTGTGTTAGATTGTTAAAAAGGAAATGGTTAAAAAGCTCGTTTTCAAGTTCAGGTTTTGATTCGCTTAGTCCTTAAGTGGTAGTTAGTGCCACTAGCATAATAAATTTGAATATAGTAAAAGTACAGATTTTTTTAGTATTTAGAATATTATTGATAATTATTTATAAATTATAATGTTCACACGCAATAAGAGAAGTAAAGCCTCGAATATTCTCCCTATCACAAGAGTAATAAATTAAGGCAAACACACGAGCAAATTCCGCAAAGTAAAGGAAAAATATGATGCCATTGATTTTAACTTAGACATAACTCATATTATGTACACAAATCGAGAATTGATCCCAACACACTTATTTCGTAATTCAAATCTCTAGACACTGTTCAGATCTTACCATACATCGCGACGGCCAACCATATGCTAAGTGGTTACTTCTCTATATTTAAGTGCTACCTACAAAATTACCTTAACATCTTCATTGAAACCCACCCACTCAGTAGCGTCCGATCAATATCACCTACTTACCTGTAAATAACAAAAGTATCAGTGTCAAAATTCAAAAACACATTAAATATTAGACCACTTAATGTTAAATTTACTCTTCTATGTAGCTTATCGTCAAAACATGATAATAATGGCTTAGTTTGTTTCGAATTAATACATTGTGGGTTCTGTAGGGGTGCTTGTTTTAGTATTTCTTAAAATGTTCTAAGGAAATTTAGATAGAGTTATTATATATATATATATATATATATATATATATATATATATATATATATATATATATATATATATATATATATATATATATATATATATAATATATATATATATATATGTATATATATATATATATATATATATATATATATATATATATATATATATATATATATATATATATATATGTATATATATATATATATATATATATATATATATATATATATATATATATATATATATATATATATATATATATATATATATATATATATATATATATATATATATATATATATATGTATATATATATATATATATATATATATATATATATATATGTGTGTGTGTGTGTGTGTGCGTGTGTGTGTGTGTGTGTGTAAGTAACGACTTAAACGTGACAACCGTTGTGATGATTTAATTACATTTTTATAATTCTAGAGCAAAGCAATAAACATACATACAATATAACTTATAATTATTTTCGTAGGGAATTCTAAAAATTGACAGTGCATTAGTATCATAAGGGACATTACGTAAATGGGTTTGGATGGATCAAAGAAATGCGGTTCTCTAAGTTCAAAGATAACATAGTGTTGTAGAGACGCCTATATTGTAACGCTTAGAGATTATAACTTTATTTACTACCCAAAAAACGTTTGATAATCCATGTCTTAATTAACCAAGCGTAGGGAACTTTTTAGTATAAATGCCGAATGTTTTAATTGATTTCGTTGAGCCAAATTGTACTCTATTTCTAGGAGATTGGAACACATTGTTGTATAGAGCGTAAGTAATGATATATGGAGCTAGGCGCATAGCCATTAACTGCCTTGAATTTAAATGTAATTTACTTTTAAAATGCTTGTATGTCTTTTTGATATAAAATTTGAATCACACTTTTGATTATTCACAGTGGTATGAAATTTGCCTCTTAAAAGCTTAAGTTAAGGCTAAATGTGCCATTTTGTCAATTTCACCAAACTATCACTTGCCTGCCAGGAATGGGAAAGAATTTATTCTTCATATTCCTCACCAGATTGTTTTTTTTTTCGCTTAGCCTTGTATAGCTAGCGGGGGTATTTAGGGGGAACGGAGTGGCAATAGTTACGGTCTTTGAATACTTCTATACCTAGAACAATAAAAGGTATGATTGTAATAGCACAGTGTGAAATACTTAAATGAAACATATAAAATTTGACCGCAGTGGAATTTGAACTTGCGCCTCTTGGAAACCAACCAAACGCCCTGATCACTAAGCCATGCGTTCTTCCTTACGCTGCGTTGAAATTTTTATACGCTTTTTACAACGTAAATAGCGTTTTTAGCATCTTTGTAGGGAGATTTTACCCAATCTCTGCTACCCAAAAGTTATTGCTAAAAATAATCATTTGGGAAGAGCGAATCATATTTCAAAAATAAATTATATAATACATCTGTACGAATAGAACATAGAGAATGTAGTGATTAATTATATTACTATATTTAACAAAAAAATATAAAATAACAAAAAGGAAGTTAAAAAATCTACTTAATATAGCAAAAGCAAGCCTATACAATATCACAAAGAGGAAGCATTAAGGACAAGTATTTTTATTTGTATCAACTAGTATCAATCACTGTAATCCAGTAAGGTATAAACAAACTGAGTAATGCCGATAAAGCCGACGTTTACGACCTGCCACCTTCTTTATAACATCGAAACAAAGCCAAAGTATTGTTCACAAATCCAACCTTACTCAACAGTTTGATTCCTCTATTGAATATACGAGGAATTCAGATAATTTTATATGGGTTAATATATACCAATGTAAAGTCACAGTAAAGTACACAGTGACCTACTAATACATTCTAATTGCAAAATCACACATATATATATATATATATATATATATATATATATATATATATATATATATATATATATATATATATATATATATATATATATATATATATATATATATATATATATATATATATATATATATATAATTATATATTTCGCTCCTTTGAGTGGGGATTGAACCCATAACGGTCTTGCTAAGTCAAACGCTGTCACACTAGTTTAAAAAAAATACAATAAAAAAATTATCTATATGCTTGTAAAATAAATCTTTAACCAAATAGAGCTTATAAAATTTAAAGCTTTCGCTTATATTAAAAGATTGTATTTTAATGTCTTAGCTATCGTATGGAGAGATTTATAGCGCGTTCAATGAAATTGATTTATTATTTGAATGAATAAGAACAATTTACGCAGCGTCAGGCCACAGCGCTTGACAATAAACACGACGGCTGTAGGATCGTTCAACGTGTACTATCTCTGTGGAACAGAGTGTTTTGACACTAAATTCGTTCTCTCTACTCTACTAAATGCGGAATAAAGCTGAATTTTATATTAACTTTTAGTATATGAATAAATATTTGTAAATCTTTTATTTTATTCAGCATTGAGGAACCTAAACAAAGGGCGGAACCTAATGAAGCCTTGAGTCTTATCAAATCAGGGAACCAAAAATAATTATTAATATCTATCTTAAAAGGCTGCCAAATTGACGATTGTTTCATAAGCAGAGATAATCTTAATTTTAATGTACATTTTTAAATATTTTTTTCCATCTTCATTATATATCCCGCCAATAGCACGGTAAGCAGCAGGCTAGTGTTAAGACAATCTGCTCCACACTTTTCGCCTAATTTTCAAGACAATACATGTTGAGTGACCGAACTCAACGCCTCGTTTCATCTAAACCAGTCCAAAATGACGGTAAATCATTCCCTCATGTAGGGATAGACTCTACAACACAGGAGTTCGTCATTTATCCCATAAAGCCACGACAGCCTTATATTTTAGCAACTTTCATACATCACGATACATAAAACCGCTTATAAAATAAAATACCTTAAAATTTTAAATGTAACAAAATGCCCCTTGAGACAAAACGAGGTTCAAGCGTATTGAAGTCCTGAATATGAATAGATTTAGATCGTTTCGAAGTATAGTAAGAAATTTCCCTAAGGTGTCACCATAATACTTAGAAATCGATTTATGGACTTATATTGACTAGGAATATGGTAAAAATATATAGTTTATTATATATTATAACTATACAATTTTTTCAATAGTTTACTGTATATAGCATTTACTGTATATAGATAGATAAAGATAATATTGGGTTAAGACACTCCGTTCTTCGGTCTCCGCTCGAGATACTTAGTAACGGTACTCAACGTTGCAATTTATCTTACAAGAGCGAAGAAATAAAATTTCACTCTCTCAAGTGAGAATCGAACGCTGTACTGATGTGCCACTATATCTACAATAGCCATTGAGCTATATACAATAAAAAAAATATTTTGTACGTTACTATACAATTATTGTGCATTTTTATGATAACAAAGAAGAAACCATATTTTTTTTGTACATTATATACATTTAATTATAATTATTTGGATATCGAACTTACAACAATCGAGAGTACAACGACACCAATTCAAACATGGCGTCTCATTCTTTAAAGTTTCCTTTCTCTATGAATCATTTCAACACAATTATTCCAAGAACATTATACTATAAATAAAAATAGCCTCTGAACATAACAAAATTCCAATCAAACACGAGAAAGCTTCACAACAAACTTCAAGCTTTAAATTAAAATATAAAAAAAAAGCTCGTCTCACAAATTTACAAGAGACCAGCGTCAACAAATCAGAGTCTTTAAGACGAAGTAACTAATTACAACATTATATTCTTACAATTATATGTATTGTATATTACACAACTAAATATCTTTCATTTCATGCTTGTTAAATGTATTTAAATGAATATCCAGCGTGTATAACGTTGAAACTCTTGACCCTTAGGTTTGACGTTTGGTCCATACTTTAACTAAGAAGAGAGATCAAAATTTTTGTAATTTTGAACTCAAAACTTTGGGACTTACGATCCATATTGTCCTGAGATGGCAATTTTAAATATTCAGCTTTCAAATGTCAAGAATCATCATAATGTGAAATCTGAATCCGTTCCTTGCCGCTATTTGTGTGTTTTGCTTAATATTTTCGTTATTACATTCTCGACTCGCTTATTGTTTTAGTGCATCTGTCTTTTGTTGCTTTGTAAAGTGCAATAGGGTACGACCAAAATTAAATTTTAGCTTTTATATATATATATATATATATATATATATATATATATATATATATATATATATATATATATATATATATATATATATATATATATATATACACATAAAAAGTTTTATTTTATAGTCAATCTTAGCTTTGTAAGGTTTTGATATTTCCATAGTACCTCAGTAGAACAGCGCCTGACTTGCGATACTTTGATAGTAGGTATTAATTTTCCCGCTCATATAGGACAAAGTGCAGCGTTGATTTCTCAACAACAAAACAAAATTATATAAAATAAACAAATAAATTAAAAAAAAATTATTGACTATATAATTGTGGGACATTCTGTTCTGTTCTGTACTGCAGTAATGGCGTTTCGAGCGTGCCAGTTGAGTTGTGGGACATTAACACAGTGGTTCAAAAGTGACATGCGCAAGTAAAAAAAAAAATCATTGAAATTTGACAGCTTTATATATGCATTCCTAGTCAGAATAGATTTATCTATGGCCAAAATGAAATAAAACTGAGGCGAAACTACTTTAAAACAACCAAATCGTAAAACAAAAATATAAACAGACATTCGGAAACGTTAAAAAACTGTACACGAGTGTAGATAAAAACGTCACATTGACATCTCGATCACGAAGTCGATGCTCGGAATCCGTACTGTCATGGAGACGGACTCTTGGAGTGACAAGGTCGTAGCTTCAAGATTAATGTTTCGTACACATGACAGCTGAGGGGTCGTGGGTTCGTTAAAAATGAGGTAAATACCAAAAAATATTTTATTGTTCTTTCTTATTATTTTTTTTACTTGAATAATGTACGATATTATAATTTTTTAAACGTATAGTTATGTTTGACCAATTAATTTTATCTATAACTTTAACAAGCATAGCACGATTTGAATATACTACTGACTAAATAAAATAGAAATAGGATCACAATTCAGATGATGAAACGTAATATTTTTCAAAAAAAAAAAAAGAAAAAAAAATATATATATATATATATATATATATATATATATATATATATATATATATATATATATATATATATATATATATATATATATATATATATATATATATATATATATATATATATATATATATCAAAACCAATTTTCATCTTCAATACAAATATATTTTTCTTTGAACGCGAAAATAATATACGTCAAATAGTGACGAAATAGCTTTCGTAACTCCATTGTCTTGCACATCACACTTTTCTGATATTAGATTTTATTTACTCTTGTCACTTACAATGTATACAACATTGTAAATGTTTTTTGACACAGCGAAGTTATCGTACAATTGAGTTCGATTTGGCTTTGAGAATGTTTTTTGAAAAATAAATGGAATTTTGAAAATGGCTTATAGCATTTTTATACTATACAGTTAACAGGTTTTAAGAGTATCTTATATGAAATTTTGGAATTTAGCTATTTTATTTTTTATAATACGTGTGTTTGCGCTACAAATTGCTTATATAAAAGTTTTAATCGCGCAATTAAAAATATTATACACAAAACATTTCATACTTCAATACAAAAACAAAATTTTGGAACTTCTAACAATGTGAATTTCCAAGAGCTCCACAGATATTTGTCGTGAACATAACAAACAGGTATTAAAGACGACCATCGCTACAAAAGAAAGCATTTTGATTTTGATTGCGACACGAGCTTTCTGAAAGTCCATTAGAAAAATTGTTCAACTTTTGAACAGAATGTCAAAAGGAAGAACTCCGAAGATCCAACAAAATAAAGAAATTAACTCGAAATCGGTGTAACGACGGGAGACGGGAAGATCACTTAATCGCTAGCTCGTCCGAACCGGTTTTTTTCGAGGTCAAGCTTTATAATTACTAATATTACGTTTGATTGTTTTTGGTAAATGCTGAATTTATTTTGATACTCTTGTTCAATTTTCTTGCAAATTAATGGATCGAGACATAAAATATAAAGTAAATTAATGGTAAATTGATGTTTCTCATAACATAAACTTGGATCAAATTGGTAGTTAAAATGAAATGATACCGACGTACATATATAACTATGTTCTGTACTGTATGTACATATATAATTCTCTTCTGTTAGTTATACTTGATGTATAACTAACAGAATGTAATTTCTTAATTAAAGTGTAACTACATAGTACGGTGAAATTCACTTTGCGTATAATCAATTTAGGATGTATTTGAAATATAAAGTACTTAAAAAAATATTATTAAATTAGTACAAAATAAATAAATAAATAATGTGAGTAAATATAATTTAAATATACATAAGCATTGTTGTTTTTATTCATATTTTTAAATTAAGCTCTGTAGTACTCACTAGTACTAGACGAGAAATTCTTATCTAAGCTTCCTTCAAAATCCGTTCACTTAAAATGCAATCTTCAAACACTTTACCTTTACGTATAATTTAGGGTAAGATTCTGTTTTATGAAAACCAAGCGGTTGCTCTCTAAGGGATATTAGGACGCCACGCGGTTGGTCCAGGGATCACGAACGCGTTCTTGTAGCATGGGATAAGGGATAAGGTAGAAGCGTTTTATTAATATTATAAGAAATAAAAAAAAAGTTATTTAAAACGGAGGTGTAATAAGTTAATAATATTATAATTACCTGTCTGTTATGTTTTTATGATAACAGCTCAAATTAAATTTGTGAAGAAGTGTAAAATGTCGAGATATGAGTATTTATTTTTTTATTTTCAAGTACGATGTAAAAATAATTATAGTAAACTCAGTGACTCATCCACCCACAGTACCCACCTTCTGGTTATTTTCAGTTAAAGCTTGAAAAAGTAACTTGTACGCTTTTTCCCTTCAAAATTTTTAGAAAATTTCAATTTCTATTCCAAATATTTAGTTCAAAGCTAAGGTTAAATTTAGACATCACTTAATGAAGTCTAAATTATTTTAAGTTTATCTTCGTAGTAAATGTTTGTTTGAAAGCCAGTATATCGTATTTAGTCATACATTTTTATATCTTTATTACTTGCTCTGGAAAGACGAAGCATGACATGTTCAACAATGAATGTGGAAAACAAAGTGTCTTGTCTTTAATTTATCTCTTCATTAAGTATTAAACGATTAAAAATACTATTCCTAAATCATCACATTACGTCTATTACATATTAAATTTACTTAGCAAACAAATTTTAGTACAAAATATTATTATTACAAATAAAATAGTCAAATCGTTGTATAAAAATTTATAATTTGATTTAAATTGCAGCTTTCGACTAATTTTCGATTCTATGTGTTGACTTAACTTACTTTTTAATAAAAAGTTTATCGCTTCCGCTTAACACATAGATCATGTCACTGACTGAGACGAATTATTATTTTTATAGTACCCGGTGCTCAGATAGATTGCCCGTGATTTAAGGCTTTCAAGGTTTGAGCTTTTTGAAGAGATACGATCAAGCTAATACAAAGTAACCTATGCTTTTGCTAAAATAGAATTCTTTTTATATTAATATTAATATTGTACTTTATGTATAGTTACTATGGTAATATTAGAGAAAAAGTTAAGATTTTTGGGAACCATTTACAGTACATTCACTTATATGATCATTTCAAATTGTTACACAGGTTTGTAATTTATAAAAAAGTTTAAGATTTTTTTAATGGCTTGCTTTTTAAGTCTCAGTTATTATTTTCTCGAACACAAAAGTTGATCGTATTAAGCCATCGTTATAATCAAATTATTTGAATGCCTACCTCTTACCTACATACCTCCTTAACCTCATACATTATCAATATTTAAACCAAAACTTAACAATAATATAACCACATAACAAAATTTCTGGCATAGTTTTGTATGTAGAAGCTTTACTTTCCCTTGAGAGCATACGATATGGCAAATATATAGCCTTTGTATTCTTATCACATATCATATCTGTTCGATATTGTAATGTTATCATTTCGTAGTTTATGTGCTTTCCAATATTTTACTTATAATACCTGAATTTTGGAATAAATACATTTTCTACTAATATAATAGATATACATACTCGTACACACATATGCATATAATTGACAATATTTTTTTGTCAACGCCACACAGTGCACCCTGCTTTCAGAAAGTATTAACACTAAGACTACTTTATGCACTTTTCGCCCAAAATTGCATAATGACTGACGGAAACTAGCACTGCACTATAATATAGCATATACCAGTATAATGATCAAGTTTCAAGGCATTCAAAGCTCTAAAGTAACAAAAACACCTAACATTATACTTTGACTCTACCACTGCACGGGCGTCAAAACACGATACAAAAATTTAAAACCCTATACATCCATCGATCAAACGTTATCAGTTACCACGTGTCAGTGTGTTCTAATCCATTACAACTTTCCAGTTAATAAAATCTACACGTCGAATGTTATTTACAAATTGATAAATAATTGATAAAGCAAGTCGGGGCTACTGACGTGGCATGATAAAATATTTCATATATCCCTCTCATACTCTACAGTAGCTAGTAAGGTAGAGCAAGAGACATATACGTATAATAAATATATGCATATGAAAGTGATGTCAATTCCTTGATAATTTCGTTGGATATTGGAAGGAGCTTTTTTGGTTCTATAAATATATGAAAAAAAATATTATCATCCGTCTTCCTGTTGTCAGATGCCTCTATTTTTTAGGTTGTCGTAGTAGATAATTTTTTAAAGTTAAGTTTGTTCACGCAGTATCCCACATAGCAGGGTAAGCAAAGGGAACAAAGTGTTAAGGCACTCCGTTCTATTGCGTGTAGAGTGGCAGAACTCTACGTTGCGCTTTATCTTGTTGTCTTAATATTTACATTTGATATTAAACTGTATAATAGCGTTGTTGCCGCCTGAAGTCAAATAATTGCGTGTTCAATACTGTTGTATGTAGAGCATATTATATATATATATATATATATATATATATATATATATATATATATATATATATATATATATATATATATATATATATATATATATAAATATATATACGTCCATGCCACGTTGAACACACCGGTTCTCGTCCGATCACCGAAGTTAAGCAACGTCGGGCGCGTTCAGTACTTGGATGGGTGACCGCCTGGGAACACCGCGTGGCGTTGGCATCTCAGAGGGTGTCCAGCCAATTATCTGTCCGATATTTGGTTTCCGGCATACGGGTACGCGACCCCGGGACCTCGAGCCACCACTTTCATAACCCGATCCAATCCATGTAAGTGGTGTCCCTCCCCTATATTCCAAGTCTTTCTGCCTCTTATTCCCTTTCCTTTCCTGGTTTCTCCCAGTAATGGGTTTGAAGGTCAGATGGCAATCGCTCCACAAAAAACCACTTCGCCACTCATATGGACCGATTGGTCTTAGTCGGAAGGCAGACCCTGGCAAAAAAAGCCGGGACTAATGCCAGGAAGAAGAAGAAGATATATATATATATATATATATATATATATATATATATATATATATATATATATATATATATGTATATATATATATATATATATATATATATATATATATATATATATATATATATATATATATATATATATATTAAAGGTATTAAAATGTCTATTTATTTATTTTACTCATTTATACTTAATTAAACATTATCTAGCCATATATAGCCAAGTAATAGTATAACAAAGTAGTACTGAAAGGTAATTTATGGTCTACAACTTTATCGTATAATAAGCTGTAAATTGGCAATTATATTTTACTATGTCAATATAAATCAGGTTTCTTATGTATCGTAGTATATAATTTTATAATTCTCGTTAGTCTAAGTTAAATAAAATGAAATATTTTATATACCCGTATTTTATTTTATGCAATTTTACATTGGATATGACATTTTTTTTGGCACACCAACGTTTTGAACACTTTTTAATAGTTTAGCTAGACTTATATTTTAGCTGTAGAAATAAATATGGCCATTATGTTGCACATCGATTGTATATCTCTTTTAAAATTCAGCTGCAATTCTATGTCAAAAAAGGAATATATTAAACATCTAATTAGGCACTTAGTTATAAAATAGACTTAGCCAATGTAAACGCAATTTGGTCATACAATTTGGTAAGACGAAAAACGTGGGTAAGTTCCGCCCTCAACAGGCAATATCTTTTTAAATTTAGATACTTTAATATATACTAGAATATAATATAGAATTCACAAAGAATATAAATGCACTCAATGCTAATCAACATCTCAATAATATAGTGTAATAATTAGTATTGAACTAAACACAGTTTGGATTTAAAGAAAAAGGAATTTCAAAATTGAACTGTATAACTAAACTAATAGAGTTCTAAATAACTTCGTAAAATGAACTGTATATTATGAAGAAATATATTTTGTACTTACAATTAAGTGCTAAAGACCTAATCTTTCGTTGAACATGCAATTTAGATATACTTGTTCTGTTTGTTTATGCATAAGTTATTTTAATGGCGATTCGATACTGAGAATTGTATAGAGGATTTAATCGATAACATTATATTGAGTTCCTTTATCCTTTAGTTTCTGTCGAGTACGATTAGAATTGTATATAAAGTAATTTATTTTATACATGACGCAACGATTATGGATTCGATTTTTGCTTGAAAATGTTTGCCTTAAAGCCTCCGAACCGGCCTCTAATTTAAAGATATCGAAATATATATGAAGCGGTAGTAGTAGGTTCGTTTTCCACTCAGAGATATAAATTATTACCATTTCTTCTCTCTGGTATCAAGACGCGCGACGTTGAGTACCGCCATTCAATAATCAATGTCTCGAGACGGGAAACGGAGAGCCGAATGTCTTAACACTAGATTTCATGCACACTGCCTGACATGCTATAAACAGGATACAGAGTGAAAATAAAAAATGTGATTTACCTTATCAGTAAGAATAAAAAAAAAACAAAATCAAAATCGATTACTTAAATAATAAAATCAATTTTACCGTTAAGAAATATCGATATGATTACATTACTATTCAAAAGCTGTCTTATAAATCTTTAATAACAAATTAAGTTGTCACTAGATTCAAGCAATACATTGTCTAGAGCTTAATTGTACAGTTGTTACGAAATATATATTAGTTTGTATTGAATAACGCCTACTTATTTATATATATATATATATATATATATATATATATATATATATATATATATATATATATATATATATATATATCATTATCAATTATCAATAACATTTCTTAGTCTACAAAAAAAGGCGTAAAGTAAAGAATAGAAAATTCTAATATTTAGTCTCTCTGCCTCCATCACTATATAGGTAATATCGTAAGTATACCTAGTTCATACTGTTATAGCGATTGGCCGATATTTAATAGACATTTACATTCTAGGCTACTTCAATTCCAATTTATATGGAATTTTGTAATTTTTATACTCGCAACACTAAGTTGTGCCCAATATATAGTCGGTCGTAAAGAGGAGAGTAGAGAGCCTAAACGCTGGGTCTTTTATATAAATAATGAACTCGTATCCAAATTAATGTACACAAAATATACTTACAATTTTAAAAACAATATTAACTGTATATGAACTTTCCCATTGATCATTTTATTTTGCGTGAATAATTTTATAGCTTACTTTCTCCTATATTAATGCTCTAGGTTACATACAATCAATGTGTTTTTTTATCATCCTCTATCATTACATAATTATTATTTATCTGCTTTTAAACAATGACTTTTGGTTTAGTTGCTAATAAAGAGATTATTTTTCGGCTTCAGACTTTATCCCGCATAGCAGAGTATATAGAGATAGCCGTCTAAGAAATGAAACATTTTGAACGAATTAATCGCGTATATTGATATTAACATTATTTTTGGAATCCCGACTTTTTTTATCACTTTGCAGTATTGCAGTAGTCTGTGGTGACGGGCAAACAGAGGTGACATTCGTCTGTCAGCTATTGAATTAACTACCGCCAACAGTTTCTGAGTCAGTCTGAGCTTAGGTTCACATAGTAAGGTAAACCAACATAAGTTTAACTTAATATTTTAACGTAATATCAACCTAATTTCATGTTTTTTGTTCACTGTCTTGCGTTAAATTTTTAAATAGAGATGAAATGAAAATACTTTATTTAATGGAAATCAAACTTATAACTATTGCATGATTGCAGTCATGATAGCTCTAGCTACAGCTCTATTTTAGAAACAACTGACGTTTTAAAGTCAAATGTTAGTAATCAAAAGTAAATTTTAAAGTTAAAGTTATAAGTTACGTACAAACATACATATCAAGCTAATAAAAGATTATTAACAATTTTGTTTTCCCGAACTACGAAATAGGCAGAAACAGTATACGATTATAGTGTACACTGTCTAAAAGCAATGACTTGGAATAAATAAAACAGAAGTAAAAAAAAATCAACTGATTAATAATTATAAAATATATTGTATATATTATTTGCTAATAAGTCCATAAAATAATGTAAAAATGAGTTCCCTCAAAATAAGCATACATAATCCGTAGAAATTTGATGACATTTGCGAAAAGATAATATAATCACCAAACCCAAACCAAACTCTATGAAAATGTAGAGACAAATATTTTTTTCAGCTTCACCCCTTTATCTTGAATACAATAGACATTAATCAGAAAGAGCCTATTGGCATATCACTCTGGTCTTGTCTTTCCGCTTAAATTCAAGACATTGTATGACGAAAGTCGGAGTTCAATACTGCACTTTATCTGATCAGAACAGGCTCGTACATAAATTAAACCTCCAAGTGGGAACCGAACCCCCAACCATCACAGCGCCATGATAGACTCTAGAAAGATACTTGAAGCTGAATAATAAATCTCATCCATTATTTATTTATCTAAACTGCAATTAACGTTGTAGTCGCAAGGCTTTTAAATAAACCGAATGACAATTTATTATAATTGCTCTATTTGTTCTTAGATTTGTTTGCTTGAATTGCTGCAGCTAATTAATGGTATAGTTTGCGATGACCATTAAGATGTTTGTCCCAATTTATCCTGTGTCAGATATTAATAGGGAATATGTATACAGTGCTGTGACTGAGGGTGGAGTGATTAGTCACTAAATCAATCTTGTGTCCGTATTTTGTATTGATTATATTTGTTTTCGGTTGATCCCACTTGGGGTATATATATATATATATATATATATATATATATATATATATATATATATATATATATATATATATATATATATATATATATATATATATATATATATATATATCAAATTATATATTTAGCTTTAAGCTATATTCCGCACATAGGAGGCTAGGCAGAGGGAACCGTAGGTTGAAGGAACCTAGTGTTAAGACACTACGTTCCCCACTGTCCACCATTCGCTACATTGCGCGTTGAGTGGCGGAACTCAACGCAGCGCTTTGCCTAGTTGCCAGAGCGAAGAAAATGGAAATAATTCATTCTCAATTTTCCCCTCGGGTTAATAAATTATTTTGATTTCCTCGCTCTATAAGATAAAGTGCAGCGTTAAGATCCGCTACTTGGTACTGAATTTCTCGAAAATTTGCAGCAAATGGCAAGAATTATCTTGACAGTATGTTCCTAGTAAAAAACACTGTGATTGCAAACGGAATGATTTGTAAATTCAATCTCAAATAAAATAATTCCATGTTTATTTCTCGTTTTCTCTAGACAAAGTTGTGTTCTTCATACCTTAAAGTTGTGCTCTTTATTTTATTATACCTTAAAAATTAACTAAGTACAAAATGGACTGTTTTAACACTAGGTTTTCTGTGCCTCATAAAAACAGAAAATAAGTAGAGATAAACGTTTATATTACATTCAAGTAGTCTCTAATGATCGTGAATGGAAACGACAAATTGAATTTGTGAATAATAGGTTTTTCATTGTTTGTATTTTATTCTCATTCCCTTTAGTGTATAAAAGGACTTTATTTGACTTCCTTAAGAAAGTATGCTTTTTACTGTGAGACTTATAAAGCGTATGTAGACTTTATGGTATAGTGGTTAATGTGTTAATTTTTTTGTATTGATAGTAGCAGCTACATTTCCAGTTTTGTGTTAGATTATTTTTTTAAGCAGATCAATTAACGCCGCGGTTTATCTTGTAACCCAAGCAGGAAAATAAAAATAATTAAGTCCTCCGAGTGGGAATAGAACTCACTACCGTAGGAGTTGCAGTGGACCTCAATTGGATATTTTTTGTTATAAGTAATGATGACTTTATACTAAAAAATCATAATATATTCTATTACAGTTTATTAATAGCCTAGCTTAATATACAAAAAACAACATAATTCAGATAAAATTCACTTTGCTATAATCCAACATAGACAAAAAGGAGGAGCAGTGGAAGAGTATCCGACTGTAAGCGCAATAGTTATAGGTTCAATCTCCACTAGGGGAAAGATTTAGTATCATTCTCCGAGTGGATATTGAACCTATATCTATTGTATTTAAAATATTTTCATTTCCCGGCTGTGGTATATAATTTGTGGTGTTAAGTTACGCCACTTAACATGTCTTGAAAATCTATCAAATATATGGATCACTAAGTTCCTCTGGCGACGGTACGTAAAACCCCCTTTACATACAAACATAAAGTACAATATTTTACAATTTCATTTTCAAAACAATTTTAATACACTTAGTACATAATAATATTAACAAAGAAAATAATAACAAAAATGCACTAAACGTGACAATAATGGCACAAAAAAATACGTTAGAAGCTTAGCTTTTAGTATTGAAAATTACTTGAAAATTGCTCACGTAGCTCTTAAAAGCTCGGCCCCTTGTTTCATCGAGACGACATTTTGTTTCAATATCTTCGTATAGCGGAGAATTTAATTTTGGCATCATATTCTCATAGATTGACTTTATTTAAGCTTTATTAAGTTACAGGGAGGGTTACGTACCATGTAAACTAAGTCAGGAATCGTATATTGGATATTTGTATTGAAATTTTGGCAGAGAAATGGCAAACATTTTTATGTTATATATATATATATATATATATATATATATATATATATATATATATATATATATATATATATATATATATATATATATATATATATATATATATATATATATATATATATATATATATATATATATATATATATATATATATATATGTATATCTATATATATATATATATATATATATATATATATATATATATATATATATATATATTGTGAAATAGTGAAAACCACATTAAAATCTGTTACGAAATTTAAAAGCTTCACGTCGTTAGAGTGTTGAGTTTTGTCAGAAAGTTCAGAATAGAGGTATAGCTTCTCTCTCTCTCTCTCTCTCTCTCTCTCTCTGTGTATCCTGATATACACAGGATATACGCAAAAGTTAAAAAAGCAATCCTTACATAACATGACACATTGAGCGCGATCTATCATTTTTGTCAACTTTGAATTCTTTTGATATCGATTTGACATTTTTAGAGATGTAGGTTTACTTTATCTTATTTCATTTTATTCGCCTGTCATAGTTCTATACAACACTAGATGACAGGACGCTATCCGTTGTAGTTAGTTATAAATATGAAATCATATATATATATATATATATATATATATATATATATATATATATATATATATATATATATATATATATATATATATATATATATATATATATATATATATATATATATATATATAACTTAATATTATATTCCCCGAGTTAACACGTAACATTTCGTATCGAGTAAGTAAGAAACCAGGATGTCAAAATCGATATTTTGTTTCTTGAATGATTTTTTTCTACTGATGTTTACTAATTTTGACAATGCTGTTATTCATCTATTACGTATCGGTCCTTAGATTGATTGTAGTATCCCAAGTCAGTAAGATAAAGCACCCTCTAGATTTTTTTTTTGTTTTCGATTAGTATACTAGATCGAACTGACCATCCAACCGTCGCTTTTACAGTCAGACGTATATATGTACATACATATATGTAAATTTTAAGTAAATATCTTATAATTTCATAGGTATTAAACTAGATACGCTATTTAAAAAAAAGTTTTGTATTGGTAACGGGCATATAATTCAGTATCCTACAAACATAATTAACATACCGTACCGTTCTATAGAAAAATACTCTATTCTTTACTTATTGTTAATATTCCAGGATAGAAAAATATGCTAGGATAGCTTAAATTAGCGCACCCAATTCTCCTCCCATAACAAAATATATTATGTAAAATATTCATTATTTTTGTTTATTTCATTCACTTCATAAACCAACGGAGCTTTGTCCTCTCCTTGGACTTAGGAATAGGGAGGGCAGTTGTTCTGTGCCTACCCTAGAATCATCCGGTATCCACCCTAGAACTTTTCACTAGATTTCAAAATTATAAAAGTCTTCAAAAGTTTTCAAAAATTTGGTACTAGTTCCATTGGTTTTTTTATTATATAATTATATTTAAACTTCTCATGACCTTTGTCATAACCCATCCTGGTAAATGTTTCTATTACACCCATGTTACCACCAAACTGGGAAATTCAATTAAAATATTAACAAACAAACACACAAAAGTCCCATTTTCACTTAGCCACATATAATCTAAAACCAAAGCAATCAATTAAAGCTAAACCAGCTGGTGAGTAATAAATAAAAAATGTAATTTTGACAGTAACACTTGAAACTCGCAGTATCTTTTTAACTATGATTTAGATGTCTATATTACTATATTCGTCTTCAAGTACACGTTTCGATACGTAATGGCCTCTTAAATAGAACATGGGAAGTAAGACGAAGTATATTTAACCGAAGACTATTACAATTATCTATTATTGACGCTATTATGCCGCATTTAAAAAGGTTTTAAAGCTTCATATTAGAGTATTTTCTCTTTATATATATATTTAAAGTGTTATTTTACACTAAAGAAAGAAAGAATATTTTTAGAAAACAACAATGTTTATTATCTACTTTGGGAAATTTGTACAAACATGCCTACAGAAATGTTAATGGTAAATAAACGCTTGGCTCAAACGATTAACTAGAGCGCTTGGACTATATTCAAAAGGCGTGGGTTCTAATTCTGCTATGTAGAATTTTAATAAGTATCTTCTTTCATTACGCCATATCTCCTCTCATGAGTTTTTTTAACCTTATCAGTTAAACGGGAGAGGGAGAAGCGTGACTCTACAAAAAATGTTAAGGAGGTGCCGGCGGGCATCTTGCAATTTTGGTCCAACACCCATTCTATTCACAAAGAAAAGAAAAAGAGGATACCTCGATATAGGACATCAAAAACCAAAAAAAATATAATTTGTCAAAAAAAAAAGAAATAGAATAGCGGAAGTGGGACATAAAAGCTTGAAAAGAAACATTCGTTACAGTGTCTGCACAATTGTAAGAGATACGACAATAATTGTTTGCCGTTTATACGTTTATGCGAATGCTTAAAGGATCCTCGGACTTCCGGAGCTTTCTGTTAATACAAAAGCTTTGAAGCCTACAAACCACAAACACGGTGATGCCTATAAATTTTATAAAAATGACAATGTGGAATATTGCGTAAGATGATTTTTAGCCGATTTCAGAGATGTTACCCACCAGGTACATTTAGTTTTTTCCACCGCTTTTTTTATGACATCAGCTAGTTTATTATCATTCTTTATACTTAGTTTTAACAGTTCTTAAAGTTTTGGGATAAAGTGACCGTGAAGTAGACAAACTAGACGAATCTATAAATTTATTATTTTTTTGACATTCAGCTATGCTACCCTAAAAAGACAATAGGAAAATATGAAGTACCAAAATTAGCAAGAAATAAAGAAAAGAGTCTTTAACACTAGAACTTTTGCATTAAATGTGTGAAGCTAAAATAACTAAAATACTTTTTAAATTAAATGACCTATACAAGAGATTCTGACATACATGACGTATATATATATATATATATATATATATATATATATATATATATATATATATATATATATATATATATATATATATATATAATTTCCTATTATTCGTGTGTATTTGAACAACATTAACAATAAAGGGAGTCAATAAAAATATTGTGTATCATAAACGAGTTTTCTGTAATCAGATCTCTACAGAGCTAGTCATAACAAAATGAGAAGATATCACGTTTATAAAGGGGCGGCAAAAAGCAGGATTCCGATTTCTAAGTAAATAGTGGAACAAATATTTAAGGAAAAAAAAGCTGCACATCTCGCGATACTATGTCGACAAACATCGTTTGTATGGAATTTAGCACTTATTAATGCTGATTTAGAAAACAATTAACAATTAACATTAATATATATTATATACTTCTATACTGATAATATAAGAGCTGGAGAGTTTGTTTGGTAGAGCGTATTAATCTCAGGAACGATTTTTTCGGACTAAATTTGATTTTGAATCGTTGTTGTTTTTGTGAGATCAATCTGTTGTCAACAACTTTGCCAAAACATATTGTGTATTGGCGAGCGGAACTTAACGCCGAATTTAATCTTTCTCGTGTCATATTCAATTGTATGCGACTCAAGCTGAATCTAAACTAAAAACTCACATGTCGTATGTACATCACCATTTACATTACAAATATAGTCAAAATTTCATACAAAACATTATCAAAATCGATTCAACCATACAAAAGCGAGTGTTGTCCCCCAAACACAGCGATCAGCTTACGTCTGCTATATACCCTTTATAACTAACAATGTACCGGCGTGAGACTAAAAAAATATTAAGGATATGACATAAGAATCCTTTTGAGAACGTCGCATGAATGGTCTATTATATTGCAAAATATTTGCATTCTCGCTTCTGGTACGAGCTTTTGGGTTACAGTGCTTCGTTGATATATTGAAATTGAACATCTTTTCTAATTTTAGTTTACTTTTTAAAATATTTTCAAGGTCGTTGCGGTGTTGTGCCACGATAGCCTGACTGTAAGCTCAATGGTTGTCGGAGGTGAGATGATTTTTTTTTATTTTTCCACTTCTTCCCACTGTATGCTACTTTTGAGCTCCTTTACCTGTAATTTGTATAGAAAACGGAGACAAGAGAAGGTGCAAGAAATACATATCGCTGCAATTTTTTCCACTATATATTATTTTCAAATTGATTTGAACCTATGACTATCATGTCATTTTTGTATTTTGAGATAATGATAGAAAAAAATGTAGAGTTATAATACAAACACATAAATAAACATTATAATGTCGCAGTGTTTCAGTAACATGGAAATCGTATAGGCTTAAATATTCACAAAAATAAGTACCCATTTTCATATTTTGGGTGAACGTGAAAGGCGTTTTTATAAAAAAGCTTGGAAAAGCTTGGAAATCGTCGTCGACCTTTGGGTTAGAGGATTCAGTAATAAGTAATGTTGCGTTAAAAAGGTGAACATACGATTTTTCTGTATAAATTCTCTATTTTATATTATTTCAATGTCTTATATATTATATTTACAATACTATCTTCAAAATAAGTTTTACCTACTTGAAAAAATATATTTTATTTATTTATTTACGTTTACCTATTACAATTTATTTATGCTTTTAGCATCTTTATATAGAGATTTTTACAACTTTCTGATATTCACAAATCATTGCTAAGAATGATCATGTGGCAATAGAGAATACTATTTATTAAATATGTTTGTTTTAAATTGCTATGTGGTGGTGGCCACACCTCTTGGCTTATAACAACATACGGTATCAATTTCTAAAAAACTATTTTTATTTCCTTAGTATGGAAATTAAAGTATGGATAATAAAGTATGGAATGAAACTTTAGAATACTTAAAACTATAACTATTTTTAGTACTCATTGAACTACCACTGTGCCATACAGGTTTCTGTCAACCCCACAAAATATTCGAACTTACACTAACACTACTATAGCATAATTCCTTTATATTTCTCATAAATCCTTACAATATAATATGTAATAGAAAAAAACTTAATCTCTTACAATCCGATATAACTATTCAATTGATTTCAATGAAGTCGAACGCATCGTGTTACTAGAATAGAGACGTTTAGATGCATTTTTTTATGCACATAAATATTTGGGTACCGTGAATAGGTTTCATATTGCATTTAGGTGTAATAAATACTATTAAATGTTTTTTATATCTAAATTATCCTTTTATATTATCGGAATTATCCATTATTAATGTTAAATTCCGGCGTTGAATTCCGCCATTCAATCAACATATGTCTCGATTTGGGCGGAGAGCGGAGTGTCTTGCCATTATACTCTCTCCCTGCTTACCCTAGTATATGCAGAATATATCGTTAATGTGAAATAAAAGAAGAATTAGTATAAATCCTCTCTGTGCAAATAAAAATTTTACTTGTCAATTATAAAGTTACTTCATTAACCTAATGTAGTACGATAATCTTTGCCAAGAAGGCGTTTCTAGAGCACACACCTAGTACTAAATTTCAAAGAAAAATGTTATACTAACATATTAAATTATAATGTTATACTAACATATAAATTATAATATATATTATTTACCAAATTTTGTATTTTCACACAATAAAAATATTTGATCGTTTTCGATAACTTTTATAATATATTATTCTATATTTTTATGCCAACAGAGAGAATTAAATGACATAATCAATTCTCCACTTTCCTTCCAAATTTAAAATATTGTGTATTTCGGGAAAATACTAATAATTAATTAATTCCAATGGACTGAATTCCCACAATATACCTTAAAATTAATTTTATATATTATATACGGAACCAATATTACAATATTATATTCGCTCTTGGTTCTGTCCATTGTTGCATAATACCCGCCAGGAGATGTTTTCACTCGGCTTACCCTTTTCATAGTAATGCACTTTTACGCTAAATTGATTGACGTTACTCATAGGCGTTCTTTTTTATCATTTCCCATCCCTAGAGATTTTAATACTATTAATTTTATTGCAATATATTTTTTATTGGTTTGCCTTGTTTTTTTTTTGTATTAAAAAAATCATTATATAGATTATACAGAGTGTAAAGTTTTAGTGATATTTCAATATACAAATTGAATCTACGACCTCTTTGATGTTAAATAGTTATTTAAATCAAGTTATTGTTTTCATATTTCAAGCAAAACCAAAATAAAATAAATTCACAAAATATTACTATTGAGAATATACAATCATTAAAGGGATCTATAAAATATCGTGCCTCTCTTTCTAAATCATAGGAAAGGAAAGAGATATAAATATTCAATGTAACATGAACCGTCGTGTATAAAGTTGAATGTAATCACGAACTAAGTCTCAACTAAGTCACGATGAGATTTATTAAAACAATCCTATATAAATCAGTCTATAATAAAAGTATCACGTATAGACGTATTTCAAGACTATTAACTTGAAATAAAAAATAATGTATTTATAGTTTTAGTAAAAAAATTGGTTTTTAAAATTCAATTTTATATTAATTATTCACTTATTTATCAACATGAAAGTGTCGAAAAAATATTATGTTGTGAGAGGCCGTTGTGGCGCAGCGACACAGCGTATGACTAAACGCGACAATCGTGGCTTTGATTCCCGCTTGGGGGAACTTTATTTGTCATTCAAGCAGAAAAGCGGGTATAGGACATTTTGTTACTAAATTTTCTATACCCCGCTAGTATAATGATATTATATATTATGTAGGATATACAGGGTATACATGTTGGTCGTTGGAACCGCCAGCTGCAGAGCAGCATTATTTCTTAGCAAAGTGAAGTAAATTTTTTTTATAAACTCCATTAACTGTCGTTTTAACTCAAAAGCATCATATATATTGTCTAACGCCGACAAATGTCGACAATAATGACTTTAAATATTTAAAACTTCCCATAACAATTTAGATCTAGTATAGTAAGATGAATATTCACGAGGATAGCCTAAGTGCAGGCACGGACGAGGAGATATATTGAAAGAATCCCATATAAATCAGTTTAGTTTGTGTTAATGTTTATTAATGGTGCAAATGTACTGGCATTTATCTCAATCAGCGCTTGAACTTTGTCATTTGTTAGCCAAGTTAGTGTTAAGCGTATAGTAAAGCTATTACATATATAGCTGTAGACATTTTGACAGAAAAATATGGTCATTTCATTTATGGAGTATTTGAATGTTAGGATTAAAAAAGTTACTTGGAAAGTCTTGGAGGAATTCTAGGAGATCAAGACCCTATCAATCTGCACTTTGCTATATTCCCAAGTAATTCTAAGAGGAGCAGGTTCAAACCCTGCTTTGTTACTTTTTTTTATTAATACCATTTGTATATATTTAAAAATTGTTATAAATTAAATCACTTTCATTAAAAAAGTTATTTGTATAATAAAGTCATAGAACAATCGAGAAGATATGAATTTATTTTATATCATTAAATAAATACAAACAAAAAAATTATAATATTAAGAAAAACACTAATTATCGAGTAAAGTGATATCAACCGAAACGAAGTCAAGTTATTTATAAAATATATTCAATTTTATAATTCAACGCTTCATTAACTTTATTAAGTCTTTTTATACTAAAAAAGAAATATTATTATATTTATTGTATTATATCATTTTATAATATAAAAGCTTACAATTTTTTTTTATATTTTTAATGGCAACAACTTTTATATGAGACTAGCGACCTATTCGAGGCTCCGCCCGCCCTATTATTACCTAATATATTATCTTGTTACTTTCTTTTCTTTTAATATTTTAATTTAATTTTGCATTTTTTTTTTAAATTTTGTATTAAGGCGTTTCCTGCATAAAACCGCGTAGCTTATATATTGTTGCACAACACTTCTAGTTTTTATTAAAAGTTTTACAAAGATCGGTTAAGCCGTTCCTGTATATTATATATATATATATATATATATATATATATATATATATATATATATATATATATATATATATATATATATATATATATATATATATATATATATATATATATGTATATATATATATATATATATATATATATATATATATATATATATATATATATATATATATATATATATATATATATATATATATATCGCCTTATCAATATTAGAATTTTACGCGTATATTTTTTTTTTGTTATAATTAGAATGTCTAATTAGTTGAGGACAGCGTTGGTTTCTGCCATTTTACTCTCGTTGATATAAAGACGGGCCGAAAGTAAAAATAAAAAAAGAGCTTTGTCTTTAAATGATTTAAAATCGACTTCAATAGTAACAGTTGTAAACTTCAATTCTACACCTTATTACAAAACAGTAGGAGTATAAATGAAAATTAAAAAAAAAAAAACACCTGCAAAAAGTAATTTAGTGAAGAACACTTGTAACTTGTCATCGGTGTCTGTTAATTTCCTGAGTACAGTGGCCACATACTGTCCGACGGGTTTTCAATAATACAATCGATTTTAGATTTAAATATACTAAATTTAAAGCTCAGTTAAGCTCGACAACGTATAAGGAATGATTATTAACGTTTGCCGATAGTATTTTTTCTATGGTAAGTTTCGAGGGCCTGTATAAGACCTCTTGTCTGTCATTTTGATTATTCTTTTGTCTCATACGACACAGTTCTTTCAATACTTACTGGCAAGTATGTATAAGATCAGTAACAGCTTTCGTGAAAGTTAATGTGTGACGAATGCTATTGTAGGCATTGTTTAATTATTTTAGTATTTTAAACCTCTTTATCCTGATAATGTAGTTAAATTAATTAAAAATACACAATATCTCAACATTGAGTGTAAAGCGGTGAACGGAGAGTATTGGCACTAAGTACTCTCTGTTTATCCTTCTTTGTGTGAGATATAGCGTCAAACTAAAAAATAATTCGGGTAGGTAGTGTCTCGAAAATAGACTAAAAAGTCCTAGCCAACCCCAACTATGTGGCTAGGGACTCTAAAAATACCTAATTATTATACATGAATATATATAAATATGAATAAAATGGAGAGTGTAAAAAATTCCCTTAAGCATCCTTAGTTTTAGAGATAAATATTTAGAATAGAAATTTATTAAATTATATATAATAGAATCCTATAATTTATAATTTAATTATATAGGATATCTACATGATTGAGAATTTTATAAAGAAAAATAAATACACTTCTTTTTAAATTTAAAAATCACAGTCGAGACTTTTTAGTATACCAGTAATATTATATTAATATATAAGAGAAATTTTATAATCCAGTTGAACGTATATTAGAGCCAAGTAAGTTAAGCATAATTTAATGAAGTTTGCCAAAATACTTTACTAAATTACTCATAACGGTACTAATATGAAGGCAAAATTGAAATACTTGAGATATTTGTACAGCGAATATTTTTGAAACGTTACCGTTTATTTGTGGACGGAATTTGAGTAGTACATTTCTTTAGAATTAAGTTGTAATAAGTATAGTCGTCTATTTTTAAAAAAAAACTATGACCGTTGTAAACAATGGGTTACATGGGATATTTTTTAAGCCCCAACTTAGCCACATATAAAAGGAAAGGTAGGTAGAAGAAACCTATGGTTAAAACACTCTGTTCTCAAGTTTTTGCCCAATTTTCGAGACATTATGTGATGAGTGGACTAAGTTACCACCGCGTTTAAAGAAAGAAAGAAGCGTACTCGAAAGAAACGTACTCACAACTGTCGCGTCAAAGTCAAACGTTTTTATTATAATAAATATACTTGCTTCCTGGGTAGTCTAATTTAATCACTTAGCAATAAACTTAAAACTTATAAAAATATCACAGCCAAAGCTATATATTATCTTAGCAAACGATATATTTTCTTAGCAAACGCCCAAATTTTGAAATCGCCGTCGCTCATCTATAATTTGTGCTCTTCACATTCAGTGATAGCAATACAAATGCTATCGTAAAAGTATACTCGAAACAAGATAACTGCAAGCCTACGTAAGTAGAGGATCGAATTTTCGTAGCACGTACTTGTTGTATACGTATACGCATACGTATCACAACCAGTGTCTAAAATTTGCATGGAATTCTTATTCGGAAAAAATCGGATGTTATGGATAAAAATTTGTGGCAAAATTTATTGATTAAGAAAAATATGAAAATGGTGGAAGGTTTATTTTCAAATATTTTTTTTGACTAAATATGTATGTAAATGATCTTAAATTTAAACGAATTTATAACAACTTTTCTTTTATTTTATTCAACTATTATTAGTAATAATTCTCACTTTTATATACATATCATTTTTGTAATTTCCTCACAAAGTAACAGTTCTAGGAAACTCCAATGATTTATACATATAAAGATGTATTTAAATAAGATTTGAATACAAAAAATACAGTAATTACATGCTGTATTCATTTTAATAAAAAAGAATTGTACCAGTGATTCTCATATAGTCGTGATCAAGAATATCGATTGCACCACTAGGAACCCCTTTAACAAAACAAACAAATTATAATTTTTCGTTAGAATTTATTTTTATTCTTTACAAGCGAAGCGAGACTGGATGAACTAAATGAACAAAAGCGAACTCTATAGTTTACTTTAAAATAGTCTCGTTAAAATCTCTTTTATAATATTCACCAATACAATATTACCAGCAAGATATATTGGACATTCTCAATTAATTAAAAAAAACATATTAAGTTGTTAGCGCTACTATAGCAAGGATAATCCGTAATAGTTATTTTGTACACGCAATTTCAAAATTATGGGCTACGGCTAGTCAAGGGATTAAAAAAGGAAGCGTATGATTACGAACATATTATCACCTTGAACAGGTTAATGTCTTCATTCCAGTTGGAAGTAAGATACACTTAAATATAGGTTAGTTGATATTTAATGGGTGTGTTCAAGCTAGACGTACCAAGAAGTGGATATCATTTCTAGTATACAAATGTGAACTTGGGTGGGCTGCACATGTACTGGAACGACCAAGTATCTAACATATTAAACTTATTAGCTTATATTTTATTAACGTTTTATTCCGCATAGAAATGGAGGCAGTGGAAATTTTGTATCGAAACATCCCGTTAATCACTTTCAAATAACCTTCACGTTTTCGTTATCAAGAACTAGCGTATAGAATTCTGTACTTAAAACTCTTTTGGCAAGAACGCTTACATCTTTGGAATATTACGTAGAGATAAAAACATAATAATTTATATCACAACTTAGCTCCAAGGTTAGATCGCTTCCCGTAGTTATTTTGAATCAATTGCCCGTAATAGTAATAAAGTCATTATGTACGACCGACTATAATCGGTTTACGAATACGTGCGTTAGTCATACTTTTTGTACTGATGGCAAAAAATATTTTCAATGTTTTTTCTAGTTCGAATGGTAGTGAAGAAAGGGAAACATTGATCACAGACATATAAGATATAATATTCAGACATACACACACACACACACATATATATATATATATATATATATATATATATATATATATATATATATATATATATATATATATATATATATATATATATATATATATATATATGTAAATGTTGCTTAACATGCGATATTCTAAGGCGATATTTCAATAGAAATTCCCATGAAATGAATTTGTCAAAGGTCATCATATACCATCACCAAATATATATTGAGTAACTGAAATTAGCGAAACAACAGCTATTAATGTACTGTCAGAACATATTAGGCAAATCATTAGTTTTGATTGTATGAGATGAATCAGCGTATATATAGCTTTTTAATAGAATGACTTTTGCAATGTACAGGTACCTATATGTGGTGTGAATTGATATATAGAAATGTCGTATAGGTTTTTAGATAACGGAATTTTAATTAAGCTACAGATGCTGATACTGTTATGGATATCAAAGATCTCTATATTATTGAAGATGAGAAAGATGAAGAGTTTAAATCTTATAAGAATAAGCTTTTCTTATAGCTTAAGTTTTTTTCTATATATATTATAATAAGCTTTATTATTGTAAATAAAAAATAAAAAAACCCCGCCTATTATATCTGGAAATAGTGACTCTAAAGTTATTAAAGCTTTTAAATTTGCTTCGTAATAGCCTTTTTTTTTAAATTCACGCTGTATGCCACTTATAGCAGAGTATAGGTACAGGAAACCTATTTTTAAGACTGTAATTTTTGACATATTAGATATATATAAGGCAAGAAAATGATAAGAATGGGAATGGAAGCCACATCCGTCGCGTTCACAATCAGACGTTGCGCCTGACGACGATCTATACGGAGAGAATTTCGAATATCATCATCAAAATAAATTTTAATTTTACTGTTGCGTGACAACCTGTGCAACGCTAATGGTATAGCGTTTTACATTATTAATACGAATATATTCCAAATTATATTAAAACAGGAAGCTTTAATGGGTTTATAATAGAGACATTTCCTATCTACCTAGTAATTTTAGTCACAGTTGTTTGAAATTACGTTTGTTTTAAGAACTAAATATTTAAGTACTTACGAGAGATACTTGACCAAAAATTAAAATAAATTTGATCTATCAATTATATTATTCATAATATTCCTAAATTAGGTGGAAAGTATAAAATACCATCGAGTCTATAGTATATCAGTAATTTATTTCTGTATACTCTATGATAGAGAACGGTGCAAAATATTATCCTTGAAAACTATAATATCGAAATAAATGTCGTTTTTAATAACTTAACTGCATCTTATTAGCACGGGAGTAATAAGTTCGATTTCCGCTCAAACAAAATTACCACGAAATTGTTAAAACAAAACCTGTATACGAGGCAGGTGGAAAACCGGTCCTCCTCAATAATGCTTTACGATTCTAATTATAAACGTCGGTATAATATGATAAAAACAATAACAATTGATCTCCAAAGGCGTCTTGCATTTCTCACGCGCCGCAACTAAATACGTTATTCGAATACTAATAAGTTAATCTTTTATATCGCGCTTTTGTGAAACAAAGCCAAACTACGAGTATAAGACTGGAGACCAGTATATCTAGCCCCCTGGATTTCTATAACCCGCCTCTTTCCCAACAGTTTTTGTATGACAAATGACGTCATAGAGCTCTACATACCCGTATTTCGTTACTAAGTAGAGGAATTATGAATATATGCTCTATGAATGTTAAGTGGGAAAACGAGAGCGGCGTATCTAAGAGACGGTTTTTCGTTCAGATTATTCATTTGATAATCGAGGTGTAAACGCTGTCGTTAGAACGTGAAGGGATTTAAATTAGTTGTACGTGCCATTAAAGTGTTGACTACTGTCTTGATCGTTTTATCCCGCAGCAGGATAGACAAAGTCAAGGATAGACAGGATAGTCAAAATATTACATTTTACAGATTGTGTTTTGTTTTTACATCACATTTACATGACGAAAGGGTTAATTTTAAAATACACCAAGTGATTAATCACTACGTCGTTTTCCACCTTTTATATAAAGCGTATCAGAATATTTGATAATCATGAAGACTAACTTCTATATAACTAACGCTAATATAATAAAGAACAGTCCCAAAAATATACCCATTAATTAAACTTTATTCATACATGTATATATATATATATATATATATATATATATATATATATATATATATATATATATATATATATATATATATATATATATATATATATATATGTATATATATATATATATATATATATATATATATATATATATATATATATGTATATATATATATATATATATATATATATATATATATATATATATATATATATATATATATATATATATATATATATATATATATATATATATATATATATATATATATATATATATATATATATATATATATATATATATATATATATATAAAAATAATTTGGAGTAAAAAATGTCTGTAAATACGATGGTTGTGAGTTCGATTCCAACTCGGGAGAATTATTTCATTTTCTCGCTCTAGTAAGAAGATAGAGCATAACAATGAGTTCCGCCACTCAAAACGCAATGTCCCAAAATTGGGCGGAATGTGAGAGCGGAGTGCTTGAACACTATGCTACATGTGGAAAAAACGTGCAGCTGTTACGTAAAGTAAAAACCCATTTTTAAATTTTTCATTTCAATTTTAACCTTTGTATATAGTATATTACGGAACTTTTTATTAAATTACGCTTGAATCTTGGCTTAATGGTGACCCAATAAGGAACTCTGACTCATTCACAGTCGATAAAATGAAGTTATGCTTTCTATTTCTATTACTTGTTAACATTTTGTACACTACAAAATTAAAGGAGAGATTATAGTGCCTGAACACCTTGTTTTGTAATTTTTTTAACTTATTTGCCTGGATGAGAACTCTATTTTTGAATTGACAAAGGAAGTAGACATAGTATGAATTAAATTTACGGTGTAATGGCTAAGTGGGTATCTAGTTGTGGTGTTGGGATCCCTATTAGTGGATTTTTTCTCCGCTTAATAAAAAGTACGGCATCGCGTTCCACCACTAAATTCTAGACTAGATAATAAAAAAATCAATCATATATATATATATATATATATATATATATATATATATATATATATATATATATATATATATATATATATATATATATATATATGTATATATATATATATATGTATATATATATATATATATATATATATATATATATATATATATATATATATATATATATATATATATATATATATATATATATATATATATACATATATATATATATACATATATATATATATATATATATATAAATAATAAGATTATTTCAAAAATAAACCTATACAAAATAGAACCAAACATAAAATTATTGATTACAGCCAGATAATAAGTAACTTTAATGGCGACTATTAGGTATAATATAATTTAAATATTAATAAAGTCATTCGTCATAGAATCGATGTCAAACTACAAAATTAAGTATACAGAGGCAATATAAAATGAGATCACTATGATTTATTAACTTAAATATTAAAATACATGTCATAAATAATATTTTATAATACGATGTTATAGTAGATAGTGACTAGTGTCTGTCTGTACACGTATTGGTAGTGGATTCAAAGTCAAAGTAACTTAATATGACCTCGACTAGGACTAATCTTTAATGTTTACAAATAAAACGCGGCGTTTAGTTACGATAATCAACTAGCAAAGCTTCTTCGTACTTACAGAAGATGCATAAAGTAAGAAAAATCTGTGATTTATGTTTCATAATATATTAAAATACTTTAAAATAATATTTTATAGTTCGATATGTCTATACGAATTCGCCTTGGAACTATATACCAATCCAAATTAAATTATGACGGCCATAAACTACGTTCTGGAGTAATTTCGAAGAGCATTTGTAATTACTGTCGTAAATGACTGATGGGTTTTGAGGCAGTATTAAAAATCTATATTGATATAATAAAATATATATGTATATATGTATGTATGTATGTATGTATGTGAAGAGATTTATGACACAGTTGTAAAGCTCTATTTTAATGCATGGTTATATGAAGGTAGTGACTTCAATTCTTATTCATAGTATGTATTTATAACATAGATATTTGCTCATGGTGATTGAATTATTTTCATTTTCTTTGCTCTGGTTACGCAATTTGCGGCGTTGAGTTCTGCCGCTTAACACGCAAACCACGCAATGTCTCCAGAGACGGAAAGCCTAGTGTTAAGACATGCGATATTCCATCTTAATACTGAGATCTCTCCCCCCGAAATTAAAAGAAAAGAAAGAATAAAATACCACGATCTCAAGATAATTATACAGTGTTAAATAAAAAATATTACACGTAATTTCATTTCAGATTCACGCTTCAACTATCTAACAGTAGTGTTTACAGTACAATAGTATGAACACACTTATCTCTTCCCTTTTCGTCTAAGAGACTCAATGCCGCCCTAAATCTTGTCACAATTGGGAAATTTAAAGAGTGGGAATCGAACCTCAGCCAACCAACTAACGCCCACAGTCCCACTTTAACATACGCCAACCTCTTAACACAATTGTCCATTTATTATTATTTACGTGAGCGAGGAATCGAAATTAATTCAAATATAGTGCATTTTGTCCCACTGAGCTACAAGGGCGTCTAAGGCATTGAAAATTATATATTTATATCTATATTCACAAAGAAATTTTTGGTTTTCCTTTTAATCCTATAAACTTTATGGACGAGGACGAGCTTTTCCTTAGCACCTGGCGTTTTTATTAAATTTACATTTCTTAGATTATTAGGTATATGTGTTATTAAAAAAGTTTCATTTTTTTTCGGTTACCATAATTCTAAATGTTCATTTCTTCTTAGGTGTTGAAGATATTTTTTTGTAAACGCAATGGTCGCGGATTCGATCCCACACGGTGGAATAATTTCGCGTTAAGTCCCGTTTCATGCAGGGTTAAGCTGACAGGACCTATAAGACACCCTTAAGACATTCAGTTCTCTATTATCCGGCTGAATCAAAGACACTAGCTGTTGAGGGGTAAAACTCAACATGCAACGTCGTCACCAGGCTCTGACATGATCAATATAAATAAATCGGTAAATTTGAACCTGCACTTCAATGAACCACTGAGCTAAATAAAATAATAAATTATTTCTCTATATACCATATCAAATGAGTATATAGCTTATTTATAGAAACAATATAAACAATAGAAAATACAATCTTCATACTTTGAAACTTTGTTGAGTTAGGAAATTACTTGCCTACATAATTAAATGATAGCAAAGTTCATGTCGACGAAGTATGTCACACACACACACATATATATACATATATATATATATATATATATATATATATATATATATATATATATATATATATATATATATATATATATATATATATATATATATATATATATATATATATATATATATATATATATATATATATATATATATATATATATATATAATATTATATTGTTTTATTATAACAATATGTTAGGCCAACGTGGAGTGTGATTCCCATTCGGGGGTATAATTAGACCTACTTTTTTTTCTTCTGTGTCACACAAAAAGCAGGGTAGGCAGAGGGAACCTAGTGTTAGGACACTCCGTCCCCCTCTTCCCGTCCCCCTCTTCCCGTCCCCCACTTCCTGTCCAATTTTTAGACGTTACGTTTCGAATTATGGAACACAATGCTAAGCCTTATCTTCTTACCAGTTTCTTTCTATATATATTTAAATTATTTTTAGTTCCAATCAAACGTAAAGTAAAGTGAAATAGTTCACCATTGACTTCAGTGCAATACTACTCTATGTCCAGTCAAGCCAGAAACAAACTACTTTACTTGTTATCAGTTTCACGCTGTATCCCGCACACACAGGATAGGCAGAGAGAACCGTAGGTAGAAGGAACTTAGTGCTAAGAGACTCCGTTTCCATACTACATTTGTAATCCATACAATGCAATTCTTTCTTTCATTTCAATTTCCCTCATTTATACTTACCCCAATCTCATTAGAATAACTTTACTAAAGAATATGTTAACAAACTATATAAAGTACGTATGTACATACTAGCGTGCATGTTGGCGGAAGTGTCTATTAACACTTTTCAATTAGGATGAATGCTGGCAATAAAATGTTAGAGTTTTAAATAACATAGTATTTTTTAATTGTTTCCGAACGTGTTAAGTGCTTGAACTTGTTAATAAGTTGTAGAGATTAAAAAAATATCACATAGGTACAGTTGTTTAATTTGATTTTCCTTTGCATCAAATACCGAGTGCATATTGGAATATATTTCTGTAGGTTTTAAAAATATGCATATTGAGTGGCGGAACTCAACTCCGCGCTTTTTCTTGTTAGAGCAGGGAAAAGAAATACATTATGTACATATATTTTATAGATTCCTCGCATATAACGTGGTAAAGAGAATAAGTATAATGTTAATACACTCCGTTCTCCGCTTAAGACGTCTCATGCTTGATTTATACCATGTTAAAATATTAAAGAGAAGGAATTCAATTTCACAGGTACAGAATCAAAATATTTGGAAGCTTTTTTTAATAATATTATTATTATATCTCAAAATTGCTTTACCTCGTCAATTAAGTTGTAGTCTTAGTTGTAAAGCAAGTATTGAAATTAGTCTTCAAGTGATAAATGTATCGATATATCGGGATACTATCTAATAGAAACTAATGCTTGCGATATTTCCTAAGGCTTATTCGTTATTAATCGCTTTATGTCACTTTACATTATTCGTATGAAATGTAAACTGAGCAAGTATATATTATTTTGACGTTCTTTATAGTGTTAATCCACACTACCTAAAAATACTTAAAGAAAAAATCCCGCTGCGTTCAAGTTTTTATATGTTTTCTTTTAGTATTTTTACTTATATATATATATATATATATATATATATATATATATATATATATATATATATATATATATATATATATATATATATATATATATATATATATATATATACATATATATATATATATATATATATATATATATATATATATATATATATATATATATATATATATATATATATATATATTTCTTTTTTTTTTTTTTATTTTTAATTTTTTTTTGTTGCTTAACGCTGGATAGCAGGATCCCCCACATAGCAGGATAGGTAGAGGGAACCTAGTGTGTAAAGACACTCCGTTCCTCACTTTACGCCTTTTGAAACATTGAAAAACAAATAAACAACGCCGCGGCAAAATAATGAATTCTCCCTTGGTAAGAATCAAACCCACTACCGTCGCGTTTACAGTCAGACAATGAGCTGCTTCGCCTAAACGGCTGCTTAGTATGAAGCCAAATTTGATTTAAAATTTAAGTTAAAAAAATGTATATTTTAAAATAAATTATACAGTGAAATAATTATTAAGTTTTATCTACTTATATAATGATTCCGGATAAAAAAAATCGTTAATTTTTTTAATTTTAATTTAATTTTTACACTATATTTTAATTTTTACACTATATTCTGCATATAGCTAGGTAGGCAGAGAGAACGTAGTGTCAAGACTCTTCGTTCTCTGCTTTTAGTCCAAATTCGATACAAAAAAATACCATTATCACGAATGCTTCTATTAAAACAAAATATAAAGTGTACAATAACAATTTTAAATACATTCATAGAATATTTACATAATCTATGCTATATTATATTTAAAAGGTAATTTTATCCACATCTTTACTCCCATGCGTAGGCTGAAGAAAATCTTGCGTTCTTATAAGATTATTTACTCAGCAAATTCGCCTAGAATTTATTAGACGTTCGGTTCGTTTTAGATAACATAATTGTGTACGGGTACGATGTTCTCATGGAAAATTCATAAATTGGTATATTATTTTCATATATTCTTATTGAAATAAGCTTAAAAGCTCCTTTAGATGAGTTTTTTTTTTAAACATTAAAAAGCTTCCCTATGAAAGCTCTATTTAGTTTATATTAAGTTGAAGAAAAGACGTGTATCATTTATAAGTGGAAGAGTAAGCTTTTATACCACTAGTTGGTGCTCGCAGCTTCGTTCGCGTGGATTTTTTAATATTATTTTATTTCCTTATTTTTAATATTTTAAGTGATCTATAATGATTCTACATCAATTGTTTCAGTTTTATAATACTATAGCCATATGTAATCTGCTTAGTTTGCCAGTAGCTTTGAACATGTGCTTAGTTTATTTACTATGTTATTATGTTTCATATATTATATTTTTTTTATTTGTGCTATATCACTTCAAAGTATAATAGAGAAGCATAACTTTAACAGGTGTTCTACTGATATTTTATCGAAATTACCTGTTTGGAAAACAATCATGTCAGTGGACGTACTGAGTGAAAACTATAGTTGACAGCCCAAATCACAAAGTGTTTTAATAAAGTCTAGGTATATTACAGTATACGTGGCAAGTATCATTTAGTGAAGATTATGTCACTAAGGAACTAATAAAAAACTGTTATAAAAACAAAAAATGAGTGATCTCTCCCACATTTTCTTTTTAAAATAAAACAAAATTTGAATATGTTTTAGTCATTATTAATGCAAATGTATACGAAACTCGTACCATTCATTAGCCATCGCATTGATAATTCATAAGTTGCAAGTAAACTGTTTGGGGGAATTTCACATTTAGAGATAAGAGTGCGTGGCAATTCACTTTATATCCATCTACTATAAAGAAAATTCCAA
Organism: Dione juno; assembly: GCA_037127375.1. Lineage (NCBI taxonomy): Eukaryota > Metazoa > Arthropoda > Insecta > Lepidoptera > Nymphalidae > Dione > Dione juno. Next base: position 8,241,571 of record JAXRJS010000067.1, read on the forward strand.
GAGCTAAGGACAGAGAAACGTCTTACAAAGGTTTATCGGAAACGATACGTTTTTATCGATACTATATACGGTATACTCTTGAGGGGTTCTTTAAAGATATTTACAAATAAATTCTTGGTTAAGTAATGGATAAGTATCTGGCTGTGAATGTTGGTGGCGGTTCGATCCCAAAAGAGGGGAAGAAGTTATTGAATTTTTTCTCCCTTTAGTGTGTCTAATCCACGCCAAACATGCAATGTATAAATTCACCGGAAAGTGGAGAAGGCAATACGATACGAACGTAATGTTTATACTTATCTAAGTTTTTATAGTGTAAATACTTTTCTATACTTTTTGTTTAGTGATGAGCCCAAAACACTTATAGGTTAAAAATAAATTTCAAAATATGTAATAATATTCCTTTGAATGTATAACAAATATTCTCCATTGTATATATAGTAAATTATAATAAGAATATTACTCTTAATATGTACAAGTATATTTTACATAAGATCAGCGGCCATCTTGGCGTAGCTGCAGTTGGACTGTCAACGCGAGATTTGCGGGTACGATCAATACTGAGGGGAATTAATTATTTTCATCTGTTAAGAAGATAAAGCGCGGCGTTGAGTTCCGCCAAGGTAAATCGGAGATGTATATAGTGTCATACATAGTGTCTTAACAATACCTGCCCTACCCTAAAGAAAACAGAATACATGACATGGGCTACGGCTGTTGAGTTAGGAATCACCACTATACTCGCCGCCTCAAGAATACTGTCTCCTGCCAATTTATTATTAGATATTATGAGGCAGATACTGTCTTTAACATTATATTACTATGTGGCACTGTCTATAACATTATATTTATGCCTTCTTGCCCATTTTCATATTTAAAAAAGTAACTTATGATATAATGCCAGAGTACTTTAAAACGCTAACAGCTATTTTAATATTTAGCGAACAATTTAAAATACAGTTGAACTGAATACGTTTCAAAGTATGATGAAAAAACCGATTTTATTTCCAGCCTCTTTCATATCATATAAACATATTTTGCCTCATCCCGTAAGACGGTTTAAAGCGTTTCTTTCTAAGAAATGTGTTTGATATACGTATTTCGCTTAGACTAGCACTTTAGAGAAGTTCAAGGTTTGAAAAGTAAAGATATGCAAACGGTCAAACTTACACAACAACTTAACAAGATACATATTATTAACAATTATTTAATATAGACATTAATCATATAAGTATATATACATATATATATATATATATATATATATATATATATATATATATATATATATATATATATATATATATATATATATATATATATATATATATATATATATATATATATATATATATATATATATATTAACAAAAAAAATATTAATCTATACACATAAATAAAATTTTGTTTAACATGTCTACTTGTTTAACAGTTTAACATGTCTGTCGTTCCGTTTCTATGAGCTAATATACGGAACAGCTGAATGGATTATTATAGAACTTTCACTAGCCGATAAAAGAGGTTGTGGTGAAGCATATAGGTTACTATACCGGGATTCCTGTGCGATTAGCGCTCAGATGAAATCTTGCATATCAAATGTAAAAAATATTAAAAGTTAAATACATGACTGAATCTGAAAATATCAAGCAAGCAAAGCCACGAGCGGCTCACTTATATGAGATATAGTTCAAGTCAATTGACTAAACAAATATTTAAAAATAACAAATTGATAATTAAATTAATTAGATTAAAGAAGGCGGCTGGTAGTGATTGGATGGGAGATCATGCCTTATGGCGTACCCTGGGGGACGCTTACCTCCAGCAGAGATCCGCTATAGGCTGATGTGATATGTGATGATGATAATAATATTTTATTGGCATAAGTGAATACAGTTACAATGTAGGATTCTCTAACACCTGCGCTAGTAAAAACTGTGTTGCGGGTGTTAGTGTCTTCCCCTTAAATAAATGACACATCTAATGATGATCAGATACAGTAGACTAACTAAAACTAACCCAGATGAGACCTGACCTCATAAGCTCCTACTTAAAAACGAAAGCCACTAACAGATCAATAAAACATACGTTTCTACCATACATATGTAAATACGAGTATCAAGCAGTTAACCAAAATAATAACTGTAAATAAACACAAAATTTAAAAAAAACTATCATGTTTCGATTAATCTCTACATATCTACGATTATTTATTTCTAACCAGTTTGTAATGAAAGCTATCATGATGTAGTGAGATGCCTGACGCGAATCGCGGTGTCTTTGGGTTCCAACGTTGGCCCTATTGGCGTTGGAACCCATCCACACACTATTCAAATTTGGGGAGAACACAGTGTATATATATATATATATATATATATATATATATATATATATATATATATATATATATATATATATATATATATATATATATATATATATATATATATATATATATATATATATATATATATATATATATATATATATATATATTGTGAAGAAACACTTGTCTTCTATGAATATGCAGGCGAGGTTCACATTTGATATCAGATATCACATTAATTTGATTTTTATTACTTCTCTAAGTAATTAAACCGAACACATTTTCTTACTTCTATTATCTGGCTCTATTTGGTTGTATATAAAATATATTTGTATTATATATATTTTTTAGTTATTGATTATTTAATTGATTCCATTGTATTTTTATAGTGTATTTACCTCTACATATATGTAAGTGAAAGTGTCTATAAATTCCAATTTTAATTATAATGGGTCTAATGTTATTTTATTTCAGTTAGTCATCTTCTGGCACCACTCGGAGTGATCTGTCACTCAGTATTACCGGAGAGTTGAATACAAATAATACCATCTCCTTTGTGTGTTCTCCATACAACGTGACATTGGCGAAGTGAATTGTGCTCAACTGGCACGCTCGAAACGCTATAAACAAAGAGTAAAACTACATACTTCCATATGCTTATGGTGTATTTTGTCTCATTTAATAAAATATAAGTTTCTTAGATGAACATAAACAACGTATTTGAGTAAAGTCAAAAAGTGTTTATGTATATTTTGAATTTCACTTCTTTGAAGTACGATCTTCCCATAAATTATTTGGTGCAGCTGCGGCTTTTGCTTATGATCAAATTGAAATAACTAAAAGTTATACATATATGACACAAGACTGGAACCTCCATCATCATCATCTCCTGTGGGCTACATCTAAACGATTTACATGAAGTATTAGAGCCTATAGCCTCCCTCTGTACGTGGATTATCCAACAAAAATAAAACTTTTCAATACGGACCAATAGTTCAATTAAAATACTCTTCAGATTTACAATATTACTATAGATTATAGTCGGCACAAATAAATAAAAATAAAAATGAATAATTTAATTCACTAGAATTTCCGCACAAAGTATAACTAACTACGTGGGGAAGGGGAAACGGTTAGTTTTAGTAAATGGTTTATAGCTTACCGGACTTCAGAAAGCAATAAAGCAGGTCATTAATCTGTTGTAACAACATTATAGTACAGTGAGACAGTGTCTGATCATACACGAAGGTTATTAGTTCAATTCTTATTGAATTTTTTACAATATTAATACAACATGTATACGTTTCTTGTGTTTGTGTTTAACAATGTTTATCATTGTATAATATTAATGTTTATACAGTATTCAAAGTATGTTTATTTTACAGAAGCTATATAGGCGCAGTGACAGTGATGGTTATAGATACCATCCTAACTTGGGGGGGGGGGGGGGAGAATAATTTCATACCGCCACTCAAATACTAAGAACGGATACTAGTCATCCATATTAATCCTTCGCTCCAGAATTCTGATGATATTTATTTTTTTCAAAATCTGATCCATTATCCTCATCTCATATTTGGTATACGTACTCAACCAGGTACAAGATGTCTTCCTAGATCTTAATCTGCCGTACTTTAGTAAATCCCGAAATCCCGGCTTGGGCTCCCCTACTATTATGATAGGTTCTGTCTGTCAAACTTACCTTAATATGTGGAATAAAATATGAAGCTGTATTCATTTTTACAGTATACCATGACAAAGTCATAAGAAAATATTTCTAAACTGTGTTTCTTTACATTAGGTTCCCTAACCCCCCCTCCCCCATTATAATTATGAAGGTGGACGATAAAAGCCATAGTATAAATGGGAAATAGTCGTTTTAGTAAATTCTTTATATTTATAGCTCCATACCGGACTTCAGAAAGTAATAAAGCAGGCCATTAATCTGTTCCGTTGGGACGTTCACAGCTTATGGATATCTTGATGAGATTTACTTAGAATACTTCTATTAATCATTTACTCGAGCGATGCAATTGTTATTGTATAGAACAAATGTACTTTATAAAACTATATATTTACTATCCTCATTCCCTGTATGTACACTTACATAACATAACACAGTAGTTTGTCTTATAAAAAAGAGAAGATAGAAGAAATCAAGAAGATGGCAAACAATCCACTGCTCCGAGATTTTTATTATGTAAAATAAATGCATATTTTTCTGTGAGCACAGTGGCGTAACTAAACGCAGCACTTTGTCTTATTAAAGAAAGGAAATGGAAATATTCCACTAGTCCACATAGAATCCGCCTCGCTAACAATCATATATCCCCTATATTTACTAACAGTTAATCTACATTCCTGTCATATCTAGTTATATCAATATTCATGTTGTGTTCCCGCCACACGCAGGCCTGATGGTCTATGAAATTATTCACGAGGCTTCCTCAGCCCGATTTAGATATGTGCACTTTGAGTAAATATTAGTTTATGCTTAGAATGCCACATACGATGGAAGCGGAACCTTTATTTTAGTTATATTATTATTATATTATTTTATTAGTAACAATTTTTTCTAAATTATAAATTGAATAATTCATCATTTATATAACAATCAAGGAGGACCGTCGCGCCTCTGCCTGTAAACGCGACGGTTTGTGGGTGTGATTCCCACTCGGGGAGGATTAATGATTTCCATTTTCTTCGCTCTGGTAACAAGGTAAATAGCGAGGCGTCGAGTTCCGCCGATCAACACGCAATGCCTCGAAATGCGGAAAGCGGGGAACGGAGTGTCTTAACACTAGGTTCCTACGGTTCCCTCTGCCTACCCTGCCATTTATGGGATACAGCGTGAAGCTAATTTAATTCAGTTAAAAGCATTTCTGAATATTTTGAGAATGTGTTCAATTTAATTCGTTGTCAAGACAGCTAATGTCTATCCTATAGGACAGACACAGAGATATATACTACATCCTGTCCTCATAGAGAAATTTTGTGTATTGTAGCAAGAAAAATCGATCAGCTGTTGAACTGGACTGAAAATATATTTAAAATCGAACCCATAACTAATGAAACACTTATCAACTACTTCACTATTTCATATTTCACCGTACATTATTAAAAAATATGTACTATTTACATTTTACCTGCACACGATATATGAATGAAAGGTTTTTCATTACGGTTCTACTAGCATTTTTATTTACGGAGCTTACTGGTATTTCTTCACAAAGGCTACGGTTTTGCTTTCGCTTAGTTAATTATTTGTGTTTCCTATAAGAATCTGTAGAAATATTTGTTTATTTGTTTTGAGATTATTATTTATTAATATGTAAAAAAAGTCTGTCGTAGACTTGAGTTTGTATATATTTATATATATATATATATATATATATATATATATATATATATATATATATATATATATATATATATATATATATATATATATATATATATAACAATGGTTTTAACATTGCATTGCTTTGTCAAATACTTAATTTACTCGAGTGGGATAGTCGTGGGTTCGATACCCATCGTGTTTCAAGTCAGGCGCCGTACCGCTCAGAGACGACGGCCTCCTTAATTGAAGAATATGTATAAATTGGTCCCAAAACTAAAAAAGTTCTCACCAATCAGTTTTATAACAAATGATGAAATAAAAAAATATAAATTCTCAGTATCAAATCAAAAAGGACCTGTTAACACCTGCATAATAATTATTGACACCTTCAAAAATATTTTGTCAGAACCAAAGTCACGGTATAAACGGTGTCTATAAAATCTATATGTAAACATTGCATGCCTAATAGCGCTTTATCGCGCCGTCTTGGAGAAGATCAAAGAAATAAAAATAGAACAGTTTACCTTAGCCATAGTATTGTGATGTTAGTAATGTACAGAATGTTTGTATTGAACTATCAATACGTATACGGTTTTTAATATTAAATTTTGGACCCCCGAAGTGGTTTTTGGTAAAACTTCCAAAACTAGAGACTTAGGCAGTTGCTAGATGTAGAAGTTCTAACTTTGATGAATTTTGTAAAAGTAAAAGCTATATCGACAACTATAGATACGATGAGTCATTAGATTTAGATAACTAGAGATTAGTTAAGTTATTATTTAGATTATGTAGTGTTCGTAGTGAAAAATATGCTGCTATGCGGAAAAAAGCTTGACACTGCTTTAAATAGCGATTACATATGTCATATGTTGACATATTTAGCTTCACCCTGTCTCCCGCAAATTGAAGGATAGGCAGATGGAGCCTGGTGTCACACTCTGTTCCCAGATTTCATAACGATGGCCTCAAATAATAATTGAAATATTATATATTATATTCTGATAAAAAGGAAAATTAAAAATTAATGCTAATTATCATAATTAAGTCATCAAGCCTTTCGTCAAGAGACTGACTGATCTTCTTAACGAGGATGGGTTGGTACAGCCAGCATCATTATATCCGGACAAGGCATTATCTATTCAACCAGGCGATGGCGAACGTCGCTTTTATCTAGGAAATAGTTTATTTAACATATAAATGAATGTATATCTTATAAAATGGAGATTAAAGTTTATTTTCGATTGTAACTCCAATTTCTATGTGTGGTCTAGTGGTACATTTAGAGTATACGGATATATTAGAAATATTGAATCTTTTGTGTGAATAGTACATTCTAATTACATTTTTTGCGTCAAATGATGGATTATAATGGTAAATGATTTTCTTTTCTATTTGTTACCGAAAACTAGATTTTTTTTATTTATTTTTTATTTAAAATCATTAACAAATCTCTCTACGGAACCCTAAAATTATTAATTAATTATGACTGATATTTTTTCAATATATTTATACAAGAGGGTGTCGAAAAAAATGATCTTTAATGATTCATTATTGATTGTAAGTAACTCTTCATGACATTTTCAACTAGCAAGCTTGTTTTACTATTCAATTTGTATGTTTTGAATAAAGTACAATTTTCAAAAATGTTATACATTTTACATCTAAAGTTATTTGAAATGCGGAAATTTCGTACATTTTGAACCAGTCGTCCGACTTTTAGCCAATTAGGATACTATATCAGGTATATGTTTACAAAAAGAAGAGAAATGCAGAGCGTCTAAACTTTGAATACATGAATATCGCTTTAAAAGATAATTAAATAAAAACATGTATAATTTTGAAATGACTCGATTATTGTTCTAAAGGGAAAATAATGGTTAAAATTATTGTGTACTACATCAATAGGGGACCGTAGTGCCGCAGCTTGTTACCTATTCGGGGAGAATCATCAACTCATTATTTAAATTTTCCTTGCTTTGGTAAAAGGCAAAGCACGGCGTTGAGTTCCGCCTATCATATCAAATGTCTCGAATGGCGAAGAGGAGGGAGTGTCTTTACACTAGGTTCCCTCTGCCAACCCTGCTTTATCCGGGATATAGCGTGAGGTTTATAAAATCTATACAGTCTATAAAAAATTACCAAAGGTGTAGTTTAGTTATGTTAAACGCACTAATCTCAGAAACGATTGGTTGAAATTGAATTTTGTATTGTGTTAGTCCATTTATTGGAGGCAGGCTATATATAGGCTTTATTACATTACGTCATATGTTCCATACAACCTACTGTACTTGCAGTCAGAGCTACCTCAGGCACTGAGAATAAATCATTTACTTATTTATTTTTTTTAATTTTATAATAGTTATTGCCATTTGACCATGTGAACGAAACTTTATGTAAAAGTTAGTTTTTAAATACACAAGAATTACTTTCGCTTCACGCTGTATCCCGCACATAGCAGTGTAGGCAGAGGGAATCGTAGGTTGAAGGAACCTAGTGTTGAGACACTCCGTTCCCCACTTTCCACCTTTTCGAAAAGGTTAGAAGAAAAACTTAAATCAATTAAACTTTATTATAGAACAAAATCATACTTTTATAGCACAAGTACTGTACGTATTATATACTCGTACTTGAAAAGTTATCAACAACTCCCAATGAGATTCGCTTAAGCTATTACTAAGTTGGAATACTTTCCTAGATTTATATGGGGTTAGTTTATGAAGTCGTGCTAGATCTTTCACTTAGGATAAATGTGGGGACTCATTTTGAATATATGAACGGTTTCATTTTATTTGTTATTGTATTTATATTTTTATAATGCATTGTATTCACCATGGAGAAGTTAATATTTTAGTGTCCACGTGGTAGTGGCCACGTATATTTGCTTTCTTTTTTTTTTTTACTTCACGCTGTATCCCGCACGTAGCATGGTAGGCAGAGGGAACCGTGGACTCAAGGAACCTAGTATTAAGGCCGTCCATTCCCAACTTTCCGCTTTTTGAGGCATTGTGTATAATTATTGGATATAATTATTTATGACAATATTAAGACTATATATGTTTTTTCGCCTAATCTAATTTACGAGCGGCGTTGACTTCCGCAATCAAACTAACCAATAACAAATATATCTTTAAGATATGGTTATCTCAAATATTTAAAATTCTTAATACTGGATGATGAAAATTTTAGAAAAGTTAAGATACTAATTATGTGTAAATTAAATTAAATAAATCAAATACTTTTTAAAAAAGTATCCTTGTATGACATAAGATACTTTAACAAACATAAAATTGAACACTAAATTAAACCACTGCGTTGAATTCCGCGACCAAAAGGAGCGAAATACAAAGTATACAGACACTGTGCTCTCTTTAGCTTCTTTGTTTACTACAAAATATATTATTACGATATAAAAAAAAAATATTCTAAAACCAGTCTCACTGAACAGATCTTGTAGTTCATGTTTCCATATAAGATTCCAGAGGTCAAGATATCGTTGATAAATGAAGAGGATATACAGGAATATGTTATACAGGTTTTACTTTTGACTTGAAACGTTTACGTAATTGACAGGATTGTGTAAGGCCTAGGTCTGGATCTGGGTCTAAATTTAGCGTTATTAACTTGTGGTGGTTTGATAGCTGCGCGATATAGTTTTATATACATAAATAAGAGGTTATCATAATTTACTTGACCAATTTTGATGCGATTCTTTCATTTCTTAAAATATTTCTTGGGAAAATTCCTCAATAAATTACTTCAAACTCATTGAGCTATAGATAATAAGGGCGTCTTCAAATGAAACATTACAAAGACGAATTCTGTAAGAAAAAATGTGGCATCGGCTTCTTTCATTAAAGAACATTAGAGCTTCGAGGATGAAAAAAATGAAAAATAAAAATACATTGTAGGCTTCGTGGAGACGCTAATGATTTTTTATTCGAAAAACTTTTGTGTGGAAAAGGTGTTTAGGATTGTTTTTGTTACTTATTATAATTATTTTACTGAACTGTACTGTGGATAATAATATTAAAATATAAAGTATAAAAAATCCTCTTAACTTCGATTTCCTATGATTTTTTTTTAAATTAAGGAAGACAATTTAAGGTAAGGTCACTAGAACTCAGGGTGATTCAATTAGGAGGCTTACATGTTACACATAAGTATAAAATTGCAGTAAAGAATAAACGTAACGAGTAAAACCGCGAGCGAAATACTAGTACACGATAAAATGTACGAAACGCTCAACATTAATTGAATACACAATTTATTTATTGGCAATAAGAACCTTATTAGATTACAAAATTATTATTAAAATAAAATTAATACTGATAATATTTTTTTTCTTAAACTCTTCAACTATAGCCCTATAGCCTACATATTATATACGGAAAAGCCTTATAATAAATATTAAAGTAAAAAGCTCGTTAGAATATGATGAAGCAATAAGTCCTTAAGTATTGTTAATAATGTTAAATAATAATTAAATATCCTATAACAACAAATGTAGAAAACATATTTCTTAATTTATACAAATTTCTATTTAGTTAAAGTAATAAAGTTCAAATATGTATAGTTAATAACCATTAATGAAATATATGTAAATAAATGAATATAAATAGTAAATTTCAATTAAAGTCATTATAACAATCCAATAAGAATCTTATTATAATACTATATTTTGAAGAGTTTTTTACACATTGTATCCCACAAATAGCAGGATAAGACAAAACCTGTTATCAAGACATTGTATTTTGAGTGTTAAACGTTTTATTATATAAATTTATGTATACTAAAGTTTTAGCTTGAAATAAACTTAATTTAATTTCTTTTTAAAGGTATTTTGTTTGTAAGATCCATAATATACATACGAACAAAATTTAAAATCTATATATATATATATATATATATATATATATATATATATATATATATATATATATATATATATATATATATATATATCGGAAGCTTTAGTTTTAGCTTGAATTATCTGAATCGGAAGGCAGACCCTGGCAAAAGCCGGGACTAATGCCAAGAAGAAGAAGAAGATAATGAAAAAAAAATAAATGATAATGAAAAAAAATAGGTTAAGTTAGATTAATGATTTGATTAATTAAAAAAATGACACCGTTTTCTAGAATCATTCGTTAAGTAAACGCGTAACCAATAACCGTTACCGAGGTTCAATTGTTTTGTTATTGTTCACTGTTAATTAATTTGTGTGACCTTTGTATTTTTTTTCAAAGGCAACGCTAATTACAAACAATAGGCTATTGTAATAAAAAAAAAAACCATAGAAAACAATTCATGCATTACTTTTGATCCTCCCACATACAAAATCCAGTGTAGAGTCGCGATTTTCAGTTTATTAAACACTTAATTAACTTAAAGTTTACAGTTAATTGTTTTTTTTTTTAATAAAGCTTTTAGTACAAGCAAACTTTTAGCACTCAGTTCACAACACTGATAGTAATCCGAGACTTAAATCTACAAACATGCTATATAAACACCAGTTGCGATGTTATACGCGGGAGGACCGACCGGCAACAACGCTCTCCTCCAGCGGTCGGGAAGGGACTGACTCAAAATTATTAGTTGCCATTGCACCCGAGAATGGACGAAAACTGCCGAATGTACATCGTTAATGTGAAAGAGAGAGCTTGATGAGAGTGAAAGAAATAGTTGCGCAGGTAGGGTGGGAGGCTGCATAGATTCTATGCTTGTTAATGCACAGGTTCGAGATTAAGTGCCTTTATTTCTTGTTGACAGAATATTAGCTGTTATGACCTAATGTGACTGTATTTTCTCTCATTTTCATATATTTGTACTATAATGCTTCTACAGTGTTTTTAGAGTAGGTAGAGCCTAGGTAGGTAGCTTTTCATGAGCTTCAAGCTCAAGTTATTCTCTCTCCTACGGCCTGAATTCAAGACTGCGTATGGAGTGGTGAAACTCTACGCCTATTTTGTCTTGTCATGGTAAGAAATGATAATTATAAATTTTTCATTACCGTAATCAGATTCCTTAACAATCGCGTTGACAGTCAGTAGGCAGTTCCCCAATATCTGCCCATTCAATACTATGTGAAGAAACTCTATGTATTACATTTATTTTATAGTTACTATCAAGAATGTAACCAATTTCCAATGTAATTTTCCGATTAACCTGTCTATAAAACAACTAAAGAACAAGTTCGCAAATTAAAATACATAAGGTAAGTTATCCTTGCTAAAATCAATATTTTGTTATTAATTTCTTTAAGTGACTTTGAACATGGCCATCACGCGTATTACGTGTCGGAAGATGTCCCACTATACCACAGTAGCTTATGTGAATTCATATTCATAGAAATTTTTTGTGTCTTAACACCCAGTCTACCTAGAAATTAGTCTACCTAACTTTGAATTATATTGGTAGCGGAGTATCCCGAGAGAACCTGCAGGTTGTATACCTCTTACTCTTGTCATGAACGACAAAATACATGCCTTACGTAAGGTCCTCATGCATTTACACAATTTTTCTCCAGTATCGTCGATATTGTGTTCTCGAAGGTCAAATAGAGTTTTCCACTACCTCTCTTCCCACTAACTCCTTTGTCATTTTTGTAATAATCTTCTATTATTCTTCATATAGTACCATAAATATTTTTTTACTTTCTAAATAAGTAGCGGTGGATAATGAAGATATACAAGTATAACTAAATTCTTTCTACTTTACAATATTTACGACAGCAGCAAACAATAAAAGCAAATATATTCGTTTTCTTTTATACACAAACATTAGTAGATCGCTAAGTGGTCTTGTCAAAATAGCGTAGAGCCATGGTATCAAATTTCATTATACCGGAACTGTCGGTCAGATAGAGGCTATTGGTACTATAACCTATACTTTACTACTCGTACCAATACCGTCGTGGCGCAGAGGCACAGCGTCTGCCTGTAAACGCGATAATTTGTGGGTTCAATTCTCATGAGGGGAGAATAAATATTTTAATTTTTTCCGCTCTGGTACAAACAAGTCAAAGAGTATTTCGCGACACAAAATGTAATACCTCGAAAGGCGAAAAGCGGGGAACGGAGTGTCTGGATACTAGATTCCTACGGTTCCCACTGCCAACCAAGCTAAATTCAAGATACAGCGTGAAGCTAGAAAAACAAAACTCGTAACGTACAAATTTCGCCTCTTTTTCTTGTGAACTGTTACTTCTACATATTCCGCCAATTTTTAAAATATTACATGACTTCCAGAACTTAACACTGTATATGATCTAACTTCTAACAAGTTATATGCAGTCACATACATTCCAATTGCGACATGTTTTTGTGTCCATATAAAGAATACAGTACTTAACAATATTGGATTAAACAATCAGCAATTTAATTTTGAAGTCCACAATAGAATGATGGCTGTGATCGACACATTTATGTCAATTGTCTATCAATTTGCTCGTCAAATTATATAGGATGTTCAAGTATTGTCGATGAACTTATTAAACTGTGAAGTCATTTGGAATAACCTTAGGTTCGAGTTTCTCACACAATTCACGAGCGATTGCTGTGGGATTTTCCCTGATTTTGTAATAATTTCTTATCACTTGCGTAAGTAATTCTGTTATCATCTTCTCTTTGCCAAGTAGAAGTGTTTAAGCTATTAATAGGAAGGTTCTTGCATAACAATCATGAAAAAACCATCTCATCTACCAAACGTTACAGCGCAAAATTAAACCAAATTCAAATTCATCCCTACTTTCTGGACACCCTTTATAATAGCCGATATTTCCAATAAATGACTTTGATAAGTGTCAGTTGATTGTTGGGCGAAGCTATAATAGTTTAAAACTAAAATAGACTGTACCGATCGCTCTCAGATATATCATTTAACGTTTAACTGATATTAAATTTGTACATTCATTTCGGTCATGATTCATTCGGTGATATTATTAAAATTTTGTCCAAATATCACATTAATATAACGTAGGTATAGTATGAAATATTTATCGAATCACAAGGAATCACTAATTTTTAATATTTGTTTAATAGAAATAATACATGGATACTTAATATTAATAGTATTACTTGTAATATACTTTGCTCTACATTCAGATTAAAACATGTTATTATTATTTACTTAGACAAACTGCAGAGAAAAAGCTTAAATTGTTAAATATTGATTCGACTCTCACTCGAATGATTGACTTATTTTAGTCACTCGCTCGCTCGCTCTGGTAACAAGGCGCGGCGTTGAGTTCCGCCACTCTCATGTCTTAATGTGATTTTTTTTTTGTTGTGAGTTTAATGCTGTTAGCCCTATTGGCCTTGACAGCGACACCGGTTAGGGAGGGAAGAGGGTACTCTGTCCCTCAGAAGTAGCAAGCACTATCGTGTGTGCTTGAGAGGAAACGTCGGCGGCAAGGGCTTTCCCTGCGGGACTCGAGCCTCGGCTTGCGGCCTACGAGAGGGCTGGGGGATATTCCCTATTCTTAGCAAACCAGCCGCGACCTGAAGACGCACCTGGAGAAACTTAGACTAATCTACAGGGACCTAGCAGTTCCTAACCGCTGGGCCTAGCCACGCCAACGCGCGGTTGTGCCGTCAAATATGCTGGACTTCGTCATCGTTTCCCTCGAAGGCGGTGTGAGTGTCGTGTATGTGTTTTGTGCTTCCTACCTACATATGGAGCATTAACAACTGTAATGGGATCATCTGGGTCTAATAGAACGCTACGCGGGCGTCTGAGCTTAGTTTTAGCGTACGGGGTGTAGTCACACGCCTGTACGATAAGGGGGTTCGCGTGAGTGGCTGCGCGCTTGAAGTAGCACCTGGGTAGGCATTTGCTGTACTCTTGTATCGATTCCAGTTCGAAGTCTCTGTGAAGGTCGACATTGCGAACGAACCAGAGGCAACCTGACGTGATTGGCAAGAATTTATTCTGAACAATTTGAAGGGCATTTAGCTTAGTGTGTGCGAACACGACACTAGCATAAGTGAGGACAGGTCTTACGAAAGTTCTGTATAGTGTCAGCTTATGTCTAAGTAACAATTTAATCTGCTTGCAGATAAGATGATAAAGCCTACTGAGAATAAAGAGAGCTTTGTTTCTGGCTTTCTTGACATGCGAGCTAAAAGAGAGTCTGGAATCTAGGATCACTCCTAGCTAATCTAGGATTACATGTAGGATTAATCTAGCTCCACTCTTATCCGGATTAACGTCGATCCTCCATAAACGGTACCAATCGCCGAGGGCGTCGGCCGCAGTCTGGAGCCTTTCAGTCAACAGGCGAGAATAGCGAGAAGTAGTGTGTCACCGGCGTACATCGCCAGGTGGACTTATTTTCTACGAGGCGTGTTGCTGGTGTACAGTGCGTACGAGATCGGAGAAAGGGCAGAACCCTGGGGGACGCCTGCACGGACGAGGCGGGGAGAGGATAGAGTGCCCTCTACTTTGTATCGAAAATACCTATTTGACAAGAAGTCTCGTAGGATGTACACTAGACAGTGTGGTACACCGGCGGCGAGCAGCTTGAAAATCAAGCCGTTGTGCCACACTTTGTCAAAGGCTTGTGAAAATTGGGTAAAACTTTACCGTGTGAAGCTATTCGACCAAATGTCTTAATACTATTTAAACAATTATTACAGATTAAGCGAAAAAAATATTTAAAATCTCTTTGCCTTCGCCACATTATAATTAATCGTAATTAGAAGATAGTGTTGTAGTGTATATTGCCAGTTAATCAATCTATTTTTCATATTTCATATTATCCTTCCTGATTTGAACCCACGATTTTAAAATACATATAATAAAAAAGTTACAATTCCATCTACAGAACCCATAGCCATTGGACAAATGAAAAATATGAATATCGATATTTTAATGTCACTAGTTCAGAATACTGTTTTAAAATGCAGCAAGTAATCGTCGATTTAAACTTCGTAGTTGTACTTTACAAAAGAATCCTTTCAAAGAAGATTTACATTTAAAATGGGTTGCCTTGTTAAAATGTCACAAGCGAATATGAATCTTGAACCACCGTGATACAGTGTAAAGATTTCTCTCGCATATTTTCAACTTCGGTTACAGGTGTTAAATAATAATATTCAGTAGTTTATTCGAGTGATTTGTGTTGGCTCCAATATATTGGATGTAGCTAAGGTATTTTCACAAAGTATACAATTTTAAGCTAAATTCGTGTTTTCTTTTTCATCTACCTGTCTCTATCTATCTATCTATCTATCTATCTATCTATCTATATCTTTAATTTATGTATGTAAATTATAAGGCAGTTATCGTTTTTTATCATTCTATTTGCTATTATATGTCAGTTTTGGATATATTTTTTGGCCAAATTATTATATAACGTGGTATTACGTGTTGAGGGGTGGAACTCAACGCCGCGTCTTACTATAGCGGTAACATAATGTCTCACTCAAACGATATTCTTAAAGATAAACATTTCTTCTAGAAATATAATTTATTAAAGAAAAAAAAATATTTGAATGTTATATATATATATATATATATATATATATATATATATATATATATATATATATATATATATATATATATATATATATATATATGTATATATATATATAAATATATATATAAATATATATATATATATATATATATATATATATATATATATATATATATATATATATATATATATATATATATATATATATATATATATATATATATATATATATATATATATATATATATATATATATATATATATTCATGTCTCATGAATTATTTTGTCTTTTATTGAAAACCGCATTGCTTTTTGTAGTATAACATTTTTTCGAAAACAAGTAATTCACAAAACAAAAAATATAATCTTTAAAATACATATTCCTATTTTTGTATTATTCACAAAGTATGTATCGTGGCGCAGTGGGATGGCGTCTAACTGTAAACGCGATATTTGTAGATTCAATTCCCACTTAATAGTTTTTTTTACATTTTCTTGCCGTGGCTTTTTTATTCGAGTGGCAAGCGGAAAACGTCTTGACAGTAATTAAATTCACTTTACCTTCTTTGTATAAAATATTAAAAAATCTACATAGCAATAATAAGACAGGATAAGTTAACAGTTTCCGTGTACAGTCCTCTTTATGCCCTCTGAAATATCATCTACCTCCACAATGGCAATTAGCAAGTCTGTCTTTAACAATATTTACGAGTATACTTTCGCTATGTGTTTATTTATTGTTTTGAACTAAATTAACATAACTTACATACTAAGTGGTTTACCTTCCTAGTAGGTAGAACGCAGCTTCTCACTTTTTCTTTCATAGACAATTAGACTTTGTTAGACTTGTACGAAAGCTCCATATATCAGCCGTGAGCTGAATTACTTAAACTGTTAGCTTTATTATTTAATTCCATCAAAAACAAATGAGTGACGAATCTGGATTCCTTTACTTCTTTCTATATTTAAAAAAATAAATTTGTAACATATTATTTTTATTGTTTCATTCCTTATAGAAATTAATGATATAAAACAAATGTGAAAAAATATTGTATCAATAATATTGTTGTCTGATAATATATAGATAAAATTGACAGACAGACAGACAGAAAAATTTGTAAAAAAAATATGTTTGTGTTTTAGTAACGATTCAATAAGTATATTCCAGAAACACAACTCTAGTTAAATCATTAACAGACTAGATATGTCTATGTATGAGTCGCGTGTTCCAATCCCAGATTAATGTTAAGAATTTTTCAAGTTTAGGTTAAAAAGTTCTTAAGAATTTAAATTTAAAAACGAAATAATATGCGGTGTTAAATACGAACAAGTGTTGGTACATAGAAACGTCATTGTTAAATAATAAATAATCATTTTATACTATATAGACGATTATAGAAAGACAAACCTTGTAAGAATAAAATGGCAATACTATATTTTAGACTTTTTATCACTAAGGATAATAAACACATATCGGTCAAGTGACAGCCGTATGCACGCACTGAGGGTTCCGTACCAAAGTAAAACTGGGTAAACGTAAAATTAAGCAATTCATTAATTTTTTTAATTAAAAATTAATGAATTGCTTCACGCTTTTCCTCAACTCAACTCAACACCGGGTTTTGGCTATTAGAGGACGGAAAGGAAAATCTGCGACGGAACGACATCGCGGACTTAAAATCCACGTAAAGTATATCTTTTCTTTTTATGCCTCCTAAGAAAGAATGATATAGAGATTAGATGCCATGCTATGAAGTATGTATAGATAATCTCTCCGTAAATCACTTTATTCTACATTTTATTGTGTTTTTATTAATTTCCAACTGTAAGCCCGCCTCGATGGCAATTATTACGATATTTTGAATAAATTAATTACATTAAAAGTAGTATTTAGTATTTATTACTTAAATATTATTAAAATTGCAATATATATATATATATATATATATATATATATATATATATATATATATATATATATATATATATATATATATATATATATATATATATATATATATATATATACATATATATATATATATATATATATATATATATATATATATATATATATATATATATATATATATATATATATATATATATATATATATATATATATATATAGCAAGATTCTTAGTGACAAAAGTAATATAATGAGATTGTATTTGCACGCATTATCACGTCCCACACACCTTGTACCTGTAAGGGACGTGTTCACTTGTATCGTGGGCGAAATCTACAATTTATTGATTTAAAGCTTATATTAAAGAGATATATATCTAATCTCTTATTGAGCTTATATGGACTCATTACAAACTAAGTACTCTATATTTTATATAATACATGATTTAATATGTTTTATTCTATTGTAAGAATCAATAGAAATAATATATGCTAATAATCAAAAACTCAAGTTTATTTGAACAAATTAAATTTTTACTTGTCTTAAATAGTGAAATTATTGAGTAAAGCATTAGACGTTTTGGTAAAGCTCACTGCACTCGCAGTCCAAGCTACCTCGGTCAGTTAAAATATGACACATGCATCTTATAGGTTTGTTTGGTTCCGTCCTTACTTATTGTGTAACAAAATATAATTAAAAATATTATAATATAAAAATTTATACATTTCTCTCTTGCTAAATGATGATTCTTAGGAATAATCTTTGAATTACTGATATACGAGTATGTATAAATTCTGCACACAAATGCGTAACACAGATAGGTATTAGTTTAAGTGTACAAAACTTTTAATATAGCTTGGCTTAATTAGTGACCAGCGCTCGGGCGGTTTTCAAGAGGCATAGTAGGTTCGAGTCCCGATACATGTAAATTTCTATATTTTCCTAAATGTCTTTCTTTCCTTGATCTACGACTTAGCTCCCTGCCTTCAATTTTTTTAATAAGATTGCATGCTAGATGACTATTATTTAAAGCTAAAAAGCTAGATTAAAAAGGTAAATGCCAAAATAATAAATACAATAATATTATTTTATTTCGGCGTTGAGTACCGGCACTTAAGACGCTAAGTCTCAACAGCTGGAAATTAAGAAACGGAGTGACTTAACACTAAGCTCCCTTTGCCTACTCTGCTATATACTACGTAAGCAAAGTATATCACCAGAAGAGTGCATATTATTAAAAAAAAATCCTTTACATCCAATTTCAATTACACTATTTACCTCACACTGTATGGATAGACAAACATAAATTTGTATATACGTAAAGATCTCTCACTAGCATTATACTAAATGATTTACACAGCAAGTCATTTCATCCGAAATGGCTACCGGTACGTCATAACTCGCAACAGTCGCACCGTCGCAGTAAACAACAGATACGAAGGTATGAAACAGAAACTTCAGTGAGATGTATGTATGTACAATGTGTGAATGTATGAACAAAGATTAACACTGTGCCACCTCTGTTATATTTAAGACAAACTTTTGATTAGTGGGTTTACTTGTAAATATTAACCAAAATTTAGTGTTTAAATGTGAATGTGTTTTTTGACTGAAGGTGAATTTAGTAATAAGTATACGCTCTATATAAAGCTCTATGTTTTTTGTTAATTTTACAAACATTGTATGCTTGACGAAATTCAAAGTAGAATTTTGTTTTAGTTAGACCAAGGAAACGCCTGGCACGTTTAAATTATCCTGTAAATAGCATCGAGGAGTGGATCCACTTGTGGACTCGACTTGTGGGAGTGAAGTATTTTATTTCTCCGTTTTGAGCAAGAGTAGTAAGTGGAGAGCTAGTTTCTCCTTTCCTACCCTGCTATATGTGATATAAAGTTAGAAGCTGATAGAAAAAATTATATTCTTCTATCTCGACACAATTTGGACCTGTCGAACCTTACGGGAATTTTAATCCCAGCAGAACTTCTTTTGGTCTTTTAATCAACTTGGCACAAAACAAGAGTCTAATTGGTAATTCTGTAAAACATGAATATACGAGAAAGTAAAAAAACAAATATGCAAATATGCTGATCTAGCTTTATTATATATTTCACAGGAACACCACTTAAAATACTATGATTCATTCGTTGGCAACTCTTCTTACTCATGATCTAGTGTAAATTTAATACGTATTCTATACAACGGAACTGAATGATATATCCCATGAATATTCTATCAGGCATTATCGCGCATTGTGTACGCGTAATGGCTACCGGTTGGCAAAACTGGTATCCGTGTCGCATTAACATTAAAATACTGGACTCAGAATTGCACCTTGTGACAGCCCTTTAAATTGATCATATCTCGTCCGTTATAACAGTAGTGTAATGTACATGATCAGTAGGATGTTCAAGTTCAAGTTTTATTTTATGTTATTGTTAAATTTTTCACTTTTCATTATCCTCGTGTGTGATAGTGATGTATAAATTATGTATAAATAAGTGATATATAATTATGATTTCTGAGACTCAATGTTCTCCACAATCTGCTTGCATTGTCGAGACATTGCTTTTAAATGACAAATCAACTGCGCACTGTCAGTTTACTAGAGCGAGAAAAAAAAATAAATATGAATCATTCCCCTGACCGTAAACACGAGTGATTAAGGTCTAGTACCCACTCGGGGTATCAAACCCACATCAGTAGTGTTTACAGTCGGACGCTGTGCGCCTACGCCACGACACGCTCAAATTTCAAAATTCAAAATATTTTTTTTATTTAAATAGACTTTTACAAGCAATTTTGAATCGCCATCGTCGAATGAACATGTCGCTACCACCGGTTCAGAAGACAGTTATACTGAGAACAGCCGACCTGAAATTAATTGTATAGAGAACACATCAAGAGAAAAAAAGTCACATCTGTCCGCTCTTCACTTTCCGATTATTATTATTTTCCAATTATCTTATTTAGCGATGATGCTTATTATTCAGGTGAAAATCTGCAGTCTGACTATCTACTAAGCTAAAATGAGGACATACAAATTGTCTTCATCTTCATCACCTTCCCGTATAAAATCTGACACGTTCGTCACAATTATATATCTTCAAATCATTGTAACATTTCATGACTGACTCAATATACAAGTTGTCAGAATATTAAATAATTTATACTCGCTTTCTTAGTCGCAAAAGCTTCTTCCTAATAAAGACAGACTTTTTCATTTATCTACTTTGCAATGTAAATGCAGTATGAATCGACTTTTCTTATAACTGTTCTACATTAACGAGTAAAGTTTTTGAAGGAAATTGGCTTTACTGTTTGCTTCGTTTACATAAAAATATCGGTCAAGTGCGAATAAGGCGAATACAAACACGATGAGATGTATGCACTCATTTTGTATGATACAAACTACAAATATAAGTTTGTTATAGTTTTCTTTTTCTGTAAGTTTGGACTTAGTTCTTACCTAATTTCATATTTCTAATAATTTCGCAAAAAACATCATATAATATGCGGTAAAATGCAATGTAAACTTTAAAGTAATTTTTTTTCTGTGCTCCATGGGATTGTAATTTGGATATGTGATGTTAATTTAACTTTGTTACTGTCGCGTGCTCTTGAGAAATGCTTACAGACGGATGGATATATGGGCAGACAGAGAAAGAGATCCTTTCCTTCGTTAATGGTTCCGTTTTCACTTTTGAGGTACTGCATATCAAAAAATATTGAATAGAGATTTCATAGCGAACCAACACACTAACACATAAATATAGAAAAAAAAACAATAAAGTCAAATTTGACATCTTATATTTTTTCCCAACAATATTTAATTAAGGAACAGACACATTTCCATTTTTGTATAATTTTTAGTAATTTTATAAAGCTCTTGATTTTGTCTTGATAAATTTATTTTATATTTTAATAGTCTATTCATTGAGGAGTGCCATATTATACCACGTTAATCGCGTTTCCATGTAACCCACTGTTACATGGTCAGGGTAACTTTAGTCACTTAGAATGTCATATGTCAGTCTAGTTAATATTATAAGTGTCTTCTAAAAGTATCTTACTTAATCAGATGAAAAGTGAAGGATGAACTGAAAATTAAATTATGTCAATTTTGGCGACAATCTTAAAATTTTACTTTAGAGCTTCACAATGTTGCATATTGGCAACAATGTGGCTATATACAGAGTTCTGAGAACTTTTTGTACAGCAGCCTCCTTGGTCGTAATATTAAAATGAAACAAAACAAATTCTGGCATATAAAAGAAGATATTAAAGGTCACATTTTAAATTCCATTCATATAGTTATTATAAAATTTGTTTGGGGACCTCTGTGGCACAGAGGTGACAGTGCCTATTGGTAAACGCGACCGTTTGCGGGTTCGTTTCCCACTCGGGGAGAATGAATAATTATCATTTTCTTCGGTTTGGTAACAAGGTAAATGCGCGGCGTTGAGTTCCGCCAGTCAACACGCAATATCTTGAAAGGTGAAAAGCGGGCATCATAGAAAAAAGAAATAACGATTTTCTAATTAATATATTTTCATGCACTTACAAAAAAATTAAGCTAAGCCGCGTGCGGAACACCAGTGAATATGTTTTTGGTACAAAAACAACTTATTTATTATTAATAACAACGTAAATTATATATAAAATCAATATTCCATAACTTAAAAAATTAAGTGATTAATTAATTAGTACATAGTCTTGATCACCTAAAAAGCATAACCCCCAGAGGTAAAGAGGCTTGTATGAAGAGGTTGATGACAGCGGACGAGGCCAAAGAGGTATGTGGAGCGAACTTTTGTTGTTCTTTTGACTAACTAGAAAGAGATAACGCGTGAAGGTAATAAACATGTCATGACACATTTAATTCATATTTTTTATTGAAATCATGTGATTTTCAAATACAATTAATGATTTATTAACTTGTTCATTTGTGTTTTAAACAAGAATTGCATGTATTGTATATTTTCCTTATTGAATCGTAACAATAAATTTTAATATATATAGCATTATGTTTACTCCACAATAAAGTGAAGTTAAGCTAGATTTTTATTAAGCTAGTTTTAGACGTTGGGTTCTCTTTGAGTAATTTGTAGTGGCGAAGTGTCCACATAACACGATTCCTATTGGATTACCTTTTGTAAATCTTAATAAATAGATAATAATTATTAATAATTAACTAGCAAAAATTCTACTACAAATCAATTTTATTTCACGAAGTTTATTTACTTAACTTTAAGTAAATAAACTTCGTCAACAAGCTCAATTTTTATTTTATACTTTTAATAGAGTCAGTATACAGTATTATATACTTTACAGAGGAAAAAAGACTTATATTAGATTTAGCGCTTTTTGATGGAAAAGCAATGTTATAAATATATATATAAGACATTTTTGTTGGTTGGTACCTACTATAAAAAATAACAAGTATATTATATAAAATATATACGATGATATAAAATATTTTTTGATTTATTACCCAGAATATATAAAAAATGCATTCTTTCTAAATTTGTGGAAAATCATAGCAATTAATCTGTTTTCGTTATAATACTGTTAAAAATATGGTAGAATTGTTCGTCTGGCAGTAAATATTTTAATTTGAAATGAAAAATTATTCTTGAATGAATTTTAAGGGTAAAATGTTAACTTAAAATGTTAAAGCACGTACTTGAAATAGAAAAAAAAATTACAAAACTAAATTTAAAATTACGATATCAATCAAAAAAAGTACTAAGTAAGTAAGTAAGTGAGTAAGTACTTTAGGTTTTATATATATTTTTTGTTACGGGTTGTTTAAGGGTTTAAATAATCTGAAGGGATTTTATATAACGCCTCTGTTCTTGGTCAAAAGCGTATTTACCTTACAAGTAGCGTCTTCCGGATAAGGCTCTCGCAGTCTCCACTGTATAATGTGGAAACCTTTTGTTAAGAGCAAACTTAAAGAAACATAGAAATTGAATGGATATGTTTGATTTTTTTTATTACTCTCTACTTTTCGTTGGACTTACCAGACCAGACTTATTCTCCAGCAACGATTGTACAACTCAATTGACATACAATAGTGACAAAAATAACGCTAGTATTCTTTCGTTTCTTATGTTTTTTATACTTTTTACATTATTATAAAACTTTATTTTATATTGATCTATAAATAATGTGCAAGAAAATCATATTTAAATTTGATTTAAATTACTTTACTACATATATATGTAATTTATGTAAATTTTATCACTTCCAGCAATTTATCTATCTTCAGGCCTTTTGTTGAAGAGAGCTTTGTGAACCCACAGCGAGAGTGTTAAACGGTGGTCCGGGAACCGCCTTTGAATGACTGTCCGGATGCTGTGAACTACTGAATTAATTAAATTAAATGTGTTTGTGATTAAATAATATACTAAAATAAATACAACTGTTTTTGTTTTAATATTTTCTTTTATATTTTAATATGCGGTAAGGTACATACGGTACATTTTTGGTACATACTAGAATCGATTCTTCTTGTGTATGTGGGCAATTTTAAAGGTCCTAGAGAGAGATCTATTAAATTAAGAATTTTCTTAATTTTTAAGTAAAACTTTATTAAAAATCTATTTATCAAAAATCTATATTAACCATAAAGCTTGTCTAAAAATTAAGTACAACTTAATTTTAAGACAAGCTTTATGGTTAATATAGATTTTTGATAAAAATAACGTATTATCTGCATATTGACTAACATAATTTATCTATAATATAATTATACAAAAAAAAGTTCGTAAGTACACTAAATATAATAACAACGAAAAATAATTTATTATCTGTATGTTCTGTATGTTCGTACACGCACATCTCGGAACTACTAGACAGATTTGGATGAAACATTTTATATTATATAGCTATTAAGTCAGAGCAGGATCTAAGCTAGAATTGAGTTAAACGAGTCTAATATAATTCATTTTTATTTGAGCTAAGACAAGAGCGTCAAAAAAAAGGAACGGATGACTCACTAGACTCAAATCTTTTATATTTATATATATATGTATATATATATATATATATATATATATATATATATATATATATATATATATATATATATATATATATATATATATATATAATATATATATATATATATATATATATATATATATATATATATATATATATATATATATATATATATATATATATATATATATATATATATATATATATATATATATATATATATATATATATATATTGTTATAGTAACAACATTACTATTTGTACATACTTATTTTCTATTACCATTCAGTATCACAAAGCATCGCAGAATCATTTTAAAATCATTCATCACTTTCCTAATCTCCTCTCAGATTTATTTGTATTTATCCTATCCTTTGTTGGTATTAATGATAGGGAAATATGCTGAGTCAGACGCAATGTATACAGTGGATGTTATTTCTGAAAAATTATAGGGCATATGCCACCCCTTGTGTAGATGTAAGTTTAGTAGTTGTCAATATAGAGTGGTTCTCGATTTGGTGAATTAAAAAAATATTATATATACAAACTTTATGACATGTAGAATTTTTTTTATTTTCTTTTTTTAGCATCACGCTGTATTCTTCATACAGCAGTATAGGGTAGGCAGGGGGAACTTAACGTTGAGATGCTCCGTTCCCCATACTCTGCTCAAGTTCCAAGACATCAGGCTCAACACAGTGTTTTGTCTTTTAACTAGACCGAAGAAATGAAAATAAATCACTCTCCCGATTGGATAGTGAACCCATAACCGTCACTTAACAATCAGACGTTGTACCACTGCGCCATAATGGTCCCTATGTTTTTTAAATATTATATATTACCACGTATTTTAAATATTGTTTTTTAGGGTGGCGGAGCTTAACGCTGGATTTGTCTTAACAAAAAAAAATAGTGTTTTATGTTTACATCTATACTTAACCTATACATAACGTTAGTATACGAAAATGTAGACCATCTGTTACTAATGTGACCTTTCAATATAAATTTCAAAATGCAGAATAAATTCGAAAAATATATACGAGTTAAGTATATATATCACACCGGTACCTCCATCCAAGAGCTTAAATTATAAAATCACACATTATTTTAAATGGAGCTTTAAAAGCAGGTATTTGCAAAAAGTTCTTGTTTGATTCCATTTACTTATTGATAATTGCATTAAAGTGTTCAATTAAAGAAATATGAGCTGAGTTTTCTAAACAATAAGATACAATTCAGTTTAAACTTTTGAACTGATAAAACAGGACTTTGTTACAAAATAAACAAATACTTAATCAGGACAACAAGACGGCTTAATTAAAAGTCTGAAACAGACATACATACATACATGGTTATTTTGAACTGTTTTTTTTTTTTTATTTACACGAAGTAGGTGACGGTGTGCAGTGCGTTGGCGGATGCTGCGATGTCATATGGAGCATTACAAAGCATTCATTTTAACATTACATACTGAACTAAGTTTATGCATGCATTGTATATATATATACATATATATATATATATAGATATTTTTATATATATATATATATATATATATATATATATATATATATATATATATAATATATATATATATATATATATATATATATATATATATATATATATATATATATATATATATATACTTCGTTTCGTTTTTACTTCGTTATATCTCGGGTATTCTATACAATGTTGCAGAGAGTGTAGTGATATATTATTCTGTTAACCATTTTATAGATATAGAATTAGAAATCGCACTTTAATATCAAATTATTAAGCATCAGAATGATAGCGGGTTCAAAACTCATTTTGTGGCATGCGCATACATAATAAGAAAGCTTTTTCTTTATCTGCAAAGTAATTGCAAATTAAAGGCTTTGTCTGTCTGAAGACAGATGACCTTGAATCACTAATAGAGCATAGGGTCACGAGACAGTCATTCGAGTGAGCTTTAAGTAAAAATTAAACAAGCTTTTTAAGGTTTAATTTAAAATTATACAGTAAATAAAATTTAATTTTGTCATACTCAATCCACCGACTTAATGCTAAATTAAAAATAGCTCATTAGAGACGTTTAGGTTAAACGTCTTCATTTGAATTTCGACCGCGACAAAATATAAATACCGGTTTCAATAGCCGTCTTTAAATGTAATAAAGTAATATATGTAAGTATTAAAATGGCTGTACTTGTGTTTTAAATATAACATGACGATGTCAACTCAGTGGGAAAACGTCTTGGTGTATGTGAGATGTTGAGCTTCAGTCCCAGCTTGAGGATACAAACTATTTTTAATGAATCCGCTCTAGCGGAAGCAAAGTTCTTTGTTTTCCTCTATCTTAAATTAAAACTGAGAACAGGGTTAGGTTCTTGTGAAAAGTATTTTTTTGTTTTTAAATATAGTTCCACATTAAGGCAACATTGTTTTTTTAGAAAACATATGAAAAATATTATGTATCGGAATTTGAAGCTGTTCCAGGACCAGAGTCTCTTTGCTTACCTTACTTTGCTTACTTTGACATACGATACTATAAAATTTTTGCAAGTATCTTGAAATATTTGAAAACCAGTCAGTATTTACCTGTACTGGTCATAATTGTAGGATTCCTACTAGAATAGGGATTCTTATCCTTTTTGTATATTTCATTGAAGAGATATGCAGAAGAAGGCAGATATGCAGGTAGAGGGCAGAAGAAGGCAGAAGAAAGCAGTGCTCGTTCTGGTTCTCTAGTGATAAAGCGTGTAGCTAAAACAAAATAAAAGCAATAAAATGTGCAAATTTTAACAAAGAATATTATATATCAATACTAAATAGCTCAAACCAGCTTCACGCTGTATCCAGCATATATCAGGATAGACAGAGGGTACCTAGTTATTAGACATTATTAGTATTGATTATATACATACATATAATACATATAATTTTATATCTTATTAATTTAATCATAATTTCTTATTCAATCTGCTTTATAAATACTCGATAGCCAGCGTATTTTAAAATGAAGATATTGAAGCAGTCTAAACTAAACACCGTCCAATTAATTAGTGAAACGCAATCGTGATAGCCCGAGCAGCTATTAATCAGACTGAGATCGATCTGATACTAAGGACAGAGTATGGTAATGTTTCACTTGACACTAGTGTACTTTGGATTTTCTTGTATATTTTTATTGAATTTTTTTTAATATTATTTTAAACCGATTTGTATACAATATTTTTTAAAGAACATTACGAATATAAGGTATTGTGAAAGTAATATCGAATTGTAGGACCAGCGTGGAGTATATGCATAGTCTCTGCCTGTAAACTCGACGTTTTGTGGGTTCGATTCCCACTCGGGAAGAATGAATGATTTTCATGATTTCACGTAATGCCTCGAATGGTGGAAAGCGGGAAACAGAGTGTCTCAACACTAAGTTCCTTAAACCTACGGTTCCCTCTGCCTACCCTGCCATGTGAAGCTACACACAGCGCGAAGCTAATTTAATTTTAATATCAAATTGTTATTATATTCATATTTTTCTTAGAAACTTTAGTTACTTAATGAACGTAGAGGGCTTTGAACCCGCCTCTCAGTGACTTTACAGTTACAGACTAATTTAACTTTTAGAAATTCTGTGATAAAAATAATATATTTAATTTGCTTATAAAATGAAGTCAACAAATATATTATATTTGATCTCGTTACTGATTTTATTCTTTAAATATTTAAGATATCCAATATATAGATATGTACATATACCTCTCAGTTATGAATCTTTGTACTCACCTCATATCTAACTTGAGAGATTTTATGAAATTATTATGTGAACTTTTAGTTCTCAACACGTTTCCAATATGTAATTTCAAATAATTTTCTATGACAATGTGTTTAATTTCCATACAAAGTTACAAAGGGAGCGTACCCATCTGTTCGTGTCATCGTCCCACGCCTAGATGAATATGTACTGAAGTAATAGATGGCCTTAGTAATACCAGTGCAGAAGTCTCTTGTAGCCGAGCTTAAAAGCTACTTAGAATTATGATGACAAATTTCATTTGTACCATAATTGTATGTTAATTGGATAATTTGTTTAATTAAGATAAGAGCTTATTTTTGATACGACGAGTTTGATTATATTTTGTTACTATATGAGTAGGGTATATATTTTTGTTTTAAAATGTTGTTCCAGTCTACAAAGGACATATTTTTTTAATATATCAGTACTAGAGCTCGTTTATCTTAGAAACAGTTCAAGCGCCATTTAAGCCATACATTGATATCGAGCTAGGTCCAAATTCTTATACGCTTGTTAGCTTATTGCAAAATTCCGCTACCCACAGACTATTCCTAAGAATGATCGATGTGACAAAAGATCACTTAATAAATACATTAACATATATTCTCTCGAGTAAAATTTGCAATTGTGATTTACGGCATCCTGGCATGATGTGACAGTCTTAATTGCATAAACCTTGGCCAGACCTAAGTCTTAATTACTTCTTGTATAAACGCTAAACTATCTATATATATATATATATATATATATATATATATATATATATATATATATATATATATATATATATATATATATATATATATATATATATATATATATATATATATATATATATATATATATATATATATATATATATATATATATATATATATATATATATATATTTAGATTTTCAGGACTAGAATATATCAAGAAGCGATAAGAAACGATTTTACCAAATTCACTAGCCTCAGTGTAAATATATAGAATACTCTTAAGAATCTTCTACAACAAGTTCAAAGGGGTTCTGAACAATTTGTACAACAATTTTTCAATCAAACTTAAATAAAGTCGTTTGAAGCATCGTAGGATGGTTTCATAAGGATTGCTCACGATTTTGGAATTTTTCGGTATATAGCTTTCGGCTTTGAATTAATCACTTTTATATCTATGTACACAATGTACTGGTTAGTTTCGTTCTCTTTTATCGATAAGTTTAAGCTTGCGAAGTTCCAAAAGCTCACATTGTCTGACTGTGAACATGATTGTTAATAAGTTAATCGTAGCTTGGAATTCCAGTTTTCCGGAAATACTACCACAGTTAACGGTATTGAACTTCACCACTTATTATATAATATCTTTTAAAAAATGTTTTTTAATTACTACTGACTTAACACATAACTGACTTTTTTGTATATGACTTTATGTGATATATTCCTGTATTTTTTTTAAAGCGTTATTCCACGATAGTTACGAAAAATTTAGAAAAAACGTATACAAATTTGAACCGGCATCAAATTGTAAATAGTTGAATATATTGTGTAATTATTGAAAAGTGTTGCTTGTGGGACGGATAGATGAACCTCCATACATATTTATACATATTCAATAAAACAGTTTAACCGGAATAATCGCGTATATTAACATGTTTTGGAAAATTGGAACATTAGTTGGAAATAACTAATTATTAAGTATTTAATGATTACAGGTCATTGGAAGCTCCCATGAGGTCAAGAGCCAAGGTCACATACTCCATTATGGTTATTACAGAACTGATTACAGAAACTTATATTATATGTAAAACACATAAAGGCCAACAACGACAACAATAAATTTGAAAACGACGCGATTTTTATTTACTAAGCTCTATATGAATTTAGAATGCTTATAAATTACTGGTACGAAAAATTCTTGTAGTTAAAGTAAATATTTTACCTTGTGTTGTATATAATAAATTTCATTAAAAATTCTTAAAGTCGATTTAATTGGTTGAATTCCAGGAACTTCTGGTTCGAATGAGCACTTTTTTTTGTTTTGGATAGTCAACACATAGACAAAGGTATAAAATGTACATTACATTAAGTTGATTATTTCTACATAACCCTGCAGCTTACACCGGGTACTTAAATATGTTATGTGTCAAACACAATTCTTAAAGCTCACAGGCAAAGACGCGGGAAAAAGCTCGTTAAATAATAAGGATAAAATAAAAAAAGTATCGATTTAATATCACTTATGCAAAAGCGCTTAAACGTTTACGCGTAATTGACTTATAGATAAAGACGGACTCGATAAGTCCATCCGTCACGATTCACATTGGGATTTTTTGAACCATAAGACACTTTCAAGATAATCTTTTGATATGATTCTGAATGATTTTGTATGGATGGGTATTGTTAGAATTTTTTTTTTAATGTCTAATGAAATGTTAAATATTGTTGGCAATTAAAATTATTTTTGTCATATTGCCATATATCCATCGTGGAGAAGCGGGAGTATCAATAGTTGTGGATTCGATTCCCGCTTGAGGTCTAGTTCCCGCTAGTATGTCAAAATCAAATTAAACAAACCTATGTATGTATGTGTAATTTTATGCTTTACCTGACATATAGCGAATCGATAGAGTATAGCTACCTACCCATGTTAAGGCAATCTGTTCCTTAGCTTCCACTCAATTTTCGAACATTTTGTTTTCTAATCAGAGAGTCAGTCAGTCAACTATTAGATGTCTTTAACCGATACATTTTGAAAGTATCCTGTAATTATTAATATGGAATTGGAATTATTTTGGAATTTATATATTTTTTTGAAATAGTATGGAAATGGAATTGCTGACACATGGTTGAATATTTTAGATCTTGAAATTTCATAAAATTTTGACATTGGAAATCATACAAAGATAGTATAAGTAATTTACTATAACATAGAAATTATAAGGAATAATTCCTTACTATAACATAGAAAGTTTAGCATTTTAACTAGAATTTTATTACATAAATTATTTATTTATTAGAAATTTACTTATCCCATACTACCCCTTTTTATCATCGCAAGCAAACATAATCCGGAAAAATAATATCTCTGATGACGTCAGTGGGATGAGTATAAAAAAAATACAGTGTCCCTATGAGCTAAAATTGAAATAAAGTAAAATAACCTGTTATTTATTAAGTACTAACTTAATGAATAGCAAGTTACTTGACTAGTAAGTTAATTATAAGAAACTAGGTGAGTAAACTAAACTAAACTATTCCTGGGGCCGTCGTGGCGCAGCGGCACAATATCTGACTAAATACGAAGTTTGGGGGTTCGATCTTCATTCGAGTAGACTGAATTATGTTATTTCCTCGATCTGACAACAAGATAAAGCGCGGTATTGAATTCCGCCACTCAAAACGCAATTTCTCAAGCTTAGGCGGAAAGTGGAGAATGGAATGTGTTTATACTAGGTTCGCTATGTCTATCCTGCTATTTGCGGGAAATAGCGTTAAGCAATTTTTTTCTGATACTTCTTGAAAATAAAATACTACAACTAAGGTACATATCACTTTCCAGTACAAAAAAAATCATTGTATATCTTGTAAAAGATACGTTGAAATTCACCATCCGTGTCAATAACGTAACTTGACTTATCTTCAGAATGATATCTTCGCTTCACACTTGTTAACGCGTGAATGATGGTGTCCGCAATCCATTGAAAACACGAAAGCATACTTGATCGTGATCTTCAATTGATATGGAAAATTTGGACATTTTTAAAGCTTTATATATATTTTTCTTTATTGCAATCAATATATGTTGAATTACATACATAATAAAATATAGTTATATATATTTTTTATGGCGGATGAAATTGTTTTCTTTCGATTTGTTCTACAAATGTACTGTATGTTTATTGTTTTGGTTCTTCGACTCCAGTCAATATGAAGCTATTCAGCCTCAAGCTTAATCTCCAGTGAAATAGCTAGAGAGAATGGAGCGCTTATCACTTCTCTTACTACTTTTTGGTCGTCCACTGTCATTAACCTCGTCATACATGCCCTTCGTAGGTTCATATGCGTTTTACGTGACCCTCCTTCATCATTAAGACTGTCGAAGCTCATTCTCAAAGGAAAAAAAGGATTTTGCATAGAATATTCGACTCCTCTTCAGTATAATATTTTATATCAAAGTTAATGTATACAATGAGAACTTTTTGCTATATAATAAGCTTTTAGCTTGGAGATTTTTATAACTTATTAAATTATGTTTTAATATTACAAAATTTGTGTACTCATGAATGTGTCTCAAAATAATAAAATACACGTTGTTTTACAAAAA
This sequence comes from Dione juno, assembly GCA_037127375.1. NCBI lineage: Eukaryota > Metazoa > Arthropoda > Insecta > Lepidoptera > Nymphalidae > Dione > Dione juno. Next base: position 8,274,713 of record JAXRJS010000067.1, read on the forward strand.
AACATCTTGAAAACTAAGGTATCTCACCATACAGGTGAATTCAATATTCATAACAATACTGAAATCAAGCTCACGATCTTCTTTGAAGAGGAACTGAAAGCTCATTTATAAATATTTAAATTTTACCCAAAAGCACCTTCCAACTGGAATACACTGAGAGCCCTATATCCGTAATTAAATCCTTACTTAAATAACGTAACACTTGTTGACTGTAAGCAATCAAGTCCACAATCAAATAATTTGAAAGACAAGGGATTTCGCCCATTTCCTTTATTTCTAAGGATATTAAGAGGGTTAAGTCGAATTAATAACTACCAAATGAGACCACAAAGAGGGTTCATGGAGTTTTAAAACTTCTCGTTTAACTTCAAGAATAATAATTCATAAAGTCTTTTAATATTAAGTATAGCTTTTATATTTTATTGCTTTTGTCCAGAGTATATCACAGAGAACCTAGTGTCGAAATATTCCGTTCTACGCCTTTCGCTTAGTTTCAAAACATTGCGTATTAAAGGCTGTCCCATTGCACCATAAAGGTCTCAAATTTATAAAGTAGTCAGTGACATATCACTCTGTTTTCTAGATATTTTTACTAAGTGTTGGATTAAACGCAAAAATAAAATTAAATCTTAGTAGCTGCGACATTTTGGTACAGGGACAAGGAAATAAGTTAATAATATAATATAATAGATGATTTTAATTACATTTAAGAATGATTTTTATATTTATGATTATCTCTATCTAATAATAATCAAAACTGATTCCAAAATATAATTCTTCAAACGAGAACCTATAGATATTTACATTTTCTTAACACTTTTCAAACAGTTCATAAACATGTTTGCTTACAAACTGTCCGTCTGTGTTGATTTTAATATAACTTTCACTGTTGAATAGATTAAACATCCGGCTTATTTCAATGGGCGAATGTGGGTCGCATCGATGCGGGCGTATTTTTAAAAGTATTTGAATTTAGGTCGCGCCATTCAATCTTTCGTTTCATTAACAATGTGCAATGTAATGAAAAAAAAATCTCATTTATGTATTTTATATGAAATTTCTGAAATGAATTTATAGTATTGTACTATTATCTATTATGTAAGAAACACGAAATAAAAAAAAACATGTACTGCTAAATTTATAAACATAGCTTTACGCTTTATTCCTAGTGGGGTTGTCAGAGAGAACAGAGCGCCAAACGCTGCGGTCCCTGCATACCTCTTTCGCCTCGTCCACTGTCATTGACCTCTTCATACATGCTCTCCGGAGCGTCCTCGTGCTTTTTACGTGACCTTTCTCCAGTATTTTCAAACTGTGCTTTCGAAGGTCAACCAACGTCTTCCCTTATCTCTCTTACTATTCACTTTTGCTACATATATCTTTTTTACCATTCTTTCCTCACTCATTCTCTCAACGTGCCCAAGCCAGTTGAGCACGTTCTTCTTTATTCTTACTGTGACATCTTCGCTGGTACCAACCATTCTGTGTATTTTTACACATTTATACAAACAAATTTATAGCTACAAAAATTTACAGTAGACAAATTTATAGCTAGCCTAAATTGCCAGGCTAAAGCTAATCTAAAAATATAAATAAAAATTCTAAAATTATAAATAGTGATTTTTTTTATATACGAATTTTTTTATAGACATTTGACATATGATTTATAATAATAGATCCGCATTTTTGAATTGCCGTCAAGAGGCACGAGGCAGATAGAACTTACAATACAATATTTTGACTTTTATTTTCTATCTGTACTTTACTACTTAAGTAGTTAAAGAGTAAAATAATAAACATAGTACGAAGCAAGTTGTGAATTTGTTATTAATATCTATACTTGTTACGTAAAAGGTGTATTGTATGTGTAAGAAATAGCGCCACGCTTTAGTCGATCCTACTTGAAGATATTATACAGGTTGTTAAATTAAAGAAATAATGAATGGAGACTAAATTAATTAATAACCTTGACTTTATAATTAGATGACTGATGTGTCTGATTGTGTACAGGATGGTTTTGGGTTCAATTTCCACATGGAGAGAATATTTTCCTCACTGTGGTAACAAGACAAGGCGTGGCTAGTGGGGAGCGGTGTAGGGAGAAGTGTACATTAACACTGGGTCACCCTGCTTACTCCACTATATGTGGTAAATAGCGTAAAGGTTTTTTTTTTATATATAATTATAATATCAATGGACAGGTGAATGCCACTTCAGTCTACCCGTGATCATGGAATACTTTAAAAATTTCGAAACGTCGGGTTTCCAAAAAATGTGCCATACAAATAAATATCACATTAATAAATAAAATAAATAAATTAATAAATAATAGATATATAAATTACTATAAATATATCCGCTTTCATTTTTCGACACATGTAGTTGAAGTAATATATTGCTAGAGTAATATTTTACGTTTTACTACACCATGTATAACAATATTAAGGTGGCGATCTTATCGTGTGATAAGACGATAGATATAAGCGATTTGATTCAGCTCTCAATAGCTGATTTATACGTTTATTGTAAGAAAAGTTACCGGCAAGGACGGTCAATGATTTTGCTCATGGCATAAAGAAACTGTTTAGAAACTGCCAGATGTGTGTTTGGGGTAAATTATGTTTATATAATATTTTAGTCACTCAACACGCAGTGTATCGAAATTGGACGATAACTGGGGAGCAGAGAGTCTTAACACTAGGTTTCCTCTGTCTACCCTGCTATGTGCGGGAAATATCTAATTTTTTTTACTTCTTTTACTGAAAATATTTTAGTTAATTGTGGCTGATAAGTCAAATCTAGGGGCTCCGTGAAGCTGTGAAACAGGTTCTGACTGCAAACATGATGAATCCGGATTCGATTTCCAGTCGATGGAATAAATTATTTTCATTTTCTCACTCGAACAGACTAAATACGTTGAGTTCCTATAACTACAGTAAAACAATTAAATACCAACCTCAGCATATTATATAAAATATAATAAAAATATACATGAACTTTTAAAAGCTTAAAAAAATACAACCAAAAGCTTTATATAAATTTAAAAAGTTCGCTAAATATAATGCATTCGCATCGCATTATATCGACGTTTCATTATCAGTATCAGTATCGGTAACATGATCAGAGGCGCGACATGCGGGCGTCGCTTGCACAAAGGAATGATAGCGAGCGTACAAGACGTTCTTTTATTCTCTTAATTTATATTTTTACATTTGTGAATAAAGCTGAGTGTTCTTTTTAAAAATATTGTATATATAATTAACTTATAGCAATACAGGTAGAGAACGTAGAGTCAAGACACTCCGCGTTTTGTGGTGGAACTCAACACCAAGCTTCATCTTACTAGAGCGGAGAAAATATTCATCTCCTTTATCACGCCGAGTGAACAAAAAATTAATAAATAATATATCACTACATACTTATATATACATATAAATATTATACTTACTGTTATAATTCAATTTTTTTAATTATTTTTTATATCGAGTACCTAGTACCTATTCGTTTCTCATCTCCTTACCAAAATAACGCATAAGTGGTCGTATATACTTATATTTTGTAAATACTATACAAATATATATCAGTTACATCGACACGTATATTGATTTAAGTTAAAATAACACGTGAAATACTCTACTTTATAGGCAACAGCTTAAACCGTAATGTTCAAACTTTGAGCAAATATTCGTTAATTTTCTGTCGCTTAACGGTGATTCAAGTAGAATCCTATCGGAAATCTGAAATGAGGTATCGGTTGGGATAAATTGAAACGATACTAAGAGTATCATCTAACTTACAAATTATTATTAGGAAAAATATTGAAAAGTGTACGAAAATTTGGAATAAAAATTTGGGTATGTTAGTTAGGATATATAGAGTATGAAAATAAATTATTATTGTTTAATTTTTAAAACATAATTTATATTACACATTAATTATATTAATGACACCTTGGCACAGTGGAACTGAGTCATACAGTTCACACAATGGTTGTGAATTCGATTCGCACTTGGGAGAATGAATTTGACGTTTCTGCTCTTAGATAAAATTTTGCGTTAAACCCCATACTACCCATACTATGTACATAGAAAGAGAACAATGAAGTGTCCAATTAATAAGTTCTTTCTGCATCTCTAAAGATAAAGATTAACAAACTTCATAATCCAGCTGCTTAGTGACTGGAAACATATAATATTAATATAATATTTAAATAACTTACAGTTCATCTTTAATATTGTTAGAGTAGAGCTTTAGCTACGACCATATCCATCCATGCATATACTTATTTATATACATATACATATATTTTTATCGTATTTCATACGAAATTATTTCGTAATTCATCTATCTTCGTATACATAATTATTTCGTATTTCATTTCTTTCTAAATAAGTATATGACGAGCAAACGATCTGAGGTGTACATAGCAGCTATGCATCCTACCGTTTAGTCCTACTGACTGGAACTGGAATGCATTAATTCACTTGTATACATGCTGAAGAGATACCAAGTGGTTAGTTTCGTTAAGGATCTACAAAGCTTTTGGAATCGTTACGATATAGTATACAGTTTTCATTAGTAGTCTGTAGTATTAGTAATTTCTTTTGCTTCCACTGTTTTACCATTCACAGCAGTATGCGGCAGATAACTTAGTGTTTATTATTATATTTTAAATAAGAGAGAACTTATATAAATTAATGGAAATGTAAATTTGCTTGCAGAATTTACTTAGTAGAAACTTGTATTTTAATGATTGATTTCTTTCATCAGAAGGAATCCTGCAAACTTTTAAATAACCTGAACAGCTTGTGACACTTAGTGGTGTTTCGACATACTATGTTCGATACCTCGAATTAGGACGGAGTGTCTGGACACTAGAATCCCTGCGTACCAAGCAATGTGGGATAAAGCGTGACCCAGTTAACATTTCAACAAATTTAATTCATCCAATTTAATTTTTATAATCAAAAAGATTAATATTTCACACTATTACGTGCAATTATTTCCAATACTAAACTTCGTAGCTTCTTGTTACCATGCTAAGATTATCTATTCTATTTGAACGAGCGATGCAGCGATAACGGTAATCGAAATCGAGCTAAATTTATTCGATGTCGGCTCGTGGCTCCTAAAGATTGTTGGCGATTTATTGGACTTAAAGGATATTAGTGTATTGATTTCACTTGAGACAGATGTCTGTGTCGAAATGGAAAATATATATGGACATGCCTGTTTGTGTACGTGAGTGTGTGTGTGTGTGTGTGTGTGTGTGTGTGTGTGTGTGTGTGTGTGTATTATGTAGGTATACAACAAAAAATGTTAAAAATGAAAATAGTGTTTTAAATTATTCTTCAAATATCTTTTTCATCTTATGCCATACGTCACACATGAAAAGTCTTGAAATAGCCAAGGTATAAAGAATCGAATCTTTTAGATGTGGGTGAAAAGAATATTATTTATACAAGGACGCTTAGCAAATATAAATTAACCGTGTAAAAACCGACTATGGAAGGAAATAGGTTACAATCTATCAAAATTTTATGTAACATCATCAGCTCAGACTAACGTGATAGAATCTGAAATAAGAACATCAGTATAGGAATTAAAGCTATCGATTTTACTCAAAGAATTAACACGGGACATGTGTCACTCACCAGATCGTTGGTCCTCTTGGTATAAACTTCGTCCAGTACGTGGCTGCCACACGAGAATGTTTCTGCCAAGCTACATAGCTACATAGCTAAGAGAGCTGATGGCCGTTTTGGCAGAAACATTCTCGTGTGGCAGCCACGTACTGGACGAAGTTTATACCAAGAGGACCAACGATCTGGTGAGTATTCGCCATCATAGTAAAGTGATCCGCCATCATTGGTGTTCACCGTCCGCTGTCCGTTGGTTGGAATTGGAATGACGTCACACAGCTAATCGTGCGTTGTCATTAAAACTAAACATTTATACAAAAGTTCAGTTCAACCGGCCAACGATATCGCTTCAAATTTAAGCTGCAAGATAACATACAGAGCAAGTTATATAAAAGCTTCGAAAATTAAGCTTTCGATTTAAAAGCTATAAATTAACATGATGAATATTGCACTATGTTAAAGATTAAAACTTGCCCTTTTGCTACGCGCGACCGAAATATGCATGACTGGGTGAATAACTCGTACATTGCAGTAATTAAATGAGATACGGTTTTCATATGCACGTAGTATATTAATATATTATTTAATTTTTTTTGTTGGAGACTAAATTTATATAAAAAATGTCCTATATAAAGCGGGATATGCAGAAATTAGTGTTAAGATACTATATTCTTTACTTCTTTTTTGCTTTACACGGTATCTCGCATATAACAGGGTAGGCAGGGGATATTACGAACTACTTCCTAAAGAAATGAAAATAAAAAAAATTATTACCGAGCCTCATTTCCTCGTTTCTTGACTTTTTAGCCGTTTAAATTGAAATTACACAATTATCATATACCAATATCAATTAAGAATCATTACGTTGTAATTAATATGTGGGTGTCAAAACACTTCTAAGAAGATATGTACAAAACAATTTTATATCAATTACTAATGAAACGCGATACATGATTGAGCTTCGTACGAGAAAGAATTTAATTATTTTTCTGTACTAATATGAAACGTGAAGGTATTATATGGTAATAATACTTAAGAAAACTGCATAGTGGCTCAGCGTCTGACTGTAAACTGACGGGTGTGGGTTCGATTCTCACTCGATGAAATAAATAATTTCAATCTGTTGCTCTGGTAAGTTCACAAGCCGTGACTTTGAACTTCATCACTCAAACGCAATTTATAGAAAATAGGGAACTAAGTTTCTTAGCACTAAGTTCCTTCTGTATATCCTGCTGTTTGCGGCAATATAAAGCTTTTTTTGAAGTATCATAAAATATCGTATGGATTATTTCATAATAAATCAAATATGGCCTTCCTATATTGTACATAAAATATAATTTAATTTACGAATTGATAAGTTGATTATATTCCATGAGTCTTTATGTTTTTACCTTAATTATGTACGGTGGCAGCGTAGGATCCAAAAAAAACCAAATCTTTAAAATATTTTATTAAAAATTACAATTTAAATTATTAACTAAAATGGTGACTGCTTGCTCGATGTGAGAAAACAAGAGTGAAGAATTATTTTAATATTAAAACTAACATGAACAAAAACATTGAATGAAAAATGACACTACGTTTTACATTACTTGCTGTTACAATTCTTAGATTTGATGGAATGCAGTAAACAAGTTACGCGAATTCTGGCTAAGCGATCCCCGGGTAGTGTGGGAACGTAACACCTCCCTCCTGAAGAACAGCACCTATTCAGTGTCCTTGGATCTCGAATAGTGCTGGAGTATATGTTCCACTGGATCTGGGGTTGCAGCTTCTTTCTTCGATATTTCCCTTGCGGTTGATGCTCTTCGTTTAAGAATTTTCTTATGAATTTTAGCAATTATAATGAAGATAGTTATTATAATTGCTGTCAAAATTATTCCATATAGCGGAATCGTTATATGATAAAGGCTATCAGATGTTGTAGATATTTTTGAAATAGATTGTTGTGCGGAGATTTTTCTATTTGCTTCAAGGATGTCGGTCAAATTTATTGAGTTAAGTTTCAGTGTTATTTCAGAATTTTTCTTTTTTGTTGTATTAATACTTGTTAAATCAATAATTTCCAATCCTTGTCCTTTTATATTATTATTGCTATTAATTAAAGTAAATAGCATACTTTGTATAGAACATCCTGCTGGTAACATTACGAGATAGCTTCCCTGCATTTTTATGTATTTCTGCTGGTTGCACGATAGTTTCAATTTAGTTGGTTCTGGAATGGTGATAATATAATGTCTGTCGTCCAACTGTTCGATTGCTTCTGTAGTAAGGATAATCGATGTGTACTGACAGGAACTTTGCAGCTGCTGTGTCGTTATGAGGCGCTCGATACAATCTGGCTGTTTTCCTTGTTTGTAGTTTAGTTTATGATCACATAAGTATGATTCACCGATCTTCGGGCATTCAGCCTCTATGTACATAAAATCTTTTTCGTGAATTGCTATATAAGGTTGAGGAGGGATAAGGATTTGATGATTCACGTCTGGTACAGGGGACAAGTGATATAAAATATAATTTTGAGGATAGACAATCGGAAATTTGTAAACTAAAATAATATCTCTAGCACTATAATAGTATCCTACTTGTATTACATCGAAATAATCTCTAAAACTAATATTTAAAAGTTCATTTTTCTTATAGAGTGTATATAATTTACTTATAATATCCTGGTACATACTAAAAGTGAACATAGAGTGATGATTACTTTTAGCTCGAACAAATGCGAGTAAATTTTCCAATCGATATAATTCGTTACAAATAGTTTCTATGTTATCTCCCAAAATTAAGAAAATTTGAGTTAATTCCATAAAAGTTACAAAGTCATTTTCTAATTCATTTTTAATATTTGTTAAATTCTTAACTTAATATTCTAACTGCTTTTGATTACTAACTAACCTATTTAAGATGTCAGTATTTTGAGACATCCAGTTTTTACTCAAACTAATATGATTATTAATTTCATTAATCAGTAAATTATTATTTTGCTCTAGTAAATTAATGGCTTTGTTATACTTTATGGCGTCCGTATAGTCGAGATTACCAGAAATACTTTTTATTACTGACCCTAATCCGTCAATGAGTCCTCTCTTAACACGATTGACTTCAAAGGTTTTTAGCTGTTGGGAAGCGGTTTCTAATTTAACTTTAAGTTTTAAAATTTTTGGGGAAAACGTTCTTTTTTATTGTTTTTTTGTTTGTTGTTTTTTTTGTTTTTGGGGTGTTGGGTTATTTTTTTTGTTGTTGGGCCTTTTTTTTTTTTTTTTTTTTTTGTTGGTTATTTGTCTGGTTTGGTTTTTTGTTTTTTAATGGGGTTGTTTTTTTTTGGTTTTTTTCATAAAAATTTTTGTGGGGGGTTTTGGGGTTTTGGGTTTTGTATTTTTGGTAATGATTGGGTTTTTTTTTTTTTTTTTTTTTTATTTTTGTATGTGGGGTGTTTTTGTTTTTTTTTTGTGGTTTTTTGTTGTGTTTTTTGTTATTTTGGGGGTGTTGTTTTTTTTCTTTGTGTTGTGTTTTGGCTGGTGGATGGTTCGATGATTTTTTTTTGATTTTTTTTTTGTTTTGTTTGGTTTTTTTTTGTTGGGTATTTTTTTTTGTTTTGTTTTTTTGTTTGTTTGAAAATTGGGTTTTTCCCTTGGGGGGTTTTGGGCGTTTTGTCCCCTTGGGGAAATTTTTGCCTTGGGTTTTTTGGAAAATAATTTTTTTTTTTGTTTTTTCTTTTTTTGGGTTTGGGTTGGGGGGGTTTTTTTTTTTTGGGGGTTTTTATTGTGTTTGAGTTTTTTTTTTTTGTTTTTTTTTTGGTTTTTGGGGTTTTTCTTTTTTGGGTTTTTTTTCTTTTTTTTTTTTTGTTTTTTTTTTTTTTTTTTTTTTATGGGGGTTTTTTTTTTTAAAATTATTTTGTATTACAGGAATTATCTTATACATACCTAATGGGGGGTTAATTAAAATGCCAGTTTTTACCTTAGGATTTACATATTCCTTAACCGCGTTTATAACGTCATTTTCTAAATTTGAGCTTGAAATCGAGACAGTGGTTCTTATATAATTTTCAAACAATTTTGATACTACGGGCCTACTTTTAATGTCACCTGCTATATTAAAAATAATTTGCCTATGGAATTTGTTTAGGGGGTCGTCTGTTATTGGGATTTCTAGAATGGGGTTTTCTAAGTCTGTATGTACTGTTGCTGTTTGAGAATTAGAAGAGGACTTTTCCGAGTGATTTACAGCGGTTGAATATACTTCTTCATTATGCACTTCTACACGGGATAACGCATCGGCATTACTATTGTATTTTCCCTGCTTATAAACCACAGTAAAATCATATTCACTTAATTTAAGCCTCCATCGAGTTAGTCTAGAATTCGATTCTTTAATATTCATAACCCATTGAAGTGGTCTATGGTCGGTAATAATTTTGAACTTCCGACCAAATAAATATGGACGAAAATATTTCGTAGCCCAAACTATCGCTAATAATTCCTTTTCAATTGTGCTATAATTTATTTCAATAGTATTTAAAGTTCTAGAGGCATATGCTATGGGTTTGTCAGAGCCAATGGGTCCCTGTGAGAGTACAGCTCCTATAGCTAAATTAGATGCGTCTGTAGTCAATATAAATTCTTTTGAAAAGTCGGGATATTGGAGGATGGGGTCATTAACTAATAATTTTTTACATTTTTCGAAACAGTCTGTATATTCTTGATTTAAAGTAATTTTATAGCCTTTTTTCAAACATTGAGTCATTGGTTTTGTAATTCTAGCGAAGTTGGGAATAAATTTTCTGTAGTACCCTAGGAGACCTATAAATCTTTTTATTTCCTTACTTGTTTTTGGTATAGGGTAATTTTCAATAGCGGATATTTTATCAGGGTTGGGTTTTATTCCTTCTCCCGTAATCACATGTCCTAAATATGCCGTTTCTTTCTTTAAAAATTCCGATTTGTCCATTTGTATTCTAAAATTTGACTCGCGTAATCGTTTAAAAACCTTTTCTAAATTTACAATATGCTCCTGGAGTGAAGTGCTAAAAACTATTATGTCATCTAAATATACTAAACAGATATTATTTTGTAAACCACGTAAAACATTATCCATAACCCTTTGGAACGTTGAGGGTGCATTTTTTAAGCCCATGGGCATTCTTAAGAATTCAAAATGCCCATGCTCTACATTAAAAGCCGTTTTAGAAATGTCAGCGGGGTTCATTTCGATTTGATAAAACCCACTTGCAAGGTCTAATGTACTAAAATATTGACAATTACCTAATTTGTCTAAAATATCAGATATGTTCGGGATAGGATATTTATCATCTATCGTTTTTTCGTTAACTTTACGGAAGTCTACAACAAGACGCCATTTTATTTTCCCCGAAGCGTCATTTTTCTTCGGAACTACCCATATTGGAGAGCTCCAAGCTGAATCGGAAGGCCTAATGATTCCTTGGTCTAACATCTTTTGAATTTGATCCCTAACTTCGTTTCTATGTATAAAAGGATATCTATAACTTTTAGTATATACTGGTACTTCATCTGTAGTTTTAATTGAGTGTTTTATTGTATTACTGAAAGTTAACGTTTCTCCTTCTAAATAAAATATGTCCGCGTAGCGACCGCAAAGAGTTTCTAAATTAATTCGTTCTTCCTCGTTTAAGTGGCTAGTTCGTAAACGGGATCGAACTTCCTTTTCGCGATCTAACAACCGCTCGGTTCCCTCATACTCAATGTTATATAATTCCGCGCGGATAGGTTTATCGATAGAAAAAATTATGTCATTGCGACTCGGGTTGTAAATCTCTAAAAAAGCTCTATTCTTTTTAGCACACGTAAAACATTCCTTTATAATACAACTAGAAATTGTTTGTTCCGGGATGAAAATTTCACCCTCATGAACATTAATCGGTAATTTTAATAATTTTGAGGTGCCTGCTGGTATAATATTTTCATACAAATTTACATTTCGCGAATTATATAATTGAATGGGGTTCGAAGCGTCTTTAGTGATAAATAATTTTCTTTTATAGTCAATAGTCGCTTCCCATTTATCTAGTAAGTCTGTACCTATCAATCCATCAAAATAATCGTGAAATTTGTATATAAAAATGTAATATTATCTTCATTATTAAATTCAAAGAAACAAGGAATAGTTACTGAATACTTATGTCTACTTACAGCGTGTACGTTACTCACTTCGAAAGGATCGTGGTTTAAAGGAAAATTTTTGAAATACTTCTTTACTGCAGCTGGACTAATAAAAGATTGATTTGCACCGGTATCTATAAGTAATTTTAAAGGGGGATTTTTAATTTGTATATAAGGGAGTTGACGCTGAGTTTGAAGATTAACTTCTATTTTGGCTTGTCTAATATTTTGATTTCCCGAAAATCCTCTTTATCAGAAGGGGTTGATGACGACGGCTTTCCTACTGAGGGTTCATTTGATACGCATTGAGTGGAAAAATGATGTGGATTTTGGGATAATTCTTCCATATTATAATTATCTTCTAAATTTTCGTTACTATAGTCATCGTAAGTATAATAATTAGTATAGTCATTATCGTAGTAATAGTCGTAAAAGTCGTAATAGTCGTAATTTTGGTCGTAAATCTGACTGTCATGGAAATTCATTTCCCTAGTTTTGAAATAATTAGTTGGAGGTGGATTTCCAAATTTTCTCCAATCGTGTCCCGCAATATTTCCTGTCGGTGGTAAATTCCTAGGAACAAAGTGACTAATGCCACTCATAGGGCGAGCTGACTGAGATGTCGAATTAAATATCGGAACGACGTTACGCTGGGGCGGTTTAAATGCGTTATGGGGACTATAATTTGGAGGTGGAGCCCTAAACATTTGTTGCGTACGTGAAGGACCTGGGCCTAGCTGTTGTTTGGGTGAAAACTGTTGTGGGTTTGTCACAAAATGGTTACGAGATTGACTGTGAGTTTGAATAGGTGGTCTAAATTGTGGTGTATTAAAATTAAAATTATGATTTACCTTAAAAGGGTGAGATGAAAAGGCCTGGGGGGGCCTTGTCCTCGCGGGTTCATTTCGAGCCTGTAAATATATTGTATTTAGCTCGTCTTGCACGAATTCTAAAGCTTTTTCTATGCTTTCAGGTCTCATACATCGTATGCGTGAGCCTAAGGGATCTTTTAACCCTCTTAAAAAGGCTTGTAGGGTTAATTTTTGATACAAAATTCTTTTAGCTTCTATGGTAGTCAAAATTTCTTCATGTAATGTAACGTATGTCATTATTGTGCTAAATAAATTTTGACAACGTTCATAAAATTCTTGTGGGCTATTTGATCCTTGTGTTAAGAGAGAGAGATCATTGTACAGCGCGGTTTCATCTCGTTGGTCCGAGAAATTATTAATAAGCGACTTACGAATGCCACTCCAGTCTGATGGGATACCACTAGTATTGATTAAACGGGCTGCTGAACCTATTACTTTATTTAAAATACCATTTACGACGGCAATATTAAGTAAATTATTATCAGGATTGTTAAACACAAATTCTTGAACTATTTGATCGCCTAATTTAATAAATCTTGGTAAAATGTTCGGATTTCCGTCGAATTCGGGTAATAATCGTAAAGCTCTTAAAACATTATCTAAATCAGACATTTTTTTATTTTTTTTATTTTCTTTAGATACTATAATATTATATTCTAAATTTATATTACGATGAGCGTCTTGAGTACGCGCTCTGCTACTATAATTACTAAACCTAGGGGTCCTCGATTGCCTCTGAAGGGAAATCTTGGATATGGATAAAAATAAAAGGATTTAAAACTACGGGTAAGCAATCACTAGAAAGATTCTAATGTACTTACATACAAATCTGGTCTTCTTCGGTGTATCAATGTTTGGATACGCCTCGCTGCGCCGCCTCGTAGATTCTGGATACTCTGGTTGGTGCTTGAAAGCCACCCGGGTGGACCGCGACGTTAATTTCTTACAAAATTTAAATTACGTTGCTCGCGACCCGGCCCGCGAGCATCCTACCGGCTGCGCCAATTATGTACGGTGGCAGCGTAGGATCCAAAAAAAACCAAATCTTTAAAATATTTTATTAAAAATTACAATTTAAATTATTAACTAAAATGGTGACTGCTTGCTCGATGTGAGAAAACAAGAGTGAAGAATTATTTTAATATTAAAACTAACATGAACAAAAACATTGAATGAAAAATGACACTACGTTTTACATTACTTGCTGTTACAATTCTTAGATTTGATGGAATGCAGTAAACAAGTTACGCGAATTCTGGCTAAGCGATCCCCGGGTAGTGTGGGAACGTAACACCTTTTAGCATTTAATAGGTCAAGAAGTTCAATGGGTTATCTTAATTAAGTGTTATATTATTTTGTTCTGCATTTTATGTAGGTACATAAGTAATATGGTATGTTTGGCAAAGCCTAGCTATACTCCTTCTTTGGACAATCCAAAAATCATATAGACCTCTACAAAAGGTTGAAAAACGAGAAAAAGGCTCTATATTATGAAAATAATCTTTCTCTTGAGTCTCGAGTAATAACCAACAATAGTCATATTCACTGATATTTACCCAAAAAAAGACAAAAACTGTATCAATACAATCATAATACTAATACAAATATAATATGAGTGCATATATTATATAAATACTGTATATGCAGTGTCAAGTTCTTAAAACAAACAAAGGATACAAAACTAGCAATTTCTGCCATTCAAGAAATTTCATTTGCTAAAACATCTATTTGTGTTCTAAACGTATCAATTACTTAAAAGCCTGTCAACACATTTACATGGAACTTCCGAAATCTATTGAAACATGAACCAGTAGATTTGACGTACGAAAACACTCTAGTAAATCTATATATCGCAACTGTGAATTGACCAAGAATCTTTGGCACATACCCCAAAGTGCAATATACAATATTCCAATTCCTGCCTTATTCAAATGAGGCGAAGGCTTATAATCTATTGTTTATATTATTATTGAGTGTTTTAGGATGATTGTACACTAAGCCACATGTGTGTAGTGGAATTACTCAACAGTAGGATTCGAATTTGTGGCCGATGTCAAATAAATCATGTTAGCACTTCATGAATATCTGGAGATATTCATGGGTTTCTATTTACTGTTTATAAATTGCTTCAATGCATTATAATGTACTGTCGAAATATTACTTTACCATAAGTATCGTATAACATGCATTTTGTGTTGTATTTTTTGTTGTTGTAGATAGTCCATCAAGGATGGCTATAGGCTATACTACTTCTCATAAATTGTGTGGATGTAATCCACTGTACTTTCAGCTGCTGCTACCTCGGACACTTAGAATCATGTCATGTGTCATACACAAATATCGTTTTTTTTGACCACGAGAGCGATGCTGCAGACAAAGGCTAGAAATTATTAAATTGAACTTTTATAATTTTTGTAAATAACGTTTTGGAACACACGTTATTAGAGACTGAGTACTAGTAGGCTCACTATCTTAACATTAAGCATTCAACCTGGTGGTATAATGGTACATTATATTATATATCCTTTAAAGTACCTACTAAAGAGGTAGTATAATTTTCTTATTAAATTATGTCCCTAATCGAGAATTTTTATAATTAATTATCATTTAATGAATGTAGTCTAGAATTTCTTTTCTTTTTATATTTTTTTTAATTTTTATTCTGGCAGGGATTTGGTTAGATTTAGGGAGAAGTTTCGGCAGTGGAGGTGAGCATTAGTACGCATTTCAGAGTGGCACCCTAAACTTACACTTCCTGCAAATTCCAAGCACTGCTCTGAGTTCTTCTCACTACGTTGCAATGGCTCCAGCCACCGCACGGTGAATCAATGGAATGCTATGAATGCTATGTTTGTTCTCAATAAGATTAAAGATGTTACTTAAATACAAATTTAAAGATTAAAGGCGGTATTTTCTTAGCTCAAGTAACAAGACAAAGCACTACGTTAAGATCTGCCACTCAACGTCGAAAAGGTGGAAAGCGGAGAGTGGAGTGTCTTAACGCTAGGTTTCTGCCTACCTTGCTATGTGAAAAATATCTTCTAATTATATCTTATTCCTTTCTTAATTAAATATAAAGTGAATTCAACAAATATGAAGGTAAAAAATCTAACAGACCCCAAACAATCATTTAGCGTGCACCCTCTAATAAGTTTTGTTTATATTTCACACCACCAAGTTTCGAATCGATGTTTCTTAGAAACGTATGTTGATTTAATTATTATGAAGATTATAGAGGCGAGTGGGGTTAGTGCTAACAGAGGTAAAAATTAGCAAGCTTATTGCCGCTAAACGTGAATTGTTAGAAATACAACTGAATGTGTCCTAACTTGTCATTTGTCAGTTAATTATCTGTCTGTCAGTCAGTCAGATAGCTATGCACGGCAATCTCTAACTGATAGGGTAAAAAAAATTATCTGGGAGTTAAAATTAATAAATTGAATAAGGTAAATATTAACATTCAATTTTTTTTTGCATATACGATATTTACCAAAAGTATTTACTGATAGGTATACTTTTATACAGAAATCGACAATTGTAGTAATAAAAAAAGCAATAGAATTCTCATCTTATTAAATATATAAGACGGCGGTTTTCGTAATAAAAATATTTTTCTACTGCAATAAACGTTATATTTGTCATGTGACACTGTTTTAAATAAATAATCCGTTAAGTTTTAAATTCGAACCAAAAAGCTAAGATAGCAGAATATTAAAAAAAAAAATTCAACATTTTGTGTTGCAGCCAAATTGTTCCAAGAAATTGGCATATGAGCTTGCTCTTCGTGAAAAGAAGCTGGCAAAGGCTGGTTCAAAGATTGGACTTTATCTGTGGTGACCATCTATGATAAGACACCAACAAATATATTATTATATATTTCACTTATTTATCATGATAATTACTGATTAGTAAATATTAAAATCAATAAAATAGTTTATTTAAATATTTAATAGCATTTAAGTATCTGATAATAATTATAATTTACGTTAATACCTACTAGCTTTGGTAATACCAGCCCCATTAATGGAGTATATATTATCGTATGTTTTTTTTTGAGTTTCATGGCTGTATTTCCAAGAGAACTCATAAAACCAGTGAGTTTTGTGTATTCATGTCATAACTAAATAAACAAGACTTGCTTTCAGAAAAATAAAATAAATATGAATAAATTGATTATTATTGAAAATATAATCCAAAATACAAGATTTGTTACTACCAGCCCCACTTTCCCCTACTCTTTATGTTTTTTAATAATTCCATGAGAAACTATAGTGCTAAAATAATATTTCGTCAACTTATAACAAAATTTGAGACATGGGTTAAATGATGAAACTTACCAGACGAATGAAAACAATTGAAAATAATAGTTAAAAATTTAAAGATTTTTTGTAAAATATAATATTTTCTAATCTAGAGGCTACAAATACAACTAATTGTGGGGTAGGCAAGATAAGAAAAATTGTTACGTAAGAAGTACGAACTAGTATACCATGTATACCAGGTACGAGTATAATACTACAGGGCCCATTGGCGCGCGAAATATGGTAGTGTGTGTTATGTTTTATTTATTGGTTAAATGTACTTTATAAGCGTTATATATATATATATATATATATATATATATATATATATATATATATATATATATATATATATATATATATATATATATATATATATATATATATATATATATATATATATATATATATATATATATATATATATATATATATATATATATATATATATATATATATATTAATAACAAAAATATACGTCAATTATTTCAAACGATAACATCTACTTGTTTAATTAGTTTATTATTCGATACTTAAATTACGAAGAAGCTACTGAATCTCATATCACCGCTTTAATATTTATAACAATACAACTTTTGGATGTGACTTTACTTGCTTTTTACAAGAAAATATGAAATATTACCTTATTAGGTACATACGGCTACTTACTGACAGTAAACACGACGGTTGTGGCTTTATTTGTATTTGTAGATTTAGGCAATCAATCACTTATATTTCCTCGCTCTGGTTAAAAGAACTGGAAAAAACGCGTCATTGTGGTCTGCCATTCGACCACACAATATCTCGAAAATTAGGCAAAAAGTGGGGAAAGGTCTGTGTTTCAACACTATGGTAACACTCTCCATCTACCCTTTTATATGCGATATACAGCGTGAAGCTAACCTATATATATTCAAACTACAGACAAACAAACGTATGATTCAATATTAGTTATTAATACAAAAGCTTTTCGAAAAAGTCGCCAATAAATGCATTGTCGTCTTTGACAAGCTTTACGCTTACAAATAAAGAAATTAAGACCTTAGACCCAAAACTTAAAGCTCACAATCCTATTCCACATTTTTGTAAAAGAATTGTGGGTAGTAAATTCGCCTTTTTATACAGCATACATATGTTATTACGTTCGCGGCGGCATTGAAAACGCATCAGCTAACCAGTTTGCATTATACCCACCGCAAGAGTACGGTTAGAAAAAAAGTAAAGTATATAAAAAGTAATATTTTTTTTTTTTTTTAACTTCACGAATTCGTCAATAAAGAGAATCTAGTGTCAAAACACTTTACATTATTCTTAGAGATAGTGCTGAAAAAACTAAACTTCTTTGAATTTAACTTAAGAGAATAAGGTATTAAAAAACAATCGATCAAAAATGACGATGTATTTATTAAAAATTAAGACATTATCTCCAAAATATATTGATATTTTAACCTTACCTTACTTTTTAATTTTACCTTTTATATTTTTATATCTATCTATGTATACGAATATCTTTTGTATTCAACACTAAATGGCTAACAATATCTGGAAGCCACTATATAAGAGCGAACAGGTTTATAATGTCTCATAAACTGCGTTGAGACCACATTGTTCTATTTACATTCAATGTTTATCTTACATCGTTATAAAAATTGGAATAATTCATGTTATATTCCGGACATAATACTCGTATATTTATTATTGTATGGATTCTTCTTATAAGGTAGATAATAATATATAGGTATGAATAAATATTTATTGGTATAAATTAATTTACGTTTTTGGTAAGTGTATTTTTTTTTAGGCTTCATGCTTGTGTCCTGCATATAGCAGGATAGAAAGACAGAACCTATTGTTAAAACTCTATAGCTTTTCACTCAAATTCTTTGTCAGTCTCGACTGAAGAAGAAAAGAAGAGACTAGACTGTATAGAAAACTGTGATGAAACTGCGTGTTTCGTGATAGAAAACCCAACACGCATTGTATTGAATTTAATAAAAAAAATGAAAATAAATCTAATAAAATGATCGACCCCAAGAATAACGGAGTAAACGCCCAATCATTTTAATTTTAAAGTAATATATTTTTCTACATTTTCGTTTGTATTTAAGTTTGTATATACAGACAGCTTAGTATAAATTTGAAGTAATTTCAAATTAATTATTATATATAAATAATATAATATTCAAAAAACATTATCACAAGGCAGCTTCACACTAACTTCACACGTCGTATTCACATGTTGTATCGAACCACCGAGATTATTGTTTAGCCAATTTAGAGCGCACCAGCGCTATATAAAGTACATTCACATAACTCGGCGTTCACAAAATAAAAGGTTATGGAAACCATAAATACGATCCAAGAAACATTCGCGCCTACAAAATGCACATAAAGTCCCATATCATCATTACTGTGTTAAACAAATCATGGTATTATTTCTGCTTTCATGTTAACGATACGATATTTTAATGTTTTTTATAGTTTTTTTTTAACTTTTATTCGTCTCGTGGTGTAATTGTTGAGAATTAGGTAAATATAAGTGATAATAATGTTTTCGAATCTTACTCGAAAGCGTATTTATATTAGAGCAACTTTTTTACGCCATTCTGGTTAAAAAGCGTGTTGGATAATACAAATGATCTTGATCATAACAAAGTAGACAGAAGAGAAACTTACAAGTATTTTTTTTACTAGTTGCTAGTCTAAATTTAGGTTATAAAAAGCTGTTTCTGTACATTAAAGTTTTTGTGATAAATAAAGCTAAGCATATCACCATTGGCTTAAATTTTCGTTTATTAGTAAAATACAAATGTATTCATATAATACCTATATGAACAGACAAATATTGGTGTTAATGACTATATAAGTATGAAAGCTAAATAAAATTTATTAAAATAATATAAATGCTAGCTCCAAATCGCACAGAAACTCTGTAAACGGGTCTCCTTTTAATATAAATCTGACCGGCGGCATACATGCGATTTTGTAAATCAACATATTCGTTACGACCAGACTTCATTGTCCGCGCTTCATACACGAATGGAGAATAATAAAATAAAAAGCCCATTAGTATATGAAACACAGTAGTTCTGTATGTTATTTTAAAAACATATATTTATTAATATTTTGTCTGAGAACAGCATAAATTGCGTAAAATTAAACTGTTAAATTAACATTACATAATTTAAGATATTTTAAGATTAGAATAAGCGAGCTTTCACCACCTTTGCTTAAGTATAACTTACATTACGCAGTCGGCTTTGAGTATCGATTTAACTTATTATTAACGTCGATCCAAATTCACATTTTACATGTTTTAGTTAACACTCTTCAGCCTTCCTCTATCTATTGTTCAAAAAAAAAGCAGACAAACTTGTGAAGATAAAAAAAAAAAATATTTATATGATTTAGCAAGCATGGCGTTAAGTTCCACCATTCAACATGCAACAATATGTAACGCAATGTCTGGACATAAGATTATCTCGGTTTCCAGTTTCCGCAGAACAATGTGAGAAGTTAAATAGAAGTACGAGTAGGTAAAGTATATTTATTAGTATTCTTTTTAGCTTCACAATGTATCCCGCACATGGCAGGGTAGGCAGAGGACTTTCGAGACATTGCGCGTTGAGTGGCGGAACTCAGCGCCGTGCTTTTTGCCATTTGCCATGTTACCAGAGCGAAGAAAATGAAAATCATTCATTCTCCCCGTGTGGGAATCAAACGCACAAACCATCGGGTAATTCGCATATTAGTAATTTAAAATACTTTCAAATTTATTAGACATGACAAAAATAACAATACAACTAATATCCTGCATTACACAAGGATCTCCACAAAAGGGGAACGAGGATTTGGATCGAAAATGTCAAAACGTATTCGTCGCGTCGTGATCGTAAATGGAGCAACTCGGATATTCAGTTGAATAATGCAACCGAAATGATGTCAACTGCATTTAGTTTCAATTTTATTTTTAACAATGCACCGGTTTAAATTTTGTTGGATATGTCCTTATTGTGTCTTGGTCTTAGAAAAGTTTGTATTTATTATTAATTTATTAGTATAATGAAAGAATTTCAAATTTAGATAATATATATATATATATATATATATATATATATATACATATATATATATATATATATATATATATATATATATATATATATATATATATATATATATATATATATATATATATATATATATATATATATATATATATATATATATATATATATATATATATATATATATATATATATTTTTTTTTTTTTAATTTTACTATAAATATTTTATATGATATATTCTTTTTCTATTATTTCTCTAATGTAAGTTAATAAAATTTCAAATTGTTTGTCACCATCTTTATTTTAGATTTTTCCAATATTGCTAGTTGTTGTTATAATATTACACAAATCCAGTTTTTTAACTTAACTCTGTACCACGTATATTTAAAGCATGGAAAGGGAACCTAGTGTTAAGACACTCTCTTTTCCGGTTTCCACCTCGAGACATGCGTTGAGTGTTCTGCAACGACATACTTTGGCCGCCGAGCTTTGGCTTGCTACCAGAGAGAAAATGAAAATAATTGTAATAATAATTAGGTTTAGCTTAGCTTTCCTTTATAGGTTAGCTTCGAACTTATAACCATCGTGTTCTTAAGCATTTCTATTGCAATATTCTTTAATAAAAGCGACTTCAAAAGAAAAAGCTTCCACTTTGCACTTGAATTAACGCGTCCCACAATCCAAAAGCCATTGCAGAACGTTCAAAATCACAACAATGGTATATACCCATGTATCGATAGCACTCGTCATGGAAAGAAAGAAAAAACGCACCGTCGACCGTCGCTGTCTGATAAACGGTTTTTACCAGCGCATATTCGCGTGGGACCGCGTTTTGGCATGGCAAAGCAGCGCGTCGTGTGAAATATTTTCGCAGCGAAACGATTGTTTTTTTGGCAATTCTGGCTCTTGATTAGCATTTATATCTTGGTTAGAAATCTATTTATGTATATTATACCTTCGTGTCTTCGAACGGAATGGAATGTAATATCACACTCCTTTTTCCTACAGTGGGTAATAAAAAATATTTCTAACATGTATTTTGTTTTAAGTTCTTTCGCGTTTACCGAGATATGTGTAAATAACATATTATTAGGGAAATTATATTATTCATTCCAAGAATATTATACGGATGTATAATATGTGTGGAGCTAAGTACTGTTGATGCTCATTCGGGAGGCTAACCACAGTTGTAAATATATTGTAAATTTACATTAAAAAGAGCAACTGTTGAATTTCTCGCCAGCTCTTCTCAGCAGAACTGCCCTCCGAGCTGGTGGTAGCTTCTAGCAGGACTGACAATACTGACACTTATGTTAATTGACGATTCGAAAGTGCTTGCAATAGCCTATTTGAATAAAGAATATTTTGATTTTGATTTTGAATTTGAATTTGTGCACACTTATCTATTTCACTTTAAGCAATATAAATTTCATTGTTAGGACACTTTGATTCACTCGTTTGTAATAAAACTGAAAGAATACTCGTAAATTTTTTTTTATAATATACACGGTCTATGTATGAATTGATGCCACATTTTGAAGCCAATTTGGGCGCAGTGGTGTTCCACTCTGATCGTCAACTCGATGATTATGGATTCTATCTCGACAGGGGGAATGAACTACAGTAATTTCATCACTCAATACGTACAGTTTTATACTCGGGCGAAAAGCAGAGAACGGCGAGTGTTGACACTAGATTTTTGCTTTTTTCCTGGTCAGAAACGGGATACAGCTTAAAGCAAATAACCTTCACATTTACAGATAGATATTTCCCAACTTCGCCACGATAGCGGTAGCGTTCAATCTTTGTATAGTTTAATTATTGAAGTAAATGGATCTGGAATAGAAGCGCTTTCATTAATCACGCGCAATCAGCGACTTGAAATCAATGACTTCTACTCAATGGTAGTTGTATTATGAGAATGACGTATGAACTTCTGCAAAGTTGTAATTATTCTTGGTTGTTGCAAACTTGCAGTGCAGTTTGTATCTGGAGCATACGATTGCAGTAAATTCATTTCTTAAAGGCTTATATTTAAGAACATACTGTCCATATATCCGGTAATTGTCTACTTGGACAAATTAATTATTTTATTTCTCTGAAGGTGAAGCACGGCGTTGAGTTCCGCTACTCAAATAGTGATCTTTCGACCAAAGCCATAATTTTTGGGTATATCAGAAGTTTGATTATTGGATATGGAAGTACGAGTATCTGAATGCACTTGGGTTAATCGTGACTGTCCTATTAAGGAGTAACTCACGTAAGGGTTCTTCTTTTGGCAATATACGTCTAAGAATATCATTAAATCTGGCTTTAAGTGCTATAATACTTTCAGTTAGGTCACGCCAAGGAACTTGTAATGTGGACTATACATAGTAGTCCTCATTTTTGGTTTTGTTTTTTAATAAAAAAATGTCGGAATTTTGACATTTGATCAGTTCTATTCTCTTTTTATGATATTTATTTCATAAATATATATATATATATATATATATATATATATATATATATATATATATATATATATATATATATATATATATATATATATATATATATATATATATATATATATATATATATATATATATATTTATATATATATATATACACATAAAATTCTAAAAAATAATAATATTTATATTAATATTATTTCCACACAGAAGAAAGAAAATAACTGTTTTAGAAGTTCCCAAATTCCGCTTTGTTTAAAATTGTATATGTTTAATAAAAAAGTATCTTTCTTGTTTCGTTTATACCAGTATTAATAATAAACCTTAATAAATTAAACTAATAATAAAATAAATTTATTTAAAATTAATAATTAATAATATGAAATTTTTGAGATTTTAGGTGAACAAATCTAATTCTTATCTACACTTATTACCATAAAAAGAGTTTCATCTTATCTTTAGCAATAGTTAATAAATTTCAATAACTTACATTTTCTTTTAAATTATTGACATACCATTCATCAAGATTGTTATCGGCAAGAGCAAAAACAGTGTGTAACTAATGATGCCAGACCAGACCTAGGTCTACAAGACCTAGTTAAAGACTAATATGAGTTTACGATTCGTGTTTAAGTATTTTATTTATCAGTTTCATTTGATTGGAACTTATTAGTAAAGGTAAAAAATGAGCTAGAATTAATCGTTTTGGACGTGATAGTTGTTGGTCTAGTCTAGTGTTTAGCCTAGTCTAGTCTTGCTTGATACATTTATATGTATATATTTTTTTTATTTTTTAAATATTAAAACACTATAGACTCTTTTGAACTTTTTTTATTATACTATCATCAATATTATAGATATGATTTTTTTATTAATTGTTAGAAGGCTATATCTAAGCGAGATTTTCATTATTACACTATGCATTTATGTTTAAGACCAAGCGGCTCCTGGTCTTGATAAATAAAATATGACATTGGGATCCGGCGCTGAACATGCCAAAACATAATTAATTAAAATTTCAAAGTAAAGAGTGAGATAATAAAGCCTTCTCAGTTTATTGCTCACAAACATATCATAGTGTTCTTAATTTTTTTTTTATTTACGTAGTATTAATGTATTTATGTTTGTATGTATGTTATGTATATATATGTATGTATGTATATATATATGTATGTTATAATATATCTTGTGTGTTATAATATATCTTTCTATTTATACCTACCGGTTTATAATTTGAACCTAAAGGTTATCTGGAAGAGATGGCTACAAAGCCATAAGATCGCCTTTTGTACATTGTTTTTCTCTTTTGTATGTTTAATTTTATATTTATATTTTGTACAAATAAAGAAATAAATAAATAGTGCAAATGGGATTGCAAGGACTTTGAACTTCGCATGTCTTGAGAATATTATGTTTATAACATTTTCACATGTTATTTTATTGATCTAAAAGTGAGTCGCCTGTGAAATTCAACAGATTTTGATGTCGTTGTAGGTTTCTCTCTCTCTCACCGCTCTCCATCCAATCGATATTTGCTTAAATCATTTTTTTAGTAATTCGTTACAACTAAGTTAGTAAATTGCAATCAAGCACCCTCTCAATTTTTTGCACATTTATGTCTGGATCTCTTCAAAATGAGACCAGAACCGATGTTTTATATGCACTTATCGTCCCGCTCGTATATTTAATATAAAAAAAAACAGTTTTAATCTATATAGTATATTTTTCAACTTCTACCAAATAAAAATGTTATAAAGATTTAGATAGACTTAGCATTTAAAGTCATATCCAACTCGAATTGTTATATCCCTATATTTATGCTAAATATATAAATGTGGCAATGATTGTTGCTTCAGTCACAATCCCACTGAATTAATTTCATTAATTACCCCTCTGCTGTAGTGCGAAAGTTCAGTTTCATACACACAATACTTCAAATTCCACGGAATGCGGAGGGTGGAGAGTTCTCTCTGTATACAGTAAATACGCTATATATGGGTAAAAATGAGAAAATTAAGACTTAAACTGCCTCTTTTCATTATTTACATATTTAATTTAGTCATTGCGTCAGAATTTCAATATTTTCTCTAAGTAAGGTGTCGAGATCAGTCAATTGCTGTTTTAAGATCTTATGCAAATAGCTACCCTCGGTGGAAAGTTTGTCGCTCCGCTGTTGATCTTGGTATTTTAGAATATTTATATATAAATTATGAATGTGGCATTATATGCTTATAAATATAATCAAGCATAGTAAAGTACATCCTATCTTCATACAAATTGATCAAAAAATTATATGAATTATGTTTAAAAAGCAATGATATTAGTATTTTTCAACAAAGATAACGTAACGTAAAAGTGATTTTTATTTATTTCAAACCATCACTGGACTATTTTCTAGATCATTCAATCAGATTTATTCATTTTTAAGATCTAAGGAAACTGTCTAAATATTAAATAGCACCTTTGTTGTAGTAAATATTTAAAAGCATGTTATCTTATATTATAATTTTTACAGGCAGCCAACTAGAGTAATGTATCATAGAATAGAAAGAGACTGGAGGAAGTTACGAAGCTGTCATAGTAGTCGTGGAGTGGACTTAATCTGTAGCTTATATAAAATAATATTTTTTACACAAATACCACATCCATTAAAAAATTTCTTATCGTACTCTCAAATCCGTACTATCGAGGCCTCCCAGAGCTTATATAAGGATATTTTTGCAAATTTATACAGTGATTCAAATGTATATTGATCGCTCAGTCACTTTAGATAAGTGTTTGATCACGTCGGGATGCTGTAAATATATACTTTATTTATAAGCTTATTTACTTAAGCTGAATGGTCGTCTGGCCGTTGCCTTTAATGATCAAGGTGGTTTAATATTTTAGGAAAACGTCAAAGTAAATGCTACTTATTTATTCTTATATTTTAAGGCCGAAAAGTTTTGTTTGAGTGAATGCACTAACCTCAGGAACAATTGGTCTGAATTGTCAAGTTATTTTTGTGTTATATAATTTAATTTTAATTTATTGTTATATTTTCTGTTATATACCTATTGTAATTTATATTATAATTTTGACGCTTACAAAAAGTTCTTATAGATTAATTATACGCTTTATTTCACATATAGCATAGGAAACAGAGTTAGTCTAGTTAGTAGACAAAGTTAGTGAAGAACTTTGAACTTGTGTTAAATACCGGAACTTAACGCCGCGGAACAATAATAAAAATCCAAGCCCACTAATAGGAATCGAACCCAACACCATCAACTGAATCTCAATTATGCAGTTAATTTAAGAAAAAAATCAGTAATTACATCCAAAGTGTCGACGCTAGTTCCATATAAATCTTACGGTAACAGACTATTAATGGTGTAATAAATTCTCTTCTCCGTCAAACTTCCTTTCACTAATTAATATTTAAACGATATCTAATCGTTGCTTTTCTCAATTTGGAATGAATATAGTAGAAGATATTTCTCGCTTTTAGTATAATTATTCCTTCGCACTGCAAAATATTTTAATAAGGATCCCTTCTACCCAGTCGTTTGCTGTTGACAAAGTGGCCGTGATTGAAGATGTTCAGCTGCTGATGTTAAATGATGCCTTTACTTATATCGAATAGATAAGGATATCGTAAAGTAAAAATAGTGAAAATATTAATTTTATTGTATAAAAAAAATAGCTTCACGCTGTTTCCCGCATAAAGTATGTTAAGATACTCCATTCCCCACTTTCCGGTCACATTTTGAGATGTTTAGGTCTAGTGCCGAGTCATCTTTTGATAAAAATTGAGCTAAAGAGATGAAAAATAAAAAAATCTAGATTTTAAATATTTTTATTTATTTATTTTAAAATTACACACACTACCTCTTTCTTCTCATTTTTCACAATATATATTTTTGTATAAAATGACATTATTATTTTAAACTCAATTTTAAGAATTAAACACCTGAAACCTCCAGCGAGGCGTGAGTGTCTTAACACTAGGTTCCTACGGTTCCCTCTGCCTACCCTGCCATGTGATAACACGTAAAGCTAAGACCTCCTACCTACCTCTATATGCGCTAGGTACAGAAGGAAAAATATTCACAATATACAATTAAATCAATCTTTTTGAGAAAACTTGTAATAATTAATATTCGGATTCTAGTTAAAATCCATGTGTCGGCAAAACGAATATTTTCACCTCTATCTTAGCCACCTACGTACTAAAAACGATTACATTTAAATATGGGCTTTATTGTTATATAAATACGGTAGAGTTTATAATAATTGAAGCTATTAGGTGGTTATTAATGTGGGCCTATTTAGTTTAAATAAGATGTTGAGGCTCAAGGCGTCTCACGCTATATTCTAGATTTATGACCATTTCCGCTACTTTAGTACTGTAATTGTTTATAGGTAAGATTTTTGTACTGGTTTGTATTGAGCTTAGTTCAAAGCTTATATTTTATGGGTACAGGTATTATAGAATAGAAAAAACTTAAAGAAAAGCTTTAAAAATTGATTGTACAGATTATATTATTTATATATTTTATAATTTGCACTGCATGAATCTCTTTATAATCAAACGTTCGAATGTAATGCGATAGTAGCTTCGATCTTTAATAAGGGAAATTATTATTTTTAAAGATATTTTCACTATCCCGCTCTGTTGAAACATAGCGCGGCGTTGAGTTCCGCCAATAAACACAATATCTCATATTCGGGCAGACAGTGGAGTGTGGATTGTTTTGGCTCTATGTTCTTTTTACTTATAAGATACAATCCTTACTATGTAAGATAAATTATGAAATTGAGTTAAAAATCTCTATAACTAACACAAGCAAACAAACAAATTTGATATTTAAATCAACAATATTCGATATCCATATTCTTCTTCGATAATAACAAATTAGTTTGTCATTTATATAATTGACTACACTTCCACAAAACGAATTATTCTATGCGACATAGCGTGACAAAAACTTAACGGAAATGAACTCTGATTTATTTAACAGTAGGTAAGTTAAACGAATGTTAGCAACACCCTACGTTGTAGGCGGATTTATAGCTTTAAGCATATATTTTATTACACTTTGTCTGGAAAGCTTTTAAACATGTTATTAGGATTGATTGGCGTCTTGCTGATTTAATTTGTTATCTTACTATTATTAGTACTTGGGTAATGAAATTGGCTGACGTAAAGTGAAAACTGAAAATAAAATATTCTTCTTCTTCTACATCATGGTTCTCTGCGACAGTATTGAGGATATTGTGAGCGTAAAATTGTGAGTTCTCCACTCCACTTTATGTTTTAAAAAGCACAGAACGGAGTAATACAGAAAGTTCTCTCTGCATGATTACTAGCGTTAGATAACATAAAGATAATATATATATATATATATATATATATATATATATATATATATATATATATATATATATATATATATATATATATATATATATATATATATATATATATATATATATATATATATATATATATATATATATATATATATATATATATATATATATATATGTATATATATATATTACTACTTAGAGAATCTCATTCTTGCTTCCTCGCAATTGAGCCCAAAACAAGGCTATTCTGACACGAATTACCGCAAAGAAGTCCGGTATACCCGCTGAGGCGAACATATTTGACGCGCTGCAGAATCTCGGCAACCTCATCAGAGTGCGGTACACATTATTATACTGCACTCTGATGGAGCTGCAGGCTTTTCGAGTATAATTAAACCGAATCTGACATGTGTATAAATTTTGACAATAAGTTTGAAATAATATTTTTTTAACCGCTATGTCACAACGAGAGAATCTGCGCAAAAACACGTTTCCTCGTACTGCAAGAGCTCGGCGCTCTCTTTCAATGTCGCTGTCATCAACGAGATTCTCCGTCAAATAGTTACCTAGGTAACTGAACCCTGCAACCTTTTGAATTGGCTCACCATACATATACACTGTGGGTGTGGGTCCGGCCCTCTACCAGTATTAAAAATAGTATATTTTATTTTTAAACATACTTATATCTTTTGTACATTTGTGATATTGTATATTTATTAAAAACATATACCATAACCCATTCACAATTGCAAAAACATTTTTACTAAACCTAAGATAGTCTTTACCCTACTTTCCAATGAGCAAATGAAAATAATTCATTACCCTATATGACAATTGAATCCATAACTGTCTCGTTCATAGTCAGACATTATACCACTGCATCACAACGACGTTTTAAGTAAATTGTGACAATTCTGGATGCAAAACCATATATACTACTGTATTATTTATTAAAATAAAAGCAAAAACTAGTTTTTACATAATCAAAACAGATCAAAATGGATTAATGAGTGCAGGCCAAATGTGAGAGATGGTACGCTCGTCGTTTTTATACATTGAAATATTTGTTCACTTTAATGCATAGTATTTTGGAACTAAAGTAAAATACGTTAATAGCTCTATATTCACTTTTTTGCTTATTTCATATATTTTTTGTGTATGTATATGAAGCGACTATATATATATATATATATATATATATATATATATATATATATATATATATATATATATATATATATATATATATATATATATATATATATATATATATATATATATATATATATATATATATATATATATTAGATGGTATATAGCAGTATGGTAGGTAGAGTTATGAAAGAATTTCGAGGTGGAGGAAGACTAAGTTTGACCTTTGATCTTTGATTTTACACATTGTCGGCGATCCTAAAGGAAGATCGATACGTTTTCTCATATTACCCCAATATTGATAAAGCATCGATTTTTGTTGTAATAATATACCTTAAGTGACACTTGCTAGGTGAAGATGAATCTATTGACGTAAGAATCACCAAAATCACATAGTAATATACACAATACGTACCTTTACAAAAAGTATAATAAAAATCTTATAAGAACTTATTAGTGCTAAATGCATAATAATGTCTATAATCATATAGAATTATTTAAAATTATGATAGTGATAAGAAAATTAACATCGATAGTTAATAGTGATATTACAAGGGAAGTTGATAAAAGGTACAATTATTAGAGCAATGTCTTAAATTTTTGCTGCCCTACAAAATATAACATATAATAAAGCAAAAGAAATATATGAAAATCTTATAAAATATATACTTATATAGTTTAATCTCGGTTCTTGAATTTTTACGACAAGTAGAGAATAAAGTGTATTGGCAAAATTTTCCACACCAATTGCCATGAATTGTCGTTTTACACATATACATATATGTATATATATATATATATATATATATATATATATATATATATATATATATATATATATATATATATATATATATATATATATATATATATATATATATACCGACACTGTATATCCCGATTACAGTAGGGGTTCACCAGGGCTCAGCTCTTAGTCCGTTCTTATTCAATGTAGTGCTGGATACTGTCTCGGCTAACATCCAATGCCAGCCTCCGTGGCTGATGATGTATGCCGATGACATAGTACTCATCGATGAGAACCGACTGATGCTGGAGCGTAAAGTGAACGCCTGGAAGGGTGCGCTTGAAAACGGTGGTCTCAAACTGAATGTGTCGAAGACCGAGTACATGGCTTGTGGGAGCCCGGACTCGAGCACCATCCATATCGGGCCTGAGCCAGCCGTTAAGTCGGAGAAGTTCAGGTACCTTGGAGCCGTTATGCATGAGTCTGGAGGCATCGACCACGACATCCATGCCCGTATAAACGCTGCCTGGGCCAAATGGCGGGAGGTCACTGGTGTGGTCTGCGATTGCAGAATACCGCCCAAGCTCAAGGGACTGATATACAAGAGCATTATCCGACCTGTTCTTATATACGGCAGCGAATGTTGGCCAACATTATCTCGGCACACTCAGGAGCTTCACGTCACGGAGATGAAGATGCTGAGATGGATGTGTGGCGTGACGCGGTCCGACCGCATACGCAACACATTCATTCGAGGTAGTCTTGGGGTCCGTGACGTAGTGGATAAGCTCCAAGAGCGTCGCCTGAGATGGTATGGCCATGTTATGCGCCGATCTGAGAACTATGTCGGAAGGAAGTGCCTTGACATGTCTGTCCCTGGAGTTAGACCACCCGGACGCCCAAGGAAGCGATGGCTGGATGTCGTGACACAAGACATGAGAGCCAATAAATTATCCACTGAGGATGTTAAAGACCGTGCAAAGTGGAGTAGGCTCAGTCGGAAGGCAGACCCTGGCAAAAGCCGGGACTAATGCCAAGAAGAAGAAGATATATATATATATATATATATATATATATATATATATATATATATATATATATATATATATATATATATATATATATATATATATATATATATATATATATATATATATATATTATGCGGGATATAGCGTGCTATGAAAATAAATCATTTAAGTATATTAGATAGAAGATTGACTGTCCGCGTGAGATATGCCCCACACGCTGCCATTAGTGTTACATACACACATACCTATTTATTTATTTAATACGCCACGCGTAATATTTTAAAACTAAATGTGCACATTAACAACTCTATTCGAGTTTCAGCTTGCTTAAGTGACGTGTGATAGAGCAAGTGTATGTAGAGGCAGTTTTTCAAATTGTATATATGTGTGTGTATAAATGTGATTTCCGTTTTCGTTAGTCTAAAGAGATTGACTTACAAGACCACGAGAGCTTATAATTGAAAGTTCTAAAAAAATTTGCAACATTTTCTTTCTTTTTGTATAATAAATATTAAAGATTTTTTTATTAAAAATAAGGTTAAAATTCACAAATAATAATAAATGATTGCTAGGGTTATTATTCAGGTTTTCTTCAAATAAATAATACAAAATAAAAATTAAACTTTGCGCTGTATCTCGCATATAGCAGAATGATCATAGGCAGAGATGATTTATTGTTAAGATATTATATATAAAGTGGCGGAATTCAACGCTGCACTCTCGAATAACCAGATCGAGAAATGAAATTTTTTTTTTTTTACCCAACAAAGAATTGAACCCACAACCGTCTCATTTACATTCTGCTCTACGACGGACTCAGCTGTTATAGAAATCACATAAGACAGCCATAATATCGCCAAAACTAACCTCATTTGTAATAAATAACATGACTTTTTTTAAAGAAATACTCTAATATTAAGTAATCTGTATATAATGAACTCTACATTATTAACTGGATTCGATAGACGCGCGGCATTCAACGCTTTTTGATCTTAGCTGTGATTATTTATGAAAACGGGTGGGTGGTACGTAAAGTACCTACATGTTGAATGGAAACAAGTGACTTGGTTATAATAAATTTATATTTTTTTTCAAGAGAGAGACGACACAAACTGTTCCTTGCTCCACATATTTATTTTAAGTATGTTAAGTTTAAGGGTTTAATTCAACAAGGAATTGGAAATAGTTAGTTCCCCCGAGTGGAACTGAACCCACGACCGTTGCGCTAACTGTTCAATGTTGCACCGCTGCATTATGCATGCAGAATAATAGTAACACATTAAAAAAAAATCAATTTAAATATTTATTTCTGCGCTTTAAACGTTTAACCAAACAAACGTTTCGACTATGTATGTATAAATAAACAAATGAAAATTTGAACCTACTCCTTTTTTTTTGTTTGTCAGAAAATGTCCACTGTACTACACCAAGTACGAAAAATAATTTGCCAAATTATATTCCTTATAAAAGAAACCTGCTCGCGGGAAGCGACTGAATTTAGAATCAGCGAGCCGTACTTTAGAGGACGTGCCCAGCATACACTCTGTTCACCGTCTACAAAATAACGCTAATTTTTAACTTATTGTAGAAACAAAGTCGGGGGACGTAGGTTAATTTGATATTTTATGAAATCCGTTTAAGATTCCTTTGTTATATTATGATTATATATAATTTTTCAGATTGTCTGTGTGTTTGTAAGATTTCTCTAAGCACACTAAATTTACTATCCACATAAATAGAAAAATAATATAGAGATTTTCAACTTTTAAAATTTCTTGATTTATTCCTTAAAGCAAAGTGGATAGTGAGACTACTTTCTCCGCTCTCAGCCCAAATTTGAGACATTGCAAATTGAGTGATGAAACTCAACGCCACTATATGAGGTAAATTTATTTATTTTTAAGGGAAACAAACAGCACAGTAAATGATCAAAAACAAAAAACATAGAGAATAGAAAAATCATGTCCCTGGCGGGAATTGAGCCCACATCTATCCAATCAGACGCTATTCCACTGGGCCACGACATACTTATATAACTCTCAATGAATCTTTCTAATTTAAAAGTTATCTTATTCAAAAAATTTTAATTCTAGTTGAAAATAATTTTGTTTTTTTTACAACCAAAGTCAAAGAAGTTTTTTAAAAGTACAAAGTGACTTTAATCAAAAAGTATCGTTTATGTGCAAGACAAACTTTTTCTACGGCATTATGAACAATTTATATAAAAAAAATCAGCTTGTCTGCCAGTCTAGTGGTGGTGACTCTACGGATCTCAAACCTCTGTAGGTACCTCTACCTCTTCTCTCTAGCTTACTTTCCTTGTCCGGCAGATTGGAGTGCAAGAGCTATATACTCAAAAAATAGAAGAGCACAATCTGCATCTTAAAGGGTAAATTCACTCATGATCTTAATTTTCTGGTAAAGCCGATACAAGCCTCTGGACCACGTAGCTGACTAAGTCAATGTTACAACCGAGGCGAAATCAAAATCTACATCGCTTTTTTGAAAATAAATCACTGATCTCTAATCTTTCTAAATGTCCATTAGCTTCATTCAATAGTCCAATGGTCAGTTCAACCAGTCTTACATATTTTCAGTATAGTATTTCACATTTTATATTAAATAATTACCATATATGTTTCATACATGGTAATGGTTTCATATATGGTATACCATACCATACCATACCATATATGTATGACCTGGGTTGATATTTCATAATGAAAACATTTTTTTATTTTTCTGCTCTACAACGCGCGGTGTCGAATTCCGCCATTCAACGAGTATACAAAGTAGAGACAAAATAATATCGAGAAACGAGACTCTGCCTTGCTGATATATAGCGTGAAGGAGCCAAATAAGATTTACTGTCTATATATGTACATATATGTATATATATCGACAACATTTTAGAGCAACACTGAAATACGTGTACATAAATATTTTCTATAAACTAGCACTATATATTCGGAATATAACCGCAGACTGCAAGCTCTTGACCTCATAAGATACTCTAGCGTTATAAGAAGCCCTTTTATTTACCTATAAAATAAAACTTTAAAAATGAAGCTTAAAAAGAAAATTTGAAACAAGTATTGTATTTTATAAATAAATATGGATTTTTATAATTAATAATTTAGACTATTGTGGCACAGCGGCACAGTATTTGTTATGAATTGATAGTGTTGGGTTTGTTTTTTTCTTATTGGAAAAAATTACTTCCATTTAAATGATTGTAGATCAGTATTATACAACTTATAAATATTGACAAGCTTAAATTTGCAGTCGCATGCACACATTAGCTTATAATATTTTTTATGATTTACCTGTAAATTTTCATTTTTCGGATATTTTTTTTGATTCCTTAAATCTAAATTCTTGCTAAATTTCAAAATTGTAAGTCAACGGAAGTACCCTATAGGTTGGAGAACGAAGCGATTTTCACACCAATTGAGGCAAAAAGAAACATAAACGTTCATATCTTTTTAATTGCGGGAACTTAAATTTTGGATTTTCTTATGTTTAACTAATATTAATATTAAGGACAATAAAGTGATCCTATAAGGGTTCCGTGTTTTTCTATTGAAATACAGAACTCTAAAAAGATTCATATTGTCCTTCAAAGATTATCATTTCAGCAAGTGCAGCAACCCCATTAAAAGTAACCCCTTTCTTAATACATAAAAGCAGACATCAGAAATGAGTTTCAAATTTTATCCAAATGTCTAGATTGTATAGTTTTTATATTTTTAGTCTAGTTAGATCTGAAAACTTAAAAGTACAATAAATTCTGTACTTAGGGTCACCCCCTTACCCCTTACCCCCTAAAATCATTACATTAACACCGAGCCTAGATCTATAATGATAACATAATATTGTATGTCATTCATATGTTATGATTGGATACATATACATTTATGCCCGTCATTGTATGTCATTTTCAAAAGGAGCCTATTTCCGGTTCACCGGGCTACCTGCGGCGTTTCAGCTCCTTCATTCATATGATAATGCGGTTCGAATTCGCCAGCTTCTTTCATAGAATTCTGTTACAAAATTTAATAGCTCGGAAGAATTTGTAAAGGATGGTGGTCTGAGAATTATGGAACTTTTTTTCACTTTCAATTTGTTGCATAGACTAAATGCTTCATATGCATTTGTTAGTTAACTCATAGATGGTATAAGTTCTAATACTTTGTGGTGAAAAGTAAAGGAATGTCAAATACAATATGTACATATTTTCAACAGATTAAATATACTATATTACAAATGCAACACTTTATGTATTAGAAAATTTATTTATTGAAGTTTTTTTTAGGTAATTTTTAGAGATAAGATTCAATTCAAAATAATATTAAGGTAAGACTTTTAAATATATATATATATATATATATATATATATATATATATATATATATATATATATATATATATATATATATATATATATATATATATATATATATATACATATATATATATATATATATATATATATATATATATATATATATATATATATATATATATATATATATATATATATATATATATATATATATATATACATATATATATATATATATATACATATATATATATATATATATATATATATATATATATATATATATATATATATATATATATATATATATATATATATATATATATATATATATATATATATATATATATATATATATATATATATATATATATATATATATATATATAACACTTATAATAATGATCTATTGACGTTGAAACTACTTATTAATGTTCTAAAGCTCTTTTTCTAGCAAACCATAAAAGTTGAGTAAAAGTGGAAGCCACACTCTGAACCAAAAGTTTTGCCTACTATGCTGCTAGTCGTCTCGGCTATTCGGCTCGTCGAATATTCAGTATGAAGTGTAATTTCATTGCTAGCCTAAATTCCCTTTCCCGAATGAAGATCAAACCTACACTTATCGTGTTTACTGTTAGATGCTTCACCAACAACTTTAACTTTTATTTACGTCTTAATTTAGGAAAATATGTACCTGTCGTATGCAAATCAATAAAAATACTTATAAAAGTGGAAAAAATTAACTTTGCGAGCTTTTTTCAGCATTTTATATCAAATACACATATTTTAAATTAATAATGGTGCTTTTAACGTGACTTTGACTTATAAATTACTATCTCTCGGATTGTTGTCTTTATTTGTACTACAAGTTCTCACTTTGAACTAAATTTCATAATTCTAGGTCAACGGGATGCACTCTATAGGTTTTCATTACAACGGTGAATCTCTTACTAAATTAGGCAAAAAAGAACATCAACGCTCGTATCTTTCGATTTTGTTGATATCTTCTGTGCTCCAAAAGATTGACAGTATTTTGTATTAATTTCAGGTTGAAATATCCTTTAGAAAAATGGTCTTAACAGACGGACATACAGATAGACAGATGTATATCAAAATCGTATAAGGATTTCATTTTTACACTTAAAGTACGAACCCTTAAAATAAAGAAAATTTAAGTAAGTTCACTTACTATTTATTTTAAACTCTATAAACGAATCTTACTAGCATACTAAATCGAAAGCTTGAATGCGTTTTATATGTATACTAGATCAATCTCAATGAAAACTGATATATCTTGGTATAAGACAATCACTTAGGCTAAGTAATTGGTAAGCAACGTGTTAGGATACCCAATCAAAGGCTTCTGAACTCAAAGACACAGAGCGTATCTCAAAATAGACTTTATACCTTTAAAATAAGCGCTAGAATTGTATAGCAATATCTTCGGATGGGTAGGCAATTTTGAGATGCGAAGGCTAGGGGCGAAATATTGGTCTGCCTGTATAATTGAATATTGGGAACATAGTTTGACCTATATATCGTAAGTTAGTTGATTTGCAGATCGTAATTAGGGTCCCATAGTCCCAATAATTTATTGATCCTACTAATCTTAGTTGTTTGAGCAAACGCATCCCATCTATAGGATCGTTTGGAAAGATAAACAGGAATGGTGTGCTCGTGAAGTGTTTAGAGAATTAAATTTATTGAGAGAATTACTGCGGTGTGAGACCATCGTGGCCCTGTGGGACAATATACGACAGTTCTGGGTTCGATTCCAACTCAGGAAAATAGTACTTAATATGTACTTATAACACCCTTTCCAGTTTTCATGCATTTTCCTCTACCCAATAGTTGCCTGGAAGAGATCGTTCTCTTAGCGATAAGGCTGACTTTTGTACCGTTCAAATATCATAAATATTTTTCAATGTTGTATTTTGATTTACTTTATTTTAAAATAGATTATTCTCGTTTATCTGCTTTGTGAAGACAACATATGGCGTTGAGTTTCGCTAATCAAGACGCAATATCTTGAAGTCGAGAGGAAAGCGGAGAGCGGAGAATTTTGATAAATTTCGTTATTATTATTTTAATTTTCCATATATGGACACGTGGTCCGTACTTTTTGTTATTTATCCATACCTTTGAATGTTGATAATTTCTATCCTGGGGAGCTATTCACTTATATCCTGTAGCTTGACACAAGATATTCCCTACTGTGCTATATGCAAATGTAGTGTAGAGTTAAAAACTAAATAATTAAATTTAAATTTAATTATTAAATTTTAGGGATATTTTGGTCAATACCTACCCAAGCTCTGTTAATACTAGTAGGTATTAACATAACATATATATACATATATATATATATATATATATATATATATATATATATATATATATATATATATATATATATATATATATATATATATATATATATATATATATATATATATATATATATATATTACACAGTACATATATATGTTACGTTAATATCTACTAGTATTAACAGAGCTCTAGAGAGAACATAAAGAACAAGCCAATTGTTGCCAGCTTTTCCATTTCTTTTCCAATATTTTGCAATATATTATATCTAATATAGAATAGCAAGCTCAAATACTATTTACTTGACATCATTAGGCTGCAGTGTAAAATATTAAAACATGTTATAAAATAATCTACTATCATGGTTTCTTGATCAGAATCAGAATCACATCATAACATAACATAATATGCAACCAATAAATGCAAATAGTATTTGAAAAGGGAAAAAATATAGTAATATATAGAAACTACATAAAAAAAAATATTTATATAAAAATGAATTCTTAAAGAGATAAACAAGTCTCAATAATAAAACACAAATATATAGACTTTAAATTAGAATAAGCCTTATTTTGTTTAAGTGAATAAATAAATCCTATAGTCCATTTTTTTTTAATTTAAAAATTCAGATTAGCCTTCACTTCGAGGTTGATGGTACACGCCATGACTGACTGTCAAATAACAAGTAAGGCAGACCACACTGGGCTCAACTAAATATCACATTTCTAACACTCCACATATACTCTACGGTAGTACGCTTATTAATTTTTACCCCCTCTCCCCTACTTTATCCATTAAGGAATATTTACAGGCTAAATAACGATTCCTTACCATCACATCACATCTATATTAAATATATACTACATAATAACATTTTTATACAATTAATAATCAAATAAAATTAATAAACTTAATTAATGCACTGCGACAGTAATATTTTTTTTATGGAAACCCGATGTCTCGAAGACTTTTCCGTTCTAAGTTTCGCATTAAACAATTCATTTAAAACTTAAGTACCCAGAAATACTAATAAAATTTAAAGAGCTTATGGTACTTACGGTGTTTTATTCCAAACTTAACTGTCAACTCTAACAAAAATAAAGGAAACCGCAAATCGAGCGAATCCCAAGCGTATAAAAAGCGCTTATATTCAAGA
Source organism: Dione juno (assembly GCA_037127375.1). Classification (NCBI taxonomy): domain Eukaryota; kingdom Metazoa; phylum Arthropoda; class Insecta; order Lepidoptera; family Nymphalidae; genus Dione; species Dione juno. The sequence goes on from JAXRJS010000067.1 coordinate 8,314,300, forward strand.
TACTTTAATTCATTAAGCGGTTTCCCAATCCACCTAATATCTTGGCTGCTAACGTCTTAGTAGAAAATAGAGTTGAAAATTTGTTAGAAGTTATATTAATGTGTTTTATATTTGCACAAAAATAGGAAACGACTACACGATGGGCGAAGAGGTTAAAATTTGAGTAGTATATATTTTATTCATACTACACTGGCATATCCCAGTGGAATAATGTCTGACTTTAAGTGCGATAGTTGTGAGTTCAGTCCTGTTTTGGAGGATCAATTATATTTAAAATGATTTGATCGAACTAGTAATCAAAACGCGGCTTTAATTTTTACCACACAACACGCAGTGTCTTGAAAATATTAAAAGTTGAGTCACTTATTGACCAACTGCACGCTCATGCTCCTTTTTAACCTGTTACTTTCTGGGAAACATTTGAAAACATTTTTGTTTGTATTCATATATATATACACATATATATACACATATATATATACACATATATATGTATATATGTGTGTATATGTACATTTTTTTATAACTCTTTGTATAGATTGTAAATAATATGTTGGAAATTAATATATTGACAGTTGCGTCACAATACATCCTTGAAAATGTTTTATATGTAAAAAAAAATATTAATGATTTCACTAAAATTGGCGATGTACACAATATTAATACTAGAAATAGGTTGAAACTTACCGCGCATGTAACTCGATTGCATCGAGTCCGCAATTCCTTCAAGAGACAGTGTGTACGCTTTTACAATAGGATCCTAGAAAACGTCCGTCCGATGTTCCATATCATAATTTAAAAAAAATGTGAAACGACGTTTGTGTGTTAAAGGTTATTACCTAATTAATGATATTGTAAATGATATCTCCAGTCTATCTCAAGCGTATCATTGTCAACAATGAATAATTGTAAATGACTATAAAAAAAAATGTCCCGCTGAGTTTCTTGCGCCGGTTCTTCTCAGGTCTGAGGCATTAACTTTAGTTTACAGGTAGTAATGTTTTTGACGTTCAAAAAATGAATCATGTATTCTTACTTTGAATAAAATTATTTGAATTTATTTGAATTTGAATTTAATATTTTATGTAAGTGTATTAATTAGATATGTATTTGTACACCGGCATATATTCCAGTGTCATTCCTTTCTTTTCCATAGTAGGTGTTGTCTGGAAGAGTTCAATTGTGGTGATAACACAACAATTATAACACATTCTTATTTGTCCTATTCTGTTATTTTTATTCTTTGTATTATAAAATGACCTTATCTACCGGATTAATATACTCGTATGCACTTAACTCCAAGAACGACAAAACTGTACTCATTGTAGCTTACGAACATATTATCACTATAACAAATACTACCATAGCATTCTTCTTCTTCTCTATATATATGGTGTTTCGAGCGAGCCAGATAAGGTGAAGCTTATTAGCAATGTCACGTTGAATGAATCAGACAAGCTTCACCAATGTCACGTTGAATGGAGAACACACAAAGGAGAGTGTATGGTAAAAATAGATAACGTTACACTATAGAAGAATACATGCTTATACCATAGCATTTCCAAACGTAATTCTTGATCTATGACAGATAAGGTCAACATTAAAATGAAAAACCGGTAAAACGGACGTCAGTCACACAAATAGAGAGATGAGTGGCTGCTCTGGAATACAAATCTATTGTTCAACGTCTAGCGCTCAACCGTCTTGGGGCATTACGTAAGGCTTGAGTAAGAAATTGTATGGGGACTGTACTTTCGCTTATTTCTCATGGATGATATCCAAAAGGCGGGTTCGTAACCCTCTTTCGCTCATATTTATAGACATATGTATTTCTTTAAAATAATATTTTAGTATTAATGGTAGCTTACTCCTTAAGTACCTTGCGGTAGGCTTATATGAGGAGGGACATCACTGTAGATGAGGCCAAAGAGGTACTCTACCCTCCAGAGGTTCCCTCTGACTAACTTCTTGGAGAGGTAGCGTGTGGTAAAAATCATACTTAATCTAGATTAACACTAAATTTAAATTAATTCTGGAAAATAATTCCATAACCCAGATCTCAATACTAAGTGTATCGTTAAACTCAATATCTCAGTCCCCTTTTCATTTTTTGTTCTCTAATATAGTTTCCTTTGTCATGAATAATGACTGGTGCGTACAATAATATGGCAATGTGAATGTAATTGCCGCATCCATTATTATTTACTTAGCCGCCTTAACGACGTGTATTACGTCGATTTACAAATAAACGCACGTTAATATTCTTTTGTTGTTCCTTAATTTAGTTTTAGTCTAGTTTTGAATATGAATATATATATATATATTTATATATATATATATATATATATATATATATATATATATATATATATATATATATATATACATACATATATATATACATATATATATATATATATATATATATATATATATATATATATATATATATATATATATATATATATATATATATATATATATATATATATATATATATATATATATATATATATATATATATATATGTATATATATATATATATATATATATATATATATATATATATATATATATATATATATATATATATATATATATATATATACATTAATTATAATTAAGAACTGAGTGTAACTTAAGGCAACAAATCATACCGCAGACAAGAGATCGAACCCACACTCATGTCGTCTAAAATCAGACACTGTCTGTTACAAAGAAGGCTTACAAACTGCTATGGAGCATATAATATTATGATGATACCATATTTCAATACACTATGTAATATGAGATTTCTTTTTTAATTTATAAAAAAATCCGACAGTACAATTGTTTTTATATTCACTTATAATGAAACAGAAACGTTCCCATAGTTAAGCTTTCACTTACTTAGTTTATCAAACTATCGACATTAGGTGAAATGGCTTTAAAATTATGTATTTTGAATGTTATGCTTGAGTATTGTGAAGTGGTCTCTTTGTTAGTCAACAGGTTCATTTCCCGCGTAAGGTATTTTGATACGGTATTTGATACGGTATTACCTATTAAGGGGTATGCTTTTTAAAGGTAGCTTAGTAGGTAGGTAGGTAGGTAGTAATTTAAATTATTTTTGTTCAAAAATAATAATCATGTTGTATATTTATTAATATTAAAGGATTCGTGGACGCGTGAAACACGCGTTGCCAAAGCAACGTGTATGTCACTTTATACAAAAGTTATATATTGTTAAACGTATGGTAGTGTGTGTAATGTTTTATTTATTGATTTAATGTACTTTATAAGCTTTATTATAGAAAAATATTAGCGTTCTGCACTTCTCCTTCACATAAACTATAAGTGAGCCAAATTTCAAACTCCTCCAGCCGCGCAGTTTGTAAAAAGGGGTCCATAACTTTTGCTTCACAAATATATATATATATATATATATATATATATATATATATATATATATATATATATATATATATATATATATATATAATATATATATATATATATATATAAATATATACATATATATATATATACATATATACATATACATATATATATATATATATATATATATATATATATATATATATATATATATATATATATATATATATATATATATATATATATATATATGTATATATATATATATATATATATATATATATATATATATATATATATATATATATATATATATATATATATATATATATACTTAATTTGCCATTATTAAGCAAAAATATTGTAAATATTAACAATTATTTCAATTACAATCGAAACTATTGTTAGAACATACAATCAGAATTCTTATCTGTACCATTATGGTAGGCATTATTATGACTAAAAGTTCATAAACGTTTGCCATACAAATTTGAGCCTATACAATAACATGCACGTTTCTCTTTCTATTTAAAGCAACAATAAAATATAATAATATACTTATGAGTAGGAGAACGGTGAGCTTTATCACTTCACTTAGGTTTGTCAATATTAATATCCAGGAAAATTTTATCATATACTAGCCTATTTATTAAAACTACCTAGAAAAATACTTAAAGAAAACATAAACATTTGAACGCAGCGGGATTCGAACCCGCGCCTCATGGAAGCCGTCCAAGCGCTCTGACCACTAAACCATACATTCTTCATCAAGCTGTGTCGAAATTGACTTGATGAACAATAAAGAGTATTTACTTACTTACTTACTTACTTACTTACTTTTTACATCTTATTACGTTGTTAGCATCTATTTTCTATCGTTAGTGTGGATTGACACTTTAAAAATAATTAAAATAATAATATTTAGTCAGGCCATAGCGGCACAATATCTAACAGTAAACGTCTGAATTGCTTATTCAATCCTTGATTTTATTTGCCTGGCGTCAAACGGCGGAGTTGAGTTCCGCCAGTTAAGCGCATAGTCTCCAATTCAGGCTAAAAAATAAGAACAGAGATCTTACCAGGATCCTATCGTTTACTCTGCCATCATGAGCAAAATGTGACGCTGAAAAAAATGTATACTAAAACATATCCGTTTTAAAGTAACTAAATATAACTAAAATCTAAAATAACAAATAATAGCTGTTTTAAGTTTTTATTTATTTCCACGCAGTATCCCGCACTTAGCAGAGTAGGCAGAGAGAACCTAGTGTCAAAACTCTCCATTTACCGCTCTTCACTGTCACAAATAATAAAAATAAATATATGTAGTTATGCATTAAGCGATCCACAAAAAGCAATAAGATCATAGCATCGTATCGCTCTCTCGATTGATTGGTCTGTGTGAACGATTATGTTTATTCGCTATTGAAGCAAGTGTACTGGGCTTGAGTGGTCTAGATAGTGCAAATACAGGTTTTATTATATTGATTGGATCTCTGCTCATTTGGAATATTGAATGTATAGAGGCTGAGGTAGCGGTAGAGCGTGTAAATGTACGCGTGACGATAGTGAGTTTGATTCCCATTTGGGATAATGCATTGTTTCAATTTTTCGTTCTGGTAAGAATACAAAGCGCAGCATTGAGCTCCACCACTCAACATGAAATGTCTCGAAATTGTAGGGAAAGTGGGAAATAGGAGACGCTTTATTTTAAGTTCCCTGTTTTACCTGTCTATCCTGCATATACTCGTATACGCGAATTTTTAAGTTATTTGGGGAAACCGTTTCAATTCTTTTTTGAATATTATGTAGTTATTTTAAAAGTCCATGTTATATTTATCATGGTATTACACTTAATTAAAACGATAAACAATACAAAAAGATATAAAATAAATATATTTGTAAAAAATAGCTTATTTCATATTTCATAATAACAATAAGAAAACCTAGTGAAATTTCACTCTCCACTCTCCAAAAACAAGATAAGAGATTTTTTCCCATTTACAACGGCAGCATCCGATAACTATTTGTAGTCCATCAAATCCCAACTGTAATAATAACGTAATACAAACCATTAAAAAAATTAACTTTAAGCTCAAAAGCTAAAGATCAAAGCCATTCGTACTCTCTACAATGATTGATCCATTATTGATAAGAAATGCTCTTATTTCGAATGTAATTGATCGATACGGAGATAAGTTTAGCGTGTTAATGTTGTTTTTTGTTTACACCTTCGTTTTTTCATTCAAAAATATTTATATATACTAGTAATGTCACCTGAGTTTACTTTTAATTGTTTTTAATTACGTTTCAATATAAGAAAGAAATTATTTTTATATGATTTCATTTTTATATGTTTGTTTTGGAGTATGAAATCTATGAATTACTATATTTTATATTAATTACATACATACACACACATATATATATATATATATATATATATATATATATATATATATATATATATATATATATATATATATATATATATATATATATATATATATATATATATATATAGTATGGAAGACATACACTTGTTCCGATTTCAATACAAAAATTAACTCACACACACATACGTAACATTGTCTGAATCACACAACCCATTAAATTTGGAATAAAAATAAATCAACGGACAGACAGACAGAATGTCGGACTTTATCTGTATATATAACTGTTTCGGCCATTAATAACAATTATCGTCGAAACATCTTTGTTTTGCTATGATCAGGCACTTTTTAACTGTTTTGGTAACCGAGGGTTCGAATTTATAACAAATGGAAGTTTTTTCTTAATCGTTTGATACATCTATTGCTTTTTGAGCTATAAATGATATCTGATAAAATATAAAAACGGAGTGACGAACCAGTCACTCCTTATATATATATATATATATATATATATATATATATATATATATATATATATATATATATATATATATATATATATATATATATACTCGTTATTCAAAATTACGTAACAAAATAAAACTGTTTATTATGGAGTTTCAATGATAGTAGTAAATGTAAAGTCCATAAATTGTGAGCAGCTACTAGTCGTTACAAAGAGATTTATATATATATATATATATATATATATATATATATATATATATATATATATATATATATATATATATATATATATATATATATATATATATATATATATATATATATATATATATATGTGTGTGTGTGTATAGACGTACCATTTCCTGGTCAAGTAAATCATAAACAGTAATATATTATTGTATATTTTTTTTTTGTCCTTAAAAATCGATAAATTGTAACTATATCTACATACGCCATTATGTGAATTATTCCCTTCCTTCGAAATTAACAAGAAGTGAAAACAACAATACATAAGTCGATATAATATAGAAACAATATATTCTATACATCGATAGTTCCAAAACCTCAGATAAGCTACATTGTTGAAGCCAAAACCTATGCTTGTAGCAAAACAAAGCGGATCATGATAACTATACGCGGAACTAGACTTCAATACTATGTATGTAGTAGTAAGAGGATAGTATAGCAATGTATATCTTGGATAAACTTTTCTCTTTTATAGTTAAATATGAATATAAGTGACAATGAAAATTGATGTATGAATTTATATATATTATCCATCCATACCATACTCTATTTCATAAATACATTCCCTAGTTTCTAATAGTTTCTGTTTCTACAGAAGAACAAACTCTCGTTCGCATCAGGTCAAGAATACAAGATCCATTGGTGACAGTAGACGTATAGGTTTGTATCCGTAGATGTTGGTAATGGGTAGCCTAAGTTACTCCTTATAACATCAGCTACCTGTCAATGAAAGTCCCGCCAAAATTGGTTCAGCCGTTTCAGAGATTAGCCGGAACAAACAGACAGACATACAAAAATTGTAAAAAATGTTATTTTGGTATATATACCGTATATGAATATTCATATATACGTAATAAAAAGCGGTTATTGTAATTTTACAAACAGACATTCCAATTTTTTTTTATTACTATAGATATCGATATAGATATTAAAAGTCCTTGTCAATTTAACTTTATTACCACGCTTTTTCCCGGATATATCAGTATAAGCACAGGAAACCTAGGGCAAATACAGCAGTAGTGTTTCCAGGTTTCCGCCGAATTTTTGAAACTTTGCATATTATTAAGTGAGACTCGACGTCGTGCTCCGTACCAGCGCAGGGAAATACATATTGACACTATACTTAATAGATCTGGTAATATTAAAATACGAGTAGACTTCCGCTATATAGTGAACTATTTTCATACAAAGATAAAACAAAATGAACGATATGGGCGATATAAAAAATTACAGACTATTTCATAATATTCTTCTTCTCTTTTTTTTTAATTTAAATTATTTATGAATTTTAATAAGTAAAAGTCATGATAAAAAAATGTATATATTGTAAACAATATGTAGAGTAAGTATAAATGCTTTTACTTATAACTATATTTCATATTAATTTTACACAACAAATTACTCGATTCTATATATAAATTTATAAATTTATTCTATATATATTTATAAATTTAATATATAAATTTATTCTTAACTAAGGTAGCTTCATCTTTAACTTAATCGAGAATAGAACCTGTGACTACTGCTATTGATAAGTTAGTTTGTAGCACCTCTAAACAAGCGCACCTATGCCTAAGTCCGTCCATTAGCCAAACCATAATAGTTTATAGCTAAGTCTAGCTGAGTACGATGAGTATAAAACATTACATAGTACTATAGAACTTGCTTTGGCTTTATTTAAATCATTTAATAGTATCTATTCAGATTTTTTAGTACTGCACTCTTAGTTTTCCACTCGATTTTAACACATTTCATATTAAATAATGGAGTAGCGAGCCTATTTTTATCAGAAAAGGTAAATTAAACAATTAATTTCCCAAGTGGGAATCGAACCCGTAGCCATCACTCTGTCTGACTGCTCGACTGTTTCGACACTGAACATGAAAACTATTTCCATAGAAAATTAATTGAATAGTGAAAATCAGCGCCCCTCTTTCCACCTTTCAGAGTGGGATAATGAAAATAATGTCCTTAGAAGGAATCGAACCTACAATTATAGTGCTTACAGTTACACGTTGTACCACTGTGTCACGATGGCGTTGTTCTATTTTAATTATATCTTCTAATATTTTATTTTATTTTACTGGATATATTGTACGAAAATTTGCTAATCAAATTTGTTATTTTATAAGTAATACGTTTTATTTTGTTACTATGTTTATTTAAAATATTTAAGTATCCCACCCACCTTACTTAATTAGTACCAAAATAAAAATACTCAATTTTGGTATATATTTTTTATTTATATAGATATACCTAATATAATAGACTTATGCTTTAAATATCGTAGTAAAAGCTGCCACTACAATCATCAAGATGGATGCACTCATACTGTAAGCACCGTTTTGCATGTAGCCAAACCTCTTTGCCTGATAAAGCAAATCAATTATTGAGTCCATAAATTCCAGATTGTTGGGCAAAATTTGGTCCACAGGAAGAAGGAAGCCAGTTTCACCTCGATCACGAAGCTCATAGCAATACACAAGTGGCACATTTAAATGTCCTTTCACCCAGTCGATGCTACCACCAGTGGCGTGATCTGAAATGGTTAATATTTTTAAATGAAATAATTTAACTTCATTGATCCTAATTTTCATATATATATATATATATATATATATATATATATATATATATATATATATATATATATATATATATATATATATTATATATATCGATCAAACATGAAGGTTACATTATTATATATATATATATATATATATATATATATATATATATATATATATATATATATATATATATATATATATATATATATATATATATAAATATAATTTATATAATAATGTAACCTTCATGTTTGATCGATATATATAATATATATATATATATATATATATATATATATATATATATATATATATATATATATATATATATATATATATATATATATATATGTGTAATACTGGTAGAAATTTCATTTTATAGGAAACAAATATCCCTAATAATCATAATTTTAAAGTCAATTTTACGAACTAACTTTAACCTTACTAATTAACTGAATAACTATATACTAACTACCAGGAAGTTTAGAGTTAATTTTGCACGCGAGAATTTTCCAGGAGTAAGAGCGATTATCATAAAAGAAAAATCCGTATTTAAAAAAATACTTAAAGAAAACATATAATTCAGCGGAATTCGAACCCGCGCCTCATAGACACCGCTGGACGGTATTTTTCCTATCCTTAGTGTGGATTAATACTTTAAAAATCATCAAAATAATCTCTATATAGTTAATTAAAAGATCTCGGCCTCTATATTAGAATCTTCTCGATTTATTTAGGTAGATGGAATGCAATCTAATGCAACATTTTGTCAGTGGATACAATTGTATCTACTTCCATCTCGTACAGCTAGACTTACAGACAGTTTATATTACATGTATATATATAATCAATATGGATTAATACTTATATAACTTACATATGGCTTCAGCTATGTTGCCTGCCACATATTGTGTTCCATATCTAACAGATAACGCACCCATAGCTCGTCTACCGATATTTATCTAAAATTTATAATAAATTATAATTTTTTTAATATATTAATATATTACGTTTATTTTAAATATGAAAAAAGTTACTTACTGCATCATTATAATTTCCATATGGAGACGTTGAATTTCCATACGGAAGAAGCAAAAGTTGACCGAAAGAGTGAATTGAAATATATAAGTCTAGGTTATTTCCAATTGATCGAATATATTGCGATAAAGATCTAGTTTCTGGTTCAGAAAATGGTCCTGGGCCAGCAAAAATATCTGTTGCTGGATCCAGGTTCGATCCGGCAACTAGAAATACAATGTCAATGTTGTCAATCCAAAAAAACAGAAAATCCATAAAAAATCACAAAGCTTTACGCTTACCCAACCAGTTGTTATTCCAGTTTCTGTTTAGATCAACACCAAAGTTAGTGCCGAAAGGCCTTCTGTTTTTACGCCACATACGGAACTAAAATCACATAATTTATTATAAAAAAAAGATACTTTCAGAATATAATAGAAAAAACTAAAAATCTTTATATTATTATTAAAAATATTAAAAATATTTAGATATTTTACCTGTTCATGAGACCAGACGTAACCATCAGGATTAACAACAGGGAAAATGTACCAATCGAAATCTCGTGCAGCTGCTTGGATTTCAGAATTTTGACTGTTTAATAGTTCATTAATAAGGTAACATGCTGATGATGGAGAAATCCATTCCCGTGAATGAATACCGGCTTCAATAAATATAGCTCTTCTACCAGAACCATGAGATATCCGAATGCCTCTTATGTCACGATTTTCATAAGATTCACCACCTTTGACAATACTGGCAACGTTTTGATGAGCTGAGACTAGACTGTCAAGCCAACTGTTAATCTGGTCTAAGGTGTAATAAGCATTCCATTGCATATTTGTGACTGCATTTCTCGGCTCACCATGTACTACTTCTTTATCAATAGCCCTAAAAATCAATTATCCTGCTTACTTCATATTCCACGGTTTGAAAAGTAAAAATATTATTTGGAAAATGAGAATTACGCTTGTCTAAGCGATATAAGTCTTTATATCAGTTACGAATCGAACGACCGGCGAATATAACTGCCAGAAAGTTTATGTTTTATTAAAGACATACCATGGTTTTATTTCCTACATATATTATCATACCAGCTCGATAATACTTTTTTATAATATTATAAATCAATGTGACCAAATAGTGGCAAAATACTATTTGAGCGTTTTTCTCATTCACACGAAGGAAAAGAAGGAGAATTGTATTCTAACTCGAACTGCATCTCGTGTCATAATCGTGGGCGAAACTAAGTCTCCCAAATTGTGTTACAAAATTTGTTTCAGATGAGTCCAATCTAGGTTAGTATGTTAAAAAAGTACTTACTCTTGAATATTATTCATTTTAACTTCATATTTTATTTTATTCTCCTTCAAAATATTTTCAAAATCACCTTTGTCTTGAGGACTAGATACGATCAAAGCAAAGTTCACCAACGGTCCCAGTTCATTCCAAAAATCGAATCTTGTATCGAGTTCTTGTATATTTTGTAGAAATTTAATTTCTCGTTCATTTTCGGGTAAAACTTTGTATAACGTATAGTTTTCATATCGAAACTTTTCACTTAAACCAACCGATAAGGAGGAAAATAAAAATATTAAAGTAAATTTCAATATCATCTTGGTTATTGAGTATACTTATATGAGAGACTGATCGAATTTAGATCCGCATGCTAAAAGAAATAATTACATCGTTATCAGCTTACAACATTTTATTATTAAAGCAGATAACATATGATAATGATAATTGAGTTACAATTGGTACCTTATATTATCTTTGTAAATAATAATATGTAGACTACATATTCATTTAAGTTAGACGTATATTTCTAAAAAAGAATGTATCATTTTATTGAACTAGACTCAAATTTAACTTTTAATCAGCCTGATGTTGAACATTCCATTCTAAATAGCTGATGATCTTGGCACTGGTGTTTTGATCCAAAAGATTCTCAAAGATTCATAGTTTGCCAACGACGTTTTTACCAGCTGAAACTTTGGAAGACCCGAGGAAAACATAAATTTGTCTTAAAATTATAGCAAATGATCTTTACAATCAGCCTCGTTTAATCTGACCTTAAAAAATAAACAATAACATAAATTATATTCTATCTACGGAAAAGAAATCCCACTCATAAATTAATTAAACAATCAATATTCAAGCAACTCATGCACATGCATATATGTGTTTGTGTGTAAGACACAATTAGTTTTCATATTTTCGGCAAGATTATTTAAATTTTCCTTTTCTTAATCTCATAAATCGTTTATTATAAGAAAAATGTCATCTAATTTTAAAATTTTACTTATCACGTACAATAACTTGTGCTGATAAATGACCTATAATATATTTATTACTTTGGACAGGAGTTTCAGTGGATGTGAATGTGGATTATTGTAAAAAATTTTTTTCTTAATAATGAGTAGAATAGAATAATTCTCCGTCACTCAAATATATTATAATTAATGTACCATTTTCAATTACATCTGGTGTAATGTTTTGTTACTACACAGCAGGTCCAGTCCAAAATATATGTCAAATAGAGGATATATGTCAAATAGAGGACTTTCGCTTTTGATGAAATCATCACGGCACAAATGAAATTGGGTATATTAAGTGGCTGTATTTTATACTCTGGAGAATGTTTATATATGGATATTATGGCGGATTCTTTATAATTCGGCATGAAATCAAGTAATCATACACAATTATCAAATTTTGATGAAATTTATATATAATAATCATGTACATAACATATTAAAAGTAAACAAAGATATTTTTTCATTTTCTGTAATAATTACAGCGTTTTAAATATAAAAAAAATGCAAATATTTTAGTCCTTATACGTTTAATACTTATTTATTCACATTTATATTATACAAATATTATTATATTCTATATTATTGTTACACTTGTGGTATACAATAAAGTATAAATAAATAATGAACTTAATTTTATATATTAATATTGCAATAAAATAGTTAAAGCAGCCACTGCAATCACCAAAACAGATACACTTGCACTGTGAGCACTGTTTTGCATATATCCGAACCGCTTAGCCTGATGAATCAAATCAATTAACGAGTCCATGAATTCCTGATTGTTGGGCAGAATTTGGTCCACAGGAAGAAGAAAGCCAAAATCACCACGATCGCGAAGCTCATAGGCATATGCAAGAGGTACTTGCAAGTGTTCCTTTACCCAATCAAGACTGCTACCAGTAGCGAGAACTGAAATTTTACACATTTAATATACTATACTAAAAAAACATTTAATAAGTAAATTTACGTATATATCTTGCCTGTCAGACAGTTAATCTCTGATTTAATAACTCTTATTTTAGAATAATAGAAGAGAAATATATATAAGAATAATATATAACTGTACTATTACTCTAAAATAAGAGTATTTGTGATGATGTAAGTTTGTTTATATTACTGATTATTGAATGGTTGATTGATGCTTATAAAATGTAAGAAATTTTTAAACCTTTCATTAAATTAAACGATGAATAACTAGAATACTAGTTAACTAGTATTAATAACATGAATTATTTAATTATTCATACAACTTACATATTGCTTCAGCTACATTGCCTGTGACATATTGTGTACCATATCTTACAGATAGCGCACCCATTGCTCGTCTGCCGATATTTAACTAAAATTAAATAATTATATAAAAATTTTGATTTTTTAAAATAAACAATACTACTAAATAAAATGAAAAACTATGTTACTTACGGCATCATGATAATTAGCGTAGGGAGTGGTTGAATTTCCAAATGGTATAAGTAACAGTTGCCCAAATGAGTGAATTGTTATATATAAATCTAGTTTGTTACTAATAGATCTAATAAATCTTGATAAAGATCTTGATTCTGGCTCAGAAAAAGGTCCTGCACCAGCATAATTATCGGAAGCTGGATTCAGGTTCGATCCGACAACTGAAAATATATGGTAATATGTTATAAATTAATATAAAAAGAGAAAAATAACCGAAGATACATTTTTTTATAATATTTAAGGCTTACCCAGCCAATTGTTATTCCAATTTCTATTTAAATCAATACCATAGTTATTACCAACAGGCCTTCTGTTTTTACGCCACAATCGGAACTGAAATCATATTATTCATGAAATTGACTTCCTTTGAAAAGACGAAACATCTTTTATATAATAAAATATTCTTACCTGTTCATGAGACCATATATAGCCATCAGGATTAAAAACTGGAAAGATATACCAATCAAAATCTCGTGCAACTGCTTGGATGTCAGAATTTGGACTGTTCAAAAGCTCATTAATAAGGTAACATGCTGATGATGGAGAAATCCATTCCCGTGAATGAATACCAGCTTCAATAAATATAGCTCTTCTACCAGGACCATGGGATATCCGAATACCTCTGATGTCTCGTTTTTCGTAAGATTCACCGCCTTTGACAATACTGGCAACGTTTTGATGAGCTGATACTACACTATCTAGCCAACTGTTTATTTGGTCTAGGGTATAATAAGTATTCCATTGCATATTTGTGACAGCACTTCTCGACTCTGCATGTACTACTTCTTTGTCGATAGCTCTAAAAAAATATAAATAAAAAATAATTATTTTGTTTTGTATTCGACTTCAAAAAATATATTAGCAGCTAGGCTCAATAATATAAATTACTTACTCTTGAATATTATTCATTTTTATTTCATATTTTATATTGTTTGCGTTCAAAATGGTTTCCAAATCACCTGTGTTTTGAGGACTAGATACAATCAAGGCATATTTCACCAACGGTCCCGGCTCGTTCCAAAAATCGAATCTTGTATCTAAATCTTGCATATTTTGAAGAAATTTCATTTGCTGTTCATCTTCAGGTAAAGTTTTGTATAATGTATAGTTATCATAGCGAAATTTTTCACTTAAACCAACCGATAAGGAGGAAAATAAAAATATTAAAGTAAATTTCAATATCATCTTGATGGAAGTAGGTACCTACATGAGAGACTGATTAATTTTAGGCCCTTATAAAATTGTTACACCGTTATCAGATATCACAATATAAAAACTGATATAATATGATAGGAAAAAATCATGTATTATTATTTTACATTCCCAAATGCACCAAGCACTTATTTTTGAGATATATTGCTGACATTTTCACACATTTGAGATGTGCGTTTTTAGACTTGGTTCGTTTCATTGGCTCTATTCACAGGGTAGGCAGTGATAATCTAGTAACAAGAGATGTTATTACGTTTTCTGCTTTCCGCTCGAATTCAAGCCTGCGTGATTAGGGGTGAAACTTAAAGCCATAAGTTTGCATATATTACTCTTAGATATTTAGAATTTTTATACATTAAAATTTTCTCGTAATGTCCAAATAATTTACAATTTATAGACTCTGACTGAGCTTAAAATTTGTGATTGGTTCGCTCATTCAGTAAAACTTAGTTAAGTTTTAACCTTTTAACTAACTAGGGTCTTGATATTTGGTACCAAGTTACTATGGAAATAAAAATCTATAATTAAATCCCGAATCAGCACATAATTTGGTATATAGAGGCGCATTATACAATATTGAACTTGGCTCCATTTTCATATTTATATTTTTGATGGGATGTGTATATCAATATTACAAATTTTATTTATTATTTTAATATTATCGCTAGTAAAATACATAAATTGTAGATATAGTTAATCTTATCTTCTTTACTGCTGACATGTAATTTTTAAATATATTCTGAAATCGTTTTAATGAAATATATAAAAATATTTACTTAGTAAAATTGGAAACGTACATACATAGCTTCACGCTTTATCCC
Organism: Dione juno; assembly: GCA_037127375.1. Classification (NCBI taxonomy): domain Eukaryota; kingdom Metazoa; phylum Arthropoda; class Insecta; order Lepidoptera; family Nymphalidae; genus Dione; species Dione juno. The sequence continues at coordinate 8,330,188 of JAXRJS010000067.1, forward strand.
TAGCGGGGTAGTCAGAGAGGACGGAGGGCCAAATACTGCGGTCCCCGCATACCTCTTTCGCCTCGTCCACATTCATTAACCTCTTCATACATGCTCTCCGGAGCGTCCTCATGCTTTTTAAGTGACCTACCACCAGTATCTTCGACACTGTGTTTTCGAAGATCAACCAAGTCTCCCCTTACCTCTCTAATCACTCTTACCAATTTAAAACGACTAAGAGAAATATAAATAAAAGTACAAAATTATGTTTCTAATTTTTTTTGTAGTTGATAGATAACGAAATTTATATGTGGGTCAAATTTAATTATAAAGTACCTCTACCTCTTTCGACATTGTATGATGAATAACGCTTATCTGATCCAATTGGTAAGTGAACTAAATATTTATACACAAACGTGACGTCTAATTAGAATTAAAAAACAAACCAAACCATAACTGACCTACAATCAAACATCATAATCAGAATATTCAGTCATAATAGTTTTCTTTATATGTTATTATGAATGAAACAAAAACAATATAAATCTATAAAAAATATGTATCTATGTATATATTTGTTACAACATATGAAAATAATTTTACAATACATCAATATATTTGGCTTCCCGCAAAATAGCTACTAAGGAATCGAAGGTTTCTTCACAAGTTGGTTGAACCTGATTAACAGGGAGGATATAGCCCCAAGCACCGTTATCTCTTAGCTGATACGTTGCTACTATCGGAGGGTTGTATCGGTGTTTGGCCCAATCAGCTATAGAACCTGTAGCACCATCTGAAAATATCTTACTTCTTTTAAATTTGCACAGGTTTTATAGTTATTTATAATTTTATGTTATGTATATACATATATAATGTTTATAGACATTATGTTTAAGCATTTTTATATAAGAAGTTATCATGTTGCATCTATACATATGGATTGTTGGTTAATACTACAACATCTTGTTTTAATTTATGTTATTAATATCAGATCATAGCTTTAAGCAGACAGCAGGGTAGTCTTGAGAACACATAATAGATAAAAATAAACTTATTGATACCATTCATTAAGCATTTTAAATTGATTTAGCGGAAAGTTAAGAGCTAACTGATAGCCCTTATTCCACAAAATTACAAGTAATACAAATGTATAAGAAAATAAAAAAAAGAAAAAGATACAGATAAGTGACTTATAAAAATGAGAGCTTACCATGTACTTCCATTGATGTTCCAACTAAGTATTGTGTGTTATACCGTACGGCCAAAGATCCCATAGCTCTTCTACCTATTAGAACCTTAGAAAAACACATAAGTTTTATTGGCATTTTCGACGTTTTTCATACAAAGCAAATTTATGTTAACATAGATTCCAGTCATCTGTAGACAATATATGCCTTCATATAAGAAATATGCAAATTATCAAAAAGGTGCACAATTTATAGCAAAAGTCATATCGATTCATCGATTCAGAGTATTTATTGATGTTCTTTAAATCTTTTAGTATTATTGTAGTAATTTTTCACTTATTCTGCCATTGACTCTGCTATATAAATTATATTAAATGTAAATCGTCCATATATTATAAATATCAAACGTACCGTTTCATTGTAATTGTACATATGGGAAAGAGTGTGAGCGAATGGTACTATCAATCTCTGTCCAAAGCCACGGAATGACAAAAGCACGGACAATCCAGCATCCATACTTTCTATATATCTAGAAATCGATCTTGTCTCAACCTCCGAAAATGGACCTAAGCCAATATAGTTACTATCAGGAGCATTGAAACTGCCCCCTCTCACTGCAATCAAAAAGAAACTATCAATAAAGGCAACCTTTTTCTTAATATTAGTTTTCTTTTTGATATGGTAACCAAAGATCATTTACTAGTAACATTCAGTTGGTGCGGTGGCGGTCCAGAAAGACCTGATGTACGAAACATGGTTTTGACATGCTTTTACCGATTGTGGGTGATTTCCAGTAAACGTGATACATAAAATAGTTAAATGAAATTTAATTATAATATATCTGTTATAGTTTTAGAATAATCTTACCTCCCCATTGTGAGTTCCAATTCTTCGTTAGATCAACACCAACAGCAGAACCAGAGGTAGGTCTTCTATTTTTAAGCCAAATTCTGTTCTATATAATAAAAATATCTCAAATTAATAAACTAATTATTAATTATAATTTACAAAAATCCAATTATTAATTAAGTTTATAATATGTGATGTACATACAGAATTTTGTGTGAATTCATGGCCATCAGGATTGAGAATAGGGAAGATATGCCATTCAAAGTCCTCTGTAGCTTCTTTTATTACAGGATCATCACCTTTGACTAGCTGATCTACAATATACGTAACTACAGTTGGAGATAACCAATCTGCAGCTACTTGTCCACCTTCAATGAATATGGCCCTTTTACTTGGCCGACGAGATATTTTTAATCCAGTTATGTTCCTACCTAGAATGTGACGTATGATTTTAAAAATCTACCGATGTAATATTTGTTCATTTTAGACATATGGTAATTAAATCACGAAATAAAAAGATTTCGTTTCTATATAAAAAATTCTATATGTAAGGCTTTGAGATACTATCCAAGAGGTCGTGGATAGAAATTGTAATGTAAAATTTACCAATTTATAACAGAATCATAATCCTAAGGCAAATAAATATATAATTTTGTTATAAGCTCCAATATAACAGTAAGCAGATTGTCTTAAATATCTAGATGTTCGTATTATAGAAACGAAAGTACCCTTTAAAAATTACGCTCTTTTTATCTATTTAGGACTTACAATAATATAAAACAACTTAAATGAACTGTTTCAGAATAGATTATACGAGAGAGGCTGATTATGGCATCAACAGGGCTAATTATGCTAATACCTTCATAAGACTTCCCACCATGGATAATAGAAACAATGTCACTATGAGTATCAGCTAAGTGACGAAACCACGCGTAAATGGCATCCATTGTTTGGTAATTGGTCCAGAACAACTGATTCCGTGTGTCACGTTTCCTTCTATTAATTATTAGCTCGTCTTCAAATGCACTGGAAAAATATATTTTTTGAGTTTTTTGAAACTAGTCAGCAAGCAATCGTTATTAAAAAAATGCGTATATTTAAAAAATGCGTATATATAATAGTGGTACTTTATAAAAAAGCAGCTTCACGCCTTTTCCCGGACATAGCAAGATAGTCAGACCTAGTGTTAAGATATCCGTTCTCTATTTTGGGTTTAATTTTCGAGACATTGCGCATTGAGTAGCGGAACTCAACGCTGCGCTTTTTACATTTCCAGAGCGAGGCAATAAAATAATTCACTTCCTCGAGTAGGAAACGAACCTAGAACTTTTAAAATGAGACTCTTGCGCCGCTTCGTCACAATGTCTTTTTTATATTTTTGCTAAAAATGTGGAATGTGATAACCGGAGAAAAAATGTTGAAAATAAGTCCATTCTCTTTTTATACATTTAAATGGAGATATTAGGTATTGAATAACACAATTATAAATATACTATAATATCCTAGTGTATATTTCAAATAACCCTGTCATATTACATGCGCCAACTATGGTGTATGTTGAGAATGAGCTGCGTGAATGTTTTTTACTGGGAATGAGCTATGTGAATTTGATTGAAGCGAGAAAAACGAAAATTAGTCACACGTTTATCACATTTACAATCAGATCCTGCCTTACCCAGAGCCGTAGGGTTAAAATTATAAGTTAAATATTAATAACTGAGAACCGTCGCGATGGACGGACCTCTGCGCCACGACATAGCACCCTCAGGCATAGTATCTGCCTGCAAGCGCGAGAGTTTATAGGTTCGATGCCCACTCGGGGAGAATGAATGATTTTCATTTCCTTCGCTTTGGTAACAAGGCAAAAAGCGCGGCGTTGAGTTCCGCCACTCAACACGCAATGCTTCGAAAAGCGGAAAGCGGTGAACGGAGTGTCTTAACAGCAGGTTCCGACGGTTCCTACGATACCCTCTGCCTACCCTGCCATGAGCGGGATACAGCGTGAAGCTAATATATTTTTCATTTTAATAAATGAATAGACGTTACAACAAAAAATGATTTCTTAATTACAAAAACTAGAAAATTAAAGTTACACTCACTCTTGTATATTTTCCAACATAACATCATATTCAATATTCCTTTTCTTAAGTCCATTCTCGAACCCAATTCTCTTCTCCGGAGAGGCGACAATGCTCACATAATCACCAACATTCACAGCCGACTTCCACAAATGTAGACCATTGCTCTCCTTAATCTCATTCAAAAATTTTAAATCGTGCTCATTTTGTGCATATATTCTGTACAGTGCATAGTTATCATATCTCACTTTCTGTGCACTTATAACACTAAAAATAAATAAAAATACAAATTTTAGTAACATTTTTGTGGTTTCCAACAAAAAGCACTGAATAACCAATTTTTCTATGAAAATTATCTGATACACTATCGTAATGTCCAAATTATTATCATTTCTTAGTACATAAGGTCGATTTTAGTACAAATATTTATTTTAAGTCGTTTGCCGTATATTGATTACTAGAATGTAATCAGGATATTAAAGATATCGAATGAATGTTGTAAAATGAATTATCTATGTGATTAACGTAATATAGTTATAGCTTCACTGTAACTTTTTTTATTATTCTTCTATACTCTTATATAGCCGGAATATTATGTATCCCGTATATATTATGTATCCCGTATATAGCCGGAAAAATTGTGTTAAAACACTCCGTTCATAACTTATATTATTATAGCTTTTTTCATATAGCTTTTTTCAAAGTGGACCTCAACTGACTAATTATAATTAATTACTATCGATAATACTCCTAAATGTAATTAAAAAGCTAACGCATGAAAAACAGTTGGTACTATAATATCATGAGATCATAAGCCTATATGCTTGTAACAGGCGGAGCTTAACACCGCGTTTTCCTAATCACAAGATGGCAAAGTTAATAATTTTATATATGTCTATTAAATATACAGCCATTGCGTCCAATCATTTGACACATATACTTAATGAATAAATAATAAATGGAGTGTCTGTATGTAAAATAACCGCTTTTTACTATATGCATATGAATATATATATATATATATATATATATATATATATATATATATATATATATATATATATATATATATATATATATATATATATTCATATGCATATAGTAAAAAAAAAAAAAATATATATATATATATAGCAGTAAAAAATATATATAGCAGTTTATAAAATATCCTGCCTGCCTATCTGTTTGTTACGGCTTAACTCAACTTTCACTGACAGGTAGCTGATGTAATAGCTAGGCTAGGCTAGCTACTTTTATTTTTGAAAAAAATATAGACTAAATATGAGTATACTGAACATGTACAATGTAATTTCATATAACGTATCGAAAATAACGCAATTCAGTTTACTTAAGCGGTGAAGATGCGATATATTTAACTAACGAGCTACTCCCGACTTTGCCCGCTTGAACTACACTATTATTTGTTAATAAGTTAATTTAATTGTATTGCTTTATCATAAATTGTAGCTCATATATTAAATTGATTTATGATCTATATTACTGTAAAGTTTCATCTAAATTCAACAACAACAACGGAACAAACATCCATCATTAAATTTTCTTATTTATAATATTAGAAAAAATTTAAATTTACAATTGTATACCAATCAATATGTAACAGTTGAATTGCCTAAGGGAGCGAGTACAACTACATGCACTATCGAGTATCGTTTAGCATTTGCCGGGCAATAATGCTTACTAATGGCCCACTGATTTCGAATTTCCATTTGGGTCTAATTCGAAATTATTGACTATTCTAGCGCGATAATATCACATAATAATGTATTAAGTTAATTATCCAGAAACAAGTACATAGATCATGTATATTCAATATATTATATGTTGTGACGTTAGGTATCTGTCTGTCAGTACGTAGTTTATATAGGTTAAAATAACCGCGGGAAAGTATATTATCTTCTTATTTTTCAGCTTCACGCTGTATCCCGCATGCAATAATGTAGGTAGCGAGAATCTAGTATTAGCACACTACGTTCTTCGCTTTCAGTTCGAATTTAGGTGATGGAACTAACGTCTCTAGAGCGTGATAACAAAAATAAAACTATTCGCGTTAAAATCGTTATCGTTATATTTAGATAAGTGTTTTTAATATACATTGTTTTCTCAAAATAAGAAAAAAATAATACATATAGCAAAAAAAATCGCGTGAGATGTAAACCGAGATCGGTCTATAAGATTCCAACTACACCACAATTATAGCTTCATAAAATAATTACCAGTGAAATATAAAAATGTAATTACCTTTTAATATACTTAGGTTTTATATCCATTCTTAGTTTTACGATCTCGCTCCGCTAGTAGCTATTGTACGTACTCAAAATTTTCTATCAGCTCTATAGTTTTCGAAATAACGACCGAAACTCGACCGGCCACTCTGAATAATTGAGTCAGTTCTTTGTGCAATGTTTGTATTTGTTTCTGAAATACCATCACATTCCCTTTGTCGTTTTTAATACAATTTCATGTGTAATAAATATGAATCTGTTCTTTTTATATGAAAAATTTAAATTGGAGTTCAAGAGTGTCTGGTGATGATTTTGGATTCGATTTCCATCTAGGGTAATGTTGTTTTTTTTTTAAATATATCATGTACTTTCTAATTATATAAATATTACAAATATTAATATGGATGAAAGCAAAAAATGGATTTTATTGCTAGATTCTTATAAATATTAATATAAAGCAATCAAGTATCTGATTTTACGACAAAGTTACGATGAAAAAAAATTTGTATAATTTTGAATTTTCTTATTTTAAGAAGTTAACGAGTACAAATAGTTAGTAAATGATAAATTGAATTAAGATTAACAAATTAACGCCTGCACATAGAGAAAAATACAAATATATAAATAATAATATCGAATCCACGACCTACGTCTCACTAATAAGGACTTCTCCACTGAACTAACAGCTAAGGAAAAAAAAACTGAACTTAGAGCTCTTTGGATGTTTACCAACGTCTTCTTAAGATAGATGGAGCAAGCGCAATTAGCGATGCATCAGTGGTATACAGGCTACACTCAATTTTTAACTGTCTGACAACACGTTAGTAATTATTTCTTGAAGAAATTAATTTAAAATTTAATAATTTTATTTATTTATATATTTATTTGTACATTTTCATACTAATCGAGATTAGTTGGTCTATGGATTATGGATTTTATTACTAAGTAATGATCGGAAATGGTAATCTAATAGTCGCTATATATTTATTGTAAATAATATTTGAATAAGAACAATTTTCAGAACAAAAGATTTTCTCAGCAGAACTGTTTTCTGAGCCGGCGGTAGTTTCCAGTAGAACTTAAATTATTTACATATTAATATACCTTGACGATTCAAAAGTGCTTGTAAAATGGCCTGAATATATTTCGGTTTTTAATTAATAATGTATAGGCACAGCCTTATAAAATAACTATGGGAGATACGAGATTTTTTTTAATTTTCGTGAGTTTACTTTGCCCACTTTCTTTAGAAATACATCAATTTCGAAAGTATACAATTTGAATAGATCCATGGCAGAATTATTAATTTATCAACAAGTTGAAGACTGTAATTTCGTTTGCTCGGTCTATAAATTGTAACCTCTCATAGTACCTGGAACATCTAGAAATTGGAATCTTACAGGAATATCTAGAAATTGTCTCTTAGGACTCCCCTATGGTACTCAAAGCACATGTTAAATATTAGCTTTCAATTCTCCGTAGTTGCAATGGTCACCGTTGTTTGAGCTTTCTCAATGTGAAACTTACAGTGACGAAAAAGTTTTAATATATTTTTTAGATTTTTTACTGATAATATAATTTCTTTTCATGATACATATACTATCTTTTCACCCAAAATTTCTAAATACAATAAAAATAATTGAAATAACCGTATTAAATAACATTTTTCTCTACAATTTATTGATTTACGTTAATTGTGATTAATGCGAGCTGTTGCGGCGTCATCGTTTGTCTTAGGTCCCAATGCGGACAGTTTCAGTCACTTTTCACTGTTGGCCGCACAACGGACATGCGCACGAAGTACTGGCTTAGTGGAGCTAATTAGGTTGATTGAAAGTGTTAAGGGAAGGTAAATCTGGGGTCACAAATGTATTGAATGTATAGTTGTAGGGTCGCGTGAGAAATGTCTTTGACGAACCCCTTTTTATGATTAATTTATTTATAGCTATGGTGAATTGATGTCAGAATCTATGTCATTTATAAAGCAGTACAGTTTATTCTATATTTTTTTTTAGCTTCACGTCTGTGAAGCTCGATTATCGAGATATTGTGTGTTGAGTAGCGGAACTCAAAGCCACGTTTCATTCTTACCTTACAAAACATTACCTTAACTTACCTTACCTTATGTTACTTCATTCCCCTAGTGGACATCGTATTGTACCTATCGCTGTGACGTATCAATTTCTTAATTGTTTTTTCACTATCACGCTGTATGTCGCATATAGCAGGATGGACCTAATGTTACCTAGTGTTTACTTCGTTCGTCACGTTTACAGGCAGACAATATGCCACTGCGCCACGACAGCCTCACTATGCGGCTACATTATAAAATATAAATATTAAAATTTTTATAATTATAGTTTTTCCTCAATCGGGATATAAACCGACGACCCCAGTCCAACACCGCCAAAATAACCGCTACTAAATTCCATAATGACGATTCCATTTTTTTCTATCATAATCTTTGAAGCCACAGACAGATGACTAAATCACCGCGTAAACCGCGAAATTATTGTCCAAATTAAGCTAATGGCTTTGAAACACGAAACAAATGAAATGTACTGATTCAAGCCAGTTTGAGTTGTCGTGTCACTGCGATATAAAGAGCTTCTTAGTCATAATTTTATTATTTTTAAAGTAATTAATAATATGTCGATATATATATATATATATATATATATATATATATATATATATATATATATATATATATATATATATATATATATATATATATATATATATATATATATATATATATATATATATATATATATATATATAAAATAGAATATTTTTTTTAATGAATTTTGTTATATATTGATGCGAATATTAAGCTTACTAAGTGAGACTAACGAGTCTTATTAGACAACTGTCTAATATAATAACGCTAACTTAAGTTGAAAAATCGTAAAATAACAGACAAAACAAAACAAATGCTAAGGTTGTACATATTATATTTTTATCACACTGCCTAACGGTATCAAACAATCCAAGCTTACCCAATCAATTCTCAAAATATAAACCTGAAGCGTCACAAACTAACGCACTACTGTGCTTTAAAGGCCTCATAACATTAGCCAACATATAAATTCGCTAGCTAGGGTGCAATTTCAAAAAAAAATCCATCAACACTTCACTTTACCACCCCTCAAATCGCCAACGAACACAATGCAAAAGTGTGCTTCAAAAGCGAATCTATAGAAATTATTTTCTGAAGGTACGACCGAACCATAATATTCAATATTTATAAGAGAACTGTGAAAGTATTACTTGAATTAATTAAATGGAAACCTCGCCATCTTTTGTTGACCTTCGTCGAAGTAGAGAAAGGTTATTAAGAAATTTCGCAACGTCAGACCATTACTTTAAAGGGAATAGCTTATGCTGGAGTGCCTTGCCAAACCGCTTTTTAAACGGGGAAGTTAGAAAAAAATGTTAGAAAAATTCAATTTATTATAAGGAATATGGATAACAGTCGCCATTTTCATCGGATTATTGAAGCGAAAGTAGAAGCTTTTTGCAAAAAATCATATTTAGTACCTAATTTTAATTTTATTTTTTTAACTTCACGGTGTATCCCGCACTTAGCAGGTTAGGCAAACGAACCGTATACAGGAAGAACCTAGTCTAAGGAACTTAGTGTTAAGACCTTTCCTGTCTTGTTACCAGAGCGATGAAAATAAGAATAATTCATTCTCCCCGAGTTGGAATCGAACTTACACACCGTCGCGTTTACAGGCAGACGCTGTGCCTCTGCGCCACGAAGCTCCTCCTTCTCTTTTTTCCGGTGAGTGGTTATTTTATTATTAGATTCATTTAAATAACTATTTATTACTTTCCATTCAAAAATAATTATAGGTATAGTAACTTACTCATAATAGGTATAGTAACTTAAATTAAATTTATTCCTTTATCTGAATAGTATTGATTGACTTACTTCAAATTAAACGAATAGTCAACGAGTAACAATGTGTGTGCCAAATGTAAAAACTTAAACATCCTTTAAATACTCATGTTTATGTCAATGGAAACAAATCTTAATGGCACATCACTACGAGATTAATTTTCAATACAAATATTAAAAAATTACCACACTACATTAATTGCCCTCCGGTAACATAGTGATGTGTCGTAATAATAAATACAATCATTAATTTAAATGTCACTTTCTTCCCATCTCCCACAAAAAACAAAAATAATACAGAATAATGTGTAATTCTATATCTATACCAATAGAAGTCTATATGTAAATCACAATTTTTATAGGCAATTCGACTTCAGAAGTCGATTACATATAGTCGACTTTAGTCTGAAATAGCCGCGCAAGACTATAAGCAATCAACGGCAATCTTGAACCATTAATACTTATTTAACCACAAAATCTAACGTTTCGCTTTGTTAACAGTTCCAAAACAACGTAAAGCTGATTTTGGTAACAATAAAACTGTCTACCTTTTATAAACAAAAGCGCAAGTGTAAATTACGCACGACATTCATCACCCGGGTCCGTCCGTGCCACAATAACGCGGTTGACTTCATCTTCGAATAATTCCCTTTGTTCTTTACAGATGGCTGGTGCTGTTTTTTGTATGGTACAAGTAGAGCGATGTGTATATTGCCGAAGAAAATATTTAGTTTTACTAATGTGAAATAAGTAATAAGGTATTTGGTTTCCGCGATATTATATAAAACTAGAGACTAGGTACATAGATGAGGTAACCTCAACCTATCCGTGACCACGGTTTACTGTAAAGTGTTTAAAACGTAGGGTTTCCAAAAAAAAATTAATATGAAATAACTGATAGCTTCTTTATATATTCCTAACCTAATGTTAAGAGACTCCGTTCCTCGTTTTTGAGACAATACGCGTTGAGTGATGGAACCCAACACCACCTATGGTTATCTAACCAGAGCGAGACCAGAACCTATAGACGTAGTTCTTACAGGTGCTATACCACTGCGCCACGACCGCCTTTTATTCTCTTTGCTATGAAATACATATAAAATACACATTTGGATATTTTTTGTCAGCGTAGTAGCATACTACCTATACATGCGATAAATTTGTGTCTCAAATATTTTCACTTTGTTAGGGATTTAGTCACACTACCAATACTTAACGATCCTATTCAGGCTAAAAATTAATAACAGAGTATCTTAATGGATTTTGCATGACATGATGAAGAAGAATGAAGAAGAAAAATAATAATATAAATATAATCTCTCTCAATACCTTCATTATTCTCAAACATAATATCCACAAATCAATTATAAAAACTAACGACTTTAGAAATTATATGAAAATATATACGAAAAATGAATAAAAATTGGTTCAAGCTTTTTAGTGTCACGACACTTTCCGCCCATTTTTCAAGACTTGAATGGAGTGGTGGAAATCAACGCCACACTGCATCTTCTTACCAGAGCGAAAGAAATAAACAAATTCCCCGACATGGAATCGAACCGCATACATTCTAAGGCTAAAATTTACAGATTTTTGTATTGGTATTTAGCGCAAATCACAAATCCACAAGTACTCGAACTTGTACCAAACTTCAACAGTCGTACATCACCGCGTGTCGTTAAGGGCAGGAGGTGGTCCGATAAATCAGGAGCCGTCGTCTACGACGCTCGCACGCCCACTAATGTGTATAATAATGAATGAGATCATGCAACACTTGGATCTCTAAGACAGATCTTAAGATTTTTAATTTTAATTAAAGCCTATGTTTTAAATCATTTATAATTTCAATATATATATATATATATATATATATATATATATATATATATATATATATATATATATATATATATATATATATATATATATATATATATATTGAAATTATATATATATATATATATATATATTATGTCAATTGAAATTTTCTCTGTTAGATAGTGAAGTATCCTAGCTTTGTCAAGGTTATAAATACAATTTGTACTTTTTGATGTTTATTACTTTCATATGTGAAAAGATGTTTTAAAAAAATCACTCTTGTAATTAGAGAAAGTTTGCCTAAAGTGGTATCACATTATAATAGTTGATAAAGTATTACTTTAATCCAATTTCATCTAGAAAGTATTGATTTTTAGTTTCTCATTTTCATTTATTTTTATTTCTTCATTTTTAACTATATATATATATATATATATATATATATATATATATATATATATATATATATATATATATATATATATATATATATATATATATATATATATATATATCTGAGATTAAACAAAAATATTAGCTACTGAGCTTTAATAATACAAATAAATAAATATTTACAAAACGATTCAAAAAGGACACGCCAGTCATTAAAATTACACGTTTGATTAGAGAGGGTAAGCTGATTCATTCATTTAAGTAATTAGGCAATAAATTAAGAATGAGGCCGTCTGCCTGTAAACGCAATGGTAGTGGGTTCAATTCCCACTTGGAGAGAATTAAATATTTTCATTTTCTTCGTTCTGGTAGCAAGACTAAACAGCGTTGAGTCCCGCCACTCAACATACCATAGATATCTCTAAAACTTTTACTCGTGCGTTTTATGTGATCTTCCTCCAGTATCTTCTACACTATGTCCTTCGAAGGTATCTCTTTCCCCTGACACTTGTTTCATATATCTTTGTAATCATTCTTCATCATTTATTCTCCAAAGTGCTCAAACCACCTGATTTGGCTGTATTTTTATATAAAGTGATTAAACTGTATCATTAGACACATTCCCAGTCACTCCTCCGAGCTTCTAAGTATACAAGTATTAAGAGATTTTTTACATCATTTAAATAACTTGTGTTTTTTTTTTTTTTCATTTTCTCGCAGTGTTCGACACAATAAACGGCCTTATTTGCTAAGTTGTCAATATAATATCTGACAGGCAAGCTTGTGGTTGAAGAGATAATTAAATTGAAAGAGAAATGATTATATTGGGTATATCAAATATTGGCAAATATATATATATATATATATATATATATATATATATATATATATATATATATATATATATATATATATATAGTCTAGAAAATTAGAACGCAGTTTTATCACTAAATCGTTTGTACCTATACGTACAGTATTTATGTACAAAATAAATATTAAAAAATCAAAACATCAAGTAATAAAGTCATTTATTCTGTCACGTCTCAACAACAATGCAATCTATCACACGGCTGCATTAATTCAGACAATTGTAGCTCGAACTGACGTTGTTTTAGGCACGTACTGGCGAATTGCCAAAGCTGATTCGAAGTCCGATACTTCGTTTACAGGTTTAATTGATTTATTGGGCCATCGGTATAAATAGTTTGTACCTTTGGATAGGTGGTTTAATGTATCCGCTTGTTTTTATTTATACGCATTTGTTAAATAAAATCTGATATCGTTGACATAATGATATTTTATGTTTTGTAAATAATCATATATCATATATAATATAACTATCTGTAGCCCAAAATTTGATTTGTGCGGATTTAGTACGTAAATCCAATTTTCCTGGTTACGTTGGAATTCCAAGAAATCGTGTCTTAGTGCCCATCCGAATCTCCCAAAAACCCTACGTGCCAAATTTCAGATTTTTACGCTACTTGTGCATTGACTGTCAGTCACTCTGTAACCAAAAAGTGTTGTATATATATACATTGAAGAAGGATTTATTTAGAATGGACACTTTGGTTATTTGATCATTTCTATCGTAAAATTAATTTTATTTTTCATATTTTCTACCCAAAAAAATCAATTAAACGTTGTATTTTGTTGGACAAAAATCTAATATTTCAAAATTTATTATTATAATTTACAAAATTTCACATAAACATGATGTATCTAGTAGTACTTATATAGAAAAAAACATTTCAGTTTCAGGTCCTTATTTTGAATATCACGTCAGCTAAGCCGAAGTAAATATTTGCCCGGTACGGGATTCGAATCCATACATCAATGCCAACTAGACATTGACGTATAGTGTGAAAGATCAAGCCCGTGAATTACTTTGAAGCATGTTACGCATGTTGTAACTTCATTGTTCCTCTTCAGCTTTATGCATACTGTTCACATATAATAGAATTAACACGGGTTTCATTTTCCAGGTAACGTATTTACCTGGAAAATGAAGTATTGGGTGGTAGAAATAAGTAAGTAACTAGAAACTTAAATATTTCTAGCTTCACAGCGTATCTTGTAATTACATGGATAAAAAATCTGAAGCTAAAAATAATCAAGTGTCAAGAAAGTTATTTAATTTGAGATATTGCTTATTGAGTGGCGGAGCTCAACTCCGTGTTCTTAAGAGAGATATTAAGATAATTTTATCATAATCATTCGTTTGAGTGTGGTACAAATTTGGGACCATCTATTTTACACCACCCACTGCCACGACAATGATGACATTAAAACATTTAATCGAATCCATTCCCAACTACCTACCACTACCACAATGACGTCATTATGTGAAATAATCATGAAAGACGTATTAAATTTTTTACTTTTATATCTAGCAAAGGGATAGAAAGAACCGGATAGGGATGGGAAAGGAAGTACCTAGTGTTAATATACTACGTTACTCGTTTTCCACTAAATTTTACACTTTGTGGAACTGTAGAATGGGTGGATTTGGCTGTTCAGAGGTGGAACTCAACGATGCGCTTCATCTTGTGAATAGGGCCCACAACGCCAACACGAACTTTACGACGAGACGGTATCTACAACTTATAACTTCTAAATATTAGTGTTATAATAAACTTAGCATATTTAGTCGACACCACTAATTGACTTAGGTAAAACAATCTTGTAGTGTTAGTTTGACAAATATAACACAAATAGCGTTGGACATTCAGTGTCAGACCGAGCATAGCTTGCTCTCTAGGGCTGAAACTTTAATTGAAAATGGTTACAATTTCAAACAAGTGAACTAACTTTGTAGATTTCTGAAACTGATATTATCTTGGTCTCCCGTATTATGAAGTCACAGTGGAAAATATATATCTAATATTTATTTAGAAGGTATTTGTAATATGTTTGGGGTTTCGTATCTCAAAAGATAAAACTGAACTGTTTTGAGATCACTTTATTGTTCGTCTGTATGTCTGTCTGTTTGTCTGTCTGTCTGTCTGTTTGCCCGTCTGTATAGACAATTTTTCTCAAGATTGCTTTGAGCTGAAATGAATATCAAATTTAGTCTACATACAAGGTTCATAGAAAAACTTCAACTTCTTAATCGACGCCATAAAGTTACACGATAAAAGCTTAAAAATATAGTAGATAAGAGTATTAATTTATGTTTAACTTATTTAAGACTATCCTAGAGCTTCTTCATAAATTTCCATTGCTTTTTGGCTTTACTCACTTCCCACGACCATAGTAGAAGTAAGAATCTAGCATTATTGGTAGAATAAATCGCCGTATTAGTGCGTCTACGAAAGAAAAATATCTCCAAGTAGGAATCGAACTCTTTACCCTATGGCATTTGACCATACTACCGTGTACATAAAAAATTAAAAATAATACATTCTTAATCCAAAAATAGATTAAACACAAAATAACTTTATTCAACAAGAAATCTTCAAAGGAAATCAACTCGGTACAATCCAAAATAAAAGTTTTAGATTTAAATATTTGAATTTGTCGTACATCGTTAATGAGGAAAAATGAAAACTCCATAAGTCTTTATTTGTTATAAATTTTTAATTGGCCCGACTCAAATTCTGTTACTAAGTAACATCATTTCCTTTTAGAAAATTACTTTCATAATAACAAGTCTAATATATCTTTTTCGGTTCTATTTAGTATAAAAAAAAATCATTTTATAAACATTATATATAAAACTATGTATATGATATTTGAAAATATTGTTTATTTTTCTCAAATACTCTTTACGTCTGACTATGATCAAGTTGGTTATGGGTTCAATTCCCACTTAGGGAATGTTTTTTTTTAAATTCTCCCACACTAGTAAGACAAAGGGCAGCGTTGAGTTCCGCCAATCTTCACACAGAATTCCAAAAGTTCGGTGGAAAGCAGAAAAGGGGATTTTGAGGAACTCTGTGTCTAATCTGCTTTAAGTAGTATAATCCGTACTAAGACTTGGACGGTTTCCATGAGGCGCGGGTTCTAATCCCGCTGCGTTCAAATTTCTATATGTTTTCTTTAAGTATTTTTTCTATCCTAAGTGTGGATTAACACTTTAAAAAACCATCGAAATATTATCATATCAATTTAAAGCTCTTATCAGCTTCCATTTACAATATAATTGATTTTTTTAAACATGTTATACATAGCACAAATTATTTTTTTGTATTCAGTTAATAATATCCCAGCTGGACTACAGTATAACGTATATTTGAATTAAACATAAAAAATTATAAGAATATTTAGCTATTAAAGCATCGCAACATCTGACTGCAAACAAGATGGTCCAGGTTCGATGCTGTCTTGAGCAAAATTAATTAACTTAATTTCCTCGCTGATCCAAAACAAAACACGGCGTAGAATTCCGAGCAGAGAGAATAAAAATAGAAAAAAAAAGCAATAGATTGAGGCATAAGCATCAAATGCACTTAAAAATAAAACCCATAAAGGCTACTAAGGAGCTAGCGTAGAAATGTCTCGGTGTTCCAATTAATAATTCCCTGTTTGGAGTGAAGCCAACTCTAACCGCAACTTGAACGAGTAATGCCATTTTAGATGCGATTTCAGTTTAAAAAGCAAATTCGTTTAGGAATATTACTATCAGATTTGAATATTGTTATTTTTTTTAAATTTCGAAAAAATGCTTTTATGTCGCTGTGGTACTTGGCATATTTGGCAATGGTTGTGGATTCAAAGCCCATTATGGGGCACTCTCCATTAAATTAACTAACTAATTTGTCAAAATAATTTATTATTATTTTGGTTTTATCGCTCAGGTAATGCAAATAATAGGTATGTGAACAAGAAAAAAAAAATGCTTGGCTAAACTTTGCAAGGAAGGTAGGGGAAAGTCAACAATACCTCACTCTGTTTGATACTGTATGCCTTTAAATCTTATACTTCAGAAAAAGCACTGAAGTAAAAGCACTGAATTCTACACCATAGGCTATAGCCAAACATAGCCAATGGAAGCATAAAACACAAAAAATGGTTGAAAAAAAATTACAAAATCAATAATTTAATCAGCCTTCACTAATGATTAAACAATATATTGTCAACTTAGCTGTATTTTATTATACACTAAAATAGTTAATTTCGATAATCAATAGCATATTTAACTATCAAATGTTGTATCTGTATTAACCTCCTTATATACCTATAAAATGTCAAATCTAGAGTAGGTATTTCCGTTCTAGAGATATTAAAGGTAATGTAAACGAGCATAACATAAAAGCTTTGCACATTAAGTTTAAAAATCACTCCAGAGTGCTTGAGATTAAGCTGAAAATCTAGATACAGCGAAATTCTTGCCAACATGGAGTGCTCCTCGTCCACTACACTATTCTTCGTCCCAACTTAAAACTAGGACAATGGTCTTTAATTTCTTGTTTAACCTAATTTTTTTTATGAATTTATAATTTTATTACGTAATTTTTATTAGTTCCGCCACTCAATACGCAATGCCTCGAAAGGTGGAAAGTGGAGAACGGAGTGTCTTAACACTAGGTTCCTTCTGCCTAGCCCTGCTATGTGCGGGATACAACGTGAAGCTTATTAACTAACTAACGTGCTACGCGTAGGCAATATTGAATGGTAGCCTATTTCTAATTAAGTAACCTATTAATTCATAAATTTTAACTTTCATTTATATATTTATAGCAATTATTAATGAAAATTACATATTATTAAATATAGAAGGACGTGGGATAGTGTCTTATTGCAAACAAGATGGTTCAGAGTTCGATTCCCATTGGATGAATGAATTGACTTCATTTTCCCGTTGAGGTTAGCACTTAATGAGTCATCAACGCTACGTTCTAAATTCTGGCGGTAGGCGGAGGAAGCTGACTGTCAGTCATCCGTTTCTGCAGCTCAGTACAATTGTAATAAAATTTGCTGATCTTGTTTGTGTCTTCAAGTAACTACTAAGACTGAAAGGCTTTTATAGTTTTTGATCAGTCACAAATATGTGTCAAGTGGAATTAATTGGACCCAATTGGTCTACTCAGAGAGGGCTATTAGTTATTCTCTGGTAACTTATACCCCCATACAAGACAAGCCCGGATTGGAAATTATTAAAATTAAAACATTTTAAAAACCAATTATACTAAAATAACTTTTTTCCTTACAAAACATTTAATTTCTCTGTGAAGTATTAACGACAAGAACACAAATCATAAAATGGATTAAACAACTTAAATTAGCCTCACACTGAACGCGTTCCGGTCAACCGGCTAATATAAATTGATCCATCATGAACTTCACATTTAGGATATAGTGGGGTTTTTTGTGAGGATTAATGGATGATTTGGGTCCTTTTTAAATTGGTCGGTTGCGACCACAATAAATGGCATGAGGTCACGTGATTAGACGATTTGTCGTAACGCCTAAACGATTATTCGTTACCATCAGTCATGTTACCACCTTTGATAGCATCGTTACTTAATTCATTGTAAAATTTATGATGCCTCATTTTAAGGCTTTTATATGAGAAATAATTAATTAATGTAAATGGTTTTTGATGTTTTGGATTCGAATTTATTATGCTGTCATGGCATTACACGGCGGTTGTAGGTTCGATTTTCAGTCAGGATTTATTTTCTTTTCCTCGCTGTGGTAACAAGATAGAGAGTGGGACTTTCGCCACTTAACACGCAATGTTTTGAAGTAACTAGGTAGAAAGCTTCATACCCTGCTATATGCGGGATACTGCGTGAAGATAAAAAAAATGTATGACTTGGAAGTATATTTGGGGTTGACTTTAAGAGACTGGATGAATTTGAAGTAAACTATTAATGAGAAAAACTAAAGATGTAATTAATGTATGGAATTAAATGCAATTAAAACTCTTAAATTAAACTCAAATATCTTGCCTGTGTAGGCAGATAAAATTTCTCTTTCGTTCTCCGCTTTTCTTTCTAGACGTCGTGTTAACATCAAAGTTTAAATGAAAATAATCACTCCTCGAGTTTAAATTGAACCTATAAGCTCACGCAGCATCACGCTTATAGCCAGACCCTGTTTCACTGCGTCACAATGGAAAATACTTTCATAGCAAATATATTATCAATTATTCTACAGTATCAGTCAAAATTTAACCTACAGTCTCTTTATCAACTGACTTCTACATTCCTAGAAGTAATGGAATAGCTCCGTTAATTACAATATTGTTCATGTATTACATAACAGTTGGGTTACTTTAAAGATAATCTATCTTTAGCTTGTTGATTTAATCCAGTTAATGTGTTACATATTCTAAGTAACAAATCTTGTACCTTATTTATAGCTCTTTGAAGTAACAGGTTCCACCTTTATTAAAACCTTTTTGAAATTTTATTTTAATCAAAAATATACTATAATTAGCCCTAAAATACATGCTTTACTCTAGAAACCAGAAGGAGAGATGTTCTCCGCTCTCCGTCTTAATTCAGAAGGTTGCATTAAAATTAATAATTCATTCTTTCGGGTGGGAATCGAACCCACGACCATAGCGCTTATAGTCATTATATTACTACATTCCCATCACTTATATAATCAAGTAATAAATGAGAAGGAAACAAAATAAAAAATTCATTAATTTATCAATAAAACCGCACTATAATAAACAAACAAAAATTCCACAACACTATGAAACTTTTCAAAATTGTCGCCGCATTAAGTTGTTTTTTTGATTCTTTTTGTAATTTGTTAAAGCTCTGGCTATTTGATAAGAGTTGTATCACTCCATCCATAGTCTCTTTGCAAGTGGGTATTATCTGCTTCGGTGGCAGAGCGAAGCCGTGCTTACCAGTATCTCGAAGTTCGAATGTTAGTACATATCTAAAAATAATTGACAAATTTATTCCAACTTCAGCTCCTACCTTTTCCTTATGAGTATTTTAGATAGAAAATGAGAACCTAGTATGTGGGAAAGTTCCAGATATTACGTTTTGAATGGCGGCACTCAATATAATTATCCTGTTGTTAATATACTAAGAATATTTTTTGAGAGTTTCCCCCGTAAAATAAATTATTTTCCGCGCTGCTTTTTCGAAATATAATCAGATATACTGAATATATGTGAAGAACCCATCAGATATACTGAACATATGTGAAGAATGATGATACAAGAAAAAAGTCTCAAAACTTTTTTTATAAATAATGTCACAAAATTGCCTTTGTTTAAAAAATCATGATAGAGAAGGAACTTCATCGTGCAAGTGCTCATTGTAGTACTTAGTACATAAACTAATAAATAACTTACGGCACTTTAAATATTTTCTTTACCCAACATCCACTGACACCTGATGTCAAATATCCTGTACAATTAATGAAAACTGAGATTAGTTTATTATAATTTGCATCTTATTCATTTAATTTATTTTTAAAATAAAAACACATTGCTCCGTTATACACACAAGATTAATTATGAGCCTGGAACTAAATACTACGGTTGTGGGTCCAAGCCCCACCCGGGGGAATGATGTAGGATCTGTTATGCGGGAAAAAGTGAACTTAAAAAAAATTACCAACTAACAATAAATTTAAACAGTAAGTTTGGTAAACTATAAATATATATTAAAATATAAATATATACCAACATACCAACAGTATCGTACGCCGTCCCAACAGTGTATTTTGTTCCATATTTTTTAGAAATCCGACTTGCCATCCGTCGGCTTATATTGTACTGTAAAAA
Source organism: Dione juno (assembly GCA_037127375.1). Classification (NCBI taxonomy): domain Eukaryota; kingdom Metazoa; phylum Arthropoda; class Insecta; order Lepidoptera; family Nymphalidae; genus Dione; species Dione juno. The sequence goes on from JAXRJS010000067.1 coordinate 8,351,343, forward strand.
ATATCCACATGTGTAAATGAAAGTAAATAAATAAATGATAAGTTTCACGCTCTTTCCCGCATGTAACCGGGTACACCGAGTGTTAAGAGATCTTTTCCCTACTTCCCGTCTAATTTTCCAGACATTGCGTATTATGTGGCCAAACTCATGAACCAAAAAACTAAATTCATTGTCCCGGGAATATGTGTAAGTATTTGCGGTTTATTACTTTAAACAATTTAGTGAAAGCGCTCTTAATTGCACTCTCTGCTAAAAAAAAAGCACTGCGTAGTGACTGATGGACACAGCTATCTTTAACCCACGACTTCGCCCCCTTGGTCAATAAAAATAACCAACTTGTCACAAGATACAAGTGTGTGTACGTTTGTGTGTGTGTGGGTGAGTGTGAGCATGAGCGTGCATGTGTGTGTGAGCGTGCGTGTGTGCGTGTGTGCGTGTGTCATACAGTCTATAGGTTCCTAGATAAATTAAATATAATTTTTTAAACTAATTAGTAGTTCCTGATAAGCGCACTCAAACAATAAAACCTTTAGATTTATAGTACCTATTATACTAGAGATATAAACATACAATCCGGAATCGTACCTTATACATCATGACTGAAGTCCACCCGCAGCACGAAGTCAAATATTTATTGAGCTCAAAGTATATAGTCTTGACTTCACTTTTTCTCTTTCTGCATTTGCTTAAAATTACATTTTAGTAAAAAATACTTACAACTTCATCGAAATTGTCTTGATGTTTGGCTGAGTATGCGTATGGTATTATTATATACTGCCCATACGAATGAAATGCTAAGTAATATTTCAAGTTGCGCTTATTTTTTCGTATAAAATTACTCATGGCTGAGCTTTCGGCTTCAGAAAAAGCTGAGGGTCCACAATAAACTTCGCTGTTCCTTGAGGAACTTACACCAACCGCTATGAAGTAAAAAATATTATTATTTTAATTAACCACAAGATTTAAGTTTTGATATCAACTACTATTTAAAGAACGACAGTATCTAAAAATATATAAATTCTCTTACTCTGGGAAGACATAGCTAATTGTTGAGCTTTGTTATTCTACACACAAGTAGAATAGCAAAGCTCAACGATGAGCTACTCTGCTATAAGCGTTGAGCTTAAAAACATGTTAATCCAAATTTTCACCTTTATATTTTGCTTATAAATACATATAATTTTACTAGTACTTAAGCTACCTTGTTATAACGCCACTATTTCGTTTTACCCACATCAACATAAGTTGCCCAAGTACCCCTGATACATGCCTGATACATGAAAGATGCTAAGATACTATACTTATATGTAACTTACTTCCGAATTTTATTCCGAAATTTCTATTAATATCTACACCACGTGAATTTTTCCTGTACATGCGATCCTGAAATTTATAAAATTCAGTTTAAATAGAGAAAAAATAAATATTATCAAGTGCCATTCACCAATAATTTCACATGAAAATCAATATAATAAGTACGATAAGGAAAAAAATCTAGATATTTAGAATCGAACAAGGGTTTTCTAGAAACCATCAAAATTCTAAAATTTTAAATACAAAAATGGAAACCATCTTGAAACTTACTGTTACATGAGAATATTCATATCCATCAGGGTTAAGCACTGGTACAAAAAACCATTCATAGGACTCCCCGATATATTGGTCCGCTGTCAATATGTGATGCAGAAAGTATGTGACAAAAGCTATCGATATCCACTCCCTAGCGTGGATTCCACCTTCTACAATCACTTTTGGCCTGTGAAAGGAAAGGAAAGAGTATATTTTTATAATATTTTACAATATTTTTTCACTCTTATATAGGTGAGTGTACCACACTCCAGTTTTCCATTTTCGGCTCAATTTTCCAGTAGTTTTTTTTACTTCACTCTGCTTCCGCCGCTTTCTGCTTTTTGAGGCATTGCTTGTTAAGTGGCGGAACGACGCATTTTTGCGCCAGACGCCAGAGTGAATTAAATAAAAATATTTAGTTTTCCCCTAGTGGGAATCGAACCCACAAACCGTCTAAAAAAAACTTTCACAGGCAGTCTCCGTGCCTCTGCGCCACGACGGTGGACCGTCGAATCCAAGATAAACGTTAAAAAACTGTTGCTTCTATTTATAAGTATGTTACGTTCCCACACTACCCGGGGATCGCTTAGCCAGAATTCGCGTAACTTGTTTACTGCATTCCATCAAATCTAAGAATTGTAACAGCAAGTAATGTAAAACGTAGTGTCATTTTTCATTCAATGTTTTTGTTCATGTTAGTTTTAATATTAAAATAATTCTTCACTCTTGTTTTCTCACATCGAGCAAGCAGTCACCATTTTAGTTAATAATTTAAATTGTAATTTTTAATAAAATATTTTAAAGATTTGGTTTTTTTTGGATCCTACGCTGCCACCGTACATAATTGGCGCAGTCGGTAGGATACTCGCGGGCCGGGTCGCGAGCAACGTAATTTAAATTTTGTAAGAAATTAACGTCGCGGTCCACCCGGGTGGCTTTCAAGCACCAACCAGAGTATCCAGAATCTACGAGGCGGCGCAGCGAGGCGTATCCAAACATTGATACACCGAAGAAGACCAGATTTGTATGTAAGTACATTAGAATCTTTCTAGTGATTGCTTACCCGTAGTTTTAAATCCTTTTATTTTTATCCATATCCAAGATTTCCCTTCAGAGGCAATCGAAGACCCCTAGGTTTAGTAATTATAGTAGCAGAGCGCGTACTCAAGACGCTCATCGTAATATAAATTTAGAATATAATATTATAGTATCTAAAGAAAATAAAAAAATGTCTGATTTAGATAATGTTTTAAGAGCTTTACGATTATTACCCGAATTCGACGGAAATCCAAACATTTTACCAAGATTTATTAAATTAGGCGATCAAATAGTTCAAGAATTTGTGTTTAACAATCCTGATAATAATTTACTTAATATTGCCGTCGTAAATGGTATTTTAAATAAAGTAATAGGTTCAGCAGCCCGTTTAATCAATACTAGTGGTATCCCATCAGACTGGAGTGGCATTCGTAAGTCGCTTATTAATAATTTCTCGGACCAACGAGATGAAACCGCACTGTACAATGATCTCTCTCTCTTAACACAAGGATCAAATAGCCCACAAGAATTTTATGAACGTTGTCAAAATTTATTTAGCACAATAATGACATACGTTACATTACATGAAGAAATTTTGACTACCATAGAAGCTAAAAGAATTTTGTATCAAAAATTAACCCTACAAGCCTTTTTAAGAGGGTTAAAAGATCCCTTAGGCTCACGCATACGATGTATGAGACCTGAAACCATAGAAAAAGCTTTAGAATTCGTGCAAGACGAGCTAAATACAATATATTTACAGGCTCGAAATGAACCCGAAAGGACTAGGCACCCCCAGGCCTTTTCATCTCACCCTTTTAAGGTAAATCATAATTTTAATTTTAATACACCACAATTTAGACCACCTATTCAAAGTCACAGTCAATCTCGTAACCATTTTGTGACAAACCCACAACAGTTTTCACCCAAACAACAGCTAGGCCCAGGTCCTTCACGTACGCAACAAATGTTTAGAGCTCCACCTCCAAATTATAGTCCCCATAACGCATTTAAACCACCCCAGCGTAACATCGTTCCGATATTTAATTCGACATCTCAGTCAGCTCGCCCTATGAGTGGCATTAGTCACTTTGTTCCTAGGAATTTACCACCGACAGGAAATATTGCGGGACACGATTGGAGAAAATTTGGAAATCCACCTCCAACTAATTATTTCAAAACTAGGGAAATGAATTTCCATGACAGTCAGATTTACGACCAAAATTACGACTATTACGACTTTTACGACTATTACTACGATAATGACTATACTAATTATTATACTTACGATGACTATAGTAACGAAAATTTAGAAGATAATTATAATATGGAAGAATTATCCCAAAATCCACATCATTTTTCCACTCAATGCGTATCAAATGAACCCTCAGTAGGAAAGCCGTCGTCATCAACCCCTTCTGATAAAGAGAATTTTCGGGAAATCAAAATATTAGACAAGCCAAAATAGAAGTTAATCTTCAAACTCAGCGTCAACTCCCTTATATACAAATTAAAAATCCCCCTTTAAAATTACTTATAGATACCGGTGCAAATCAATCTTTTATTAGTCCAGCTGCAGTAAAGAAGTATTTCAAAAATTTTCCTTTAAACCACGATCCTTTCGAAGTGAGTAACGTACACGCTGTAAGTAGACATAAGTATTCAGTAACTATTCCTTGTTTCTTTGAATTTAATAATGAAGATAATATTACATTTTTTATATACAAATTTCACGATTATTTTGATGGATTGATAGGTACAGACTTACTAGATAAATGGGAAGCGACTATTGACTATAAAAGAAAATTATTTATCACTAAAGACGCTTCGAACCCCATTCAATTATATAATTCGCGAAATGTAAATTTGTATGAAAATATTATACCAGCAGGCACTTCAAAATTAGTAAAATTACCGATTAATGTTCATGAGGGTGAAATTTTCATCCCGGAACAAACAATTTCTAGTTGTATTATAAAGGAATGTGTTACGTGTGCTAAAAAGAATAGAGCTTTTTTAGAGATTTACAACCCGAGTCGCAATGACATAATTTTTTCTATCGATAAACCTATCCGCGCGGAATTATATAACATTGAGTATGAGGGAACCGAGCGGTTGTTAGATCGCGAAAAGGAAGTTCGATCCCGTTTACGAACTAGCCACTTAAACGAGGAAGAACGAATTAATTTAGAAACTCTTTGCGGTCGCTACGCGGACATATTTTATTTAGAAGGAGAAACGTTAACTTTCAGTAATACAATAAAACACTCAATTAAAACTACAGATGAAGTACCAGTATTACTGAAAGTTATAGATATCCTTTTATACATAGAAACGAAGTTAGGGATCAAATTCAAAAGATGTTAGACCAAGGAATCATTAGGCCTTCCGATTCAGCTTGGAGCTCTCCAATATGGGTAGTTCCGAAGAAAAATGACGCTTCGGGGAAAATAAAATGGCGTCTTGTTGTAGACTTCCGTAAAGTTAACGAAAAAACGATAGATGATAAATATCCTATCCCGAACATATCTGATATTTTAGACAAATTAGGTAATTGTCAATATTTTAGTACATTAGACCTTGCAAGTGGGTTTTATCAAATCGAAATGAACCCCGCTGACATTTCTAAAACGGCTTTTAATGTAGAGCATGGGCATTTTGAATTCTTAAGAATGCCCATGGGCTTAAAAAATGCACCCTCAACGTTCCAAAGGGTTATGGATAATGTTTTACGTGGTTTACAAAATAATATCTGTTTAGTATATTTAGATGCCATAATAGTTTTTAGCACTTCACTCCAGGAGCATATTGTAAATTTAGAAAAGGTTTTTAAACGATTACGCGAGTCAAATTTTAGAATACAAATGGACAAATCGGAATTTTTAAAGAAAGAAACGGCATATTTAGGACATGTGATTACGGGAGAAGGAATAAAACCCAACCCTGATAAAATATCCGCTATTGAAAATTACCCTATACCAAAAACAAGTACGGAAATAAAAAGATTTATAGGTCTCCTAGGGTACTACAGAAAATTTATTCCCAACTTCGCTAGAATTACAAAACCAATGACTCAGTGTTTGAAAAAAGGCTATAAAATTACTTTAAATCAAGAATATACAGACTGTTTCGAAAAATGTAAAAAATTATTAGTTAATGACCCCATCCTCCAATATCCCGACTTTTCAAAAGAATTTATATTGACTACAGACGCATCTAATTTAGCTATAGGAGCTGTACTCTCACAGGGACCCATTGGCTCTGACAAACCCATAGCATATGCCTCTAGATCTTTATATACTTGTGAAATTAATTATAGCACAATTGAAAAGGAATTATTAGCGATAGTTTGGGCTACGAAATATTTTCGTCCATATTTATTTGGTCGGAAGTTCAAAATTATTACCGACCATAGACCACTTCAATGGGTTATGAATATTAAAGAATCGAATTCTAGACTAACTCGATGGAGGCTTAAATTAAGTGAATATGATTTTACTGTGGTTTATAAGCAGGGAAAATACAATAGTAATGCCGATGCGTTATCCCGTGTAGAAGTGCATAATGAAGAAGTATATTCAACCGCTGTAAATCACTCGGAAAAGTCCTCTTCTAATTCTCAAACAGCAACTGTACATACAGACTTAGAAAACCCCATTCTAGAAATCCCAATAACAGACGACCCCCTAAACAAATTCCATAGGCAAATTATTTTTAATATAGCAGGTGACATTAAAAGTAGGCCCGTAGTATCAAAATTGTTTGAAAATTATATAAGAACCACTGTCTCGATTTCAAGCTCAAATTTAGAAAATGACGTTATAAACGCGGTTAAGGAATATGTAAATCCTAAGGTAAAGACTGGCATTTTAATTAACCCCCCATTAGGTATGTATAAGATAATTCCTGTAATACAAAATAATTTTAAAAATTCTGCAATGAACCTACTTCTTACTAAAATAGAATTGGAAAATGTAAAAGATTATTTAAAACAGCAGGAAATAATTAAAAAATATCATGAAGGTAAAACTAACCACCGTGGAATAAATGAAAGTTATTTATCTCTGTCAAAACGGTATTTTTGGCCAAAATGAAAGAACAAGTTTCAAAATACATTAATGAATGCTCTATATGTGGACAGGCGAAGTATGACCGAAACCCCATTAAGCAAAAATATCAAATTGTCCCCCCTCCAACCAAACCGTTTACTATAGTTCACCTAGATTTATTGAGTGTAGAAAATCAAAAGTATTTAACAATAATTGACGCTTTCTCAAAATACGCACAGGCATATTATCTTAGGGATGCTACTGCGATTAGTGTTGTACAAGGGTTATTATCTTTTTGTACTCATCACGGAGTCCCCATTACGGTCGTAACCGATAGAGGTCCCGAATTTTCAAATCAATTATTCTTAGAATTTTTAAGATTACACCGAATCATTCATCATAAAATATTACCTTATACACCTAACGACAACGGACTAGTAGAAAGGCTTCATTCCACACTATTAGAACATATAAGAATCCTTAAATTAAGTCAAAAAGGAGAATCAGTCGTCAATCTCATGCCTTATGCTGTCTTAGCCTATAATAGTTCTATTCATAGTTTCACTAAATGCAGACCAATAGATATTATCACTGGACACTTTGATCCTCGTGACCCCGTAGATATAGATTTCACAGAGCAATTACTACAACAGTACATACTAGACCATCGTGAACGTATGAAAAAAGTTTACGATATTATTAACGACTCCTCTTTACATCGACGAACCCAAATAATTGAAAATTTAAATAAAAATAGAGAACCCGAGACTCTTTACTTACCTGACCAACAGATATTCATTCGAAACCCTAAAGCATCTCGCCAAAAACTTGCCCCTCGTTTTACACAGGATAATGTTTTAGCTGACCTACCCATACACATTTACACAAAAAAGAAACGACTACCAGTTGCAAAGACTAGACTTAAAAGAGTACCTAATAGTGCTCGATTGTTACAGAATGACGATCCTGATATCGACCCTGACAAAAGCAGAAGAGATTAGTTTTAGTAATTTGGATAATGGACCGGGAATCTTACCATTCAAATTGGGACCCGCACAAGTCATATCCCACTATCATTCCTTTGTCCAATGCGTAGATTTAGCTAAAATTCAATATAGCTTAGATTCTGTTAAGTTACAAATAATGAATACTAAGCCTATTCTTAGAAATAGAACGCTTTCCCTTTTTCAAATGCATATTCAATATCTTAAAGTTAAATTAGAAACCGCTTCCCAACAGCTAAAAACCTTTGAAGTCAATCGTGTTAAGAGAGGACTCATTGACGGATTAGGGTCAGTAATAAAAAGTATTTCTGGTAATCTCGACTATACGGACGCCATAAAGTATAACAAAGCCATTAATTTACTAGAGCAAAATAATAATTTACTGATTAATGAAATTAATAATCATATTAGTTTGAGTAAAAACTGGATGTCTCAAAATACTGATATCTTAAATAGGTTAGTTAGTAATCAAAAGCAGTTAGAATATTTAGTTAAGAATTTAACGAATATTAAAAATGAATTAGAAAATGACTTTGTAACTTTTATGGAATTAACTCAAATTTTCTTAATTTTGGGAGATAACATAGAAACTATTTGTAACGAATTATATCGATTGGAAAATTTACTCGCATTTATTCGAGCTAAAAGTAATCATCACTCTATGTTCACTTTTAGTATGTACCAGGATATTATAAGTAAATTAAATACACTCTATAAGAAAAATGAACTTTTAAATATTAGTTTTAGAGATTATTTCGATGTAATACAAGTAGGATACTATTATAGTGCTAGAGATATTATTTTAGTTTACAAATTTCCGATTGTCTATCCTCAAAATTATATTTTATATCACTTGTCCCCTGTACCAAACGTGAATCATCAAATCCTTATCCCTCCTCAACCTTATATAGCAATTCACGAAAAAGATTTTATGTACATAGAGGCTGAATGCCCGAAGATCGGTGAATCATACTTATGTGATCATAAACTAAACTACAAACAAGGAAAACAGCCAGATTGTATCGAACGCCTCATAACGACACAGCAGCTGCAAAGGTCCTGTCAGTACACATCGATTATCCTTACTACAGAAGCAATCGAACAGTTGGACGACAGACATTATATTATCACCATTCCAGAACCAACTAAATTGAAACTATCGTGCAACCAGCAGAAATACATAAAAATGCAGGGAAGCTATCTCGTAATGTTACCAGCAGGATGTTCTATACAAAGTACGCTATTTACTTTAATTAATAGCAATACTACTATAAAAGGACAAGCATTGGAAATTATTGATTTAACAAGTATTAATACAACAAAAAAGAAAAATTCTGAAATAACACTGAAACTTAACTCAATAAATTTGACCGACATCCTTGAAGCAAATAGAAAAATCTCCGCACAACAATCTATTTCAAAAATATCTACAACATCTGATAGCCTTTATCATATAACGATTCCGCTATATGGAATAATTTTGACAGCAATTATAATAACTATCTTCATTATAATTGCTAAAATTCATAAGAAAATTCTTAAACGAAGAGCATCAACCGCAAGGGAAATATCGAAGAAAGAAGCTGCAACCCCAGATCCAGTGGAACATATACTCCAGCACTATTCGAGATCCAAGGACACTGAATAGGTGCTGTTCTTCAGGAGGGAGGTGTTACGTTCCCACACTACCCGGGGATCGCTTAGCCAGAATTCGCGTAACTTGTTTACTGCATTCCATCAAATCTAAGAATTGTAACAGCAAGTAATGTAAAACGTAGTGTCATTTTTCATTCAATGTTTTTGTTCATGTTAGTTTTAATATTAAATAATTCTTCACTCTTGTTTTCTCACATCGAGCAAGCAGTCACCATTTTAGTTAATAATTTAAATTGTAATTTTTAATAAAATATTTTAAAGATTTGGTTTTTTTTTGGATCCTACGCTGCCACCGTACATAATTAGTAGTTAGTTGATTTTTGTAAGCTATTATTTAAAAAATATGAAATATGTATGCTATTACCAATACATTATGTATTATAGATTACATATATTGTGATGCAGCGTAACAGCGTACGACTGTAAATAGACAGTTGTGGGTTTGATTTGATCCCACTCGGAGGAATGATTATGGTTACAAGATAATACGCAGTGTTGAGCTCAGAGGTCCCTTCTGCTAACCCTGCCACAGGCAGGATACAGCATGAAGCAAAAAAAAATTAATTATCAAAGATTTCAATCATGATATTGTAATGAACATATCATTACAATATCATGATATTTGTTCCGTTACCTCAAAATGAAAATTATCTTAGTCAAATTAATGAAATATTTACTTCATTGTTTTTTCCCCCATATTAATTCTAACCGCTAAAATTTCACGATCTTCATGAGTTTTTCCTATAGTTTGTAATTGCATCACATCCGCATATGTGTGGCTTAAATCTTTTAGCCATTCGTATATATCGTCTACACGGAAGTAGCTGCTCCAATCGAAGGACTCCGTATTGCGACGAACGTAAGTTTTAACTGTTTGCAAGTCGAATGCACTGGAATATAAGTACTTTATGTAAGGAGTGATAAATCACTCTGTTTTTTAATATGGTACATATTAGATGTTAAGTTATTAAAGAAAGTTAAAATTAAAATATATATTTTAATTTTTGTTTACACAGGGTAGGTAGAGTCCGTTTCCCGTCAAAATTTCTAAACATTATATAAACATTATATTAAAACGTAACATTACATTTTCTAAACATTATATTTTTTCAACTGACAATATTCAATAAATCGCTAAATAAACTGTAAATAAGAAAAAAATCATACATTTCTTCTCTTCAAATCATATATACAGAATAATGTAGCGAGAGGACTTTCCTCACCTTTGAATATCTTCAATAATAGTTGTCAAATAAATATTTTGTAAATCCACACGCTCCAAGAACTGTGCCTTCATATCAGGTGGTATAACGAACTCAGCTGGTCTATTAACAAGACTTGGAAACCTCCAAAAATTTGCATTGTAAGCCTCACTTAGATTCAACAAAAACTCGACATCTTCATTTCTAAATGGCAAAGCTCTATACAATGTATAGTTATGATATTTCTTTGAAACACAGGTATTTGAGTAAACTATAAGAATTATAATATATATTGTTTTCATTTTTGTTTGTAAATTGATTATTTGGATAGTATAAAAAGGCCTACTAGAGTACGCATTTTGTATATAATGTCATAAATGAAATGACAATGACAGCATGAAGTTTAGTAGTCAATATTTTTAACTTATTAATACTTCAATTATTAAGTTGATATGTTTGTCTAAAATAAATGTATGTGATTATTAATAATATTATAATCTTATCATATTTAAATTAAAAATGTTCTTTATTTTGACTATTTTAAATCAAACTCTTGAGAGCATTATTGAAACTAATGAATATAAAGCTGTATAGCTAGCTAGCTAGTTATACAGCTAGCGGCTCGGAATGCATATATACTCAGAGCTGGCAAGAAACTCAACAGTTGCTCTTTTCAATGAAAAGGTTTCAATTTGTTTATACATTGATATATGTAAGTATTCTGTTAGAAATCAGATGATCTTAACTTCTTCATAGCTTCTTGGATAGGATAACCAGCAAATTATAGCAAAATATAATACTATGTAACAGAAAATATGTATAAAAAAAATTATGGTACATCCATAATCTATTTTCCTTAAACAAATTACCACAATCTTAATCCTGTCTGAGCCCAAACTTAATCGTAAATAAATCATAAATTGACACATCGCGATAAATTTATTATACACCAAATAGATATAAAATAATGATAGGTAAAGTGATAGAGCTCGTTGTTATTGTTGCTTCACTAAACAGTTCCCTTCCAACATGTCTATGCCTGACAGTCATTACTTCCACCAGGCCCACTAAAGCTTCTCTACACGCTGGCAAGATCTGATCTGCTGGTAGAGCATGACCATAAGTACCATTATCTCGGAGATAAAAGGACACCACGTGTCTGCAACAATGTAAAAGTATTAATTTAATAATGAAAAAGAGTTGAGGCTTTCGAGTTCCGTTACTTAACACGCAATGCTTCGCCTGTTTAGAATAAGATAAATATTTGAAATCGTAATAAAATTTCAATGTAGCTTCAAAATATAGTATATATGGCTTAAATAAAAGCTTAGGCCTAAAAGCTTCTATATAACATATATTGCTAGGAAAAACTGAATTGACTTGGTTGCAACTAACAAATTCAATTAAAAATAATCTCAGGACGACGAGTCGAGTCAAGACAAGTCCTTGGTTACTATTATGGTTTTAAATGAAACAATTGTTAATCAAAAATATTTTCCGCGTCGTGGCATAGTGGGACAGAGACTGACTTCAAACGCGTTGAATGTAGGTTTGATAGAAAAAAAAATGAATAAATTATTCTCATTTAATTTTGAAACTCAACACGCAATAACTCGAATTCTAGTGGAAAATGAAAAACGGAGTGTTTTAACACTAGGCTCTCTCTCTCTGCCTACTCTACTTTATGCGGGATAAAGCGTGATATTAGAGAAGTATACATTTTAACTCGTATATGTATAATAGATAGCAGTCGTTATAGTAATTAATACGTCGAATTCATGTTCGCCACATCCAATTAGGTAAGTGGTATACACAGTGAGCAAACATATTTGCTCAACTTGTTGTAGATTCGGTACCTGTTTAAAGCTTAATATTTAGTTTAAAATGTTAATATATATATATTGAGCCTATTTTTTCTAAAGTACGAAATAGATTTAAATTAATATAAAAAGTTCTGGAGGTTTTTTTTTTTTAATTTTTAACATCACATATGATATTTTTAGTGTAGTTTTTACTAGCGGAAATATTTAAAGTGTCATTTTCTATTCAATTTATTTACAAAAACTCTAGCATCTGTTCGTTAATAAATACATGGCTAAAGAAATGATTGATTTATAAGAATACAATAATGAATACAAATATATAGTAAATAAAATTAAAATAAAAAGTGAAGGCGAATTGGGACATCGTCTGACTGTAAATGGTTGTGGGTTTTATTCTTATTCAGGGGAATATAATGGTTGTTTCACCACTCAGCTCTGGTAAGACAAAATACGGCGTTGAGTTCCAAAGCTTAACACTCGACAAGCGTCGATCAACACCTTGGTTAAACACTAAAAAAAATGTATACATCCAAAAATATCCAAAAATTATTAATTTAATTATTTGTTTGATAAAAATAGTAAATATCAATAATTGGTATTATTAATATTTGTGTTATTAGATATTTTAATTGCCTATAGAAACTATCAGATTATAGGTGCAAATTGACACGTGGAACTAACACGTTTTCCGATTAGGTAAAAATTCCGTAGACAAAACTGATTTATATATATATATATATATATATATATATATATATATATATATATATATATATATATATATATATATATATATATATATATATATATATATATATATATATATATATATATATATATATATATATATATATATATATATATATATATATATATATATATTATGTGTGTGATTATTATAACACAACGAAAAAAAATTCAATGTGAACTTACTTTATTTTGTGTTGTTTCTTCACCCAAGAAATGCTGTCACCAGAGGCTCTGTATCCTAAAATATAATACAAATATTGTTCAATAGGATATTTTTCTTTAAACAAATGGCTACAAAGCAGGGTATGAAGATCATAGTAAGTATTAAAACATAATGTTCTCTGTTTACAGCTTGAAATAGAGATATCACGTAGCGGAAGTCAACGTCATCCGCTGCCAAAGCGGAAAGAGTAAAATTATACACTACCTTGAGTGGGAATCGAATCTACTACCACCGTGCTAACTATCAGACGCTATCCCTCACGGCTATCACCCTAAAGCTGTTCCAAGAGTTCAATAAATAAATATTACTCTTGTACACAGAATTTTGTAATTTTATGTGTTTAAGCTAATTGCTTTGTGATTCACCATTTCTAAACTCATTAGGCAATCGATCATGGAGATAAATGTTGACACGAGTCTAGTCGATAACATGAGCAGGCCAATGTCAGATCGGCCTAAATACACTGGCAATATACAATGCCGTTGTTTGAATGAAATCTTTGATTATAATTGACTATGTTACGCTATTAAATGTTCCTAAAGCGAGAAAACTTCTTGGAAATCTAAGACCCCTGTTCCAATTTTTCAGACTATTTCATCACTATAATACCTTGGATGGATGAACATAGCTTAGTACTTATTTACCTATCTATCAGCTTCAGCTTCACTTGCATAATAACTAAGATATGTGTATGACACATGATACACTTTAAGTGCCTGGTATAACTCTTACCACAGGTGCAGTGGACTATGTTGAAATAATTAACGTAATGCAATATAGCCTATAGCCTTCCTTGATAAATGGACTATCCAACACAAGAAGTGTTATTTGATTCAAACCACTACTTCCTTAGATTAGCGCTCCAAACCAAACGAACTGTATAGCTTCATAATATTAGTATTACACTTCTCATATAAATATTATAAATATACCCAAGTAAGATTTTGAACCAACGTTCTCCAGTCACAATATATTTGGATATATACAGTATAATAAAAATATTACATATATATATATATATATATATATATATATATATATATATATATATATATATATATATATATATATATATATATATATATATATATATATATATATATATATATATATATATATATATATATATATATATATATATATATATATATATATATATATATATATATATATATATATATGTAACATATAAAAAATTTAAATTCTCACCATTGACATCATAAACTGTGCCAACGCGATATTTGACGCCATGCAATCTATACATTTTCAATGCGGCTTGTTTCCCATAATTTTCCTGTAAATAGGTTTTGAAATTCAAAACTCGTATGAATATTCCGTTCGGGCGCCCCAGTTTGCACAGGCGCTTCATTTCTGATACAATTCGATTTATTTCCTTAACGTGGAGTTTTTGTTCGTTGCGGAAATTAATAATACTTCTGGACTATTGAAAATCTGATCGTGTACTAACTTTATGAATGTTTTGAAGTTGGTTATTTATATATATAAGTTTATATATATATATATATATATATATATATATATACGTATATATATATATACGTATATATATATATATATATATATATATATATATATATATATATATATATATATATATATATATATATATATATATATATTTAATTAAATTAAAAAATATAGTCAGATTGCAAGCCTGACAGTTGAGGACCGTCATGGCGCAGAGGCATAGCGTCTGCCTGTAAACGCAACATTTTGTGGGTTCGATTTCCACTCGGGGAGAATAAATGTTTTTCATTTTCTACGCTCTGGTAACAAGGCAAAAAGCGCGGCGTTGAGTTCCGCCACTCAACACGCAATGCCTCGAAAGGCGGAAAGTGGGTAACGGAGTGTCTTAACACTAGTTTCCTACGGTTTCCTCTGCCTACCCTGCCATGTGCGGGATGTACAGCTTGAAGCTAATTTAATTTAATTTTTAAAACATATAGGTAAAGTGCGAGTGGGACTCGAGCACCAAGGGCATAATGGTATACATTTTGCATATTACAACTTAAAATTAAAATTGACGTACATAAATTATTTATCTTTAATACTTTTACGCAACTCGAAAAACAAGGTTTTATCACTAATTCTTAATTTTGTACCCATTTTAAAACAAAAAAAAAACCAGCTGACGAAAGTCAACATATAAAATTTGAATGCAGCGGTATTGGAACCCGCGCCCTGTGGAAACCAGGCGGTCAAGCACTCTAACCACTAAGCCAAAAGATTCCAATCTATGCTCAATTCTCCCAAGCAAGTGTATCACATAAGCCATATATTTACATAATTAATTTTCTACAAATAATAGTCAAGAAACGTGTAATTCTATGGAATTTAGAATACACGATTACATTGTTTTAGAAAGAAACTCCGACGGGCATTAAATTATTATTGTATATACAAGTCTCATATGCCCACCAATTTGCTTAATGGATATGAAAGGCTTAAGGGGAGCGGTATAGCAAAGATGCATTACTATGATATTCATGGTTATGTCAACTATCATAAATAACATCGGTAAGTTATGGCTAGTGGAATTCAACTGCAAGCTAGTTTTAAGTTAGGAGCGAGAACGTTCTTGTGAAATTTAATTAAAATAAATTATATAGATTCTCATGCTTTTTCCCGTATATAGCAGGGTAGACTGGCAGGTAGTATAACTGATAATAATTTTTGAAATATTGCCTGCTGAGTGGTGGATATCAACGTCGCGTCTTATCTTCTTACCAGAGAGAGGATTCCCTCGAATGGGAATCGAAGCCGCTGTGCAACATGACGATATGGATTTTTTTGTATATATATATTAAATTTGGTCCAAATAATCTTTTTTTATTATTTAGATTTATTTTAGAAAATTTGTATCTATATACATATAAATATACAACGAAGCAATCAGCGTCAAACTGTAAAACCTGATAGTTGTGTGATCAATCCTTACACATAGAGCAATCATTTATTTTATTTTTTCAACTGTGTCAAAAATCTACATGCAATGCCGAGAGCTAGGGCGGGAAGCTGTAAACGGAGGGTTTAAACACTAGCTTCTCTTAACCTACGCTGAAAAAATATCTAAATCCCATTAGTATACCAAAAAATTACATATGATTTTATTGCAGAAATATCTAATACAATAGTAAGAATACTTAAGGACAAATAAATAATAAGATATTATAAATCTCATAATAGTCCATAAATTAAAATCGCTCTTACTTCCTCTAATACAACAGTAAAACGTTTGAGGCAATCACAGTAACTCATAAATCTTTAGTATGAAACAACTGCCTATTTATATCTACTGGCTCAGTTTAATACTAGATCAATGTATATACATGTTGATTTAATAAGGCGATAATGCTAAGTAATATTTTTACAGTTTGGCATATCAGCGCAGTGCCTGTTACCGCAACAGTCATGGGTTCGATTCCCACTCATTTCATGAATCAATATTTCAAAATTGAGAACTGAGAGCCTTTACACTAGATTATTTTTATCTACCTTGCTTGTGTTAAGCTAAATAAAATAAACAGATATAAATATATATAAATACCATTTCCTGGAAATTTTCTATATGCTTCACCCTATCTGAGTAAGGTATGATAATCTTTTGACCATATGAGTGGAAGGAGAAATAGTATTTCAGTGCTTCCCTATTAAACCTTACGAATTCGGACAAAGACCGTGTCTCAGGTTCTGAGAAGGCCCGCGGTCCACAGAAATAGTCGTGTTTGGGATTTAAGCTGCCATCGTGTTCTAAAAGTAGAAAAAATATACAAAAATATATTTTTTTTGTGCTTTCACATGTTTCATTATATATTTATTTTATATTAATTAGCTAAAAAATAATAATAAAAATAGGCCATATAGTAAACTTACTGCAAAAATTGTAGTCGAAATTCCTGTCTAAATTTACTCCAAACGTGCCGTTACCCAGATTTCTTCTATTCTTACGCCATAATCGATCCTATATTAGAAAGTAGAATTATATATATATATATATATATATATATATATATATATATATATATATATATATATATATATATATATATATATAGATCTCCGAAGATCAAGATAATTCACTTGATATAAAAATAAATATGCGAACTAACGACTAAAAGCTTTAAAATACGTGTAAAAATGTCTTAAATCAAGTAGATTATTAGTAGATTTGTTTAAAATAGATCTTAAAAGCTATCATTTACTCACCACTTTCATGCTATAATCATAGCCGTCAGGATTAACAACAGGTATTAGCATCCATCGGAATTTTTTCGTAACCTGCTTCAGCTTCTTATTCAAAGTTTTCTCAGCATTAAGCAGTTGGTATGCAAGATATGTCACAAATTCGGTAGTTATCCATTCGTTGCCATGTAAACCACCTTCGACTATAACTATCTTAGCGTTTGGATTTTTAACTTCAATAGCCAAAATTTCTCTACCTTCCAAAGATCTGCCAATAGCTTTCAAAATCGCTTTATCAGAATATAATTTTGTTATATCAGTCATCCACTGGTAAACACCTTCCAAATCGTGATATGCGTCCCACGAGAAGGAGTCTAGTTTCATTCGTATGTATTTACGTATCCTTTGACGTTCAAATAGTCTAAAATTATTAAAAATGATTTATTACATGTACATAAATTTACAATAATATGAGAACTTAAATAAGTTGCCTAAAAGCCAAGATGCCAAGATTGCCAAGATGATTGGCGCTTTATAAGAAAGGCTTCATACTTCAATAGTGAAACTAAAAATTAATACTATATAGAAGATTATCTATTATTTGAAGTACAGTGACCGAAGGAAGGAGAGAGAGAAAGAGGTTCTGGTATAAAGTTTAATAATTATCAAAAACAACTGGACTTACGATTGCATATTCTCAGCCAACAGAGTCCCATTCATATTGAAGTGTCGTAATCTTTCTTTGAATATTTCACAGTCTTCCGGACCAACCAATATTTGGACATCATTGTAGAGCCTAAATGGTCTCGACCAAAATATAACGTTAATATATTTTTGATTTTCTAAGCTCTGCAGAAATTTCAACTGGAATCTCTCAACAGGTACTACATTGTACAGCTTGTAATTTAAATAATTATTTTGGCAACAAACAGAATTGATAGAAAATACAAATATTAATATAAAAAAATGGATATGCATTGTGTAAAATGTATAAGATGTTCAAAAAGTGACAATATATTTTGACAAATGGCATCTGTGTTGTCTTCTGTCGTAAAAAGGTGAGGCCGGAATATTTCTAGCTTAATGAAGTATTTAAGAGCTATTATAATATTTACTTTCTTTTTAATGTCAATAGACAAGACAGTAAAGACACTAATATTTAAATAATCTGTTATGTCACTAATATTAACATTTTGGTTTTTAAAATAATATTTTTAGAAAACCCATCTTTTGGATACCATTCACGTGCGTTAGTCACTAATACATATGATCGTAACTAGCTAAGTTGAATTTCTTATATATAAGTTGCAACTAATTTCTGCTATCCAAAGAATATTTCTAAGAATTACCATTTGACAGGCACATTGCGTGTAGAGTGGCGGAACTCTTCCGTCTGTCTTACCAAAACGAAGAAATGAAAATTAAGTACTTAGCTAAGTGAGAATTGAACCCACAACTAAATCCTGGAGCCACAATTCACAATTAGCAAAAAAAAATTCAAATCTTGAGCAAAATGCTTGAACAAATTTCAACCAGCACTTTCTTCTAACTTAGCACATAACTCACAAAAACTTATTACTTTAGACACTGGAATTCCTTCCTTTACATTCATGGAAACAAAGTTTTAATGAGCCCGAAATCGTAACTGTGTGTCAACAGTTATGTTTGTATCTTCAATTATTATTTTCCTTATAAATAATATTCTTAACACTATCTGCTCTGAGCTCGATTTCATCTTCTTCGATTTGGTACAAAAGAGAGATTAAGCGCGGCGTTAAGTACCACCACTTTCTATAGTCGTCATAATATTACGAAAGCAGAGAGCGGAGAACAGAGTGTATAAACACTAAGTTCTCTCTGCCTATCCCATTGTATACGGGAAAAGTATGAAGCTGTTTAATTATATTTTAATTAGTAGCATAATCGTGATGTACATATCAGCTATGTTGATGTATGGTATGTATGGTGTTATGTGACCATAATATTCAACTCACAGTGTCTCATAAATAGGCGGAGGGTCCCTCTTCCCTCTGATAACCCCTCTGCTATATACAAAAAAAATACTAGATCTAAATAAATACATAACCATTTAAGAAAAAATACTTTCTAAGCCCACAAAAAAATTACCTATAGCGTACGCCTGACAAAACGTAATTCTGCATATATAAAAACTTCATATGAAATTATAGTATTACTACACCTTATTGGATTTTCCAAGATACCATAACCGGTCGGTACTCTTAAGTGTTCTTGAAAGCTCTCAAAACTTTACGTGTAACGTTTAATATCGGGATGTGCTCAAACTTAAAACATACTGGTTTATGAAACTACATCAAAAACTGATTGGGGTTCAAGTGAAGTGAAGTTGTACATAACTATTTTGTAAGGGGTGTTGCGTTATTTAGTTACAATTTAAATAAGTTTTCCAAAAAACTAATCTTCATGTTCATTTTAGAATAATACGCAGATAGGTTGACTGTGGGTTCGATTCCTACTTGGGGAAATTAATTGTTTTAATTCTCCCACTCTGGTAAGAATAGCGCGTGGCATACAAAATATCTTAAACTCGAGTGGAAGAGGAATACGGGGCGTTTTCATACTAGGTTCTGTCTGTCTACGTTTATTTAAAAAAATTGACATCCTATTTAAGCAATATAATTGTAATGTAATATTTATTTTAAATTTATTTTGAGAGGCAAGCCGTAACAATGCAATTTCTAGTATTTGATTGGAATTAGACTCTGTAGAGATCAATTTGAAAAGATATATATATATATATATATATATATATATATATATATATATATATATATATATATATATATATATATATATATATATATAATATATATATATATATATATATATATATATATATATATATAGCTTTTAACCGTTACATTATGATATCTTGCTTGATAAAACGACTATCTGAACCGTTAAAAAATTTACAATAATCAATTCTAATCATTAGTTCGTGAGATAAGTACGTTCAAGTACACAATCTCGTCATATATATATATATATATATATATATATATATATATATATATATATATATATATATATATATATATATATATATATATATATATATATATATATATATATATATATATATATATATATATATATATATATATATATATATATATATATGTATATGTCCAATAAAGAATAAATGAATAAATAAATAAAATATTAATCCAGATATTTTTTAAGGATAACACTGTCACTTATATATTATGACAGTCTTAATCTTAAACTGTTTTTGTTTGAAATCCTATCAAAGTAAAGTTTATATCTCTAGAATTCATTTTCATGACAAAGGCTATCTGCGTTGTAGAGTCTGACAGACATTATCAGATACTGGAAGGAAACGATGGTCTTTTAATTTCCTTAAATTGCCTGTTAAACAGCCAAAGTTTGTGATCCCATTTAAGCAGCTGTCACTTTACAAAGACTTGAGATTACGCTGAATAAAAAAGCTCACTTCTACTAATAGGAAAACTTTGACCCGTCATCTGTTTGGTCATTTTGCTTTAATTTTTTTTATGTTATCGGAGGTCAGTTGGAAATTTTTAGATTGTAGAGGCGTTGGTTGTTGGTTCGATTCTCTTTCAGGAAATTTATATACATACTATATAAACTATAATTTACGTGTATCTAATCCCTACATGGACAATGGTTAATATTAACTTATATTAAATTCATTAAATTAAGAAAAAGTTATTAATTAAACTAGTCTTAGATCTAAAACAATTTTATAATCTCTAGGTATGTAATTAATAAGAGAGTCCAAGATATATTGGTTTCCATTTCTCTTATAATACACGTATAATGAATTTAAATTAGTTTGGTAACAATTACAACTATTCTATCTCCTCTATATTGTAAAATACAATAATTTATTACAAATATTTATGCACCATTTTCATTTCCCCTGTCACTATCGTAGAAAAAAATGGGCATGTAAGTATGAATTATTAACAGTATCTCATAAATTATTTATATGGGCGTGTAGTGTAATCAACTAAAACAAGGCAGTCCCCTGGTCTATGAAATGTGACGGATTGTTGCAATTTGTCTTGTCACGGTCTTGCCCTATATTAAAAGTAAATTTAAAGTAAAAAAATCATTTATTAACATAAAATATATAATATATAAGTGTTATATTCTTAGAAAAATATAAAAATATAATCGGAATTGATAAAATGAATAGTGCTAAGTCACTTTGGTATATGGGTTCGATTTCCAAGCAGGGGATTTTTATGTTTAAATTATTGTCATTAGTACATAAAACGTAGCGTTAAGTTCCGCAACACACAATGCTGAGAAAACTAGGCAGAGAGTTGGTACTGGAGTATCACAACACGAAAATCTCTCCGTTTTCCTTTATATACGAAAATGTGAAAAGGGTGAAAGCTAGTAAATCATTTTATTCTTGAGATTTTGACTGTTTTGGATCCATATTATTAAATAAAACGTACAAGCATTGCGTGTACAATTATAATACATTGGTTGTCTCTAATTATTTAGTTTCTTTTCAAAATTTAAAGCACAATTAGATGTTGCCAAACTCGTAACAAGCTCTGTCGACGGTGCTGTCGTTTCGTAGAAACGCTTGAAGATCTCCTTTTCACTTACAAAATACATTACAGAATTGCTTGGATCTCTTAAACTTTGTTATTTATAACTTTAGATGGAAAATTATTTGAGTATGTGAGTTTATTTAACGTATTTAATTATTTATAACCGACTGTAAAAAAGTAGTACGACGAGTGTTGTTTGTATATATTTGTATGTATGTTACCCAATTGCTTTTTGTTCTGTTTCACGCTTAATCCCGAATATCTTGCTAGGTTAGTCAGAACATCGCCCGCTTTACGTTGAGACAGAAACGTCAAAAACTTAGCAATCACATTTACAGTCTGACGCTGTCACACGAGGGTTTCAAAATAGATAATATTATATTTATAATAATTTATTGTACATACAAATGTATTTTATCGTTCAAAGTGTTACATAAATAACTATAATTCGTGTCCATTTAAAACAAAACACCCTTCGTATCCTGTCAAGGGACCCCACCTTAACAAATCCGCTGCATCATAGGTATATAACTTGCTTTTCTGATAGGCTTTGTTAAATAGCTTAATATAGAGCATAGTAAGTTGATTTTTTTATATTAACTGTGTTTAGTTTCAAAGGATTCGAATTCAAAAATATCATATGTTCGTGTCACTAGATGGTATTCGATATGGGAGTTGCGAGACATTCCCAACGTAACTTCTTATGACTACTTACTCGTCACAGTTTCAGTCAACTTAATAAAAAAAACACATTGTATGTATTTTATGATATGCCACACAATTATATTATATAATTATATAAACATGAATTGTGTCAAATTTGACCAGAAATTGGAGGAAGATGACTGACACTAAGATTCCCCTGTCTACCCTGCTATAATATATTAGATAAAGCGTTAAGCTTTAAAAATATCAGCCAGATGCAAATATAAAAATACATACTATCTCTACTAAAACTCCAATACTATTAAGTCTCAGTTTTTTACTACTGTCAAATTAATCATAATACTTATAGAAAATCCTTATAATGCTGTATACAGTTTGGGAAACCACCTCTGTAACAAACATCCATATGTTTCTTCTTCATAAAAATAATGCCAAGCGTAGCATTTCCAGCAGGATCTGATATAAAATTTCATTAATAGCAACATGTAAATCTGATGGCAATGTGATAATGGGCTCAGTACGATAACCAAAATCTGTGAAAACAATGGATACGGTGAAAATTTTCAAGCAAAAACACAATACTCTTGCCAATTAAAAAGTAAACAGCGGCGTAATTAAAAAAACGCGTTTCACAGCCTCGCTGCGATTCGTTCATTTGATTTATTAACCTCAACGGTACAAAATTTATTTTTATTATGTCAGCAAATGGATTTTTATACGGGGTTTTTTTGGGTAAATTCAATATTTTCGTACGGCGATATTAAAATATATAACCTATTGTTCGATATATGTTATAATAAAAGTATTAACGAGTTTTATAAATATGGAACTGGGAATCAATTTTTATGTAAGTTTTTAACAATGAAAGGTGATTGTACGGTGGTTATGGTTGATAAATAATATTATGTTACACTTCACTTTAAGTAGTGCTAGTTCACATTTATTATCTCTCTCTTTATATATATATATATATATATATATATATATGTATATATATATATATATCTATCTATATATATATATATATATATATATATATATGTGTGTGTCTATGTATATATTACAGTGATACAGCTTCCTGTCTTATATAAAATTGTAATAATAACTCGCGGTTTTCAAATATACTCATATTAATTACTAAAGAATAATTCCCAAACAAAGCACTATATCGTTATCTGTCCCAGCCAAATTAATTCAAGGTGAATTGCACTAAAACACACATTCCATTCACTTTATTTGATAAGGTGATAATTTGTAACTACCGAGTAATATCGTAGTAAAATTGCGTATTAAGTCAATAATTAATAATTAATGAGTTATATAAAAACAATACTCGATTATTATTTTAAAATACTATCCATATATTTATTATTATACAAATTTGGATAGTCGTATCAAAATATATGTATGTATAGCGATTGAATGGTTCTATCTAAATGTACTACTGAATTAAAAAAATGGTGGTTCAAATATATATTACATCATTTAAGCCATTTCGAGCCTTTAGCCCTAGGACTACATTTAGATAGAACAATTCAATCGCTATACATACATATATTTTAATACGACTATCCAAATTTGTATAATAATAAATGTATGGATAATATTTTAAAATAATAATCGAGTATTGTTTTTATATAACTAATTAATTATTAATTATCGACTTAACCATGATAATTTACCTTTTAATTAGTGATTACAGAATATGTCAAAATTTTTAATCTGTCTCGAGATATCACATTCAATCTACGATATCGCTTATTTTTAAATCGGTAGTAAAACGATGCTAAATACTTACGAGATATGTTAATACATGTTCTTTATGTGAATATATACTTAATTAATCTTGGATATCTAATTGGATATTTTTTCTTTATATTTAAACTTCAATGTAACATCACCTGACTATTATCGATATGGTTATAAGATATTAGGTGAGACATTATCAGGAAAATAAATCATATTTTTTTTTCTCCGTACTAATAAATAAAGAGCGCAGCGTTACGTACCATCACTCAATGTATAGAATAACAGAGTGTCTTAACAAGTGCTTATATATGATTACAATACGAGATTTGAAAATAAACTTTAAAAAAACATAGACAGTATTATATTTTATGATGTCTATATGTATTTTTTTATTAAATTAAAAACATTAGCTAACGATTATTTATATTAAAAAAGAGTAAAACAAAATCAATGATACTCGTGGCATTGCGTGTTGAGTGGCGGAATTTAACGCCGCGCTTATAACTTATTGCATACATTAATCCCATAGAAAGCTCCGCCAAAAGACACGACAGTTAAGTTTGTTCAAAATAATAATAATAATAATAATAATCTTGGTGAGAATTAATTACAGAACAAAAAGGTATTTGTGGTTTTATCTTCAATGTCTTTGTACAAATTGTTGACAAAGTTCCGAAACTTTCTTATAAGAGGCAATTAATTGTCCTACACAAAGGGAACCGATAAGGCGATGAGATGTTAGGCTATTTTGCTATTAAATCTGTTAATAGTATTATTATCCTAGTTTTTACCTGTAACGTGGCTTGTGTGGATCTAAGTAAGACTAGTTGTAGGCCACAAGATATATTGTTAGTGCTATAGTGTAAAGGCTATACAGATTTTGTATTGAAATTAGCTACAAGTCCTGATACAGTCCAATATATGTGATTAGTGATTACTTCAAAATATTATGAGATGTATATTGTATATATATATATATATATATATATATATATATATATATATATATATATATATATATATATATATATATATATATATATATATATATATATATAACTTATATATATATAGATATATAGATATATATATATATATATATATATATATATATATATATATATATATATATATATATATATATATATATATATATATATATATATATATATGTAACTTATATATATAGATATAAATATATGGAATGTGTGTTTTAGTGCAATTCACCTTGAATTAATTTGGCTGGGACAGATAACGATATAGTGCTTTGTTTGGGAATTATTGTTTAGTAATTAATATGAGTATATTTGAAAACCGCGAGTTATTATTACAATTTTATATAACACGTGTGAAAAGACTATCTTTATATTATATTTGACTTCTTCTTAAAGTTATTATTATAAATAATATAAATTAATTATATGAGGTGCAGCGTGACGTATAAATTCGATAGTTAAGGGTTCGATTCCCACTTAGGGGAAAGGAATTATTTTCAGAAATAGGCATAAAATAGAAAGGCAGAAAGAAAGGAATGGAGTGTCTCAACATAATAACTACTCTGCTATGAGCGGGATATAAATAAAGCTAAATAAAATTATTATATAAATAAAACTGTCTCT
The DNA here is from genome assembly GCA_037127375.1 of Dione juno. Classification (NCBI taxonomy): domain Eukaryota; kingdom Metazoa; phylum Arthropoda; class Insecta; order Lepidoptera; family Nymphalidae; genus Dione; species Dione juno. The sequence continues at coordinate 8,377,486 of JAXRJS010000067.1, forward strand.
GGATCGAATAAAGCGATTTTGACGTAAGGTTTGTTTACCGAAAATGTATAGGTGGAGAGGGTTTCTTCTGCGTTTCTCATATATGAGATGCTGCAAGATCGTTTGCGCATGTCACTACAGCACCTCAGTACCTAGTGATAGGTCCTATATTAAAACTTATTTATTTATTTACAAAATGTTGTAAGTAATGGCAATACAGGTACAATTATTAAGAACCTAAATGTCATTAATTAATATAATGTCTGTCGTAACTATATCTAGATTCAAGCTTAGAATCCACTTAATTGAAGTATAATCTGATAATTAAGTCATTAAATATCGTAATCATTAAGCATTGAAGCTCAACCGATTAAGTTAGGTGAATTAACTTAATCGTGTGTTTTCATCTCCATGTGTGTAAATAAAATAATTTAACGCACATTCTACGTATAGGTTTACTAGGTTACTACTTAGGTATTTTTTTATTTTTCGATATGAAGCTGTAGGCAAAGATAACTTCTTCGTGTAACTTTGGCCGGAGAAACTCGAACACTATACCGAGGGGGAGTTCCGCTATGAAGAATATTTCAACCAAAAATAAGTCTTTACTATAAAGACATAATATTATGACTAGACTATTAACACTAAGCGCAGTGACTAACAACGTATGCAATACCTAATAAGAATTCCGAAAACTATGAAAATGTCCATATAAGTTACTTTTTAGTGTATATTTAGTATAGTGTATATCAAGTAAACATGTGTATTAAGATAATAGCGCTACATAGAGCTTCGTCACTATTTTTGTATTTATGTTTCGAGATGTAGAGTACCATAACTCGAAAAATCGGAAGCAAATTGGGGAACGGAGTGTCGTAACACTGGGAGCTTTCTCTACGTAAAAGCATGGATGGTATTTTTTTTTATTATAATATTTATTGGTCTCTGTTTTGAGTACAACATTTTTTGTAGCCATACGCAATAAGCGTTGATTTGAAAATATATATTTTAAAGTATACTTAATAACAAGCATCATAAGGCTTAAAATCGTGTACTTAAAACCGTGTATAAATAATTCTTTCATAATTATACTCGCAGACTTGATGTGTAACAATCGCGTTGCCATGGCAACGTGTATGTCATTCAAACCAAACTGTATAACAAAGAGTAATCATTTTATATAATTCCTATTTTTTTTTGGTCCGAACTGTTTTCCAGAGATAACCTATTTCCCCTCGACTACAATTTTGCATGGTGAGTGGCGTAACTCAACGACGCGCTACGTCCAAAGCGAAGTATTGAAAATAATTCCTTCCCCGACTGGGGACCGAATCCACAACCATCCTGTACACAGTCACATGATGCCCCACTGTGCTACAATGACCTACATGACCTATATATAGTTGATCATTAAAATTTTAACTAAAATGTAAACATAAGTGAAGTAAATTATAAAATTAAAACCGCAACATAAAATTTAGTATTAGAAACATTTTATTAACACGCTTTTACTACAGAAACTGTTGTTAACTAACTAGATCACTAAATAACAATGTATGCTTGTAAAACAAATACAATATTAGAATTTGGTTCTTCGCATAGGGTCATAAGTAGCTATTTAAATTGATTCAGAAGAAGAGTTTTTTGCCAAAAGTGGTGCAAATGAAAAAGCACAGTTCTTATAACATCACTTTGTTGTCCGTGTATCTGTCTGTCCGTATATTTGTCGTCAAGATTGCTTGGAGATATCAAGCAAAAATTACTATGAAATATCCAAATAAGCCCAATTATAAGACAAAAACATTTGTACTACGTTTTTGCCATAGTTTGCCATATTTACAACAGAATCAAAGCCACGAATTTATGAGAGTTGGCAAGAAGTGAGAACTTACAGTACAAATAAAGGAAAATGTCGAAAACTGACAATTCATAGGTATGAGTATCGAGAAAAAATATTATAAATTTATATCTGTAATTCTTTTTTTCATACAAAAATAGTGTATATGCGGTAAAAGTTTAAATGTATCAATTATAAATTGTACTTCCGTTTTGTAGTAGTTAGGTCTACTATGAAACTCTACTCAACTCGCACTTGACCTATATTTATTGGTTTGTCTTCATTTAATTACTAAATAAACAAAATACCTAGTATGAGATGGTATGGCCATGTTATGCGCCGATCTGAGAACTATGTCGGAAGGAAGTGCCTTGACATGTCTGTCCCTGGAGTTAGACCACCCGGACGCCCAAGGAAGCGATGGCTGGATGTCGTGACACAAGACATGAGAGCCAATAAATTGTCCACTGAGGATGTTAAAGACCGCGCAAAGTGGAGTAGGCTCAGTCGGAAGGCAGACCTTGGCAAAAGCCGGGACTAATGCCAAGAAGAAGAAGACCTAGTATTAATAAAATTATTTTGTCATTGGCTTGAGAGATTTTTAAATATCAGTAACACAAGAATAATTGTCCACAGCCCTATAGAAATACACTAAGTTCAACGGCAAGGGGATATCGTACAAAAACACAATTATGGGTTTCATATAAAGTCCTTTTCTTTCCATAACTTAATAACCTTTACTCTGTATACATAATCATCAAAAATTTAATTTAAGCCTTAAGTGAAACCTGAATAAAGTCGATATTACGACATCACAAATTGGCATATGTCCCATTTTGCTAGTAAAGTATGGTAATGACAGTAATAAATCATACGGATCGTTAGGCACGTTCCCCCATCGGTGTTGGGTTTGATTCCCGACAGAAATGCCATCATCTGTCAATAGCCTAGTGACTTGACATGACTCGTTAATGGAGTAGCATCCGATTGTTGAATAACACACTTTTCAAATAATATTAGTTCTTTCTTTTTTTGTTTTATTTTCGTTGTAATAATTTATAAATATATTAGAAAATTTTATTATTGCATTCAAGAATACTGGTACGATATTTATGTACGTGTATATATTATGTGAAATTAATCTATTGATGCTAAAGATAGTAGGTAAGTTGGACTTTCTCCTATGCTTTTTTTTTAGAGTTCATTTCCAAGCAGGTTAAAGTCGCAGGACTGTTAATTCTAACATTTTAAAAGCGATTCTTAGAGTCTAAATAATTAAGATTACTAAAGAATATGACCTTAATCTGGTCAGGCGAGGTCAAACACAAAGTACCGAGTTGAGTCAACAATTTAACATATTTTTGCATGTCTTTAAATGAGTAGATGAAAAAAAATACCCCGAGAAAAAGGACTTTAATAGGCGTACAAACAGATAGACAAAAAAAAAATATCCTTTAATAATTTTGTCTTAAAGGAAACTTAGCTTTAGAAATTATAACAATATATAAAATTTGAACATAATTTAAAATTAAATCTGGCAAAGATGAAAACAACAGACGAAATACTCGTAGTTGTATTCGCGTGGCAACTTTGACAGCTCTGTCATAACCAAAGCGAAGTTTTCTCACAACATAACAATGTGAAACACTAAAGATAATTCTCACAAAAGATTTCATAAAGTTCACTTAGAATAAACTTCTTGCACACGAAATGCAAGTTAAAGTTATAATTAATTACTATTTACAACAATACATATATGCTTATTCTTCAGCTTTAAGATGTATTCTGCACATAGCAGGGTAGGCAGATGAAACTTAGTGTTAAGACACTCCGGTTTCCGCTTCGCTTTTCGAAACATTACGTGTTGAGTGGCGGAAGTCACGCAACACGTCTTGTTACTAGAACAGGTAATATGTAAAAAAAATCATCTGAATCGGATTGAACCCGCAATCGTCGCGTTTACCGTTTTCTTGTCGTTTGTCTTAGTTTTAAGTGTATTCATTTATATGTATATTTATTTTGTTGCTAACTTACTATCTGGGATTAACATATTTATTTTTTCTCTAATTTATAAACAAGAATCCTCTTTAAGTAAATTAGATTTTTGTATAAAAACAACAAAATATATATATATTTTTTATCCAAAAATAAAATAGAATTTGTTTATATTAGTTTATTGAATGAATTTAACATGTATATATAAGCACATATATATATATATATATATATATATATATATATATATTATATATATATATATATATATATACATATATATATAAAATATATATATATATATATATATATATATATATATATATATATATATAATATATATATATATATATATATATATATATATATATATATATATATATATATATATATATATATATATATATATATATATATATATATATATATATATATATATATATATATATATATATATATATATATATATATATATATATATATATATATATATATATATCTAAACATTTATATCTAGATAAAATATTCATAGAGCTTATTTTGGAGGTAAGCCAATTCTTTTTGGTTGAATTTAACGATTTGTAAAACATAATGTATTAAGTATAATCGTCAAAAGGATATTTTGCTTCCGTTTCGAATCAAAATAGTCACGAATGAACGGGTGTTAGTTATTTATACAATATTAATTTAGACTTAAAAGCTTTTTTGAACACCGGTGACGAACATACCAACTGTCATATTTCATCGACGGTCTTGTTTATAAATTGCGACTTCGGATACGATATCGTTGACGTTTTAGCTGTAGTTGGTGATTGTGGAGTAATTTCCATTGGGAAAAGGAATTATTGTTTATGGGTTCCGCCTTTGAATAGAAATTAGAGAACCTTGTTGATTTATCAGTGAAAAGTAAATGGTAAATTTACAAATATTATTTATATATTATATAGAAAATAAGTATCTATTAATGATAAATATATTTTACAGTATAACAATAAAAAAATAGACAACAAATATTTACAGATATAATATGAGTTTAATATAATACAAAATGTGATAAATTTTATACTTTATACACATATTCATTAAAAAATCACTGCAAAATCACCAACAGAGTAATATCGTATCGCAATCGTGTCGTACCATATAAACACAACCACAACTTCATCTCAAATGTCATCATCGGGAGACAGCTGACGAAATGCGACGTCGCATCCCCATCAATTATCACATGCTTGCCAGTTTTGTTACTACTGTTACAAACGGGCTTCCGGTTCGAATACGAGAGTGAAGGTGATAATTCCCCTTTAGTTCCTATTTTAACGCTTAAAATTGCTTCAGATATTTCCTTATCATTAAAAATATCGCTTACATTTATGTAGAATAATGATAAGAATAATGTGTTCTTTCGTCCATTAGGCATTCGGAATTCTTACAGAAGTGGACGTTTCGAGACTTTTTGCTATTATAATTTCCTTGGTTGGTTATAGCATGTAATATATATATATATATATATATATATATATATATATATATATATATATATATATATATATATATATATATATATATATATATATATATATATAAATATATATAAATATATATATATATATATATATATATATATATACATATATATATTTGTAAAAGTAATTTGATTTGAACGTTTGAATAAAGAAAAAACACGTTTTGGGACATTGAGCACGAGAAATGAAAATAATTCATCTAAGAGGAAATTGAACCCACTAACTAGTGCTAAGACACTCAACATGAAATGCTTTGTCTAATGCACCACATCCAATATGTTTACAACCGATTCTCATTGTGCCAAAACTTTTAACTCTTCAAAAGAACCTCTTTTGCCAATAAATAGCTTCCGAAGTAAAAACAAGTAACCTTACTACATATGTACATAAACTTCATACTTGTATGTATGTATGTACGTGTAAGGATATATAGTATAAAATAGCCCGCCTAATCGGGAAATGCCCAAAATAGTTTGAAATTAATAGAACCAGCGGCTCTCAACTATTTGCAAACCAAGCAAAGATACTACAACTTCTCAATCTAATTGTCGCCGCAGAGTGAATAGTTGCCGATTAGTTATTTGCTTAGAAGTTTGCCCATCGGTGCATTCATGTGGTTTCTAGTATGTAATAGTGTGGGCTCAAATCCTGTGTAAGACAATTGTTGTAGAGGACATAGTGGTGATACTACAAGAAGGGATACCTTCCTTAGATGCTATGATCAATATACGAATAACCCGGAGTGTGTATATCCCATATATATGAAGAGGTCAATGACAGTGAACGAAGCGAAAGTGATATGCAGCTACCGTAGCGTTTGCGCTCTCCATTCTCTCTATTGCACGAGTATATAATAAAAAATATAATTATAATATATGAAAACTATTAGTCAAAATAGAATCTATAATCATTGTGTACGTGTAGAGCGAAGAAAATTAATTTACCACGAGTGGGAATCGAACCCACAAACCGTCGCGTTTACAGACCGAGACTGGGCCTCAGCGCCACAACGGTCCTCTAGTAATTAAATTATAATGCTACAGAGTAATATTAAGCTAAATATTCAAAATATAATTTAAAGTATAAATTTAAGATTCACTTAAGCTTTCAAAGAGAGCAATAACCTTAGAAGGTGAATTAATCCAATTTGCAAATTTTATGTTACCTCAATATATAGTATGGGCAAAACCACAAGCTTGGTAAAATGTACGTTGATATTATTTAGTTTTATTTTTATATCTTTGCATATTTCTTCTAAATATTTATCTGCTTCTCGTTTTATCTTTCTTGTCAGAAGACAGAGAGAGCGCCATCTTGCAAAAGTCATAACACATCACATCACATTCGCCTATAGCAGTCCACTGCTGGACGTAGACTCTTTCCAAGGTATGCCATAGAGCATGATATCCCGTTTTCGTCATCTAGTCACTACCAGCCGCCTTCTTTAAGTCATCGGTCCATCAGGCTAAAGGGCCCAAACGCTACACTTGCTGAGGTGTGGGCTTCGTTCGAGAACCCATTTACTTCATCGTCCATCGGTTCTACGACAGATGTGACCACTGCCACTTTAATTTGCTACACTAAAGTGGAAGTTTCTTACTAAATTTGATTAAAAAAAAAATATTAACATTCCGTCGATACAATATGAATTCTTAGTCGCGTAGAAGTGTAGTAAAGTACACGCGATGGTTCTGGGTTTGATATCTACTCTTTTTTTTGAATTTTTTCGCTCTGGTTATACCTTCAATCGGACTGTCGAATTCCGAAATAAAAACGCGCAAAGCTTTTAAAACACAGAACGCGTACAACAGTGTTGGGATACAACGCTTCTTACATTTACGCCTAATTACCAAAAAAAAATTAAATAGTCAGCATGTAGCTTTTGTGGTAAATTCAACGAGTTTTTACTAGTACACTATGGCAACAAAAAGTAAAGGAAGTCATAAAATTTCACATAATTATGGAATCGTTTAGCGGTCCCCAAACGAACTTGGAATGCAACAAAAAAGTTTCATCATCGTCATTCTCGCAAAATTAATGTTTACAAAGAAATTGTTGACAAACGTAATTTACTAGTTAGCTCATTAACTGAATCCAGCTGAAATTAGTATGTTTTTATCATATATAAAAATGGCTTCGACGATTTTTTGTATATTTATATCAATATACAATATGAGCAAAAATAGTGTGAGGCGCAGAAGCTACAGTGTCCGCGACGACGGTTTGTAGGTTCGATTCCTATTCGAGGAAAGTTATTTATTTTAATTTTCTCCGCGCGATGCCTCGAATAGCGGGGAATGGAGTGACTTAATGCTAGGTCCCTTCATCCTACGCCGTAGGAAACCGTAGGACTAACGGTTTCCTCTGCCTACCCTGCTATATGTGGGATACGGTGTAAAGCTAAATAAATATTTTATTCAAGGATGCATAGTAAGTGACTGACTGACTATGTGGGTGACTCTTATAATTTATTAAGCATTGTAAAATTAAGAATCGTTTATAAATACAAGTAATCTAAGTTATACCTAAATAGTCCCTAAAAATAAAACAAAAGATTACAAACAATAGTACATTTTTTATTTATAACCTTCAAAAGCTTCCGCTAAAGCTCTTACTGACACACCCATCACGTTGACAACACAAAATATGAGTGGGCGGGAGACACGTATGTGTCACCGAGCTGTCGGTACATGTTAAATAATGATACAATAAGCACCTTTAAGGCAAACAAAATAGGATAATTTTTTACTTGCAATAACTTGAGAGATATTAACATGCCAATAAAGTTTTTTTTTTTTGCTATTTAAAGTAATTTCTGTCTATATAATTAATATTGCACTGTAAGGTGGAAAAAACGATAAAATAAGTCCCATCTCATTATTGGTACTTTACGTATATGTATTATTTCTAAGAAAATTTACAATTTTCAAGATATTTTTTTTTATTTTGGCAATATGATAAGTAAAAGTAATTAATAGGTAATTTTTATTTTTATTTAGTTGGGTTTTGAACACGTAACCACCACTCTGGTACTAAAATGGCGTCTAAAGATATTATAACTGTCAAAATATAAAAAAAAACGAAGCTACCAAAATTAACTTAACTCTTTGAAGAGACTAATTAATACAAATAAGCTTCCTCTTCAAGAAAAATATCCTAAATATCACGGATATTATAATTTAAACATATTATAAATGACTTTGCCACTTGTTTATAACTTTTATAATTGTTGAAACGAATCATGTAAATAGAAACTTGTATCCATATTTGAAGAGCTTTAAATTTTAGGTTGCAGTATTAAGACAAAGGTCATTTTAAACTGGACGCTTAATGAAAGAATGACGCATGAAGACGCTGTAAATATTTATGGTGACGCCTCGTTGTAAATTGGTTGAATGCTTAAAATAAAATTTTACAATACATTAGTTTATAAGGATCCTTTTAATAACAATGTTCTTTAGCTTTTCATCTTCACGCACTTTTTCCTATATATATCAGGATAGACACGGGGAACAAGTACTAAGATAATTCATCTCTTACAGTCTTCTCAATGATCATTCGACGTTTTGTTTTTTTTTACCAGGTGGAATTAAAATAATTAATTCCATAGATTTAAAGCCAAGCGCTGTGCCGATTCGTCACTACGGCTAGCCCGGATCCACCGATGTGGGCACGTTGGGCATGGGCATCATATTTTCTGAACTTAGTACAACTTCTTTAACTTCTTCAACGTAACTTTGTAAGAGTGCATAAAATCGATCATGACTTATTTTATATATCGACTCACGCTTGACCGATTTTAAGATGGTTTATTCACATACATTTTCGAGGACTGCATCCGCTCTTGCACTACGACTCTTAATATTTAAGTGAAATTAAGTAAGTTTGAAACCATAGAAATACATAGGTGACAGATAGACAAGCATATATACATATATATATATATATATATATATATATATATATATATATATATATATATATATATATATATATATATATATATATATATATATATATATATATATATATATGACGCTAGTCAATTATTAATTCTTTCCCATCCCCATAGAGAATACCCGAACCAACCCTTATTCAATAATATTGTTCCAATTGGTTAATTTTACGCAAGATTACAAAAGAAAACAATAAAAAGAGGATCATTACGGAATATTATCATATAAATTGAAAATTCTTATACTAGAGGGAACTGTGGAGTTTCTGCGTTTCACTTTAATTTTAATTCTAATATATATATGTATGTATGTGTCAGGTTTATAACAGTGTGTCGTGGAGTGATATTAAACATAATTGTTTTTTAGTTGTTGTTAATTTTTTTATTGATAATAAAAGAATTTTTCGTGGTAGAGCTCACTAACTAAGACAGCTTTCCTTCACCCAACCTACAAAGTCTCTATGGATAGACCGAAAGTGGTGAACCAAATATCTAATATCTCTCTCTCTCTCTCTGTCTATGTCTACCTACACAATTAAGAAAAAATAATTTACCTAATTATATTTAAACTTCTTTCATTTTGCCACCTCGATAAAACAAAGCGCGGCGTTGAGTTACGTTTAGCTGGAAAAAAAATTAGCTCAACACAACTCTACATTTTGGAGAATCCAAATAGGTGCACGGTATGATTTGTGACCGCCTCGTGACGTCTGATTTCACTCACGCGTCACCTTGTCAGGGGTGTGGTAATTTATTACGCTCATATCATCCGGGACATTATGGGGCAGTTATATTTGAGGTATATTAACTTTAGAATAAAGTTAAAATAAGTGTTACCTTTAACTGATATCTTTTTTGGGTTATAATATTACTGTAAACGATGGTTCTGGGTTCTTCTTAAAAGGGAAAATGATCATATTGCTTAAATAATCCACGAGACGTAGCCTAGGCTGGGCCCCCACGAGGTGGACCGAAGACCTGGTGAAGATTGCCGGAATCTGATGAATGAGGAAGATGCCTTTGTCTAGCAGTGGACGTCTCCCGGCTGATAATGATTTAAATAATTATATTCTCTACGTTAGAGCACAGGAATGGTATAAAATGGCGTGGAGGTATCACTTAATATGCATTTTTTTTATAGAAAAAGAAGGTAGAGATTGGAGTGTATCAATATTAAATTCTAAATACAAATTTACTTGTACTGATATGCTGAAAAAACTGTAGACAGTCACGTATTAAAAAGTCAAGTGCAAATGTATTTCGCGCACCGAGGGTTCTGTACCAATTTTATATTTGTAGGTAAGATTTCATAATTGTAGGCAGATATAAATTTATAATGGACTTTTTTGTAGTATACAAAGTATTGCCAATTTTCATATTTCTAGGCCAACTGGAAGCAATTTATAGCTTTTAATTATCAGGTAAATTTCATCCAAAATGCGGTAAAAACAAAGCATAAACGCTCGTGTTTCTCGATTACGTTGAGTAAGAACTTTGATTTATCCGTGGTTAGTTCTCGGCTTAGTTTTGACAGACAAATAGACAGACAACAAAGTGGCTATTTAAGTATTTAATTATTTCTTTTTGAATCAAGGTACCCTAAAAAACTGGGCAGATAAAAATGAATTCTTCGTCATTCACATACACATAGCTCCTATTCTATTTTAGTATACTTAACGATATTGTGAAATTCCGTCAAATTTAAATCCCGCGGGTGTTGTTTGCTACGTTTTCGTTCTTAATCACTTTAGTTAATTGCTCAGACATACTTTCCTTGGAAATTCTTGTCGTCTCAGTGATTTATAACTTTTGACTTTGTTAATGTGCTGAAAGTAATGTGACTGGGATATAATTAATTATAGTAACGAATGAAAGTCTATTTGCTTTGTAGTTTTTTTTTATTATATAATGTTTTATAGTGTGTGCATAATTTGAATTATATTAATAGCTTAAAATATCTAATAAATTGAATATATAAGGCAACTGAAATGTATGCCATTTGACTAGTCCGAGAAAAAAAATTATAACTATTAAGTTACTATCAGTTGCAATTCGTAAGATGGACAATTTTTTGTTCTTTTCTGTCTGTTATTCAACAAAAGCTTTACGTGAAGCTTTTCAAACAATAATAAAAATTCCACGATAATTATTTATTTTTATTTATTTTATTCCGCAAACAATAATAATGATACACTCATAACTAAAAGCACTAAGCTCACATAAGCTCTACTCGATGCACTGTAATAGTAACCCATGTGCCTTGTCGCCTTGTCCATTTCTACCAAACAGGCCATTATTTCTTCATTATTAGGTATAATTTGTTCTGGAGGCAAAAGGAAACCATATTCGCCGACGTCTCGAAGTTCGAATAAGTATACTATCGGAACTTCAGCAAACCCTTTGACCCAATCAAAGCTGGAACCAGATACAGCATCTAAATTAGATAAAATATTATTATTTGATCAGTTGAGTCTAAATATATACTAAAATTGACAGGTTTCTTATTGAAATAGCATCGATATGAACTTAGTCGATTGATATAAGATAAAGTTATATAGTTATATATAAGATAAAGTTCACTCATATAGATACAGTATATAAGATTATAAAAATTGATCGTGGCCCTAGCATGAAATATTTCCGAATTGTGGTAAAACCTATCTTAATTACACAAAGTAAAGTATTTTATGCAAATATTCCTAAAAAATTACTAAGCATAATAAAAAAAATCGATGAAAAATATTTTTAAATATTGTTAATAGGTGCCATAAGTTATTGAAGATTTCGGATATAATTCACCGAACAACATCTACAACAAGTTCAAATTCAAATGATTTTATTCAAAGTAAGAACTTATACATGATTCATTATTTAAACGTCAAAAAAACTTATCGTCATCTAACGTTCCCATGAATAAATGATAGACGACAATGGATTAAATGGCCAGTTTGCCAATTAATCCATTATAGTCTTTACCCTGTTCACAATATTATAAAATATCATTCACAAGTCCTCAATCGAATGAATTTATAATTAAAAAATAGGAAAAACTTAAAGAACATTATATAATTATCTTTCAAAGTGAAAGAAAAATTAAACCAATAAACAATGTTAGTATAATATCAATTTAAGCTATGATTGAGTGCAAATATTTACACAGTCAATCGAATCTAATCCCGTACTATCGAATTCTTTATGCAAATTATCAGTTGGTAATAAATTATATTTTTAAGTAAATTCTGTATTCTTACTTTCAGCCAACAAAATAAGTTTAAAAATAACCTAAATTTTTTTTTAGGTGAGTAATTAATATTTGAAGACTTAAGAATTCTATTAACCTTCAGTGTTATCCAATACTTTCTAGGGATTTCGTAATGAAAAAATTGAAGTAAAATATAAAATAGACTGTAAATGGCGATGGTTGTGAGTTTGATTCCCACTTCGGGAGAATAAATAATTTTCATTTACCAGAACAAGATCTAATTATATTAATTAAATAATAACTTACACAGTATGTCAGCGGATGTCCCCACTTGGTAGACGGTGCCATGCTTCTCAGCTAACTTCTCCGCGCCACGAATGGCTATTTCGAACTGTTTCATAAGAAAATAAATATTAAAGTTATATAATATTAAAGTTATGTAAAATAAATATTATTATATATATGTATTAATTGGATAATGGCCGCAATGAAACCTACAGGACCTACAAAACAATACATAATAATAATTGCACTATTAATACATATATTAAATAAATAAGTAAATTATTTAAATTAGCTTCACGCTGCATCACACACAAGGCAGGGTAGGCAGAGGGAACCGTAGGAACCGTATGAACCTAGTTTTAAGACACTCCGTTCCCCGCTTTCTGGCTTTTAATAAATAAATAAATAATTGTGATTAATAATATATGTATATTATTAATCACAAATTTGTAAATTTGTTGAATTTAACGTAAAACAGCATAGCAAATTGTAGCTAAGCACATATAAAATTGTCATAAAATATATATAAAATACAAAAAAATAAACTTAAAAAAAGCTTACAAGATCACCATAATTTGGAGCATTAAGGACATTTGCACCGGACACATGACTGTACGGTACCAAAGTCATTTGCGAGTAAGAATGAAAGGCGAAATAATATAATAAATGACCACTTCGTTTCAGGCTTAAGACATGGTTGGATATAGCCTGTGTTTCAGGCTCCGATGCTGCGTGCGGTCCAGCAAACGTATCAAAACATGGATTTGAAGCTGCACCTACCGCTAAATAAGAATGTGGAGAATATTTTATGTAAATAAATAATGTAACAAAATAAAAACTAACAAACAAAAATATCTTGTTGCTTTTTAAACACTTTATATACATTGAAACTTAAAGCTGACGTTTAAATTCTAAACATCATGTTCCATAATTTAGGTATAAAGCTATAAAATTATTATAGCTTTAAATTCTTACTGCTTATTAAATATACTTACTCCTCCACATGTAATCAAAATTTCTATTCAAATCAACACCATGGCTCAACTCAGCCCCAAAGAAACAGCTAGTGTTGTAAGCAAGATTACGATTTTTTCTCCACATTCGATTCTAGAATAAAATATAGAAATGTAGTATAGTAAATGTGGGACAAAATGTGAAGTAAATTGTGTGTTATTTAAGTAATTTTTGACAATATTGTTCGTCCTTTTAGTATTTGACGCGTCAAATACAACGGTCCATGCCTACATTTTTTTTCCATTTTCTCCTCGTCCTCCTCTATCATCTACTTTTACAAACATACATTTTGAGGGTTACTCTTGCTTTTTTATATGACCTTTTAAAGTATCATCGATGTGGTTTGTATGTATATGAATATGTTTGCTTTGAATACAGATAAAGAAATATTATTTAAAGAATTGTTTGAATAAATCACTTCAATGAAAATATCTTTAGGTATTACAATAATGTAACTACGATTGTGAATAAAAAGATAGTAAAATAATTCAATTATAAATTTCAATTTACCTCAGTAAATGTAAATTCATAGCCATCAGGATTTACAACTGGAAAGATGTGCCAAACAAAATTTTCTGCCATACGCCTTGTATCCTCCTCGTTACTAGTCAAAAATTCCTTAATTATCCACGTGACAGTGGCTGGTGAAATCCATTCTCTGGCATGAATTCCACCTTCTAGCATACCAAATAGCGGTGAAGACCCCCTTTGACCCGCTTTAAAGTCTATAACAACACCCTTAATATCTCGTCCTTCATTGGATTTTCCAATTGTAATGGTAGTGACCACGCCAGGATACAAATCTGGAAGCTCATCAAGCCATGCGTAAATTTCATTTAAATTGTGAAATTGATTCCAATTTAATGAACCAAGGCTGCTTCCTCTTGAAATGTCTGCAGTCCGCAATTGAGATTGTATTAATCTAAAATATTGCTCGATACAAAATCAAATATATACAAAATATTTTAAATTATAATTCTTATACAATATTATTCATATACTACAGTGTCACAAACCATAGATGATGTAGAGTTTTTCGGTTTACCATATTTAAGCTATCCAAATATATTTTTAAGAAATATAATGTTATTTAAACAAAGATACCTTAGCCATATAGGAATATAATTTCTTTAAAAAAATATATATTATTTTCCTCTAAGCAGATTTGTACACCTAAACTTAACTGTTATTAATAGAAGTGCATAAAAATACGGTCCGCCATATTGTTTTTCAAATTAAATTACCTACCTAGATTTGTTAGATTAAAGACCCCATACTTACTCCTGTACATTTGTTATGCTCAGCACTGGTGACATTGAGAGGTTCCGTAGATAGTCAACGAATTCACTATCCTTACTAGGTGGTACCATTATTCTAACGTCTTGGCCAATATTTATTTTGTCTGTCCAAAAATCATAATGTGGATCTTTATACAGATCACTTAAAATTTTGGCTTCTTCATCGGTTCCTGGACTAACTTTATACACTTTGTAATTATCATAGCTTTCGTAAGCTTCACTTTTTGATATTGCTAACAAAACTAAAGCAAATAAATTTAAAATCATAATTAACTCATTAATCTTCTACAAGGAGCCTGGCTTAAAAATGAAAATGAATTAATATAGCAAATTGTAATTATCTTATCATGGTGTAATTAAGCAAGTCTTAAGGGATATCATAATATTATCTAAAATATCTATTAAATGTGAAATATTAATTAATATAACATATAAATATTTTATATCATTAAAATTAACACATAAATGTAAGGATGAATAAAAAATTAATTACAACAAATTTAAATACAAAATCAAAATATACTTTATTCAAATAGACTTCTCCAAGCACTTTTGAATCGTCGTGAACAAGTTTATCAGTACCATCAGTTCGGAATGCAGTTCTGCTGAGAAGAGCTAGCAAAGATCTCAGCAGTCGCTTTTATAATATTATTAAATACAATTGAGCTAGCATCCTGCATAAAATTCAAATGGCATCAATTCTGTGAAATTGATGATGATTGATATTTTAACATTCTCCTTCAATTTCTGAAGTGGCAAATGTAGAGTAGATTGCGGAATTTTGTTATAGACGCATATAAAGATAGCTAGGTATTACAAGGTTATCTTTATTTCTTGTTCCTATCATATGTGTGTTACTACGAGTATTTTATTGTAACATTGGATATGCTGTCTGACGAACTAAATACAATAATATACATATTACGACAACTGTTTGAAAACCTGTTTGTTTTAAAACAACTCGCAGAGAATCTCTAGGTCTTAGATTATAAGGTAGAAAGAAAAAAAATAGTTTTAGGATGTATAGTCCTCCACCAGTCTTACTTGTGTTATAAAAATAATTTAAATATATAATTTCCCCTCATGAAGATCGAAATCCGGGAATATAATAATATTAAAATATAATATATATTGTAGCTTTTGAAATACGAGTAATTGATATAAGATGATTAAATAAATAAATAAATTGATGTTTTTATTAATTGTAATTTTTGATAGCAACAAAAATTAGGACATAATCGTTTGTTTTTTATACGATTATAGATATGCATAATAAATTTATCTTTAGATAAAAATGAAAATGATAATAATTTAAGACTTTAGTAACATGTAATAAGTTTTTATATAAAACTTATAAAATATGGCACTAGCAAGCAATTTTATTAAAGACAGAAGTTAATATAGCATATACCTACTGAAGATGAGAGACCAGAAAAACACTATTCTAGGTCTTTAGCAGCTATATCCACTTCAATCATGCCATGATTTCTTCATTATCAAGTACCTATACATATCTTGACGACAAAAGGAAACCAGATTCGCCTAAATCGCAAAGTTTGAAATATATAACTGATACTCCTTTTACCTAGCCGAAGATGAATAGAAAGGGCTAAAGTTACAAATTCAGATTCTCCATGGGGCCCAGCGACAATATTTTGGCCATCACTGTTCAAAGTACCGACCTAAAATACAAATCGTGTAGATTAACATCATGAAACCAGATAATACTTGAATACATGTTTTAATTTATATTTTAATGTAAACATAAATTAATATTGTTAAATTACTGACAAGAACTGTAAAAACTTACTCAACTAGAGGCAGGTGAAGTTTCTGCTAAGATTCCTCGCCAGCGTGGTGTAAACGAGCCAAGATTTTTTTAGCGGAGAGCTAAACATCTATCAATGGCGTGTCGCTAGAGGAGGCTTTATGCAGCAGAAGACGTTTATAATATGATAATTATGAGATAAGTAGTTATATCATAATAAGACCAGAACGTCATGACGTTTATTTTATATATAAAAAATTAATATAGAAAATTATGACAGTTGAAAATGATTATATACATAGATATTGCTTGGTTCTAAAAAAAATAAAGGACTTAATTGATTTGTAATTTACTTTACTTTACTTAACAATTAATATAAATAACGCACTAAGAAACAGTGATAGCAGCGACGCATAAGCTGATGATGCTCCAGAATAATAGTATCCTAAATCCTTTGTAGCTCTATCCATTTCTACTAAGCATGCCATCATTTCTTCATTATTTTTTATGATGTCTTCTGGAGGCAAAAGAAAACCATAGTCTCCGACGTCGCGGAGCTCAAAGAGGTATACTATTGGTACGTCCGCAACTCCTTTCACCCAATCAAAGCTTGAACCCGATACAGCGTCTAAAAATGATTACATATCATATTATTCTAAGGTGAATTTTAGTGTAATTTATAAATTCTGACGAAAACTTTTTAAATTGCCAGTATAACATTTTTAAATAGTAATTTAAGTTAATAGTGTTCATTATTAAATTAAAGTTATTATATTAATTAAACTTAAAATTATTAAGTTCATTAATAAATTAAAAAGTATATCTTACGTACACAATATATCAGCGGACGTTCCTACTTGGTAATGCGTGCCGTGAACTTCAAACAATTTTTCGGCACCACGAATCGCAATTTCGTACTGGAAAAAAAATTAAGATTAAAAAAAATACTAGTTATCAGCGCTTGTTAATTTACCTTTATAGGTATAATTTACACTTATTATTATTCTATTAACATTATTAATATTATTATTATATTATTAATATAGGTAACTATTATAACATACCAATATCTATTACAGTTAAAATGCATATAAAGAATGATTAATTAGTTTTTTTAAACTTACAAGATCTCCGTAGTTTCCAACTTCTAGAACAGTCTCATTATACACATGGCTGTAAGGTACGAGAGTCATCTGGGAGTAGGAATGGAATGCAAAGTAGTATATCATTTTCCCTGTACGCTGCAAGCTGAGGACATAGTTGGAAATGGCTATAGTTTCAAGTTCAGATCCTCCGTGAGGTCCAGCAAAAGTTTCTGTACAGGAATTGTCTGATGCACCCACAGCTAAAACAAAAAAAAAGAATTATTAACATACTAATCCTGTGAATATATTTGTAAATACTAAATTCCCATATAAAGCAAAATCTTAAAAAATATTCTAGTTTTGCACGAGAATTGATTTTTGTTCCACAGTACATTTAAAACGACGACAATGGCAGACACCTTTAATTAATCCAAAAAATAAAGGCATAAATAGTATTTAGGTTGTAATAATAAACAAACAAACCAACAAATAATATATATAAAAAACAAACTATATTCATAAATTAATATGTTTAGAGTGTTGTATGTGCGTTAATCTAAGGACCACTGATTCAAATTGAAGAAGTCATTTTGTCTAAGACAAGTCAAGTCAAGTTCATTAATCGAGGAAAACTACAGGCTATATATATCACGTTGGTCATTCCGATGTACTGCCATACAAATCTTTGTTATTTTCATTCAACTACGAGAATGAAGTCACTAGTAGAAGCTAATATAGTATCTTTATTGGGTATTAACGATAAATTGTAACAATTTTATCTTTATTGAAAGATTTTTTGATATATTATATGTACAGAAGAACAATGAATATGAAATATTGCATTTTAAAAAAATAAAATTTCTTTTTTTTATATTTTAAAAATTTAAAAAGCCACGTCTAGTAGCCACCGTAATTAATTAAAACCTCTACCGAAACACAGAAAGAACCCACTGGTATTTTAAGTTACATGTACATGCCTTACTAAATAAAGATCAGCACTAGCTAAAATTAAACTTATCCGTAGCACTCGCTACGGATAAGTTTAAGTTTATTAATAAAAACAAAAACTTACTCATCCAAAGAAAATTGAAATTTCTATTAAGATCGATACCATTGCTTATATCATTTGATACGGTGGTACAGGATGTATTATATGCAGGGTTTCGGTTTTTTCTCCACATTCGATTCTGTAACAATAAAAAATTACATCAAATAATGGTCATCTATGGTAGTCGGTTTTATATATTTTATTAAAACTGATACGTATAAAGAATCTTAATACATAAATAAAATTCCTCAAATACGAAACCTCTCGACTTACGTTAGTAAATGTATAAACGTATCCATCAGGATTAACTACGGGAAAGATGTGCCAAATTAAACTTTCTGCCATTTGTCTTGTATCGGAGTTATTACTGGTCAAAAATTCCTTTATAATCCAAGTGACTGTAGCTGGTGAAATCCATTCTCTAGCGTGGATGCCACCTTCAACCATACCGATCAACGGATTAGATCCTCTGTTTCCAGCTTTGAAATCGATAATAACACCTTTGATATCTCTGCCTTCTAGAGATTGCCCAATTGTAACAGTTGTAACGACTCCGGGATATAGATTTTGAAGTTCATCAAGCCATGCGTGGATTTCTTCTAAATTGTGATACTGATTCCAACTAAACGAACCAAGATTGTTGTTTCTTCCAACATTTGCTGGTTGCATTTGTGCTCGAATTAATCTAAAATAAAGTTAAAATTTAATAATTTATACGGTAAACCACATCGCAAGATTAGGGGAGCAGTTTCCAGCAGTGGACGCTAAAAGGCTTTTAGATGGATGGATAAAGATATTCACTTATTAAATTATATTTTAAAATGTTACTATAGGCATTAAACAAACAACTCACTCTTGTACATTTGATATTCCCAAAACAGGTTCCATTCCTGCGTTCTTTACGTATTTGACGAATTCGTCATTTTTGTCTGGTGATACCATTATTCTAACATATTCTCCGACTTTAGTGACATCCGTCCAAAATTCATAGAACTGTTCACGAAGCTGTTCGATCTTCTGTACGTGACCATCATTTTGTGGTATTACTTTATATACTTTATAATTTTCATAACTTACATAAGCTTCACTACATTTAATTGCTATTATAGCTATGAGAACTAATTTTAAAATCATTTTTGACTACTATTTTGCACGTACAGTTTCGTTCTGCATATGTAATATGAAAATACCGTCGTTATACTTATATTTATCTAATCTAAATATCATTTAGGCAAGTGATTATTGGCTTATCAAAGTCTGTAATTTGGTAATACCGACACAAATATACACAAATACCTAATTAATTTAATTTAATATCTGTATCTTTTGTATGAAACTATACGGATACTATACAGATGCGATGGTGACGCCGTCAGTATATCTGTATGCGTCGTGGTAATGTATAAAAGATGTAGAATTGACAATTTCATGAAATCATCGAACATGACAATGGCCACATGACCAGATGATTATTGTAAACGTTATGTTTACGAATGGTAGTACTATTTGGGAAAATGAATGAAGCTGCTTTTTTTTTCTTGTTAGAAAAATTAAAGAAACAAAAAATACAAAAAATGTAATCTTATTTAATAAGGCAGATATATCTACATGTTTTCCGACAATCCACATTCTCTTTTAAGCTGAAAGTGAAAAAAATGTGGTCTCTAGCTGAATTTGTATATTGGAAATGATTTTTCGCTTTGTTTGATTTGGTTGTTGTTCCTATCTATTTAAATTTAAACATGTAAGTTAAAATAGTTTGTATAATTTTTTCTTTTTTTTAATCTGTCATTGCGGAGAATTTGTATTATTACTGTCTTATATTTTTTTTATGCATATTAAGTTAGCCTTTAAGTGTGGTATATAATTTAAGTAATAGTATTCTTAAATATTTAAAAGAATAAGAATTATTTTTGTATACAACGTTGGCTTCCTATTAAATAAATAAATGAATTAATTACTTACAATAATTTCATTTCGTAATTTTGATTTATTTCCCGATAAATAAAACAGTTTTGATCTCATCAAGTTAGGTTTGATTAAGTTAAATTTTTATACAAATTTTTGTAGTCTTATTATTTTATAATTTTATGTTTAGATATTTTCTTTAAGTATGGTCTATCCTAAGTGTAGATTAACACTTTAAAAATAATAATATATGTTACTAGTGAGCCATTTATATTAGTAGGTCTATCCGCAAACAATTAGGTTGAATAAAATTTAGCGTTTGTCATTAAGTAAGTGTATACTATAATGTAATGTAAATTATAGCCACAGTTAAAAAAAAGATACATAAAAATTTAGTTCTTTCATAATATTAATTAATAGTATTATAATTAATATTGATGATAAAAAAATAGAATTATTGTAAATTAAAAAGAGTACGGACCAAGAGTCTGTAGTGTTGTAATAAGGAAAAAAAATTAAGCTGATCATATGATCATTAATCTGGTCAAAAACATCACTATTTGACAAATGGATCAATTAACAATTTAATAAAATGTAAATTATAATAATAATTATACTCGATGATTTCTTAAAATCGTCAATTTTACAACATTACCACGACATACAAGTATATTTCATATAGTAACATTGTACTTTGTTTAGTCTTAAGTAGCTTAGTTAAGTGTTGTACCATACATAAGTATGTATAATTACACAGGGTGGATTTAATTTAGTTTGTATTCTATGCAGAAATTTCTCTTCTAAAATTATAAAACTTAGAAAGAGTATACTATGGTCTTATACACATAATATCTTTAAAATAGAGGGAAATCGGAAAATGTTATTTAGATACGTTTATTCTACACTCTGTAAAATGAAAGATGTGTTTTTATATTGCTCTGGCACTATCTGAGAAGATAACTTAAATTCAAAGTAGTCTTTATTCGATTAGATAAGTACTTTCGAATATAATTAGTATAAAAAAAGTCAATACTAAAATCGAGGACAGAAAGATATTATAGCGAATCTTAAAATAGTTCTCTTAGAGGGTCAAAACATATTCAAATTTGTATATCTTAAATAAGTCATCATTTAAGATATAGAAATTTTATAATTATTTTTTGAAAAACTTATATTTACAAAATCCCTTGTCTACTATTTTTACAATCTTAATTCAATTTTAAGAAAATTTCGTGTTCAGGCCATACTATAGTTTCTAAGGGTGAAGCTTTACAATGCTGATATTTAATTTCATCTTAACTTAGATGTTCCTCTTATAAAAAGTCAAATCTAGCCAAGGAACGTAATAACACCGGGTAACTAATGTAAATAATACTAGAAATATCTCACAAATACTCCGGTCTGACGTAAAATGAAAAAAAAAAACAGTAGTATCGAAAAAAAAAAACTATTAAATAAATTTCAACAAGATTGCTAGCAGCTCAATCGTAATCATAATAATAACAACTTTATTCATTAGAATTCACTATTTTATAAGTTGAAGCTAACTAAAAAATTGTCAAAATATTTTTTGTGAATGACACCTGCATTAATTCAATATAAAAATTTACTCTTATTTCAAAAGTTCAAACATTTTTGAGTTATACGTGTATTTCAAGATTGCTTATTAGTCCCATGAAACATTTGATATTATTATTGTATTAAATTAAAATTTTTCACGCTTATCGCATTACAGGGAGATGAGCTCGTGCTAGTGTTTGCATTTAAGGTTTTTAATATCTATAAGGACTATTATCCAGGGATATTATATTCTAATTCTCGTCTAACTAAAATTAAAAGTCTGTCTGTCTAACTAAGAATGAAATTTCAAGTAAATATTGTATTATAGAGAAGTTAGATAGGCACATTTTAAATTCACCAGGTGTCACGAAAAGTCTTTATAATTATTTTTGAACTATGAATATTTACTTGATGCTGCATATTAATATTATTTAATAGTTGTTGTAAAAATCACTAAAATAACCAACAATGATTATTTATATTTATAAATTCATATGCCTTTCTAAAATTCAGTCAGTCAGTTAATGAAATTTTCAGTTAAAATGTAAATGATGTTTTTGACTGTGAAACTATATCTACAAAGACATTTACAATATTTGGTTACATAAAACTTTGTGTTATTGAGAGCTAGGTTTGAATTTAAACACTTTAGTTTCAACAGGGTTACTTTTGCTTCAGTTTCGAACTGCGTTTAGCGGAATAGCGACTCACTAAGTCTTTAAGTTATTACACGAAAAGTGTTGGAACCTAACACAGAACTTTATGTAAACAAATTGACATTTTTTTTTCTTTAACTATTTAGTTACTAAATTATATTTTAGATTTTAATTCGTTTTATAATTTTTACGCACATTTCTATTATGACAAGGGCGGCTTCAAAATTCTACCCTTGATCTTCCTTGTTAGATTTTACATACTCTTCAAATTATTTATGCAGTTTCTTCTTCATAGTTTTAATAAATAATAAATATTAATAAAGTACATAATAGAGAAACTAAAGACAGATTCAATGACGCTGATCCAGAATAATAACCCAATTCTCTTGTAGCACGATCTACTTCAATTAAACAAGCCATCATTTCCTCATTGTTGGGTATAATTTGTTCAGCAGGCAAAAGACATCCATACTCTCCAACGTCACGAAGCTCAAATAGAAACACAATTGGCACATCAACTACTCCTTTTACCCAGTCGAAACTCGAACCTGTTACTTCATCTGAAATAATTGTATGGTGCATTAGTTTTCTAGTAACATGAGTTGATCTCATATGTTTGTAACTTAAATTAAAAAATAATGATCTATTTCATGTATACTAATTGTTTTGATGGCTTTCAATCAAAAAGTTAAGTATATTTACTAGTTAATTGAACATTTTTGGGTATATGACCGACAGACAACAGACATAGGTTCCTAGGAGTTATTATAGAGAATAATGAGAACATGTCCCAAAATTAACTATGGAATTAGGAAGAAACGCTATTTTTCTTTTTACAGCCGGAATCATAAAAGGTTTCAATAGGGATAACGGTACAAAATAGTACAGCAAGCACAAATTTCATAAAGTTTACGAAAAAGTAGTTCTGAGTACTAGTACATATAATAAGTAAAAATATTGCAAATTTTGTATTGATATTCATGAGGTATTTTATTTATTTTAAATCAGGCTAGTTAAAAAATTATGTCAGCGTGAGCATTTGTGGCATATGGATTGAATCTGTGGTCTCGTTACGATAAATAAAATATGTTTGCTCTTTACAACAAAATAATTATTCTCTCATTGATAAATTGAAATGGTTTCGAGAATTTATCGAATCAATAATGAAATTATTTTTTAGCTTTACGCAATTATTGCATTTATGTAAATATCTATACACTTACAAATTCTATAAATTTTTTACATAGAACATTTTTGAGTTCATATATATACTAATTTTGAGTGTAGAGTAAGTAGAGGGGACATAGTTGACAAAAAACGTTTTTCGCATTCTGCCTGAATTCGAAACATTGTTTGAGTGACTTCCGCGTTTTGGATAAAACACGGAATCGAAGTTCAAAAAATTTACTCATAGGGTGGGGACCCACGCCAACTGCACCATGAGGACTACACACAACACATTAAACATATTTTTTTTCGAAAAATTATTGTAATATTGTTGACAATAGGAATTTTAACAGAAATACTTACATAATAAATCCGGAGACGTTCCAACTTGATAGACCGTACCATGAACTTCAGTTAATTTCTCAGCTCCTCGTATCGCTATCTCATACTGATAACAAATTTTATCAATGAATATCTTATAAGCACCTAGATGTCAAAATTATCTTCACCTTTATACAAAGTAGTAGTAGTAAATATTATATTTATCTTTATACAAAGGCCTTTATACTTTCCTTTACCTTTCCTTTACCTTTATATATTTGCCTATACAAAGGCACGATGACTGCATAAGCAGTCATCGTGCCTTTGTATAAAGGCAAAGGTTCACAAATAGACTATGCAAGCTATAGGGCTATCAATGATATTATGATAATATAGAATGCAAAATACATCTCAGTTGTGGAAGGCCTAAAGTGGATTTAGACCTGGACTAGGATACATAAATCCGATCTTTTCTCTCGGCATGATCACAGAAAAGTTTTTGGCTGAAAACTAAAAAAAATTCTGCGCTTTTGTGGACTTGACAGGGTTGTAAGAAAGAATTTGTGGGATCTCCCACAAATTATTTCAGTATCTACTGCCCCGGTACAATATGAGCGGGCACTAGATGCAGGCTGTAAAGTCTCTTTATCTTTATCTTGGCTGGCTGGTATTCTGCCTTGGCTTGGTATTCAATCGGGTGTCATTTGAATAATCTGTATATTAGTGAGACTCCAAGGAGTGAAACAAAGTGACATATGAGTGAAAGTGGGTGACGTGAAGGTAAATTGCTTGCTATACTCAGATGTTGCAGTGCTTATTGCATCATCAGAATGCGAGTTGCATGCATTGGTCATTATTCTTAAAGATGGATATGAAAAATGGTCTCAGCCTGATTACAAGTAAGATAAGGGTTCTGGTATTTAACAGAGATGAAGAAAGGACTGAATGCAAGATTTTATGAATGGAAATTTATTAGAGCAAGTGAATGAAGTAGTATAACTGGGAAGTATATTAATAAGAGATGGAATATATTAAATGGACGTGGATGCTGCCGGTAATAAAATGAACTTTACCTTAGCCGCCTTATTAAGACGGCAGAACGTAATGTAGCTGCACGTTTGGCCGTACACAATGCAGTTCTGGTGCCGACGCTGTTATATGACAGTGGAACGTGGGTCTTGCAGAAGAAGAATTAAAGAAAGATGAATGCTGTGGAGATGCGATCTCTTCGGATAATATGCAGAGTCAGTTTAACTGACCAAATCCGCAACGAAAATATACACATAATGGTAGGTACCAACGAGGATGTCACAGTAAAACCAAAGAGTAACGTACTTTGGTGGTTTGGGCACGTCGAGAGAATGAGTGATGAAATAATGGTAAAAAAGATATATAAAGCAAAAGTAAGTAGTAAGAGAGGTAAAAGGGAGACCTCGGTTGACCTTCGAAAACACAAAGTAAAATATACTGGAGGAAGGTCACGTAAAAATCATGAGATCCCCCGGAGACAAGTATGAAAAGAATGACAGTGGATGAAGCAAAAGAGGCATGGACGGACCGCAACATTTGGCGCTCCGTTTTCTATGACCACCCCGCTAGGAATATAGCGTAAAAATATATATGTGTGGGTGTCTACACGCTTATGACAACACTTGAGGTTAACAAGGTTTTTTTTATAGAAAATAGTATTGTGAAGAACTTACAAGATCCCCGAAATTTGAAACTTGCAGTACATCTGTTCCAGATAAATGACTATAAGGTATGAGAGTCATTTGAGAATATGAGTGGAAGTCAAAGTAGTATATCATATTTCCACTCTTCTTTAAGTTAAGAACATAATTTGATAAAGCTCTTGTCTCAGGTTCCGATGCAGCATGAGGCCCCGCAAAGTTCTGAGAACATGGATCCAGGGACGCGCCAGTACCTGAAGTAGATTTTGTGTATACACATTTTTAAGTAATTGGTTTATATGTAAATCATACCTCTCCCGTTTTGTGAGATCAGGTAGCCTAGCAACACTTAATTTAATTTTACATTTTATCTGCATTTCTCAAGTTAGATGGTCAAACGGACGGTTCTGATCTAAATCAATTAAGAGGCATATATCTTAAGAGGCATAACCTCATGACGCAAAGTCTATGTCCTTGCTAAAATTACTAATACATATGCTTGTGAAGTTGCTAAATTATCTATGTATGCAGCTCACAAATGCTAGGTATCTTTTTAGGAACCTAATTAAATACAGGATGCGAGTAAAACAGTATCTCTATTATTTTATATGTAAGTTTGTTTTATATGTAAGTAAGTATGTAAGTGATAATACTTACTCATCCACAGGAAATCAAAATTTCTATTTAAATCGATTCCATTACTCCAATCGTTCCCTTCAGTACAATTAGTAGTATACAAAGTGTTACGATTTTTTCTCCAAAGACGATTCTGTAATATTATAATAAATAAAAATTATTTTATCAAACTTAAATGACTTAAAAGAGAAAGGGCTTCAAGTTTTTTAAGCCTAGGTGGGAACGGAACTGTTCCCCACTTTCCGCTCAATTTTCGAGACATTGTGTGCCGAGTGGCGGAATTCAACACCGCGCTTTTACTACGTGCTAGCTATAATAAACATAAATATTGATAGGTAAACCTTTTTAGTATTATTAATCAATACAAGCAATATTAAAGAGACTTAGGATTACGATAAAAATATGAGGAGTCATTTATTATTACGTCAAAATGATAATATATTTTCCTTGTCATCAAATTAGAGGGAAAATTTGTTTAAATATTATGAATCCTAGGTAATAAAACGCCTGATTTTAAACATTTTATGACATTATTTAATCTAGAAACACTAACGTCAATTATACTATATAGGACGAAAAAGAAATTCAAGAAACTCACTGTTGAAAAACTATACGCATAACCATCAGGATTTATAATCGGAAAAATGTGCCAAATAAATGACTCTGCCATACGCCTTACTTCTGGGTCACTACTGGAAAGAAATTCTTTTATAATCCAAGTTACTGTAGCTGGTGAAATCCATTCTGCCGCATGAATACCTCCTTCTATCATGGCTACAAGGGGATTAGACCCTCTATTTCCTGACTTGAAGTCTATTATGACTCCTTTAATTTCTCTTCCTCCATTGGATCTTCCTATGGTAATGGTAGTGACAGTTCCAGGATATAAGTCTTGGAGTTCATCAAGCCAAGCATGAATTTGTTCTAAGTTATGATACTGGTTCCAATTTAAAGAACCAAATTGGGTATCGTTTGTAACATTTGTAGGTGCCACTTGTGCGTCAATCAATCTGAAATATTTTTATATACATAGTTTAACATCCATTTTAATTTTAATTTTTTCAAGATCTCAATATTTTGATTACCATTGCTTTGCTTTTATTTATAATTAATTTATTAAATAATAATATAAATAATTAAAATAAATCATAATACTTAAAATAAATATAATTAAAATAAATATAATTAATATAAATCATAATACTTACTCTTGCACATTTGATACACTTAAAAACGGTTCTATACCAACACTGGAAATATATTCTCTGAATTTCTGATCTTTATTGGGTGGGACCATTATCCTAGCATCTTTACCGATATCAATTCTGTTAGTCCAGAAATCATATTCTTTATGTAAATCACTTAATATATGCACATGCTCTTCTGTTCGTGGTAACACTTTGTATACTTTAAAATTATCATAAGTTACATTACATTCTACTATAGCGGTTGTTAACGATATTATTAAACATAAATAAAAAATCATTTTGCCAAATAATTAACTTTTCACGTACATCTATGAAACTTAAAAGCAAAATGATGACAATCCATATATTTCTCTATTTATCTTGCTTAAATGTAATTACTTATAACATTATCTGATGTAATAAATGAATAATTGATAGTGTTATTGTATAAGATGATAATGTCATCTTATGTAATATTATAATAGTAAACTTATAATTGATTTAATTTTTATATGTCCTGCATATAATTAAGTACGTATGGGAAATCTAGTTTTAAAACATTCCGATCCCTGCTTTTCTTTACCTTTCGGGAGACGCGCTTTATCTTGTTACCAGACCGAAAATAGAAATAATGAATTCTCCCCGAGTGGAAATTGAACCCAAAACCGTCACGTTTACAATCAGACACTGTGTCGCTGACGCCTTTTAAAAATTACCTTCTTAACAAAAAGAAGTATAATCTATTTTTAGGGTTCCGTGTCTCAATAGGAAGAATCGGTATCTCTTTATGTCAGTCTGTCTGTCTGTCCATCTGAGAAAACGGTTCTCCAAATCAAGCTGAAATTAATTTCAAATCGATAACCTCTTGAAACAAACTAACTCACACTCCTAATTCAACGCAATCTAAGGATATGAGCGTTTATGCTTTATTTTTTTGCATTTTGTATGAAAGTCGCCACGTAATCATAACCTGCAGGGTACCTCCCATTGACCTAGAGTTATGAAATTTGGCAATAAGTTGGAACTCAGAGTACAAAAAAAAAGGGAAAAATTCGCAAATTTGGAAATTTATAGCTACATCCCAGAAAAAAACCATTACAAAATTATATTGTAGTTTATTTCATACGAAATGAGTGCATACGACCGCAAAATATAAGTTTGTCGAGTCTTATTACTTGTACGTTATTGTCTTAGACTAATGAAATTAGCCGAGAAGTAAGAAGTTACAGAATATATAAAGGGTAAATATAAAAATTGATAGTTTATAAGTTTACACAGAATTTCTACCATTTGAAATGGTTTCTACCATTACAAACTTATATTTGTAGTCCATTTCACACAAAATAAGTGGGTAAGCCGAAAGTTTAAGTTTATCAATTTTATAAGTAGTACTTTACTTAGTGGAATAGCTATTATCATGAAATTGGTTGTGGAACCCTCGGTGCGCGAGCACTACTCGTACTTGACCGATATTTTTTTAATAAGGTAAAACTACCGAAGCCACCAAATGCTCGTGAAAATTGTATACATCTTAATGCTCTATACCTCGCGTTGGTTTCACCCGAGGACCCGGTTTTAGACTAAGCTACTCACTGATAATTCCGATTATTTACACAATGTTTTATTTATTTTATGCATAGGTAAAATTCCTTTTGTGAAATCATATTGGCCAATTGAACCAAGGGAGCTCTCTGACACCAACAGAAAAGTTCAAGTCTTAGTTTATGAAAATTGGTCACATCATGTTTTCATCTCCACAAATGCATTGAAGCTTTTAAAGGAAATCTATTTTTTTGCTAGCTAGATAAAAAAAAATCTAAATTATATTACATTTTATACTGAGTAATTAAGCTGCCTATTGGGTTTGTAAGATTCTATTTTGTAATTAGTTAATGTCTTCAATTTTTTTAAGGATTCGTGAGGAATTGCAGTCATATCATCTTAATATTTTGAATGTTGCTTTGGTATACATTCCATGTCATTTTGAAATCAGCAGCAATTAATCTGAAGGCTTCTGTGATAAATTACGAGTAGCACTAAATTACGGCTCAGGATCTGTTGTCTCTTTCCAATTTGGAAAAGTTCTGAGATTTTAAGACCAAACCTAGATGGTCTGGTGATAATCTAGGTTAAATTCTGGGTCTCGTCTCAAAATCTCAGAACGGTAAATACAATGCATCTATTCGGCGTGATATCCCAATTCGACCTTGGTATTACACTCAATTATTTATTCAATGAAATCGCTTGCACCTTGGAATGCATGTACTGTGTCTGCGTCCCCCATCATTTTCTCATGTCATTAACGGTTAACTTATCATTTTGTATATATCCTTTCTCATAATGTCCCCTACCCCCTTAATGTTCATTGTTTGTTAATGTTTGTGTTTACTCCGCGATATATTTATTTTTATATATCTATATTTTATAAAATTTTTAATATATTAAATATAAGAAATTTAAATTATATTTTCAGAGCTTTGTAAAATATCTATTTACTTACCTATTATAGTATAATGCACTGTAAATATAGATTATTTTGCTTAAAGTGATGGCTGTATTTTAACTGGGTGTCTTATTTAATATGCATTATTTTATTGTTTATTATTATCTCTTTTTTCAAATACAATCTCTTTTGTGTGTTCTTCATATACATGACATTGCCTAATATCATCTTCATATACATGACATTGCCTAAAGGTTACCCGTTAAACTGGAACTCTCTTTATACCATGATCAACAAATTAATTATTCTTAAATTAAATGACATAATTATTGAAAATCTACGTAGGTATATTAATGCAATCATTTGTGCTGTAAATTTATAGGATCTTTATACCTATATGACCTCCAGTCAGTCGAGAGTTAGGGTGCGCTATTTTAATGCTAAAGGGATGCAGATTTTTTCTAACCTAAAAAAAAGAACCAAAACCCATTGCCACCATATACTTATTTACATTTATATTACAAGACATAGATATAATAAAATATTTTACAATATC
Source organism: Dione juno (assembly GCA_037127375.1). Lineage (NCBI taxonomy): Eukaryota > Metazoa > Arthropoda > Insecta > Lepidoptera > Nymphalidae > Dione > Dione juno. The sequence goes on from JAXRJS010000067.1 coordinate 8,408,582, forward strand.
TATGTTTTGGACTTTCTTATTCGAAGATAGGTCATGGCATGAATCGAAATGAATTTAAAGCCAAACAGACTTCCAAGTTATTATTAAATTACTCTCAAAAGTTTATTGGCTGATGTTAAAATTAGGTCTTTCAACAAGATTACGTTTGAAGATACCTATCTATTTTATTTAAATAAATGTGGTTTACCTTTTATTAATCTTAGCGTTCATAAAAGAAACACATGAAATAGTAAATACCATTATATTTTACGTTATTTTTATTTTTGTAATTTTTTTTAGTATTTTTTTTAATAAATTATGAGTAAGAACAAAGTAAATAATAGAGGTACTGTAGGAGTATAGATTGATATTGCTCGTGAATAATAACCCAATTCTCTTGCAGCACGATCCGTTTCAATCAAACACGCCATAAATTCTTCATTATTTGGTATGATTTGTTCAGCAGGCAATAGGCATCCGTAGTCGCCAATGTCTCGAAGTTCAAATAAGAATACAATTGGTACATCCACTACTCCTTTTACCCAATCAAAACTCGTACCTGACATTTCATCTGAAATATTTAAATTTTATTAATATAATAGGGATTTTCATATATTTCTAGACAATTTTAGTAGTTCGTAACTCCATAGTCGCGAGTAGACTATCAAATTGTAAACAATAAAGATCTTGTTGAATTATACATGAAGAGTATAGAGAATAGCTGTTTTTATATGTCTAATAATTTTTAATTACTAACATAGTAAGTCAGGAGAAGTTCCCACTTGGTAAACCGTTCCATGAACCTTATTTAGTTTATCCGCTCCTCGAATCGCTATCTCATACTGAAAATAAGTAAGACAAAAAATTATTGTTGACGAAATAGAAGATGATTATTTCTTAAGAAAAAATGATGATGATACTTCTTTCAAGTTTTCTTAACTAATGCTGTCGTATACTAATTTACTCCTAGGTTGGGTTAAACACCCACATTTTACTCAGCTCTATATTTGGTTTTAAAATACATGTCCATCTAACGTAGAGACCTTAGATGAGGTGTGTTTTATGAAATAACTATTGTGAAGGCCTTACGAGGTCTCCAAAATTAGAAACTTGCAGTACATTTTCTCCAGTTAAATGACTGTGAGGTATGAAAGTCATTTGAGAGTATGAGTGGACTGCAAAATAGTAAACTATACGTCCGCTATTCTTCAAATTTAGAACATAATTTGATATAGCTTTAGTCTCAGGTTCCGATGCTGCATGAGGACCCGCAAAATTCTGTGAACATGGATCCAGAGAAGCACCAGTTTCTGAAATAGATTATAAAGAAAATATATATACTTTATTTATTCGGATATTCTCTTATTTTATCGAGAACGTTATTGTAGAGAAAAATGGAACGGAAAGGAAATGGAAAGGAACGTTATTGTAGAGAAAAAAGTGATTTTTATTTTTTATTTTCAGACTACTACTAATAATACATTGATCATTTTAGATTTCTCCATACGTATACGTACTCATCCATAAGAAATCAAAATTTCTGTTTAAGTCAACTCCGTTACTCCAGTCATTTCCTGCTGTACAATTGGTAGTGTGTAAAGTGTTACGATTTTTTCTCCAAAGGCGGTTCTATAATAAGAAAAATATTTATTTAAATGTAATTGCTTTTATGAAATTATGATTAAAAAGAATAAGTAAATTTAAGTACTCTTCAATTTCAGTCTTTATTACTTTGGGTTACTAAAACAGTGAATATTTTCCAAATAAAAAAAAAATTAATCTAAAAAAGACACTACGTCAGTCAATTAAATTAACATCACACAAATTACACAAAACTTACTGTTGAAAAAGTATACGCATAGCCATCAGGATTTATAATTGGAAATATGTGCCAAATAAACGATTCGGCCATATGTCTAATATCAGGATCATCATTAGAAAGAAATTCTTTTATAATCCAAGTAACTGTAGCTGGTGTTATCCATTCTGCCGCATGAATACCTCCTTCTATCATGGCTACAAGGGGATTCGGCCCTCTATTTCCTGATCTTAAATCTATTATAACACCTTTAATTTTCCTTCCTTCGTTTGATCTTCCTATTGTAATAGTAGTGACAGTTCCAGGGTATAAATCTTGAAGTTCATCTAGCCAAGCGTGAATTTGTTCTAAATTATGATACTGATTCCAATTTAAAGTACCAAATTGAGTATTTCTTGTAACATTTGCAGGTGTCTTTTGTGCATGAATTATGCTAAAACATATATATAAACAATTTTCGGTATTATTTATAACAAAGTAAGCAAACTTGACTTATAATCTTGAGTTGTAAAATATTCTAAGTAAAGATGAAGCTGACTTAAGTCAGCAAAATAAATAAATAAATATATATTAAATAAAGTTGTACTTACTCTTGCACGTTGGATATACTCAAAATTGGTTTCATACCCACACCCTTGATATATTTATTGAATTCTTCATTTTCACTTGGTGGTACCATTATCCTAGCTTCTTTTCCAATAACTATCCTTTCAGTCCAGATATTATATACTTTATATAAGTCACTTAATATATGCACATGTTCTTCTGTTTGTGGTAACACTTTGTACACTTTAAAATTATCATAAGTTACATTACATTCAACTATAGTGACTATTATTAATATTGTTGGAACTAAATTAAAAATCATTTTAATGGGATCGTTCATTTTTTACTTACTACTATGAAATGTTATAGGAAAATGATGACAATGCATATATAGTATAGATTTAATTACTTAAATACATGTTTATCTTGCGTACTAAATATATAATATTGATAATGTTAATATTGTAAGACAATTTGTAATGTTTATTGATAAAAAAATTATTTAATCTTGTAAGCTTATTTACTAAACGAGAGACTTTTTTTCGCGTTATTCACTGACATCAATCGTTCAAAAACGCCTTCGTCATGTTTATTTCACGGCACTTGGAAAAAGTTACGTACACTTTTTTCATGAAATATTATTACTGTGCTTTGGAGGTTAAATTTAAATCTTAATCTACTTCTCATAGCAAGATATTTTTTTTATATTTTTTTAGTCATCACTTAGTTTACTATCACATTTGTTAGGTTATGTCGTTAAAAAATCAGCAAAGTATGATTTGAGCTCACGGGCCGAGGGTGCCGTACCACTTTCAATTACACTTCCAGGATTGGACGTCAACAGGTTAATTTATAAAATATAAAGGTTGATTGAGAAGATGGAAGAATTTCTTATCGTTAAAATCCGATTTATCCTTGGCACACACTCTTCTTCTTCTTCTTCTTCCTTCTTATCCTAGATTATGCTGATTCTTCCTATTTGGATGTATCTTAACAACTGCTTAATAGGCGTCTTTGCGTCTTTAAAATATTATAATAAGATTTGTCTTTGGATTGAGAAAGTACGACTACGTATCGCAGTTTCGTACTCAACTTAAATTACGATGTTCTATCGCAACAAGCAACAAATAACAGGCGTAATTTACATTCCTTTACCATCCTGTTACTCCTTTGTGCCTCAAGTAACAGTTTAATATATACGAGTATATGTATATATGTAATAATGTTTATATTTATGAATATAATAATAACAATAATAATACTAGCAATATATTTATATTCATTTTTATTTACTGGTGGTCTTACAGGCGTAAGAGATGAGACTCAAAAGAACCCGGTCCTTTGGAAGGTTTGCGTGATGACACAAGTCAAACACGTTGAGGCCTCTTAGACAAAATAAAATATCGTAACATTGACACATCACCCGGGATCCATCTCTGAGTAATCATAGGAGATAGAAAAACTACACTGGGACTATGGAATTTGGAATTGGAATTACAATTGGAAATTGGAATTACAATTCCTCTTAGGTCGGTGATCTTGAGAAAAAAATATTTGCAATACTGTTTAATTAAAGACTGATTTTATAAGGGTTCCGCTTTCTCGTTTTAAGCTACGGAACTGTAACAAGCAAACAAATTATATTTTTTACAAAATAGAAAGATAAAAAAACTGGAGTCAGTTAGTTTACCCCAAAAAAAATTGTGTATGTAGTATGTGTATATAGAATATTTCAATGGTAAACTTGTTCAATTTCGGTATTTTCGTTTTATATTTTTAATTATTTAATATGACATTTTTATACTACAATATTATAAATATTCGTATTTAGTTTATAAATACACGAAAGCCGTCGACTGAGCTGGAACGAAGTTTTCGTGTCTGCACCTACACTCTGGTAAATTATTACTTACTCTATCACTTTCAGCTAATTTTACAATCTTTATATAGGTCGGTGCGTATTTTTTATGAAGGTATTTATTTTGAATCTTCTGAACGAGGTCTATTTTTGTGGGTGCTACGTCACAAGCATAGACCATAATAAAACAAGTGCAGGTTTCTTTTGAGGTGAGAGGACACAACCTGTTCATGATGTTAGCTTAGTTGTCATTACGTTATGGAATGAACAGAGGTGTTTGGGGAATCGATTTTCAGTGCATAAATAGTTAAGATGGCCTCTGAAGATGCAGTGCATAAATAGTTAAGATGGCCTGATAGAAGTGATAACTTATATATTAAAAATATATATATATATATATATATATATATATATATATATATATATATATATATATATATATATATATATATATATATATATATATATATATATATATATATATATATATATATATATATATATATATATATATATATATATATATATATATATATATATATATATATATTTTTTAGTAAATCTATTACATTTTATTTATAAAGACACACACACTAAGAGAAGTAGTAGACTAGTAATGCTGAATACGTCATATATATATATATATATATATATATATATCTTCTTCTTCTTCTTCCTGGCATTAGTCCCGGCTTTTTGCCAGGGTCTGCCTTCCGACTAAGACCAATCGGTCCATATGAGTGGCGAAGTGGTTTTTTGTGGAGCGATTGCCATCTGACCTCCAAACCCATTACTGGGAGAAACCAAGAAAGGAAAGGGAATAAGAGGCAGAAAGACTTGGAATATAGGGGAGGGACACCACTTACATGGATTGGATCGGGTTATGAAAGTGGTGGCTCGAGGTCCCGGGGTCGCGTACCCGTATGCCGGAAACCAAATATCGGACAGATAATTGGCTAGACACCCTCTGAGATATATATATATATATATATATATATATATATATATATATATATATATATATATATATATATATATATATATATATATATATATATATATATATAGATATATATATATATATATATATATAGAAAAAAAGAACATTTGCATGTGGGTGACGTTACCCGTAAACCCGCTTTTCCACCACCTTTTCCCTAATAAAAGTGCTCAACGCTTCTAAATAAGTTTTCAATTTAAAAATTGCTTTCATCTTTTCACCATGAATTCCTATAATATTTTTAATTTCAAAATTATGTTAGATATTTCATAATTCTTCTAAATTATATTTGTATTACTTTTAGTTAGCCGTTACTTGTAAAAAATGTTATTGAAATCTCAATGACTAATGAAAAAAGTCAACATAGATAAGATTAAACTATAAAATAACTTATTCTAACCAGATTATAAAAAAAATTATGGCTAGTATGAAATTTTAATATCATCATTGTATTTCATTTACAAAATTCTTAAAAAGAATGCGTAGAATAAAAGAAAGAACTTTTGATATAAATTTTATTTAACAGAAATAAATCATAATTATATCAAATATCAATTCAATAAAGCCAATAAAACACCAAATATTATTATACAAACTGAATAAACAATTTTGTTTGTACCAGAATCGTAATAGCCGAGTTCCCTAGTAGTCCTGTCCATTTCGAGTAACGCGTCCATGATTTCTAAACTGTTAGGAATAATCTGCTCGGGGGGCAAAAGGAAGCCATGCTCCCCGAGGTCTCTTAGCTCGATTAAAAACGACACAGGGACGTCCGTTGCATTCTTCACCCAGTCAAAAGTAGTACCGCTCATAGGATCTGAAATGGATTGCCAATTTGTTAGTTGAAGGTTAAAAGTAATATAATATATTGGCCATTATATATATATATATATATATATATATATATATATATATATATATATATATATATATATATATATATATATATATATATATATATATATGTATATATATATATATATATATATATATTTATATATATGTATATATATATATATATATATATATATATATATATATATATATATATATATATATATATATATATATATATATATATATATATATATATATATATATATATATATATATATATATATATATATATATATATATATATATATATATATATATATATATTATGGCTTACTTATATATATATATATATATATATAAGTAAGCCATATTATATAGCCATAATAAATATTTCGTTGTTTTCAGTTTTGTATAGATTTTCTCTCAATATAGAATTATAGAATTTGCTTGTTTTCAGTGGAATCCATTTCGTAATTGTTTAATTTGACATAAGCAAATTTATTATACATATAAGGTAAACTATTATGTTATTATTATTTAACTCCATACAAAGTAAGTATTTATGTATATTGAAATTTCATAGGGAAAACAGAGCTGTATATAAATTTATAAGCATTACTGGAATATAAAAAGGTTTTATAATTATAAATTAAATTAATAAAAAAAATATATTATTATTTTTATGTTCTTACATTTAGCTTTACTATTAGGTTTGCTATTATATAGGTAGAAAAAAGAAAAGGTCAACACTACGTTCTCCACTTTCCACCCAAATTGAGTGTTGAGTGGCAGAACTCAACGTCTTACCGGAGGAGGTAAATGAATATAATTCAATCCTAAGATGGAGACTGAGAATCCCGTTTACAGTCAGACTCTGCCCTTTTGAGCCACAATGGCCTTTTGTCTATTGTTGTCATAAGAACAAATATTAAGAAAAATAAAAATAAAATAGCATTCTCCCTTGTAAATTGACATTTGTAAAAATCTCCCTACAGTGATGCTAACAACGTAATAAGTGGTTAAAATCATATAAAAAATTCGACGCGGCTTGATGGAGAACGCATTGCTTAAACGGATTCCATGAGGCGTGGGTCCTAATCTTGCTGCGTTCAAATTTGTATATGTTTTCTTTAAGTATTTTTCTATCCTTACTATGGATTAATACTTAAAATAAATATTAAGAATCTTACATAAAATGTCAGCTGATATTCCTACTCTGTAGGCAGTTCCGTTTCTTTCTTCAAGTTTCTTAGCTCCATTTGATGCTATCTTAAGCTGAAAATAATAATATTCTATAATGTCAGTAATTATTATAATCCCTTAATAAATTAAAAAGAACACAATTCTTGCTTTTTATGGAGGTTAAAAGAGGGAATTCATTAATATTATACATGATTTTGTGCGCTATATCCCGCATATAGTATGGTAGGAAGAGGGAACCTAGAAAATTAAAATATTTCATTCTCCCCGAGTGGGAATCGAACCCGCAATCGTCCTACAGGCAGACGTTGTCTAACTTCTATTTTTTTTTCTCTTATAATTTGTAGAATATATTTAAACGAATGTGCTTATCAAAAAGTAGTCTCGTCACTATCGCCTTTACTCTATTATTACTCCAAGGGTCTCCATGATGATCAGTCCTGCTCCGCTATGACTTTGACCTCTGGATCTTTGGTCCACCTCGTAACGGTTCTGCCACTAAGCATCGTCCGTTTGAAGTTTTAGTAAATCAAACATTAAAAAACAAAGAATCCCTTTATACTACACATATAATTATAAATAACCAATCATACATACCATATCATCATAGTTACTTGGCTTTAATTCTTCAACACTATTTACATGGCTGTATGGAATAACAATTAATTGAGTATAAGAATGGAAATCTATGAAGTACATAAGTCGGCCTTGTTCGTTTAAGTTCAGGACGTATCGAGCTATAGCTTGAGATTCTGGTTCAGATAAAGCTGAAGGTCCAGCGAAAGTGTTTGTACATGGATCACTAGAGGCACCGGTTCCTGTAAATATGAAAAGATTAAGTTTTTTATTTTCTATCGTTTTTTATATATTGTTTATTGTCACATATGTATAGGAGAAAATGACCAGGGATCTCATTTTTCATGTACATTACCAATATAACCTAGTCAGTGGCAAAATTTTACGAATTAGTCGCCGTCGAGTTTCTCTCATATCTACATATATAGTTTCAGTGTAGGAAGCATGGTACAAAAAAGTTATTAGAATTTATTGTAATCTGCATTTGGCTTATATATAGTTTATATCTGTATAATTTTTGATATTTTTTCCAAAAAATATTTTGTATAATATTACATTACATTAGAAATACTCACTCATCCATTCGTATTCGAAATTCCTATTTAAATCTACTCCATTGCTCATGTCATCAGAAGCATTAAGTCTGGCGCAAGATGTAAAACTTTGCGTGCTTCTATTCTTACGCCACATTCTATTCTGAAAATAAAATATTTTGTTAAATTTTTTAGTACTATTATATCTACCATTGTTGTGTTATTTAAATATTTACTAACATCAGTAAACGTGTAAGCGTATCCATCAGGATTGACTACAGGGAATAAATGCCATTCAATATTCTCAGCCAATGCCCTGATTTCAGGATCATTGCTTGTCAGAAATTCCTTAATAATCCAAGTCAAAGTACTGGTAGTAATCCATTCTCTAGCATGAAGGGTACCTTGCAACATTCCTATCAACGTATTGTTCTTATTTGGTTGATAATTTATTTTGATTCCTTTTATGGGTCTATTTTGCACAGATTGTCCCATATTAACTACTGTCACTATATTAGGATAGTTTCGTTGGACATCATCGAGCCAAACATAAATTTTTTCAAGAGAATAATATTGATTCCAATTCATTGAAAAAAATGACTCTTGAGAACTTGTCTGGGCTCGTTTCAGTTGAGCTTCAATTGCACTGAAAGTTTAAAAAATAATTAATGAAATTTAAAATTTTAAGTACAAAACTTCTATGTACACAATATGAACATATACTCTTCAAAAGTTCGACATACAATTAGCTATGCGAAATATATCAAACATTAGCACCTTAAAAATAAGCAAAGCTTTTATATTGCACAATCGTATAAATATAAATCCTTCCTTGAGTCATTTTATCTAATAAAAATATCCTCATGAAAATCCGTTGCTACGATAAAGAAATAAACATACACAAGGACAGGCAGCGGGAAGCGACTTTGTTTTATACTATGTAGTGATATAGAAGCGAGAACTTAATCTAAAGACATGCGATGCCTTCACTTTTCACTCACATGTTAAATGGCAGTAGTCAAGACACAGCAGTCTTGTAATAAAACCAATTAATTTTCTGTGTGACAATATATCCCACAACCATTCCGCTTACAGCCAGACATTCACATCACTACGCAAATGTATACCGTTTTAAGAATCAAATAATACACACCGACCGTCCTGGCGCAGAGGCACAACGTATGCCTGTAAACGCGACGGCTTGTGGGTTTGATTCCCACTCGGGAAGAATGAATTATTTTCATTTTGCTCACTATCGCAACAAGGCAAAAGCGACGTGGTGTCTCGCCACTTGACACGCAATGCCTCGAATGGCGGAAAGTGGGGAATGGAGTGTCTTAACACTAGGTTCCTTCTATCTACGGTTCCCTCCGCCTACCCTGCTATAAGCGGGATACAGGGTGAAGCTACATTATAATGTAATAATACACACCTATTGACATCTTTTATTGTCATTTTTGCTTCCATTCCAGCTTGGTTGAGTATTTGTTGAAATAACATTTTATTTACATCAGACACCATTACTCTAACTTCATAATTTAAATAGAATTGATCTTCCCAGAATTCTCCAAGTCCATTGTTATATAAGTCTTTCAGAACTGCTAAGTCATGATCCGATTTTGGTGTCACTTTAAACAAACTGATGCCTTCATAGCTCTTCCTTTCAGCAAAAACTGACAATGTACATAATATATTAAATAAAACCACTATTTTATGGACCATCATTTTTAAAACAATTGACTCGATTAAATTATATTAGCAGCATACGGTATTTTATCGGTAATATAATACGGTAAATTTATCAAATATCCGCCAACTTTATCATACTAATCTGATAATAAGTAATTCACTTAATAAAATTTTAATTGATTATGATAATGTACGTAAAACAAAGTATAAGTAATGTTTGTAAAAACATATTTTAAAATAAAATTTTTCAGAAAACATTTTAAAAAATTAAAGTGCAAGAATTGAATATGCATCTATTGGAAACCTTTGGAAAATTTCTAACAAAATAAATAAGTTGTAATAAGCGTATAAGACTTTCGACGTAGCTTGATGAGAACGTCTGGCTTAGCTTCGACGGCTTCCAAGAGGCTCAGGTTCAAATCCCGCTGCATTCAAAGTGTTTATACGTAAAGTACTATACCGGATGCGAAATATCTGTATAAAAAAAAATTAAACCGACTTCACAATTGTAACCAAGCTGAAACAAAAACAAATCAGATGAAAGTAGTATTTAAATTATTTAAAGTAAAAAACAAAACCAAATACGAAATCATTGATATTTTCGTAAAGCAAATAGCTATACTATTTGCTACTAACAACCTGTTATTTTTAGAGTCGGTGCCAATTTGTGTAATATTTAAAAAAAATATATATATTCCAGTTTACTCTGGCTTCAATTCCAATTAGGCAGCTAAAGCATAAATTTATATAAAAATAATAAAAAAAAAAACAAATTTAAGTCACTATAGTTTTTATACTCCAGCACAAATAAAATACACCAACAATTTTCATTATGATACGAAAATTCCAATAGCCCTAAACAAAAATAAGCTTTTGTATACATTTTAGCGGCCATTACACGTTGATCCTTGAATATTTACATTTATGGAAATTAAGGACCTTTTTCTTATAATTAAATTCTTCTCAAGAAGCCTTACTATCTGAGGGCGTAATTTTGAGTTAAGATAAGCCCTTGATGAAAGTAAGGTTCAAAAATATATTTTTTTTCTTTATTTTTAGCTTTAAGATGTAACCCGCGTATATCAGGGGTCCTATATGGAACCTAGGACACTATGTTCAACATGTTATTACATATATGATTATGTATGTATATGATTATGTATGTATACGATTATGTTTATGTATATCAAAGTGTCTTGCAATTGATCTGGATTCTTAGAAAAGATGACAATGTCGTCAGCAAAACGTAGCTGGTTAAGTTTCTCACCATTGATGTTGAGTCCACATTTATCCCAGTTTAGGTTTCGAGATGAGATCACCTTGTCTGACAATATCAATAGGAAAAACTTCTCCTGTTCTTTCCAGTTTGACTTGTGCCGAACTTTTAGAGTAAATATTCATAAGTATATTGATGTTAAATACATCAATATACTCAACTGTCTGCATTTCTAGTGCTCTCCAGGTACTGTTGTGGTCCAGTGAGTCAAAAGCTTTATTAAAATCCACAAACCCTATGTAGTAGACTTTGTAGTATTCTTTATACTTTTGAAGGACTTGTCTCAGGACATGTATGTGGTCAATTGTGAAAAACTTACTCCGAAAGCCAGCCTGTTCTTTGGATTGATTCTCATCGAGTGTGACCGCTATTCTTGATAGTATTAATTTTGAAAGTATCTTGTAGAAGTTTGACATAATACTTATAGGTCTGTAGTTGCTCATGTCTCCTTTGTCTCCTTTTTTATGTAACAATACTATGGTTGATTTGGTCCAGTCGTCAGGGATAAACTCAGTTAGTAGTAGCTCAGTTAGATAGAAGAATATCAAACAGCTGGAAACGTTCTTGGTCCCTGAGCGAGGTTATGAAAGACAATGATATACCCATGACAGGGAAAACAAAAGTATATGCTTATGCCCCATGCTTATCGTACGGATGCCAAACATGTGCGCTTACTGAACGGCAACTTAAACAACTACAAGTTTGTCAAAACGGAATGGAAAGAAGCCTTCTTGGAGTCAAACGAAGAGACAAAGTAAGACTACAAAATATAAAAAGTAAAACTGTATTTAAAAATATATATACGGTCTATAAACATCTGAAATGGAGATGGACAGGGCACATGCTAAGGGAAGAAAAAGAGAAGTGAACCAGAATAGTGACAGAGTGGTACCCACGTGACAGCAAAAGAAGTCAAGGAAAACAATATAAACGCTGGGAAGATGATATCAAAAAAGTTGCTGGCCCGCAATGGACAAGTGTTGCAAAACAAAGAACGAAATGGAAAGCTTTACAGGAGGCCTTTGTCGAAGGACAAGCTGTAAAAGGAAAAATAGTTAATAATACAACTAACAAAACTTGAGATATTGTACATACTTATTTAATATATATACAATTTAACGATGCATGTTATTTAAGTTACAGCAATAAAGGCTTATTTTATTTTTATTTTTATTATATCAAAGTGTAAAGTAGTATATGTTTTTAATATATTTATTGTTCACACTCCTAGCTCCTTTCTACCCCTTTACGTACAATATCTTAAAGTTGCCTGGAAAAAATCGCTATTTAGCGATAAGGTTGCCTATTGTACATGCTTTTTATTTTATTGTTATTTTTTTTTGTTGATGTATGGTTTTAATTATGGGTGTACAATATTATTATTATTAAAGCATATTATTATTATTAAAAGAAAAAAAATCTCGTGCATTCTACAGTGTGATTACCTGTCATGTTCGAAATACAAATATGAAATTGAAAGCTTTATTAAGAGGCACTACACATCTACTTTGTCAACTACTTTGATTACGTATAAAAAGAATCTTAAGCAGTGGAGGTGAATGTGTATTATAAAAGGGCTCTTAAGGTTACTGAAAGCTACTCTCCCTTATATATTATGGGCACTCTTTTGACATACGAACTTCTCTACTTTTTTTTTAGCTTACCTTCATACTCATCATTAGAAATAACTTCAAATAAAATATATGAAATAAAAATATCAAATGAAATAGCTTCATTAGAAATAACTTATAACTTCATGTTGTATCCCGCACATGGCAGGGTAGTCAGAGGGAACCTAGTGTTAAGACACTCAGTTCCTCGCTTTCCGCCTTTCGAGACATTGCGTGTTAAGTGGCGGAACTCAAAGTGACGTTTTATCTTGTAACCAGAGCGAGTAAATGAAAATAGGCGAACGGGAATCGAACTCACTAACTCACGAACCTACACGTTAACAATCAGACGCTGTGGGGTTACATCACGATGGGATTTTCATTATTAATAAGTATGAAAATAAATGATTACAACATTTCAATTCAATATTCAATACAAATATATTATATAATATTTATTTGACAAGTTGGGTGTTAAATTAGTGAATTAATTTTGGTTGCCGCGTCATTAATTTAATCAGCAAGCCACTGTCGGATTTTGCTGGAGTAAATTCATCACAATATTTAAAATATTACATAAATATTTGTCCATTATGAATATTTAATAATATACTTTTACACGGTGATAGCTCTATATAGAGAATATCTATACTTGCTAATATTATAAAGTTAAAGAGTATGTTTGCTTCAATATGCTAATATCAGGAACTACTTGTTCGAAATAAAAAAAAGCTTCTTGTGATAGATTAGTTACATTAATCGTTGCATTGTACATATGGTCAAACTTACCACGGAAGCTTAGAATGTGTTATCTCACTTAGCTATTTCCATTAGACCACGTAGTATAAAAACGAGTTATGTAACAGCGCATTTTGACTTACCAGAGCGAGGAAATTAAATTTGTGTGGGAATTGACCCCGTATACATTGTACTAGCAGACGTAGTTCCTCTTCGCCATTATACTGAAACTAAAAAAAATATTTTGGTAAAGATCTGTTAAGAAAAGTTTTCTTTAAGAAAGCACGGAATACGAGTAAAAAAAAAGCATTTGTATAATAAATGAAAGAATTTGCAAATAGCCAGTTAGCTAAATGATGATTGCGTAGCATCTTATGGTAGCTATTAGAGTTAGAGATATGAATGAAACGTGCTTTGTTGTTTTGTAATATTTTTTTCAAATGAAGCTTTTTAAATGTAATTTAAGCTTTTAAGCATTCTTTAAAATTTAAGTCTTAAGCTTTTTAAATGTAAGTTAAAATTATTGTAGTAATCTAATTTTACTTAAGAACTGGTTAAGAAGTAACATTGTTCGCAATGCGATTATTTATTAGAGGCCTTCGTGGCGCAGTGGGTCAGTGTCTGTAAGCGCGATGGTATTGGTGTAAACCCCACTCTGTGTGGTGAACTATTTATATTTCTTATCACGAGTGGGGATAGGAAAGTGTGGCGTTAAGTCCCACCACTAAACACTCAATATCAGGAATTGACCGGCCAGGCCAGAATACTCAGCATTCACCTTGAACAATGCGTCACAATAAAAGAAAAATGATATATTATTTTTCCAATTAATAACATCATAATATATTAAAACATAAATTAAAATTAATAAAGAAAGTATATTTTTTTTTATTAATATATTTTTTAATAAAATATTACAATATCTACAAAAAATGAAACAGGAAAGAGATCAGACGTTGAACTAAGGGGTTTGTGTGCTCATGCCTCGAGGTATATAACATTGACTTTAATTCTTTATAGTAAGAATATTTTAGAGGAACAGTCTGGTTGTACGAGTTATCGCGTATACTCGGTGTTAGTGGGCTTAAATCCGGCAAAAAAATATTAAGTTTTGTTTCAAAGCCCAATACACGATGTTTCGAAAATGTACCTAAGCTTCAGAACGTGTCTTGCCTACCCTGCTTTACGTGGAATAGTAAATATAGATCAAAATACTTGAAGCTTATAGCTTTAGTTTAAATTATTACCTAACCTGTTTATGGTTAGGTAATAAATAATAATGCTTGTAATAGTTACCGATAAAGCCAAAAAGTTATATGCCAAAAGCATGTTACTACATGTTACTGTTTTTTTTTCTTATTTCAGCTTATTCAAAATATTACACTCTCTGCCATTGTGCCATTATTATTATAGCCATTGTGTATTTAGTGGCTAAAAATATATATTAAAAGAATTTCACGTTCTTTTCCGCATATAGTCAAAGATAATCTAGTAAATTTAAGACACTCCGTTCAACACTTTCCCAGTATTAGAGGTAATGAGTGTTCAGTGGCGGAACTCAACGCCGCGCTTTATATTGTTAACAGAGCGAAGAAAATGAAAACATTCAAACGCTGTGTCAGGTACACGATAAGTATGACTATTAAAATTAATAATTCCTCAAAGTGGACATCGAACCAACAGCTACTGTGAAAAACTAGACAATAAACCACTGTACTACGATGGTTTTTTTTATTATATTCTAGATATATTTATATGTATAATATATAGAATCTAGATCTATTCTAGATATATTTATATGTATAATATAGAGAATATATAAATATAGAATCCCTTACTCGAGCTCTAAAGATCCTAGATGTGGACCTAAAACTAATAAATTACGTTAGTGTACAATGCGTTTCTACAATACCTATACAACAAATCGATGATGTAACGAGTATGGGCATTCTGTTTTTGAATAGTGATGTTCGTATGTTTTGTCGATATTTATAAAAAAAGCGAAACTAATTTTAATTATTATTAACTATTTAATAATGATCTAATGTTATTTTCTGTAAAACAACACTGTAAGTGTAAACGCCATATCATTATTACTATTCTGACACTGAACGCGAAGTTGGGCTTTGTATTAAAAATATCTTTAATAAATCAATCAAAATTATTGTAATTTTTTTTTATCATTTTTAAAGAAAAAACGAATAAAAATATCTACATTGATACAGCATCACAAGATATTTGAGCTCAACATTAATATGAGGTCTTCCCTATGGAGCGATAAGAAGGTAGACGGCGAAACAAAAGCGTTATCGACGCGGATTTCAACAGGCGAGCGGCGTAAATCACGCACGTTCACTGTATTGTGTTCGAGCTACGGCCGTGTAGTGGTTTTTTTTTTTTTAAAGTGATTTTATCTGACTATGATATTGGCTTACTTGTTTATTATAATAATATTAATCTGGTATAGCATGCAGTTATTGGTGCAGCCGGCTTATTTAGTGAAGATCTTGTTATTTTTCAATATACATGTTCTATATTATTATTAGCTCATTTATTACTTTTAGCTTTTGCGTATCACATTGAAGTAGCGGAATCGGTAGGGAGAACATGTCTTATCGCTTCGCTTTCAATTTTCTACCAATATTTTAATACATATTGCGTGCTTGGTCAACACTCAAGACCTCCAAGAGAGATTTTGGTAATCAGGTTGAGAAGAATTTCAATATAATAATTTTTCGTATAGGGCACAACCACCAAGTCTCACGAAATAACAAATGCGCTATGTTATTATTCCACTAATAGTAATGTAACTTGTCATCATGACACTCTCTTGTTATTCCGTCCGTCCAAATTGGAGAAAGGCGAAGCGATTGTCTTTCCAGTGTGAATACGAAAATGTATCATCTCTCCAAACAGGGATCGAAGAGACGACGATAGCTTTTACAGTCAGGAGCTTTTGTATATACAGAAAGTTAAGTATATATAATTTCAATGGAAAATACGTTTAAAATATAAGTAAATAAAGTGCCTTTCAAGTCGTTTCTGTAAAAGACTGAGCAATAAGTCAAAGAATGAAATTTTCATTACTGTTTCCAATACTTCCTTTAGTTTCACTAGCGTGGGACGACTTTATAAGAAGCTCGCATATAGCTTCTCAGCGTGTTCTTTTGTTCATGTTTGCAATAATAATAGTTATGTTTTTTTTCTTCGCATTATAGGCGGAGAGAACGTAGTGTTTAAACATTATGTTCTTCGCATTCTATCAGTTTTAATTATATTTCTTTGTACTAGTCCGAAAAATAAAATAATTTAAGTATTAATAGCTTCTAGATAATTGTCCCATAGTGTAAAACAACACCTTTTTCTCACACACACATGCTGTATGTGTATGTGTGTGTGTGTGTGTGTGTGTGAGAAAAAACTGTTTTTGCTACATTTTCCTTAGATCTTTTTAGTTCTATTGGTCGTATATTATTCAATAATGTACCTAAGAGCCAATCCATTAAATCACTTTAAAAATTCACCAAAACATATTATTTTTTTTGTTTTTTTTTTTACAATATTAACCGGCCATAGATATAACAAATAATAATTTATTTAGAAATCTTTATTTAATACTACAAGTTATTATAACTTAAATTAATAGTGATTCTATAGCGTTGTACAATATTGGCCGGTATTGTCTATTTCTATTTCTTTAACAAGGGGATGGCTCTAAGAAATTCAATTATAGTTTCCAATATTTCGCTTTGACTGTACCATTGCAGTATGACACAGGGATTTTTTCACAAAAGAAAAAAATATTGATACTAAAATATTTTATTATAAAATTACTTTCACTGCTAACATTACTTTGACGTTTTTTTTTTTAATTTAGTTACCAGTTTAGTGATTAAGTGATCAAATTTTCCTCTTTCCGCCCTACTTAGATGTATGTAAACAAAATAGTTGCGATTCTTTAAACAAGTTATTTCACATTTAAAAAAAATATATAAAAAAAATTTACTTAATAATCATCAATATATATATTAAATATAGCATTCTCTCTTGCCAAATCTGTGTTCTTGGAAAAAATCGGGGTAGCGGAAATTTGTAAAAATCTCCCTACAGAGATGTTTGTGTCGTAAAAAGACAACAACGTAATAAGTTGTATAAAGCATATAAGAATTTCCATGCAGTGTGAGGAAGAAGAACGCATGGCTTAGTGGTCAGAGCGCTTGGACGGTTTCCACGAGGAGCGGGTTCAAATCCCGCTGCGTTCAAAATTTTTATATGTTTTCTTTAAGTACTTTTCTATTCTTAGTGTGGATTTGAAATTTGAACTTAAAGAATCATCAAAATAAGTTAATTTATTTTCTTTAATATGTATTTATACTTTGCTCTGATATAATTTTTGCTATATATATTAGTGAAAACATTTATTATATGTACTTCATATATGTACCTATGTGTAATTTTGTTTCTATGTTTTAAAAAAAAAAGTGTTGTGTTAATATATATATATATATATATATATATATATATATATATATATATATATATATATATATATATATATATATATATATATATATATATATATATATATATATATATACATATATACATATATATATATATATATATATATATATATATATATATATATATATATATATATATATATATATATATATATATATATATATATATATATATATATATATATATATATATGTATATATATATTTTAAAATATCCATATATAGGGGCGAAAGTAATAATTATATTTTGAACAAAAACATATTTTGTGTATAATATGAAAATTAAAATATATAATCGACTTTAACTCCAAATTTTGTAATACCATTAAAGAAATATTGAATTCAAAACTGCATACGCCATTTTTAAAATGGCGTCGCCGGAAGACTGTTCCACTGACGCGGATTTAAAATTGGAAGCCATAAAGGCGTGAACCGACCGGAAGTAGGGGCTCCATCAGATCAGTATCAGATACGTTCATTTCCTTTGCACTTGCATTCAGGATTCTGATCCAAAAGTCATATTCTTATAAAATGGCTAGTTTAAATAGTTTGAGTTTTTAAATAATTTTAAGTTATAGTAAGGATAATAAACGCTATAATAACAATTTATACGTGCTTATTTATGTCGATAAATTCAATCGATTATCAATAATTTTCGATTGAACTTTCAATTTTTGTTATATTCTTTTAAATTTATTAATATTTATATATTATAAATATATTTCTTAATATTTATTTACAGATAATGTGGCGTTGAAAAAATTTTAAAGTTTCTATATTACAATCTATAAAATAATAATTTATATTAGTTGACCTCGTTGTGGTAGAGTGCGACAGCATCCGACTGTGAGCTTCGATATCTACTTGGGAATATGTATTTTTTTTTCATTTCTTCACTTTGTCAATACCAGTCAGTAGTCAGTTGAATACCACCAGTTAACACGCAATGTATCATATTGGAACGCAAATTGAACGGAGTGTCGTGTCACTGGGTTCTACCAGCCCACTCTGGTATATGCTGCATACAGCGTGGAGCTGAAATTATTATATATATATATATATATATATATATATATATATATATATATATATATATATATATATATATATATATATATATATATATATATATATATATGTTACAACAATACTTTATTTCCTTGCTACACTTAACCATTAATTATGTCCAGAAATGTATTAAACAAGTACCGAACCCATTACTGCACAGATTTATAATCTCTATCTGACTCTACACAGAGAATACATATCTACCATACTCACGTACCGTTCCTATCCTACGAATATTTTGGAGTTTACCTAACGTATACGTATTTTTATTGTTGCACTTTATTTGTCCTATAAACTGAAGCTGTCGATAGCTTCGCTTCGAAGTTATTGCCGTTTACCTCAACTTTATCTGCATTAGATCGCCTATTGCTTAAAGGCTCTAGCGCCTTTGAAACTTTTTGACTGTAAATTGCATGGATTCCAGCGAAATACAGTCTTTATTTTGTGTAACAAAATATTTTATATATTATAGAATCTTTGTAAGATTACTTTTGGGTAAATTATATAAGGTCAATATGGATTGTATATGCTTGTACGTTGTGGTTATGAGCTCAAACCTAACTCGTAGTATATATGTGTTCAGATTTTGTCATACAAAATTCAGCATTGGCTAGTCTATCTATTATTAGTCACTTGAAGAGATCGTCCCCAGGGCCCCCGACCTCACGGGGGCTACTAATCACAATCAAGCACCAAATTCACAAGTGCCCTCTTGGGCATGAAAAATTCAAGATACAGCAATGAGCATTCAATCTAACGATTGGTTCCTTTGCTTTCACAGACATATAAATCTCACAAAATATATATTATATATTAATAACAAAAAAAATATTTCCTCATTCATCAGATGTGATGGGATTGAGTTCAAATCTGATCACGTACAGTCAATAAAAAAAATATTTATTATGTAAGGTGAGCAGAAATAATAAGCACACGTAAGTACCTACACGTCAGTTATAAATATTAACCCAATAATGTAGGTTTTCTATTTATTGCTAATAACCTTTTCACATTATGTTGGGATCGTGTACAGACTCCATCAAATATGTCCATATTTAATATACTTTGCCAATATAAGCTTTTGGAGCTTAATGTGTATAGTAAATTATCGTATGAGGCACTAGTGATATAGTGAAATGATTTCTTAGCTGTATACCGCATAAAGTAGGATAGAGGGAACCTAATTGAATACACTTTGTCCTCGATTTTCGCAATTTGGAGACCTTTTATTGTGTGGTGGAGCTTAACGCCGTGCTTAATCTGGTTAAGAGAGCGAGGAAGATGAAAAGTTTGTTCTCCCCGAATGGGAATCGAACACACAACAGTCGAATTTACAATCAGACCCTGTACCGCTGTGCCAGATGACCTCATTCTACCGGCCTCATTCTCAAGTCATCGGTTTCTTTGTTTTTAGTGGACTAAACGAGATAATAATTTAAATAGAATCATGGCTCTCCTGAGTAGAGATTGAATCTATACCTATGAAATTGGTCCCACAAGCTTACTGAATTTTGTTTTTTCATTAAAGTACAGACAATAATTTTCATCAACTAAGTTTCAAATTGGACGGGAAGCGTAAAATAGACTGTCTTGTCCTTAGCTTCTTTCTGTCTATGTGGAATAAAGCGCAAATAAGACAGAATCTCTTCTCTTTCAAGGGCACTGCCATTATAGAAAATTTCACTTTAAATCGCTTTGCTTATCACTTCGATACTGTAGGATTTTAACAATCACTTGAGCAGTACATCTTTTGACTTAATGATTGTCTTAGAACGTTACTGTCATTTTGAGATTATTCTCGTATAGGACAAAATTCCTTTTAAAACGGATGTTCACTGCTTAAAAGTAACTTATTTGACTCGAATAAATCATATTAGCAAGCAGTTTACGCGTGAAATACGCGTTGCCATAGCAACGTGTATGTCGCTTCATACAAAAGTTATATTGTTAAACATATGATAGTGTAATGTTTTATTTATTGATTTAATGTACTTTATATGCATTATTATTTGTAAAATATTAGCGTTCTGCACTTCTCCTACACATAAGCTATAAGTGTGCCCAATTTCATGCTCCTTCTTCCGCGCAATTTTCGTAAAAAGGGGTTCAAAGTTATTGTTTCACGTATTAATATATAGATTTTCATTAGCAAGTGTTTATTTTGCTTTATAATTATAGCCTTGACGGTAACAATATTAACTTGAAATCATATTAACTTCTCTTTATTTAAACAGCTCATAACAAGCATTTCTTTTCATTCTGATTTATCATAATTATATATTATTTTTAGGGGCCCTATTACTTAGCGTCCACTGTCTGTCTGTCCATCTGTGTGTCAACAGGCTGTATCTCATAAATCGTGATAGCTAGAAATTCAACAAATTATGTAATTCCGTTGCTGCTACAACAACAAACATTAAAAATGAAAAAAATTAAAGTATTTCGTCAGCGGAATACCTACCTAATAAAATATGAACCGGTACGGAACCCTCAGTGCGCGAGTACTACTCACACCTTACCGATTTTTTACTTTTAAAATACAATTAATTATTACCATATATCCAAATATAATTAATAATAAACGGAAAGTCACGGACAACATCTAGTCCAACAATTTTTTTTATCGTATAGTTATAAAAACGAGACAGCAGACCGAATGATCTGTGATGTACAGATCTGTCTGTGTCAGAGTGTCTGTCACTCTTGCACCCGACAATTGCATTTCTAATTTACTGTGACGCGACACTATCTCGGTTGTGTTAGATTACTTGACGCATCTATCAAGTAGTAGTTGCTTTAGGCTGTGAAATGTGCGATATTTATTAATTTTTATATATTTTTTTTTTGTACTATAATTGTTAAATATTTAAAATATTATGTATTATATATAGAAGACAATTTTGTAAATTTTTCAATAG
This sequence comes from Dione juno, assembly GCA_037127375.1. Taxonomy (NCBI): domain Eukaryota; kingdom Metazoa; phylum Arthropoda; class Insecta; order Lepidoptera; family Nymphalidae; genus Dione; species Dione juno. The sequence continues at coordinate 8,430,752 of JAXRJS010000067.1, forward strand.
TCAAGTTCTTTATTCTTTTAGATTGGTTCGTGTTTAATGTGTATTTAATATGTTGAAAATTTTAAATGTTATTTTAATTAAAAACAAAAGAAAGTTCATTATAATATGATAAACAAAATATAATATATAAAATATTCGTAATATCTCCACAGCGGTCTGCTTGTAAAATTATGGGGAGAATAAATTATTTCCATTTTCTTCATGCGCGGCGTTGAGTTCCGCCACGCAACACGCTATGTCTAGAAAGGCGAAAAGCGGGTAACGGAGTGTCTTAACACTAGGTGCCTTGAGCCTACGGTTCCCTCTATTTTTTAACTGCTCTACTAATTTTTGAAGCTACCCAACACGCAATATCTAGAATTCGCGATAGCGGTGAATAGTCCTAGTTATATCTGTCTACGCTACACGTCTACCATAGAGAAGACGATTTTCGTCACTAGAAACAAAATTATATTATATAGTATTAATTATATTTTATTTATTTTAAACACCACACCTTTCTAATGGCCCCAACGCGTAAGGTGTTTAATGTAATAATCTCTCAATCTGAGATAACGCCGTGATATTTCACATCTCCAAAACTACTAAGTTAATAATGATTCAGTCATTTCGTAATAAAACTATTAAGTCAAAGGTCTTATATGCTGTCTTGGTGGTCTCCTTATATCTACAAGTATATAGTACGTGCTTCACGCTTTTCTAGTCTTGTGGGTGACATATCTAAAATTACCAAGTCTAATTTACTTTAAATTTTAATTGGTAAATCTAGTCTTTATAAGCTAAAGTGCTTGGATGGTATCCAAGTGGTGAGGATTCGAGTTCCGTTGCAGTAAAATTGTGAAATAACAATAACGTTAATATGATATAACATTTAATTAAACGTATTAAGAAAGAAAATATTAGATCGTTTTGTTTCTATTTTTATTTTTACACAGTTATTGTTTCTATTGAATGGGACCCATTACTAAATGGGAGAGGGTTTTTTAAAGATAATTTTATTTGTTGTTTATCTTTGCATTGCAAGTAATAGACTAAACTATTAAATAACCTTTAATGTTTAGAAAATATAAAAAAATTCATTATTATATAATATATATAAATTGTAATTGACAACATCACACTTGATAATTAAATAATATATATGTATATATATATATATATATATATATATATATATATATATATATATATATATATATATATATATATATATATATATATATATATATATATATATATATATATATATATATATATATATATATATATATATATATATATATATATATATATATCTTCTACCTTATCCGTATCGAGCAAGGGTCAGTAGAAAAAACATAGTGTTAAGATCTTCACTTTTGATCAATATATTATAGTGATCAATGACTTAAAGTCGTGATTAGCCAGAGCGAAACAATTGAATGAATTGAATTGATGCCTTCCACCAATAGGGTTTCGACGCTAAGGACTATGACTCAAATAATATAAGAAATAACATAAAAAAATTACGAAAGTGATTAATCATTTCAACCTCCACACTGACAAAAACTTTTAAATGGTACTAAAAAAGCACGAGGTTTCAAATATTTCAACGAGACAGTCGAAATTGGTTATCTCGTACGGTGTTCGGAGGGAATGTTCATTTACAGAGGTAGGTTCTTTTTTCTGAAACACGTCTCCAGTCTTTTTGTTTCTAGCGAACATTGAATTCATTCTAGACATCACTGTAGGCTCGATAGGATTCGACGCATGTCATTTATAAAATGATAGAAAATAAAAAACCTAAAAGTAGCTTTTATTGGTCTGACTATTGACAATATACACATCAAAAATTGAAATACTGTAATAAATAAAAAATAATTCAAAATTAATTTCTTAACTTATTTATTGTGACATATGCCTACTCTATTTCTTTCCATGTGTCACAGTCTCTTGCTAACTATCTTTCTACACTTTTGGTAAAGCTTTCCATCTTGTGATTTCCCTTCCTTCCCGTCTTTTACACTGTTCATAAAAACCTGTAAATTCTTGTAAATTTTAATTATTATTTAGTATTCAATGTAGACTTCATTTCTTAGACTTATAAATTATTTGTTTCATTTAAATTTAACTAAACAAAATTCATAGTATAATTAAAAAGCTTCACGCTATTTCCCGCATATAGGCAGAGTAGGCAGAGGCAAGTTAGAGTTAATATATGCCGTTCCCCGCTTTTCGCCTTTCAAAACATTGCATGTTGAATGGTGGCACTCAACGCCGCGTTTTGTCTTATTGCCAGAGCGAGGAAAATTAAATTAATCCATTCAACCGGGTGGGAAATGAACCTACATACTTCACGAGTAGAGCCTCTGTGCCACGACGGCTACTATAAAAAATCGTAATATATTAAGAGTTTATTAAGTTTACAAAGCATTTAATTACATGTTGATTGTAACGGTTCAAGCAATAATCAACGTTTTTGGACATTTCCCTTTTAAAGTTTCATTATCGATTGTTCTTAAATTTATTATTATCTGCAGGATATGTTCTAAAATGTATATATTTTATATAATTTTGTTTGTTAATTAGTGTAGGTTGAGTAAGGTTTAGGAGACAAAATGGAGAAAAATGATGATAGTTTTATTTAAACAGCCTAGACAAAATACTATAATATATACATATATATATATATATATATATATATATATATATATATATATATATATATATATATATATATATATATATATATATATATATATATATATATATATATATATATATATATATATATATATATCTTCTTCTACTTAGCATTATCCCGGCTTATTGCCAGGGTCTGCTTTCCTACTTAATCTATTCCACTTGCACGGTCTTGAGCATCCTCAGTAGTTAGTCCATTGGCTCTCATGTTCTGCGTCACGACATCCAGCCATCGCTTCCTTGGGCATCCGGGGGTCTTATTCCAAGGACAGACATATCAAGGCATTTTCTTCCGACGTAATTCTTAGGCCAGGGCAAAACGTGGCCATACCATCTCAGACGACGCCCTTGGTGCTTATCCGCTACGTCACGGACCCCAAGACTACCTCGAATGAATGTGTTGCGTATGCGGTCAGCCCGAGTAACGCCACACATCCACCTTAGCATCTTCATCTCCGTTACGTGAAGCTCCTGAGTGTGCCGAGATAATGCTGGCTGCCGTATAAACGAACTGGTCGGATCATGCTCTTGTATATTAGCCCCTTGAGTTTGGGCAGTATTCTGCGATCGCAGACCATACCAATGACCTCCCGCCATTTGGCCCAAGCAGCGCTAATCCGGGCGTGGACATCGTAGTCGATGCCTCCGGACTCGTGCATAATGGATCTAAGGTACCTGAACTTCTCCGACTTAACGGCTGGCTCAGGCCCGATGTGGATGGCGCTCTAGTCTGGGTTCCCGCAAGCCATGTACTCGGTCTTTGACACATTCAGTTTAAGAGCACCGTTCTCAAGCGCACCCTTCCAGGCATTCACTTTACGCTCCAGCATCAGTCGGTTCTCGTCAATGAGTACTATGTCATCGGCATACATCATCAGCCATGGAGGCTGGTCCTGGATGTGAGCCGTGACAGTATTTAGCACTACATTAAACAAAAGTGGACTAAGAGCTGAACCCCTACTGTAATTGGGAAAGGTTTGGTATCGCCAACAGCGGTCCTAACTGTAGAAACAGAGTCGTTGTACATATCTCTGATAACTTCAATATAGGCTTCAGGGATCCCCTTGGATCGCAATGCCCACCACATACACTGACGTGGCACACAGTCAAAGGCCTTCTGCAGGTCTAAGAATGCCACATGTATATGTATATATATATATATATATATATATATATATATATATATATATATATATATATATATATATATATATATATATATATATATATATATATATATATATATATATATATATATATATGTATATATAAATATATATATATATATAATAAAGTAAGTTTTAAATCTAGTCATCATCAATCTGACTGACTGACTCAACTAAAATCCATCTCAACAACTTTTTAACTTACAAAGCTTATTAAATTATAAATTATAAATATTTTATAATATTATTCTAACACCAAGAAATTTCATAGATGAAATACAAACGTTTTACTCTGTAAGGATATGAAGGCGTGTGTACACGAAGTATTGTCGGCTGTCAGCCCACGTAGCGTCGTAAACCACAGACGATGAAGCTAGGCCTGATGATATGATATATCGATAGAAATTAATCAAGCATATTATTTTTTATATATCGCTTTTTAGCAACGCTTGTCATATCTATAGTCTATCGAGTACACGTTGATTGATAAATTACACTTTATATTCGTTTTTAAAGTGCTAGTCCACATTTACCATTAGGGAAGGAAAATACTTTTTATGATAACATTTTATATTTTTATTTGAAAATTAAAGACACTGTGGGCGTGAGTGTTGTGTGTGTTTAGATTTCTAAGCTAAATAAAAATTTCAACATGTATTCTGTTAGTGATAGACAACAAGTACCAAGAGAGGTTTTTCCTGAATTTCTAAGGGTACTGGAAAATCAAAGGTTTTATTCACTACACACACTTGTAAAGCCCACACAAACGAAGTTTCGAGCTTTCTACAATATAAAAAATGACGTCATCGTAGCACAGCGGAACTGTAAACGCGACGATTATGGCTTCGATTGTTTCAAAACAAATAAATAACACGGCGTTAAGATCCGTCACTTAATACAAAATTTATCGAAAACAGGGCAGGAAAAAGAGGGTTTAAATACTAAGTTTCCTTTACCTACCTTGCTATATGCGGGATACAGCGTGAAGCTATTAATTTGAATTATTTAATAAATTCATATTAAATTATAGGATAAATATTTTTGCTAAGATTAAATTAAAAATATTCATTTCTGAATCTTTTGCAAAGCAGACCGATGTGTCAATGAGTTCTCATTTATAAAGTACTAAACAAATATTAACACATAAAATTAGACGTTAAGAAAAAAAAAATATATATATACAATTTTGCTTAAAGCTTTTGCCACTGAAGTACACTTGCTTACTCTTAAGCGAAAGATAATCTTATCATGAATAATATACATTTATCTTTTTAAAAGTTCTCCCTCGCAGTTCTTTAAACCGTTGCGAACTATTTACATTCACGCCTTTTTACTTTGTAGAAGTTATTTTTCGTCTTATTTCATTTATACCATATAATGTAATAGCATTAACGCGTGACTTTACTTGTGAAAATTACTATTAAAAAGTAAATGAAAAAGTTGAAATATATTCAAAGTCATGGTTCTCTTTTTTGTCGTCAATATGTACTAAGAATAAAAATAAATAAGGTATGCTATATCTTAGCTATAGTCTTAAACCTTCTTCTATGTGTACAAAATGTCGGGACGACCTGTTATTCAGTTTACGGCTGAAAGCGTAACAAACAAATATACTTACACATATATGTATAATATTGATAAAATATTTAATAATGATGTTTCCATATGCCACATATCGTAGCAGATTGAGAACGTATGGCTTATTTCGATATACCTGCGACGATATCCAAAAGGTATATATATATATATATATATATATATATATATATATATATATATATATATATATATATATATATATATATATATATATATATATATATATATATATATATATATATATATATATATATATATATATATATATATATATATATATATATTCATATATATATATATTTACAAATTATAATTTATGTTATGTAAAATATATAAAAATAAGTATTAAAAATAAACTCATTATTCTAAATCAATTTATTCAAAAAAAGAAACATTTCTACTGAAATTCTTTAATTTATTACACTTTCTTACAAATTCAAATGATTCCTGACATAGTAGACAAGCTTTAAATGCAACGAGCTTCGTATAGGGCAGTAAAGTTACTTAGATATACCTGCGACGATATCCAAAAGGTATATATATATATATATATATATATATATATATATATATATATATATATATATATATATATATATATATATATATATATATATATATATATATATATATATATATATATATATATATATATATATATATATATATTTATAAATTATAATTTATGTTATGTAAAATATATAAAAATAAGTATTAAAAATAAACTCATTATTCTAAATCAATTTATTCAAAAAAAAAAAACATTTCTACTGAAATTCTTTAATTTATTACACTTTCTTACAAATTCAAATGATTCCTTACATAGTAGACAAGCTTTAAATGCAACGAGCTTCGTATAGGGCAGTAAAGTTACTTCTAATTTCCCTTGAGCTGGTGCTTTATTACGTTGTAAAATATCTTATGTAATTGATATACGGTTGGAAGTTATGATTAGTATTTTAATGTTTATGTCCATTTTAGGTCTTTTAATAAAGACGAATTTTTACTTTGTAAGTAATAAGTACTTGTCGAATTTTTCTTCGGTTTTCGTATAGTAGTAACTAAGAGTCCTGTTAAACACATTCAGCCAGTGCAGTGGGTAACATCAAAACCTATAGCCGTCTTCAGCTTATGGACTATCCAGCATAAAAAGAGCATCTTAACTGGAATGAGTCGTTCCTGATATTGGCGCGTTCAACCAAACAAACTCTTCAGTTTTAGCTTGCGTTTAATAATTCAGTAAATATAAGTATTTTATTAACCAAAAAAGGTTATGGAGCTGAAATTATGTAGCCTTACGTTATATACCGTTACAAATAAAATACTGGAAGGCCATCGATCCCATTTGTAAAAAATGTTATTCAAAGATTTAATAAGTGAGACAAAAATTGTAGACAAAAAATTTTTAGATAACAAAGATACTTTTAAGACTTTTATGGTACAAACAATGATTTTTGAGATATATCGATTTACAAAATTGAGTTCGTGACAAATATTTTGTAGTTGACCGGACTTAATGTGTACTGTATGTGTGCTTTTTAATATTTTATTTGTCAAGATATCTTATACCAAAACTGTAGCATCTTCCACCATTTGTATGACAAGCACATTCACATAAGGAAAATTCCTTTCCATCAAAGTCTATTTAAGTGGAATACTACTATGCTTTACTAGTACTTCAAGAAAATAAACAAAATAAGACTAACTTTATAATTAACACTTATTGCTTTTGCTCTTGGAGGTTATTCACTTTCTTTAAAATGGTACCATGACGAAACCGACCAAAACTGATACTGCATTTTATCTAGCTATATCGATTAAGCACATAATATAAACCCATATCTATCATAAATATCGATATTTAAAAATAAAAATTGATATAAAATCAAATGTTAAGCAATATCGATACTTATTCACAAGTCACAACCCTCAACGTGCAGAGGCAAGCCGCAGATGTTCAGAATAAATTGTCCACAAAACATATTTAATAAGATATAAATAGTTTAAAATGCGGCGTATTACAAAACAAATCCCACTCACATAATATGACGTTTTCCTGAAAACTAACGTTAATTTAATTTTTTTAATTTCTTTACTATGTACCTTTTAATTTTTTTATTTTTTTTAAATAAACTAATTTAGTATGAAAGTAAAAAAAATGACTTGAAGAACACAAGTCCTTTTATTATGCAATAGGTTGTCTGTAAAAGATTGCTTCAAGAAATAAGACCGCCTTTGCATATATGTTTATATATTTGTTCTCATTTCTCATATTTTTTTGGTTAAAAAATAAAATATATTCTATTCTACCATTGTCAGGTTCAGGTCTCATCAACATCACAAGCTTTATGGTTTTACTAAGAGGCATTCTAGGGTTTCATGTCACCACTGGGCTACATAATCGGACCAGCTTGACGATATCATAAATTTGTATGATACCTGACCCGATTATCAATATTAATATATAGCTTAAATTAAAACAATAATTTTATACGACTGTATTTACATCATTACAAAATGTTATATTTAAATTCAATCAGTCTTTTAATAGGACCGTGCAAAGAAAGTTATAAATACATTGAAAAATCTTTATACATTATGTGATGACAAGGTGAAGGCTAAATTGTATATAAACGGCGTGAAAACTTCATGAATCAATAAAATCTCATACATGGCTCGAATTTTGAAAAGGATGAGATATATCATCAGTTACTATAATGCTCACATAAACAAAAATAATAAAATAGAAATACAGTACAATTATGAAAATCTCGCTCAATTACAATTCCAGTTCTAGTTAACAATTAATAAAAAAGTAATGTAAAGATAATAGAAACAGTATCTTTTATATTCCATATATTAATAATCGTATAATTTATATTGATGATAGAGGAAAGCAAAATAAATGATATCAAAATTATATATATATATATATATATATATATATATATATATATATATATATATATATATATATATATATATATATATATATATATATATATATATATATATATATATATATATATATATATATATATATATATATATATATATATATATATATATATATATATATATATATATCGCTCAACAAACTGACATACAAGTGAACGTATACCAATGACTTAATTTTAAACGGATACGTAGTTAACTTATGAGCTACATTAACTAGAACTAACTCTGATCATTTAGAGTTTTTTTGGTTTATTTTTATTTGACCTTGGCAGTAGACAAGCGAAATCTTATTCCTCATTCACGTGTTTCAGTAAGTATGGTATAAAAAATTCATTCTGGGAAATATGGAAAAATCTTGTTGGGCATATCCAAACGAATGGAAAATTCAGAGGTTTAAGTTATTTATACGCTTCTGGGGTTCGCAGGAAATTTGCTACCACTACTTTGCCTTAGTTGAGATGAACGCTTTCAAATTATATTTAAATTTTAATATATGGTATACCTGGTACTGGTACGTGTAGTGGGTAGGATTAGGTAGCAGGTATTAATAATGATGATATCTTTAAATTAGCTGAATATAAAGAATAAAAAAACTTGTTACACTTTCAAAATACATTCAGAAGACATTATTTTCTAACAGTGTTTACATTCGTAAAATCAAAATGGAGTGGAGTAGAAACCTATTTTGGTCATATATCGAATTTGCGCCGATGCCACCTTGAAAAGATTTGTATACGCCAATTTACATCTAAAATGTAACATATTATGGTATATTTTGCAATAATAATGAGAAAACCGTAGAATGGGGAAAATTTAAATTTCGAAAATTGCCAACCTGCCTAGATTTAGTGTTAGAAATTTCGAATGTCATGTTAAATTTTAAATGAAGGTAGCACATTACATTGCTTATAATTGAAATTGATATTCTATTTGCATGTGTGCCAAAATCGTATAGTTCGTGACTAAAATCTTTTCAGAGAAGATTCACCGTTTGTTATTGGGAATGAAGAAAAAGATAGCCGCCTTGACTTCATTACCAATAGCATTGATGAAGAAGAAGAAGAAGGGCAGAGTAGGGGGGCTACTGGTTACTGTCTGATCAAATCTAAATATTAGAAAAATTAATATAATATTGAAAAGTCCATCGATATTTTAACTTAATTCTCATTTATAGATGTTTAAAGTATATGAAATTAAGGTCTGAATCAAAACTGAACTCGTGCAAGACAAAATGAATCAAAGCATCCTTGCCACTTACTCTACTGTACACAGACTAAATCTAGATCTTCTATCTTTATTGACTACGTGTCCTAAAAACTGGCGAAGTAGGTCACCGTAAAGTTGTAATAGCTATACAGAAGGTCTCTTCTGCTAGTCCCCGAATCCACATCCATTTGAGTCACCACTCAGGCCCCAGTGTCAGTAACAGAATTTACTCACGTTAAATGAATGAAGAGAAGTGTGGCGCAGAGGCACAGCATCTGCCTATAAACACGACGGTTTGTGGATTCGATTCCCACTCGGTGAGAATGAATTATTTCCATTTTCTTCGCTCGTGCGACAAGGTAAAGCGCAGCGTTGAGTTCCGCCACTCAACACGCAATGCCTCAAATGGCGGAAAGTGGGGAACGGAGTGTCTTTACACTAGGTTCCTTCAGCCTACAGTTCCCTCTGCCTACCCTGCTATGTGCGGGATACAGCGTGAAGCTAATTATATAAATAAATGAAACCACGGCGTTGAGTCCCGGCACTCAATACCAATAATATCTCAAATGGCAAACGCGCTCAAAACATTGTAGCCTATAAATAGAAGTTAAACGCTTTAGTTCTAAACAGTTAATTACAGAAAGCAAAGAATGTACGCCCGATGCAACTTCCGCTCAACTAAAGTTCCAATTCCTTTATTGTCCTCAGTCTACTATTGTTTATTTGTATTGTATTCCGTTTAAAGTTATTAGAAACGTTTACAATTTAATTTTCTTTCTTTTATTAATTGTATTTTAATCGTCTCTATCTATATGAGTACATCGTGGTGCGGTGGGTGTCTGATTGCAAGTTATGCTATGATCTCCTTCTGAGATTTTCCCTCAATATTAGATTTTAGGGGTTTTCAAGCGTCATGTGTACAAATATCTTCTCCAACATTAAAATAGGAAACGAATATATCATCAGAGGTTGGAGATGTCTATGGGTGAGGGTGTCCACTTAATATAAGGTGGCCTCCTATGACTATAAAAAAAAACGCGAAGCCATGGTCGCGCAGTAGACTCTGACGAATATACGTTTGGTAACCATTTGAAAAAAATTTTGTATTTAAATTACTATTGAGAAAATTTCACTTCTTCATCGTAACATTGGCTTCAATCAACACGCAAGTCGTCATGTTTTCAATATTCTGAAACTCGATTTACATACAAAATATGGTAATCTAAAAATATCTAAAGCCAAATATATATATATATATATATAATATATATATATATATATATATATATATATATATATATATATATATATATATATATATATATATATATATATATATATATATATATATATATATATATATTTAAATGAACCCACAAGCAAGTCCATTTACATTATTAATAGTATAGTAAGGTTTCTTTTAAAGCTTTTTTCGACGTAAAACTTTAAAATTAATGAGTTAACGGAAAACCCATTCCGCTTCGGTGTTAAAATGTAAGTAAATTTTAAAAACGACAGTTTCAACTTTGTTTCTGTGTAACTTTCCTCGTAATTCTAGTCTTTATGAATTATAATTTGCTACTTTTAAATGGTTATTGCTAATGAATTTGTGATTTTTTTTAATAAATACTTAAAATAATAACTTTAAAAAAAATTAAACGCCACTAAACACTTACATGTTCTCTTAAATTACCCGAAAATTGGAGAGTATAATGTGCTGGAACATTCAATACAAGATTTTTCTTTCTATATATGGGACAAACTTGAACTTTCTATATCACATATATAGAACTTAAAGCAATAAGAGTAATCTTGAATCATCAGACAATTTAAAATTATTTAGCACTAGTTTTATAACAAATACTTTCGTTATCCATATCCCATTCACGATCCCTCCTTACATAAAAAAAATATGCATATAAAAGATAAACTATGGTCAAGACAACCCATACTTCACCGTCCGTTAGAATTCTATACATTCAATTTTATATCAGATTATATCATCAGATTATAGTATTCTTACTAGATTGTGGTAATAAAAAAATTACCCTACTATATAGGAGGCCCTCACTTTTTTTATAAACCGATAGATATTTTGATACCAGTTCCATTATAAACTGGCTCTCAACGCACAGTAGCATCATAGAGCAAAAGCTATAATCCAAAGCAACTAATCACACCCACTCGTGTACATTGTCTTTATATTCACAAGCCAACAATTGCTGTGTCTATACTAATATATAATTATATGGTGTGTATCAATGAAATTTTGACATGTTAATTTAAGATTGTGTAGGCGTTGCCTCTCCAGTAATTGTAGTTCTGTTTGGAAATTAAAAGCTATAATTTATTTTTTGTGGTGCAACGGGACAGTATCTGTGAGCTCGATTGGATTTTGGGTTTGATACCCACTCGTGGGTATGATGATATTTTTTATTTATTAAAGCTTAGGCTGTTTCTTTCAAATTGCGGCGTTTAGTTTCGCTAAACAACATATGTGAAAAAAAATATATTAATATATTAATTTTTTACGTTGCAAAAGTAAATGCAAGTAATTATTGTTAATATATTAAATTATAATAATTAAGATATGAGAAATGGACAAAGAAAGTTAAGTGAAGCTACACTTCTTTCTCAAAATTTTTTTTTAATTTAATTGTATAGCCAAAATTTTTTTAATTACCGAAACACTACATTTTAATCGAAAGGAAAATAATTTTTTTTTAACGAAATTTTATCATTCATCATTCACTTATTAAACTGATCCTACACTTAGTTCGCAAATTCTAGGCAAATTCACACCCGCATTCACCCGGTGAATCCATGACATGTCCATGACTGACACATATAAAACTTTAAAATAGGAATAGATTGGACCTGATGAAGTGTTTATTTCTAGTGTTACATGCTTTTTCCGTGACCTTCCTCCAGTATCTTCGACACTGTGTTTTCGAAGGTCAACCGAGGTCTCTCCTTACCTCTCTCCTTTTTTTTTTTTTTTTTTTTTTAATCATGTTGAGCTAGCTTGTAAGTGTGATGTACAGTGTAATTCATTGTATGTTACGTTGGCTTGCCTAAATAAATAAATAAAAAAAATAAATAAATAAATAAATCACTCATTCTCTCGACTTGCCCAAACTTTAAAGACTATATATTGTTAGATTTTAATCTAACAATATATTTAATATGAAAGATGTTAAATTTGAGAACATTCTTATTTCTTCATACTATATTTCAAGGCACAGCCTTTGACTGTGAAAGCAACAGTTGTTTGTTTGATTACCACTTAGAAGTATGAAGTATTATTATTCCATGGCTTAAGTAACAAGACAAAGAGCGGCGTTAAGTTCCGTCAATCACTACGCAACGTCGTGAAAATTGAACGGAGAGAGTGTCTTAACACTATGCTTTCTCTCTCTCACAGTGTAAACCTACACAAGTAATTGTCAATAAAATGTTAGTATTAAGTGTTTATGATATTTTCTAACACAGTAAGCTCCATTTATCAATTTTAAAATAAACATTATGAAGATCAAAGCGATGTCCATAAAAAAGTCGTAAAAAATTCAATTACAAAGTTATCTTCTTTCACTCTAAATAGTTTGTTTACTTCTTACTATAACGTTTATCGTAACGTTAACTTTACTTTATAGTATAAGTTTAAAGTAACTAGGTTATCGAAGAGAACGCAGCGGTTCCAAATAATGCTAGATGTCCGAGTTTTATTTAGAGTATTGCTTATTCTTTTTTTTTACTGATCTATTTAAGTTTTTTCTATCTACCAATCTCTTGCACCAACAGTCACAGAACAGGTCGCTGGTACACACTTATCTAAAGCCTTAAGTCACTCTCGCTTCTACTGTCGTACTAGCTTAAAAAATGTGACTTAAATGATATAAATTTTGCTAAAGGAAACTCCACTTTTTTACTAGCCTAGGCAGTTTTCCAAACCATCAAGCCATACACTTTCCAATATTTATTTTATGTAACTAATTCATCAAGTCATACAATTTACCTATAAATTTAAAAGTGAATAAACACATTAGAATTATTACATCCTACAAGCAGGCTACAAATTTCTAGATTAAACTATATTATCTACACTCGCTAGCGTAAACGTTACTAACTGTACACATTAAGCCGTATAGTAAAACTTTTGGTATAGGCGTAAATAAATCTCCACATCACATAAAATTTTAACGGCACAAGCGTACTTGGATCTGTATAAAATACTACACGTGACATATGACATATATACCTTTTAATAATAATTCGTTTTAAAATATTTAATGTAAAATTGAAAATTTGTTGGCCGTTCATTAAAATTACATTACATATGTATTGCTTTCGAATGAACGTTTTGATAATATTCTGAATCGTTAATATTATATTGAACGAGAGCGTTTGAGTGTGAACGCGACGATTGTAGGTTCAATCTCATTCGGGGTATTTTCGCACGCTCGTTACTTAACTTAACCACTTAACAGGCAGTGTCAGATACTGTCAGTGGTAGACAGGCAGGCAAGCATTGTCTGTTAAGTAATGTCTGGATGTCGAGCAGAAAATAGAGACAGGTGGTTTTTGACACTAAGTTCTATCTATATGCCTAGCTAGTTATGTAAATTGAAGACTGAATTTAAACATTTTAATATAATATATAGAGCAGTAGTGGCGCAGTTACGATGTGCTTGATGTGAAGTTTTTTTTATATTTATAAATTTATGTTGTAAATACTTCACAATCACTAATCACTGAAAAAAATTAATTTAATTTTAAATTTTTTTGTATGTTTTAATTTTTTTAGCATCAACACTGTATTTGGCATATAACAGATTGAATTTCGTTACTTACTTAAAATAACAAACATATCTTTTATATCTATATTGTTTTACTGTGATGAGAAGTTTTATTTGAAATCATCCTTCCCTTTTATCACCTTTTATAATTGGAAAATGGAATTAAAATACAAAAAAAAACGATTCGTAACCTTTTTTAAAAGTGACTTGAAGCTTTTAATAGAGATTAAAAGTTCAAATTGTATAAAGCTCAATATTTTATTACATCAAGCAATAATAAACATTAAACATATATAAGAAAGATAAGCGAGATAAGGGAGATAAGCGAGAATGCTACATATGTATAGATAGAGAAAGTCTGGTGAGAAGACACTCCATCATCCACTTTTAATTCATCATGTTTCCGGTGGCATACCAAATACCACGCCTTAACTAACAGATCATTATAGAAAACAGTAAAATTGTTTAATACTTTCTCATAGAGAAGGGATACTATTCTCATTTTATTGGCTCTTTCGTTTGTCACTTGATTTATATAGCTTTTACTTTGCATATTTGGGTGTGACACGGAATAGGCGGTGTCTGCTGCACTAAATGGATATGCATTAAGATTTACTAAGGCACATAATTTCAATTGCTTAATTTAAACTGTTTGTTTCTACGGAAATTTGGTTGCTAGACTTTTCCTTAATACTGTTTCACACAGAGTCTTTGATAATTTGTGAATTTCTTTTGAAATTGACTTACTTGTTATTTGAATGCTTTTTAGGCGTATACGTTTAGATAGAAGGTTTCATACTTTCTTGAATGAATACTTATATTTATACAATTTTAATTACTTTAATTTTTCTTTACTTTTACTATTTAATTTTACTTATATTTATATAATAAGTAGATTTTAGAACCAAATTTAAGTGAAGAATGGAGAAGTTCAATGCTAAATACTCACTGTCTATCCCGTTACATGTAAAAAATGTAAAAAAAAAATATTTTTTTTTTAAAAACAAATATATTTAAGCTTATCCAATCATCTATTAGTACTCTGTGTATCTACTATACAAAATTAAAACTTTAGTCGTATACTGCCTGCTTAATAAAACGTAGCCGCTAATTACAAATGTGAAATATCGACTAAGATTCAAATTAGATAACGATATTAATCACTCTAGTGAAATTTTAATTGAAGTATTATGTTTGGGTGTAATAAAAGAATTTATTGTGTATATGTGAGGGTCCTCGTGGCGCAGTGGTACAACGTCTGGCTGTAAACGCGAAAGTCTTGGGTTCGATTTTCAATCGGGGAGAATGAATTTTTTTCATTCTACTCGCTCTGCTAGCAAGATAAAGAGCAGTGGTGGGTTTCGTCTCTGAACATTCAATGTACCGAAAGACAGAAAGATGACGCCCGGCTTTTCGCTTGAATTCCATAGTTAGATGATGAGTGGCGGAGCTTAACGCCGAGTTTATTTTCTTCTTATAGAATCGAACCCACACACAACCTTACAAAATGTACAGTCAGTTACTATGCCGCTGCGTCACGACAGTCTCGAAGACAATATAAAAGAAAATTAATATAATTCTATATAACGAGTAATATACAAATAATTTATTAACACAACCTCATTTAATCGTCTTGTATTTATAGCCATTGTCCCTATTTTGTGGTCAATTAAGCCGTCATTCTCATATTTTCAGATTACGCCCGACACCAAGCTTAAATCCTTGGATAATCGTATATTCGTGTATACCAGATACAAAATTATCGCATGCCTTTATAGGATGAGAGGCTTGAGTTACGAGCTTTAAGCGGTTTGTCATTTTTTTTTAATGATTGACAGGTTGTTCTATATTTTTCTTCATTTTAGAGATTATTTATATATATATATATATATATATATATATATATATATATATATATATATATATATATATATATATATATATATATATATATATATATATATATATATATATATATATATATATATATATATATATATATATATTAAAATTATAACAAAACCGCTCTACGCTTATTCACTGTTCGGACATAAATCATGAAACGACTTCATAATTTCGTTAATCTATTGGAGCTTATACAGCTATCAAAGATATTTGTTTTAAAATATGTCTTAAATTAACATTTTATCTTAATTTAAATGCAATTAAGGTACCGTAGTTTACAATTGTAACTAAATCAATGTATATAATAAAACTATAATAGTATATTATAATAAGTACAGTATGTTCATTAATTTGTTTACTGGATTTTGAATGCCCAGTAAAGCTGGAGGTCGTGGGTTCCGTTCCCACAGCAACCTCTTGATCATAATGCTCTTTTTTATTAAGAATTAATTCTTATATGAAATATCGTTAATTGTAATTGTATTTTATGTCAAGGCCTATAATAACGTTAATGACAATTTTTTTTTTAAATTAGTGTATTAGTGTATTTACAAATTTCCTTATTCAGTTCTCAATGATGAATGTCCTTGACCTTTTCTTACTAGTGTAGAGGAAAAAAAGTTATTAAAATATAATAGTGTATCGAACAGACAAGTGTCAGATATACATACCTTTATAACATGATGGCAAATTTTTAATTCTTTTATTAGTACTTAAATAATAACCGAGGTTAATAAGCCTTATAATAAAGTCATCAAGAAAACTTTATTTACACAAACCATGTACAGGTACCGTAAATATGTTTTACAGCTTCGAATTTAATGTATAGAAAGCTAGTTTCAAAATATTCTCTTCTCCAATTTCCATCGAAATAAAATAAAATAACTCGGGGAACTCAACTCCGAGCTTTGTCTTGAAATTAAAATAATTAGAACTTAGTAACTATTCTTTAAAGATATTTATTATACATGATGTAACCTTACAAAAAAGCTTCGATCATATCAAACTGATACAATATTGAGGCAATATCGTCACAATAGTATTTGACTGCCGGATAGTTTACGACAAAAGTTTTTGTGACCCAACAAATAAAAAACTATTAATATAAAATACTTTATACGCATGGCGTAAAAGCGATCGTTCACAAGAACCGTATCTTCCAAATTACTTGGTACTATAAAAGCTTTATTTGAAGAGTAAATAAGTTTGCAATAAGAAATCGAGTTCAAGTTTATTAACAACTAGTGGCTGGCCCAGATTTTATTATTTATAAAATGTTATTATTTGTAAATATATATGTTATTGTTATATCTAGCCAATTATCATCTACTTCTAAATGAAAATATGCTTATTTAGCAAATAAACCTTCAAAGGAAGCAAAAGCGAACGACTAATTCAATACTAACCTACTCAATGTTTCTGTCGACCGTAATGAATCGCGGGGGCAGTAAGAGAAATAAAGAGAGAGAGAGAGAAAGAGAGAGATGAAGAGATAAAAAAAGCAAATATATGCATATTGTCGTTATTCATACACAAAAAATAATTGTTTCAAGCTTTTGCTTGCATATAGGAATGTAGATAAAAATTACCTAGTGGTAAAACACTCCGTTTTCTACATATCTTTCAAAACTTTGCATATTGAGTAGCGGAACTCCACACCGCTATTTATTTTGTCATATATAAGTCTTAGTTATTTCTATTAGACAGCGGACACAAAGCTCCAGGTAAAAGCTACTCGTAATATCTGCATTAATTTTATTATTGTTAAATAATTCAATTCCAAAAATGCTTTCAAATTAACAATATTGTTTATCCAAGACGCATTAAAAATAATAAAATAATAGAATATCACAAACAATCTCACATAATTTCTTGTTTTTATCAAAATCCACATACACGTGATAAATTATATTACTTTAAATAGAAAACACAGTACTTTATGACTTCAATGTAATATTGTAATACACGTAGTAGTTATCAGTTCGATTCCCAGTCGAGGCAATGAAATATTTTCATTTTCCTCTCTGAATATAAAAAATATAAACATAATTCCCAGTTACTAGCAGAAACCATTATACATCTTAATTAATGCTCGCACGCAACACTTTTCCGGCGGTTAATAAAGAAAAATTTTAGTACCACAGTTAATTAAAATAGGTCTTTGAGGTGTGGTCCTTTTGTAGGATGTCAAAATCATAATTTTTTTTACGTAATTTCCTTGATAATAATTTACCACATGTAAAGGTTAACCAATATAGGCAACACGATAGATTTGTATTTGTATGCTTGATTTTATTTTTTATATTCTCATATTTATATGGAAAGTGGAGAACTGTAACTGTCTCTGTCTGCCTTACCTGCTATATGCAAGATAAAAGACGAAACTAGACGTATCTCTCGTATTTTCAAAATAATTCTTTTTCAAAATATATGCAACAAATATTTCAAATCAGATCAGATTTTATCAAATTAATCTAATGTAGTACAAACTTTTTTATACGAGAGAATCGAGTTAAATGTTTTAATTAAAAAGCTCATAGCGTGACGAGTGTCTAATAAAAATGACGTATTCCGAAAAATGCTTAAAAAGTCTATATTAAATAAAAATATAAGCAATACTCGACTGGGCTGTTTTTTTCAATTTTCATAAAAGTTAGAACGTGCGCGAAATCGCTATATAACATACCAAGCCTTTACCAAACCAACAATGCAGAACAGGCCGCTCTATGCACTTTATTGAATTTCTGCAAAATTCTCAACACATGCCACTAGCGGGCCAGACTCTTAATTCATTTAACAGTTTAGCGGAAAATTTTATATCAATTAAAAGTTCCTTTTAGCAGCTTTTATGAGAAAATTGAGAAAATGTTATTTTATAACATATAAAATAATATTTAATTTTACTTTAAATTACATTATAGAATCAGTTTGTTTGTTGTTAAAAAGCTTAAAATTATAATTACTTACTTTCTCCCTTGCAATCTACATGAGCCGTACCATGGCCACGATCTTCAGACATGAAGAGCTGACCACAGAGAGTTAGGATATAAGTGGTAGGGTTTAGGGATATCAGTGATTTGATTTAATTGCCATTTTCATATAAAAATGTTTATTAATCTTGAAAATGGGCAATTTTTATAAGTAGATAAAGCAATATATATCATAAAATTGGTACGGAACTCTCGGTGAGAGAGTACTGCTCGCACTTGACGGATATTTATTTTGTATAAAATTCCTCTTTTATACTTTTCATGAATACTAAACTCAATAAAAACGATAATAATGTACAATAAAATCAATGAAACTAAATAAATACTTAATACCAGTTAGCATTAAATTATGGCGGTCATATCGTAAAGCTTCAGCGTTCAGTTTGCTACCGTTTTTATTTTTATTAGTTACAACACACACTGTAAGTTAAAGTATACGTTATTCAACCTTACTTTTTCTATATTCACAGTTAAATTGGGTATTGCCAGTATTTTCTAGATCCTAGCGATTTGACTGTCTTCTGTTTTACTACTCGGTGTTAGATCTAGAGGTTTCTATCGAGAATAACTAGTATGTAATAGAGGAAGGTCATATAAAAAGTATGGGGACTCCCCGACGGGTATGCATGAAGAGATTAATGACAGTGGACGAGGCGGAAGAGGTACCCAGATACTACGTCCACATCTCTCTCATATCACTATTTAACCAATTAAAGGGCCCAGTCGTGTATAAAGTCATCATTTTACACTGCCGTGTGTCCAATATATTTTTTCACATCCTTCGTCTGCGGTCGTAACAGGAACTAATTGCTTTCGGAAACGTTTTATGTGATCATATTTCACCTGAAATATGATTTATCCGCACCAATTCCTCCATTTTTGTTAAATAACGACTCTAATAGCGTATCGTAATTACTGTACTGCTTTTTTCATTGTTTTCAATCGGCTTCGATTGTTTCGATGGAGTTTTGTTTTCACTTCGAATTGGTGTGCTTAAATAATTTTAAGAGATACAGTAATGATTTTTGATATATTGGTATATTGTGTTATATATATATATATATATATATATATATATATATATATATATATATATATATATATATATATATATATATATATATAATATATATATATATATATATATATATATATATATATATATATATATATATATATATATATATATATATATATATATATATATATATATATATATATATATACATATATATATATATACATATATATATATATAATAAAGTAAGTTTTAAATCTAGTCATCATCAATTTGACTGACTGACTCAACCAAAATCCATCTCAACAATTTTTAGCTTACAAAGCTTATTAAATTATAAATTATAAATATTTATAATATTATTCTAACACCAAGAAATTTCATAGATGAAATACAAACGTTTTACTCTGTAAGGATGTGAAGGCGTGTGTACACGAAGTATTGTCGGCTGTAAGTATATTAAGGAACAAAAAATATAAATTAATTTAAAATAAGTTTTCAATAGATGATATATAGATAGATATATTATCATACAACCAATTGCTACTAAAACACATTATTCTTTCAAGTAATACAATTTCACTTAATAAATTAACACTAGTTAATCTGAGCCGTCATCGAGTGAAGCGAAGGCCGTGAAAGTACTTGGAACGTGGCCAGCTCTGTTATCTCCTACGGTTTTAGCACCCTTCTGTAGAATTTTAGGTTATTCTATTCATAATATGGAAGGTCGCAAAGTTAGAGCAATTTTCGTTGGTTACTCTAGCATCGTTGTAAATATAGCTTATTTTAACCAAGGCCGTGGTCAACTCCTCTTACAGCGATGGGTAGCCCTGAGAGAAGCAAGCACCTATATGCTGCATGGGAGGAGTCGTCGGCGGCAAGTGAGTCCTATGCAGGTCTTGAACCTCGGATTGCGGCCGTCGAGTGGGCTGGAAAAATATATATGTATATATATATGTGAAAGTGTGTGTATGTTTGTATTTTTGTTCACAAATTTCTAGGAAACTGAAAGACGTATTCTCAGCTCAGGGAACAGTGCAATTTTCATCAAAATCTGCTTAGTTCTTGTAGAATGTTTGTACGGTCTCCACATATTTCTAGATGAGACATGTATAATAAATGTATCCTGTACAGTTAATAAATGATATCTTTAATAATAATTTGTTTGCAGATTTTTTATTCACTGAGATTGCTTACAGGCATTTGAAGTTGATAAAATAATAAATTCATAAACTCATAAATAAGTTTATGAATTTATGAATACTATTTTCAAACATAATAAAAAATATTATTCTTTTTACAATATTCGATAATATTATTAAATATTTATTAGTTATTACTATTATTTATGTCATCTTACCTTACCTTACCTCGCAATAATCTATGTCCATATTTTATAGCTTCTAATTAAAATAACCTACGTATGTCTAGTATTTCTGTAAGACTATCTAAAATAGATCAGACAATATAATATAATCGTAGATCATCTTGTTTTATCTATTTTATTATTTTTAAGGATTTTTAGAAATAACAAAACTTAAGAAATGCTTACAATAACAAAATTTTTAACTAACCCTACAGAAAAACTGTTTCCGAAATCAATTAAAAACGTCAGCGAGTACAGACTGGTACAAGACTGATGGCGGCCACTACACGGAACAGCACTCGAGGGGAAAACGGGCAAATTGACTGAGTTCCGGACAACAAAGTGCTTACTTTTAGTAGTATCTGGCGCTATTAAAGTACTTATACTGCTTTGGCTAAGTATAAATAGTGGTAGATTGTTGTATAATATATATATATATATATATATATATATATATATATATCAAAATAGTTTCAAGTCGACAAGTTGGATCTCTTGAAGCCAAAATATAAGATTAATTATAATTTGGGCTAAATATAAATAAAAAATTATAGAAGTACCACACATTTCTCGGCTAAATAATATCGTAGCATAGCGTCTGACTTTAAACGCGATGGCTGTAGGTTCGATTTCCACTTGGTGGAACGAATCATATTCATTTTCTAGCATTAGTAACAAAACAAAACGCAACGATTAGTTCCTTTGTTCAATGCGCAATATCACTAAAATTTAACTGGAAGTAAGAAACGAAATATTTTAAGACTACTTTCTTTCTCTACCTTATTTACTATATGCAAGAGAAAACGTGAAATTAAAAAAAATACGTAAGCTAAAAAGCTTTTATCAAATATACCCTGAGAAAAAATCATGTCACACCTCAATTGGGAAAACTTTAAAACTGTACAAAATTATCAAAATATACAACAAAATCTCTTACGATATATCACTAAGATAACACTATCACTAAGAATTAACTGGAGCTGCAAAGCATTTTATTGTTTAGAGTAGAGCCAATTTAGTTCCTTTCTGGAGTGGTCTTTCGTGTCGCAGCCATCTGTCATGTGCCAGCTACTTTGCCTCTTAGGTATGTGATGTTAGGGGTGACGTATTTCGGAGATTTTCCTCGTGATTTACTTCCTTGTAGCGTCAAAGGAGATCGCTATGATAGCTTGTGTTAGTAAAAGAACGCAAGATCGATATATGTATTAGAAAATGTATGGATGGACCCAAAAGCGCGGCGTTGAGTTACGCCACTCAACACGCAAGTGGCAGAAAGGTGGAAAGAGGAGTACGGAGTGTCTTAACACTAGGTTCCTGTGGTTCCCGCGGTTCCCTCTGCCTACTCGCTATGTACGTAAATTAATATTATTAAATGACAATAAATTCGTAGTAAATTGTGTGTTTACTGTCACATAACATAAAAATATATAAATGAGATAATATATTAAATATTTTTAACTTAAAATTATGACAAGGATCTATGAGTATTTCAGTTAATAATGCTTAAGCTAATCTCAATAGCTTCAAGCTTTTTCCCGCATATAGCAGGGTAGACAGAGAAAGCAGAGTAGGTTTTCATTTACATGTTAAAAATACGCTACCTGAGATGTTGAGCGGGTATTCGGATATCGCTCTTCATTTGTTTAAATAAAATAAAATGACACTATATACGTGTGTTTATTAAAAATGAAGATAATTTTTATATTTTATGATATAAAATATAATTAATATCACAATGTTATAATTAATTAATTTATTATTTTTCTAATTAAGACATATATACTGACAAAATATTATTGTATAGAATTTATATATTAAATAAATTTATATATTTTATATTAAGAACATTCGTATGTAGTCTATTGATGAAGGAAACCCGTCTAAACCATGACGGTTGCCATTCGATGGGCTCCTTTTGTTTTTGTGTTCACATTTCTATCATATGTTTGTGAACTAATAATAATAACTTATCTATCGCTTTACCATTGTGATTTGTTGTATATATATATATATATATATATATATATATATATATATATATATATATATATATATATATATATATATATATATATATATATATATATATATATATATATATATATATATATTATATATATATATATATATATATATATATATATATATATATATATATATATATATATATATATATATATATATATATATATATATATATATATGTATATATATATATATATATATATATATATATATATATATATATATATATATATATATATTATATATATATATATATATATATATATATATATATACATATATATATATATATATATATATATATATAGCATGCGGAAGTTACATCCATATCCATCGTGTTCTAAGACAGACACGGCGCCGCTGCGTCACGACGACCTCTGAATTTACATAAAACTTTTAAAAAGAATTAACGTAACTAGCTAATTCTTTAAGTTTAACTTACTTAGTGACTTTGTATACTGACTGGTCCTCAAAGGGTAAGGCATAAACTATACATAAATTACTAAAATTGTTGAAGATGTTAAATATTAATTGTATTAATAATACATGAATTGAAGTTGTAAAGCAAACAATATGATTTTAACAATACATTTTAACTGAAAGTAAATTCACAGTTATTGTCTTATCCAAATCAATTTCAAAAGTAAATTTTAACTTTGAAAGTTGAGTGTAGAATAAATACTCATTTATATTCTAAATCTGGCGACAAATAAATTTATAGCTGTGCTGGTAAAACGAAACAGTGTTACACGGCTCTTTGTAATATATATAAGTTGGCAATGAAAAATATTATGTTTTATACTGTTCTTATAAACGAAGTCGTTGTTCTTACCGCTTCAAATAAAGGCACTGTTTAAACTAATCCTTAAACTAAATTAGACTCTTAAAGACGTTTGATTTTAGATGTTTTTAATATATATTTCAAATTTATGGTATTGCCAGTAATTAACGATCAGTCATAAAGTGATTATTGAGTCCATGGACTCTGGTTGAGATGCATTAAGTCCCATGATATCAAACATGAGATGAACTACTAAAATCTATTCAAAATTGTGGGAGTACAAGCAGAACTACAACGTCCAAGAATATAATTTTATTTTTTCCTATTACGTATTTCTTTTAAATGAAGCAAGATCAAAATAAATTCTTCACGATTACCATGAAAAATTACGATTTATATTGTTGATGAAAAAATTTTCGGGGCCCTAATTGAAGGGCTCAACCCTGATACAGACTAGACAAGGAAATAACTCAAGAATATCCTTTTAATTCTAACGATTATTCAAAATTCTACAAATGAGCTAATTTAGGGTGAAAATTTCCACCGTGGGCCTATTTATTTGATATATATTTTACAAAAATGGTAATTTCGCCGGAATGGAATCCGAGATTAAGTTGGAAACATAAAAGATATATATATATAGATATATATATATATATAATATAGAAACACAGCTATAAAGCCTCATTTTAATCTGAACAAAAATAATAAGCCTAAAAAAAGAAATGTCAATATTATTTTTCACAGCCTTTAAAAAATTAGAACTTAGTTTGATAAAGTTGTATGTAATATTATTGAAATCGAATAGTATACTACTTAAATAGATCATCATACTTATATATAAGTATTTAAGCTTTCAAGTACGTGTGCCAAATATTGTAAGTTTACACATTTACACACTTTCTCTCTCACACACTATATACTGACACACACATATATATATATATATATATATATATATATATATATATATATATATATATATATATATATATATATATATATATATATATATATATATATATATATATATATATATATATATATATATATATATATATATATATATGACAAGCTTTTTAGCAATTTTGAAATAAAATATAATATTCTGGTATTTAAGGTTGAATTGTATTATATAAAATCAAAATTTCAGTCAAGTGCGAGTAGCGAGCACTGAGGGTTTCGTACTAATTTAATTATTGTAGGTAAAATTGATAAACTTAAATTTGCGGTCGTGTCCACTCATTTTATATGAAAATATGTAAGTTTATATTGGTTTCATTATGGAATTTTCCCATAAATTTCCAAAATGTAGATTTTTCTCTTTCGTACTTTAAGTTGCTCTTTGCCAAATTTCATAACGCAAGGTTAAGGGGTAGTATCCTGTAGGTTTTATTTACGCGGCAATTTTAATGCAAATTACAAAAAAACAAGCATAAATTTTTTAATGCTTTACAAGTTTTATTTTTGTTTTGTTCTAAGAGACTACCGCTCTGGATATTTAATATTATTTCCGGCTTTATAGCACCAAGTTATTTTGATAAAACTCTTTTCAGACAGACAGACAGACAATAAAGTTTAAGAGACAATTTAAGTGTAAGTGTACCTACAGATAATAAAATATATGTTTTTTCCATTTTAGGTACGGAGCCTTAAAAACAGGTGAAAATAAATAAAAAATCGCTTAACATTTAAAATTACACTGATCCCACGTACTGACAATAAACAGAGAATTGAGTCTAAATAACAATTTATTGAGGGACATATTTTGTTTCATGTTCAAATCGAAAACGAACGGGGGTGTAAATGTGAAGTCATTCGACTCTCACCCCTGGAGAGGCATTACGATCCCTATTTTATTATGGCAAAACACATGCGATATCTGAACAGCATTCGTAATTATAATATTGTGACAAGAAATATAAATATATAAAATAAATTAAATTAAGTTAGCTTCACGCTGTATCCCGCACGTAACAGGCTAGGCAGAAGGAACAGTAGGAACCTAGCCTTTCCGCCTTTCGAGACATTGCGTGCAAGTGGCGGAACTCTACGCCGCGCTTTGCCATGTTAATAGAGCGAAGAAAATGAAAATCATTCATTCTCCCCGAGTGTATAATAAATATATACTATTGTAATGAAATCAATTTTTTCCTTTTTTTCTGTATTTCGCAGAATGGACAGAAGGATTCTAGTGTTAATACAACACTTTATGCCCTATTTTTGAGATATTAACTGTTGAGTGCGCTTACTAGATTAAGGAAATTAAATATATAACTGCCCCCATCGGGAATCGAACCCGCTACCGTTGCATTTACGGTCAGACGTTGTGCTACTGTGCTACGACGGCCTGCTATAATAAGATTTAGCTATCAACAAATGTAGTATGACACATAGTAACCTACGGCCCACATGGATAAAGGTACTATCCAAAACAAATATATTTTTATAATACAAACCAGTGTTTCCTGATATTAAAGCTTCCAATTAAATTCTTTATCTTCATAACATTAGTGGTTTTTTTTTCCGATTGTGAGGTTAATGCTGTTAGCTCTATTGGCCTTGCCAGCGACACCGTTTGGTGAGGGAAGAGGGTTCTCTGTTCTTGAGAAGTAGCAAGCGCTATTGTGTCTGCTTCAGAGGAGCGTCGGCGGCAAGGGCGTCCCCTGCGGGACCCAAGCCTCGGCTGGCGGCCGACAAGCGGGCTGGGACTATTAGTATTGCTTAAGCTTTGTATGAAACCAAAATGTATACAACCTTTAATTATAAAAGTACGTAGTTTCAATTCGTTTTAACACTTTGTATTTTTGTTTGTCTTTAATACCTATAATATTCCATATTTCGAAGATTTCTGAAGTATTTATAGTAGTTATTATATATATATATATATATATATATATATATATATATATATATATATATATATATATATATATATATATATATATATATATAAATATATATAAATATATATATATATACATCTCTCTTTTTTTTCATCGTCATGTACTTTATTCAAACCCAATGTGGCCCAAATTACAAAATTTCTGATTGGAAAAAAATAGTGGACGATTATTTAATCTATTACTTTTCAAAAGCTTTTCACTATTTATCTACGTTACAAATGGCAGTAGTGATAAAGGACATAAAAAAGTCCATGAAGGATTATTTATATAATATATTTTAGATATAATTTCTGAACCCTATTTCGAGCTGCAAACAATGTCACGTCTAACACCTGTACTGGACTAGAACGTGTCAAAGTGTACGATGAGAAGATTTGCTCAAAACGAACTGACGGTAACTATAGGAATAGAGCTAGCGAATTTTCAAAATGCTCAAGTAAAATTAGAATATGCTGCTACCTTATAAGCTAGGTGAATGGCAAGGCGAAATATAATTCAATGTTCAATTAAAATTTACTTTTATTTATTATACAAAACATAAAGCAATACTACTTTATGAAGTTAAATTAATTAATTTGTGGTAAATTGGTTAAGATTTCATTCCTCTCCTCATTGATACCAATATCTTCATAATCAATAGCTTCTTGGTCCTTATGCCATTTACCTGAACTTCTTTCATTATCATCGGCAGTGTGCGCTTGAAGGTCACTCTCCCGTCAGTCAGTCAGAAGTTCGGTCAATCATGTCAGTCAGTCAGAAGGTCGGTCAATCATGTATTATATATACCTTACAACGTTCTTTTTCGTTCATACAGTCTACTTGTTTTTTTTTTCTATTTTAAGCGTCCCTTCATTGCAGATTCTATCAGCTTAGATGACTCTGCATGTTTGATGTAGATCCATCGATATTTAGTTATGTAAATTTATTTTTTTAGATATTATATATTTCACTTTCATACTTTAATCTTTGACTAGATATCCATATTCCCTGACACTAACATTCTTCAATTATTTTTTTTTGCTTACAATTTAAAATTATTTCGAATAATTAACTCACTGCTGCTACTGCTGTGTAGCATTTAAAGGTTCACAAAATCTCTATGATATCTATAGCTCAGCAATTACATTTAAATAAAGAGTCCCAATGCCATTACGTTGATACTATTGGAGACCTACAAACATGTGTTACAAAGTTAAAATATTCCAACAAATCCTAATAAAATGTGCATTAAGCATAAAATATGCATCCAAATTGCTGTTCGTGCCATTGAATGTTCCGGGATTACCTCAACATATGTTTTTTATCACCACAAGCCAATATGGTGGGCAATTTCGCTATTTTATTGCGAGTTAGCGTCTCTTGCCATTTGCGGTAACATCTTTATAAATGTTCCGACTTGATATATTTAAGTTTCAATTCATTCATTAATACGAGTACTTGTATTTGTGCTTTTGTTTCTATTGCTAGAGTTTTTGTTAATTTGTACTTAATGTGTGCTTTTGTTTCTGCTAGAGCTTTTGTAACCTGCATAAGCACAAAGCAGGATAGGCAAAGGCAACCTAGTGTTAAGGCATTCCAATTTCATTGAATTTCAACACCACGATATCTTTCTATTAGAGCGAAGACTGAAAATAATTCATTTCCCCAAGTTAGAATCGAACCCACAACCGTCACGGTTATAGTCAGACACTGTACCGCTGCGCCATGATGACCACTGCCATGCAAGTCAATGTCTAATTTCATAGGAAGAAGAATAAGATATACTACTAAAGACTATTTAAAAATCGATACATATTATCTGTTACATTAAGCACTTATTTATATCAATCTTTAGCCTTAGCTAATAACATAACCAACAAACATTCAATTTTAGAAAATAACATGAGCTTAAAATAAAATTGTGATCAATTTTTAAAAGGCTTTACCATTAGCCAAGTAGTGACTCGTCGTGTCTGAGTACAGTTCACTGAAACAATACACTCAGGCGGCACGTCAAGCGTACGAATACGAGAATATTTTTAAAACAAAGCCCGAAATAACAATATAATAGACTAAACCGAAATACCGGCTCGTATAGCAATGCATCCGGAAATCTTTGCGAAACCACGCTAGTGAATAAAAGTGGAGACCGTTTACAGCATGCCGTTACGACTTATTGTCATATGCAAATGGAAATAGAAAGAACTATTGTTAATATAATATATATTAACAAATAGTATATCTATACGTTTTGGTAAACCTAGAATACTAATTTGTGTAAAAATTATACAATAGCAAAGTAACGGTTCTCTGATAAAACAATGTTCACGGCTTTTCCAGTACTCCTGAGTCCTCACTCCTAAGTATGTCTCATGCTGTCATTGTCACGGGGCGTCATTGGTGTGATGAAGAACAGCTAAACAGCTGTAAATTTTACAGTGATTTTTGTGTCTATCACTTAATTATAAATATTTTTTGTTGATTGCATTTTATATGAGATATTACACATGTGTATTCTTGTTCTTATTTATATTAGATTTATTATTTTGTCTTTTTCTTTAGTCATTTTGGCTTTAAGACGATGAGATTTGTTTTCGAAATAGCCAATGTTCTTATGTTCGCTTCAGAGAAAATATCCATCACAAAGTTTGCTGCGTGAAATATTGAGACGAGATTTGTATGATAGTATACTATATGTAAAGTGTTTTTTACTATTTGATTATCAGAAATTTACGCATAAAACATTTGAAATTAAAATAAATAAAAATTTAGGAAGAATAAAATAATATTAGTAATAAAACTTGTAAAAATAAAAAAATATTACCACATAAAAATTAATTGAATAGTGTTTACAAAATAAATCAATATAAAAAAAATATATTAGTTTACATAACTAAAAACTCTTCAAAGATTACAAATGAACTGAGAGTTTTATTTATTTTTGATAAAATAAAATATTGAGTTAAAGTTATAAATAATATAATAATTACAATATAATATTAAAATAATTATTACTTATACGATATCTTATAAACGTACTCTCGTGTGTTATCCCCGAAACATTTTCCGAACATTGCTTTGAATAGCGCTTGGGTTGTAGATTGTTGAATGGATGAAGCTTTTACGTGGCTCTTTCATACGATTAGGATGTATGTCTCGATTTACTATTTTGATTGAAGCGTAATGTCCTGAATACAAGAAAATTACGCCATCATGTATATATCTGCGGATAAGAGCGTCGCCTGAGATGGTATGGCCATGTTATTGCGCCGATCTGAGAACTATGTCGGAAGGTAGTGCCTTGACATGTCTGTCCCTGGGGTTAGACCACCCGGACGCCCAAGGAAGCGATGGCTGGATGTCGTGACACAAGACATGAGAGCCAATAGATTGTCCACTGAGGATGTTAAAGACTGTGCAAAGTGGAGTAGGCTTAGTCGGAAGGCAGACCCTGGCAAAAGCCGGGACTAATGCCAAGAAGAAGAAGAAGATGTATATTATTATTATGAAATATGAAATAAAGTTGCAATTTATAATTGTACGCTTAGGTCTCTGTAAGTACGGGAATAAAATTAATTTGTATTCATACATAGCTTGACGTTTTATCGCTAGTGAGGTGACAAGGTCCCTTCATACCTCATACGCCTCGTCCACTGTTACTAACCTCTTCATACATCCTCTCAGGGGTCTTCATGCTTAACGTGACTATCCAGTGTCATCGATTCTGTGTTCTTGACGGGCCACTTTTGCCAATGACTAAGAATAATTCAATAAAGAAGTTTATATTACGTGGTGGTATATTAAGAAGAGTAGAGTATATTAGCATAGTGCAAGCTGGAGAAGCAGGTCAGGGAAAAAAAGCTTTTGTTATAAAATTTACTGAATTATTCGAAATAATGTTATTACTATGTACTAATTTTAATTTCATGATCTTTTTAAATTTATATTCAGATTCATGGGCTATATAAACGGATATTAATAAACTGAGCCACCATCACGTCAGCTTGAGTATCAATTAATTAAAACTTACTATAAAATATGTTTTTATATAATATAATTTAAACAAAAATCTGCCTATATTGCTGTATTGAAACATTTATATAGTACCTTATCACTAGATTTCCCCTTATCTACAAATCTATCAAGGTTATTCCATCAACGCCACACATCTCCAAATACAAATGCGAAAATTCGATATTTTCATTTCCCGAAATTTCTATATTTACAAACAAATATTTTGCAAAGTTTCCGAGATTATATTGTGAGACAATATCATAAAGCAGATTGCTCTGAATCTGAAGCGACCCGAGTTCATAGCCGCAAGCTGTTCTGACACCCAAAATGGAAAAACTTTTGAATGCTGGTATTTTTTTGTCACTCCACCCATTTAGGGGGCCTACACGCTTATGTTATATTAGTTTTTTAGTCGCCAGCGTCATAGTATGATATTAATTAATATTTTTTTAATTTAGTTTATTGAAATTATTAACTTTATCTTAACTATTAATAGTAAATATTAGTGAAATTTTTTAGGGTTTAGGTTACTTTACATTTTTAGTCACATATATTATTGTTATATAGTAATTCTATATTTTGTATTGTAGTGACTTTTTTTTTATATAAAAAATTAACGTTTATACAAAGCCCTAAACGTTTATTATCAAATACGTCTTGCTTGTTTCTATATTTTGTGGTGTAAATAAATATGAATTTTTCGAAACTTTTCACCGTCTGTATTTGTTTTTGGCCTAAATAAAATTTGTTCGTGTTTAAATAAAATATGCCATAAACAAGCTTTAAAAATATCTCTTCTTTATATTTTTCTTATATGAAAATAAAAAAAATAATAGTAAACTTATTATCAGGTCTTTTAAAGATCCATTTTTGTCATGTGTCATATACAACTCATAGCTACTTCCATTTAAAGGCCGAAGCCACAGATAAGAGCTAGTACCAACACAAGTGTTAAACTTAATTAAATGCTAATTGCAGTCTCTGAGAGTGA
Organism: Dione juno; assembly: GCA_037127375.1. NCBI lineage: Eukaryota > Metazoa > Arthropoda > Insecta > Lepidoptera > Nymphalidae > Dione > Dione juno. The sequence continues at coordinate 8,463,137 of JAXRJS010000067.1, forward strand.
TCACAACAGCATCCACTTCATTTGCACAGAACAACAATATTTTACGTTGTTCCATGAACAAAATCTATTCAAACACATTTACATAATTATTAATATTCAAAAGTTATATCGAAATGTTTTAGTTGAATGCAATTTACCATAGAAACCCCATGTAATTTATTTTCGATGGTGAAAAACGATTTCACCATAAATTTTAATTAGCATATCAAGGGGTATGATGAATAAATGGCACAATTCCGCCTCGCTCACTAATTAATGTATCTATAGGTGGTATATAGGGGCCCATTACAGTAATAACTGAAGCTATTTCGGTATACAATATTAGTTACCGTGATGATTTTAGTTCACAGTTATAAATGTTTTATATTATTCTATTGGCAATTAGTACGTTTTATTGTTTTTTTTTTTTAATTTTTAAATTCATATATGTGTGCTGTGCAGAGGCACAGCGTCTGCCTGTAAACGCGACGGTTTGTGGGTTCGATTCCCTCTCGAGGAGGATCACTTGTTTTCATTTTCTTCGCTCTGGCAATAAGGCAAAGCGCGGCGTTGAGTTCCACCACTCAACACGCAATGCCTCCAATGGCGGAAAATGGGTGACGGAGTGTCTTAACCTCCTATGTGCGGAATATAGCGTATATATATATATATATATATATATATATATATATATATATATATATATATATATATATATATATATATATATATATATATATATATATATATATATATATATATATATATATATATATATATATATATATATATATATATATATATATATATATATATATATATATATATATATATACCGTAAATTCAGTTCTGGTATATAGAACTTATTGTTAAGAAGGGTATATACACTTAAAGGACATTCCATTAAATTTTCGAGACATTACGCGTTGAAGGGTGAAACTTGGCTTGTTAACAACGCGAAGAAATAAAAATATTTCAATACAAAAACTTGGAATCAAACCCACAACTATAGCGTGTAAAGAAGAGTGTTGTATCACTACGTTTATAAGTTCATATATCTCCCGCATATAGCAAAGTAGGTAGAGAGACAAGAGATCGACACTCCGTTCTCTACAAATGTATTTTTTTCATATATATTTTCATGTTTTAATTAAAATCATAAAACGCCGTACAATCGACATCAACGTAATAATATCACCCAATCTGACGACAAATTGGGTAGCAATTAGTTCCAAAATTGACACCGGTTGTAATGAAACTTACACCGGATATCTGTGCCCAATTGTTTTAATTTTATCTCGCTAACGAGTGATATACGTTTACATCGTAGATATAGCTTCATATTGACCGCCAGATTGGTTTTATTTAGCTAGGATGAAAAAAGTAGTTTTTTCAATTGTCACTAACTGCGACGTTAAGTTCTGCTACTTAGCATGGAACGTCTTGTACTAGCAGTAAGGCATATAGTCTCCCTTATGGTACTCAAACTTTATGCCATACATATGCCATATAACCGGCATGGTGTGACGCTGAATAAAAAAATGTACATTAAGTACAATAAAGAATGTTATATATATATATATATATATATATATATATATATATATATATATATATATATATATATATATATATATATATATATATATATATATATATACATTTTTTTTTGTACTAAATAACAACATATAAATAAGTCAAATGTTGATATATACTCATAATATAAATCCCTTATATGTATGCATAATTAATTAAGTATATATAGTGTAATAGTAAAAAATATGATGATCAAAAACTCGCTTAGATATAGTCATAGTACTACTTCTCAGTAACGATTAATAAGAAAAACGAGTTCTGAGAAACTTGAAAAAGAAGTTTCTTAAGATCGGCTTTAATTCTATATATAAATAAATAATATTACAATTAATATTGACAATAAGGAATTTAAATTATAATAAAAGGGGAGTCAAGTTCGGAGCAGGGCGGAGGACTTTTTAAAAAATATATATTTTAATTATGAAAGTATTATTTTAATCAACAACTGGCTCCTTAAGCTACCTTAAACAGACTGATTCTTAATATTAATTTTATTTATTTATTACAATGATTGTATCATATTGTATCTGTGGATGGTCACTAAAGGCAAGTATTTACTTTATTCTGATTCTTAGAATATTCTGTGGTGGGGAATGTCAGGTCCCAGCAGCTTGGGAAGACGTAGCTAGACTACGGACCAGGAGTCTGTAGTGTTGTATTATTGAAATAAAAAAAATAATAAATTATGTGATTATAAAAAAACTTTAAAAACAATGTTTTTTTGTACAGCATAAGCGTTCAAATGTTGTTCTTTGGACAGTTTAAAAGATTATAAATAATAATTGTTATAATTGTTTTGTATCCGTAGCATAATGGGAGTCCACGTCTCTTATACATTTATATAGGAGCGGGATAAAATTTTAAGCTTACTTTTTTAAATTGGCATTAAAAATGTTGCAAATGGCATGCAACCTCAGCCTGTCTTTCGTATTATACGAACAAAGCGAAAAAGAATAGTTATATTTAAAACTAGATAGCTTTTACTTTAGCTTTGCTCGTGTGATCAAGCTAAACTAACAAGCTAACTCAAAGTTCGGTTATATAGGAACGATTGGCTTGATGTACTTAGTCTATATTTCTCGATAAATGTACTATTCAATTGTTAAATTAATTTGTTATCGAATTCGAACCAGTAGTTGCTGTGATAAGCGCATTTGTTCATAACTTCACCATATTAAAAAATATTTAAGTATCTATAAATCGATCCCACTACCATTGTATACAATCATATAATCCGCAATTGAGCTTCACTAGTCGTTCACTTATTTATACCTCGATTTGCTCTTATATCTACGACATCATCGATCTCAAGTTAACACTGAATAGGGTAAAAATCAAATCTCCTCAATCACCAGGGATGTGATCTAAGGGGACGTGTCAAAGGGTAAGTCAGTCTCTTGGGGACAAACTTAAATATATATGTATATATATATATATTTATCAATCGACATGGAGCACCTATTTGCTAGTTCGTTACTGCCATCTGGTAAGATTGATAATATTATTCTTGTTAAAACTTTCGATATATTATATTAGTGGGTATTAGAGAAAGGGACCGTCGTGGCTCAGCGGCATAGTTGATTGTAAATACGGTGGCTACGGGTTCGATTCACATTCAGGGAGAATTCATTATTTTCATTTATCTTGCTGAAGAGAAGAAAATGGCAGACGGAGTGAGAGTTAACACAAGTTTTCCTATGTCTTTCCTGCAACACTGTGAAGCTAATAAAAAGAGAAAGGGTAAAGTTGGAGCTCCATATTACTTTATACTCCTATCAAGAGTCTTAGTAGTTCCTCTATTGCCTGTATTCTTCTTTATATTATTTCTGATTGTGATTCATTTTCATATGATTTTGTGAAGCTGCACTAACCTTTGGAACGTTTTATTTAATTTAATTTGAGTGACACACAATATATAGCCTAAGTTACGGATTATAAAAACCTGTAATTTGGCATGTAAGTTTGGATCCTCAAGGTTTGCAGGGCAGCCCTAAGAGAGTATTATTATTCTAATGATAGCGGGAAATAACAAGAATTTAGTTTTATAGTCCACACAAATGCAATTACGAGCTACAGCTCGTATATTGATAAAAAAATTGATAAACTGATAAAAAATATCTATTAAGCCATAACAAGGATCGAAATTTCCAATTACATTACAAATTTTATCACAAACTAAGGGCTATTTATGTAAATTGCAAATAACAAAAGTACATTAACGATATAATTTAGCTTCAAGACATGGTACTATCAAGTTAATAACCATTAAGGCTTTCCCTTTCAATAAACCCAAAAGACACTATACCCCAAACAATATTAATAGAGAGGCTCTAAGAGAGAAGTTGTAAAACGGCTAACTTCCAACAATATTCTCAAGTAGAAACTATGAACAAGACATCAAATATAACGCCTACAACAACCTTAATAAGTTTCAACTGTCGCCTGTCACACCGTTTTATTAGATATCAGTGTTCATACTAATTAAATAGCTAAAAATATTGGTCAAGAGCGAGTTGGGGCTCGCGCATTGGGGATTCCGTACCAATTGTATGATAATAGATTTAAGCTTAACATCAACACATAGACTGCGGCTACGCTGGTAAAATACCTATTTCGATACCGAAAACGCGCGATATTTATAATGCGCGCCAGTACCTACCGCCCAGATAAAATATTGCATATAAAATGTTTTATAGAAAATATTATAAAAAAAATTGTATTTACAATACGGTATGTATTTGAATAAATACAAGAACATCGATCAAGCGAGCAAAGTCACGAACATGTCACAAGCTATAAATCTGTATTATGATCTGCAATAAATTTTCTTTAGCATTGTTTTTAACTTGTTAGATTTTATAAACAAAATATAATAACAATCATATACAAATTGATATTTCCAATAAATAATTGGCTCAATTGAAAAAAGTAATTCCTCCTTACACAAAATGTTAAATTCTGATTTTTTTTTTAATTTTCAATCTGGTAACAACACGTACATACAGCATTCAGTTCTGATACCTTACACTATAACCAAGGTTTCCCATGGCCTGAGATACCCTGACATGACGTGACTACCGCGTGCTGAAATTGACGGAAAGTGAAGAAAGAAATGTCTACCATTTTGGATTTCACGATTTTGAAACAATTTAAATGTAAATTTTACTGTGGATTATTCGTGAATATTTTTGTTTGGCATTTTTTTTGGGTAAGCTCAATTCAATTAAATACAAAACAATGGCCTTCACATATGGAAAATGTAATAAATTATTATACAATGCATGTAGAATAGAGATACAGCTTTTGTTTTATATACTCGTATATATATATATATATATATATATATATATATATATATATATATATATATATATATATATATATATATATATATATATATATATATATATATATATATATATATATATATATATATATATATATATATATATATATATATATATATATTTAAATTATACTTTTATACGTTAATATATAGTAATTTATAATATATTGCTATATTTATTCTACAAAATTATCTTAAATATTACTAAAGAAGTTAAACTCTAACATAAAGAACACTGAATGAAGAGAATGAGGACGATATAAGAGATGAATTAATTTAGCACAGGAGGTCATCTAGACCACGTTGACACAGTAAGTTCCTTATCACAAGATTATAAAACAGTCAATCAGTCATTGATTCGTCATAAACTCGATAAACAGTCAGACAGATAGGCCGATATTGCTAATTAATGTCAAACACAACGGTGTAACAGCGTCCCGACGTTGACGCGTCAGTGTCCCTTTTCATTAGGCTAGTTCGGATTACAGGAGATATGAATAAAACATTTGGGGATTAGAGCAATTATTAACGACTTGTTTACAGCGGGGTTAGGCTGTTTGTGATTTATTAGTAACTAAGTTATTACTCTGACTTTGGCTGGGTTTTCAATTATTTTAATATATTTATACATACATACATACATAATATCACGCTCTATCCCTAGCATGGTAAGTGTGGCAGTCCTCGTCCACTCTCATTCACCTCTTCATACATGCTCTCCGGGGGGTCCTCGTGTTTTCTACATGACCTTCCTCCAATATCTTCGAAACTGCGTTTTCGAAGGTCAACCGAAGTCTCCTCTCACCTCTCTTACCACTCACTTTTGCTACATATATCTTTTATACCATTCTTTCATCACTCATTCTCTCGACGTGCCCAAACCAGTTGAGCACGTTCGTCTTCATTCTCACCGTGACATCCTCGCTGGTACCTTTCTGTCTATCTGTTCTGTGCAGATGCGGTCAATTAAGCTGACTCCGCATATCCACCGATGAGATCACATCTCCACACCATTCATCTTTCTTTCGTTCTTCTTCCGCAATACCCACGTTTCACTGCCATTGCTACATGGCGTCAGCGTTAAAATAATATTTTTTTTAGAAACACATACAAATGTAAAACAGTGTCAATATTCATATGAAGTGTTTTTAGAGTCTCTCTGTCTATTTAAAAAATAAGCCAGCTCAGGTACTGATATCTGTTATAACACCGTATTGTCCATTCGATAGAAAAAAAACTGTCAAATGAAAATAGTTTCCATTATTATAGGTAGATATGATTTATAAAGTTGATAATAAAGCTTATAATTTGTATAAATAGTAATTTTTAATGAAACTATAAATAATTTTATATTTCTATTAATATTATATATATTTTTTCTATGATATATTTATCCTGTAAGTTTTCACTTCTTGTCAAATTTCGTAAATGTCAACGAAAAGTATCCTATAGGCTTTGATTACACTGTGAGCGTCGTCGAGTGTCGTCGTTTTAATTCCTTAAACTTAAAAGTTGCCTTTTTTGTCAACTCCAAATAACTGTATACCTGAGTAAAAAGATATTAAATTCAGAATGATAAATCCACACGTATCTGAGAAATATGGTCTTAAAGAACAGACATACATCCTATAAATATCTCGCTTAACCCACGTTATGTATAAACTAACTTAAAGAAGAGAGATATATATATATATATATATATATATATATATATATATATATATATATATATATATATATATATATATATATATATATATATATATATATAGGAAAAAAGAAAAATAAATAATAAAAATAGATAAAGATAAATGTAAACAAAAATGACGATCACGTACATTACGCTACATCAATCATACTTAACTTAACTTGTGCCAAAAGTGACGGAATCATTTAAAAAGTTGCCCTTTAGTTATAATCTACTTTGTTCACAATATTTCTGGGCGGGTACCGTCAAGCCCACTAATCTGTGAGACAAGTCGGAACAGGCGGAAAATTTAATTTTCTTAATCTTGTAAATTTGTATTGTCAATTCGAAGAGTCCGTTTCACGATTAAATCTGTTGGGTTTGTTATGAATTTTGCCATTTACCAAATTGTACTAAGTTATATTAATTTACTTAAAGTCTTCACACAAATTAAGACTTTATTCCAGAGGTACATTATTAAAAGTTCAAGTTTTTTTTTAATGTACACACTTACATTTTTCCACGCTTAAAGTTATCGACGATTTAAAATTCCATTAGCACAGTGGATTTATTTCTCATAAGTTTTGTATATTGTATATTTTTTTAAATCATCATCATTGTGTTGAGGGCGGAACTCAACGCTGCGCTTTGTCTTTTCACCAGAGCGAGAAACATGGCCTCATAATAGAAGCATTTACGATATAACATAAAATCAAATGTAACACAATTTAAACTGAAACTGTAAAATAAATTGAGTATGTAAAATTATATGTTGACACCTAAACATATATATATATATATATATATATATATATATATATATATATATATATATATATATATATATATATATATATATATATAATATATATATATATATATATATATATATATATATATATATATATATATATATATATATATATATATATATATATATATATATATATATATATATATATATATATATATATATATATATATATGTTGAAATTAAAAATATTATGTTGGAAAACGTTTCAACATAAAATATTAAAAAAATTAGGAAAAAAATATCATATACTCGTACATATATACATATGTAGATCTAAGACGAAATTCTTTATTTACGATGCGAAGACTTACAAGTTGTTTGTGATTTATCGTCTAAAACGTTACTCGCTACATACAACATGGAGTATAAATCATAGCGCAGATGGCGAAAACGGTCTAAATGTTTTGCCTTGGCTTTTTTTTTCAAACGTCTACGTCCTGTATGTAGGATCTTTGGATTTTTGTATCACTATATCACTTGTTTCAATTTTACTCTGTATATCTTACATAGCAGGGTAGACAGAGGAAATTTAATGTTAAATTCGTTTCTCACTTTTTATCCAATTTTGAGATATTGCGTGCTCAGTGGCAGATTTTAATGCGCGCTCTTGTTACCACAGCGGGGAAAATGAAAAAAATTCATTCCCTCAAGTGTAAATCGTACCCACGACGGTCTTGTTTATGATTAACGGCCTTTAAATGACATAAATTTTACTCTACATAACATTATTTTTCTATAAAGCAATTAAAAATTAAAGACGACTTTTTATAATACTTGACTTATATAGAAAAAGAAGAAGGATCTAGAAGGATCTAACACAATAAAAATGGAATTTATTATTACTTTAGAATCAGGCCTGAGAAGTACTAATAACATAATAATAATAATAACTAAGGCTATAGTGGTAGTAGTGTCACACACTGCACTAGAAAGAAATAACCTTGAATAAATGTAACAACTTAAAGTTAAAGCTAATAACTACTATATATTCTGATGTAAATTGACGATTCAAAAAAGCTCGTACTGGCCGAATTGAATAAAGAATATTTTGATTTTGATTTGTATCTATTCTTATCTCGCTATGGTAAAACAAATCGCGGTATTGAGTTCTTCTATTTAAAATTCTTAAGTGATATAGGAAAGTAGAGAACGAGTGTTTTAACAAAGATTCTTTTAATTGCTGTATAGGATATAGAGTGAAGCTAGAAAGACAAACCAACATCAGTTACTTTGTTTATTAATGTTCATCATATATAATATGCGCACTACGCTGTCTGTTCGTACATTGTCATTCTGTAGTAAATTCGCATAGTTAAACATAATATACAATGGAAAAGTTCCGGTAAAAAATTTAAGAAAGGCAAGGCAAAATTTTAAGTGTTATGACTAGTGACCCACTGGTAGATTCGCTTGATCACTATTCTTAGATTTATTCTACTATAATATATATATATATATATATATATATATATATATATATATATATATATATATATATATATATATATGTATATATATATATATATATATATATATATATATATATATATATATATATATATATATATATATATATATATATATATATTACAATTTATTCAATTTATTTTACAGTTTCAGTTTAAATATATATATATATATATATATATATATATATATATATATATATATATATATATATATAATATTTTATATGCAAAATTTCTGGCTTAAATCCCGCTATTTGTTATAAAAAGGAATGAAGAGAAAGGAAGGATTCCATAAAAATCAGTTCAGCTGTTCCGGATATTAGTCTAGAGTCTAGACAAACGGAATGTTTGTTTGTGTTTTTAGTAATGTGTAAACAACTATAGGTATACACTTACAGACTCAATAAACAGATACTTCAATTTTATCTACATACATATATATATATATATATATATATATATATATATATATATATATATATATATATATATATATATATATATATATATATATATATACCAAATTATGTCATAGTAAAAGAATTGACATACTGTTTATGTACAAGTAAATATTTTCATATATACAAATTATTTAGTTTGATGATTTTCAAAGTGCTAATCCACGCTAAGGTTAGGCGTACATGAGGCGCGGGTTCGTACCCTGCTGTGTTCAAAAACGTTTAAATGTTTTCCAGAAGTATTTTTTCGTAAATTTCTTTGTATTGACTTTAGTATCCATATCCTGGGTGGTGCAGTCGAAGTCACAGATATATACTTCGTTTTTAAATGTCAAATAATGTATCACCGGTTCACAAAATGAATGCCTCGGACCAGAAAGGAACAGGTGATAGAAACTCAGCATCACTTTTCTTTTTATTCTTTAGCAACTAGAGTCATAAGAGATGTATGTCATACTGAAACATCATTTCTGTCTCAAATACAGGCACATTTGCTACTGTAAAGAACTCCTATGCTCGTAGCTCGTAGCTATTACATCGGCCGAATGAAAATATTTACTTAATTTTTTTTTTAATATTGTGTAAAAATCTAAATCACCGTGAATCTATAACAACAAAAAAAAATAATCCCATGTATTTTTAACAATATCAAAATTTATTCTTTTCCATACAAAACCCTATAAAAGATTAACATAAAAAGAATATTTTGCCCATTTTATACTCTTTCACAGTAGATTTAAACCTTCCGTCCGTTAAGACCTCGCACCTGTCCTGTATCGATTTTGATTTGCCAGACGGAAGCTCGATCTGAAATCCCACATATGCAACGATATGAAACTAAGCTTAGGCTTAACCTTAATACGAATAGTGTACTATAAATGGGTAGAATATTGCACAGATCTTTAGTATATACATACTTGCGTATATATAAATATTATAAGATTTTAACAAAAACTATCGGTCGAGCGCTAGTTGGACTCATGCAACGAGGCTCCTTACAAAATGGTGCTGAAACGTCACTTAACCTCGTATCTTGTTGACTTAGATAACTTAATATACACGATCTTGAGAAAAATAGGGTTAACAGGTGAACAGACTGACAGACAGACAGATGATTTATTTACATAATTAATAAGTGTTTGCTTTTAATTTCATTTGTATGCCTTTACATTGTATTACACATATAGCAGGGTAGGCAGGGGGACCCTAATATTAAGACTTCCCTTTCCCCCTTTCTACCTTAAGCAAAAAAATATAAAAAAAAGCTCAATAGCCCCTAAGCGAGAATTGATCCCACTACTTAAGAGTCGCGTTTAGACTCAGACGCGTTGTTACACGAAGGTACCTTACGAATGTTCTATACTGATCCCGTTCAGTTAAATTTACTTAACAAATGTCAAACAAGTGGTATTTTTACTGCTACTTTTATTTATACATTTTATTTTCCCACAAAAAAAGCAATTAACGACAAAAAATTGTTAATATATCTTTATATAAAACAAATAAAAAGTTAAATATATACACACAAAGTTAAATGGTATACCATAAAAATTATGACTTAAAGACTTTCCCATAATACATGGGATAAGCTGCGAAATATGACGGTTCCGTACAGATTATGGGCTATAACACGGAATTATAGTCGGCTTTATTGTACCAGAAGAATATATGTCTAATGTGAGGCCATTGTGGTAGAGGGGGACGGCGAATAAATTGTTATCACATCACCGTCCCGATAAGAACAGCGGCATTGAATACCGCTACTCAATATATTGTGATTATTTTATTTATTATTTTTTATAACTATTTATATAAATTGTAGGCAATATGTAAGTGTATTGTGTTTACTAAGATTAGTAAATAGCGAGAAATGGATAGGAGGTGGAGAGGCCTTTGCCCTGCAATGAAACGGTGCAGTCTCATAATAAATAATAATATATTACTTGCACCCCTTAGACTACTAACTTGACAGTCTCCTCACGCACCCTCCAATCAGTATTATGTTTGCTGGTCAAAATTAACCGTATCTATCAATTATTCACATTTAGTTAGAAACTAATGTAAGCAAGTCAAACAGCGTTACGTAGGAAATACAAAATTCATGTAGTATGAACCGGAATAGCCTATACGAATATAACGAAGTGGATCCACTTCCTTTATGTATCGAGCTTTCAACTCTCGTAATATATTTTATTTTATTTTATTTTATTTTTACATCTTTTTACAGAAATTGTATATTAAAAACAGTTTACTTTAAGCTTTTTTTTATATAGGTAGGTAAGGGTAGGTAGGTAAGTAAGGTAGGTAAGGTAGGTAAGGTAGGTAGGCAAGAATCTATTGTCAAGACATTCTGTTCTCCGCTTTTTACTTATATTCTATATTAAGGAGAGAAACTTCACTCGGCCCTTTATCTTACTAGATTGAGAAATAGCGAAATTCATTTAGTTTAAAAATATCGGCCTTGGTATGTAATATATAGATCAAATCCAATACATATGTATGAATATAGCAATGAAAGCCGTTAGTCACTACACATACAGGTGTACAAGTTACTCCATTATATTACCTATTGTAGAATTTTAGTAGAAATTATACTTAGTCCGCAATGTATAACACTCTTAAATTTATTTTAAGCTCAGCACAAAGAAACTTAATTTTATATAATCTATTCACAATATTTCTTATATTTTTTTAAATTATCAGCTTTTTTTTTCTTTACACGCTTTATTATTTTGTGGATCAAGTATGGAATTGATTGAACACACTCTCTCACTATTAAAGCTAAATGTTTCGAAAGTAGAAATAATTTATATTACAAATACTAATCCATTCAATGGAGTCTAAAGTTTATTATACTTACAGAAAATGTTATTACAATATTACATTTTTTTTTTCGTGATTTTAAATGTTTTAAAATATCAAAATATTCCGTTTTCCGATTTCCGTACAAATATATATATAAAGTGGTGAGTGGAGAAATTCTCCTTATTTTTTTTTAATTAACTTTATATTCCCTGAAATAAATATATAAATATTAATTCAGTATCTAATACCAAATGGGTAACTGCAACACAATTATTTGGAACCTAGGCCAGTCAAATAAACAGAGGAAGGTTAAACTGTGGATGTATAGAATATTCATAGGATGTAAACACTTTGGATGCTATCTCTTAATTTTGATTCTGTAGATGTAGATGCCGTTTTGCATGACTTCTAAGTTAGTTTACTAAATTAAATTATACTAGAATGTCTTGTTAAATCCTGCCTAACAGGAAACGGGGTTGTAGGTTCGATACCCAGTCGGGAGGAGAATGAAATATTTACATATTCGTCGCTATAGTAACAAGATGAAGAGAAGTTGCAGAAGGCGGAAAGCGGAGAACGGAGTGTCTTAACACTAGATTACCTCTTACTATGCTACAAGCACCACACTGTAGGAGCTAAAAATACAATAAATATAAGTTATATATACATATATATATATATATATTCAAAGAAATGCATATTTTAATATATATATATATATATATATATATATATATATATATATATATATATATATATATATATATATATATATATATATATATATATATATATATATATATATATATATATATATATATATTCAAAGAAATGCATATTTTAATAATAAAGAGGCCGAGAGTATATGGATTTTTTTCGCCTAATTCTAGTGGGACAAAATACGATTTCAAGGTCCGCGTGAATAGCTAAATAAATAACCTCTCGAAATCTCGAATAAAAAATATGTTAATTACGTAAAATTGGAATAAACTCGATAAAATAAAGGCATAAAGTATTAGTTGAAAAAGGAAAATAGACCGTAATTAATAGGCTACGTAATTTGTGCCGTGAAATTAATTTGAGGTTGAGCTGTGCTCTTACACATCAAGTTATTTTTATGTGAAGAATATATTTAAATATGGCCTATATATAGAACTAAGGCTATGATTGGGGAATTTCCATTATAAATATTAGTCATACTTATTTAATTAATTTTATATTACAAACATTTGATTTGCAATACAATTTTATATTACATACAATTACAATTACCCATACAATTTTATGGGTTATATATATATATATATATATATATATATATATATATATATATATATATATATATATATATATATATATATATATATATATATATATATATATATATATATATATATATATATATGAGTAAATAAGACTTGTCTAAACCTTTTAAGGAACTTCTTGCCCTTAAGTGATAAGACACTCCGTTTACCGCAATTTTATTTTTGTCATAAATTAAATGTACGAGGTTATACTATACTATTAGAAAAAAATATATTATTATTTAATTCCTTTATATAGTGTAATAATAAGTCTAATATTCCTTATATCAATGGCGTTGATTGCGTTTTTTTTGCTTTAGTGTTAATGATGCTTTACAGTCTGGGTCTAGTTGTGGTATATAATTAAAGTCTACTCAAACATACCGCTACTCTGTTTTCTGCTGTGAAAAATTGGATGAAATGCATATGCATGCATGGATGCATCCAGAACATGGATTGAAAATGATTAATTAGTCAGTAAGGAATCGAACCCACTGCCAACTCGATGTATGGTAGTATTATACCACAGTACATAGTATTTTATTTCATTTATCAAAGTAAATAAAAAAAAAAAACTTTACTGAAATTTCCATTCTATTCAATCCATATGTGAACTGGCACGTTGCGGTTACCGGGTCTTTACTTCCACGCGGAACCCGACTGACATCTGTCTGAGTGGTTAAAATAAATTAATTATTCACATGTCACTATGCATATAGCTATATTTATGTATATATGTGTCTAGTATATAATATTATTTTATATGTATATTTATTATTTATTATAGAAATATGATCCTATATAAAATATGATGAATTTCTTATATGTAGTATTTATTTAATTATTTTCAAATATATATATATATATATATATATATATATATATATATATATATATATATATATATATATATATATATATATATATATATATATATATATATTTATTTAATTATTTTCAAATATATATATATATATTATTTCTGTTCAGACTGTTTTTTAATTTTTATATTTTATTTTTTGCACTACGAACTTTATATGCTTTTATACCTTTGCATCTAAGGTTTACCTGGATAAAATTACTATTAATGATAAAATACTTATTTGATATTTCTGTGATAGTTTATTGGTATTTTTTACTTTTGTAAATTTTCATATAATGTATGCACCTTCACTAAGTATTATTTATTTTTTTAGTAAAGCATTCGTTTATCATACACTCAAGCTCATATGTCATTCTGTTGTACTAGCTACATTACTGAAAAATTATATCTAAATCTGTTCAATAGTTTTTACGTGAAACCGAAGCAAAAAAAAATACTCAGAGACTTTCAGTTTTATAATATAAGTAGGATGTCCTGCATGTCACATTAACGCAGGACTTGGTAATTTTTTTTTCAACTTCTCGCTGTGTCTCGTATATAGCAGGGTATATAGAGGGAACCTAGTGTTAAGATACTCGTTTATTCCTCGTTTTCTACCTTTCCAGACATATAGCATATTGAGTGGCAAAATTCAACGCCGCGCTTTGTCTTGTTACAAGACCGAGGAAAATTTAAATAATTCATTTTTCCCGAGTGAGAATCGAAAACTGGAAACTGGAATTCGGATTATTCTAACGAGTACTAACAACATTAGTAGCACTATTTTTTATATAACTCAATTGAAAAACTACATTCAAAGAACTCTATCAATTTGCCTGACTATCGACAAAGAGCACTGTTACATTAACAGTGTAGCGTCAAATAACTAGAAAAGCAAAGGGGAGGCAAATCAGAAGAAACAAAACAACTGCCGTTCACAGTCTCACAAAGGAAAACACGGCAACAAGGACTTGTAGGGATCTACGGTACCTACTGTATGTAGTAAATTTTTAACGGATTTTCTTTTTATTTTATGGCATTTTGTAAATATTAAAAAATGTATATTTTGAACATATGTATATGTATGTAGTTATATGGTGTTTGTTTGTAAATTAAGTGATTCTGGATTCGATTTCCGCTTGAGTGGTAATAATACAAAACACAAAAAAACCGTTATGGCGCTGAGTCTCAACAAAGGTAGTTGCAAAAAATAATTATGTATGTTTTTTTTATTGTATTTTTCAATAGAAGTAAAATAAATATGCAACATTTTTTACAGAAGCTAAAAAGAAACCGTTACTTAAGTATCTCGATATTTACCTATTTCAGAAAAATCAAAAGAAAAAATGTATTGAGCGAGCATTACAAAGGCACCTCAGTCTAAAAGCAGGAATCTGTGCGGTACTTTGAATAAACTTGGGGCTTTTTTCTGTATCCTTTTGTGTCTATTGTTGGAAATTCTATAAATAGTTAAGAGTTTTTCTTGTCAATTTGTTGTGGATTTTAGTTTAGTTATATTGGACGTAAGGAAATTTATTAAATTTAGTTCTTACATAGCGAGCTTTTGATGGATATAGAGGGAGGGAGAAGACACTCCGTTCTCCACTTTCCGCCCAATTTCAAGACACGCTATACTTGTATATTGAATGACGGAAGTCAACGCCACTGTTTGATTTTTTTATCATACTATGCAATACGAATGACGACGAATTCAACGTGTTGTTTATTCATATTAACATTTATATAAATATTTTTTTATATATTTATGAAAATACTACTAAGTGTTCAGAAAGCAGTTCAGAAAAATAAACTAAGTTGCTCGTTGGAAAGTACAATCTAGACTTCAGTACTAATATAATAAATTTGAAGAGTTTGTTTGTTTTAACACTTTAATTTCAAGAACAGCTTAAGTTCTTTTTCTAAAGCGTCATCCTTTTATGAAGAAAAGCTGTAGGCTGTATTATATCACGTTAACTGTTTCGAACGTACTGTACTTGCAGTCAGTCACCTCGGTCATACACTATAACTGTCACTATAAACTTTCTTATTTGTTTCCATTTAACCACAGAGACGAAGTCGCATGCAAAAACTACTTTGGTTTTATTATAAATAAACATTGATTTAATAGGAAAAAAGAAGAGATTAGAAGAAACTATATATGATAAAATTTTATTTGTTGTGTGTCGTTATAAAAAAAATGTTAAAAAGAACTTTTAAATCAGTACCACTAAAAATCTTACTAAGCTTCGCTTCGAGGGTAATTTTTACAAGTCACATAAGTACGCAGACTTTGATTGTGTCAAACGCAAATGCAAATTGTACTTTATCTCCACAGCGTAAAGTTCCAAATCGTATGCATATACCCAATCGGATTTTCCTTTAATTTCACTCATTCCAAAAAATAACCGTGAGAATTATCACGTGGAAACTTTGCGGGTATCCTCTTAGTGCACCTTTTTACTTTCAAGATTTCAAACGATAAAGTAACACAACTTCTACGAGAAAAAAAATATAATAGTGCTTCAAAAATATAAGCAACTATAGTATGGAGTTTAGGTTAGTATACGTTGTTAATAGTTTCTTATATTATTTCATTGATATAACATATTTATATCTTTACAAAATTTTAGATAACAAAAGAAAAGCTATAGATAGAAAAGTTTATAAAGAGATAGCTCATACATAAGCTGTAAAATATAAAGTAAAATTAAAAAAAAATGTTAAGTTCCCTTCATAAGTACTAACGTGGCTTTGGATTAGAATTTGGAACTCTATTTATGAGAAAGAGCATACATAATATACTAGACGTTCGGTCCTGTTCCGATTATTTACTTGATGTATCTTAATCTAGTCTTAAGCTTCTTCGGATTAATGAAATTCCAGCTGAAGGTGGAATACCCAGGGAGCTTTTCTTCAAAGCACGAGAGAGCGGAGACTTGAGTTATATTTCTAATAGGTACAAGTAGATTGTGTTGAAAAATAATGTAATGTTAGTTTGCGATCAAGAGTTTTTATGCAGTAATTTCTCTATTATAATATAAGATACCCATAATTTCTCAATATGAAATCAAAGTGAAAAAGAAATAAAAAACTAAATCAAATTTATTAAGCCACTGTAGCTCAGCGGTATTGTTTCTGACTCGGTGGTTGTGGTTTCGATTCCAACTCGAGGGAGTGAATTATTTTTAATTCCTCGCTCTGGTTTGAAGACCAAAGTGCCGGATTGAGTTCAACCATCGTGAAAATTCGATAAGAAGACGGAAAAATTCGATAAAAAAAAGAAATGTAGAAAACGGAGTGTCTAAACACCAGGATCTCTGTACTAAATGAATTATAATATGCGGGAAACAAGGGTAATAAGCAAATAAAATACTTTAAAAAATAAAAAATACTTTAAGCTTGATATCAAATAATTTTCATTCTATGAAAATTATTTGATATCAACAACTAAAAACGTAGTTCAGAATTTTAACGTAGAGTATAAGCTCTATGTTCTCTCTGCCTCCCCTTTGGAAGATAGAGCTTGATGATAAAATCAAAATATAATATATTAATATGAAAACAAAGCATTGTATTAACTGAAAGGAAGTTTTCAACATTTGCCTTTGTGGGAACTTTTAGTCCAACAAAAGTTTGTTCTGACATGTTTTGTTTGGAAACTAGACTCGCGTTAAACGACATTTTATACCTATAGTAACATATTCTCAAAAGTTTTGTATAACATTATTTTTTTAGTTCTATTAGCTATTTTATTTTTAATTATTCAGTGCACACTGTATATAGCAGGGTAGACTGAGGGAACCTATTATTAAGACACTCCGTTCCTCACTTTCCGTCCAATTTTTGAGATATTGCGTGATGGTGCCTCAGCAACGAAAATAAAAATGTATAAAGATTTCTTTTTTATAAATATTTCAAAAAGAATCACGCAAATACAAATATTATTGTATTAAATATTAAGCTGACATATTACTGTTAACAGATTTAAGCTCACATCTTAATCAATATTGTACTATATATAAAGTAATAAAAAATATACTGTTGTAAGTTTGTTTCTTACATGCTAATAAATAAATCCGTTAGCAGAATATCGAAAGTTTAAGTTCTAAGTTAAAAACGACTTTTTGAAGAAAAATCTTATTTGCTTACTATAAAGTGTTCCTTTACTTAGAATAATTCACACGAAAAATAATCACTTAGAAAATGTTTTTATAAAATAGATAAGGATAAAAATATATAATTTAATTAACATTAAGTAATTAAATGTTTTGTGTACGATAGTTAATTATTGTTCTTAGATCATCCTAGACTAGTTTATTTCCCAGCAGCTGCTCTCTCTTCATTCTCCTGCTCTAATTCCAAGAGTCTCTGCAAAACTCTCTGTCTTCGCCTCTCCATTGGCGTCTTTAGCCACCACGATTCAGCAGCTGCATCCTACAAATTAAAAATAATAAAGTACTAGCGACCCGCCTGCAGCTTCGCCCGTTATACGTGTGAGAGATTTAAATGTAAGCTAAAAAGCTCACGTTTTTCATTTTTTCTGAAAATTATATCGAATATCATCAATGTTTTCAAATTTACTCTTATATACTATTAAGAAAATCTTCCTCCTTTTGATCGATCCATTGGAGATTACCCGGTTGTAATAGACAGATAGACAAAAAAATTAAAACCATTTGTGTATGTTTAGTATCTTGTAAATAACTATATTATATGCACTTGCAAGATCTCAGTTATTTTGAAATCACCGACCGACACTTCCATTTTATTCTTGTATGTATATACACATATATACATACATAGATATTATCATAATACAGTACAAAATTAGTTCACTCACGTTACGGTCGTAGATTCGATTCCCATTTTAATAGAGATAGAAATTGCTCTATCATAAACAATCTTAAGATTTACAGAACATTTATATTGAGTTTTAAAAGTATCAACTCACTCTATAATACTATCTGAATTCGCGTCCAAATATTACCACTAAACTGACTTACATGCTCTACATATACAGGTTCAAGGACACTCAGCTGCACGGCTATCTCTTGGGCAGTGAGCGCTCTTACTCGCAACTGAAGACGTCTCTTAGTTGTCAATACAGAATCTAATGCTGATAATAAGGTACCTAAAACATTTTATTAAGAGAAGCTAACGATATTAAGGCTGTAGATGTGATGACCGGTGATATTTATCTATTATTATGGAATTTTGGCCCTAAGCGTAATTTAAAAATACAACGTCCAGTTTTATAGTACAGTTCATATTAGAGCACTTGGTTAATTTTTTTCCTGCATAGTATAGTAGAGAGTGAAAGCCTAATACTGATAATTTCCGTATAATTCTGCTGACCTAGTACTTAGACACTTTTGCCCAATTTTGAGACACTTCGTGTTGAGTGACAGAACTCTACGCTGCGCTTTTTTCTACGAGAACGAGGAAATGAAAATAAATCACCCGAGTGGGTATCAAATCCACAAATACCGCGTTAACAGTCAAACACTGTCCTTCTGTGGCACAACATAGTCATTTTCTTAGAATATTATAATATTTTAAATAACATTTTCATATAAAATAATAATTTCCATTTCAAATTTCGATAAACTAAAAAGGAAGCTTACCTATTGTATATGAATCAGAAACTCTTGATAAGCATGATAGTTCCAATCTCGGGGACAAAGCACCAGCTTTGTGCAGCTTAGTTCGCCACATTAAAGATATACTTCCATAATCTGCTCTAGGTATTTGTATCACTTTTGCGTAACATTGAAATAGAAGCTTTTGCTCAGCATCCCAAGGTGTTCGGGATGTACCAATAAATAATACTCTGTCTTCTGGGCAAATTCCTGAAAGGGTGCAAATTTATTAATTTTAGTCTCTCTCCAAAATATGGCGTTGAGTTCTGTCTGAAATTGTAAGTAATACTCGTGCACCGATAGTTTCGTACCTATTTCATAACTGGTATTCCGTTGAGGAAAATAATACTCATAAAAATTGACAAACTTAATTTTGCCACTACATTTTTCCATATATATTTTGTATCAATCGAACTACATATAAGCTTGTATAGTTTCTTTCTGTGTTAACTTATTAATGATCAGTTTTGAGATTTTCTCTTTTATAAATACTGCTCCTTTAATCCTTTATGTTAAATATACAACGAGAAGTAGCCTGTAGGTTTTAATTACGCGGCGATTTAAAACGTAATGAGAAAAAATAAGCATAAAGGCTTGCTTATCTTTTGATTGCATTGACTTAGAAATTTGATTTTTTCTGTATTTTGAGAAGTTATCGACTAGGATATTTAATATTAATCTCAGTTTTATTTTTCAACGTGATTTGGTGAAAATGGTCTTGAAAGACGGATAGATAAACAGCCAGACAAACAGACAGTAGGATAACAACGTGATATTCTAAGGGTTCCATATTTTCCTTTCTGTCAGGAACTCTAAAAATGAAGTGTTTTGACACTAGATAATCTCAGCCTACTTTAATATATTATGTGGGATAAAGCGTGAAGTCTTAACCGTATTTTGTGTGCAAGACGCTATCCACTTTTTTTTAAATTGTAGCTAAGTTATGCACGAAACAATATTTAACACAGTACTAATGTTTAATACGAAAACATGTATTAAATATTAGTACTGTGCAATAAAAAATAACTATGCTGTACTGTGAGAGAGAATTATATTTATATTAACAGACAATGATATTCCAGTGATATCATATATATATATATATATATATATATATATATATATATATATATATATATATATATATATATATATATATATATATATATATATATATATATATATATATATATATATATATATATATACACCGAGACCGCTCTGACTGCATGGGATCGAGCTCATTCAACAATCATTGCGGCGGGCAAGCGAGTTCTTGGCGTTACTAAGGGTGGGCGTGTCATCGACAGGGAGACATGGTGGTGGAATGACCAGGTGCAGGGGGTGATTCGGGAAAAGAAGGCTGCGTTTAAAGAATGGCAGCATTCCAACTCTCCTGAAGACAGACTGGAGTACATAGCAGCGAAACGGGCCAGCAAAAGAGCTGTAGCCAGAGCCCGCAGAGAAAGTTTGTCGCCATTGTACGATAAACTTGAAACTGTGGAGGGGCAGAAGCTCATATACAAACTGGCTCGTGCTCGAGATAAAGCGACGCAGGATATTACAAAATGTCTTTGCGTCAGAGATTCTCGGGGCACGTTGCTTTGTAGTCATGCCTCTGTGAAGGAGAGATGGAGAAGCTACTTTAAGGAGCTGCTAAACACTCAGCAGTCTTGTAGTCTTCCTCCTGAATTATCTCCTAACCTCGGACTTGTTGCTCCAATAACCCGTGACGAAACTCGTAATTGTCTTCGACGCATGAAGAACGGAAAAGCGGTAGGACCTGACGACATTCCAATCGAGGCGTGGAAATCGTTGGGCTCTCTTGGTGTGCTTATACTTACTGACCTGTTTAACCGTATCTTGAATACTGGAAAGATGCCACATCAGTGGCGGCAGAGCTTTATTATCCCTATTTACAAAGGAAGGGGCAGTGTTCAAGATTGCGGTAGTTATAGGGGCATTAAGATTATGAGCCACACCATGAAGCTCTTCGAGCGCATGATCGGCCTCAGGCTCCGCCAAGAATGTACTGTCTCTGAGTCTCAGTATGGGTTTCAACCAGGATCAGGCACTATGGACGCCATTTTTGCCCTCAGAACTTTGATGGAGGCTTACAGGGAAAAAAGGAGAGCTCTGCATGTGGCCTTTTTGGACTTGCAGAAGGCCTTTGACTGTGTGCCACGTCAGTGTATCTGGTGGGCATTGCGATCCAAGGGGATCCCTGAAGCCTATATTGAGGTTATTAGAGATATGTACAACGACTCCGCTTCAGTGGTTAGGACCGCTGTTGGCGACACCAAGCCCTTCCCGATTACTGTAGGGGTTCACCAGGGCTCAGCTCTTAGTCCGTTCTTATTCAATGTAGTGCTGGATACTGTCTCGGCTCACATCCAATACCAGCCCCCGTGGCTGATGATGTATGCCGATGACATAGTACTCATCGACGAGAACCGACTGATGCTGGAGCGTAAAGTGAACGCCTGGAAGGGTGCGCTTGAGAACGGTGGTCTCAAACTGAATGTGTCGAAGACCGAGTACATGGCTTGCGGGAACCCGGACTCGAGCACCATCCATATCGGGCCTGAGCCAGCCGTTAAGTCGGAGAAGTTCAGGTACCTTGGAGCCGTTATGCATGAGTCCGGAGGCATCGACCACGACATCCATGCCCGTATAAACGCTGCCTGGGCCAAATGGCGGGAGGTCACTGGTGTAGTCTGTGATAGCAGAATACCGCCCAAGCTCAAGGGACTGATATACAAGAGCATTATCCGACCGGTTCTTTTATACGGCAGCGAATGTTGGCCAACATTATCTCGGCACACTCAGGAGCTTCACGTCACGGAGATGAAGATGCTGAGATGGATGTGTGGCGTTACGCGGTCCGACCGCATACGCAACACATTCATTCGAGGTAGTCTTGGGGTCCGTGACGTAGCGGATAAGCTCCAAGAGCGTCGCCTGAGATGGTATGGCCATGTTATGCGCCGATCTGAGAACTATGTCGGAAGGAAGTGCCTTGACATGTCTGTCCCTGGAGTTAGACCACCCGGACGCCCAAGGAAGCGATGGCTGGATGTCGTGACACAAGACATGAGAGCCAATAGATTGTCCACTGAGGATGTTAAAGACCCTGCAAAGTGGAGTAGGCTTAGTCGGAAGGCAGACCCTGGCAAAAGCCGGGACTAATGCCAGGAAGAAGAAGAAGAACATACATACATATATATATATATATATATATATATATATATATATATATATATATATATATATATATATATATATATATATATATATATATATATATATATATACATATATACATATATACATATATACATATATACATATATATATATATGGTCTTAATAACATAATATTATTAATGACAATTATTTTAAATTATGTTATAACACAATAACATAAAACGAATCGATCATATTTTCTACTATTTATATTTTCACTTCAAAAACACAACATATTACATTAAATATTTTAACTAATACCTTTTATAATCTTCACTAAGTCCTTTTTCAGTCTTTTCGGGTCTGTTTTATCTGTTTTTGGTATCTTTTTGACAAAAGGCTTTTCAGCGTCGTCCATCCATATCACTGATGGCTGAAGGAGTCTCGAGACTTTCATGACGAGATGTATTAACATGATAAGACCCGACTTTCCAGGATATTTTCCAACAATGTTCGCTGGAGTTAAATCAAATAGCATTGCACCTGTTTCGCTGCATATTGCGTGTATGAGCAATTTTTTGCCGCTTCCAGAAGGACCTTTTTGAAATTAAGTAAAATTCATAAATACTTAACTTTAAGCACTATAGATGTTTTTTTCGTATTATTTAACATTAGGAGGATAATAAAATATGTTGTTGGTTAAACAATCGTCTTAGGTTCGATTAATACTTGGGGTAATCGTTATATTTAAAATATTTAGCTTAGATGGTACTCAGTAGAAGGTGAGATATGAAGAAATGTATAAATCGATCGTATTTGGTAACACAAGAAAGATAAAAAAACAAATACCTCAATATTTTTTTCCTTATTGTATGTTAAATTACCTGCAATAAGAACTGATCTGACAACAGGAGCATTTGTTCTTACACTTTCCGACCCAAGTGGAAGTATGCAATATTCTTTTATGAGTTGACGTATGTCACCCAAGCAAGGATTTGGTTCCTGACCCTGGTTTCTCCACTCTGCTCCTACATAACTCTTTTCACCGATAAAGTCGTCTATTTGAACAACTGGATATGGTCGAATGATTCCATTACTGACTAATTCCTCAAATAATGATTCTGTAGTTCTATCGGGTGTTAAGTCTTTCTCCTTTTTCTTTTTATTCTTTTTACCACCTCGACGAACCTAGAAAATAGAAAAATACAGATAATATATATTTAACTTTTTACACAGCTACGACCACTTTTATCAATATTTGAATATATTTTTTTATTATAATATAAATTTCACCTGTCAAAAAAATGTGAATTAAAAAAAAAAAATTTAAATACTTTTTTCTGTGGCTTCTTCGATTTTTTCCCTTTATGCGCTCTATCTCTATCGAAGGCTGCTTGTAGAAGTTCTAATTCACTTCTCATTAACTCATCTACAATTTTCCTTATTTCTTGTTCTAGTTTAACCATTTTCTCTCTTTCTATCATGTCTCTGTCATATTTTCCATGTTGTATCTCATCATCTCTAAACTTCCATATATCCTCGTACCTGGAATAATATATAATCTATTTTAGATTATATATTATATATCACATTTATAATAACATGTGTAAGTAATTTTAAAAAAAGCCATACTCTTCATTCGCTTCGACCATATCTTTTAGAAACGATGAATTAGTACATTGAAAGTTTTTTAAGTCTTCTATTTCATCTTTATTTTTGTTCTCTTCTACTTTATTATTTTTTTTGTCTTTACTTTCTTTACTTTTTTTAGAATCTTTCGAAGAGACAGGTGAAGATTTACTTAAATCACTATCCATTCCAGTTCCTATAATTGTAATAATTTATTATTCGGTATTTTGAATATTTAAGAAGGTTTTCATAAATTTTAATGTAAGTTTACCGCATTCAACAGTATATTAAAAATATATCCTCACCTTGTCTACTGAACATTGCTCTACTACCACCTCCTTCTTCTGAAGGAAAGTCTGGAAATTTGCCAGTTCTTTCGTAATATTCTGAAATCCATCTTCTTAGTTCATCGCCAATACGTTCATTTATTTTCACACCGTGTTGTGATTTAAGTTGTTCTTCAATTGTTTCTAAAGCTTCCTGGTATTCTATATTACGTTCTATTTGGATATTACGTCGAATATTTTTAACCTTTAGACCAAAATAATAAATTTTACAAAAATGTTTAATTAAGAGAGACTTTAAATGTAAAGTTGAACATATATTTTTATTTCATATTTATTTACAGATTATGTTTAAAACTATATATATGTGTCTAGTTAAGTGTATTCGAGTGTAACGTCACAAAAAAATATAATAATTGTTTAAAATAAATATATAGATTTAATATATGATTTACTTCGTCCACCCTCGCTTTAGCTGCAGATACTGTATATGCTGGTAATTCCATCCCAATCAGAAGCTGTTCTTGTTGTTTTCTCTTTCGTGTCGCTCTCCTAGCAATGAAACCTCGCCAAACTCTTTGTATGGCAGTCGCCGCTGACGCTGACATTTCCCCCTTTTGATCCCGACCTTTTTCCTTTAAAAGGCGTATTTCTTTCATAAACTGGCCTCTGTAACATGTATTTACTTAATTAATGCTATAGTTACTTTTTATTGGCTTCCTATTTTTATATTTCAAAAGAAAGTATTTTTTTTTCTTTATCTTACAATATTATATCAAGTAAAGTAGGTACGACGCAAACATAATTATTTAATTTTATTTTATAATATATATAAAATATCAGAATATGAATAAAAAAGTGTATATGTGTAAAGTATATATATATATATATATATATATATATATATATATATATATATATATATATATATATATATATATATATATATATATATATATATATATATATATATATATATATATATATATATATATATATATATATATATATATATGTATATATATCTATAAATAAGTATATATACATATATATTATCTTTATTTTTTTTACTATAACCTCAAACGTCCTTGTCTAGCTCTTTCATGGCTTTGAATGATTATGACAGCTTGCTGTTCCGTCAGAACTAAAGGCCTTGGCTTAGGTGGTTCATAGCCAAGTTTACGAAGCGTCTCCGTGATGAAGATTCTCCGGTTCTCCACTTCATTTTCTCTTTCATGAATAAAATATTGGGGAACACAGGGTTCTGCTTCATGGGGTGTAACCCCAAGTTTTTGAAGCGACTGGAAAAAATAATATATATATATATATATATATATATATATATATATATATATATATATATATATATATATATATATATATATATATATATATATATATATATATATATATATATATATAACTGTGTGTTAAATAGTGTGTGGTGTCACAGATAATATGGATATATAATAATGTGTGGTCTGACAGACGGCCGGGCGTGATGAAGTGCTGAATTGCTAAAGATACGGATAAAGCAACGGTGGGTAATGTATGTTTCCCCTTAATTTGTGATTCTATCATCGAATCCAGAAGTCATAGGTTTAGTTAGAATTAGTTTATGTAAAAAAAAACTAGATTAAAATAATTTATAATTTTTTTTTAAACATGCTAGAGTAATGAAATTTTGATATTTTTTATTTTCATTTTTGTAGTTCGCGCTTCTGTTCTGTACTGCAGTAATGGCGTTTCGAGCGTGCCAGTTGAGCACAATTCACTTCGCCAATGTCACGTTGTATGGAGAATACACGAAGGAGAATGTACGGTGAAAAGATAACTAACTTTACATAATAATACAATGCATGTAAAAAAAGAGATCCAATAAAAATTCTTCCTTCACCTACAACAAATTAAACACATACTAATTACAATATATACACACAATAAAGTGGGTTAGTACTAAATAGTATTTTATACGGGTGTTAGTTTATAATCGGATATTATTATACTTAATGTATTTACATAGAAATTTACATAAGGGACTAAACACAAACATTAACAAACACTGAACATTAAGAGGACGAGGAACTTTATTGGGAAGAACATCATACAAGGGACGGGTTAATTTAGCACAAGAGAAAAGGATGTGAGAAGGGGAACAATCGTCCAGGCCACATTCACATAGTGAATGGTCCCTGACCCTGATCTTAGCCAAATGTACAGGCGTACATGCATGTCCAAGGCGTAAGCGGCAGATTGTTGATATAATCCTCCGTTCAATTTGTTTTTGAGAAAAAAACCACGGTCGCTTCGGGATATTAGGTTGAATTAAGGCATAGTACTTACCTTTGATTGATTTTGACTTATCCCAGAAATTACTCCAGGTCTTATACAGATGAATATCTGCCAGGGTCAGCAGATCCTGGGCTGAATTAAAAAAGTGATCAGAAGTACCACACTGGATGGCTAATTTGGCGCAAGAGTCTGCAGATTCATTCCCACTAATTCCAGAGTGACCTGGAATCCATACCAAAGTAACGTCCAAGCCTCTTAGGTGACATGAGTACAATTCTTCACGAATCCTTAAAACAATTGAAGATCTCAATCTACTATGGAACGGGTTTCCCTTTAACGCCATTAAGCAGCTTAACGAGTCCGTAAAAATAACCGTCTGTTTAAAGTTGTGGGAGAGTGTAAACAGGATTGCTTCTAGCAAAGCAACAGCCTCACCTGTAAACACTGATGATTCGGGAGGACATTTAAATTGTAAAATAATTTTGAATTTTGGGATCCAGCAAGCTGCACCAACACAGCTTTCCTTCGAAAGCTTTGAAGCATCTGGGAAGATGAGGACATAATTTAACCATTTTTCATTGACCAGCGCTTGAAATTTTGTGTTGATGCTAGGATCTCCCTTAGTTAGGCCAATATTTGTAATGACACGAGGGGAATGAACAAGAGCATTATACGGTGTACGGAATAATGGGTTTGATGGTAATGAGGACAAGGGGTGGGGGAGGGAGGTTAGTCTAAGGAAGCTATCTAGCAAGTAGGGTAAAGGCTTGGCACGTGAAATAAGATCGGCTAATTTATATAACTTAGACCTCAATGGATTGGAAGACAGCTGTAAAATTTTACATACAAATTTATCGGCAAGAAATTGTCGACGGATAGGGAAAGGTGGGTCCACACACTCCACTTGTAGTGCATTAGTAGGAGTAGACCTCATTGCACCTATAATAATCCGTAGACATTTATGTTGTATACGATTAATTTTTTCTGTAGCTACTTTATTAAAGGGGTCCAAAACAAATAGCCCGTAGTCAATATGGCTACGGATTATAGCATTGTACAGCAGTTTTTGAGAGTAAGGATGTGCACCCCACCACACACCAGACACAGCTCTTAGAGCATTAATGCCTTTTTCACATTTCTGGCTGATATATTCAGCATGAGCAATTCCGTTCAGTCTTTTGTCGAGTAACATGCCTAACAATTTAACATTTTGTGTTATCCGTATGGGAATATTCTCACTTACAATTTGGAGATTTGGAACTACTCTCTTTTTAGTAAACACTACCACTTGACACTTATCCAGAGATAATGCCAGGCCGTGTTCACAGAGCCACTGGTTAAGATAGTGCAAAGCAGTGTTCAAACGATAAGTAATGTCCTCTACTGAATTTGAACTATAATAGAGGACGATGTCATCAGCGTACTGTAGAATGTTGCAAAAATTATTAACAGACAATTCCAGGTCATGTGTGTATATATTATACAACAGAGGACTAAGAGCTGAGCCTTGAGGCAGACCTTTCCAGACAAGTCTGGGAGGTATAGTAAGAAGCGGATGTTTCACAGATACCGTTCTACCGGTCAGCAAATTGCATATGTAGTGAATCATCCTCGGCGGAATACTCAGCTGATGCAGTTTCTGCCTGAGTACCGGAAGAAGAACATTGTCATATGCAGATGCAACATCCAGAAAAACACCACCTAAATACTCACCTTTGGCAAAAGCTCGTCGAATGTCTGTGGTAAAAATGCTGAGACTATCAATAGTACTTAAGCCCTTTCTAAAACCGAACTGAGAGGGCGCTAAGATGCTTCTACTTTCCACTATCCACTCCAAACGATTTTTCAAAAGTCGTTCAACAATCTTTGACAACGTAGATGCTAAAGCAATGGGTCTATAGGAATTAGGGTCAGAGGGACTTTTGCCAGGTTTGAGGATAGGTATAATAATCTGAGATTTCCAGGTACTGGGGATATTGCCTGATTGAAATATATTATTTACTAAATTTAGAAAGAGGAACTTACATTTTTCGTTTAATTTAACAATAATTGAATAGGGGACACAGTCTTCGCCTGGACTGGTGTCCTTTAAATCCGCCAATACATTTTCAAGTTCATCAAAGGAAAATGGAAGATCCATTTCCTCTAATGATTCAACAGGTGTGGATATAAACAGATCACGGGACGGTGCAGAGGGAGGAGCCAATTTGTTTGCAAAATCTTTAAGCCAAAGAGAAGGATTATTGGAGTTAGGATTACTGACATTGTTAAGAGATCTGCGAAACCTCTTAAAATTTGTCCACACGAGGGAGGTAGGGGAGCGAGGATTAAGGGATTCACAAAAATGAACCCAACCAAGTTTTTTCTTTTTCCAAATACATTTTCTGAACTTTGCATCACTGCGTTTGTACTCAACATAATTCTCCATCGTCATACAGGCCGTGTATGACGCCTCAGCAGATGATCGCCGATTGACAAAGTCAGAGCAGTCCTGATCCCACCATGGATTGAAATGCATCCGACTCTGAATGGAGTGTGTTTTTGGAATATGCAAGTCAGCTGCAGATAGAATGACAGAGACAAACTGATCATAGCAGATAGCGATATTCTCATAATTAAAAGACTCAGGAAGGTTGGCCAACATACAATCCACAGAGTCTGCGTACTCATTCCAGTTGGCTTTCTTTAAATTATATTTAGGAGATGAAAAAGGAAGAGCTGAAGAAGGATTTCTATTATACATAGAAAGGAGGATAGGGAAATGATCACTACCATGGGTAGAAGGAAGGGCAGACCATGATAATTGGGAAGCAATACACGGAGAAGATAAGGAAAGGTCAACTGCAGTCCTAGGATTCTGATTAGGATTAACCCTACGAGTCGGTGAACCTTCATTGAGAATGCAGAGATTAACATCATCAATTAAGTCCACCAACGAAGGAGAAAATCCATCACAGTAATAACACCCCCACAGAGTGTGATGAGTGTTAAAGTCCCCCAGGACTAGTATAGGGATAGGAAGCGAAGAGATAATAGACTTAAGTTCAAGGAAGAGAGAAGAGGAAGGATGAGAGATATATACAGAAAGGAAAGAAATACCAAAGGCCCTCACAGCGACAGCGTTAATCTGTTGGCTATGAGGCGGAAGAGGGATACGGGAATAAGGAGAAGAGTGCTGGATGAGGATAGCACTACCTCCATACCCGTCACTTCTGTCCTCCCTTAAACAGGCGAAACCTGAGACCCTAAACGGGTAGTCTGGCACCAGCCATGTTTCCGATAGGGCTATAATGACAGGATCATACATAGAAACAATACGCAGTAGTTCATGCTTTTTAGCACGAACACTACAACTATTCCACTGCAGGAAGCTTAGTGGCGCCATTGTTTAGGATTTGGAATATTTTGAGTAAGTTTTGGGCAACGTTGGACGGTATAGGAAGTTCATCAGCGGTTGATAGTTCGCGCTTTATCTTATTAAAAGAGCAAAGAAAATGAAAGTTAATTCGTTCGACACGACGACTGTCGCGTTTACAGTAAAATGCCATACCCCATTGCCATGTTATATATATATATATATATATATATATATATATATATATATATATATATATATATATATATATATATATATATATATATATATATATATATATATATATATATATATATATATATATATTATGTGGCGGATGGCGATGGTAACGTTACCATCTCTTACGGACGTCATGGTCAGTGTGCACAAATATATAGAATCGTTAATTGTTAAGTAATGTCTGTTAATTCATTTCGTGATATTTTAATCAAAAATATAATTAGGATGTTAAATAGTGATTTTTATATCAAAATTAAAAAGTTATATTACATCAGTAACTTCAACAACCTCGCCGAAAAGCTCTGTTAAATATAGTTTTTTCTTCTATAATGATTTTATATGTGAATACATATAATGTGAAAAAAAAGACCAAAAAAACTGTAAACAACTGTAATAAAAAACTGAAAACAATCGACCAGCTTGACAGTGAGTTTACAGTTTTTTTGTTATTTTTTTTAATGATTTCATCCAAACTAGAATGTGTGTTAAAATTTTCAGATAAATATATTTGGGTTAACCAGTATTCATTTCATAAAGAAAATTTAATCCACATGCACTAACTAACTAGACAAGTCAAATACAGTCTAACGTAATAGCTAGAGCGAAATTGTGCGAGCATGTTATTCCAAAATTACAATTTATGTATAGAAAAGTCGTAATAAACTATTCCTATATATGTAATTAAATATAGGTAATTTATTCCCTATATATGTATTTAAAATTACGTATTTTTTTAATGTAAAACTGAACATTTTAAATATGATCATATCACAATTTCAAATTACATCTTGCCGAGACGTAAATATCTTTATGATTTTCGATATTTTTTAATTACTTGCAACTGTTATTTGATTAAAGAATAATGTTATTTTAATTTATTAAGTCAAAATTTTTGTACGTAATTAGGTAGATGATTAAGCTTTTTAACTTAATTAGCTTGGACATATAATTAGCCTAGTGCTTATGTATATTCACATCAATCAACATCGAATACCTTATAACGTTGCCACAATTTGTATTGGCATCATAAGGAAATGCTTTGAAACCTTATAATAAAGGAAAATATTTTTCTAGAAAACATATATAAATTTTAACAGACACGTGGGTTGAAATCCTACTACGTTCAAATTTCTTTTCTAAAAAAGTAATGTATTTATTTTCAGCTTCAAACTTTTTTTTGCATTAGCAAGATGGGTAAAGAAAATGTAGATATGTAGAGATGGTGGTACTCAATACAACGCTCTTCGTTTTAACCACAAAGGGGAAAAAAAGCTTCACGCTATTCCTTGCATATAGCAAGATAAGCAGTGGGAACCTAGTGTTAAGACACTCCGTCCCCCCACAACACGGCGTTTAGTTCACCAGAGCGAAGAAAATTAAAATAATCCTTTCTCCCCATGAAAATCGAACCCACAACCAGACCAGAATCAGACACAGTGCCACTGCGCCACGATGGATAATTACTACTAATATTATAAAAGTATTGTTTATAATTAAATCTATTGTTATTTCTTACCTCATCATCGTCATATGTATAATCAGATAAGTGAAGTTCAACTAAATCGTGCTTAATTTCCAACAGCCGCCCCAAACAAGAGTCTAGAAGTCGTTTGACAATCAAGCGCTTTTGGGGCTGCAGAATTTGGTCATATATAACATCTAATCTTGCAAGAAGCACTGTATATCTTATTCTTAGTTCAGATAGCAATGGTTGAAGTGTTGTTCTTTCAGTGGTACCAGCTTCAAATACCGCCTCGTCTGCTTGAGTAGCTTCTACTATTAATTCTGATGTTTCACATAAGAGGTCATTGTAAGTTTTATTGGACATTTGGTTTCTTATTTATATTGCATAAACAGATAACTTGCTTTTATTAATATTGATATTATATATATCAGCTTAACTTGGTGATATTTGTCAGCGTTTGAAGATTATTGTAATAACTAATGCGAGTATATTAAGCTTCCTACACATTGAATGTGCTTAATCTCTAAAGTTGTGCGCGGCAATATCGAACAAACAATGTCAAAAGCTTTTTAGTTGCCAAGTCGACTTTGTTGATATTATCGTTTGACTGACTGATGAGAAAATAGTGATGCGTTTTACATGTACTTGTTATATATTTATTATCTGTGGTACAGTTGAAAATGTCTTATTATATGCGATGTTTTTGGGTCCCATTAGAAAAAAAGTAACTTATGGTTGTTATGATTATTCTTGTACCATAAATAGCATATGAGTACACTTTTTTTATTTCGTTTAATTGTTACTATCATTAAATATTTTTTTTCTTTTCTGGCGCTTTATCTTGTCACAACCATTGCGTTTCCAGCCAGACACTGTCTCCAATCAAATAAAAGCCATACGGCAAATAATTCCTTAAATTATACCTGGATTAATATGAAGCTGAAATAAAAAATCCTTATTTACATACAAAATCGGGACTAGTCTATAGTTTTGGACGACCAAACGATCGAAAGGGGTTATACAGCACTGCTATCACAACGTTACAGTTGGATTAACGTGTTTATTTTTGTTATTGTCAACTTACCACAAAGTGTTGGGTCAAATTTCTGACAATGGCGTCTTATCCGGACTTTTAGGGCCAATGATTCTATGATTAATAATATACTGTTTGCTAGAAAATTACCATGCTTTTGTTCGGAAGCTTTAAAATTTGTTTATAAAGTCCTTTAGAAGAATTTTTTTTGTTTTATATTATATCTGATATGATCACATTGTTCAATGTCGTCCATTATAAATTTCAATCTTGATCAAATGCAGACCGGCTAAATAAAATTTGGAATAATCGTTTAAATGTTTTACGTTTGAATTTTTTGGGACACCCTAATGTATATACATTAAGGTGTCCCAAAAAATTCAGTCATTTTTTTAACGCATACCCTCTTAATATTTTACTTTTAAGTCAAAACCATTATATATAAAATTTTAAGAAGGTAGGTCCACAGTAACCCGTGCTGACTTGCATTGATACATGTCAGTATATGCTTTTATGCCTGACGCGACTTGTTATTTAGTTATAGAACATGTATTGTTTTCAATCAGTCTACATGTCAGTGGAGTTAGCTCTAAAAGGGGTATATTTTTAATAGGTGATGTAAATCATCAGACACGGGGTTCAAAAGTTCCATGTAACGGACAAGTTTCAGCAGGTTTATTGTACAATTTCTATTCACGAGTATATTATCTATTGGCAAAGGCTCCTTTTCCTACTAAATCTTTGCCTAATTGTGTGAAGAAACTTGTAAATTTATATCAATTTTACGTATTCAAGCAGCGTCGTCAAGACTTTGCCAACAATTTAAATAATTTGTATGATATTGCACACGCCGATGCGCTCCAATTGGTAAAAATAAAAAAGCTTTTTAAAGCGTCAAAGAGCCATATAAGAGGCCAGCCCCATCACTGAGCAGGAATGGATAAAAAAATGACTGATAGATAGGAAAGAAGTGTGCCTCAGAACAATTGAACAAGACAAACGACGTGCTAAATATTTGCTGAGCCGACTCCTTCGACATAATTTTATATACAGTTACAAGACGACTCATCTTTTGAATTGAATGAAAACTTAGATTTACAAGAGGACGTACAGAATCTGGTCGAAAACACGTAACCCAGCAGAACACCTATTTAGTTGAGTACGAGAGATTTTGTGTTCGTTCTTGAAGTAACTATTGAAGTTCATGGATATAATATCGTTGAATTTCCGATTAGTAAATCTTCCATCCATAGAATTTGTACAGAAAAACGGAAAGAGTGCGGTGAAGCCATAAACATTGATGTCCAATATGAGGTGGGATGGCAAGATTTGTCCGCATCGAATGCTCGAAAATCAAAAGAAGAACGTCTTTCTATAGTTACTTCATATAAAACAAAGAACAACTTGTAGCTGTGCCCAGATTAGAAATAAGAAGTGACCAGGTGCAGGCAGCTTGGGACGCGACTGTAGACTGTAATTTAGAAGATAAAGTGCATATTACTTATTGTGATACTACTGCTTCAAATACACATTAGGATTATTTGACCACAATGTCCTACTTTGTGGTCAAATAATTCTTCTTTCTATAATTCATTCAAATAATTCTTCTTTCAAATTCTTCTTTCTTTAATTCTTAAATAATTCTAAAAAGAAAATTTTGATAACAATATATTAATTTTTTTATGCAAATAAGTAAATATTATACTATTCCGATGTTATGGAGTTTTAATAAAGTAATAAAAATTTGAAAAGTTGTCAATTCCTCTTTAGTAAGTCAGTACAAATTTTCATGTCAAATGTTTGGCATCAAGTCGATTTATCGTTGTCCAATGACAATAATATTTATAATTTGTCATAGAGGTCAAACCGAATAGAAGTAGAGGGTATTTGATTCATGGAAAAAAAATCCCTTATGTCGTGGGACACCCTTATGTACATGTACATACGTGTACATGTACATACGTGTACATATATATACGTGTATAATTTTCTAGTGTTTATTTTTTAGTGTATTTTCTATTGTTCTTAAAGTGGCGGAACTCTATACCTTTCTTTGTCTACCAGAGCTGGAAAAGTATTTAAAATAGCACAAACTCCATTACACAAAACGCGTATAAATATTTATCTCACGTATTTCCATTGAAATTCTAACGTTATTTTAAAACCGAATGTTTGAAAACTTTTCAATTATTCGTGGCATTTTGTCAATCTTTTTCCAGCACACGCTGTGCATTTATCTTTTATGGAGATGCATCATATGGCCAGTGCTCATGTTGAATTTTATATATAAACCGACAATATTTACCTATATGTTCTAATTTTGTTTCTTTTTTTAAATTAGTTACGCTGTTGTGATGCATTTGAAGTCTATAAATGCGACAGTTGTGTGTTCTGTGTTCGATTCCCATTCGGGGGGTGTTACTTCGATCTAATAAGAAGATAAAGCGCGGTGGACCTCACCACTGAACACGTTATGTCTTGGAAATTCGATTAAAAGTGAGGAACGGAGTATCTTACCACTAGGTTTCTTCTGCCGACACAGCTATATGCGGAACACAGCGTAAAGCTAAACAAAAATATTTTTCCTTCTTTATTAATTCTTCTTTTGTAAATATTTATTACAACAAAGCGGCTCTGGCAGACATTATCTGGTCATAATAAAAGTGATATTATAAGTCTAAGATATGTATTTATATATATATATATATATATATATATATATATATATATATATATATATACATATATATATATATATATATATATATATATATATATATATATATATATATATATATATATATATATATATATATATATATATATATATATATATATATATATATATATATATATATATATATTATATTGGTCTTACTGAACTTGATAATCTTTTTTTTACTTAATCCTGTATTCTGCATATAGCAGGGTGGCAGAAAGATAATAATGTCCAAACACTCCGTTCTCTACTCTACACCAAAATTATAGACATATATTATATATATATTTTGAGTAACAGACTCCAGTAGTTCAACCAGACCATTATCTACAGCAAAAATCCACATAGTACAGACAAATAAGCTATTTTTATATTCTAAAGGGAAAACAGTACTTTTTCTTATCTCCATCAGTTTCGTGGCAGAAATAACCCCTCCTACTCTCTATGATAGAGAATCAAACCCACCATCCCACAACCAAATATCATTAAATATCATTGAATTAATTACCATAACATCATTAATTATATTTATAAATTTAAATTAAAAAGTCTCAAGAAGCTATACTCCGATACCGTGGAAAGTACACGGACGAAGTAAAATAAGCAATTTATTCTATCAACTTGATAATAGCACAGTGGAGTAAATTTAAAATAAGTTACTAGCTCTAAATGCCGCCTGCAGCTTATAACTTTATTATCGCTATACAAGTCAAAATGCAAATTAGTTTATTCTAAATACTACCTTAACTTACATGTAATAAAGACGAGATTCCAATCAAAGAACAAATGTGGAGATACTAAATTCATCGCCTTTAGAGCTTCGAGAAAATAATATCCGTTGTTAGTATGAAGAACTTTAATTATAATAATTCCTTACAACATTGTGAATTACGTACTATAAGTATGGTATATACGCGATATATTTTACGTTTTCTCATATTAATGGGTCGAAATAAGATTAAATTTGATCTGGCAGTGTTATAATATACAGGTTTTGGCCCGCAACTTTGTTTGCGTGGATAGCAAAAGGTAAGAACCCGTTGATTCTCGTTCCCGATATTCCGTATACTTCCTCGGGAACCTAAATATCAACCTCCTATTCTGCGTAGTTTCGGCTGGGCGTTGTCTGTCTGTCAGTCAGTAATGGAAATAAACTATTATTATATACTTTGACTACTGTGCTTACGACATATGCAAAAAAAATAATAATTCTACCTCCTGTATTTAAAAACGAGGCTATTTTAAGAGGATACTCCCCTGAGTAGGATTTAAATATTTATGTCTTTAATATTAAAAGAAAATCAATCGGTCAAGTACGAGTCAGACTCGCCCACTGAATGTTCCGTTACAATTTCATAGCTGTAGATCAGCGTGAAGTATAATTTATAAAGTTGACAAGCTTAAGTTTACTGCATGTGCATACAATATTTTATTTGAAATTAGCTGCACATATAAGTTTGTAATAATGGTTTGTTTTCTGTGATAATTATAATTATGTTATTCGATGTTAATATAACCATGTTACCTTAAGGTATTCTTGAGAAAAATGATCTTGACAGACAGAGAGATGGACCACCAAGTGATTCGTCGGTTAATTAATTTAAATATGGAACCTTACAAGCGCCATCGCGTCTTTTTTATGATTTATCTGTCTAGATATGTGATTGTAGTAGGTTCAATATCCAATCTTTTTATTTAATATATTTTCATTTCCGGTCGCGTTAAGTAACAGCGTTAAAATCTACCAACCAAAACACAATTTCAACTAACATTAGCTTCTCTTTGCCTCATCCTGATTCTTTAAATATATGATTTAAAAAATAATAAACATGAAACGAAACCACAAAAACCTTAAATTTTATGACAGACAGACACTGTAATCTTCGTTATATTATGACTTTCTGTTGGCTCAGAAACAAAGAATACGATCTGACGATAGGCTTTCATAATAAAGTCATTACGGGATAAATACTAACGACTACATTCACCAAGCGTCTACGCCGATCATTAAGACTGCCCGGTTTTTGTGGATGTTGTACTCTAGATTGGACAGTTTTATGTACCTTCCTCTCAAAGCTCCTCGTTCTTTGCTATTGCTTTTACAAAATGTCATTAGACAATCACTACGGTCAATTGAGAACTTGCAGTGTTAAGTTACGCCAACCTACAAGTATTTTTATCTACGTTATAAATGAATGTATGATATATAAGGAAGGTCCAGAACAATGAATATTAGAGAAAGAAATATAAAAAACTCCCAAATGCATTCCAGATACTTCTTAACTGCATTACGATGGTATTTCTAAGGCACACAGGCTATAGCCTCTAAATACCTCTTGCCCTCCGGATGTAACCCATACTTTTTGACATGATCTTCTTCCAGTAGCACCGACATTGTGTTCTTGAAGGTCAACCAAGATACCGCTGACTCTTGCATACTGACCAACCTTCCCCTACTAATATACTCATATGTATATTAATTGTCAATCTAGTTTTTAGTTACATAGAATATTTAATTAATGATTATTATTAAAATATCAGTCTCATCTAGAATGTATTGTTTCTGTTATCACGTTGCTTTGTTGATCGTTTTGTTTTTGAGTAACATCTTACACCATAATGATCTGTGTTTTATTTTATTTCATACGCCTATGAAAAGAGAGAGAGAGAGATTTTCAATTAGATTTTTTTTATTTTTCTACCTACCCCGTTTTATGCGAGAGCCTAGTGTTAAAACACTCCACTTTCTACCTGGATTTGAGACTACTCGTGTTCAGTGGTAAAACTCAACGCTACCCTGCGTCTAAGATGAATGAGGAAATAAAAATAATTCATTCCTCCGATTGGGAATCGAATCCGCACCCATCGTTTTTATAATAAATATAGTCTAAAATATAGTGTAAAATTATTTCACCTTTTATTCATCTCTATCCATATGAATTTATGTATATGTACATTATATTACGTCCATAATATTTGTGTGTAATATTATAATAAAAAAAGACCATTTTTTTGTGATACATTTAGCAAAATCAGATTATAGACAAAGATCAGTGCATTGTGTTCCTTGTGGTTCAATGACCCATTACTATTGTGCCAACGTGGTGACATGGGTGTGGGTTCATTTTCAACTCAAGATATGGTGATCATTTATTTATATTCATCATTCAGCTTTAGTAAAACAAAGCGCGGCGTTGAGTTCCGCCATATAACGCAATACGTCCCATGGAGAGAAAGTAGAGAACAGCCTATTCCACAGTATTGTATTAATATAATATTTAAAAAATTCAACACATTTTATATGATTTATTATTACAATATTACAATTGGCCTTCAACTCTGAACTCGTTGTGAAACGTGCGCCCGCGCAGACAACATAATGTCTTCATTTGAGATAATTTCACTGGCTCCAGTCAGGTAAATAATATTGATGATTACATTTGTATGTTTGTTTGTCACGAAATTTTAAAATATGTGATCAAATATTTTGTATAGATGACGAGTTTTCTGGTTAAAACATGATAAAGGTAATATATAACAAATTTGAAGTAATTATAATAAGACAATTATTTTTTAGCTTCACGCCTAACCCACCCAAGATAATATAGCAAAATTTACGACCCTATCCTCTTGTCCACTGTCGACTTCTTCATAACAAGTACTCCAAAGAGTTCAGTATTGCCGGTACTATCTACCAAAGTTCAACTGAGATCTCCCTTACCTCTCCTACTACTCCCTCTTGCATCATATATGTTTACACCAATAAATTATACATTTTTCTATACATTTCATCCAAGCCGAGCATCCTGAGCACGTTCTTCTTCATCCTCACTTGAACCTGCCATTCTGTATATATCTTTGCATTCAACCTACGAAGAAATTGCATATCTACAGCATAACTATACCGCCAATATTAAAAATTAAACCTGCATAAACTAATACAACTTGCATGTATGTACAGATATTTATTACAAAGTTTTTTTTATTATTTCCATTATTAGTTATTAATTCTTAGCTTCACGCTTTATCCTTGTCGGGGTAGCCAGATATACCTTCTATATCGATTATATAAAAAAAATAAAAAATATATATTACATTGGAAATATTCACCTCCTCCTTCTTGAAGTCGGGTAAAAATAACTTATCCACCATTTTAGATACATTTTGTGTTAATTGGTAATATATAAGTTAATTTATAAATGTTAAAAACATGCATACATAACAACAAGGCGATATCAAAATACGTATTTAAATATAAATTTTCCTTCGCATCACAAGTAAGTGCACAACAACGTGTACGGAAGCTTCAAACTTTATCCTGCATATAGCAGAGTGGAGAAAGAGAATCTAGTTTTCGTCTTATTTTTCGATATTACAATAATCACATGGTTTTGATTCATCAGAAAAAGCAATAAAAAAAAATTGAAATACTATTTATTATTCTTTCCAGTGGGAATCGAATCCAATACCACGATGTCGCTCCATACAGCCAAATACTATTTACACCTGTTCAGATATAATCGATAATATTGATAATACTATTTAAAAAAAATAATAGTTACAACAGACGCCGCGATAAAAACATAGCGTAATATAATTCTACCGGTTCCAAGCATTCCGTCGATATGGGTGGGATGGGACGGATTGCAAATTCATATGAATTAACTTTTTGTTCTGCAAGCTTGTAACTAGTGTACTCGTATAAAAAGCTGTAGTGAACAAGCTTTCGCTTCTGGGTGTACTTGGTTAATTTATCTAATAATACGTATGTATGTATATACTTAGATATTATGTTGAGATACGCCACCCACAATGCCATAATAAAAGTTGAAGTTATTGATAAATTTTAAGTGCAATCGTATTAGTAATGAGTTCGATTTCCACTCACACTTTCCACTAGTGAAATTAAATAAGGTTAATTATTTAGAAACATGTTAAAATTTGCAAAAATCACGTTATCTTAATTATGAAAAGAAAATTAAGCTACATAGCTTGAATATTACTTTTAATTTTTATTTAACTACGGCAACAAAATTAAACCCAAGCATCTTGTTTGTCCAAACTCTCTTAACACTAAACCTTCAAAGCTAGGTCGAAAATTTTCTAGGCTTGTAACAACTAACTTATCCATATTGTTATCGCTATAAGGAGATTTTTTCTAACTTTTGCTATTTAAAATATTTATAATAATTGCATATATATGTTTATATATATATATATATATATATATATATATATATATATATATATATATATATATATATATATATATATATATATATATATATA
The DNA here is from genome assembly GCA_037127375.1 of Dione juno. Lineage (NCBI taxonomy): Eukaryota > Metazoa > Arthropoda > Insecta > Lepidoptera > Nymphalidae > Dione > Dione juno. Next base: position 8,504,587 of record JAXRJS010000067.1, read on the forward strand.
TATATATGTTTAAAAAAAATATCTTGACGATTTCGCCACTCAACACGCAATGCCTCGAAAGACGGAAAGCGCGGAGTGTTTAGCCACTAGGTTCCTTAAGCCTACGTTTCCCTCTGGTTACCCTCTGGATACAGCGTCCGGTTAATAAAAAAAAGATTTTGTTTGCAAAAGATACAATTGAACCTAGTCTTATTCTACTATTTTAAATATATTGTGTGTTGGGAGGTAAAACTCAATATCATGATTGGTCTAAAATCTAAATAGATCGAGAAGCAAAAATAATATTAATATTAATATGACGCAGCATATTAATATAATATTAATATTAATATGATAATATTTTAATATTAATATGATGCAGGGCTAGAGATTATGTCCACGACTATAGGGTGTAGAGCCATTTCAGAATTGTACCAAGAGGACAAATTTTGTAGCTTTAAACAGACCATATATCATATATCATATATATTATTATTATAACTTCACGCTTTATCCCTACCAAGCAAGTTAACTAATACTGATGCTACATCTTTGAACTCTTCATACATGCCTACCAGGAGGACTTCGTCTCTTTAATGTGACCTCTCTTCAGTATCTTCGACACTGTTCTCGAAGGTCAATAGAAGTCTCTATCTTTCTGATGCATGACGCATCTTGACGCATGCAAACACCTAAGCATATTCTCCCTCTTCCTTATAGTGATATCCTCCCTGTACCTACCATTCTGTGGACCTCTTCATTGCCAATTCGGCCAGTCAAACTGACTCTGTACATCCACCTAAGAGATCACATCTCCACAGCATTCATCTTTCTTTCATTCTTCTTCTAAAAAACCATGTTTAGTTGCCTAAGACGCGCTAGGACCAGTACTGCAATACAAACAATTTCTATAAAATTATTTAACAATAACAAAATTTACAAAAATATTTAAAAATTATAAATAACTTTTATTACAAGCGTTATTTTCAGAATATGAAAGTTTTCGTTTTATCACAGAATATATCTTGTAGAAGCCTTGTAGCCTTGTAATATTGTGGAACGAGCTTAGTTTTCCAGTGGGATATAAATTCAATGAAACAAAGGACCACATGTGAGGTGTTGTAAAGGAGCTGCAATTTTCTGTACGCCATTCTTTTGCAATGCAGATTTCTTAAGGAAATTTTTGCCCAGAAGTTTTGCTTTGCATGAATATTATATAATATGAATTAATTTATTTGCAATAATGAACTTTTGGTAATAATATGATAATGTTCATATGGATTATTAATTTAAATAATTTAGTTTAAGCCTGTTTTATTTAACAAGTTTTATTTATTTAATGTCACAGATAACGAATTTAAAATTCCATTTATCTAAGGTAAATTAATGATTCTAAAAATACTTACTGAAGTTTAATTTCTGAAAAAAATCTACCAGGCAATAATCTAAAATAAAGAGAAAGTAGAAATTAAAAGACAATATCAATAAAGTGATTTCAGTTCTTCAGCTCCACAGCTTAATATATCAAGTCAAATATTATAAAGTTTCATAGTCTCAAATTTCTCTGTACTCGATTTTACGACATTCGGAGTTCAATAGCGGAACTCAACGCGGTGCTATGTTTTCGGAGCAAAAGAGAGAAAAAAAATTATTCTCTCGACTGAAGATCTTTCTTGCGATATTGTCCTCAGTAGGGATTGAACGCATAACCACCGCGCTAACAGTCAATAGCTATCCCAATCCACCACAATATCCTCAACAAATTATTAATAATAACACTTTATTTGTACAAAATAATGATATTTTGTAAATATAAATAAACAACAAAAAAAAGAATGTACAAAAGGAGGATATATATATATATATATATATATATATATATATATATATATATATATATATATATATATATATATATATATATATATATATATATATATATATATATATATATATATATATATATATATATATAAATAATAATTATTCGATAATTATTAAAATAACTAAAAATAATTTTACGCATAATAAAGTATTTATTAATTATTCAAATACAATCAACTGGTGGACGGTTTTATTCCCCATCCTTAATTACAAAGAAGATAAATTGCAGAGTCGCCTAGGTAATTACAGCTTTTGAGCGGAAACCCGTAAAGCTCGATTATATACGAACGCGTTACTATGAAGTTTTTAAAGGTATCTAATGATATAGAGAATAAATATTTGATGTAGAGCAAGGCGTGTCTGATGTAGTATATAAATAACATTTTGGTACTTTTTATTTTTCCTATCTAGACAGTCTTTTGAGGCCGTTGTGGCCCAGTGGCACAACGTTTAATTGTAAGCTCGACGGTTTTGGGTTCGATTTTCACTTGAGGTATTGAATTATTTTCATTTCTTCGCTTCGTGGCGTTGAGTTCTCATACTTGACTAAGCTTGGACGGAAGTCACAGAATAGATTGACTATGTACCCTCTGCCTTCCCTGCTACATGCGGGACTCAGCGTGGAACTATTTATTTATTTATTTGTTTCTAGCACACCTATATGAAAAGGTAATCTTTTTTCATGGTATGTATAGAGAGAATAGTGATTCGTCACCATACACCAAAAAATCCTAGGAATGTCATACATATTTTGTGATCATTATTTTATATAAAACACAAAGTAATTATGAGAACAATGAATTACCCACGAAATGTCTCTGGAAGGACATAAAACGTCGTTGAGTATCGCCACTCATCACGCAATGTTTCGAATTAGGGCATAAACTGGAAAACGGAGTGTCTTGACACTGGGTTTTTTTTGCTTATCCTGGTATATGCAGAGTTAATCGTGAATATGAATAAAATTTTATTTACTTATTTACAGTTAATTAAATTAAAATTTTTTATTCATAACCATTTTTAAAAAGTTGCAAGGCACACCATAGTTGTACATTCGACGCTATTTGGGAAAACATTTATTTATTTATTAGGAAGCTAACATTACATACTAAAACATAATTGGTGTATTTCAATTATAGGCTAACTTAACATGTAAATGAAAATGCTTACATCCTAAAGTTAAACGTTCCTTATACTTACCCTAATTATACAAAGCCAACTACTGTAAAACTATAATAAATTTTAAACAAAAAATAACATCGTAATGAAAAATTATAATAATACATACTAATATAAGTAATATAATTTAATAAAAATTATAATAATAATCTTTACACTAAATCGGCGAAATAGAGTGCCGTAACACTAGGTTATCTCTGCCTAACATTTTTAGGTATTTATAACTTCTATAAATCTATACATCTATACATATAAATAAATTGGAATGTCTGTTTGTGATTTCAAAATAACCAAGTATTTCGAGTGCATATAGCTATATACATGATTCTATTACATATAATAACGTTTATAAAATTTTCGTCTGTCTCTCTGTTTTCCCGATTGTACAGACTAATTTCTGGAACAGCTGAACTGATGAAACTTTCACTACACCACAGAAAATCCTTTTTCCAGCCTAAATCTCGATTATATATATATATATATATATATATATATATATATATATATATATATATATATATATATATATATATATATATATATATATATTATATATATATATATATATATATATATATATATATATATATATATATATATATATATATATATATATATATATATATATATATATATATATATATATATATATATATACATAATCGAGATTTAGGTTGGAAAAAGGTTTTTACGAGTACTTACAGCCGAAAAAAAATATTGCATATAAAAGGTTTTAATAGACAAAATGATTCGAAAGTAAAAAATCAAAAACATAAGTACAATACATACACATTATATTAGAGTAAATTCAAGAGCGAGCGAGCGAAACCGTGAACGGGTCGCTAGGTATAAATATAAATGTAAGCCTATAAATTTTTATTAAATCATCTTTCATTTATAACCATATTAAAAGGCCATAACTTTCAAGAGAAATCCCACGGGCCAATTCATTTGTAGTCTACTTTAAAACCGAAAATACTTAAATTATTTCAATTGTTTAGAAAATGTCGACGGTTGAAAATGTTTCGAGGTCTTTTGTAACGGTCGGTATAAGTATTAACACTGATAAAGAAAGATTTGCCACGATTTTATAGAATTTATTATGAATCTTGAATATATATATATATATATATATATATATATATATATATATATATATATATATATATATATATATATATATATATATATATATATATATGTTAACATATTATTAATAAAATTCAAATGAATGAAGAAGATATTAAATATACCTCGTACCTTCTGTTGTTTTGCCTTTATAATAAAAAAAAATATCGACTTAAATGTTGTATTTTAAATTTAATTTCTTACCATAGACACTCTATCAGGAGCTTTTACATTTATATACAATTAACGTTGCCTGTTTAATCAGAAATAGAAATGGTATAAAGCGCCGCCATCCAGCAAGTTATGTTCAAAAATAAATGGAAAGGTAAAAAAGTAAAGTGACAAATCACTAAGTTTACTAACATATATTTAACACAAGGTGTTAGTTATTATAATCCACTTAACATGCAGTGCTTTGAATCACACAATCTTAACACTCTCTACCAAGCCTGCGTGATGTGAAACTAGAAATAAATAAATTAAACCAATACAATAATAAACAGGTACAACGAGAGCAAAGCATTCGCTCAGAACTAAGTAAAAGTGAGCAATAGTAACTTAACAAATTCTTTACCGAACAAATTTCTAAGTTTACCCAACAGTCCACCGTCACTTACTGTACTTAACGTTCTTAACGAGCGCCAGTCACTGCCAATTAATTACGAATGGAATATTTGATTTGGGACCCCATTTTGTTACAAATTAATGATATTGTGGTGGTGATGAAGACAAATGTGGTACATTTTATGGTTAAGGTGTGGGTTGAAATTCAAGGCAGTGTACTATTTGTAAGGACAGTAGATTTTGTTATTAGCTTCAAACATCTCTCATATGCAAGATAGACAGAGAATCCTAGCAATGATAATTTTTTCTTCACTAACCGCTAATTATTTGTATTAAATAACAGAGTTACTTTGTTACCATTTAGTGTTTTACCAGTTTTTATTAGATGTTACTGAAACTTATTGAAATTAAAAAGTAGAGATACAGTATGGCTTAATGTGAGATAGAGTAATGTTTGAAGAGAATTACGATTTCTTTGTGTTTCTTCTTATTTCTAGTATTCTTCTATGCTAAAGATTGCTCGTACACGCTCTGGCAAGCCTTGGTGAAGGAGCTAATAACTATAAGAAAATTTCTTTAAACGGATTGAAAAAGAAACTTAATAATAATAATTGATTTTTGCTTAAATACTATTAATAAAAGAAAGAATTAAATGTATAATACGATGAAAATAAAACAAAGTACAAATGTTATTTTACAAAAACTATTTGATAAAAATTCTACATCTTTCTTTATATCTGAAAATTGTCAACGAAAATAACCAAAAGTATTCATCATCGTGGAAGCTTAGTTCTTAAAGCTTCTTGACACTTTTATGAAAACACATCCTGAAACACCTACAAAAGTGCGAGGAATTATTAAAACCTGAGCAAGCACTATCCTTTATTATATTAATAGTTCCTTATTACTCCTAATATTTTTAATATATTATTTGACTGAAAATGTAATATAAAAAAATCATACTAATAATTGTAAAAAATACTTAAAACTAATAGCCTGGCTTCAATTTAATAAAATATTTTTTTTAGCTTCACTTGTTCTGTATGCTGCACATATCAGTAAGCAGCAAGTATAGATCTTTAGGACCAGCGATTCAATTGTAGGTTTAAGGTGCCCATTTGAAAGTTACATTAATGCTTTCCTCCACTGCTCCTCTCTCTACCTGAAATTATATAGCGAGATGTAGCCCATAGTTTGACTGAAAAAAACGTAGAATCTCGTCCCTGGACACGTTGGAAATTTTTATCACCTCTTAGTGCTGTCCAAAAGTCTGCATAAAGTCTGTTTTGCACAGTCTGTCAGTCATTTTGTAACAGAATAATTTAAGATGAAATATATATTTTTAAATATTTATATTTATCCCGCATTTTACTGATATCATTAAATGTACTGAACCATTAAAAGTAACTATAAAGAGGTTTGTATAAGGTAACTTCGACTTTACAAGGGATTACGAGCTTTTTTAAAATATTTTTGTTGTAAAAAGTAGACAAGTTGAACTTTCAATCTTACATTATAAAAAAATGATTTGCTGTGATAAAAATAATTTTTCTATAACCTATACAATATGTATAGGTTATAGAAGAATTATTAAACATATTCAGTAAAAAATAAACTTAAATTCCCATAACACGACTACGGAATCCTAAAAGAGATTTTTATATGCTCTTTTCTAGTCTTCCAGCGTCTTTACTCAAAAGCTGCTGTTTCCAACTTTACATTGAAAGCTTTGATAGAAACGTCTTTATGCACGTTGCGATCAAAAGAATGGAGCCCATTGATCTGGACCACGTAACATTCTTTTAGAAATCAGGTTTGTTATTCAACTGATTCTGTGAAAATTTAGAAGCTCATTGTACATATATTAATAAATTAAAATATAAAACTTAATTCTATATTAAATTATAAGTTGAGGACTGACGTGGCGCAGAGGCATAGCCTGTGCCTGTAGACGCGACGTTTTGTGGGTTCGATTCCCACTCGGAGAGAACTAATGATTTTCATTTTCTTCGTAACAAGGAAAAAAGCGCGGCATTGAGTTCCGCCAATCAAGACGCAATGCCTCGAAATGCGGAAAGCGGAGAACGGAGTGTCTTAACACTAGTTTCCTACGGTTCCCTCTGCCTATCCTGCCATGTGCGGGACACAACGTGAAGCTAATTTAATTATTTTTATTTTTAAATTATAAGTACCTTCACCTCTTCGAGTATATATAAATTTAAAACTACCTAACAATAGACTATATAATGAATTCTTAACAAAACACCTTAGATTATCTCAGAAGACCACAAATTTATGTGAGGTGAGCGAAATATTACCACCACATGTTGGAACTTAGCGACTTACATATGTAGGCCCCTCAGCCATTGTTAGCACTAATAAATACAGTATATTACCTTTTACGATACAATTGAGTACAACATAAAATTATTGCTGCTACTTTGCATTTGGTTCTCAGTAAAATGGTTAAATTTGTATATAACAACAAGAACTGTTAAATAGTAATAAATGGTTCGTGGTGGCTGTTCGTAAAAAATGGTTTCATTCAAAGTTTCATTCGCCATTTTGAAGTGAGAGCTGTCGTTGATTTTTTTATTCATAGTTCAAGTACAAGTCAGGTTGGTGTACAAATCAAGTCAAGTCAATATATATAGTATAGCAATTTCCCGTTTAATTGGAAGCAGGAAATTAAGTCACATTTAATTTTTATTATTTAATTACATAAAGCTGACTGTTTAGGAAAATTAATGAATTTCATTTATAAAGCAGATAAACATAGTGATCAATCACTTGCTTCATTAAGACACTATGTGTACGTGTACTACGACTATTATAGACTATTATAATAAATAAGATATTTATTTGAAGCAAGTTGGTATGAAGAGATTAATGATGAGGTAAAAAAGGTATATTCTCTCTGAATATCCCTTTGGAATATTATATTGAAGTATAAATATGAAAATTCTATATTCGATGCATATCCCGGTGCATGCCATTACGCTAGAAGTTCTTATATTTTGTTAATAGTATCAAATATCTACGCAAATGTTCTTATATTTATCCAATATATACAATCAATAGTTTGTAGTATTTTTTACTTAACATACCATTCTGCATTTTCGGATCGATCGTCTACTCCGATTGCCTTCTTGTGTGCTATAGATTGATATGTAAATTAATAAAATATGTTTGCTTACAAATTGCTTACAATTATATTTGTTTATTTATTGGGATCGTTAACAGAATAAATATTACAACATGGTTAAATACATTAAGTTGATCTATTACAGTCAATCACGTCATGCTATTTTGTCAACGTATCAAATCATTTGAATAAAAAAGACTATTAATTAAAAACTACAAATATATACAATGAGAGTAAGAAAAAAAATCTTCAGTAATATTTTTTATTCAATTTATATTTATATTTAACCAAGAAAAGTATACATTTTGGAGATTCTTAAAAAGATATTTCTATATCTGATGTCAATAAAGAAAATAATAATAATAATAATAATACTTTCTTGCACAAAATATATATATATATATATATATATATATATATATATATATATATATATATATATATATATATATATATATATATATATATATATATATATATATATATATATATATATATATATATATATATATATATATATATATATATATATATATATATATATATATATATAACATTTCACAAACAGAATTATATGTGTATATTATGTGCAATGGCGGCCTTATCGCTGAAAGCGATCTCTTCCAGGCAACCATTATGATTAATAATCAGTAGCATTGCAGAAAGGTGCAAAAAGTAATAATAATGTTAATAATAAATATGTTAATAATAAATATTCTTTAATTTTAATTTTACATAAATTAATATCATTATTACAGTTTAACGATTGTTATGAGTGTGAATGATCTTAATGTGAAATAATTAAAAAAAAATCCCATTAAAAGTAAACAATAAAAAAAAGCTCATACAATTCCCGAAATGTGTGGGAAATTGTGAAAGCATTTATCGATATCCACCGCAAGTCAATTATACAGAATGGAAAACAATTATGCATATGTCCGCTTCGAGTCGGAAGAATTGGAATTTGGTGTTTCGAAACAAACGTTATCACGTAGCTTTGGTGAATGTTACTGAAATATACTTAAAATTTTGTAGCTATTGGTGAATTTTCATTAGTTCCATTAGACTGATAGATTAAAACGATTTTATGAATAGTTCTCACGAAATTACGTTTAATTGAAAATAAGTCATTACAATTTGATTGTATATTATAATATCATATATAGCAAATAAACCCTTAAAAGTATTAAAAAGACTTGATTCTATTGTAAAAATTACAAACTAAAAAAAATGTAAAAATCCCAATCAAAATCTTCGATTTGAAATCATCAAGTTATTTTATTCATACTCACGTATCTCCCATTAAATGCCCTGGCTATCCCAGAAACAAAAGAGGGTACAGGAAGACCACACTGTTGCCAAAGATTTGGCGGGGGCAAACCTAGATGTAGGGACAACCCAAGATCGTCTCACTTGTCGTCGGAATACGAGGAGGGCGATAAAGGGAAAAGGCATGGAAGAAGAGTCTCCCACTAGCAGCAGCTCAGGGTCTAAGAGAGCATAGTGCTAAGGCACTACATTCTCGACTTTCCATAGAATTGATCCAACCATTAATCAATCCACTTATTCCCATCAAATTTACCAGGACGCAGATTTTTCTTAATTTCAAAATTGAAGAGAATCTAATTATTTCAATATAATGATTCCCCTGAAGAGAATCAAACCGACAATAATCGGTTCTCTAGTTACACACTACACTACACTTCTGCACCATTGTAAAATACATAATAATTATAAACTAAAACAAATTTATACTGTAATTCGATTAGGTAGAGAGATAAGCGGTGAAGGTGAGCATTAATGCACATTTAAAAACCCCTTAAACACTTGGGTCACAAGTCCCAGGTATGGCTCTGAGCTCATCTCCTATACATTCTCTTCTTCTTCTTCACTAAAGTAAGCTTGTATGATCAAAAATATATAGATATAGATAAGTACGCAAAGTACAAGTTACATATATAATTCAATATTGTTAAGTAATGTTTTCTCAGAGGTGTAAATGTTATCCGCTTTGACGACAATAAATCAGTTTATCCTTGAGCGTTATTAAGCGAACTCCCCCTTTATGGAAGCAGGAATTGCTAAATTTGGATGAGGTATTGCTCGTTGTGTTTTACATAGAAATAAATTAAGTAACCGTAAGTACAACTAAGTAAGAAAAAGTTGTGAGTTCCCTCCCCCTTTGCTATGTCACAAATATTGGGTGGCAAGTTTGGGACAGAGTGTCTTGACACTCGGTTATCTATACTTTGCTGCTATATGCGGGATACAGCGTGAATTAAACAAAAAGGACGTGTTAAAAAAATACCGTGGTGGCGCTGCCGCTGTGGGTACCATTCTCACTAACGAAGAATGAGTTATTTAATTTTAATTGCTTTGATTATAAGACAAAACGCTACTCCAAAACGTCTTGTTCCGCCGCCACTTGACACACAATATCTTAAAAGGCGGAAAGTATGGAACGAAGTGTCTAAATACTAGGTTCCTTCTATTTTATCTCCACGCTGTATCCCTATATATCCACGCTGTTACTGTAGGGACCGGAGGAACCTAGTTAATATATTAAAATATTTCATTCGCTAAATACTAGGTTCCTTTTGCCTATACCGCTACATACGGCTTACAGCAGGGTTTAATACTTCAATTTATTTATATACTACATTTGATTATTTTCTAATCTATACAGGTAATATTTGACATACGTTATCTCCCTTAAGTATAAAAAAACAACATGGGTACAGTAAAGTGAGTAGAGTGCAAGTAGTAAGTAAGTAGAAGAGAGTAAAGTAATTTTTATAAATAGACAATGTCATGATAATAATTATTTGCTTTTTCATACTCACAGGCAGAGAGGACCTGCGCTGTATATTGCATTATGAAATCTCTATTTTAAAAATATTAATTACCTTAGTGGGATATTTTTATTTTGCTGCTCACTAGCTTTCCTGTTCTGTAACCTTGCTTTATGCCAAACATAAAGAGAACATTTAAAACAATTTTGTTTTTTTATAGAGAATATGAGAATATACTTAGAATGCATCATGTGTCATTCGTTACTACACATGCATTAGTTATTACGCAAGTAGAGTCGCATGAATCATGACATTGTTGATTATCATTTTAAATTAATTTTGTAGCAACAGAACTTTTGACGTTGATGTATTCTAACGTACTTATATTTAAGCTTGTATGTTCAAGGTAAGCTTTGCTTTTAAACTTAAAGCAGCCACCTAAAGCTGTAGTCAACTTCGCTACCAAAAGTTGTTCGACACGACACATGTTGGAAAGTCTGTACACGACGCGCTGTTAGACTAAGATTAGTGTTAACCATTCTATATGGGATATAAATTTGAACATATTTATAATTTTCTTTTTGTTCAAGGTTTTGAAGGTAGTCAAAGATTTTTTTTTTTTATTTCAAACGTTATATTATCAGTCATTTTTTTACATAGATGGATGGAGCATGACGGAATTGTTAAAACTTCACTTTTTTATCCTTGCTATTAGCAGGAAACACGATATATGTATAAAAAATAGAACATTTACTCGCACCCACTAAATAAAATAAAAAAATTATAAACAGTCAATTTGGCATCTGTGGACTACTTGTGGAGAACCATTGACCGATAAAGAATCCTTCAACGAATCCCATCATAGTTGTCGTTACGTAAGATAAAATATAAACTAAAGAATTACTTTTTACTAAATTCTAAAGCCCAAGAGTTTCAGAAATGATCACAATTTTGGCAAATGCTCGATTTAAAAAAATAAAATTATGATTCTGGTATAAAAACTCCCAACCAATACTGAAACTAGGCATATCCAATTTTCGAACATCCCGTTCCTCCCCTTTCCGCAAGTCACGACCATCGGCCCCTCTATTCGCCTAAAATCATCTTACAATAAAGGGAAAATTTTGTAAATTACACCCCATGACACCCCATTACTCTATTGAGGGTGTACCATCAGTGATAGTGAGCGTGTTGACATAAAAGCTCTAAATTCTGGTCACCTCACCGGGTTTCATCGTAAATGATAAAGCCATGGAAATTTCAATTTGCCTATCCTTATGTGGTTGACTTAATAATATGCTTGGTTAGTTAAACTATATATATTTTTTTTAGAACTTCATGCTTTTTCCCGCGTGTAAAAGACTATACCCTGAGAGATAACCTAGTGATAATTCACTCCGTTCTCCGCGTTCCTCCAGAATCCTAGACACTGTACATTGAGTGGCAGAAGCTCAGCTTCACATTTTGATTAGTCGTAACGGTAAAATGAAAATAATTAATTCTTCTGTGTGGACATGGAACCCAAAATTATCTTAATACAGTCAGACTTTATCCCATTCCACGATGGTCTCTATTATTTTTTGCCATATATTTTACTCTGTCTTTTATACTGATCTCATATGCTATCTATTAGCTTCCATATTATCAATATATACCTATTAATATAGAAATCAGGACAAGACTAACTCATGTTTATATTACACGTACATAGCTTCACCCTATATCCCTAGGGAAGCCAGAGAGAACGGAGCACTAAACGCTACGGTCTTTACATACCTATTTACAACTTGTAATAATACTGCTTTACTGCTGGAAATCTGATTACAACGCGATTTTATATGATTTTCAAGAAAATGTTATATGTTTAATATAGTATATGGTCGTGGCGTAGCGTCTGGCTGTAAGCGAGATGGTTGCGGATTGGATTCTCACTCGGGGGAATTAATTATTTTGCTCTCGTCAGTTCCACCACTAAGGCGATGTCTTGATATAAGCCGGCTATCTCTGCCCTGCAATTTATGAGAGGATGATAAATAAAATTATAACATATATAAACTGTATAGTTTAACTATGAGCAAGTGAATCGGCGAGCGATACACTAGCTGACAATAAACACAAAGACATAAATACTAATAAAATAACGTATTCATATTACAAAGAACAAAACTACATCGTATTTATTAAGAATTGTGAAGCCAATATATTATTTTTTATTATAATTATAAAAAAAGGCCTAGGTATACTGTTTTTGAAGCTTGTAGTAATTTATATCAATTTGCAGGATTGAAATTGGTGTTACTGTCTTTCAACGAACTTAGAGACTATAAACTATATCATTAAAAGTGACCAACTGCATGGAAACTACACCTACCTCGATTATGTTAGTCTTGAATTTCTTTGACTCTTTTCATTATAAAAAAATATCAATGTCTATAAAAACAAATAGCAATCAACTTTCAATGCAAATAAAGATATTGCTCTATAAAACGTATCAGGCTCCATTGGATGTGAATCTATCGTCATTTATTGGACAAGCATCGATGCGCTTACCGAATACATAAAAACAGGTGATATATATATATATATATATATATATATATATATATATATATATATATATATATATATATATATATATATATATATATATATATATATATATATATATATATATATATATATATATATATATATATATATATATATATATATATATATATATATTATATATATATATATATATATATCCAATCAATTAAACTCTTTTGTATGATATATTTATATTGTATCATACAAAGAGGTTTTCATCGCATATTATTAAATATTTCTGTTATGAATCCATGAAGCACTATGGTATCTGTCTGTATGTCTGTCAAGACCCATTTTCTCAAGAACTAGTACAAATATTAAGCTGTAGTTGTTAGTAAAATGTTATGTTAGTAATGGCTTTACCGAGGGAAAGAAAATATATATAAGATAAACGAATATTTACGAAAAAATTCCACTTTGTTTTATTAGGATTGGCTTGGATTTACGATTTACAATTTTCTAACATCACTTCTAAATTGGTCTTTCCTGGTATACTATATTTATATAAGCCTCCACCTCTTAGCGAAGTTAGATGCAAATCATAAAAATATAAAAATTTTGGCTAGAGCTAGCGTATTCCGCAGACACCACAACCCTTTTTGGGGACGAAAACAGTTTTGGGTTGAGGTTAAAGAAATCATCGGAGCTCTGTAAACATTAAAAGTCACTAAAACACATATTCTGAGAAAAACACATGATGATACTCGTACCTCACTTCCAAAAGCCAGAAGTGACCCTGGAGTTCGAGTCAAGACTTCAATTCCGTAAACAATTTATGATAAGATCACGCAATGGACTTAGAAATGCAAAATTAGTGTATAAATGTAGTAGAATTATACATCCCTTTAGTTTTAAAATGGCGCATCCTAACTCACGACTCGTCTTCATCATTTTTATCTAAATTCGTTCCAAATTACTCTTCCAGACCAAACTACTTTAGCAAGATGGAGTCAAGCTACCGAGAAATCTTGCTACATCTGTATGGAGGCAGTAGAAAATGCTAAGCATATGCTGGTGGGGTGTAGGGTGCTATTAGATAGCGGCCAATACTCGCAGCGCCATGACACAGTATAAAGAAATTATACGTGAGGCGGTTAGTCATTCTGTACAGAGACACATAACAACCAACAAACTATTAATAGAGCTTATGAAAGAAGGCCCTTATAAAAACCCCACCCAAAAGCTTTTTTCAATTATAAAACAGGCCCTTGATTGGACTATTATGATGGAAACGTATAAGTTAGGTAGAAATAGTATAAAATCCCTGAGCTTATTTCTGTTTGTCATCCCGACCATGATACTTTCCTTTAATCTCGAAGCCTGAAACGCGTAATATTGGTGGAACTTACAGTTCTATGGGAAACAAATATACCTAAATGTCATAACTTCAAACTTAACAAGTACTTCGAACTTAATACTGAACTGACCAGGCTTAGAGTTAATTTCAAGCGGTTGATCGAAGTAGTAGCGAGAGTTATGTATAACAGCGAAATCTCTCTATAGTTTGCTAAAAGATATCCTGTCTAGAACTATTACTAATTTGAAATTAAATTTCGATACGAAATCCTCGGACGGTGAGTCCCACTTACATTTGATCATTTTTTTATGTTCACGTTACCTGCGTAGCCTTGACTGGTCATAATCCATACTGAACATTGTTTAGCCAAAATATATAAATTTTTCATATTATCAAAATAAATAACTCCAGTAGCACAAGCTCACATATAAATACAAATTTAATTATAGCATAAGCGCCTCAAATCCGAAATATACGAATTAAGCTCAATATTTACCAAATTTTCATATATATTCGGTACATGTAACTTTTTATTAGCATTGATGAAGCAACTGAGTTACGGGTCTTAACCCTTTTAGGATATTTTATGTTTTATATATTCTATTGATATTGATTTACTCAACTAGATGATAAATTATTTTAAAATTTTATGCATTTTTATTCTAGAATTGTTACTAAATGTGTTGATTTTTTTTATTTTCATATTAACGTTGTATTCTGCACATAGCAGGGTAGGCCGGGTACCTATTTGCCTAGTCTGTCTTCAATTTGTCATATCAGCGCGGGGAAATGAAATAAATAATTAATGGCCCGGCCATTGCATTTTACAGTCACACTGACCCACTGTGCCAAAATGGAGTTGTTGATATTTTTATAAATCTGCGGCCAACCTAGAGTAGTGCTCACCGCATAATATTACCGACAAATATCAAAAAAGTTAAATCTTTTTGAGAAAAATTAAAATATTATTATTTTAAGCAGCAGCAGATTTATGCATATATACAGATCGGGGGGAACCAGCCCCACCATATCGAATACAGATATAGGTTATTTACTACCATTACTTCCTACCCCACGAAGTGATAGAGATGTGTACAGATAAAAACACCCAACCAACTCCAATAAACATTTGTCATCCCTATTCGAGTGTCATAAAATACCACTTAAATTAACATAGATCCGTACGAGCTTTTCTAATCAACGATTCTCTTTGTCCCCACCAATTGTCCTGTCTTAATATTAACTGCCTGCCCTCTATTTAGTTCCCTTAAATTATTCACGGCTCTACATATTGATCAGCTACATACGAAGCGTAAGGGTGGCCAGTGACATATGACCTACGCTCGTCCCTTTGATATTTGAATCGTTTGGGCTACCAAGATCCGGAGGGTTGTTACAGGGATCAAATAAAATTGGTCGATGCGTATTAATTTTATGTCAAGTAGTGGCGTGTTGGCAAATCCGGTTTGATATTATGAATTGCTTCTGAATTTTGAAAAGACTTATCTATATTTTGAACAATTTTTTACAAATATTTATTATAATTCTAATTGTCTAGAATATATATTAATATATTATCTATATATTATCTTCCCAGGGGAATGTAAAAATTTAAATTATTGTACCTTTCAAAGTTTTTTAACAAGGTGTAGCGAACGGTTCTGCCACTTAGCACTCTATGCCCTTAAAACGATAGAAGACCTCTTGGACTACCTTAGCTACAAGTGAACGATTCATGAAGATAATAATATTGAACTTTTTCCTACGAAATATCAAATTATTTAACTTTTTTTAAATGATTATGTATTTTATGATATATATAATATATATATATATATATATATATATATATATATATATATATATATATATATATATATATATATATATATATATATATATATATATATATATATATATATATATATATATATATATATATATATATATATATATATATATATATATATATATATATATATATATATATATATAGATATATATATATATATATATATATATATATATATATATATATATGTATATATATATATATATATATATATATATATATGTATATATATATATATATATATATATATATAATATATATATATATATATATATATATATGTATATATATATATATATATATATATATGGTTGTATAACATATACGTTACTAAGAACTCAGCAGGGGTAGGGCGAGAATAATATGATGTAATCGAATTGAGCTTACGTCGTGTCGTCAATGCGCGCTGATTGAGCTTTATAACGATATTACAGACACAGTCTGATGAACTTTGCCGTGAAGCTCGGTATTAATTCAACTAGATAGCGGCCCGTTATTTTACAAATATTCTTGGTCAAGGCGTGTGGCGCAGAGCCACAGCATCTCAGTCTACACGATAGTTTTAAGTTCGATGTCGTCGAAATGAATCGGAGAGCTGAAATGGAGTGTCTTAACAATATGTTTTGGTCTGCCTATAGCTAAAAAAAATAGGAAAAAGTAGTGTCTATGTACTAGATTCCCTTGATATCACTGAAATAAAACTTCGTCGTCTTCTTGTCACACAACAGAAACGAAGAGTAACATAAAATTTCCCCCTGAGTGGGATCCGAACCCACACACTATTAAAAAATTGTCCATAATAATAATAACTAATATTTTTGGTATTTTTCATTCATGAGAACTAGTAATAGTCTATTTCTTTCCTTCAATATACTAACCTAACAAATATTTTTATAAGGCATCGAAAAAGCCTGAAATGCCTGAAACATTTAATTTTTATAGATGTTTTTTTATTACATACACATTGTAATTAATGTTTGTGACTTACACTTAAAATTAGAACATGTAAAACAAAAGACGTCTCAAAAGCCTTCTTCTTCTTTTTCTCTTTAAATATGGCGTTTCGAGCGTCGCAATCAATACACAGACGAGCATGAAGAGCTTATTATGTGTGTTAATTTTACCATTATACTAGTAATTTGTCTTTAGATATGTTTATTTCAAAATAACGTTTTTTACTGTGTAAGTGGTTTATTTATTTCATTTAATTTGATTATCTTAAGGAGCTTCAATTTAAGTATTTTAAATATTTTTTAACGTTAGTGAACTTTGAAATTGAAATAATGTAAACTTCACGTCTGCTTTTGAAATGTATCCAGTTGTTCGCGTAGATCACGGCTTCAAATCCTACACGGGATGCATGAAGATTGCTAAAAAAACAAATTAAATATGATTGTTAAAGATGAACCGAATAATTTATTCCAAGTCAGGATCAAACCACCGGTCGAGCTACCACACCAAATATATATATATATATATATATATATATATATATATATATATATATATATATATATATATATATATATATATATATATATATATATATATATATATATATATATATATATATATATATATATACATATATATCCAGAGGGTGTCTGGCCAAATGTCTGTCCGATATTGGTACTGGGCATACGGGTACGCGACCCCGGATCCTCGAGCCACCACTGTCATACTTCTTCCCAATCCATGAAAGTGGTGTCCTTACCCCCCCTCTCCCCCTTTTTACTAATTTTTTTTCCCTCTTATCCTTGGCTTTTCCCACAAAAATGGGTTTTGGAGGTCAGATGGCAATCGCTCCATTAAAAAGCCACCACCAGCCACTCATATGGAAAGACCAAAAATGTTGCTGGGTACTGCTAGGGCGTCGCCGCTAAACGACGCGCAGGCACATCGCCCTACACCTGTGTTAAATGGGCAAGGGCTACCGTGTCAAGTACGGACACGGCTAAAGAAGATAGTACCCAGAAGGAAACTCCGCTTTGCAACGTGGAATATTGGCTCTCTAACCGGACGATGCAGGGAACTAACAGATGTACTCATGAGGCGTCGGGTCCAGTGTGCTTTCCTTCAGGAAACGCGCTGGAAGGGCAATAAGTCTCGTAACATCGGACAGGGTTAGCAGCTCATATACACTGGGTCTCCTTCCGGTAAAACTGGTGTAGCAGTAGTTTTATCTGAAGAGCTACGGAATGGTCTCCTCGAAGTTGACCGACGCAGTGACCGCCTGATGCGGGTGAAGGTACTGGTTGAGGGGGCTATCGCCAACTTAATTAGTGCATACGCTCCCCAGGCTGGTTGTAACGGGGCCGAAAAGGAGTCATTCTGGGAGCAATATGAAGAGGTCCACAGGCTGGATTACAGGAGGATAAGTCCCAGGTTAGGAGGTGGTTCAGACGGAATACTACCCGGGTGCTGAGTATTCAGCAGCTCCAAGAAGTAACTTCTCCACCTCTCCTTCACAGAAGCATGACTACAGAGCAGCTTGCCCTGGGAATCTCTGACGCAAAGACATTTTGTGATATCTTGCGTCGCTTTATCCCGAGCACGTGCCAATTTGTAGATGAGCTTCTGCCCCTCCACAGTTTCAAGTTTATCATATAGAGGTAATAAACTTTCACTGCGGGCTCTGGCTACAGCTCTTTTGCTGGCACGTTTTGCTGCTATGTACTCCAGCCTGTCTTCAGGAGAGTTGGAACGCTGCCACTCCTTAAATGCAGTCTTCTTATCATGAATCACCTCTTGTACCTTGTCATTCCACCACCATGTCTCCCTGTCCATAATACGTCCTCCCTTAGAAACGCCAAGAACATGCTTACCAGCCGCAATGATTGCTGACTGAGCTCGATCCCAAGCATCCTGAGCAGTTTCGGTGTTAGTTGATAAATTTTGACTGTTAACCTCTGCCAGAAAGTCGGTCTGCATCGGTCCATTCAGCAACCACCACTTGATCTTAGACTTACGCGTCTCGGCTAATTTCTTTAGCGGGGTAACGACATAATCCATGACAAGAAGACGATGTTGGGCCGTGAGGCTTTCGCCAGGAATGACTTTACAGTTAGTTACCTTGCCAACATGACACCGCCTGGTCAATAGGTAATCTATTTGGGTTGAATGGAGTCCACTCGCATACGTAATAAGATGCTGCGGACTCTTTTGGAAGAACGTATTCACGATGGCCAGATCAGATGCAATACAGGTTCTTAGGATATTTTCGCCCTCTATATTGCGGCGACCGTGACCAAAACCACCGTGGACACGTTCATACGTATCCGCAGCCTTACCCACGTGACCGTTAAGGTCTCCCCCAACTATGATCACCTCGGTAGATGGTATAGCGAGTAGAACCTCTTCATATTGCTCCCAGAATGACTCCTTTTCGGCCCCGTTACAACCAGCCTGGGGAGCGTATGCACTAATTAAGTTGGCGATAGCCCCCTCAACCAGTACCTTCACCCGCATCAGGCGGTCACTGCGTCGGTCAACTTCGAGGAGACCATTCCGTAGCTCTTCAGATAAAACTACTGCTACACCAGTTTTACCGGAAGGAGACCCAGTGTATATGAGCTGGTAACCCTGTCCGGTGTTACGAGACTTATTGCCCTTCCAGCGCGTTTCCTGAAGGAAAGCACACTGGACCCGACGCCTCATGAGTACATCTGTTAGTTCCCTGCATCGTCCGGTTAGAGAGCCAATATTCCACGTTGCAAAGCGGAGTTTCCTTCTGGGTACTATCTTCTTTAGCCGTGTCCGTACTTGACACGGTAGCCCTTGCCCATTTAACACAGGTGTAGGGCGATGTGCCTGCGCGTCGTTTAGCGGCGACGCCCTAGCAGTACCCAGCAACATTTTTGGTCTTTCCATATGAGTGGCTGGTGGTGGCTTTTTAATGGAGCGATTGCCATCTGACCTCCAAAACCCATTTTTGTGGGAAAAGCCAAGGATAAGAGGGAAAAAAATTAGTAAAAGGGGGAGAGGGGGGGTAAGGACACCACTTTCATGGATTGGGAAGAAGTATGACAGTGGTGGCTCGAGGATCCGGGGTCGCGTACCCGTATGCCCAGTACCAATATCGGACAGACATTTGGCCAGACACCCTCTGGATATATATATATATATATATATATATATATATATATATATATATATATATATATATATATATATATATATATATATATATATATATATATATATATATATATATATATATATATATATATATATATATATATATATATATATTTGGTGTGGTAGCTCGACCGGTGGTTTGATCCTGACTTGGAATAAATTATTTCGGTTCATCTTTAACAATCATATTTAATTTGTTTTTTTAGCAATCTTCATGCATCCCGTGTAGGATTTGAAGCCGTGATCTACGCGAACAACTGGATACATTTCAAAAGCAGACGTGAAGTTTACATTATTTCAATTTCAAAGTTCACTAACGTTAAAAAATATTTAAAATACTTAAATTGAAGCTCCTTAAGATAATCAAATTAAATGAAATAAATAAACCACTTACACAGTAAAAAACGTTATTTTGAAATAAACATATCTAAAGACAAATTACTAGTATAATGGTAAAATTAACACACATAATAAGCTCTTCATGCTCGTCTGTGTATTGATTGCGACGCTCGAAACGCCATATTTAAAGAGAAAAAGAAGAAGAAGGCTTTTGAGACGTCTTTTGTTTTACATGTTCTAATTTTAAGTGTAAGTCACAAACATTAATTACAATGTGTATGTAATAAAAAAACATCTATAAAAATTAAATGTTTCAGGCATTTCAGGCTTTTTCGATGCCTTATAAAAATATTTGTTAGGTTAGTATATTGAAGGAAAGAAATAGACTATTACTAGTTCTCATGAATGAAAAATACCAAAAATATTAGTTATTATTATTATGGACAATTTTTTAATAGTGTGTGGGTTCGGATCCCACTCAGGGGGAAATTTTATGTTACTCTTCGTTTCTGTTGTGTGACAAGAAGACGACGAAGTTTTATTTCAGTGATATCAAGGGAATCTAGTACATAGACACTACTTTTTCCTATTTTTTTAGCTATAGGCAGACCAAAACATATTGTTAAGACACTCCATTTCAGCTCTCCGATTCATTTCGACGACATCGAACTTAAAACTATCGTGTAGACTGAGATGCTGTGGCTCTGCGCCACACGCCTTGACCAAGAATATTTGTAAAATAACGGGCCGCTATCTAGTTGAATTAATACCGAGCTTCACGGCAAAGTTCATCAGACTGTGTCTGTAATATCGTTATAAAGCTCAATCAGCGCGCATTGACGACACGACGTAAGCTCAATTCGATTACATCATATTATTCTCGCCCTACCCCTGCTGAGTTCTTAGTAACGTAAACTCATTATTTATTTGTATTGGAACATAGCCATATGTTATACAACCATATATATATATATATATATATATATATATATATATATAATATATATATATATATATATATATATATATATATATATATATATATATATATATATATATATATATATATATATATATATATATATATATATATATATATATATATATATATATATATATATATATATATATATATATATATATATATATATATATATATATATCATAAAATACATAATCATTTTAAAAAAAGTTAAATAATTTGATATTTCGTAGGAAAAAGTTCAATATTATTATCTTCATGAATCGTTCACTTGTAGCTAAGGTAGTCCAAGAGGTCTTCTATCGTTTTAAGGGCATAGAGTGCTAAGTGGCAGAACCGTTCGCTACACCTTGTTAAAAAACTTTGAATGATACGAATGTCGAAATGTCCACGCCCGGGTTAGCGCTGCTTGGGCCAAATGGCGGGAGGTCACTGGTGTGGTCTGCGATCGCAGAATACCGCCCAAACTCAAGGGGCTGATATACAAGAGCATGATCCGACCAGTTCTTCTATACGGCAGCGAATGTTGGCCAGCATTATCTCGGCACACTCAGGAGCTTCACGTAACGGAGATGAAGATGCTGAGGTGGATGTGTGGCGTTACTCGGGCTGACCGCATACGCAACACATTCATTCGAGGTAGTCTTGGGGTCCGTGACGTAGCGGATAAGCTCCAAGAGCGTCGTCTGAGATGGTATGGCCACGTTTTGCGCCGGCCTAAGAACTACGTCGGAAGAAAATGCCTTGATATGTCTGTCCCTGGAGTAAGACCCCCCGGGCGCCCAAGAAAGCGATGGCTGGACGTCGTGACGCACGACATGAGAGCCAATGGACTAACCACTGAGGATGCTCAAGACCGTGCAAAGTGGAGTAGACTGAGTAGGAAAGCAGACCCTGGCAATAGGCTGGGATAATGCTAGGTGGAAGAAGATATATATATATATATATATATATATATATATATATATATATATATATATATATATATATATATATATATATATATATATATATATATATATATATATAATCATAATTTTAATACTCCCCCCTTTTATAAATCGAACCCGCAACCATCGCGCTTGTAATCAACAGACAAGACGATTTCATTATTAAAAAGAAAATCTCCCCTTTATCTGTCAATGCAAATGAAAATGATATCGAAAGTAATAAAAGCAAAAGCATAACTCAAGCCGACAGTCTCGTTAAAAACCCATTCAGTACAATATCTTAGTGGGGTAGTGGGGTTACAATTAATTTCAACGCGGTCTGTGGTCGCCTGCAGACTAGCTGTTGAGCTTGTTTCACTTGTCACTTTAAATGTTGGACATTTCTTGCATTTTTTAGGGATCCGTACTGCGTAAGGAAAGGACGGAACACTCGGATTACCGTGTGTTTGACGTTTATTTATCCATCTGTCAGGAGCATTCTTAAGATCGCGTGGAAATATCAAGCTAAAATGAACACCAAATGTCCTACAATCAAAAGATATAAGTGTTTAAGCTTCGTTACTTCGGCAACATGTATGAAAATTGCCCAATTAAACTTATATATATATAAATTAAATTAAACTTATAGTTTATTTTTTTATTGGTAATTAAGGTAAATATCCTTAAAATTTTAAATTATAAATATATATAAATAAATATCAGCATGTTAGAATAGCTCGTAAAGGAACGCACCTCACCGGCGGAGACACAAATGTGTAGGTCCGATACAAATGGCGAATCGACCGCGGCGATCAATTATAAAACAAAATTGGTTTGGAGTTCTACTTTATTGGGCGTTGTTATGGAATACAATTAAATTGAATACATTTTAGCAAGTAGCAAGAAGGCACGGTAGAAGTTTATAAAGCTTTTGTTAAGTGAAAGCTCTCTAGTTAAGTGAAAGCTGTTTCGCCATTAAATATGTATATGAACATAACATCTATACTAATATTTTAAAGATGAAATGAAAGATGAATCCACTGGATATACAGTCACTGTTATCTAGGACTCTAGAATATATATATACACACAACTCTTTACTATCCTTTAACCACGCGGACAGAATTTTAGATAAAAGCTATATAAAAAGTATATATAGTATATACTATATGAAATGTTAGACAGACTTCTCTGATGTTCATGTTATTCTGATGTCCTTAGTCTCACTTAAAGGACACTGCTTTGGAAACACTTTCCAGGATATTTTTTTTTTAAATTATATTTTCGTCATCTGTTTATTACTTACGTGACATTATAGTATATAAATATGTGGCAATAGGATCATTTAAATTAAATGCAGACAGAGATATCTTTAAATTATAGTTAAATAATAAAATTGTAACTTCTATACGGAAAAGATCGACTGTTGAGTTTCTGTACTGCATTCTGAGCTGGTAGCTTCATTTTTATTTGAAAATTCAAAAGTACTTGCAAATATCTATATGAATTAAATGTATTGGGATTTAATGTGAATTTGAATGGTCCTTCGAGTCACTTCTTTTTTAAATTAGTGTAAGAGAGTAATCGAACCCACACTTTTCACTTTACATATGCCTATTGACTCTGAACATTGATATTTCAACTTTGAAAATTAATTTTAGCTTAAAATACAAAAAGAAACGGATCTAAAGTTACATCGTTTAAAATTCATTTTAAAATTTTATAATAGTTTCATAATTATGAATAGTTTTAACGAAAAAAAAAGGCTATTATGCAGGTGCTTCAAAGGCTTCAAAAATTATAAACTGGATGGCTAAAATGTAGGATAAAATATAATACCTCTCAAAGCCTTCCAAGTTAGTATTTTTTCGTTTTTTTAGCTTCACGCTGTATCCCGCTTGTATAGCAAGGTAGACAGAAGGAACCTTGTGTTAAGACGCTCTGTTTTCCATTTTTTTAATACTTGTTTTATTCTTTGAGTGGTGGAACTTAACTCCGCCATTTTCTTTCCAACAGGGCGAAAAAAATAAGATAATTTATTCTGCCTTAGTGGAAGATTCCCCACAAACGTCTAGGTTCCCTCTGTTATTTGATGAATAGAGAGAGAAAAAAAATTAATATATAAACAGATTGATAGATAACAGAGTAGATGAAGAGCTGGTTTCACTATTTACTAATAAAGTCACAGATAGGAAATATGTTTGGCAGATAAACGTAACATTTCGATTTCACAGGTCTCAGATATGTAGCAGATAAAGTTCTATTTAAACTACCAGCCTTTATCTGGCAGACAGAATTAACTACCAGCTAACTATCTGAAACTTTATCCGTAACCGGTGAAACTAGGTTTTAATATTTATTTTAAAAAAATCTCTCGTAACCTATGTCTATTCTTCAAGACAGCTGCAAGAATACACTTGTCCAATCTATTTCAATCGTTCGCATTTTACAAGTACTGAGGATATAATATTGTATATTGATTATAACGGGCTCTTACTTTTTATTGAAAAATGTGATTTATTTGATAATAGAGTTAGTCCCTTAATAATTATTTATAATCAAATATATATTTTCTCTTTATTTGTGCCTATTATAAATTAATATTTATAATTAATTAGTAACATTGTTATTAAAGATTATGAACGATTGATTTTATGGTGAACGATGTGTTCTCTTATAATTGATAGTACATCAATATGTAAGTACTAACTAAGCATGTATTACATGTAAGATAATATGTACACCTACCTGTTGGAGATTCCTTTAACTGATTCGTTTTAAATGAATTTCAATATTTATAGAGGACCGTCGCGGCGCAGAGGCACAACCTCTATGTTTGTGGGTTCGATCCCCACTCGGATAAAATGTAAAATATTTTAATTTTCATCGATCTGGCAATAAGCAACGCAATGACTCGAATGGCGAAAGCGGGGAACGAAGTGTCTTAACACTAGGTTCCATCAGCCGACGATTACCTCTGTCTTCCCTGCTGTAAGAATATTACGTATAGAAAAAATACGATACCTAATATTGAATTTGGCTAGTCAGAATTGAACCTACGACTACCAATAATCACATCAAACCATCTAGAATAAATATATGTTAGACTCAAGCCTTGGTAGACGTCGCTAAGAACCGCGGGAACGCCAGCGAGATACACACCTGCTAAGTCCAATTTACATTTAATTATACTAACATTTTAATTAACCTCGAATTAGGGCTCTCTCGTCTTCAAATATGTTAAGTTCTATGTAGATTTTACAGAATGTTCCATGTATTTATTTTAAATTTAAATCTACGATAGGTAGTAAAAGTGATGATAATAATAATACAGCCTACCTTGCTCTATATAAACAAAATAACTGCTAGTATAGTGAAGTTTAAATATGGTTCAAATTTTTCTTTTAAAAGAAAAACACTATTCCCCATAGAATTTTTTTTTATAAAAATATCAAATTATCACGTTCGTCTCTAGATTTCTTTTTATTTTTTTTTATATACACAGTTCACGCTTACCTTCACCCCTCGCGGCTAGAAAGTGATAGAACAACGCAGAAGAACCTCTTTCTACGTCTTTCAATTTATACGTGGCTCTTTAATTTTGATGCTTCACCCAAATAATCATACAAAAATATACAGAGACTATTATGACGCGTTGGGACAGAGATGGTTGTAGGTTCGATTACCAGTCGTGACAATGAATTATTTTTATTGCTCATTTACCCACCCTGTTAAGATAAATAGCAGCGTTGAGTTACGCCACTCAAGTTTCAGTATAACAAATGCTAATGCTAATAGCGAAAGAATCTGTATATTTTATTCGTATACAATATTTAAATAAAAAATTTAAAACGATCACATTAAATTAGAATTTCAGCTTTCATTCTGTCGTCACAAGTAACACATATTTTATGAAAGCTTTTCATTTGAAGAGACTGACATTAAAGTAATTTTAAGTCCTGTCTCCAGTAAAAGCTTCTGTCAAGTATCCAGAATGAAGGCGTATTGACGGAATTTCTTAAGGCATTTTAAAATCTGTCTCTCTTAACTATAATAATAATGACGTTTATGGCGTTGTATAAAGTATTATTTTATTGGTGCTTTTTGATTATTTTAGCATTTCTTGTTCAAGACAATATGTTTTTTTTGAAGGCTTTGAGTTTCAAAACGTAAAAGTCCCTAGGAGAACACAGTGTCCCTTAGAGCGACACTCCAACCGGGATTCATCCCTGATTAACTGCTGATAAATCCCCGAGATAGTCACCGGATAGCGTTTATAAGCTGCGGAAAAATAATTGCTATTTCTATTTATCACCCGTTTTAATTACTTAAAGCAAAGACAGAAGTATGGACCTGTTTAAATCGAACTTAAAACTACTATTATGATAGCCCAATATGCTGCTAAACTTACCCACTATGCTAAATTTGGTATAATTTATATTAATTAATTAACACTTCCTACCATAATGAAAAATCAAGCTAAAGCGGTATTTCAATATTTCTTATAGTTCATTTTTTGTTAAGGTGGCAATTTATTATGTACTAGCGACCTGATCGCGGCTGCGCCCGCTTATGTTATCTAGAATGCGTTCGTTTTCAATTGTTATACCTACATAACAATGCAATTCTTCAATTTTGTCTTCGTTTTTTTTAATTACTTTAGTCTATTATTAAAAATTGTGATCAATGTTCCTATATATTTCCTGTATGTATATATTATAACGTCAACGTAGTATATGTAATTATATATAGTTTGTAAGCAGATTATGTTCTAGCTTTTCTATGTATAGTGTAAAAAACACAATACACACTTTCCACAATTGATTTTTAAAATCAAAATTATACAAACACTATTTATGATTTATTTATTGGAACGCCATAATTAGAAGAATAAAATTTAATGATTTTTATTTTTAAATATAGGGAAAGTGGAAGGGGCTTCGCCCTTTTTTGGCGTTTTTTATTCTAGTACTGACAAACTAACTGTACTATTAATATCTTCTATTTTCAAAATAATATTATATTAAAAAAAAGTTATTTGAACTTAAATAATGCTCATATTACTAAAAGTAATTTATTTGACAAAATCTATTACATATTATAGCTTCACTTGTAATCGACGTTGTTAAAATATGTCTATTTTTTTTCTACGGAAACCTCATTGAACGCCAGGATGGCAATTATTCTACATTTTGATTTAGATTTTAAGCTGTTAAATTTGATTCATTCTTTAGTAGACACCAGTAATTAGTACTATATCGGTCTTAATTTTTTTTTAAGAAAACTGTTGCAATTCATCAATTTCCATTTTCTGACTAGTAGCTTTTATGTGATTCGTGAATAAATAAACGAACATACGGACAAAAAATCCATTAAGTAGTATTTTTAGCTTATATTTACAATAACTATAACGATAGCTTAACGATATATAAATCATTTTTCATTCATAAATCATTCATCATCATTAATACATTTTTAAAATCTTTTATGGACATAGTTGACTTTTCTATATTTTAATACTACGTGAATTTCATCTATGGTCTGATATATCGGCATTGATATAAATAAAAAAATTCCGCCAGCGAATAGCGACATCTGTCATCACATAATATTGGTTTTTGAAAAGGTTTTTAAGTTACCTACCAATACATGGCATTCTATTAAAAACTAGCAATTTACCTTCTGGTCGCTTAATGACACTATACTTTTTTATATTATAAAATTTATAATAAAAATTCTTTTACCATTTGCCACTGTTACTAAGTGAGAATTGAATAAAACTACCTTTACTTGTAAGTAAGCGACGTAATTTAATCGTCTCTGTATTTAATTTTCGTTCGACGTTCGCATTGCACATCAGGATAAAACCAGTCCTATACATATTGTTTAAGGCTATATTGTTTAATGCTATAACTATTAGCATGCCGAAACTAACTCACTTCTTCTTTTCAGTAATTTAAATAATTTAATTTTATTACTTTTTCATTTATTTTACAGGAACTGCATGGAATACCGGAATAAAAACTATAATTTATGCGGGTCGGGTTGGGTATTGTAAGCTATTACTATACAAAAATTCACTCATTTCTGTCCAGTAGTTTTTGCGTGATTGGAGGACAAATAAACAGACAGACAGACAAAAATTCTGCTAAGTAGATTTTTAGCTTCTATTATCGATATATTAACCGACCCAATATATTTTTTAAATCTTTAATGTACAGAATTGACTTTTCTATCCTTTAATTATATATATATATATATATATATATATATATATATATATATATATATATATATATATATATATATATATATAGATTACAATTTAGCATGGTTATACCATGGTACTTCATTGGATGGTCCAGATCTTAATTTTTTATATAAATATCGCCTACTTTGAAAAAAATTAGCTTCAGCGACATGTCATTATTTATAGTTGTTCTAAATATTGAATTTCTTATATAACAATGGAAAATTTCATAATATGAGTAACTCTTCACGCTCAACAACTTTCGGTTTTGTAAAAAGTTTCATCCAAATTTATCTAGCAGTTCCAAAGATATGCGCGTACAAACAGACAAACAGTAAGACATTTTTTTTAATTATACATATCTTCTTTGTATTACTTTCTTATTTTTAATTTCTTTCTTAGTGTTCACTTACGATATAAAAAAGCCTATCTGAAATATTCTAAAATAACATATAGAGCGGCTTGAGCTATACGTTGATCTATGGGTAATTCAGTCACTTTACAGTTTTCTGTATACATAAATAACTGTAAATATTACAACTGTAGTGAAAAATCAATAACCAAAGTCCTTACAATGAGCTAGCTAGTGGGTCTTCGGGGGCAATGTCTGAAAATTCTTTCAATGTCTCAATAAGGAGCTTAAAGTCTATTATTTAAGGATTTCGTCCTATTTCATTTTAATGGAGTGCAGGTGAGTCTTTGTAGTGCAACTGTGGGGTCTTTAGATAACTTAAAATGTATTTTATATTACAACTAGCTCCCGCCCGCGGCTTCACCCGCTTGAATTTCACTATTAGTTATTGATATTGCTGTATATATATATATATATATATATATATATATATATATATATATATATATATATATATATATATATATATATATATAGATATATATATATATATATATATATATATATATATATTACCATCTGTCTGTCCTAGGTTAAATAAAATGCGACTATTATAAATCTAGATCTAATATTACAAAGCAGAAGACATTATTTCGTTAAAAACGCTAATCTCAGGGACTACTCGTCCGTAATATATCACGTTAATCGTTTCTATGTAACCCACTGACCGTGTGGTCAGAATTGCTTCGTGCACTTAGGTTATGTCGTGTCATACAGAACTCGTTAGTTATTTGAATATAACTGCGTAAGCAAAGCTGCCTGTAAAGATTAGTATCAAAATAAATATTTTCAAGAGCGATATCTTATTTATTACCATCCTCTTACTATATATATATATATAAAACATATTACTTTAACAGCTTCGGGGCCATTGTAGCGCAGTGGCATAGCGTCTGACGCGACGGTTGTGAGCTTAATTCTTGTTAAGAATGAATTTTCATTTCATTTTTCTTGCTCTGGCAACATTCAGAATCTACACATATATATATATATATATATATATATATATATATATATATATATATATAAATATATATATATAATATATATATATATATATATATATAATATATATATATATATATATATATATATATATATATATATATATTATATATATATATATATATATATATATATATATATATATATATATATATATAGTTCGGAATTTAACTTAATATTCAGAACACGATGATATCATAAACGCATGCATGCATCCAGTCGGTCATTATCTACTTTGAAAAAACTAATTGGAAACATCTATGGCAATCGGTTAATGCTATTAGCCCTATTGGCCTTGAAAACGACACCGGTTGGGGAGGGAGAAGTTACAAGTACTATCGTGTTTGCTTGAGAGGATCCCTGCGGAATAGAACCTTGGCTTGCGGCCGAAGAGCGGGCTGGGAGATGTTCTAACAAACCAGCCTTGACCTGAAGACGCGACTAGAGATACTTGGAGCTACTGCGCACGATGTGGCTCGGGTTATATAGCATTCAGGGACTTCAGAAGGCGGGAAGGCGCGATGCGGTGCGAGTAATAGCAAGTGAGCGACATCTTCTCTACGCCATATCGATATTACATTTCTCGCCTAAAAAATTTTATTTTGTGATAACTCAATAGATATTTATTTTTTCTATAAAGTGTAAAAGGCAATTTTAATCTACATTAAATGCATAACGTATCTGACATATTTTATTGTAATACTCGTATGTAAAGTAAAAAATGGTTATTGTGGGTTATCCTTGGAAGACAAGAAGGATTAAAGAGGTAAAATCCCCCATATATTGTTCTGTTATAAATATATACTCAAAGGTATTGGCAGCGTTTTCGAGAAAATCTACCGATTGGCTTAAATTTTTCCTTATTGAACTAATATCTTCGTAATGTCATCTTTCTTGCACAAAACCTAAACTTATTATACACTAAAAGCTTCCTCAGGGATCACTCGCCCTGTTCTTGAAAACTATATGAAAATTCGTCCAGTACTTTTCGAGTTTATCGCGAATAGACAGACAGACGAGATATATATATATATATATATAATATATATATATATATATATATATATATATATATATATTATATATATATATATATATATATATATATATATATATAATATATATATATATATATATAAACTCTTTTAATAAATACTAAATAATAATACTACATTTGAATTGACAACTGACAACACCTCTAGTACCTGGCGATTATTTGAGAAATAAATATCCATTTACTTGAAAATAAGAATATATCAAGCATTCTTTTGACGTTTCTTTTTACGTTGCCATGTTTGATCTTATCTACACTGTATTTGTCCTGACATGCGAATGGAAAGAGCTAACAAATAAAATATGGCACATATCGTACTTACGATGTCAATAGTCTGGAGATCTGTACGTACAGTACTAGCTTTACCTATTGAAGGTATGCAATTTTACACTTTAGCATTTACTAACAGAACACGACTCCTATGAATGTGAATTCAAGTTTAAATTTGAAATACATTTTCAAATGTCATTTTGGAAATCATATATATTATTTATGTATAGATATAGTGCTTTTCTTTATAATGTTGTTGATAAATAAGAGAAGTAGCGGCGTTGAAATCCGCTATATAGCGCGAGATTGATATCTAAAAAGTAATAGAAAGCCTTGGTCAAATACATCAGCCAGATTTTTTTTAATAAATGATTTGCCATGAATTGGAATTGAACCCACACTCATCGCGTACCATTGTAGAGTCAGAAATTTACGCTAAAACGTTTGGTATATAATAAAAATACCTATCAATCTCTATTCAACAATTTTACCTATAAAATATATTTTCTTTCTGCATGGAATATGATGACTGTACAAGTATAGACACACCCCTTCCGTGCATTGGAACGAGTGGTAATATAACACTACTTCTAACGAGCACCAATTTGAGCTGAAAATTTGCGTACATCTTGAGAATAAATCGGTAGGGTCCTTTGTGGAGACCCCTTTACTTCAGCCTATCTGTTAAATTAGATGGGGATATTTTTGTAGGAACAATTTCTTGCAAACACCATTTATGATTATTGCTTCACTGGATGAATGGAGTGCCAGTTCGAATTTGTAAAGGGCAAAATTAATAATTAATAAATAAATACATATTTCATATTTACATCGTATTAAGTATGTGAAAATATAAATGAAAATGTATCTATCGATGAAATTATTAAAGAATATGCTTACTGTACTCTCTTTAACTTCAATTTCCATAATATTCACGTTGTATCCCGCATACAGCAGAGTAGACACTAGGCAGAGAAAATTTAGTGTTCAGAGTGTCTGAACACTAAATTTTCTCTGCCTAGTTATTCTATTCTGTGCTTTCTATCCCAATTAAAGGTACTGCATGTTGAATGGCATAACTTAACACTTCACTTTGTCTGACCAGATGAGAAAATAATAATTATTATATTTATTGAACCCCAAATGGGGTACAAACCCAAACCCATCTTTGTTTACATTTATATACCACTGTGGCATAAGGAAATTGAAAAGAAATTTTACTTTAAACTTTATTATAAGTGAAGAATTTAACTCTATTATTCCTAAACGTTTTAACGTAAAAAATTTCCTTAAAAGCTGTAAAAAACCAAAATATTGGGTTCAAAGAAGGTAATTATTGCACAAGTGTGTGAAAAACGGTCGAGCTCTTAACGATCCTTTCAAAGGACTTTCATACTTTAATCTCGAAATCTTCTTCTAAAGGGGATGAAATATGTGGGGTGAAACATAAAATAAATTTAAA
Source organism: Dione juno (assembly GCA_037127375.1). Lineage (NCBI taxonomy): Eukaryota > Metazoa > Arthropoda > Insecta > Lepidoptera > Nymphalidae > Dione > Dione juno. Next base: position 8,537,836 of record JAXRJS010000067.1, read on the forward strand.
AATATTCGCTTTTATTTTCATTTATATCTCTTTTATACTTGATTGCAGCTTCATATTATCATATTTTAGAGGATTTTTTTTTTGAAAAATATCAATATTTAAAAATAAAACACTTATGGTGAATACAAGATTTTTTACGTCACGGCGTAGATTGTGTTATTTGATATTTTTTGTAACATTTCTACATGTGAAATGGAAAAATTCGTTTATTTGACAAATTATCGGTTCAATCAGTTTGAATACGAATACCTTTATGTATTTCAAAGGGGTGCTTTACCTACACTTGGGTCGCGAATGCCTCACTCTGCATCATGATAAGGGGCTCACAGTGAGTCCATGGAATGTCAAGTAGTTTTTCTCTTTGGTGTATACAAAACAAATATATTAAATCAAGTAATAAGTAAGTAAGTAAACGTGAAGTATATACAAATCTGAACATATAAACATTAAATTTACAAATGTTGCATCACTCGGGAACCGAATTTGTAATCTAAAACATTAGTACTCAATTTACATAATACTTGCATCTGTATGCCAATTTTCATCAGGCGTACTCTCATCACGATACACCAGTTAAAATTCAAAATAGATACAAACAATTATAATATTAAGCTCGCTGAATATAAGGGTTTCATTCGTTCGTAGTATTTTTTGTACACCGTAGATCTCCTTTGGATATATTCCGACGTGATTTCTGATGCAATTGCACCGTAAGCTCCATCAGGCTTAGACATTGGACGCATCAAATCAAATATATAGTTATTTATTTGTTATTTATGCCTAATAAAGTAGGAGAAATATTATTTATTTTAAACAAAGCTATAGAAATCGGGGCTCAGTGTATGTAACACTCTATTCTTTACTTTTCACTTCATAGACGTATTGTTGCGTGGAACTACTCTGGAACCAATCCCCAGCTAGCAAAGTAAATCGCTGGCCAATTCCAGTTCACTTTGGCCCCTGGTATAATAAAACGAGGTAGAGCTCTTGGAAGGACAATAATGAAAATTAATATTATAACACGGTAGTGCTTCCCGGTGGCGAAGAGTGTTATATTTTAAAGGTAAGCCAGCGTCAAAAAAATAAAATAAAAATAGACAAATAATTAAATTAGAATAATATAAAAATTGAGCTTAATTAACGAAGTTTTTTTTACTTTTGTTGCATGGAATATATTTGATTTTTTAATGAATTTTGAACTTGTTAATTATTAAATGTTGTTTTATATTAATTAATTTATTTATTAATATTCACCAAAGGTAATGATGGGAATCGTGTTATATGGATACTTCGCCACTGGTGTTTCCCCAAATACAACATCCTTTATTATATAATTTCCCCTCATGAAAATCCCCTGTGATCCCCAAGGCACCTAATATGGCAAATATCAACCTTCTTCGCTCAATAGCTTCGGCTGTGCGTTAACTGTCAGTAAAGAAAAGTCAGTAAAAAAAGAGTTGAGTTTTTCCACTCAACACGCATCTATCCTGCTTTTTAAATTTAATTTAACTAAACTAACTTTATTTAACTTTATCTTTTATTTAACAAAAAAACTTTCTTTATACTACACAAACATACGCACATCATGTATTAACTAGAGGTAATAGTAACATCCTACAATAAAGCAATTGTAGAACTAAAGCCCATGGGACGTGCTCTAGCGTCTGTCGCTCGTTTGTACGTAACTTTTCACTTTGACAACGCTATATAGATATCTCATGGCTCTTGAGCGTCGTTGCTATAAATACATTTACCTAACTCAATTCAATTCTCTAATAGCATTCATGGAGAGTACTTAATTCATCCGTAATTTAATAGGCTAAAAGTGGAGATTTAAGTAATATTATGTAAATGTGACTGACTTCTGCCTACTATTCAAAATGCAAGATGGTGAAATAGGATATTTAACTTTGTTTGTGGAAATTTATTTTTGGTTTCTTGTTCATATCATCATTCATGGTCATATTTAACATATACTAAAAAAAATAATGGGACTGTCGTGGCGTAGTGGCAGTGTCTGACTAAGCGCGACGGTTGTAGGTTGGATTACCACTTGAATTAATTTCATGTGTCTCGCTTTGGTACCAAAACAAAACAAGCGCAATATCTGGAAAGGTGGAGAGCGTTGACTGGAATGCCGCTATATAAAAAAATCTTCCTATCTATTTTCTGGTAATCTTGAATGTCAATGAATGTCATTCTCCTTAATGTAAAAATTTTCATGGAATGTCCACCTCCAACACCTTAGTGAGGTAGGTGAAAAAAGGAAAAATCTACATGAATCTATTTCAAGCTTCCACTTAACTTAAGCTTTCAACTTATTTGTGAGATTAACAGACCGAACTTAACAGAGAATTGATTCCCTACACATGCATGCACTAACATAGTAAAGTAAGCACCTCTTTCTACAACTTTGACCTTTGCCCTTTGACCTGCCTTTAGTACAGATTGTCAAATGCTGTTCCATTATGCCGCAACATCCTCCAAATTAAACATAATGGATGAAAATATAAAAAAAAATCAATTATGTCATCTGAAGTGACATGAATGTAATATGTGCATTATAAATGATTTGAAGTACGTATATTTTATGTGGCCAGGTTTTGACATTACAAATAATTTCCTATGGGATATAAGTTTTGACAGCACTATTGTCTATTGTCTACCCCACTCCCAATAGAGGCTCGCCCTTTGTACTTTTATAATTCAGTTTACTACTGGTTGGTACTGTTGGTATTCTATTATTTCAGGTTTTGACGTATTTTTCCCTTTTTTTTATTTTCTCGTCTTTTCTTTTTTTTCTTTTCTCGTTCGTGACGTTTTTTTTTTTTTTTTTTGTATTGTTTTGTTTTTTTTTAAGTGTTATCCACGCTAAGGATAGAAAAATATTAAAAAAAAATATATAAACATGTGGAAGCAGCGGGATTTGAACCCGCGCCTCATGGAAACCGTCCAAGCGCTCTGACCTGAAATTCTTATGTGCAATATACAACTTATTACGTTGTTAGCATCTCTGTAGGGAGATTTTAACAAACTTCCGCTACCCAAAGATTATTGCGAAGAACAAGCATTTGGCAAGAGAGAATGTTATTATTGTTAAATATTTTTATTATTCTTAAAGTATTACTGGTTTTTTTTTGTTTTTAATACTAGATGGAGTTTATACGATGACATGTAAAAAAAACTTTTTGACGTTACACCTTAGTCACAAGGTCATAGTGACTGACTGTAAATACGATAGATGGGTATTCAATCGCTTATTTTTACTATTATTTCATGAGTTGAGTTTCGTGACTCGTGATGTCTAGATTTCAGGAGAAAGCGAAGAAGAGTGTTGGGTGTCGTCTCTCTACCTACCCTGCTATATACGAGAAAAAGTCCTTAGCGACATATACTTGGTTACCAACAAAAAGGTCGACTGAGTTGTTTTTGTAAATAATAATAAAAGCTCTAACAAACTATGGAAAAAGTTAAATTAATTTTGTAGTTATAGTAGAAGAAAAATGTCGAACATTTTATATGTTGTCCCGAGCTTTCGATTTTCATACTGAGAATTATTAATACCAGCTATACTAATATTGTAAGCTTAAAAAATCAGTTTGGTTAAAAGCGCTAATCCAAGGAACTTTTGTAATAAAATATGTTTTAATTTCCATTTATCGAAGTAGATTTTTTGTCATCTATAATGTGAAATATTTCGATATAGCCCACTATTCTTGCGACAAGAATCGCCTTAAGAAAGTGTCATATACTATAGCCTAAGACGCACATACAAGCTATTGTAAAATATAGTTATTTATATCATAAATCATTCCAAACTGCAAATAATTTCAAATTTATACGAAAACGAAACAAAAAAGCTGTAATATAACTTTTATAACAAGTGTGTATATATTAATGTATTTATATTGTACATGTAGAATTGAAGCTTTACAATACCTTACATTTACTATTAATTAAAATTGTACGTCGCGTCGTCCATTAAAAACTTTTTTAATTAACACACTATCAGATGGGCAATATATAAAGAATTTGTAAAATTTTATGAGAGCTTTCAGTACATTTTTCAATGCTCTCAACATTTTATGGGTCTTCAGAAACTTTTAATAAAAGCGCTCTGAGTTGTTTATTCATTAATGGGAGTATTTTTTTATTATTATTATATGGATTAAGCTCACTTAGCCTTCAGTTTCGGTCAATGACAATCCGTTCGTCCCTTTCTACCTGAATTAGAAACATGGCGTGTTGGAAGCGGAACTCAATGCTGGTAACGTATACAGACGCATATTCCCAGTCTTTTTACACTTAGTGTGGTGTTTAACTTTGTCATTTAATTTTAATTATAAAGAAGATTTGTAAGTATGAGTAAGTAAAAATGAAATGGAATTCTTATATGGAAATCAATTTAATATTTTCATTCTATGTCAAATGGCAAATGTCAAATCAAAGTACTTAATTGAATATTATATTTTTATTTTGTTCTGGACTGTATCACCTACTTTTATGTTTATTGTATTGTGTACAAAAAATTTATGAATCCGCTAGTTATTCCGTGTACTTAAACTACGCTTAACCCGAGGTTAAATGGAAATTACTAACAGTAACTGTTCGAGGTAATACTGGCTGAAGATAGAGTGAATTATAGACACATGACACGTAATATAGTCTATAGACTATCTTAATAAGTAGACTATCAGATGCAAATATTCTTCCAATTCGAAATACTACTTCCTGAGATGAGCTCGTTCAACCAAACTAAATAGTTAAGTTAGGATTTTTCTTATGAAATATAAAAAACTCCAAAACACAGGGAAAGAATAGTGAAGAAGAACAGATTCGTCACGTATGATCTAGAGAAATGAATGAAATTGACTTCTCTCTTTCTATATATATATATATATATATATATATATATATATATATATATATATATATATATATATATATATATATATATATATATATATATATATATATATATATATATATATATATATATATATAATATTATAATATATATATATATATATATATATATATATATATATATATATATATATATATATATATATATATAATATATATAATATATATATATATATATATATATATATAATATATATATATATATATATATATATATATATATATATATATATATATATATATATATATATATATATATATATATATATTGATCAAAGTTATGAAAACGTGAAAACGATGTCTCTACAGGAATAACAATGGTATAGTGACTCCATGGGAAATTGGACATAAAGTGTTACGAATAGACATCAAAATCGTATATTAACTGTGGAGTATGCCAAATTTACATATTTATTGCCACTCTCGTTTGTATAAGGACGGGAACAAATATAAGACAGCGAAGTGTTGAATACCGTCGTGGCAAATATATTTTTTGGAAGTTCTCATAGGATATTTGGTACGGGACCGGATATGAGCGTGATCTGGAATCCCATACAAGGATATCCTCATAATTTATTATGGTGTAATGATTTAATTTACTGGAAAATAAACAAACATATTTGAGTATCATGCAAAGACTATATAACTATTATATACTACAAAACACATTTTAAATACTTATATTCCCCTAGAATTAGTAAAAAAAGCTTAAGTAAAAAGAAAACTTTACGTTCCTTTACTCAACATAATATTACTAATAATATTCCAAAGGAAAATTAGTGAAAAATGGTACATAGGTACATAATATGAAGCGATACTCTCCACACATTAAGCTGACTTTCACTTATAGACACTTACATTTCTATTAAAAATACGACTCTACCAACAAAGTACTAAAATAAGCACAGTATATAAATATTCTTAAATGCATGCATATATTTGATTGTCACAGATTGGTCCTTAACCAAGATGATATGAAAGTCTTATAGTGTAGAAACGCCTATAGCTTTTCAGGTGACACGTTTTGCGTTGAAAATAATGCAATTACCAGTGAATAGACGATTAACAGGGCAATTTGAGACTGAGGCGCTTGTAATGTTGTTCCTGTTTTAATATTAAGTATTATTTGTTCTATTATAATTTTATTTATGCAAGAGTCGCTCGTCAGTGTGTTTAAGTGATTGAGGATGCTGATTAAGAGATGAGCTTGACTCTAAAAATATGAAGGCAGTTTAATTGTACATTATATGTACTGCAAGTTTAATAGCTTCTCATAATTATTTTTTTTTATAGTATCTTATTCTAATTTTGGAACTCAACGCTGAACTTTGTCTTACCCGTAAGAATTAAAAAATAATAATAAACAAATTATTGAGATAATGCAGAAAACTTTCGAAACACAATTATCCTGAAGAGCTTTTCAGGTCACAAGTTCACAGTCACTCACCAAGCGAGCAAGTATCAAATTTGAAATGGAAAACGCTTCCGAAATTCCCAAACATTGTCGTATAAATTAGGGGCCACAATATATAATACAAAGTTTACGAATAGGGTGTTACTTTGTAAATATAGCTGAATTCGTGTACAATAAACTAAAGAGGTATGGTAAACACTTCAGAAAGTTCGGCGCGTCAAAGTTTTGGGCTTAGAAGAGGAGTAATTTTAAAGAGTACCCTACTTAGTGATTTGTGTGTATGTGTGATGTCTTTATAACTTGTTTATTACTGTGAGGCACTTTTTTTTTAAATTTATTATAACAAATTTGTTATATTGATACAGTGGCATGCCATTGGAGAGGCCTATGTCAAGTACTAGATGAGCACAGGCTGATGATGATGATGATACTGTCGAGGTGATGAAAATTGTAATCTTAGTGGGCGATGTGTGGAGTGGGTGGGTCTCATCGAGCAATAATAGTCTCAATAGAAGATTAGAATAAAAATATCTATAAAAAATTTGTTTAAATTTTAAATAAATATTTTTAAAGCTTTGTTAAAATTTTAAACTTTTTTGGCCCAAAACACTTTGTTATTAAATAAAATTAAAATGACTAAAATGGTTACTAACTTTTTTTATGCAATTAAACAAAAATAATACAGATTGTAAAGCTGGTAAGTATCCACTTTCCGAATAAGCCTATATACTCGTAGTCCAATATTTTAAGGATCCCCATATTCCATTTCAGAAATTGGTAATTCTCGTGGAAGCTAATATTTTTGGGCGGACAACCTGATTCAGTCTAATTTCCTACGCCATTACGTCTGCGCCAGACCATCTAACGGTCAGGATTTATGATAATACCCCAAAAGATATCTTATAATAAAGCCAATTGGAATTTTAAGGAAAAAATATATGTATATAGACGTTTTTTACGTTTTCAATTTTTTTTATTATTACGGCGTAGTTATATTATGTGTTTAACTTAGAATTAGTCTTGGGTGAATTTTATAATATTGGAAGAAAACAAAGTGGGGTGTTGAGTTCCGCCACTTTACATACAATATCTCAAAAACTCGAGTGTCTTCGAACTGATTTGCCTCAGTCTCCCCTATTATATGAGGGGGTATAAGCAAGACATTATTTTTGATATATTTTTTATAATATTCTCTATATAGTTCTATAAAATTCTATACTAGTTACTGAAAATGTGCGTTTAATTTTAAAGGTATTGTATACATAAATGTCAACTAATTTGGAGCTACAATATAAATCTACTATTTCTAAGACTTTTTTTCGTGGAGCTCATCCTTGATTTACTTTTTCGAATAATTTAATTTTTTTGCTTTAAGTTGGTATTATAGATATATGTAGAAGTACACTGATATACTAGAATAAATTACTTAGCATTCCATGAATTCACTGAGGGGATGCCAGGCCCATGGCGTTTTAAGGGGCTCCTCCCCCTAGAACAATGTCTGGGACTTTCTAATCAACTATATTCAAAATTATTTTACTAATGAAAAAAATATAGAGACTTGTATATACTGTTATAGAGAAGATATCGATCGATGAAGTAATTTCATCAATAAATAATTTTATAGTCCCAAGATACGATACAATTGCTAAATTACCTCCACTTTGTATATAAATTAGCTTACAAGATAAAGCTTTTACATTGACTTAAAGCTTTAATGAAAATTTGTGTTAATTGTTTATTTTGATTTGCATTACTAATGAGTCGCTGAGGTCGGAATATCAAATTTTACATATGAAATCGTTTTGAATATAAGATTGTAGCTATATTTTGAATATATATATATATATATATATATATATATATATATATATATATATATATATATATATATATATATATATATAAATATATATATATTTTAAATGAACGACGTATTCAGAGATATTTTTAATTATTTTTAGTTCTTGTACAAAATGAAAAAAATGGAATACTCGGCTATAAAAAAAACAATGCAATTCAGCCTAAAAGCCTACAAAGTAATTTCATGATACACATTTACAATTTATCTATACTATAATAAAACATTAAAAAGGTTGTCTCTAAGTGCGACAGTTCGAGCATCACTCGGTGAAACTGAATTATATTCATTTTGGCAGGAGACCAAGCATGGCGTTGAGTTCCGCCACTCAACGCGCAATCTCTTAAAGGGCAATAAATAGAGAATGGAGTGTCTTAACACTAGCACAAATCTGCTACATACGAGATACTGCATAAACTTTAAAAAAAAGCTTTTTGGTTAGATAAAGCACTGTTAAGAGATTGTTTTAACTAAGTTGCAATTACTAATATCTTTAAAATTGGGTGGAAACTGTAACAAAATAAATTGCTATATCTAAAAATAACTTCTCTCAAGAAGGGAAAATGTATACAACTATCAGACTATCAGAACCAAAAAAGATAATAATAAATTTACTGCCTCTATTAGAATCGAACTCACTACCGTTCCGGTTCCAGTACAACATTTTTCCACTACACCACAGTGTATGGATGACTATTATATTAGTAAATCCTTGATAGGTTTCGGTTTAGAGCCAAGCATCCAACCATGATAATTATTATAGTACAAGTAGTGCATTAAGCGATTACAACACCTCAATGACTAAACATCTGTTTATAATAAACAGATTTGTGTTAGTTTGAATTAGTAAGACATATTTGCTTATATATTTATTATTTTAAGCAGTTCTTAAATTCAATTTTATTCTTCGCTTTGGTAACAAGGCAAGATAAAACAAACGGAATGTGTCGAGGCAGAAAGCTGGGGATAGAGCCTGCTAATGATACAGCGTGAAGCTGACAAAATCAAGCAGTCTCTTATCTTATTTTAATTTAATTTAGTGGAAACACCAAACATCAAGTGGAATCGGGATAGAACACATCAACGCCTGGACACTGAGACTATGCCACTGCTACAGGTTGGCGTCATACGAGTATATGTGGATATTAAAAAACAAAGGGAACCTAATTTTAACCACTTCCTATTAACCTCCTTTACCCAATGGGAACCTAGTGTTAAATTACTCCTCCCCACTTACCATCCAATGTTCGAAACATTGCTTAGTAACTGGCAAAATCCATAGCCACGGTTTTGTTTTCTTACCAGAACTAGGGAAATTTCCCCTAGTGGGCATCGAACCCACAATCAGACAGTGTACTGCTGTGCCACGACGACCCGAATTAATGTTCAAAACACAATATATTTAATCACTACTATTCATACCGCCCCTGCAAACGTTTTAATTGATCTAAGCCGTACCCTTCTACGCCCTACCCTAGGATACCTAGGGTGGGACCCCTATAGTACACACACGGTTATGATTAAACAGTTGCTTCCTGATTGCAGTATTTAGGCAATTGCGAAATTACTAACGAATCAAACTACTGTAGCTATAGATGTCCCTGTGTGGAGCTTTTCGTTTTATACGTACATATTTTATACATAATTTGTGAAAGAACTTATTAAAAAAGAATTTTGTTGGTTGAACACATTTTTAGTTCTATATTTAAGATAATCCTTAATTTTTAGGATTTTGTACCACAAAAGGAAAAAACTTAAACCCTTATACGTGTTAAGACCTTTTTTTTCAAGAGTCTTTTTCTCAATTAAAGACATTGCCGGTTGATTATCGGAATCAAACGTCGTACTATGGCTCGCCATAGCAGAGAAATAAAAAAAATATAAATGGACATGGGTTATACATATAAATGGACTGAACATTGCTTAAAATAAAGGATTCCGTACAAAATCTAAGTTATCTGTAATGAAGAAGCCTTATTAAAATATAGCCTTTGAAATTTGATATTTTACAAAACGATCATTTGATATATAACGAATTAAAATAAAGTTGTATTATTAAAATATTTAAAAAGAAAAAAACAGACAACAACATAAATAATATTTATATAATACATGCTTAACCTGGGGTTTTGCATGCTCAGTCTTTAAAGCTTTCTCAATTTTCTCTTTGATAGATAGATAGATAAAAAAACATATTCTACGATGTAAATGCGTAATATAATATAATATAAAGCTTTCCTGGATCCCAATCAAAAAGCTTTTTTAATTCGACTCAGTAGTTACTGAGATTAACGCGTTCATACAAACAAACAAGTCAGCTTTATATTACTTGTATCATTTTAAAGTATACATGAAGAAAAAGAACTCAATCTCTTACATTTTACTTACGTTTCCTATTAAAAGGAAGGAAGAAAACTGTTGGAAAAGGAATTTTTTAAAATAACAAGATTCTTAATTCTCAAAACGCCTTCATCACAGAAGAGCTTTTCAATTTCAATAACAGCGTTCCAAACTCCAATCCCAAATTTCATATCTAACAAATTCCATACGAAAGTAAACTTTACAATAATTAATTAATCACTAAACCTTGTTACATTCATACTAAAGCAGTATTTAATTATTTGACTTTGTGGAAACAATTGTGCCGATATAAAGCTTACGTACAAAGCTGCCCAAAGCAACGGAACTTTCCTAATTAAATGTATCGGCATCAACTTTTTACATGCCTGATTAAGTATTCACCCTTTTGTTAGGTAGTCGATGATTTTTTTATTGGTTAGCGAAATTTTTATCAGACATTACTATGTAAAGTATATGGGGTTCGATAAAAACGTTTAGTTAGTAGAATTATGTATAAACATGTAGCGTGTTTTTTTTTAAATTTTATTTGTTTTTTTTTTCTTTGTTGTGAAGTTTTTTAGCTTCACGCTCTATTCTGCTTATAGAAGGGGAGGTGGAGTGAATGTAGTGTCAAATTGTGTCAAAACACTCTGTTCCGTTTGAATCGAGTGAAGGCATGCCGAGTGCCAGTACTCAATGTTGCGCTTTCACAATTCTAAAAGTACTGCCAGTCTTCCAGTCTGGACAATAAATTAAATATAATTATCTCTTATTTTAGAGGACTGTCGCGGCGCAGAGGCACAGCGTCCGATGGTAAATGTGGTTAGCGGGTTCGATCCCTCTCGGGGAGAATGAATTATTTTAATTTTCTTCGCTCTGGCAACAAGACAAAGCGCGACGTCGAGGTCCACCACTCAACACGCAATGTCTCGAATGGCGGAAAGTGGGGAACGGAGTGTCTTAACACTAGGTTCCTGCTATGTGCGGAATACAATGTAAAGCTAAATAATAATCTCCTATTTCATCACCAAATGCGAAAAAATAAATGTTTAGTTAAAATTCGCCAACGCGTAATATACTCCATGCCATATTAAATACTAAAATTTTTTCCTTTTAAAATTATTAATACTTAATCTCTTACTATATAAAATAATATAGACTAATATTATACAAACACGATGGATTCAAGCGGTGCTTCGTTAGCCAAACTTTGTGGTGTCCCGCGGCGGCGCCCGCGTTAATTGATTATACGTCGCCGCTTCCATTTGATTGACGAAGGTTTTAGCATTTGGTAATCCATTTTGTCATTACTTAATTGTATGCATCTGTCTTTATATAAATGTCTAATGTAGTTAATTGACACCTTAGTGGAACTTAAATTAAACTAGTGGGTCGCTTGCAAAATTTTTTTGTCATTTTTTTTAACTCCAATGAAAGAAGTCAGTGTTTCTCAGGTAAAGCGAAGCAATGTGTGACGTTAAATTTTAATGTTCATCATTTAATATGCCTGAATAAAATTTCATGGTTTTTCCAGCATAGCAGGGTAATTAGGGGACACCTAGTGTTTGGTGAAAGTGAGGTGATTCCGTCCAATATTGAGTGAAAATAGTGAGAATATTTCATTTTCCCGAATTCTTAAGAATAGAACCCACCACTTTCGTATTTTCTAGTCAGATGCTGTGTTGTGCGCCACGACAGACAGCCTCAACTAACAAAATGGCCACATTTCAAAGTAAATTAGTTGGTTTGTATTATCTATCATACAATAATGTGAATAACGCCTGGAATGTGTAAAAAAGCTTCTTTTTTATGATTTTTTTTTAATTTAGTAATTTCTAATTTAATTTTTAATATTCAACAGAGTGTCTTGATATTATTTAGAATAATGTGCGGGTTATAGCGAGAAGCTGTAATTTTTTATTACATTCGTATGTTTTATTTTTATGAGTTAAAAAAGGGAATATTACTTATAATTCACTCCTTTATCGACTTTTTGCTCGGCTACAGTAAATACTTAAAGACGCTAAAGCTTTTAATACACGAAATTACTTCGATATCCTCTTACTTTGCAATACGTATAATATAATAAATCTTATCAGAAATTCTGAACGGCGTTTCTTCTAACAATATGGTCCACAATCAGCTGTTGTTTATATCATACTGCTAACTAAGCGATATATATATTGTAGTATATTATTTTTATTTATATATATATATATATATATATATATATATATATATATATATATATATATATATATATATATATATATAAATCCACTCAAATATCCATACTCTTCTTACATTTAGGAACTTAGCACATTTTTGAAATATTTATATATATAAATATCATGAGATATTCTTGTACCTATTAATATAGGTAGGTTCGACCTGATAGGAGTGGTGGCCCTTACGAACAATATCCATACACTCACATGTCACTGCATAAAACACGTCAAATACAATAATAAACTATACTTATATAATTACTGGCAACACAATTGCTCAAATGAAGGGGAAACAAAGTTAGTCTCTGTTTAACACAATAGGGGAACTTGAAATTATCGCGTGTTCACACAGATGCTGTTTTTGGATGATTACTTTGGAAATATTAAGTTTACGATTGTACTAAATTGTTTTATCATTACTTTGATAACAAGTTCGCGTTTCATCGCTTTTGGCTGGTAGTGACTAGTGTCTCGACACTACGTATCCTAAAGGTAACCTTAAAGGTAACCTTAAAGGTAACCTTAAAGGTAACCTTAAGAAATTACAATTTGTGATAAGATGCCTGTGATTACAGGCACAATTGCTATTTCTGTGTTTTTATATACTTGTTGAATAACAGGGTTTACGGCTTCATCATTTAAAAATGTATTGGCTTTAACAATTTTCAAGTTGTGTATGTGTTCTAAAAATTATACATATAATTATTATTGTTTAATAGTATGTCATTAGTAATATCATACAGAATCATATATATATATATATATATATATATATATATATATATATATATATATATATATATATATATATATATATATATATATATATATATATATATATATGTATATATATATATATATATACATATATATATATATATATATATATATATATATATATATATATATATATATATATATATATATATATATATATATATATATATATATATATATATATATATATATATATATATATATATATATATATATATATATATATATATATATATATATAGCTTAAGAAAAGTAGTGTTAAGACACTTTGATCCCTACTTTCCGCCTTTCGAGCGAAGAAAATGAAAATATTTTATTCTCCCCGAATGGGAATCGAACTCACCAACCGTCGTGTTTACAAACACAGGCTCTCTGTGCCACGACGGTCCTTTATTTTAATTTTTAATCTTTAATTCCACTAATAACATAACTAATTCACTAATTTAGTTATCAGCCAAAATTAAACCGTAATACACTACAGTATACTTAATCCGATAACCAATATAAGACGTTCGACATCCAATCCAGCAGGTGGATGCCCTCGGGGCGCGCCGTCAGAACTTCTAACAAGAGTACACTAATTTGTTTAACTTAATCCACCAGATCTGGACTACTACACAAGTATCCTCTAGAGCTCCTTTGTCCCAGTTTGTGCATATTTTTGTTGTTTCTATACATTGTAGGTGTAGGTATGTATATATGTAATTAATTTTTTTTATTGTATCTAATATAGGATCATTTTTAGCGTGTTTGTTTTAGAATAATGTTAGGATGGATTTATACAGGATGGTGATTGCGACGATTGTGGGTTCGAATTCAAATTCAGTTACTTACGTACAAGGAGAGCAGAAAATTAAGACTAATTTTCTTATGTTACGTTATGTTATTTGTTGTTATATAAATATATATACATCTATCAATTTGTCTTTAGATTTACTTTTTAGCCCGCATAGGTATATGAAAGTTGGGTGGCAGTGAGAAGTTAGAGTCAAGACACTACGTTCAGTTACCTTTCTTCCTTTCCTTTATTATAATACACTATATTATAAAAAGTAATAACTTTTCAAATTTTACTCATATGTCGTTTCATACTCGTCGCTTTACGCAACTGTTGAGCCTCACCTACTCTTCTCGGCAGAACTGCCCTCTGAGCTGGAAATTTTCTTAAAGAACTGATAGTAACTGTAGTTTTTATGTAACTTGGACTTGACAATTTTTGTATTATTTTTTTTTAATTTCACGTTGTATCTCGCACATAGCAGGGTATGCAGAGGGAGCCTATTGTTAAGATAATCCATTTACCGCTAAATGAATCATAAAAATAGAAAAATAGCTTTAGCTTTTAACTGCTATTTATATATGAAAACCTAAGCTATATATATATATATATATATATATATATATATATATATATATATATATATATATATATATATATATATATATATAATATATATATATATATATATATATATATATATATATATATATATATATATATATATATATATATATATATATCATTCAGTTACTTTATATGTGAAGATAAAAGTGGCACAGCGGCAGCGTCTGACTGTGTGCATTAGGACTGTTGATTCGATTTCCACTAGAGGAGAATGAATTTTCCTCATATTCCTCGCTGTACTAAGAAGACAAAACGCGGCGTCCGCTACTCAACTAGCATTTTCATGAAGGTGGAAATCGGAGAACGGAGTATCTTGACACTTAACACTAGGTTAACTCTGCCTACCCTGCTATATACAATATTAGAGAGATTTCTCACTAATTTAATGATTTTCTATTTCAAATTGAAGCTTTTTTTACACAACCGTTTAAACCAACTAGCAACAACAGAAACCACATGGTAACGTAATTTACGAAAGCTACCCCTCTTTATCAATATTACAAAATTACAACCGTAACATAAAATAATATATGACCGCCGGCTGTCCTACACGACATAAAAACCAACGGCATGTAAATCAGACGTGGGCTTCGAAGTAATTCCCAATTCCAAGGAAAAGGACGAAATATTTCAAAGTGTTCGGGACGGCGACAAAAACTATCAAGGCCAGTACCGGAGTCAGATAGCTCTATATATCAACTAAGGATTGATACTTCGTTGGGATCTCTGTTCAATGGATCTTAAAATATTGTATCGTCAAGTTAGCTTTGGATGTCCTTTTCAAGCACAATAAGAAGCTTTTTCGGTGAATAACCCCTTTCAGGTATTGTCAAGGAAATAAATTGGTAAGCGTTTTAATGGTTGACGCTAAATAAATAAATAATTTCAAAAAGTACAGCTATAAGAGTTGTTTTATATAGTTGTATCCTGCATATAGCAGTGGGAACCTAGTGTTAAGTGATTCCGTTCTCCACTTTCCGCCGTTTGGAGATTGCGCGTTGAGTGGCGAAACTCAACGCTGCGCCTTGTCTCGTTACCAGAGCGAAAATAAATATAATTAGGTAATTCTCTACGAATGGGAATCGAACCCGCAACCGTCGCAGTTTTATATTTGTCGTTTAGTCAGACGTTATACCACTGCGCCACGACGGACGATTGTTAAAATCTTAAAAATATAAGAGAAAAGAGAATAAAAAAAAATCGATCTTAGATTGAACTCTTCTGCAGATATCTTTCATAATAGAAACTATTCTCGTGTAAAGGCTGCACAGTTATTTTTTTGTTACACTAATATTTTTCCTTACCAAATACGTAGTGGGATTATCTGTTCGGTTAAATTCAACGGAAAATTGTATTTGATCATTTCAATTTGGATATATAATTTGAAAATGAGCTTAATATTATATTCATATTAGACGTACAAGTAGTAAGCTTGGAGTAAGCTTAGTCGGAAGGCAAGCCCTGGTAAACGAAGCCGGGACTTATGTCAGGGCAGAAGAAGGAGACTACACATACAATTATAGTGTCTCTATAGTTGCCATCATGATCTTACACTGTCTGGAGTTATTATAATTTAAAACGTGCATCGAAGAAGCCTTTGGTGGAATATTTTTAGTTTTGGGTTGACAAAAACAGGAACTTCAATAGTAAGCTGATCACTTTCAGTTCCGCCTGCCGCCAAAATCAAAACATAAAGTTATATATATTATTTAAAATGTACTTTAAGATTACGACAGTTCCGTTGAAAAGGCGTTACATTTCCCAATCGTAACAAATTATACCTTCTAGAATATTCTCGGTGGAACTAGAAGCCAAGATTCCTTTTTCACAACGAGTTTCACTTCTTAGAGGAAAGCGATGAAACGGAAAATTGTTTGCGACGTCGCACCCGATGCTCACCGCAAACTAAAGTTAGGTGTATACTGTGTTATCATTAAAACGTATTTTGATACTGTACAAAAAACAATATATATCTCTATATCCTTTTTAGTATCATTATATAGCTTTTTTTAGCTTAGCGCTTGATCCTGCAATAGCACGGTAGGCAGAGAGATCCTAGTGTTAAAATTCTCCGTCGTCTACTCTCCGCTGGCTTTCGAGACCACGTGGAGTGGTGGAACCCAACGTCACGTTTTGTCTTACTACAGCAAGATCAAAGGTTTTACTCATTCATTCTCCACTCTAAAACTCTAGAAATTTATATGATAAAATTAAACACATACAAAATACAATATATATATATATATATTATATATATATATATATATATATATATATATATTATATATATATATATATATATATATATATATATATATATATATATATATATATATATATATATATATATATATATATATAATATATATATATATATATATAAAATGTGTTTAGATTTGCACCTGCAACAAACTCTTGCAGTGAAAATCAAAAAGTAATTTGTAATACATAAAGTGATAAGTGGTATATGTGGATAAGTAGAACATGATTTCATGTACGACACAATTTTCTATTAGATGAAATTAAAAAAGAAAAAGTGTGTACAAAAAAAATTCTACCTTTTATTTTGATGATTTTTAAAGTATTAATCCACACTGAGGATAGAAAAAATACTTAAAGAAAACATATAAAAATTTCAACGCGGCGCGATTCAAACCCGCGCCTCATGGAAACCGTCCAAGTGCTCTGACCACTAAGCCATGTGTTCTTCCTCACGCTGCGTCGAAATTCTCATATGCTTTATACAACTTATTACGTTGTTAGCATCTCTGTAGGGATTCTTACATTTTACCTGCGGCTTCGGTTCGCTTGATCAAATGGAAATAGTAAAGAGTCGTGTATAACTCATGACATACTCTAAGTGTAATAGTAATATAGTCTCATTATATAATATATCACATATCTAGTGTGAACAAGCCTTTATATAAAGCTTTAGAGAAAATTTTAAAAGAAACAAACCATTGAATTAACGTTAGCTTCAACATAAGGGCAATCTCCGAACTATAGCTCGAAACTATTTACTATTAACCGTAAAAGCTTGTTATTCTGTAATGCGTTTTTGTCGAATGAACAACTCCCTTTACTTTAAAGCGGGAAAAAGAGATTTAGAAAAGCTTTTTAGTATGCTTCTTTACTCTGTATTTTTGTATTCATAGACTATTAGACTATTATAAGTTAATCAAATATATAGATTTGTCAAAATTGGATTGAGGACCGTCATGGCACAGGAGCACAGAAACTGTCTGTAAACACGAGGGTTTGTGGTTCCAATTCCCATGAGAGGAGAATGAATTATTTTCATTTTCTTCGCTCCTTGCCAGAGGGCAACAAGGCAAAGCGCGACGTTGAGTTCCGCCACTCAACACGCAATGCCTTGAAAGGCGGAAAGCGGGGAAGGAAGTGTCTGAACCACTAGGTTCCCCCTGCCTACCCTGCTATGGTGCTGGATACAGTTCGAAGCTATGTATATATATATATATATATATATATATATATATATATATATATATATATATATATATATATATATATATATATATATATATATATATATATATATATATATATATATATATATATATATATATATATATATATATAATATATATATATATATATATATATATATATATATATATATATATATATATATATATATATATATATATATATATATATATATATATATATATATATATATATATATATATATAATATATATATATATATATATATATATATATATATATATATATATATATATATATATATATATATATATATATATATATATATATATATATATATATATATATTTTATTTCAGTATTACAATGAATTTGTTAGTTTTAAAGGAAGTTAAAATATGTCCGCTTTGACAATATGCAATGTCTCGGATTCACGCAGAAAGTGGTGAGTGCAGTGTCTTGTCACTTGGTGTTCTCTGTTTGTCTGTATACCCTGTTATGCTGTGGGATGAAGTGAAAAACCAAAAAAGTACCTCTTTTTATGATACGTTCGATTTAATTTGCCTTGTAACTGACTAATCTTCTCTTGTATACAGTAATAATAAATTTTCTAAAAGTATTTATTTTTCAATTACATATTATTTTTCAAGCATGATATTAACTTAAGAAACATCGCTGAATTTCAGTAATTATAATTGCCGTGAAGACATTTAACTTGTCATCCGCAGGTTTCCCCACTAGCTTCCTCGTTTAATTAGCAACCTTCAAAACTTTGTTATTAATTCATTCGTTATTTTCACGTTGATCTTGTTAGCTTTAATATTCACTTATAATGGAGATTGAAATGCTTAAGAAGGCATAATCTGGAGCCTGGCTGTTAATATCATAGTTGTGGCTTCGATTCCTGCTCAGTATAATTGACGATTTACAGGTGCGGGTTCAAATCCCGCTACATTCAAACTTTTATACGTTTTCTTTAAGTATTGGGAAAAACTATCAGCTCTTTAATTGAATACGAAATAATGCGTTCCAGTTAAAACAAAATCAAGAAGTAGAGAGACTTTATTCACTTACACAAAAATAAATAAAAAACGATCACTGTTACGAATACTAATTGTGGCTTAAAAATAATGTGAAATATTTTTTTTCTTCTAATTATTACTAAGTGTCTATAGCATAGTATGTTTGCGTATTTTATTCGGTGGAGTGCGTGTACTGGTATTAAGTTAATGGCTTGACCTATGACCACAGCTATGGCATTGACGTATGACTTTGTCCTCGTGGTCACACTGGTGACACATGCATGGTACATGTAAAGCATCTTCATATGCATGCCAAATATAGTGGGTAGCATCGAGACAAATAACGTGATGTAATAAATTATAAGCCTTACCTGATAAATGGTATATCCAGTAGAAGATTTTTTTCTATTCGAACCAACGGTTCCTGAGATCGAGAAAAAATATTTTATATATTTTTTGTATATGTATTTTGTATGATTCTCATGTATTTTAGTACAAAAAAAGAAAAAAAGAAAGAAAGAAGATATATATATTTTCTTTATTACTACAATATAATAAACTAATTATAGAGAATAATATACACACTATACAAAAAAAAAATTACTAGAAACATTTCTAAAACACACAACATCAGAATAGAAGGAAGGAGCGAGGAGACAGTAGTTAGCATACATTATTTATAGCTGTAATAATCTTGAGTGCAACAAGGCTACATGGCTATGTCCTATTTGACTAATGGTTCGCATTTGCGCCTTGTAATAGAAGTAATAGTATAGTGAATTCAAGTGGAAAAAGAGAGAATAGTGATTTATTCTTTGAAATTTTCGTAATAAATAATAATACTAATATTATATATATATATATATATATATATATATATATATATATATATATATATATATATATATACATCTCAGAGGGTGTCTAGCCAATTATCTGTCCGATATTTGGTTTCCGGCATACGGGTACGCGACCCCGGGACCTCGAGCCACCACTTTCATAACCCGATCCAATCCATGTAAGTGGTGTCCCTCCCCTATATTCCAAGTCTTTCTGCCTCTTATTCCCTTTCCTTTCTTGGTTTCTCCCAGTAATGGGTTTGGAGGTCAGATGGCAATCGCTCCACAAAAAACCACTTCGCCACTCATATGGACCGATTGGTCTTAGTCGGAAGGCAGACCCTGGCAAAAGCCGGGACTAATGCCAGGAAGAAGAAGAAGATATAATATGATAACGAGAGACATTCACTTGACGTCGTTGAAGAGAACATATGAGTAAAAAATGATTTCATATTTATTGATAATTACTATTAAATATCATCACTATTACCAGAAATCAATTGCAGTTTTATAAACTACAAACTTATTCTCACAGAGACAAGATGAATTTTTATAAGGTATCTCTTGATCTTCTTTGTGTGCCTGAATCCTGATTATTGGCCAGGAGCTTCCTAAGCTCTGTTCTGTCAAAACCTAGGTGGAGTAGTTGTTACATGGATTTGATACCGGTCCACTTCCTGGTGTTACTCGACCATGACTTTTTCCTTCGTGCCATATATAACGTTTTCACTATTATAATATATTTAAATTTTTTTTAAGAATATATTTGTTTATTTGCCAAGTATGTCCTAATTTATTAATTAAAATTTAAAAGAAACTTTATAGTATAAATAAAAGGTATATATTAAAAGAAAGAAGGAGAAGATCTTCAGGAGCCCTATTAATACACATCCGACTTTTTTAAATCGGAGTCGTAGTTTCCGAAAAAAACCACAAAAACAGACTAACAGTGTCTATCTGTCTCGAAATAAGAATAAAATTGGCATTTATCAACTAATATTAAAGTAACAAAATATTTTATATATATATATATATATATATATATATATATATATATATATATATATATATATATATATATATATATATATATATATATATATATATATATATATATATATATATATATATAATATATTACTTAATCGATTTTTTGCTTTTTAAATAGAATCGAATAAACGACTCGTAAATTGAAATAATGTAGAGTACATAAAAAAAATGTACAATGAAAAAGCTTTACTTTAAGCTTTAGTTCTCGCAGCTCATGGATGCATTCAACTGTATGATTATAAAAGTCAACAACTTATACCTACATATTATATTAGTAGTTAGTATGGTTTCTACAAAAGTTATATATTTATTTTCAGCTCTACCCTTTAGTAGTTTAGGTATATAGAGTACCCGAGGTAAGCATAAAGAAGCTAATGTCAAAGCTTTCTCTCTTTCCTTCTAACTTTCCGCCCAAATTTTAGATACTGCATGGCGAATGGCCTCTGAAGAGTTATTAGTAATTTCGTACATTTACGTATTATTAATTTAACATATATATATATATATATATATATATATATATATATATATATATATATATATATATATATATATATATATATATATATATATAATATATATATATATATATATATATATATATATATATATATATATATATATATATATATATATATATATAACCACTTCGCCACTCATATAGACCGATTGGTCTTAGTCGGAAGGCAGACCCTGGCAAAAAGCCGGGACTAATGCCAGGAAGAAGAAGAAGATATATATATAAATATATATATATATATATATATATATATATATATATATATATATATATATATATATATATATATATATATATATATATATATATATATTATATATATATAGAAGCTACTTTTAAAGTTTTAAAAAATGTACCGTCCACTGAGACACTTACATACTAATATCATACTTATTTTATAAAAAATAAGGTCCATTTTCGAATGAACAATAATACATTTTTAGAAAATCAATCTGTCACAAGCAAATGAATTCAGTGGTCTCGATTTATAACGAGTTTCAGTGTAGATATGAATTTATATACCTACAAATGTTTTGCTATAGCTTTGTCTGTCTTGTTAATTAAATATTTATCGCGGGTATAGTTCGGTGGAGGAGTTTTTTGAAATCCGTTCTGATAAAAAAAAATTTGAAACACACATTGAACGAAATGCGGACATAATGCAGAGAACGGAGTATATTGACACTATATTCTCTCTGCCTGCCCTTCTAAGAAAATATAATTAAAAAAAACATGCGTTTAAATAGATATGCGTTAATTAAAAAGCTCGTCTAATTAGAAATTACCTTGAATTTTATTAGTTATATATTTACTTAAGAAGATGCTAAAAAATTTTAACTTACCGGGACTCGAACCCGTTCATCGCCAATTAAGCCATACAATCTTATCGAAATACGTCAAAATTCTTTATTTATTTTTTTTTTAAATTCCGACTGGCCAAAGGTTATTCCTAAGAATTCTATGAATATGCTATCTTAAATATTTTAAAATGTTATTTTCCATCAATGAAAGCTTTTCCAAACCATTTAAATTTCCCAAAACAATATGGTAACATTAAAAATGTCTTGTATAATACATAAAACCTTTTAAAAATCACTTAGTGTATCTGTAAAAGTAGAATGGAACTTAAAATAACTGAAGAATCCTCTTACATTGTTCAAATGTATGTATATATGTATGTATGTATGAGTTATAAAAGGAGCAAAAAATCATAAAATATGCATCACGTTCGCGTCCGAACATTTGGGAGATATGTAGATTTTAGACAGTTTTCGTCTAGTTGTTTAAATATGGAAGAGAAGAA
The DNA here is from genome assembly GCA_037127375.1 of Dione juno. NCBI lineage: Eukaryota > Metazoa > Arthropoda > Insecta > Lepidoptera > Nymphalidae > Dione > Dione juno. The sequence goes on from JAXRJS010000067.1 coordinate 8,560,987, forward strand.
ATTTCAAAAATTTAATATTTATCTATGGGACCATCAGCTGACCATCAGTCAGACTCTAAGTATGGCAAAATAAAATTCGGCGTTGAAATCCACTGTATATGAAATGTCGCTAATTCTCACGGAAAGTGAGGAACTAAATCAGATACTTCAAAGTATACAGACTCTAGTATAAATATTACTAAAATTGTCCACTTCAAGTGTTTAGCTTCACGATTTATTCCCGAGCGGGGTAGCCAGGGAGTACGGAACTCTACGGTTCCTGTACGAGTATACCTCTTTTACCTCATCCCCTGATATCAACATCTTCAATCTTCATGCAGGGTGTCCTCATACTTTTTACGTGACTTTCTGCAGTATATAGCTGATAAAATAAAAAATAACCAGAACCTGAAATACTATATATCCTCAGAGACTTACTCGTATATATATATATATATATATATATATATATATATATATATATATATATATATATATATATATATATATATATATATATATATATATATATATATATATATATATATATATACGAGCACATCCCAGAGTGCGAATACATTAAATAATTGATATATATATATATATATATATATATATATATATATATATATATATATATATATATATATATATATATATATATATATATATATATATATAGGCCCTACTTGTATATCTGCCCTCACCCGTACTCTTCAGCTTCTTCAGATCTTTTCCTTTTAAATAACCTCTTACCTTACGTATACCTTACCTATCTTTTCATACATCACGAGAGCATATTTTCAGTTCAAAATAGAGAACGCTAAAATTTCAACTTGAAACAAACTATCTGGTAACAAGTCAGCGTAAACAAAGTCGATGCGACTTATGAGAGCCAGTCGCTAGGGAAATAAGACGCGATACCGTCCGCGTATTTGTTGTGACACCACCTGTGAAATAAGCAAGTGACAAATGTTCTTATTGAAGCTTTCATATATTAGTGGCGTCGTTTGTTTGCGAAAGCTGTCTGGTGCTCCATATGTCAAGAGATATGCTTTTGTTATATACTCATATGATAAATAATTATATTTAAAAATGGGAAGAAAAAGAGTGGCAGCTCGAAGGAAGGGTCGTCGTGGCGCAGCGGCACAGCATCTGCCTTTAAACGCGAGAGTTTTGAGTTCGATTCCCAATCGAGGAGTATACATTATTTTCCTTTTATTGGTGTTGCGTTCCGTCAATTGTCTTGTTTCGTTATAATTACAAAAGGTAGTAATTTAGTTAGCTGAATTTATGATGCTATTGGATAAGGTAATGTTTCGCTTGCGGCTTGAACCGCGCGGGCTTTACGTCTATTTCGTTACCATGGAGCTTAGCTGTGCACATAATTTTAGACGATATTAGATTAACATTTTTAGATTTTTTGGATTTTATTTAATGATTTTTTTTTAATTAATTACATATATTATACATATACCTCTTTTTTAAAAATAAATATGTGGAGAACGGAGTGTCTTATCACTAGGTTCCTTCTACCTACACTACTATTTATGTGGGAAATAGCGTGCGGATATTGTTTTAGATTTTTTTTCGTGACATTTATTGTTCTCATTCGGTAACAGACATCGCTAAGAAACATGTAAAATCTGAAACTGAAGTGGCGTATCATCAGCGAAAGATTCACAATTACAGTCTGTAAGTTAATAAATTTCAAAAAATTGTATTACTTAAATTTTCAAATGAAAGCTCAAATGGACTGTAAAATATTTCATAGTATTTGCAATATATATCATATATGTATTTTATTTCATTTATTACAGTGAAAATAAAAAAGAATATATAGAACATGTTAAAAGCTTCATACAAAACAGGCGGCATAATCGCTTACTATCCTTCTCAAAATGTTAGTACGGTTGTAAACTCAACAAACTATGCGTACATTCTTGGCAGCTTTGCAAGTTGTTGCGACCGACTCGTACATACGTGTTAACTATTTAGAGCTTAAGTAAACGATGCTTTCTCAGCAAATGTTATATATAAACTTATCACGTTTTAAGTGTTTACAAATATTATGTATATGGAAAAGATTAATTTAAAGCTTAATTTTATAATATACGAGCTTTTACCTGCAGCTTCACGGTTGTAGGTGAAATATGGGTATATATGTGTGAAAAATAATACTAAAAGGTATGTGAATTTGAAGTGACTACCGTTGGCCTAATTTTCACGCTTTTTCCTCCCTTTCAAAATGTAAATTTCCATCGATTTATGGTATTATGGTACTCATTACACCATCATTGTTTGTTCCCCTAACAGCATTCAGTAATTACTGAGTATCGACACATCAATGGATTTTGTGAGAAATTTAATGCATTCAATAATGGGTTACATCAAAATGCGCACATATAATTGAATTTCGTTTGCATAATATCGGGTGCCGGATGCTGTCATTAATATGTAAAATCTACGGCAATGTAAACGGAAATTGTGAATATTACTGAAATATATGTATGTATGTATGTATGTATGTATGTACATAAATATATGAATAAAATTGTCATGTGGATTATCCTGATTACAACAGCGCTATTCGAAGCTGATTCACGTTAAATTTAGAGATTAATTTTCCTATTTTGAGGCGGTTGGGGTTAATTGGAACAGTGTCACTGACTGACTGACTGTTAACGCGACGGTTGTGGATTCGTTGCTCATGAGGTGCAATTAATTATTTCCATTTCTCCGTTTTTATGCAAAGCGCGGCGTTGAGTTCCGCCATACAACGTGTAATGTCATGAAAGTTGAATAAAAGTGAGTAATGTTTTTTCTTAATACTATTACTGCCTATCCTTTGGGAAAAATCGAGAAGATGCTTTTTCTTCTAGAATACGGTTTCCTAACATAGACTGGAAGTGGAAACAAATCTTCATTTAAAAATCTTTTCAGATTTCATCTTTAAAGAGACCTTGATCATAAATTTACGGGGGGAAAACGCCATTAACCGCGAGCAAGTGCATTCCACTCATAAAATATTGCATATAAAATGATAATTCTCATTTGAATGCATATATTTTTAATTATTTATCATAAACAAAACGATTCGACAGGCAAAAGTAGTAGTGAAAGCGGATTATACTAGAGTACCCCGAGCGGGTCGCCATACCATATTTACCATATTTCCTCAGGGAACCAGTGAAGCTAGCTGATTATAGACGAATTATTTATATCAATATATACATATATTATGATCAGCCTGCTTTCGTCCTCTGCTGAACAAAAGCCTCTCGAAGGGCACAACCGAAAGCTCTTCTGTACAAACCGTTACCAACCACTTTGCGCAAACCACTCCAGCTAAAAGCTTTAGCTAAAATATACTCTTTTTTAACAGTTGGGTAAAAAAGCAATCAAATTCAAGGCAATTAATATCCTAAAACGTATCAGCCATCAGTATGTTTAATTTTAGACACTTGACTACATTATCAAAATGCTTCCACATCCACATTCCCATTTGTCGCATTGCATTGGATTTTGTATTCGAGATATAACACGTTTTAATGTTTGCCATGACTACAGATTTGCTGGCATCCTCATTATAGGGGTACAATATGTATACTAGCATATGTCTTCGTGGTTCCGGAGAATAATCGTTTATGTGCGGTCTAAGTTAATTAATTAACTGATTTAACTCAGTACTTAACTAAATAACAGATTTTGAAAGTAAACCAGTATGGTTGTGGGGTCGATTCTCACTCGGAGAGAATGTATTGTTTTCATTTTCCTAGCTCTGGTTACAACATAAAGAAAAGCACATGGAATCTAGTATTCTCCTGATTTTTAAGGACCTCAACGCCTCTCCTTATATACCAGATTAACATTGGGACAGTTGATATGAAAATACTCTAAATACTATTGAACCACAATAGCCTTAGATACTTCAAATATTATAAATATGCCCATACATATAAACAAGATATTAAACACCGTTTAATAATATAAACAGGTAACGAGATAAAGCTTAATAAAACGCAGTCATAAACTGCCCTTACATTGCGTGCATAGAATTGTGGCAGACCCTTTAAAGAATCGTAAAAAGTTTACACCCCCGTCCGAAACCTCCCGAGAGACATCAAAATAATCTGTTGCAGTAAAAATTAAATGACAAAAATAAATAAAAAATATGTACATTCATATGAATATAAATGGAGCAATGAATATGAATTGGACGTTAAGCTGCGTAATAAACTTTTGTGATAATTACTTTTTCTAAGAATTATATAATATAATATTATATAATTCTTAATTTCAGAATTCTATAATAGATTCTAGAAAATTCGTTTTCTGAATTTCGCTGCGAGTGAGGAAAATGACAAGAATTAATTCCGCCTAGTGATTGAACCTACAACTATGGCTGTTACAGTCAGATCCTGTCTCACTTAGCCACGAAAGCGTCAACTACTTTACTAAAGCTGATACTTTAAAAATACTTTATATTGTAAAATATTTTCTTTGCATAGAAAATGCATATAGTCGTGTGTTTGAATCCCACTGACAACATTTACACTTACAATTATTGTCTCCGTTTAATAAAATAAAGTACGTCAATTGGGTTTTCACTCACACAATTTTTTTTATTTTTTTGTTATTGATAACAATTTTAGTTTCATTATTTTTATACACTAATGTTTCCGTGGTCAAGGGTAGATGGTCAGTCTTCCAATGACCACGGACTTTATCTGGAACGATCACTAAAATATAAACGATTATTACAGTAGTATATTAACCTGTGCTTCTTAAATTTATTGTAATTAAATTTAAGGTTAATATTAAATTATATATTAAATATTACTTACAGATTTCACTTTGAAGGCAGACTTCACTTAGAATATTTAATAATAATCTAATATTATATTAACCTATTTGTAATCATGACATTAGTTTTATAATATTAAAAAATATGTATTAATCAAAATGTATTAATCAAACTAAAGAACATAATTTACTTCAAAAACACTATAACACACTCACTTTTATTTTATGTAAAATGAAGTCTATTAAATAAAAATCAAAAGGCTCTATGGCCTTTTTGACAAAGGAAAGCCAAACTCGATATAACAGATGGCAATTTTCGCCACATAATTGATGACGCCTGCGGGAAAATATCCCCATTTTTTGAGCTTTGTACATAAATATTGAATGCTCCAGAGAATCGTCACTTTTCTAATATATGTGATATTTTGATAGTAAAAAAAAACATTTTGTTAAGTAAGTTAATAACATACAAATAACATGTGCCTTTTATTAATTAAATATAAGACCCGATTTCATTAGAAATATGGTAATGTGTTTCGACCGAATGCATGTGTGTATGTATGTTTGTCCATTTCTTTGGTATGCCCTATAGCATCAACTATCGAAATGACGAAAACTGTGTAAAAGTGTGGGGAATGGTGATTTTTTTTTCTTATCGCAGCAATATGAATATTAAATAAGAGATAGCAAAAAGGCCTTTTCAAATAGAACAAGCAATGTGAATTGTATTCAGTCGACACGATCAAAACACTAAAGAGCTAAAGAACTGAACTAAATTGAAATAAAGTGTAGCGATATTTAAAAATGCGCCTCTTTGAAACCAACTTGGACTTGCCTAAGCTTGGAATAACTAAACTGAAATCTATCGCTAAGACACCACATCCATACAGCTCCATATCCGATCCGATCCATACTTGAGCTCTACATAAAATGTTCCTGGCAATCATTTGTTATAATTATGTAATAAGAAATATTCGTCAGGCTGAATCACATTTATTAAGGCCTATGAATATTTTGTAATCAGAAATATTACCTTAGATATTTCGGATCATTAATTTATATAAAATATCATTAGAATATACTCAACATAAATAATGAAATTTTTGCTAGGGCATTGTTTCTTGATCTCTTATAGCTAACTTAGCTGATCTATAACAGTACAAGACGATTGCAGCGCTCCGGAAGGGTATCGAATAACATTGTACATATATTCAAAACATCCAAGAGCCCATTACAAAATAAACACGAAATTTCATATAAATCAGTCAGAATGAATAACGCACGTATATATATATATATATATATATATATATATATATATATATATATATATATATATATATATATATATATATATATATATATATATATATATATATATATATATATATATATATATATATATATATATATATATATATATATATATATATATATATATATATATATATATATATATATATATAAATATATATATATATATATATATATATATATATATATATATATATATATATATATATATATATATATATATATATATATATATATATATATATATATATATATATTGGTAGTGCCTTAGTGGCCTAATATCAAGTGCGACTTGAATTTTGGTCAATATGTATTTTAGCTGTAATTTTGTAATGATCATATACATGACTTTTGTTCCCACTGATCTTATAGATTGAAAGTATTACAATAGCATACAATAACATAGTTAACTAAAAACGACAACCTATTTAGAAACAATAATTGTGACAATTTAGATAATGTTAATTTGGTTCTTAACTAATGTAAATAGGTGACCAAGGGGAGATAAGTGCGGAAGAGAGGGGACGATGTTTTACAAATGTTAATACGGATAGGGAAAAAGGGTCTATATTAAGAGAAAGGGATTATAATATTCAAATGATACTAGATGTTTGCAATCTTAGTTTAGTATGTTTACAGACGAATGTCTTTTGTACGCCATGGTTGGCGATTCGACAGCTTTAAGCTAACTTACTTTAATCTAGCTAGCTATGCATATCTATCTAGCTATCTAAACTATCCAGTTTGTCATTGTTTCGATATCTTATAGTTAGATTATAGATTTAAACCTGATTTGGTGGTCTGAATGCGAGTAAGACAAATTTCTGATATTTAAAAGAAATGAATAAGGGCCGAAATTCAATATTTTTGTAAATAGAAAGGTATTAGAAGAAGAGAACGAGCTGGTAGTACCCGGAAAGTATGTTAAGTAGAGATAGATATGGATATAGGTATTGCTGCTGGTAAAAAAATTAACGATGCCTTTGCTCCGTTGACTCGATATGTCAACATTGCTGAACGTTTGATCACACACAATACAATGCTGGTCCCAAGCTTATCATAGAAAAAGAATAAAAGACAGATGTGCATACATCTACTGTGGCGGAGGAGGACGATCTCCTCGGAGGATATGGGAGTCAGCTTAACTGATCGGATCTTAAATGAAAAGATACACTTAATGGCAGGTACTCGCGAGGATATCACGATGACAATGAAGAAGAAAATGCTCAGGTTATTTGTGCACAAGTGCCCAAGTGACAGATGTACGGGCCGCAGCGTTAGGCGCTTCGTTCTCTCTGGCTACCCTGCTACTACCCTGATTTGATTCACTGCTTATTCTACATGGTTAATGGTGAAAATTCAGTTTCACAGTTTAAAATTTCACTGTCAGATGTCCCTCCACCGCGCCACGGAGGTTGATGCGGCCATATACAAATATGATATATAATAAAATTTACATCGCTTCAATGAACAGTATTGTTCCGCGATGAGTTCGCCGTGCGGCAAGTGTATTAAACTTTTTGTTCGCTTCAGAAGTACTCAAATTGAGCGTGAATTGCGTAACAACGTGAATACATGGAATATTGAAGAATAGGAGAAGTCAACTGGTGTCAAATATTTTAAAGTAATTTTTGTGTATTAACGAATCTTATAAATTCTAATAAAATTAAATATAAAAATCTTTTAAGTATAGAATTATTTAAAATGCATATTAAAAAAATCACGTACCCGTAAGGGTTGAGTACCATTTTTGTGGTTGTATCTTATAATACCATTTTTATTGATCTGATCCATGGATTATCAGGATTATGGTATGTTATTTGTATAATCAGATCAAATAACAAAATATAAAAAAAATATAATCCTATATGAGAACGGAGGAAAAAATCATACATGATATTTCTATATTTATAATTAATAAGTTAGAGATTAATATTAGATAGAAAAATAACAATAGTCCATAATAATTATTGTTATCTCAACACTTTATCCTGTAAAGCAGGGTAGGCAGAGAAGGAATTGTATTGACAGTTGACTCATGGCTTGACACTTGCTAGTTTTCTTCATCAATATGAAAAAACTATAAATTATCAAGTATGAGGTGAGACCTATTTTAAATATTTACTATACTTGCCATAGTAAAGTAAGCCTTAGTAAATAAATACCGCATCCAAATCGAATACAATCGCTCAACATAACATCAACAAAAAGATTCCCTAAAATGTCTCCGCAAGCCTTCGTAACCGTCAGCGTAACTGTTTTGTTATTACTTAAGCCATTTTCTTCTATGTATAAATATTTTTATTGGATTTCAAATACAATAATATTTTTTGTTTATTTTTTTTTATTCCTCAATTACTCCACAACACGCGGAGTGTCTTAAATAAAGCTTAAAACTATAAAAAAAATCCACGTACCTTGTGGTCCTTAACACCACACTCCTACAGCTTGGCTTAAATATTAAATGTATTAAAAATTATGGTAATTTTTTTTTCAAATATCGTCAGGAAAGTGCAGGGCCAATGTAACGATAAATACTTATATTCGGTTTAATTAAATATATAGGACATAATTAAATTCTTACTATACAATGTTAAATACAATTATAGTAAGTATGGTTTAAATACATATAGATTTGAGTAGGTTGCACTCAAGAAGATGTTTTCGTCGATATGAATAATTTCAGCTAATTTTGGCAATGCACTTTGGTATACTCTATGCTAACCTATCCTATACCTACCTATCTACCGTATACTTACCTCCCCTATACCTACCTACCCAATACCTACCTAACCTATCACACATCTATATCTAAATAGAGGATAAGGCTTACTAGCTCACTAGATTTAAATTTATTTAGTGTTTATCAAAGATAAATATCGGAAATGCATATTTTTTAGTATTATATATAGTTTTCATTATAAATATCTATTTAAATAGATAAGAAATTGTCGTGGCGTAGTGGGACAGTATATGACTTGATGTCATATACTCAACACAAAATGTCACAAAGATGAGCGGAAAGTGGCGAAAACTAGGGGAACCAAGTGTTAAGTACCTTACCTTACCTTTACCTTTTTTATCAGCGTACGGGATTTATAAAAAGCGTACGGGATGCGTAAAGTTAAATTAAAAAATAGTGATACGATTCATTCTCCACTTGCAACTGTACTGTGTAAACGGTAATCAATTAAATAGATAAGTAGATGCTGTTTATCCCAAGGTGTAATTTCAGAATTTAATTACATTCAACTCGTAAATTACTCAGTTGGCTAAACTTCTCTAAAATACGCCATTAGCCGTTACTTTATACGAATGTTTCTGGACTGTTTAAGTTATTTTGTATAACAGCACAAGTATATAAGGTTAAGGATGAATATTACGGGTTGGATAATTACTATTGGAGTTCCTTATAGCATAATTTTTGTTTGTCTGTCTGTCAAGAACCTTTTTCTTAAGAATGGATCGAAGAGGAGAAGGATGGATTTATCCAGCTTAGAACAAATAGCAAATGCTTACTTAGGTCTTCGCAGATTAATAAAATCCAGAACTTATAAAATAATAATAATAATACTTTGTTGTACACAAGTTTTATATCTAAAAGTTAATGTGCAATGGCGGCCTTATCTCTTACAGGCAACCATTATTAAAGTTGACAAACTTAAAATTAACGGGCGTATGCACTAATTTTGTATGAAACATATAAATATAAGATTAGCTGAAAATGTAACATCATGAACAGGAACGACTTCATTACTATATTAATATTTCAATTTAGTTTTGAGGCTTTATTATTTCGAAATTTTCCCAAATTGGATTTACACTCGCAACTATCGTGCATATGCAGATTAGGATCTGCATATGCACGATAGTTGCGTGTAACACTAGGGTGTTAAGACACTCTGTATTCCACTTTCCGGTTAAATGTGAATTATGTTGTATTGCCAGTGTAAGGAAATGGAAGTAATTCGTCGCTCCAAGTTGGTATTGAACATGCAACTAACGTTCTGACAGATGCTGGCACAGCTCCACTGTGCCAGTGTGGCCTCATACAATAGCTGCATAAAAGTCATATGATAGTATGAAACGATTATATTTGATCGCTGAAAACGCTTACCAAGTTTATATAGCTATCGACTTAAGAACGAAAAAGTAAACACTTGCTTGCTTTGCCATGAAATATACGTTCAAATTTTCGATATTTAACTGCGTCGTTATTTGACTTATAGGTATGTAATGATAGTAAATAATACTTTATTGCACATAATATTTAACAAATTTACATAAAAATAATAATACTTAAATTATTATTATATGCTATGCTATATATATATATATATATATATATATATATATATATATATATATATATATATATATATATATATATATATATATATATATATATATATAATATATATATATATATATATATATATATATATATATATATATATATATATATATAATATAATATATATATATATATATATATATATATAATATATATATATATATATATATATAATATAATATATATATATATATATATATATATATAATATATATATATATATATATATATATATATATATATATATATATATATATATATATATATATATATATATATATATATATATATATATATATATATATATATATATAATATATATATATATATATATATATATATATATATATATATATATATATATATATATATATATATATATATATATATATATATATATATATATATATATATATATATATATATATATATATATATATATATATATATATATATATATATATGAAATTTTGTCTCAACAATATTCAATAAAAAATTCTCCCTCTAGTAGACATGGTGGGGCAGTTGAGCTCCGCCTCCTATCCGGAAGTGGAAAACAAAGTGTTGGAACTGGTTTCTCTCTGGGTACCCTGGCTGCATGAGGCATAATGTATGAAGCTATAAATTAAAATATTTTTTGAATGATTTTTTGATAATAATAATAGTCGTTCTATTTAGACAAGCATGGCTAAAAAATAACAAAATCTAATTCAAATTACTATATATACAAAAAAAATAGCGTCAAGCAAAAGTGAAGAAGAGTTGGTAATCTTTTTTTATTAGAATCACGTTACGATCGCTCGGGAGACCTTCATCATTCTGGTAACAAGAGAAAGCACGGCGTTGAGTTCCACCACTCAATACGCAATGTCTCCAAAATTGGGCGGAAAGTGGGAGAATGGAGTGTCTTAACACTAGGCAGCCTCGATCTATCCTGCTATTTGCGGGAAAAAGCGTGAAGCCATTTCATTTAAATGTAATTATTACTTTTTTTAATATTAAGAGTAATGAAAGAATGGTAAAAAAGATATATGAAGCAAAAGTGAATGGTAAGGGAGGTAAGGAGAGACCTCGGTTGACATTCGAGAATACAGTGACAGTGACACAAGACTATGCAGGGAGATGTAAAAACACTTGAGTCTAAGATTATTAAAATAAAATTAATAAAAATAAAAAAAATAAAGATACTAGAGGAAGATCACGTAAAAAGCATAAGGACGCCCGGAGAGCATGTATGAAGAGGTTAATGACAGTGGACGAGGCGAAAGAGGTATGCGGGGACCGCAGTTTTTGGCGCTCCGTTCTCTCTGACTACCCCGCTAGGGATAAAGCGTGAAGCTATGTATGTATGTATGAATTATTAGATCTGTGTTGTTCAATCTTGTACCTTGTATTTTGTGTAGATATATGTATATAAAGACCATTTTAGAACATTACAAGTTTGGTGTCAAAATCGAACGCAAGATTTTGCCTAAGAACTACTTAAGGAAGTTGATAGTATCAATTATTTTTCAAATGTCTTTATATTCTTTATATAGAGGTACTAAGGTCATATAATAATAAATATATTTACTTTCTCATGCAAGGTAGAGTAAATGCTCCGTTCTCTCTGACTACCCCGATAGGAGTAAAGCGTGAAGCTATGTATGTATGTATGTATGTATGTATGTATGTATGTATGTATGTATGTATGTATGTATGTATGTATGTATGTATGTATGTATGTATGTATGTATGTATGTATGTATGTATGTATGTATGTATGTATGTATGTATGTATGTATGTATGTATGTATGTATGTATGTATGTATGTATGTATGTATGTATGTATGTATGTATGTATGTATGTATGTATGTATGTATGTATGTATGTATGTATGTATGTATGTATGTATGTATGTATGTATGTATGTATGTATGTATGTATGTATGTATGTATGTATGTATGTATGTATGTATGTATGTATGTATGTATGTATGTATGTATGTATGTATGTATGTATGTATGTATGTATGTATGGTATGTATGTATGTATGTATGTATGTATGTATGTATGTATGTATGTATGTATGTATGTATGTATGTATGTATGTATGTATGTATGTATGTATGTATGTATGTATGTATGTATGTATGTATGTATGTATGTATGTATGTATGTATGTATGTATGTATGTATGTATGTATGTATGTATGTATGTATGTATGTATGTATGTATGTATGTATGTATGTATGTATGTATGTATGTATGTATGTATGTATGTATGTATGTATGTATGTATGTATGTATGTATGTATGTATGTATGTATGTATGTATGTATGTATGTATGTATGTATGTATGTATGTATGTATGTATGTATGTATGTATGTATGTATGTATGTATGTATGTATGTATGTATGTATGTATGTATGTATGTATGTATGTATGTATGTATGTATGTATGTATGTATGTATGTATGTATGTATGTATGTATGTATGTATGTATGTATGTATGTTTGTATGTATGTATGTATGTATGTATGTATGTATGTATGTATGTATGTATGTAATTATTTATATTTTGTCTTGTTTATTAATACTATAACAAAATGTATGACAATATAACATCTCCTGTATTTACAGCTGAGTGCTATTTGATTTGACAAATTGCATCCTTTGTTGGCACCAAACTGTCGATAACCCCTCACTATTTGTCAACCTTTTCAACTAAACGATTTCGTTCTCACTAACTCTAGATAGAACGCGAATTTATTAAGTTTACACGTGGATCTTTTTAATAGAATATATTATATGTATATTTATTAAATAACACCAATATTTGTCTTTTTTCATTTCACAAAAGCTCTTTTTCACTGGTATAAATGAGAATATAGCGAAATTTCAGTACGTTTTTTCCGATCATTCTAGAGCTTTTTTCTCAAGCTCACTGTTGAAAGTTTTTACTAATTAATTCCTTTACAAGCTAGCTTTTAATTTGCACATTTTAATTGGCCCAAGTAACTCTGACCACAGGTAGAATGGGTTACATTAGCCTAGCATTTGTAATACATAAATCTAAAAAACCTTGACTACCCCATACAAAAACGTTTTTAAATTCAAAAACTAGTTCCTGAGATAAACGCTTTCAACAAAACAAACTCAATTAATGTCTTTACTCCGGACTTTGAGATGATGTCGATCGATAGTACGTAGTCATTTATCTACTACCTAAATAAATATATGATATTTTTTTTCATAGAAAACTTAGATTTATGGTTTAAGCCGTTCCCCGCTTTTCACCTTTCGAGATTACATGTTGAGTAGCGGAAGTCCATTCTTCCCAAGTAAGAATCGAACCTACAACCGTCGCCTTTGCAGCCAAGCGCGAATCTGGTGTAACATAAAAAATATTTTCACATCTGAAATCCGCTTAATCGAAGTGCGAAATTGATCTCATACTCTTATACTCAGTCTTACCCTTTATTTAGTATTACCTGTTCTATATTTAAAACATTAAAGAATCTTTTCTGAGGCGAAAGAAAAAAAAACAAAAATAACCTTTTTTAAAACTTTCCAAAAGATTCTACAAGTAAATTAGTGATAGCACACCATTCTAATTAAACATTTTATCTAAATAATAATCTTTCTGCCTATAAAGTACAAAATACGCAGTGTAAAATAAATATTTGACCGCGTCCAAACAAGATCGTGTCTTAGATCAGCTCAGCTGGAGGTTTTACGACTCTCGTAAACACTGTAAGGAGATAGAAGAAATGCCTTTACTCCGGACTTTTGTAGGAACGTAGTACAATACAACAAAACTTAGCCTTACCTAACTTTGATATTAGTTTAAGCAGTTAAAAAAACAATTGCTCGCTTAAATGTAAGCAATTTTTTTTATTATTTATTTTTGAAATGGATATGTTTTACAGCTTAACGCTTATATTCTTATAACAGAGGACTGGTTACTAGAGAGAGGTGATATTTTATTCCCGTTAGTTGGAATCGAACCCATAACCATCGCATTTGCTGTCATAGTCAGAAGCTTAGAAGCTGTGTATGCACGACGTAAAAAAAACACAACTTGTTAAGGGAAAAATTATAAATTATAATTATTAATAATACAGAAAAGGGGATAAACATGCTAGATTAATATATATATATATATATATATATATATATATATATATATATATATATATATATATATATATATATATATATATATATATATATATATATATATATATATATATATATATATATATATATATATATATATATATATATATATATATATATATATATATATATATATATATTTATATATATATATATATATCTATATATATATATATATATATATATATATATATATATATATATATATATATATATATATATATATATATATATATATATATATATATGTATTTGTATATCTGGCATGCTTTTTACTAAGAAAGCATCTGTACTACCTCTAGTGATGTTTTGTAGCGTACGTACACTAATCTCGGGAATTACTGGTTTAAATTAAAAAAAAATATGTTGAATTTTACTTAATAACAATAACTTATATAAAAATGCACCAAAAAAAGCGTGTAAAACTTAGTGTAGCTAGAGGTATACGGCTTACTTCACTATTCCTTGATGAGTCAAAAACCTGCGAAATGCGGTCATAAGTTAGTCAATGAACTTTAGGGAGATTACCTTTTTACAATTTATTTATTTATTATTTATTTATTTATTTATTTTACAATTTTCCTGGTAATATTTTTGATTCATATTAACGTTGGAATAATAATAAATAGGTTACAACCGATACTGTAAATGACCATGAGGATATAATATAATTAAGTTAATTAAGTTGTTAAATTATAGAATTAAGTCAAATACTTAGTAGTACTTTAGATTGTACTGCTATACACTAGGCACCTGATTGTTTTACAAGTGACTGACCCCTATGGAATAAACTAATTATTATATAGTCATGTAGATCTACTTTTGAGTAATGTCAAAGAAAAAACAACATTGTATGCTATTTATTACTATTACTATTTAAATTTTTTTAATATTTTTTTTTGTGTTTTTTTTATATTATTTTTTTAACTTTTTTATCATACCTAGACTACGGACGTGCCATGCCTTTCCTTAATGAATATATTTGGCTCTCTTATAGACATTACATTAAAACTAGACTTAAATAATAAAATTAGTTCGAATTTGGCTTAAACCACTATTATTTATTTACATCGGTATATACGGTATAAAAACTAAGCAAGAAAAAAGGAAAAAAAGGACGTTATCACTTCTAAAATATATAAACTTGATTATATACAAATTATACGCCATAAAAACCATGAAAAGTGTTTTTGTTTTTTTAAATTAGCATTTACATAAATGTGTACGAGTACTATACAATTTCATCATCACGTTGATTTCTATTCACAGAACGTGTTATATGATAACAGAAGTAATAAACACAATACATTAATATTCAAACGACATTTTCCTGTATTTTCCTTAAGCCCAGTGATTCCCCTAAACCGTTTGGTGTGTGCAGACTAATATAAAAGAGTGATACAATATTATTTATTGACATAATATATCGATATTTTCTCAGTGTTGTTGTTAGTGTTCTATCACTTATTTCTTTTTTAAAATGAAGTGTCAAATATCTCTGTGCATTTTTGCTGTCATATTGGTGGCTGTAGGGGCTCAATTTATTCCAATAAGTAAGTTTTTTTTTATTGTATGTAAATTTTTGTTTTAAAAAAATAATATATGGATTTATGGCGATAATTCTAACTACAGTCAAAATTTTGGTTGAATGTTTTACAGTTAGCAAGTTTTAAATATATCACATTAGTTAGCTAACTTTACGCTTTATTCTACATGTAGCAGGATAGGCAGAGGGTACCTAGTGTTAAGACACTCTATTTCTTGATTTCGGTTCCATTTGGAGACATAAAGTCTTCTAGCCAGAGAGAGAGATATTACAATAATTCATTCCCGCAAATGGAAATCGAAACTGTTGCGCTTACAATCAAAAACCTTCATCCTTACCTTTCACTACTTATTATATATACTGGGTACTAAATAATAATAATGGCCTTTAATTAAATTGTTTTCAAATCCCAAATACTAACGATCTTATTAATTCCCAATTTTATCTCTATATCTTTATTTTCTATCAGAATCGTGTCCTCCTGGAGAACATTCAGTGCTATACTGTCCAAGGATGGCTGAACCTTCCTGCAACAATCCCACTGTTCACGAGCCAAAGTTCGGCGGAGCTTGCGATATACCAGACTGCTTCTGTGATACACCAAATGTACGGGAGACAAATACTGGTAGATGTATACCATTATCTGAGTGCTAGGAGGAGAGATTAGAATAGTGATCGTTCACTACATTTTTTGTCTCGTGTTTTTTAAATAAATTATATAATGTAACTTTTTAGTTTTATTTATTTACTTGACTAAGTAAATTCATAGTTGCACTTTTATATTCATTCTTGCCCTTACATGTATGTGTTGATGTAGTAGAGACAATAATGTATGTATGTAGGTTAAATAATGCATATTGAACTTGCTATTTGGACCTGTCTTTCGTTTACTACTATCACATTCTGAGACAATTTTCTACTACAAATTTTTGCCAGAAAATTTTAAAACCTAAACCGTTATAAAAAAGATCAATTTTAAGCTAAAGTCAAAAGGGGATTTTTTTTTATTTGATTAAAAAAATATTATTAAATCTACATATTAACATAATAACCACCAATGGCTAAGGCTCTATCTGGATATATTTCTAGATACGGCCATACTATACCCCCCACGCCATTGAAGCTCTCGGTAAACAATGGTAAATTAAGGTAATATTTAATCACTCTGTAGAAGCATAATACAACACTAATTACCCGCGGGTATCAACAATCAGAGGTAAGGAAACAAATCAAGAGGTACGGCTAACTGTAATCAGAGGGAGGCCATTACGAGGCGTTAGCGCATAATTCAGTAGCTGAATTATATTGCTTTAACCTTAGCTAATTGGTACGAGATGTTAAGTTGAGGATATATACTATCTACTAAAGTTAATATATCTGTCTACAAAAAAAGATATATTATATATATATATATATATATATATATATATATATATATAATATATATATATATATATATATATATATATATATATATATATATATATATATATATATATATATATATATATATATATATATATATATATATATATATATATATATATATATATATATATATATATTATATTTATATTTAGCTTCACGCTGTATCCCGCACATAACAGAGTAGGCAGAGGGAATCGTGGAAGGAACCTAGTGTTAAGACACTCCGTTCCCCACTTTCTGCCATTCGAGGCATTGCGTATTGAGTGGCAGAACTCAACGCCGCGCTTCACCTTGTTGCCAGAGCGAAGAAAATGGAAATAACTCATTCTCCCCGAGTGGGAATCGAACCCACAAACCGTTGTGTTTACAGGCAGACGCTGTGACTCTGCGCCACGACGGTGACGGTGACTTTTTATTTCTTCTTGAGAAAATCGTCTTGTCTCTCTCCTTGTTTTTGAGAAATGTAACTTGGCTTTTGATTTGCCACTTATTGTACAAACGTACCTATTACTCATCAAAAAGCCAATTTCGGGATATTTCAGTATTATGGACAATATTTTGGGCGTGATGGTGTAGTGGAACATCTGAATGTAAATGCGATACAAGCCCTACTTGAGAAAATTTTTATATTTAAGATAATTATATATAAGCTTTTTTTTAACTCAATAATTACGCTTTTCCCCTGAATTAAGGATTTTACGAGTTGACCGGTCGGAATTCAACCCCGTACCTTGGCCAGTTCCACAATCATTTATGTACAGTGAGACGCTGTTCCACTACGTTTTGGTGACTTATAGGTAAAAACAAAAGTGTACATAGAAAAACGTACCAAATTTTCAAATTTCTTCTTAAATTTGTAAAATTTTATTATTATTGTGGTTAAAATAATAGAAATCTAAATAGAAAAAATAATAATTATATATATATATATATATATATATATATATATATATATATATATATATATATATATATATATATATATATATATATATATATATATATATATATATATATATATATATATATATATATATATATATATATACATATATATATTCTATTCAAGATATATATATAGAAGTCTATTCAAGACTTGTGCCACCCAGTCCACCGGGAAATTACCAATTAGAAGCGGGTCAAATAAAAACGTCGAATGTATTGTCCTAGTTTATTTAACACATTACATTAGTTAGAAAGAAAGCTTCACGCTGTATCCCGCATATGGCTGGTTAAGACGATCGTTTCTCCACTTTCCACAAATTGCCACTCAACAAATGGCGGAACTCAACGCCGCTCTTATTACTAAAATTAAAGTGAAAATAATTAATTTATCCAAATGGGATTCAAACCCACCACCGTAGAATCTTTTTTTTTAATTTTACTTATTTATTTTCAAACATTCTAATATTGTATTGGTGTGTAGTTCTCAACCGTCAAATACAACCCTGTAAAAATATATGACTGAAAAAAATATACTTAGCAGCTCCTTTTTCACTTTTCTACGTTAGATTCGAGTTTCGTAACAAAAAAAAGCAGCTCCAAAGACCAACTGAAGTTTTCTGGACAAGACTTATTGACTAACTGCACGCAAATAATTTAACTTCAACCCCTATGCTTTAAGCATTAGTTGTTACGCCATTGGTCAATTAGTTTTAAGGAATTTCTACAAAACAATTTAAAATATTAATTGAGATTCAATTAATTCATGGGGGCTTCATAGTCGAATATGGTGGGTTCGATATCCACTCGGGAAATATAATATTTTCATGTAAATGGCAAGAAGACAAAGCGCGGCGTTGAGTTCCGCCTCGAATCTGGCCGAAATCTGAAGACCACTACCTTGGTATGTGAGAGATAAAACTGTAGTAAGCTATAAAAAGATTGTTTTTTTTTTTTTTTTAATTTAAAATAATGAGATTTTTTTAAAATATTTAAAATTTCATACTAATTATATTAGACAGCATAATTCAAATTTGATTAAAATTACCTTTGTTGATATATGTGACCTAGGCTATCTATAACTACACATCTATTTATAGTTTCATTTATAATTAATTAGGCATAGTAGTTTGTTTAATTAAATATTAATAAAGATTAACCTTTGACCTGAAAATGTGACCTTATGAAATTGTAATTAAAAAATATTTGATAACAGTATCTATATGTTAGAATATAATAATTATACGTTGAGAACCGTCGTGGTGCAGCGTGTGACTGTAAACGCGACAGTTGTCAATTCGATTCCCACTTGGGGAGAGCGGATTATTTTCATTTTCCTCGCTCTGGTAACCAGACAAAGCGCGGCGTTGAGTTCCGCCACTTATTTAGTGGAAATTTCTCGACGATTGAGTGAAAAGAGAGTAACGGAATGTTTTATCACTAGATTACCTCTGCCCACCCTGCTACATGCTACAAATAGCGTGAAGCTATTTTTTTTTAAATTATTATATGTAAATATTTGACAGTTTGACAGCAAATGCCAAGTAATTTTTTTTCCTTTTCCCATCTCTCACAAGACATATATTATATATATCTTTAGAACACAATGTCCCAAATTCCGGAAAAAGTAGTACAGTTTCTGAAAACTAGGTTCTTTTACCGACAACAGATAAATTTACTTGTGAACTATCGATATTTTTATATAAGGTATATACGATAATGTATGTAAATATTGAAAATGTATGATTTATAATAAAGCTCCCTTAAATAAAAATATATATCTTTTTATTTAACGCAATTAAGATTTTTTTAATTATGTTTTTACTATAAAAGATATATATTTTTTTATATATGTAACATATATTATTATATACTAATATACTTTACTTTTGTTTAATACATAGCATCTTGTGAATCTAAACAGTCAACAACAGTGTACTGTGTATGAGGATAACATATTTTACGTGCAGGTATACCGTACACGGGAACCCTAGACCAAATATATTCAGCGTGAAGAGCCGAGCTGCCATTTAGATATTACGATTTTTATAAACAAAAAATTTGAAAAACTATAAGAGACTTTCGTAGCGCGTTTTAAAGCGTCTGCCTGTAAACACGACAGTTGTGGGTTCGATTCCCATTCCAATTTTTGATTTTCTTCGAGAACGGAATGTTTTAACACCAGGTTTCTACGGTTACTCCGATTCTCTCTGCCTACCCTGCCATGTGCGGGATACAGCGTGAAGCTAATTTAATTTATTTACTTCTGAGAATCTAGAATAAACGCTACAGCCTCCACATTTCGTAACTAGCCTAATATCGAAACATTGCAGAAGTGTACTTACGGAGCCCAACACAGGATACGTTTATTCTTATTATCTATTAAAAAGGTAAATTATTAAAAAGGTAAAGATATATTTTAAATTTATATGTTTTATATATTTTTTCAGCTTAACAGTGTATCCTGCACATGGCAGGGTAGACAGAGGAACCGAGTACCTTAACCTTTCCGCCCAATTTCGAGTGATAACGTATTCCGATATTATATTCTCTCATAAAAATAAAATATCGTATAGTATAAACAGCGTGTAACACCGCTTGGACGTCCGTGTACTTTACGTTGGACACTAAAATGTGCCGTAAAGAATATCTTATGATAATACACTGGCTGGCTTTGCTATTTTTTCCCCGTAATGTTTAATATTTATGATTTGTATGTATATTAATGATATATATATTTGACTTTTGTTTACTTGTGTATATACTTGATGTTTTAATATTTGTGCGGCGTTGAGTTCCGTCACTTTATATATAAGGTCCCGAATTCAAGGGAAACAAACGGAGAACGGAGTGTTATGAGATTATGTCACCCAGTTTCAGCGTGAAGCTGAAAATAATCACTTATTTTATAAGTACTAACATATTGATAAATTATGTGTGAACTTAAATATTTTCTTATAATATGAATACAACTATATATTGAACATTTTATTAACTTATATTATAGAAATTCTTACTTTTTTTTAAATTCAAGTTCTACTTAACTATAAGAAACTATTCCAAGCATAAGCTTTGAAGAAAAGCTCCTTCATTTCATTTGCACTAAAAATTTAAATAATTTAGCTTTATATAAAAATAAAAAAACCTATTTACAACTTAGTATTCTCTTTGTAGACAAAGCTCTCGAAACAAAACTCGGGGAAGTCTTGAAATTCAAGGCTTGAGGCTAAAGATAAAAGCACTGCAAGAAAATGACCCAGAGTTTCCAAACTTTTTCGTATTTAAATATTCTTTAGTCTCCCTCTTCTTAGCCATGCAGAGTAATGTCGTCGAACTTTGTTCTTGGAGTGCAATGCAGGTATGGAACCGGCAATATAGTTGATGTATTGAAAATGTTCAATGCTTTTGTGTATTTTTGTGTTTATTCTATTATTATATAGAATTTTCGTTTTAAAATTATGTACGTAAATTGTTAAATTTTGAGGCCGTAGCTATATTTGTGATCTGACTGAGATTAATTCGTTAAAAGAATTTAAATTTTTTGATTTATTATTTTTTGAGAAACACCAAAATCAAAGAACAAGCAAGTGAATATTTTATTCTAATAATTTTCTTTTGTACCCCAACACATAGCATAACCACCATAAACCTCTATAAGTTAATATGTCGGGCTAGCTTACCACGTCTAATACGTATGTCTAGTTTACACTTTACACTGATTGAAAAAATTTATACGAAATCTCGCCAAAATTTAATATAATTTATACTATAACTAAAAATTATCATAACATATATACGTGTTTTTACACTAGCTATGCTTGTCAAAACAGTATACTATATATACTTATTCTTGTTTTTATAACTGTAGGCAAATTAGTGTAAATTTTCAATCTATTACAACCATTCATAATAATTATAAATATCGAATCCGTTACATGTTAGGGTAAACCGTATCAAAAACTCTATATTATTGATACAGATTTACCTTATTTCCTTAATTCTCGAGAAAAAAATATTATAAATAGCATTTCAGGTAAAAAATGTATTACGGTGAAGCGACACGCTAATAATGACAAAGGGCTTAAACCCCTTTCAAGCGATCGAAAGCTCGCCGATCCTTCTTTGTCAACGTGAATAGACACTTGCGGTTGTCATCTGAATGGAGTCAATCATATTTTTGATTAACAATCCCCAAAATCGCAATATTTATTAAAATCTCGAGGGAAATTTGTAAAAAAAATTAATTTAAGACGGATGAATTGCACCGAGTTGTACTATATTTAGGATTGGAAGTTAACTTCCTGCCCATGAAAATATTAAATAAAAAAGTATGTATTAAATTATGATATAATATAATTATAAGTACAGTCAAGATTGATGTAGATTATTATAAATTATATTTTTATATATCGACGCCATCGTGGCGCAATGAAAGATGGACTGCGATAGTTGTGAATTCGAACCCAATATCCGAAAATGAATTAATGTCAATTTCACAAATCCGCAATTAATCAAGCAATTTATCGATTTCGCTTTGACAGTAGATTTTTCCTTCTTATTCAGATTTATGCAGGATAAAGCTTGAAGCTGAAAAAAGTACTACAGTTTGTAATATTTTGCGATAAAAAAAATTTCTAAAAATCAGTGTTGATTGAGATTGACGGACAAGCATCATTAGCTGTGTTAGAACTTTTGGGATAATCTATATATTAATACGTGAAACAAAACCTTTGGACCCCTTTTTACGAAAATTGCGTGGACATAGATAGGAGTATGAAATTTGGTACACTTATAGTATATGTGTAGGAGAAGTGCAGAACGCTAATTTTTCAATAATAATTCTTAAAACTTACATTAAATTAATAACATATTACATATTTTTCTTAACAATCAAATTTTATTTATCTTAAGATATACATATATATATATATATATATATATATATATATATATATATATATATATATATATATATATATATATATATATATATATTATCTAAAAAACATAAAGTAAATTAATAATTAGAAGTAAATTTCAATTTCAAATCACTAAAAATCTGTGTTAAATTGAATTTTATCAATCACAAACATTACTACCTATAATAAAGATAAGCCTCATCAACATAAACATACGTGTACGAATAAATTTCGACCCAATTATCGATTATTATCAATAAATTCATCGTTATGTTATCTCTAATTCATTTTACTATAGGAACATGTGGCGACTACTTGTTGGTTTAGTTATTCTATGTAGTGCTTTAGGTGAAGAGAATTCAAGAACAGTTGTGTTAGATGATGGGCCGGTGAGTGGGGAGAAATATTGGAATGGAGACTATTATGAATATTATGGGATCCCATACGCCAAAATTCCTACGGGAAGAGATAAATTTCAGGTTTGTAATTTTTTTTTCTATGTAATATATATATATATATATATATATATATATATATATATATATATATATATATATATATATATATATATATATATATATATATATACATACATATATATATATATATATATATATATATATATATATATATATATATATATATATATATATATATATATATATATATATATATATATATATATATATATATATATTGAATTTGTTTCATGTGTATATAAAAAGAATAAAAAAATTGTGGGCTAAATATTTACTTACAATTATATATTTTTTTCATCAAAGAAAGAATTTCGAAATATTTGCTTTTCCAGGCACCCTTGCCACCTGATCGTTGGGAAGAAGTGTATCATGCCACAAAAAAGACAACAATCTGCCATCAATGCTATTTCAGTGGAGACAATGACGACGAAGTTATGCTTGACGGTGTCGACAACTGCCTTCTCATGAACCTACTGGTCCCTGAAATAGCTTCAGAAACCAATTTAGTACCTGTTGTGTTATACATCCATAGTGGAGCTTTTTCAGGTGGAAGTGGAACGATGGCGAGTTTTCAATACTTAGCACGTCATGATATTATAGTAGCAAGTTTCAACTACCGATTAGGGGCATTTGGATTCGCTTGTCTAGGTAATAAAGAAATTCCGGGTAATGCAGGCTTAAAGGATCAAGTGGCCGCCCTGCGGTGGATCAAGAAAAACATAAAGAAATTTGGAGGTGATCCTGATAACGTTACATTGGCAGGTTTCAGTGTTGGTGCTGCCATGGCCGACTTGCTGTCTTTATCTCCAGCTACCAAGGGTTTGTTCAATAAAATTATTTTAGATAGTGCATCTGCATTATCACCTTTCTCTATAAATCGAGATCCTCTAAGCACCGCAATAAATATAGCCACTTCGATAGGCTATAACGGAACAGGTAGTTTAAAAGATTTAACTGAATTTTATCTGAATGCCACAACCCACGATCTGGCTGCGAAAAGTTTAAATTACTATTTAAAAAATAGCACATTCGGATTCGCTCCATGCATTGAAAATAAAATTGAAGGGATTGAACCAATATTAACAGAGTCGCCTTTAGATATATTGAAGAAGAATTTAAACAACGACGTTTCTGTTCTCATTGGATTCTCTAATATGGAAGGAATAAGTCGAACAATCAAATTCGGTGATTGGAGAGAGGATATGAATAATAATTTCGTCGATTACCTCCCCGCCGATCTTAGTTTCGACACGGAGAAAACTAAAAATGATTTTATAGCAGAAGTAAAAAAATATTACTTTCAAAATAAGGAAATAGACAGCGACGCTTTACAAGGCTACATAAATTACTTCTCGGATGCGATGTTTAAGTATGGTGTAATGCGATCGGCGAACCTGCACGCAGCAGTCTCTAAAAACCCCGTGTACCTTTACGAGTTCTCTTACGTGGGCAAATTGAATATGCAACATTATTACATGGATCGAGTAAATGGAGCCAGTCATAGAGATCAGACATCGTATATTCTGGATTTCTTCGGCTTTACAACTAATTATAAAGATCTGGATACTAGAGACCGTATGACAACCATGTGGTCGGATTTTATAAAGTACAGGTATGTTAAATATTTATTGTTTAGATTATTATTCCTGCATGTAACAGGGTATGCAGAAGGAAGAGAGTAGAGCCTAGAGCTAAGTTTCTTCATTTGAAGAAGACTTAAGACTTTGAGAGAATGGAGATCCCAATTTTCGACACATTTCGCGTTGAGTAGACGCTGAACTAAACACCGCGCATTGTGTTTTTACCATAGCGTACCATTATTATCACCTCATAAAAAATCATTTTAATGAGTGAAAATCGAACCCATAACCATCGCGTTTAAAAGCAGAGGCTGTGCCGCTGCGCCACGACTTTCTTTTGTTTTTCTTTCTCTATATTTTCACATATCTCATTAAAACTTATAATAATAAGAAAAAATATTTTTTAATCTTTTCAACAATTTAAAAAGAAACATTCGCTTGTCCAGGTCGAGATAATATAGGTTTAATTTTAATAAAACTCTTGAATCTGTAAATAAATCTTTTTACAGTGACCCAACAAAGTATGAAAGCTCCCTTATAACGTTTAAGTGGCAACCGTTTACAAATAAAAACCGCAGCTACTTGGAGATCAATAAGAAGTTACAAATGAAGAAGGATTTATTTGCTGATGGTTGGAACTTCTGGAATAAAGTATACGAGAAGTACTATTGGAATCCCGTTGCACCAAAAATTAAATTAAAAAATTAACAAAATATTTATACAGTAATCTATTAATACCTATATAATTAGTACTATTTAATTAAAAACATAATATTATACTTTTTATTTTATTCTAATTTTATTGTATTAAATAAATGCCCTTAAATATTGCACACATTTTGTAGACAATTGTAAATTTTGTAAAAAGGTTCTATTTTGTATAAGAAGTTAGAAGAATATAAAAAATTATCATCAGGTATGTTATTGTTATATAATTACACATATTACGATTTGCTTAAAAATCTGCCGTGAAAAACTCAAAATCAGTTTGATATGCCTGACTAGATTAAATACGTTGATATATGTATATATATATATATATATATATATATATATATATATATATATATATATATATATATATATATATATGTATATACATAGAACTACTAAATAGATAAACCTAAAATTATTATGACATACTTTCATAGTCCAAAATACCTCTTCACATGAAAAAATAATCCATCAATTACTCTCACTCACTCATTAAAATTTACAACTCAATAACAAATATCATTAGTAGCATGATGCACTTAAGGTGATCCCGAAGTTTAAAGCGCACGTGGAACTTTATCCAAGTTTATAATAACGAAATCCTAAACCATAAATAACGGGGGAAGTTCAAAGGGGCGGCTGACAGGAAAATCATTGCAAAATGCCCCTTCACTGAAGGGGAACTAAAGAAACAAGTTAAACCTCTTTTAAATTTAATACAAAATATATCATGGAATTTAGAACAAAGAAAAATGACCTCTAAAACGACGATTTAAGGACGCAAAGGAGGTTCTACTTATTTGGATATTTGGAGAAATAAGGACTAATGTTGAATATTTGCGCCAGTGTTTGTTTATTTTATTTTTTATCTGTGTGTACAGGTGACACACGTAATATGGGCCTGTCAATTTATAAGTGTCAAAATCAGGATCCGGAAAACGGTAGGTGTTTTATTTGGTCGTTGAAAAAAACGAATTGTCACAAGGGATAAGTGCCGAAAGTTTCATGAGTTTCGGAGTTTATTACGTTTATATTTATTATACTTCGTAATAAAAATTTCATAAAAGTTACCATTGGAATGTTTATAGAAGTTTTTTGTACACAATATAATTGTCAATCAAAAATAAGTAAAATCGGCTACAAGTATTCAAAGGAAACTGAGTTTCTTAATAACTTAAGTGACGAGTTGACATAAGATAAAAAGTACCACATTATTAATAATGAAGATCAACGTGAAAAAAAAGAACAAATAGAACCAAAAAACACATGAAAACCCCATATATCGCATTAATAAATACTATACTATACTATACAAAGGTTTTTGCATACCTAAGAGTACCTTTGGTATGCAATAAGTAAGTATTAACTTATCGTAATAGTTTAAATAGTTGGTAATCAAAGTTGATCGGTTCCGTCACTTAATTAGAGGCGGCACGCTATGTGCGGCACGTCTGCGACTACGCAAGGCATGCGGTGTTTACGTAAGCCTATGTACAGAGGGTGTTCTGAAATGTTTTATTATTAGATTCTTTATTATTCTTCTTCTTCTTAGTGTGCTTCTTCAATCCTGAAGGTTGACTGCTAGCTTCTTTAACTTTGCTCTGTCCAATGCTAGGCGGAATAGTTGTTCTACGGATTTGATACTCATCCACACTCTGATGTTACTAGACTTTTTGGTCTTTCCGCGTTTTGACCTCCACTTTACCCATTCCATACTATTATTATATTAATAATTCTAATATAACTAAATATTAATATAATAAATAATAATAGTTCAAGGAGAAAGACAAATATGAATGTGAGGTGAAGGAAACGTATGGATTAAAATCAATAAATAAGATTCACATAAAACAGGAACCCCTGTATACAGATCTCACCGAGTACATTCCATCGTTGTAGACGCGTTCAGCAAACCGAACCGAGATCCGCCGACAATTTGACGTCACGTTACGTACCTAATATTGGCGTCGCTCATAGACTACTGGAATACCAGAAGGGGTGTTTACAAATATTTACAGGCTATTGATAGCTATTTATTGATTACAATAATATTGAAGTTCGTGGGTAACTTGTTTTATACATATTTGGTTTTTCAACTACCTACAAAAATATTCTTCTTCTTCTTCTCTTTATATATGACGTTTGTGCGTGCCAGTGGAGAAAAACTCACTTTGCCAATGTCACGTTGAATGGAGAACACACAAAGGAGAGTGTACGGTAAAAGAGAGATAATATTACACTATAGAAGAATGCATGTTTAAAAGAGATCCAGTTTTTAATACTTCACCTATAATAAAATTAACTGATACAATATGTACAGGCAACACATAAGGTTAGTAATAAATAATACAAAAATATTATTCACTGGGCAAAGTGACGTTACCACCGGTGTGATTGTAATAGACTCACGTTTGTATCGAACGTCGAGCTGTTAAGCCTAAAGTATTAAGTGTCCAATAAGTTGTGTTTCTATATATATTCTTCGATAGCTAATAGTATTTTAATTTAAATAGTAGTATTAAATAAATTATGCCTCTGCACATATTTCACAAGCTAACACTTAATGCTTGGTTTCCTAAGAACGAAATTGGAAAATTAAGGATTGCTTATATAAGAATGTACCATTTTCAAGTGTCGAGTGCCACAAAAGGTTTTCAAAGATGTGAAATATGTTTGTACTTGTTGCTTTATTTATCATGTTAAGAAGAGTTTGCCATAATACTATGGTATGCGACCGCAAATTTAAGTTTGTCAACGTATATAAATTATACTTCGTTGATCTAGAATTGTGAAATTTGGCAATAAGTCAGAACGTATAGTACAAATAATTAAAAAATCAGTATAATGTTATAACTTATGAGTTTATTATTATAAAATAATATATATATATATATATATATATATATATATATATATATATATATATATATATATATATATATATATATATATATATATATATATATATATATACAATACTTTTTTTCATTATTTCTTCAATCATTTATTCCTAAAAATATTACTTTAGCTATTATTTAAATAGTTGTAACTTACTGGACTATTGCTATAGACATATAGCTTTTATTGTTAAGAGTCCAGTTTTTGATATAATACCTAACGTTGGAAATTTTGAGCTAATAATATATGAAGTCAGGTTTCTTTTTAGCATTGAAAGTATCTTGTAGGGTTATAAATTTATAATACATTTTTATTTGATAAAAGTTCAATCACATTGTAAATTTTAATAATTAACGATTTTGAAGATATTATTTTAATTTATTAGAATAAATCTGTTAAAGAGGAACAACGATAACTTTGAGAATTCTAATAAAAGCGATTTTGAATTTCTGAGAGCATATTTTACATTATTTTTGTAGTAAAAATGGTTACAACTCAAAAAATATAGCTTCAAACCAAAACAAACCACGGTTAACCATATTAAGTAAGCATATTACGCTTTCTATTGCATTAGAAATTCGTACTGAAGCTCCAGAGTAGCTGGATTATTTGTATTGTCCATAGAAACTTAGTCTCGGTCTGGTTGAGTTTGTAATGTACCAGAAACCGCCACCAAAGACCGCAGCATTTAAATCCATGGAATCCAGAGAATGGAATGGTGTGTCAATGGCATGTGCTATGAAATTATGGCTTAAATACCTTATTTACTATAATTATTATTGTTAATGCAATATCAACACTATCTAGCTACCCCGCTAGGGTTAAAACCTGAAGCTATATACGATATATATACGTATGTATGTATGTATGTATGTATGTATGCATGTATGTATGTACAATATCAAGTAAATGCGATGATTGCAGGTTCGATCCCTACTCGGGGGAATGATTATATTTTTTTTTTCATTTTCTCCCTCTGACAGGCAAAGCGCGGCGTATATTTCCGCCACTCATCAGGCAATATCCCTAATTCAAGTGTATATCGTACTTATAATCATCGTGTTAACAGTATATATGTTGTACATTGAATATTTTTACGAAAAAGACTATGCAGGTAGATGTAAAAACACTTTAGTCTAAGATTATTAAGATAAAATTAATAAAAAGAAAAAAAAAGATACTGGAGGAAAGTCGCGTAAAAAATATGAGGACGCCCCGGAGAGCATGTATGAAGAGGTTAATGACAGTGGACGAGGCGAAAGAGATATGCGGGGACCGCAGTTTTTGGCGCTCCGTTCTCTCTGACTACCCCGCTAGGGATAAAGAGAGAAGATATGTATGTAATAAAAATTAAAAAAAATTAGTGATGCTTTTTTCTCGTGTATCATGAAGAGCAAACTGATGAATTATGACTATCACATTTTAATTACAATATAGATTTAAAAATTAAAAGAATTTGTATAAGTCCATGAACCATCAGAATGATTTCATCTCGCAGCTTCATTAGAAAAACAAAAAAAAAAAAAAGAAAATTATCTCCCATCTACAATACATATCCCAGCACTCTAGCAACACCATAAATTTGCAACTCATAATCCGTTTAAGAAACATCGCTAAAGGGAACTTTTCTTTAATAATAAAGAAAAAAATTCTATTAAACTTCAGCGACGCCACGCATAAATTACCAGAAAGAATTCCAGCTCCCCCAAAATGTTTAGTCGGATGACTGTGCAATTATCAATATCTGCATCACAGCATCGGCGGCTCCCATTGGGTTGCTATAAATCAGTTTTTCGTTTATTAAAACACCCTCGTGCCGTGTAATTTTACCGCATGTTTTCGCAGAAAATCGTCGTTTCTGTCGGTAAATATATGGATTTGTTTTGGCTTTATATATATATATATATATATATATATATATATATATATATATATATATATATATATATATATATATATATATATATATATATATATATATATATATATATATATATATATATATTTCGTTGTTTATATTTACAATACACTAAGTAATATAGTATTTGAATGCAATTATGTACAAGTCTGGATGATTTCACGCGAGCATCTGTGACTTATAAAAAAAATGCAGGAAACAGTCGTAAAAGTGCAAAGTAATATATTTTTTTGTCTCCACATAGGGAGGTATAGAGAATATATTGTAAAGAAGTTCGCCTCCCCACTTTCCGCCTGAACTCTAGATGCTGAGTGGCGAGTGGCGGAACCCAACGCTGGTCTTCATTTCGCCAGAGAGCGGAGAAACAGTTTGTGCCTCACCGGTCTCGGCATTAGGTTTTGGAAAAGAAACAAGTAAAGAAAGCATGAATAATTTAACGTACCTGGATTTGAGCGCGACTCTTGCCATTAATAACTTGAACATTAATTAGTATCGAGTATATAAAAATATCGACGTAATCAGATGAGAACGTATGGGTGTGACGTTCGTGATTTAAATATTTCCTAAAAAGTACGATATATACGCATATATGTTAAATAGTATATGTATCTTACCACAAAAAGTGTTGAAAATGTACCAGAAAGTAGGTACACCAAACCAGATATTTCTGTACAAATTTATTACACTTTTCATACAAATCACGTAATATCGTTATCTAATATAAGCTTACAAGAGGGTGTTTTGTTATTTTTAATCTGCGCGCCCTCCGTGTAAACTTCGTCACTGCATTGCACCGGAGGGCTGTCAAAATAAATCATTTTGTAAGGGATATCCTCCTGGCTACCTAAATAATTTAATTTAATATTTTATTAGTAAGAAAAAGTAGGTGAAGATTTTGCTGCGCCACCTCATCCAATAGGTGTGGGTTTGAGTCCTGTTGCATACAATTTTTATTAATATGTTACTTTAGTTCTACTTCCTACTTACTAATACTAAACTATATTTAATTCAGTTTAAATGCTTCTGATGCTTTATTCAGTTTAATGACTAACAAAATTACTTGAAATAAGTCTGTTATGTTTAAGTAACATTTATTAACTGCGAGTTATATAAAAGAAAAATATACACATATAGTGTTTTGTATTTTATTTTAACAAAAAATAGGATCCAAGCGAATCCGTGGGACAATAATAGTATTTCAATATAATAAAGCTATAAACACAATAACTTTGATATTCTTGTAATTTCCTTCTTCAATATTTAACAATACTAAGCTGAAACGATCAAGAAAATATGAAATTGGTTGGTAGGAATTTTAAATTTATTAAGACCGAGTTATAAGAGAGGTATAAGTTATAAGAGTGAAGTAGGTGTTGTCTGTTGATGAAAGCGGTAAGTGAAGTGTGTATATGGATATATATATATATATATATATATATATATATATATATATATATATATATATATATATATATATATATATATATATATATATATATATATATATATATATATATATATATATATATATATATATATAAACTAAGCATTATAATATAGATTTGCTGTGAAGGTGCCAGGCCCATCTTGTTTTAAGGTGAGGATCTTACAGTGGTTCCTGGATCTTGTGACCCAAGAATAGGGATCTTTTAATCCTTTTGAAATAGGTAATAACCTCCACTGTCCAATCTTCATTCTCTAATTAAATCATGCCTACCAAAAAAAATATATATATATATATATTAAAAAATCACAGACAACAACACGTGCTCACACGACGCGCACATAATTTACACCAATCATTTACTTAACTGGATACCTAAATGATTCCAACAATCTCCTACAAATACAACAATGGCGGTGATTTCGAGATGGCGGACAAAATTAAATATCTTTATACACAATGGCCTGATTGGAGGGCGCGAAACACTCGGTACCCTTCAATTTGGGAACTGTCACACACAATTCCACAGCTTTTTAATGCCATTCCGTTCAGTCATTGAATATTATGATCGCTATGTCGTGTTATTGTTCGATTTTTTTTTAATAGATTTGTGCTTTGAATTTGTATGGAAGCTTTGTCCAAGAGGCCCAGGTTCAAATTCGGCTATAAGATACTTTCTATATATTTTCTAGCAATATAGAAAAATATTTTATTTTCCATAATGTAGAATAACCCTTTAAGAAGTATAAAAATGTATACTATAATATTTTTTATCGATTAAGAAACATATTATAGTAACAGTTTAAATACAAATTATTTGTACATTTACACCGTATCCCGCATAAAGCAGATTAGGTTGAGAAAATCTACAACCAAGACACTCTATTTTACACTCCGCCACAATTCCCTCACGTCAATACTGTGCTTTTAATAGACAAGTTAAATAGAAACAATTGATTGCCCTGAGCAGGAATCAAACCCAGAACTATTAACAATCATATGGTATGCCACTGCGCCACATTGAAATTAATTTAATCAAATTGTATAATACATTTAATTAGCATAGTATATCTTAAATTCTTAACGCTAACAATGCTTGAAAATGTTGTACAAATATTCTTTAAAGGTACTTTATACCTTTGGGAAATTATTAGGATCTGTTCATACGTGTTTAATTAAATAGAATATAATAATAGAATACCGATTTCGTTTTCATTTCTTCAAGAACAAAAGCACGCCTTATACAATTTTAATATGCCTTAGAATGATTATGATCGCAATTATTATTAAAAACTTTTACACAGATATATTTTAGTACGTATCTACATTTCTAGTTTTTTAAGAAATATAAAAAAAATGCCACTCACCACGCGTTGACTCGAATTCGAACTAAAAGCTAAAGAACGGAGTGTCTTAACACTGTGCTTTCTACGCCTACCCTGCTATAAGCGGGATAAAGTATCAGTATTTCAAATAAATTTCGACTTAATCCTATTAATATTAGATAGTTTGTAAGGATGGATGTTTGTTCTAGTTTCATTCAAAAACTAATCAACAAATTTATATTAATCTTTGCAGCAATATAGCTTATACATCAGAATAACATATGGGCTACAACTCATGATATACAAATGCAAATTATTTTACGAATAAATAAATAATAGTGTACTCCAATGGGACGAAACCGCGTGCGGATTGCTAGTTAAAATGATAAAAACTAAATAAATTATCAGTCTCCATATACATATATATAAATTAAATACAACAAGACAGACAGAAAAGATTTCATATAAGCAATGACGATCAAAACCTTATTAGACTCAAATTAAAATTTAATAAACGTATCCATGTGTTGTAAAATTAATACCGTCTTGTGAACGGTACGCACCGCTTAGTTAGTCTTGACAATTTTGTGAGACGACAAATTAATTACTTACATACATGTGAATATATTGGATTTAATTAAAATATTATAATAATACTATGAGTAATTTATATTAATTACTTGTGCCTCAGCAGAGTAGGGAGATGGAACTTAGTGTCAAGAGACGCCGTTTTCCTATATTTTTAATGGATTTTGTGGTCAATGGTAATCATAAGTATAGTACTACTAGTAGTCAGAAGTGCAAAGTCGCAATAGTAAGTATAGTACTAGTAGTAGTCTATTAAGTCCAAATTAACTTCGACCGCTGTCACAGTGGGCTACATCGAAACAAGTCATGTGATGGGATATAGCCTATAACCATCCACGGTACACGCAAAAATAATTTTTAAATTCGATTCAACAGTTCCTGAGATTAGCGCATTCAACCAAACAAAGTCTTAAATTTTGATTTTTTTTTTCGTATAGGTATATGAAACATACTAAAGCAACTCGTATTCAATACCTACTAGAAAGATCTTATGTTTTATATCAGGTACTACCCAACATTAAATGTAGCGCAAACGGACTAAATGGAGAAAAAAGCTGTTTGAACAAAGTTTCTGTGCATTTTTATTAAAGCACTCATTTCAAAGCTTTACCTAAGTGTCATATTTTCACTAACGCCTTTGATGTCTGGAGTGAAATGTCTACTTACTTTACTAATTACCATTTTTATTTATTGTGAAATCCAATGTTCCTTTTGAGTAGGGGTTGTAATAAGAACGGGAACGAAGTGCCAGACAGTAGTCTGGACTGGCATAACACAGGTTACGTTAAATCCTGGATTTTATACAAAAAAAACAGTTATGCCACTTCTATAGCCGATACCTATGCTAACATTATCATTTACCCCCATATTATGTAATGTTATTTACGTATAAAACTTCCTTTAGAAAGAGAATCTCATACCCTCGAGTGCGAACTGAACCGACGACTTATTGACTACATTTTTATGACAGATCCTTCAAATTATTAAAAAAAAAACTTTAAAAACAAAACGTTTTCTTACAATATAAATTAAAAAATGACGACAACGACCATAGCGAAAGTAAATTGAATTGTACGTAATATGTTTCCAATAAAAGTATACATATACATACATATATATAATATATCATAGTTGCAAGAAATTAGTTTCCCCTCGATATCAGCAATCGTCTAGACTGCGGTGACATCTGGTAAGTTTGAACGTGAACGGTTGGGATTATACCGCTGTTTGGTCCTTCGAGCGGGGTGAGTTACGTAGCTTTTTTTATATGGACATAAAAAATTATTGCAAACGTAAGATATTTTTTTTAGTTTTACATTTAATTTGACAATCATTTTAATAGCTTTTTTTTAGTCTTCTTTTTTTTGTGCGCAGTCACTAGCGTGGTGCAAAGAAAAAAATATATAACAAATAAATTAGTTAGTAATGTACCACGTTACCGTAACTGCACCATACGAGTACCTAACCAAATCGAGACTTTATTTCAATATATAACATAAATAGTGCAAAAAAATTGTTTAAAATAATCATTTACATTAAGTTCCGACGGCTTATAATTGAATTACATAATCAAAAGAGTTATGATTTAAGTCCTACAGTCCAGCATTGTCCTGCTCGGAAAGAAGTGTCCCTATAAACATAATAAACACAATTTCTTATAGTTTAACTGATCCAGAAGCCATTGTACCACAGCGGCACAACAATTGACTGTAAGTGCGACAGTTATGGGTTCGATTCCCTCTTCCCGATAGAGAGAATTAATTGTTTTCTCTCCTCACTCTGGTGAAGAAAAAAAAAGCACCACATTAAGTTCCGCCAATCAACATGGAATGGCCTAAAAATTGGGTGGAAATGCTGGTGGAATGTCTTAACACTAGCTTCTCTATATCTTGTCCTAGATGCTGCCTCCTGCAGCTATATAGTCTACTCAGCTATATAGATACAGGATAGAAAGTACCTATTGAATGCATACACATGTTTTTCTAATTTGATCTAGCTGTTTAAGTGAAATAACGTGACAAACACACGTACAGAAGAATGATATGTAAAACTAGTGAAACGTATACACCACACCAATCCATTACAATCATCACCAAGCACTGAACTCTCACAATTATCCAGCTTTGAGCAATCAACAATGAATCTAGTAAAAATATTCACCGTCCAGCCGTTTTTAATTGAATCCCGACGATTATTCTGATCGCTTCATACAAATGTATAAGAATAGCGTCGAATTTTTTTTCATCATTTTCCCTCACTCGTCATTTTTTGTCTGAGCTTAGGTTTTGTGATACGTTTTCGCTTTACCTTTATTTACACCTTTAAATCTCAAATTTTAGATTGATTTATATTAATCATTAGCTCAGTATCTTTGAAAAGCAGTAGTTACTTCTCCAAGTGGGAATCGAAGCCACGACCGTCGCGTTTATAGTCAGATGCTGTGCCTCCACGCTACGACGCCCATATCAATTAATAATATATCTATATTATTTACTTATTAACGTCCGAGAATGTTCTATATCACAATTAAAAAAAATTGTGAAACGACGTTTGTGTGTTAAAGGTTATTACCTAATTAATGATTTTGTAAATGATAACACACCTTGGGAATGAAATGCTCGCTCCAGTCTATCTCAAGCGTATCATTGTCAACAATGAATAATTGTATAATTGTAAATGACTATATAAAAAAAATGTCCCGCTGAGTTTCTTGCGCCGGTTCTTCTCAGGTCTGAGGCATTAGCTTTAGTGAACCGGTGGTAATGTATTTGACGTTCAAAAAATGAATCATGTATTCTTACTTAGAATAAAATTATTTGAATTTGAATTAATATATACGACAATTAGAGATATTAACCATTAAATTACAATAGCAATCATTGTTAGAACTTGCCAGTCAAGTTGGTTCAACTTAATTAACATGACACTACTGAGCCGGCGGGAACATAAATTGAAGACCTAACATTATATATACCCAAAGTTCTGAACTTCATTGAAGTCTAGAAGTCTGAAGTCTAGCCCACAGATGTCCGTTTAATTTGAAGCTTTCGTCTCATGAATATGTACCGTTGTAATGAAATTCCACTACAAGAGCTGGATCTTGGCACAGGGACAATACCTTTTCGCTTTTTCTTTCGCTAACAACGTTTCGCAAGTAGACGTTTTTAACTGTTAACATATATTTATCTTTGTTAATTTGCTTTGTTTGCTCCTCCATGGGTTAGAGGTGCCAAGAATTTGGGCTGAGTGTACGTCTGTTTTGTTACGTAATAGTGCTGACGGCCTTTTGTGTTTCGTTATGGAGGAACTTGAAATGCTATGACAGGTATTGATTAAATATGTAAATTGAATACAGAATAAATATTAATTATATAAATATATATAATATTCATATACATTAATATGGGCCGTCATGACGCAGTGGGAGGTGCACAGCGTCTGGATGTAAGAATGATGATAGTAAGTTCGGTTCCTACTTGACAGAACGTTTTTTTTTGTTTTAATATATTTTTTTTTATATAGCCCTGTATTGACAATAGTGCAGTGTTGATTAGCGCCATTCAGCGCGGAAAACGATGTGAGTTATAAACCTAGATTATCTCTGGAAAAAAAATCCATATATTAAATTAGGTGACTATATATTTAATCCATACATTTAATTAGGTAGGTAATTAGGTACCCCACACTTCACAACTTCGCTTATTGTCATGATGAAAAACCATTTTTTTTTTAATTGTTTTAGTACATGAGACAGTTCTTCTCAAAGTTACTACGCTATTTTTATCTACCTATCAAAACTATAATATGTGAGGACGAAAAAAAAATTATAATTTTAATGCCTAAATTTTATACTAGATTTGGTAATGTGAAAAATGAATCTATTGAAGTGATATAGGTTCAATCTCTTCTCAACTACACACTTTAAACTTTGATCGGAATAAATCACTGGATTTTTGGCACCGTAGTCACATACTTAACTCTTTGCGCTTGCTATGAAAGCCAGTTTCAAGTACGAGATACAAATTTAAAGAATGGTAAATATATAAAATAAATACACGTAAAAGAGGCCAAAAATGTGAATTTTAGAATATTTATCTGTCTGTCTGTCTGTTGTTCGCCTTTCTATCTAAAATAGTGGACGAATTTTAATGATTTTTTTTTTAGGTAAGACAACAAATTTAAGGAAAACATGAATTTCAATCATAAATATTACTACTTCTAAGCCTTTCAAGTACTACAGGTGCATTTAGCTGGAACACCTCGTTAAAAACCAATTAAGCGCCACCTGCGATGGAAATCGTAGGAAAATTGCACTTTTACTACAGCGCTCATTGAATTGCAAACTTTTTATTTTATCCTTTGTATTTTATTATTCAATATTGCATAATTTCTTCGTCTCTCTGAGGATGTTTCTAGAAGCTTCGCCTGTGTGAGGTATAATTTATACAAAGATTTTAATTACTATTAAATAAAAAATTTATGCTTTAAGAAAAGTTTGCGATAATGACGAATACATTCTGTTGATATAACAAAACCAAGACCTCATGTAAAACTCCAGCCGCTCATCTAAAGTTAAATAGATATGAATAGATGGCGTTATCATTTTTCTTTTAATTTGACATTTCTAATTAACCTTCAAAAAAAAATATTTTATTATATACTGATTTTCTCTATGATAAAAATATATATATATTGTTTACTAGTGCATATATAATATATATATTTTTTTAATCTATATATCGTACACGTTCTAAAAACAAGATAACATTATACAGCTACTTAACTAAATCGTTATTCAATGATTTTAAGCTTAGGCCATAATCTTTCTGTATACTATCAGGTTAATAAGTCTAAATAAGTACTAAATTTTATAAGCTTTTATCTAATTTACGGTCTAGATTATTTATTTCATGACAATCAATATCTATCCATTGTATATAAGAGTAACGTCTATTTTCGTTTGAATAAGTCATCTCTCTTGAAATATCATCTCTCTTGAGATATATATATATATATATATATATATATATATATATATATATATATATATATATATATATATATATATATATATATATATATATATATATATATATATATATATATATATATATATATATATATATATATATATGCCAACGTCCATGCCACGTTGAACACACCGGTTCTCGTCCGATCACCGAAGTTAAGCAACGTCGGGCGCGTTCAGTACTTGGATGGGTGACCGCCTGGGAACACCGCGTGGCGTTGGCATCTCAGAGGGTGTCTAGCCAATTATCTGTCCGATATTTGGTTTCCGGCATACGGGTACGCGACCCCGGGACCTCGAGCCACCACTTTCATAACCCGATCCAATCCATGTAAGTGGTGTCCCTCCCCTATATTCCAAGTCTTTCTGCCTCTTATTCCCTTCCTTTCCTGGTTTCTCCCAGTAATGGGTTTGGAGGTCAGATGGCAATCGCTCCACAAAAAACCACTTCGCCACTCATATGGACCGATTGGTCTTAGTCGGAAGGCAGACCCTGGCAAAAAGCCGGGACTAATGCCAGGAAGAAGAAGAAGAAGAAGATATATATATATATATATTGTTTTCAAATTTGACGTCCATAATTGTTGTTTACCTACCTTACCATTATTAGTATTTAGTATTAGTTTAGCTTAATTTACATAAA
The DNA here is from genome assembly GCA_037127375.1 of Dione juno. Lineage (NCBI taxonomy): Eukaryota > Metazoa > Arthropoda > Insecta > Lepidoptera > Nymphalidae > Dione > Dione juno. The sequence continues at coordinate 8,601,062 of JAXRJS010000067.1, forward strand.
ATACAAAAAAATATCTTTGATTTCATTTAAATAACATGTTAGACCTATATTTTTTCTGTAAAAAAACACACACACACACACACTGGAGATATACTCATCGCAAAAAAATCATCGCAACTAGATTTTATGTGTCGTCTACAACTTAGGTAACCTTTTTGCGACTGTCTAAGCCGCGTTAAAGCTCGAATAATCCAGCACGTAACCGACCTAAGCAGAAAGAGCATTACTCCGTCATGATGTACTGACAACGTTGACCCTTTTACATTTGAAAGGGTTAGCTTAAAAACTTTATTAGTATTCGGAGCGGTTCAGGTGTAAATTTGGCTTAAGATATAAGCGAGTATTATGTGAAATTATTCTTCATCTTCTTCTTCAGTGGTTCACTCTTGGAACAGCAGCAGCAGCCTCTGCGGCAGTAGCCCTTGCGGTGAATAGGGCTTCGGATGTTTTCTACCATGAAGTTTTATGTTACGGCTTCTATAATAACTGTTTGAAATATTTAGTTTTAAATGTAATTAGTTAAGTATTTTATGTAATTTGACACCTTGTGGCCGTTTTGATTTAAGTGTCATAAAGTGCACTTGTGCTATGGAAATCAAAGATTAAAATCTTTATATATTTTCAAAAATTCATAAGTTAAATGAATGTCCATGCATGGTTCATAATTTCAACAGTTAAAAGTTTATTTAATAAGAGTTGGAGAAATGAAAACTAATGGCAGTAATTAAACGTTTTTAGTTCACTAGTATATTTTTAACCTAAAGGTTTAACTAACTCCTAGTTAGCTGATTAACCTAGCCAAGAAATATTGTACACGGATTACGGTTACAGATTTGATTTCCACTATTGTGAATGGATTATTTACATTTTACCGCTCTAAAATGACAAAGGTCTTGAGTTTTGCCACTCAACACGCAATGCTTCGAATTAGAACAGAAAGAGAATATAGAAGTTTCTTTACTCTCGGTACCTACTGTCTGCTTACTTAGTTTTAAACAACGATAAAACAAAAATAAATTATGTCAAAAGTATATTTAATACCTACCCATTTTAAAACAACAAATATACTTGTTGTACCTTTCTGATTTTATTTCTAGTTCATATGCAATTTTTTTTTTACTGTATAATAAAGTATATTTGTATTGTATCGTATTTTAATATACTTAATTTCATATTCTATGTTAATATAGTAAAAAAAATATATATTACAAAAAAATAGTCAATCGCTTTTATCTCATTCTTATACCACGCTACATTTTAGAGTAGCCCATGACAAATGTTCAGCGGACGAAAGGGCAAAAGTCCATGGAGTTCGATGAAATTTGACAGGTGTCCTCCAAGCTGTCATCCCGAATAATAAACATGACTAAATAATACTAAAATTGGCAAATAATTCATTTTGTCATACAAAATGTCACTCGCCTCATTTATTTGTAATTAGATTGACATAATTTTATCAAGATTAAATATATATAGGGAACCGTAGGCAGAAGGAACGTAGTGTTAAGACACTCCGTTCCCCACTATCCGCCTTTCGAGGCAATGCGTGTTGAGTGGCAGAACTCAACGCCGCAGCTTTTCTTGTTGCCAGAGCGAATAAAACAAAAATAATTTATTATCCCCGAGTTGTAACCGTAGCATTGCAGACGCTGTGCCTCTGCGCCACGATGGTGCTCTGGTTAAATGTAATGTTCATTGTGATTTAGTATGGACATTGTTTGCGTCCGTTCTTAGTGAAACGTCAACATTTTGCTGTAAGAACGCATTTGCGATTTGAGACACACAGAAATAAACCCTACTGTTTTAAAAATTATAATAAACTAAAAACAAAATAATAATTATTCTACTCAGAGAATTTTGGAATCAAAACATCTTAGTTGTTATTTGAAAGCAATCATTTTCAAGTTTTTCTTAAACTCCAAGTTAAATATAAAATCGCATTAAATTGAATAGTTATTTGAATTATTAAACCATCGTGTTGCTGTGGGATTACTCGAACTGACCACTCAAAACGCAATGTCTCAAATTCAAGTGGAAGGTGGAGAACGGTGAGCCTTTACTTTCTCGCCTTGTTACCTTACCTATATGTGAGATTTGATGAGAAGCTTTCATATTTAACATTTCTTTTCAGCGCCATCTTTCAATATATGTTTAAACATACAACCCAATGAATTGAGGGCACTTCCCTGAAGCCGTTTTCCTCTCCCCCTCGGGGGTCGAGAGAGAGAATATATCTGATTCATCTGATAAATCATACTTACCTGGCGTAGGGGACACCGTGATCAAGTAGGCGGTTCCCCCAGAGCGAGGCCCCTTCCATTGCACTGCGATTGGGTTGACCTCTGCGATTATCCCTAATGCGGATGACTCGGACGCGTAATTTTTGGTAGTGGGGACTGCGTACGCGCCGTCCCCTCCAATATTTAAAAGTTGAAAATTACGGTACTGATCATAGCAATTGAGTCCCGCAGGGACCCTTGCTGCCGACGTTTCCTCTCAAGCAGACACAATAGTGCTTGCCGGTGTCGCTGTCAAGGCCAGTAGGGCTAACAGCATTAAACTCTAAAAAAAAAAAAACTAGTACTAATATTGCCTATGCATGCTTAAGTGCACTTCTTCAAAATATACAATTATATTACTGAGATTTAATATTTATATAATATCTAAGACCATTTTAACTGTTATATCATATTGAAATTTTAAAATATTTCATTTTGTATCAATAAATAAATAGATATTTATTAAAACAATTTAATAAAATATAAATTGCTTATGAATTGCATACAATGGAACTATTAAAATACATAATAATTACTAATATTAGCATGTCAAATCTGACAGCTGTCAACTGAGTTTGACGTTGGCAAATGCCACCGCACCGACTAGTCGTCTACAAAATTATTAAATACCTAAGCCTCAGTGGAATTTATGTAAACACATTTTAAAATATAAAAATGACTGAAGAAAATTATCAAGAGCGTCAAGAAAATGAATTGATTGCTTTAAAAGTAAAACTTATTTTTATTATAAAAAGTAGTGTGAATATTATAAATTTAATTGATAAAACTTAATAGTGTAACTTTTAAATATATTTACAAATATTATTAGTTTTCTTTTAAATGTTGTGATTCTAATTTTCATTATTTTAAGGCTATTTTAAGTTATATTGATTAATGAAACTTGTATCATATACTGGTTCTTGAAGATACTGATACATGTTATAACTTGTTTTAATAATTTTGCGATTCGCCTGTTTGGCTCTATATTATTAATAAGGATAATTTACGCAACTTATTACTCATTTACGATTTTCATATTCCATTTTATATTTTATTTATAAATATAGGATTCCTTATTCTTCTAAAATATTTATTCAAATATATTTATTTTTATTATAGAATACATTGCTTAAATAATTTCTTAGTTCAAAGTGCTATTAACTTTTAATTCACAGGAGATATATTATGATGGCAAAGTGGTAGATAATAGGAAGAATGAATGGAGCGACTGGTGTCCTTTAGATGTCCTCATAACGTTGAAGCCTTTACATGATGAAAATGGAGTGCATTGTTCTGTGATTCTACAATTTATATGCTGCCCAAAATATCCTGATAAGTATGTTTTATTTGTTTATTTAAAAAAAAACTATTAGTAATATTATTTTAGTTATTCTTTGTTCAAAATTATGTTATTTGAATAAAAAAATAAAAAATGTGTTTTTAACAGTGTAATTATAGCTTATTATCTTCTAGTTTAATGTTTGACTTTACTTATAATCACTTGCTATGACTAGGGCCTATGGTTTTTTTTTATTGTTCTGAACTTTATCATTTTGTATATAGATATTTCAGTTCTATATCACAACCAGATAATTTAATTAGATATACATATTAGTGCCAGTATTAGATTACAGTTTATTGAGTTTTAAAAAAAATATTTGATTACATATATATGTTCTTATACAGTTAAATATACAAGGATGTTTTTTTTAATTTTTAATTTATTTATAAAAAAATTATTTACTTAATTTTTTTATGTTTTAATTTCAGACCTCCAATGATTTTAATAAACAAATCTGTGGGATTGTCAGATGAAAATAAAAAAAGGTTATTGGAAGAATTAGAGAAATCAGCAAAGGATTTATGCGGAGAGGTCATGATGTATAACTTGGCTGAGTATACTCGAGTAAGTATATTGTTACACAGTAAAAAAAAATTGGTATTAAATAAAAATATTTATTATATTATAACTGATTTTATACTATCTAAATCAATTTTTTTAATGCGGTGCAGTGGCATTGAGTTTTACCGTAAACATGTTGATAGTGGGTTCAATTCTCGTTCAAGCACTGTAAAGTGGTATGTTATAATTTAAAATCTGTTATGTATTTGAAATACATACATTGAAGCTTTTGAATTTTCTCCAAGGCTATGATTGTGTATTATTTTTGAGCTTACTTTTTTAATTTTTAACAATTTTGCATGTATTATTTTATATTTTTTTATGTACATTTAACAGTTTACCAGTTATTTTATACAAATCAATACATATAATAAACCAGTAAAAGAGTGTCTGTACATATAAAAATCAATAAAAAAAGGGGGATAAGGAATAGATAAAAAAATTTAAAAAAAATTGTCAGTTTGTATGTTTGTCTGCTTGAACATACTAATCTCCAAAGTAATGGTCGGATTTTAATGTTTTGTTTTTGTTATATTGTATAGCTCATAAATCTGGGCAACATATAGGGTATAAATTGTTTTGGAAACTGGATGTAGAACCTGATAACACCTGATGTAGTACATTGAGGGACCAGCTGATCCATTATAAATATAAAATAGACCTTAATAAGAGTTATTCAGGATGATGAGCACTTTCTGTTGACATAAATATGGAATAAATTATCATAAAGTTCAAGCAAGCAAAGCCGCGGCTAGTATAAAATATTTTTATTATTATAATTAAATAATACATCCCAATGTATAATTTCAGCAATTTTTAGACAATTATAATAAGCCCATACTATCATTTTATGAAGAAATGGTTAGAGATAAGGATCAAATGGAAAAACTTAAGCAACATGATCTTAGAGCTAAGGAACTTGAGGAAGTAAGGGTTTTTCAAATAAGTAGCTATGTTTTAAAATAACATATATATATATATATATATATATATATATATATATATATATATATATATATATATATATATATATATATATATATATATATATATATATATATATATATATATATATATATTTATATATATATATATATATATATATATATATATATATATATATATATATATATATATATATATATATATATAATATATATATATATATATATATATATATATATATATATATATATATATATATATAAAATAAAAATAAATAAATTATAAAATAAATAAAATGTTAAAATATATGTTTGAGAAAGTTAATATGAATATATGCAGTTTCTATATTAGCTGCAAATTTAAATTATATATAGAGATATATTTCAGTTTCAAAAAATCAAAGACGAAATTCAAAGGAGACAAGAGGCGTTACAGGGAAATAGAGAATCTGATAATACTTACAGTAACAGTGATGATGTGAACGGGCAGGGTGACGTGCAAAAACTAGTCTAGTAAGTGTATGGAATTTTTTGTATATAAATATACATATAATGATTTTATATGGCATGGCATGGTATATAACATAAAACGCGACGTTGAATTCCAACAGTCAACACACAATAGTTCGAAATTATATGGAAAGTAGAGACCAGAGTGTCTCTACACTAGTTAATATTTGCAATATATGTGGAAAGTGAAAAATGGTGGCTGGTGTAAAAAAAAGCTTTAAAGCTATATACTGATGTAATGACCCTATCCCATCTGTTTTATTTTGAAAATTTGCATTGCATATGTATTCAGATCTAATGACAATCTATTTCTATTATCTATGCTAATGTTGAAATTTAACATTTTTTTTATTGGACACGCTCATTCCATGGGTTACTGGTTCGAATTTATAGTCGTTGTTGAATGGTTCATTTATTAAGGCTATAGGCTATATTACATTTAGTCAATCACGTTTTGATGTGACCCACTGTAGAATTAAAATGCTATTTAACCTAGAAGACAAAGTTGCAGGTAAAAGGTAGAATAGAGAAATACTAACAGTACAAACAAACACTTTTAGATATTTATTTTTTTTTTATTTTAAATTATATAATAATAATAATAGCTTCACGCTGTAACCCGCACATGGCAGGGTCGTCAGAGGGAACCGTAGGAACCTAGTGTTAGGACACTCCGTTCCCCGCTTCGCGCCTCTCCGGGCTTAGCGTGGTGAGTGGCGGAACCCGACGCCGCACTTTGCCTTGTTACCAGAGCGAATAAAATGATAATTATTCATTCTCCCCAAGTGAGAATCGAATCTACA